>CM028135.1:923544500-924880500 GCA_016271365.2 Neoceratodus forsteri | reverse complement strand
GGAAATGGCACCACAGTCTGTACAGGGGTTGTTTATAGACCCCCGTCTTCAGGTTGAGAAATGGACAAGGAAATTATAGAAGGCATCCTTAGAATGGCAGGAAAGAGGAGATATGTGAGGGTTTTAGCTGCCCTGAAGACGCGCTTTTCCTTTTGGCCCTGTCACACCTGCCCCACTTCCATTCAGAGCAGGCTTGCTCCTGGCATAGCAGTCCGAGAGCTACCGCTTGCTGTGCTGTTTTTGGATCTCTGTCCTTAGCCAGGTTTTCAACTCTGCTGGGAATGCCCAAAAGAACTGCACTAAAAGTATGACCTCCTCAATTTTCCCAAGGTTTGCTTCCAACTCCTCCCACCATTTTAAAACTGACAATCATACTTGAGAGGGTTCCTTTATAGGTCATCACATATAGGACTGACCATCTGGCGTCGGAGCATACGGCAGACTTTTCTGGCAATACCTGACTGGGGACCACCCACATGGCGTCAAGTGACTGACGTCAGCATGACTGTTTATCGTGGGCGGTCCCCACCTGCCCTCTAGTTCTTTCCTGCCATCGCCTCGTGTCAGTTGCATTATAGACTTACAGTTAGCGATCATCGTGAAAGTTCATTGCGTCGGTTTATCCCTCGCTGCCTTTTTACTCAAAATTTCGTGATCTTCCTTATGTCTTCACCCAAGAAAAAGTGCTTGTCCTGTGGCAGCCAGATCCCGCACAAAGATGGTCACCCAAGTGCTCTCTGTCTAGGCCGGACCATCCAGTCTCCTCCTGCCCTGAGTGTCAATCCTTTAACCAGGCCATGAAAAAGAGAAGACAACAGGATTTGGAGGCCCATTTACTAAAAGCCCGCCTGGCTTCCTTAGAGAAAAAGTAGATCATCTCCGGATTCTTCTGAAAATCTTTCCTTCAAAAAGCACAAGGAGAAATCTAGGAGCGGGCTCGCTCACGGTTGACGCCAGGCCCTCGACGAGCCAGGCCCAGCTGCCACCCAGAAAACCGGACAGTGTCTGACAAAACTTCCGCGATTGCGTCCGGCGCGTCTCCGGCTGACGGCGCCACCTCAGTCGATAAAGTCGGCCCCATGGCTCCTCCGGGACCACGCGTTGCCGGCAGGTCGGCTCCCCAGCTGGCGGTGAGTCGCCTGGCTCCAGTCGATAAGGCGGCCGGGCTCCTCTGACCGCCCCTCCCCCTCCCGCTAAGTCGGCCGCTCAGTCTCACCACGCACGGCTCGGGTCCTCCATCAAGGTCTCATGGCGCTCACCCAACGTCCGGCGGGACCAAAGGAAAACCCTCTCCCCCTCCTCCTCCTTCGCTCCATGCCCTCCAGTTCACCAGCGGGCACATCCGGCGATACCAGTGGAGAACCCATCAACCCTGTCGTGACTTTGGGGTCCTCTCCACCTCTTCTGGAGTCAAGAGAAGGAGGTCCTCCTCAGCCTACAGGCCTTTCTGTGGAGTCCGCTCCTCCGCCTTCGGCGGGCTTCCAGCACTTCTTTGACACGGTTATCCCGATGACAGAGTCCCTTGGCCGGGACGGCTGACCCGGCCTTTGCCTTTGGCCCCGACACGGATCAGGTCCCGGCGCCTAGGGCCCTTCGTCCAGTTCAGTGCCAGCCCCTCTGATGCTGGATCCCTTCCGGCGCCGGATCGGTGGTGCCGGTTCGGACGTCGGTTCCTGTTGCAGGCTGTCCCAACGCCGGACCCTCAACCCTATTTATACTACGGGGAGTCGACATGGGTTCCCCGACACCTGATCTGATGACAGGGATTTATATCCGACCCGAACTGTCCGCGATACCCTTTGGGGTATCCTGGGGACCACTACCTGGGGAGTCCCACTCCAGACTGGAGTCATCTCAGGCAGTTTACCCTAGATTTAATCCATACTCCCATTATACAGGATTCCAGGGCTATTATCCACCTCAGTTATCCCTCCTCCTCTCCCCACCCCAGTTTCTGCCTACTCCCTCCCTTCCTCTGGTTACCCTGAATTTCAAGACCTTAATACAGTCTTGGTGGCAGGGGCTAGGTTGGAGTTGGTCTCGGACCTAGAGACTAGGCTTCCACAGCCGCGGTCTCCCAGGTTCCCCTTCCCTGAGCAGTTCATCCATAGCCACTGTCCACATCTCAGGGAAGACTCGACAGGATGTTTCATCCCGGATACCAGGCGCCGTCCTGTCGAGGAGGCGGACGGCGATCGACAGTTCAGGCGGGAGGGAGGATTCCTCGGAGGAGGACCCTGATTACACGAGAGGCAAAGTCTCCACCTGAAGACCCTGCCTTCGGACCTCTTGAGGGCCATTTCGACTAGGAGTCTGAGGAACAGGATCCCATGAGACAGAGGCTCATGGAACACCTGCACTTGGAGTCTCTGTCTCCATCCCCATTCCTCCATGGATGGCCCCTCACCAAGACCTCACCACTACCGTCTGGCAGATGCCTCATTCTATCCCGGCTGTCCCCAAGCGGGCGGACAGGATCTACCAGGCGCCAAGAGGATCTCCTTTCTTAAGGCCCATCCCAAGGCTGACTCTGTGGTCATCTCGGCGGCTCATGATCGCTCTTCGGCGCCCAAGCACATGAGCACTACTACGGACAAAGAGTCGAGACAGACAGATCATTCAGAAAAAAGGGATATTCTTGACCCGTGCCCTCCAGTCCCTCAGTTACATGGCCCACATGGTGTCCCATATAAAGCGACCCTGGTCAGGCTGGGCGGAGTCGAGTCCATGGATCCCTCGCCTTTAAAGGAGGACCTTGCCAAGGATCTCCGCCTCTCAAGTTTCTTGTAGGCCGCTTTACGCGCCACTTGCTCGGTCGACTCGGTGGCACATACTCGGCAACTGCTGCTGCCCTCAGACGGGCATTCCTTTCTTTGCCTTTCTGGCCTCGCCAATGAGGTCCAGTCGGCGATTCAGGATGCCCCTTCAGGGCTCGGTCCTTTTGGTGGGGACACTAGGATGATATCACAGACCTACAGGACAAGGGAATTGCACTTAGGTCTGTCAGGTCAGTGTACCCATCAGGCTCTCAACAACATCAGCCCTTTCGGGAAAGGACCTGGAGGCAGAGAAAGAATGCTCAGGCGCCCGCCAAGGGGAAGCGCAAGGCCACAGGTACAGCCACCCCCTGCCTCAAAAATCAGAGACGATCTTGACTTGAGACACAGCTCTTGCAGCAGGTTACACCATTTGGACTGAAGCCGGCAGGCGTCAGGACCCTGCAGCATTTCTAATAGCTATCTTCAGGACCGCCTCGGTCTCGTCCCGGCGTGGGCGTGGTACATAAGGCTGTCCTTCCGAAGTTTGAGTTCTTCCCGCCGTCGACTGTATGTCTCGACCTTCGTTCGGGTTTTGGCGCTGCCGCGTGGTTAAGTTCTTCCTGCGGAAAATTGATTTGCAAGCAAGTTTTTCGCTGATGTCCTCTCCCATCCGTCACTCTTTCAAGTGTGCTTCGGAAGAAGATCCCCTTCAAGTGACCCCACACAGCCTGCGTCCGTGCCTAGGCCCAGACCACGATACCGCGGCCTGCTCCTTCTGCCAGGGGTTTAACAGTAGGAGAACCCGGATTCGACGTCCAGAAGGCCCTACTGGGCTTTCTTACTGGAAGAAAAGCTGGAAGATCATGTCTTCCAAGGGAGTCCACTAAAAGTCCCACAAGCACGCTGAGAAACGAAGGGAGAGGCCCTTTCCAGGTCCCCCTTCAGGGCTTCTCGGACTCGCAGCCCGTTCCAGGTCCACCGCCTCCTCCAGGGCCAGCTCTCAGCCTCCTGCTGCAGTCAGGAAGTGTCCTCTCAGGCAAGTCCACCAGGCCGTCCTCGATCTTCGTCCTCCAGGGCCTTGGTGAAGTCTGGGGATCGCCATCACCATCATAAGTCGGGTTCCGCCGGAACCCGGCGTCACAATCAGCTTCCTTGCCTTTGGGCTTACTTCTTTGAGAGACCTCAGGATCCGGCGCTGGATCGTCCATCGACTTCCGCCTCTCGCCATGGACATCCCTGGAGCCACCGCTGCCAGACGACCGCCACCGCCAAGCCAACACCTCAGCGGACGCCGATAGGGGACCGCCCGCCTCCTCCTGAGTAGAGAGCCCTGACGCCCGACCGGCGTCCGGTCAGGAGACCTTAACCGAGGAAGAAGCGGCGCGGCCGAGGACCAGACGGGCGACCCGGTCTTGTCAGAGACGCCGAGGAACCCTCACCGATACCGAGCCCCTGTGGAGCCGGACGTTGACCCGACGACCGTCCACGGTGCCCGGACGGCTGCCTGGCCTTTCTTTAGCGGATGTGAAGGACTCTTCACTTACTGGTGGGACACCATAAAGAAGGACATGGTTCCCACTCCTCCTCTTCCTCCTACTCCCCGTTCCTGCACCCCCTTCGCCATCGGGTGCGGCAGGCCGTTTACCTCCTCGGGAGCACGGAACCCCTCCCAGGAGATGAGAAAAACGGAGACCTCGCCTAAATCCTCTTCTAGGTCACCCAGCCCCAAGAGACCCAGGAGACACCGACCATTGCCTTCATGGAGGCCACGGCATCAGAGTTCTCGACATCCAGATCCCCATTCCCCTCCATCCCTTCTCCGACCCACGTGAGATGCCAAGTCTTCCAGATGACCCTTCTTCGCTCGGATATTATGAGGCATATCCAAGAGAACATGGGATGGGATGCGGAAGAGCTAGATGTCGAAAGGATAGCTTGCCAAATATCTTCGCAGAAGGACCCTAGCCTGTGGTGGTGCCACCTTGGATGACACTCTTGTGGATGTCACCAAGGCAGCGCGGAGCGTCCCACATTTGCCTCCCGGCGATGTCGAAGAAAGCTGATCGCCAGGCTGCAAGGCTCCTAGAAGACCAGTACTTGACTCAGCACCCTCAGGCCGACTCTCTGGTCATCACAGCCTCACATGACCGGTCCCAGAGACCGCAGCATCTGAACACCCTGCCACGGACCCAGAGTCCAAGCAGTTGGACGCTATGGTAGGTACAATGATGTTTTCCGCTACCTATGCCATCAGATCTTGAATTATTGAACCCACATGGTTCAAGCTCCAAAATGCCTTGTGGGAACAGGGTCTGAAGCGGCTGAAAAACTGCGGAAGGTGGGCAGAAGGAGGAGATGTTTCAGCTCCTCCATACGGGTTCGGACATTGGAACCCTAAGTGCTACTGAGCCGCTGTGACACCTCCAGGGACTCCTCGGCCCGAGCAGCAGCTTCTGGCGTGCCTCTGGAGGCACTTCTTACGTGTCTCGGCTTTACCCGGACGCCCAGAAGAATATCATGGATACTCCATTCGAGGAGAAGTCTTGTTTGGTAAACCTTCAGAGAAGATTATTACCAGACTTCAAGAGGCGGGAAGGTGGTGAGGTCGGTCCAGGCCATGTACCTGACCCAGGCTTAGTTCCTTCAGTAGGAACCAAAGTCGAATTTGTGGACGGATGCAGAGGCAGCAGTCCCGCTCCGCCTCCACAACAGAGGGGTTCCAAGCTCAGAGAGCCCAGGGGAAACTGCCCGCTGGGCCGGGCCAGTGTACTCCTAAGCCGGCCCAGCCAGCAGGCCCTCAGCCGCCACAGCCTGACTTTTCCAGTCTCTCGCCTCAGGATCAACGGAAATCATGGTCGGGGTTGCATTGGAACTTCCTGCCGGATGGAGGCTATAACCACCGACAGGTGGTTCTTCAGTTGGTCGGAAGAGGCCACATATAGAATTCGAAGAAAAGCCACCCCGAGGCCTCCTTTGCTCTCCGATATCCGGCTCAGCACAAATCTCTGATATGGCAAGAAGTATTCACGCTCTTGCAAAAGGGGAGCGAGAAATACGTTCCGGAGAACCAGAGAGGACAAGGTTATTATTCTCATTTCTTCCTGGTTCCAAAGAAGACAGGGACCTCCGTCCGATCTGGGCCTCAGCGACCTCAGCGTGTCGGTCGCCTACAAGAGATTCTGCATGGTGACTCCTCCGGTCTTATTTCATGCTGAAACAAGACGCCTTAGCGTCTCTAGACATGCAGGACGACACCTGCATATCCCTATAGCTCAGGCGCACAAGAGGTTCCTGCGCCGAGTTCCTCGACCACCACCTTCAATTCCGAGCCTTTCCATTCGGACTGTCTTCCGCACCCAAGTCTTTACCAAGTGCATGGCAGTGGTGGCAGCGTCTCTAAGAGACAGGGCCATTATGTGTTCCGTACTTGGACGATTGGCTTCTCATGGCGCCTCCAGAGGCATTGTTTCGTCTGATACAGAGCACCCAGGTCCTGTTCGATCTCTGGGCATCTTAATCAACCACAAGAAGTCTCTCCTGGTACCATCGCAGAAGCTGCAATTTATAGGCGCAGTACTGGACACCGTTCAGGAAGAGCTTTTCTTCCAGACGACAGAGCGGGCGCATCAGATCTCTCATCAGGAGTTTTCGTCGAATAAGACCGTCCGGCCAGGTCGGTCCTTCGCTTGCTCAGACACATGGCTGCGGCCATTCCTACCGTCCCTTTGCAAAGGCTCCACATGCGTGTAACTCAGTGGATGCTCAAGTGCAATGGATCAAAGGCAAGACCACATGCAGCATCCGGTCAGAATCACGAACACGTGATTTGAGACTGGCAGTGGTTAGCTAGACCCAGGGTCGCTCTGCACGGCGTCCCGTTGTAGCCCTGTCCCGGAGGTAATCCTCACCACAGACGCCTCAGGTCTGGGGTGGGGCACACCTGGACGGGTGAGTCCCAGGGTGCGTGGACCCCTCTGGAGGCTCATCTCCATATCAGTGTTTTAGAGATGAGGGCGGTCCTTATGCCCTGCAGGCCTTTCAGTCAGAAATCCGCCCGAGTACCCTCCTGCTTCAGACAGACAACACAGGCGGTGATGTATTACCTCAACAAACAAGGAGGCGCACCTCTTACCCCCTCTGCAGGAGGCCATGAGGGTGTGGGATTGGGTAATCCGACACGGCGCGAATCTGATCACTGTACATGTTCCCGGGGTGGACAACACGATTGCAGATGGCCTGAGTCGCCTCCCAGGCCAGAGTCCACGAGTGGGAACTTCTTCAAGAGGTAGCAGAGAGATCTGTTTCTTCGATGGGGAACTCCAGAGTTGGACTTGTTAGCATCCCATCCAGCGTAAAACCGCCCAGTTTTTGCTCGCAGATCCAGGGCCTGGTGTTTTCTGGCGAGGACGCGTTGTCCCTCTCCTGGGCAGCCAGATTGCTCTACTTTTCCTCCCTCCGTTGATCCAGAGAGTTCTTCTCAAACTGCGCGGGGAGCATGCAACAATGATCCTGGTGGCCCCTTTCTGGCCCAGACAGATCTGGTTCCCTGCTAATTCAGCTATCCGGGAACCTCCGCTCCCGTTGCCATTCAGCTCCCATCTCTTGTCTCAGGAGGAAGGTTCACTGGTCCACCCGGACTTACACTCATTGAACCTGCATGCATGGCTCCTAGAGGCATAGCCATCTTGCGTCATGGGGTCTCGCAAGAGGTTGCGGAAGTTCTTTCTGCAGCCAAGCCGGCAACGCGCGCGCGTCGGCGTGCGCCATGAAATGGCACCGTTTTGTTTATGGTCGCGAGCATGTGACTGTTCCCTTAGGTTGCCCGGTGGGAGTGGTGTTGGGACTACCTGCTCTCCCTCTTTCGTTCGGGTCTAGCCTACTCCTCTATCAAGGTGCACCTTTGTGCCATCTCTGCCTACCACCTTCCGGTGGGACATACATACAGTGGCACAGATTAGACACCTCCGGGGAATTTTTGAGAGGGTGTTGCACCTTAGCCACCCATTAAGGACCCAGTGCCTCCATGGGATTTGCTCTTTGTCCTGGAACAACTCACGCCCCCCTTGAACCTGCCGCGGATTGCGAGCTATGTTTTCTGTCGTGGAAACGTTATTTTTGGTTGCTGTTACTTCAGCGAAGAATTTCTGAGCTTCACGCTCTCATGTGCAAAGAGCCTTATTTAGTTTTCCACGGGACAGAGTATCACTGAGGACCTAATCCTAAATTTTTGCCTAAGGTGGTTTCTTCACTCACTCTTAATCAGGACATTGACCTGCTGGTCTACTTCGAACTACTCGAATAGAGGAGAGGCTCTGCTTCACACCCTGGATGTTCACCGAGCCTGAGGTATTACCTCAACAAAACTAAACCTTTCGTACTTCTGAGCAACTTTTCGTTTCCTTTTCCGAGAGGATGATGGGCCAACCTGTATCCAAACAGTCCCTGTCTCGCTGGCTTGTCCAATGTATTTCACTCTGTTATGAGCTCAAACAGAAGCCCTCCCGGGTTCAGTCCGGGGCCATTCCACCAGGCGTGGCCACCTCCTTTGCAGTGCTCCAGGCGTTTCCACTTCTGCCATATGTGCTGCAGCCACTTGGAGCACTGTGCATACATTTATCGGGCATTATAGCTTGGACACGCCTCGCGAAGAGCCAGTTCGGCCTGGCGTTGCTAGCAGGGTCTCCTGTCCTAGATTCAGGACCTGGAATGTTTTTCCTATTTTCCTCCTCCCGGAATTTTTCGGCAGCGTTACTGCTTGGAAATCAGTCCTAATGGTGTAACCTGCTGCAAGAGCTGTGTCTCGCAGTAAGATGGTACAGTTACGTAAGAACTTACGTAACAGTAGATCTTCGAGAACAGCTCTTGCAGCAAATACTCTTCCTGCCACCTTCCCCTTGGAGGAAGCATGGCTTTCGCCTTTACTTTCAGGATTTGTTTCCTTTGACTTCTGCGGTGGATCCTTGGTCTCCATTTCGATGTCAGCCTGCGAGCCGAAGTCTCGTGGGAGAACTGGGGGAATCAGTAGGGACCACCCCTTTATGTACTCACGCCTGGATCGCCGGAGGACGGGACCACGCCGTGGGTGTCCCCTACTGAAGATAGCTAGCTAGAAATTTTCTGTGGGTCCTGACGCCTGCGGCTTCAGTCAAATGGTGTAACCTGCTGCAAGAGCTGTTCTGAAGATCTACTGTTACGATGCGGATTCTTACGTGTATGCTCAGGAGGCCCTCCCCAGAACGTCCCACCACTGCTTGACTCCCCAGTCCCACTGCCTCCTCTGTCTCGCTGACGAGCAGGTGGGGAGCTCGCCTGCCACGCGCAGGAGTGGAGGGTGATCACCTCCCGACGAATGGGTCCTGCAACTAGTGTCCCATCGATATACCATAGAATTTCTGGAGATTCCTCCAGAAACTCTACCACAAAGTCCTCTTATTCACGGCACCAGGCTCTTTCCTCGTCTCATGAGGAGGTAAATTCGCTCTTGCTTAAGGAAGCAATCACACGTCCCCTCGTGCAAAGGAAAAGGATTTTACTTCCATTTTTCCTGGTTCCAAAAAAACTGGGGACTTCAGACCCATACTCTGCCTAAGTCAGCTAAATTGGTTTGTCGAGTACAAAAAATTTCAAATGCTGACACTCCAGAGCCTCCTCCCTCTCCTCATGGAGAACCACTGGCTCTGTGCCCTGGATATGCAGGATGCTTACCTGCACATTCCTATTTTCCCCAGCCACCACTGATTCCTGCATTTCGTTTCCAAGGGAACACTTCCAGTTCAAGGCGCCCCTTTGGCCTGTCTTCGCACCATGGGTTTTACCAAGTGCCTGGCGGTAGTCGCTGCTGCTCCCACGCCGCGGGGCATTGCGATTTTCCCTTACCTGGGCTGGTTGATTTCAGCCCTGACCAGGGATTCTTTGCTGGAGGCTCTGTCCTTTACCCTGGACCTTTTCAGCAGACTAGGGATGACGGTCAGTGTTCCCAAGTCATCCATTATCCCTGCCCAGAGACTTCAGTATATTGAGGCAGCCCTGGATACAGTCCAGTGCAGAGCCTTCTTCCTCCAGACAGAATAGGAGGCAGTATAGCGCAGTGGTCTAAGGCTCTGAGCTGCAAATCTGGTGACATCCAGTAGACCAGACCTCGGTTTGAATCCCACAGCTTCCACTTGCATACTGTGTGACCCTGAGCAAGTCACTTAACCTCCTTGTGCCCCAGGTCGCTCCTGTAAAAAGCTTTCAGCTTAGTGTGCTATACCTGGTTAAACAACTAAAAAAAAAAAAAAGAAAAAAGAATGGAGACCCTTATCTGTCAGGTCTCCAAAGTGGCTTCCCTCAGGACCGTCCCTGCCCGGGAAGTCCTCGCCTCTGGGCCTGATGGCGGCCTCCATAACTACTGCTCCCTTGCAAGGCTTCACATGAGATTACTCAGTAGTCCTTGTGGGTTCAGTGGGATCAGCTCCTGGACGACCTGGACCATGCGGTTCTAACCTCCTCAGCAGTTCAGAAAGACTTAAAGTGGTGGAAGGATTCTGCATAATCTTTATCTGGGGCTTTCCTTTGGAACCCTGCCAGTAGCCACCCTCACCACGGATGCCTTGAATATGGGTGGGAGCTCATCTTGTGGAACACCAAGCACAGGGACTATGGTCTGGCTTGGAGACTTCTCTCCACATCAGTGTTCTGGAGTAGAGGCGGTCCTGTACACATTACAGACCTTTCAGACCCTCCTTCCAAGGGATCACTGTTAATCCAAATGGACAATATGTCGGTAGTTTGGTATATCAACAAACAAGGAGGAACTTGGTGGTACCCCGTTTGCAGGAAGGCAGCAGGTGTGGAACTGGGCAGTCCAGCACCATTTGGTCCTAGCGCTGTAGTTCCAGGCATTCTAAACGTCCTGGCGGACAGTCTCAGCAGGTCTCGGACCCTAGCTCACAGTGGGAACTACATCAGGAAGTGGCGGAATCCATCTTCCAAAATTGGGCTCTGGAAATCGACCTCTTCGCCTCCCATTACAACATAAAACTTCCCAAGTTTTGCTCGCTCATTCAGAGCAAGGTGCTTTTGGAGCGATCGTTGTCTCTATCTTGGACAGGGAAATTTTTGTACGCTTTCCTCAGTTTTCCATTCTGCAGAGGGTTCTCCTCAAGCTCCAGGCAGAGAAGGCGAAGATGATCCTCATCGCCTCCTCTTTGGCTGAGACAGATCTGGTTCCCTGCTACAGCAACTTTCCTGGGAACCACGGTTCCACTTCCAGTGACTCATGACCTCCTGACCCAGGATTAAGGTCATCTGGTACACCAGGGTTCAGGACCCTGCATCTCCCTGCCTGGCTCCTGCAGACATAGCAATATCCCATTTCAGGGTTACTCAAGTCCTCATCGAGGCCAGAAACCATCTACCCGTTCCACTTATACCATGAAGTAAGCGGTTTCCATTTAGGCGACCGCTAGAGGCTGGAACCCTTCTCTTGCTCGGCCCCACAAGTCATGAATACCTCCTTCACTTGTCAGACTCTGGTCTGTCGTACTTCTTCCTTGAAGGTCCATATCTCAGCGTACCATGAGCTAGTGGATGGTAAACCCGTGGCTCTGTTGGAGGTCTAAAACCCGTTCTGAAAGGGATTCTCCATCTGAAACCCCATCCGCAGCCAACTCTGCCTTAGGACTTGAGCTTTGTACTGGAAAAGCTCAGCCTTCCTCCTTTCAAGCTGGCTAGTAGCTGTGATTTGTGCTTCTGTCTTGAAGGGACCTTTTTTGTGGCTATCACGCCAGCTCGGGATTTCGGAGTTTCACGCCTAGTCTGCAAGGAGCCATACTTGATTTTCCATAGGGACTGGGCAGTCCTCAGAACTCATCCAAGGTTCCTTCCCAAGGTGGTGTCAGAAGCCACGCTGAATCAGTCAATAGAGCTTCCGTGTATTATCCATCACCCTCTAACAAGGTGAGGCACTCCTCCATAAGGTGGATTTCCATGATTCTCGTGTTACACCCATTGGACCAAGAATTTCGCTCTTGCGACCAGTTGTTTTTCTCCTTCGCCCTGAGATTGAAGCACAAACCGGTTTCTAAGCAGGCCTTTCCAAATGGTTAGACAACTGCATTAGATACTGTTAGCAAAGACGATAAACCTCTGCTGGGTACCATCAGAGGTCATTCTACTAGGGCATGGCTGCCTCCGCAGCCTCCTCGAGCGTTCTCGCGGCTGACATTTGTGCTGCCGCTACTTGGCGTTCTGTCCATACCTTTACCAAACAATATAGTCTGGACATTGCTTCTGTAGGAGGGCTGGCTTTGGTTTAGCCATCTTGCAGGGCATTCTGTCCTAGACTGGGTCCTTTCTGGACTTCAGTTCTTTCCGTTGGAGTTAGTTTTTTTTTTCCTCCCTAGTTTCTCTCAGTCTCTCCTTGGAGGGACTGCTTGGGATTCTGTCCTATATGTGATGACCTGCTTAAGGAACCCTCTCCAAATAAGATAATACAGTTACATAGGAACTTACCATAACAGTAGATCTTGAGAGAGGTTCCTTCAGTAGGTCATATTTCCTCCCTCCTTCCCCTCATTTTATGTTTTACAGGGACTTCAAATCCTGTTAGCTCTCCTGCTGTCAAGCCTCTTCCTGGCTCTGTGGGAGAACTGGAGGCGGGCATGGGGACTGCCCACTATACAGTCACGCTGATGTCAGTCACGTGACATCAGGTCAACGGTCTCCCATCAGGTATTACTAGAAAAGTCTGCCCGTTGACCCGGCGACAGGTGGGCCAGTCCTATGTGTGATGACCTACTGAAGGAACCTCTCTCGATTATCTACTGTTACGGTAAGTTCCTACGTAACTGTACTTTGCTTGTTTGTCAGTTCCTCAAAGCTTATGACAGAGCTTTTTAAGTTTTGAACTTAACCCTGTAGGCCTCGAGAGTCTGTTCATACTTTTAAGCAAAGCAGCTTTAAGTTTCTCATAATTACAGCTGTCCCAATTGTCCATTTGTCCTAGCGCCTCACGCCCTTTACCAGTAAGCAGCTGGGATAGCTGGAAGCTTCAGGACTCCCTGGGTACCGTGGCCTGGATACAGACCTTTTCAAACAAATCCTGCCCTGGAGTTTCAGGTTGACCCCTGCCACCTACCTTCTCTGGCGCTGGTCATTTGAGTCTTAGCTTCTCCAGCTGAAACTCCATCTGTCGCTGTTTTCTTCCTCTCAGCCTCTCTCTGAAGCTGCCTTTCTTTTCCTGCATCTCCAGTTCAAACCTCTTCTGCTGTCTTTCTTGCTGGGCTTCATAATTTCTCTTCTCCAGCTCCAGTTTCCTCAGCTAAATTATAACTGATCCCTTCTAGCTCCAGCTGTGTGGTAACCTTCCCTGCTGCTGTGGCTCTGGGTTCCCTCTATTCTCACTGCCCTCCTCCTGGGACTGGACTCTGTGATGGACCTTAACCCCTTGCGCCCGGGTCTGGTCCCTTTCAGTCACTTGCAGTAATCGGGGTTCTGGACAACCGCTTGCTCATTGGCTGCCACTAGAGCCTCCACGAGGTTCTTTTGGTTCGACCCTCACTACCTGGACCCTCTTTCCTGACACAGCTGCCTTAGGTAGTCTGCAGTGTTTTTGCTGTAATTGGAAGACCTCTTCTTCCCATAACTCTCAACCTCTTGCTTCATGAATCAGGGACACATCTTAAAAACTGGTGCTGTTCACTCAGAAGCTGACAGAATAAAGGATTTGTGTTAAGATGTATTTTCTGAAGAAGAACAAGTATGTTACTTTAATGTTTGACATTATTTTCTGCTTTTAATCTCCACTGTTCTGTCACAAAACACAAATTTTACGAGGACACAGGAAAATTTTGAGGCAAATCAGGGACGTCCCTGAAAATCAGGGACACTTGAGAGGTATGCTTCTTCCCAACTACTACTACTACACTAGCTTACAACCGGAAGAAAAAAGAGAATGGGTAGGGAACTTTTATACTGTCAATCAATCATCCTTTATTTTAAAATGATATTCCAGAAGATCATAGCTTTGTACATCATATCAAACATAATCAGCAAAAAACTATTTCATAAAATCATATTAAAACACAATTCTAAAACATCAGAGCTATAAATATCAAGACTTCATATAATGAAATATATTAAGCATCAGGAAACGCTGACTCAAATAGTTAAGTTTTTAACGAGATTTAAAGGCCTCCACAGACGGACTCTCTCTGACCCAACGACATAGAGAATTCCATAGTGTCAGGGCTACAAAACCAAAGCGACCTAGCTCCTGCAGTTGTCAGGCAGACCCTGAAATCTCTAGCTATCCCTCATTGGTGGAGTGGAGAGGGACGAAGGGGGCGTAGGGGACGCAGGAGATCTTGCAGGTAATGCAGACCCTGTCCATGTAGGGTCTTCTAGGTCAGTTAATCTGTTCTTGAATATGATCCTCCACCACACCAGCAGCCAGTGCAGACCACAGAGAACAGGTGTGACTTGGCTAGATCTCGATAAGCCAGTCAACAACCTGGCAGCCATATTCTACACCAGCTCTGCGGGCAGTGAAGATCCACCCGGCAGCCCTAGGTATAGGGCATTGCAGTAATCAAGGCACAAGGTCACAAGACATGGACCAGTGTCGGGAAGATCATCAGGTGGGACTAAGTGTTTTATCCAGGCGATATTCCTCAGATGGTAAAATGAGGTCTTGACAACGGCCGACACCTGAAACTTAAGTGTCAGCTAGCTATCAAGCATAACGCCCAGATTCCACACCGGTCAGAGGCCACTGGCTGGTTGCCTCCCAGCCAAAGTCCGGTGGCTGTCCAGCCTATAACCTCTTTATTCGACGACCTGGGTCCACAGCCAGCACCTCAGTCTTCTTTGAATTCAGCTTAAGCCAGTTGGCAGTCGTCCAATCCTGAATCTTGGAGAGGCAGTTAAAGATAAAACCGCATCATTTTGTTTTGGAGCGAAGGACATGTACAGTTGAGTATCATCTGCATAGCAGTGCAGACTTAACCCCTACGGCCTAATAATGTCTCCCAATGGCAGCATGTACACTGCAAACACAGAGGACAGCACGGAGCCCTGTGGCACCCCACATGGCAGGGGAGAACGGTCGATGTAAATACCCTGATTCCATTCTCTGTGTTTTGCCTGTGAAGAAAGAGCGAAACCATCTGAGGACTGTACTAGACAGCCCACAGAGTAGCCTGAACACTCCAACACCCCATGTTCCACGGTGTCAAGCGCTGTAGATAGATCCAAGAGGATTAAGATGGAACGACGCCTCCAATTTGTCGCTGTCAGGAGATCATTAAGTACCCAACCAGTGCAGTTTTGGTACTGTGCCTCTTCCTGAAGCCGACTGGAGAGGATCGTAGATGATATGGGTGGTCAGATGCTCCTTGAGCTGTAACGCGACTGCCTTCTCAACAACTTACCCAACGAAGGGCAGGTTAGAGACAGGCTTGTAGTTTGCAAGACAGTCCGGATCGAGAGACTTTTCAGAAGGGTGAACCACCACCTCCTTCAGGGTGTCTGGAAACACTCCGGTCTCTAACGAACACCTGACTATCTCAGCAAGGACCGTTCAATTACCTTCACACACCCCACCATGAGGCGTGATGGACCAGGGTCCAAACTACAGTAAGTTGTCCGTAAACCCTGAATTATCTTCATGACATCCTCAATCACCAGCTGGCCAAGTCTGACCAGACAAACCGGGTACTGCAATCTTGACCAATCTCTGCTCTGCCCATTCAGCGAGCTGTGCAGATCTCAAACCTGATGGTGGCCACCTTATCCACGAAAAATCGGCGGACTCCTCACACTACTTCTGTAAAATGCTTTCCAGTTGTGGAGACAGGCTGCATTGCACAGCCTGTCCACAGTCCAGAAGAGCTGGGCGGTCAATTTTGTGCAGCTGCAGTCTCTGGACAGGAACTCTGCCTTCTTATGGAGACTGCAGATTGATAGTCCCTATAATGGGACATCAATCTAAGTTTGTCATCACCAGACCTGATTTCCGCCAGTGATGCTCCAACCTTCTGTCCACTCTCTCAACTCCTTCAAGGTCTCATCAAACCACTGGGACCGAGGGTGAGGGGACGAACTTGTACAGGAGCTATGGAATCCAGAGCAGCTCCCACTGCCTTGTTATAGGCCATTAGAAGATCCTTTGGATTCATGCTGACACTCAGACTCCCATATAGATCCAGAACTGCCATAAGACCATCGGGTCATACCCCACAAAGGGTGGTGCGGACCATCTCCACTCAGGGCAGTTCTGTTTGGAGGGCCATGAAACTGAACCCTGTAGTGTGATGATCGGACCACCCGATGGGTTCCACCACCACATCGGAGATCTCTATCCCCATGCAGGAACACTAGGTCCAACGAATGACCTTGTTTGCATGTCGCAGAGGTAATCACCTGTGTGAAGCCCAACAAAATCATCAGTTGGAGGAAGTCCTGACCACAGTGCAAGAGTTCATTGACCCAGGCATTGAAGTACCCCAGCACCATCCACCTGGGATTCCAGAATTATCTCGACAGTGAAGTCCGCGACTTCCTGCAGGAAATCCCTCTCGCCCCTGGGTGGACGTGGCTAGAAGTATCGTGCATCCCACACCTGCATCCACCATACAGTTGAAGGATCTGGTGACCCCAACTGGCACATCTACAAGGCCGAGTTCCATCTTAAAACAGATGGTTACTCCTCCGCCCCCTACGATCCAACCTGGGGTGGTGCATCACGAGTCCCGTCTGGAACCACTGACTCCAAAATGGGACCAGCATCTTCGTCCAGCCAGGTCTTAGTGATGCATGCCAGGTCAGATGACGGAACAAGATCAGCAACTACTGCTGTCTTGTTTCTAATTGACCTGGCATTGTACACCACCTGGGTTGGATGAGCAGTCAAGGTTGACCGACTTAGCTGCCTCACACAGTGTAGCCCTTGGGTATTGGCACCAAGAAGGAGGACCCCTTTCTTGGGCCCGTTTAGCCCCAGGGCATCTCCTAGACCCCACAACTCCATTCCCGTTGTCCCCCACTGAGCCTCCACCTCTAACGCCCCTCCGCTTATATCCAAGGCGCGACAGCATCCATAAACCTCTGC
Source organism: Neoceratodus forsteri (assembly GCA_016271365.2). Taxonomy (NCBI): domain Eukaryota; kingdom Metazoa; phylum Chordata; order Ceratodontiformes; family Ceratodontidae; genus Neoceratodus; species Neoceratodus forsteri. The sequence goes on along the minus strand of CM028135.1, from coordinate 924,863,649 downwards.
CGATAGAGGGGACAGTCGAAGGTGAAGAGCCAGAAGCTCAGCAGAAGAGTAATATCCACCCATAGAGGCCCTCTGCCAGCACATCCTGTCACTGTTACTAATCAGCAGCTATAAATCACAAAATCTCACACACTCTCACTCAGTCAGCTACACCCACCATCATACGAACATATGAAGAAGCCAGCAGGATAAGGCCGTTTGGTCTATCAAGTCTGCTTTCGTATTGCAGGGTCCACCGCTTGAGATAATGTCCTGCCCTCCCTCCCCATTCCTCCCATCCACCCTACCCATGATCCTTACCTTCCCATGCCTATCCCAGCCTCTCTTAAAGCTGTCCACTGTCTTCAACAAGATGACCTCTTCCAGCAGCGCATTCCAAGTGTCCACCACCTCTCTGTGAAAAGTGTTTCTAGGGACATGGATATGTTGTTCATCACACTGTCTGGCAGGTTCCTTGCCGCTTTAAATCTTGCGGAAGGTCTTCAAGCTGGCTCCTCCCACCCACCCAGGTGGTAAACCTCGGCTCCGCCCCATGGCGCCAGATCTTCCTTACCGCTTGGAGCTCAGGTTCCTCCTTAACGCTCTGCGATTAAGATTGGTTCCTAATTCTTCAAAACTTCTCAAAACTCGTTTTAGATTGTTAAAGACTTTGGTGGATCTTCTTCCTTGACTGCGATGGACCATCGACTCGGATTTGGCGATGCCCACATCTTTGATCGAAAATGTCTCGAGCGGACCGCACTCCACGTCGTCTACTCGCCTAGGCCTTGGAAACCACGACCGCAGGCTTGCGACCTGTGCTCTTCTTTTTGACCTATGTCCTCGAGGATCGTGCCCGATTACAGTTGGGGTGTCGAGAAGAGATTTCCTCCAGTCAAGTCGAAGGAGGCCGATTAGCGGTGTCCGGCGGCTCGCGGGCTCTGCAGAACAGCTCGAGCAGATGATCGCCCTCGAAGAGAGAGGCGGCGCAGGCAGCTCCATCTTTGGCCGCAGCATTCGTCCGCTCTCTCGGCGCCTCGTACTCGGCTTCTTTTAAGGAGCTTTGCCTGACCCTCTCGACCAAAGGCGAGGTCAACCTCTTCTGGACCGTTTTCTCGGTCAAAAAGAGCAGGTAAGTCCCATCGTCGTCGCTCTTGGGAGGCGGGAAAGATCTCCCTCCCCTGGTCGACAGTCGACTTGAGTGAGCCCTTCAGCTTGACCACTGGCTCACGGTGTCCCGTCGGGCCAGTTGACCGAGACACCTGTCGGCCAGCGATTGAGATTTTCTCGACCGTTAGATGGGTTATCGGCTGGTGAAGCTGATAATCCCCTCTCCCGGTTCCCCGGTGAGAGTTGAGGATCCCGTCAGCTCGACTGTGCCTCCGGTTCCGGAGCCATCGGTGGAATCTTCCGAGCGGAAGGGGTGCCGATCCTCGGCACCCCACCTCACCGACCTCGGCCTGGCGAGATTCTCGATCTCGGACCTCATCGCGGTCCAGCCGATCCGCCGTCATAAGCGGTCTCGATCTCGGCTTCCCACGGTAGCGGCGTCGCCGCTCTTCCTCCCCTCCTCGGAAGAGGGAAGCTTGGCGTAAACTGCGCCCGTAAAGCCTCGAAAACTTATGTGGCAACAGCTTCTGTTGGCGGGGAATAAAGCCGACCCAGTCGTCTTCACCGGCCCATTAAGTAGTTTTGTCACGGGGCTGCAGAAACAACCCCTCGCGGTGGTCGAGGAGCCTGTTCCCAGGCGGTTGTTCGCCCTATTACAACTGCCCGCCACGATTTTGGTGGAACGCCCGCCTCCTCAGCCGTTAGTTGGGGCTCCGGCCAGAGTTCTCGGTCGGCTCAGGAAACTGACCCATGGGCTGTCTGTCCTCTCACTCCCGACAAACCTCGGTAGGTGGAGGGTGTCTCAGGCTCGAGGCAGCTCTTGAAGACTCGTCCGAGTCTGAAGATGACTCCTCCTTGTTCTCAAGCGGATGGACTTGGAGTCCTCAGGGGGCAGTCGGTGGGCCGATAGCCCTTCGTCCTTTCTTGGTCTCTCCGGCTCATCTCGGGTCCACGGGATGAAGCTTGAACCCATTTCTAAATGGGCCAGATATCCCTCACTGAGATTCTGGACGGGAATTCTCCTACGGGAGGCCTTTCCGGTGGCCGAAACCATTGTTGGTCTGGCCTTGGAATTATGGCAGCGTCCTGCTTCCTGCCCTCGCCTTGGCCCAGAATGGCTAGGAAGTAGCGATCCCTACTGGTTCCCTGTCCGGTTTCTCGGAACACCCCTCTGCGGAGGGCTGGTTACCGACAGCGTTTTCCGGCATGCGGGAAGCGCCAGGGGCGTGGACAAACCACCCGACAAGGAATCCAAGAAATTGGATTATGCGGGCGGAAAGTCTATGCTGCGTCCTCTCGAGCCTCGTCAGGCCAGTTCGGCGGTCCTGATGGCACACTTTTCTCATGCCCTGTTGGGCTCCCTGGATGAGGTTGTTCCCCATCTTCCCAGGACTTGCAGACTACGGTCAGGCAGGTGCGGACCAGGGCAGGGTGGTAGCGAAGCAGCAGCTCCAGACTGCTTTTACATGGAGACTCTTGTGCCAGATCAGTGGCGGCCGCGAGTGGCCATGCGTCGGCGGGCTTGGCTGAGGATATCCACCTTCACCTCGGATACCCAGCACAAGTTGGCGGATGTTCCTTTTGGGACTGACCTCTTCGGCACTGGGTGGAAGGTCACCTCAGAGGATCGAAAGTCCAATGCCACCTTGGACTCTGTCTCTTCCGCGCCCAGAAGGACAAGGCCGTAAGCCTCAGCCTAAACCTTTTTAGCCCATCTGTGCCAGGGGCGTCCGGCCCAGCAGCGTCAGGGCCAGCAAGCTCGACCTTGGTACCCCAAGGCCAAGCCGTCGGTTTCTTCCAATAGGAAGCAAGGAGGAAAAGGCCCAGGAGGCCCCTGGCGGTCCCTCCTCCAAGCCTGCTCAGTGGCCAGGCTGAGGGGGTGCTACTTCATCCCTGTCGCCTCACCCTGGTTTCCCCGTGGGAGAGGCGGCTCCAGCACTTCCTTTCCGCCTGGTCCGCTGTCACACGGACAGGTGGGTCTTGGAGGTGGTGGGAAGGCCTGCCTCTAGAGTTCGAGCAGGCACTGCCCACAGAGCCGTGTCGCCCCTCGGGGGCCGGGGTCCCCAACCTCACTGGCGGCTTGTCGAGGCCGACGCCATCTCCTCCTCCTCCAGAAGGAGGTGATAAGAGAGGTGGAGGACCCTCCCTCAGACCAGGGTTTGTGTCCAGGTATTTCCTGGTCCCGAAGCAGACGGGGGCTGGCGCCCATTCTCGACCTACCACGACCTAAACAAGTTCCTAAGGTCTCGAACCTTCAAAATGGTCACTCTGGCTCAGATAATACCATCTCTGGAACACGGCATGTGGTTTTGCTCTCTGGACTTTCAGGGCGCGTTCTTTCCACGTCCCTATCCGTCCAAATCTCACGGAGATTCCTCCACTTCCGGCGGAGGATCCTATTCAGTTCAAGCCATGCCCTTCAGCCTTTCTCTATCTCCCAGGGTCTTCACCAAATGCATGGCAGTGGTGACAGCATTCCTCGGCGCCGAGGGGTCCGGGTGTACCCTTACCTGGGCCAGTTGGCTGATAGCAGCCCCCTCCAGACAGGGAGGTGGAGCGGTCCAGAGATCTGGCCCTCCAGGTTTGCGCTCAAGTCGGCCTTCTCATCAGCGAGGCCAAATCCGAACTCGAGGCGAGCAGGTGATACTGTTCATCGGGCAGGCTCGGCTCTCTCTGAGAGCCAGAGCACAGCTCCCGCGGACAGGGCCTAGGTTCTTACCTCCTTTGCCCAATCATTTCTGGTTGGGCAATTGCATCCCTGCCCGGACTTCCTGCGCCTCCTGGGTCTCATGGCGGCCTGTACCAGCGTGGTTAGATTGGGCACGTTGACATCGCCCCTTCAGTGAGGGGCTGGCCAGCCAGTGGTCACAATGCTGCCATCCCCTTGGACCAGCTTGTGATGGCGACCCAGGAGATGTGGAATGTCTCCAGTGGTGGACCGTTCCATCCATCTGCAGGGAGGGCATCCCATTTATCCGCCCGAGCCGGCGGTCTCACTATCGACCGGCGCCTCTTTGATGGGTTGGGGTGCCCATCTGGGGAACACCGAGTGCATGGCCTCTGTTCCCGGGAGTCCCAATGCCACATCAACCTGCTGGAGCTCAGGCGGTCCTAGCTCTCACCGCCTTTGCTCCGTTTCTCCGGGGTCAAGTGGTCCGAGTCGGGACGGACAATACCACGACCATGTACTACCTGAACGCCAGGGCGGGATGCGCTCCATGCTTCTATGCAGGGAAGCTCTCCGCATCTGGTCACTCGTGCGCAGCCTGGAGGCAGATGATCTAGCCATTCATGTGGCAGGGCCTCCAGCACCTGGCCGATGCCCTGAGCCGGATAGGGGCTGCATTGCCGCAGTGGTCTCTCCGGAGGTAGTACAAGATCTGTTCTCCCACTGGGGCACACCTCTGGTGGATCTGTTTGCCTCCAGGGAGAGCGTGAAGCTGAGGCTGTTCATGCCGCCCCCCTCAGCAGGGCTCGCTGCAGGGGATGCCTTCTCGAGGGCCGTGGACCCCATGCCTCTTTTCGCCTTTCCCCTGATTCACAGGGTCCTGCTCAAAGCGAGGGAGGGACAAGGCGCAGGTGATTCTGATAGCCCCAGACTGGCCCGCCAGTTGCGTACCCAGATCTCCTCAGCCTCAGCTCCAGGCTCCGAGGCAGCTTCCAGCTGCCCGGACCTGCTTTCAGTCAATCAGGGAAGGTGTTCCATCGGACCTTCAATCCCTGCACCTGACGGCCTGGTTCCTGGAGCGGCTAGAGTTCCAGGCCTTGGGTCTTTCCGGCGAGGTCCTCAACGTCGTTGAGGCGTCCCGTAAGTCGACCAGAAAATGCTCGCCTTCAAATGGAAGAGATTTTCCATTTGGTGTCTGAGCAAGGCTTGGACTCTTCCCTTGTTCTGTGGCCAGCATTTTGGACTATCTGGTCCCTATCTAGTCAAAGGGCTTGGGTCGGCGACCCTAAAGGTGCACCTGGCAGCCATCTCTGCCACGGCGCGCGGGCGGTGAGCAGTCGGTGGCGCAGGAGTAAGCAGGTCGGGCCCTTTCAAAGGCCTTGATCACATTTCTCCTCCAGTGCGGGAAACCCCACCTCCGTGGGATTTACTGCTGGTATGCAAAAGCTCATGGGCAAGCCATTTGAACCAATGCACAGGTGTGATCTCTCCCACCTGTCATGGAAGACCGCCTTCTTGGTGGCTATCCGTCAGCCAGAAGGATGGGAGAACTCAGGCGCTTAGCATCGGGTCCTCCTTACCTGGTCTTCCACAGGGACCAAGGTTATCCCTCGCCCCACCGAAATTCCTTCGAAGGTGGTGTCGGAGTTCACCTTAACCAGGTGTTGACTCTGCGGTGTTCTACCCAATCACACCTCGGAGGCGAATATAGGCTCCATACTTTGGACCCTAGAGGCGCTCGCCTATTACAAGGAGGCCTCGGCTGGGATCGGAGAGGTTCGCCAGCTGTTTGTCACCTACGCTGAAGCTGCACCTGGCAGACCTGCAGCCAGCTGACGATAAGCAGATGGGTCACCTCCCGCAGAGATCTCTGTTAAAGTTGGCGGGCATGGAGCCTCCCAGAGGGATAAGAGCTCATTCACCCGCCATACTGCTGCATCGGTGGCTGCTTCCAGGGATGTCCCTATCCAGGAAATCTGCAGGCTGCTACCTGAAGTCAGCACACACCTTATTACCCATTACCACATTGACCTTGAGTCACGTCGGGATGCTGGTTTTGGGGCCTCGGTTCTCAGTCCTTATTTCCCAAGTAAGGATTGGGGTGTGCTGCCTCCCTCCTCCCGGAGAACTGCTAGGAGTCTGCCAGACAGTGTGGATGAACAACATATCCATGTCCCTAGAAATACAGGTTACTCACCTGTAACAGGAGTTCTAGGAATGGTATATGTTGTTCATCCCACGACCACCGACCTCCATAAGCTCGACAGCACAACCCTGAGCTTCCAGCGGGCCAGATCTGGCATCATGGGGCGAGCCGAGAGGTTTACCACCGGGTGGGTGGGAGGAGCCAGCTTGAAGACCTTCCGGCAAGATTTAAAGCGGCAAGGAACCTGCCAGACAGTGTGGATGAACAACATATACCATTCCTAGAACTCCTGTTACAGGTGAGTAACCTGTATTTCCTGACCTCCCTCCTAAACCTCCCTCTCCAGCTCAAGATTGTGCCCCTCATGTTATGGTTGCCACTCAGCTTAAAGAGACTCTCCTTATCAACCTTATTTAACTCTCTTCAAGTACTTGAAGATCCCAATCATATCCCTCCCTCCCTCTCTCTCTCTCTCTCTCTCTGTCCAGGGAGTACATGTTCAGTACCCTCAGTCTCTCCTTGCATGCCTTACCTTGCTGACAAGCTATCATCTTTGTAGCCTTCTCTGGACCTTCTCCAGCAGGTTAATGTCCTTTTTAAGTTGTGGGCACCAGTACTGAACTCCATACTCTAGATCGGCCTTACCAATGACATGTACAAGGGCAGTATAACCGCTTCTCCCTACTACTGATCCCTCTAGCTATGCATCCCAGCATCTCGTTTGCCTTTGCTGCTGCTTTCTTGCACTACGTAGAGTGTTTCAGGTCACTTGTGATCATCACTCCCAGGTCCTTCTCCTCCTCTGAAGCAGATACTCAGACTCCACTCAGGTAGTACTCTGTCCTGGGATTCTTGGCTCCAGTATGCATAACTTTGCATTTGTTGGCATTGATGCCAAACTGCCAGATCCTGGACCACCCCCAGCTTTTCGGATCTTCTTGTAGGTCCTGTATCCCTTCAGCTGTGTCCACTATCCCACAGAGCTTGGTGTCATCTGCGAAAGGCACATTTGCCCTTAATGCCATCTCCAATGTCATTGATGAAGACATTGAACAACACCAGCCCCAGCACCCGAACCCTGCAGGTCCCCACTGGTTACCTCTCTGGTGCCAGATAACTCTTCCCCACAACCACCCTCTGGGTTCTGTCCCTCATCCACTCTTTCTCAAAGCCACATTTAACCCCCAGTATACTATCACTTTCACTTATCCACACACACACACACACTCTGCCAGCCCATGCACGCTGCTCCCATACAACTTGAAACCAAATGGAACTTAACCCACTAATACTTACAAATACAAACTACAATCTATCTCCGTGTAGCCCAGTATCAGATAACAGCAGTAGTTCCACCAAATCTAGTTCAGTGTGTCCAGTATTTTCAGTCAATTTTGTCCTATATGGAAATTAATAGTACTGAATGTTCCCAGTTTTCCAACAAAAGCTTGCTACAGCTTCCTAAGGATTGGCAATGAAAGAGGAGCTCTCACCCATCCCTCTTCCTCAAAACAATTGCCCATATAGCACAGCGCACTCACTGCTACACCTTCATAACTTAATATGCAAAATGACAACCAGATGAGGCACTCTCACTGGCTCCTAGATAATCATCAGATGATTTATAAAGTACTCGAGGTATATAGATTCCACATCCCTCCTCTGTTCTATCCACTGGGTAGTCAAGTGATCTTCACTTGGTAAGTTTTGATTCCTCCAGAAGCCTGTATAGAGCAAACAGAAACCCGAGAAAACCTGATCCCGACTGACACAAGTCCCTGTTCTTCTGAGTGAGTGATAATTCCAGCTCGACCGGCCCGAAGAGAGACTAGCTAGAAACCAGTCTCTCTGCCCACTTGGGCCCCCAGGTGGCATCCGACTTAGCCAGGTGACCCTCAGAGAGTAGTCAACCCTCCAGTCAGCCCCTCACGGTCACCCCCATGGGAGAATAGCTGCATCTGAGACCCACCACTGCAGAGTCTGCTGGATCACTCCACTCGCCACACAACATGCAAATCCTCCTTGAGGGTCTATTGACTGCTCCACACACACACACACACACACAGAGGAGAAACAAGAGGAACAACAGTTAGGCTCAGATAAACTCCAGATCACAGTATAATTTCCAATTCAGCAACATGCCTCCAACTTGAATTTCTCTGTGGTCCGACCAAACCAACAACCATTCCTCCGGACCTCAGCAGTTCCACAGAGCAGGGGATGCAGTCTCTTTAGATTACTCATGAAATTTATGAATAAATCTCCATGTGTCATCTAAAATACAGAACTTGAAGTCGACCATTCGATGTAAACAGCAAAATGTAACGTCCAACACTCGAGCAAGCGATAACATGAACGGATAATGCCACAACTAGCCAGGCGGGAGTACTAGCAGTCCTTCTTAATTGGGCCACAGCAGACATGGAAACACGCAAATCGTATAGTAGACTCAAGTTGACGATAAATTAACAATAAAGTAAAAGTAAATGACAAATACACTAATACATTAAAATAATATAACAAACCCAAATCAGCTGCTAGCTGATGAAGTTGACCCAGCATGGCCGCTATCTTAGACCCTCTCCATGTGTGATAGTTTAGGATAGCAATATCCAAATTATTTTTTCCAAATCTCTGCCTTGATTGTGTGTGGATTGTTTCAGTTTATCAGTCTGATACACTGGTCTCAAATACAACTGTTATGCCTGTGCCACCCCACATATCTCAAGCTACCCTGAACCTCTGTCTTTCCTACCTTGCACTCCATTATGCCCTCAAGCCCCATAACTTAAACCTCAAGCCTAACTCTGACCCCCGATCTCTCTTTTTGATCCCCAATGACACAATAAAAGTGTTGAATTGTCTGAAATTGCACAGCTTATTGTTTCTGCACCTATATGAATTTAGACCATTGTAATTGTACACTATCATTGTATGTAACTTGCACCACATGTTTTAAATTTCTTATATTTGTTATGTACATTTTTGTTTTTGCATAATCTAGCTTATCCACTGTATACTTCTTTCCCATGCACCATATGTTGGGGTGCATGTATTGTACCTTAGGTACTGTTGTATTCTGTGTTGTTTTGCCATCTTGTGGCCGGTCACGACTGAAAGCGGTCCTCTGGATCAGTACACCTACCGGTTACCAAAGGCGTAAATAAAATCTCTCGAATCGCAACACTATGCTACCAGATCTCTCAAATCCCACCTCTGCCACCAAATCTGTGACGAACCCACTCCTGAGAGTTAGGTCCACTGAGCTCAGTGCCCACCCCAATGCAATCCATGACAGGAGGGGGAAGACAGGGATACCCTCCCGTGTCCTTCTAGAATGCTCGCCAAGATCACGACTGAACACCTGCCACGAGGCCCCAGGGTTCCCACTTTACTCTGGATAAGGGTACAATACCAGTCTTGAGTCTTGTAGCCAAATGAGTACCTTTTCTTGGTTGTTACACAAAGGGAAGATCCAGGCATTGTAGTCTCTTCAGGGTGGCCTTGTAACCCTGATTTTGTCTTCTCCATGGGCAATCAGTAACCTGGTACAAATCCCCACAGACTCTTCCTTGAGACTTTTGTATTCACCCCATCTTTACCCAGATTTTCCTGTACAGACCCTTGTTTAATTGGTAGTTTATGGTGACACCCTTAGCAATAACAGTTTAGTTAGATTATTATTAAACATCCCAAAACCACACACATGAAAAATCACGCCAGGCAAGTTTCTTAAAAACAAATATTTTTACTACAATAGTTAATTATTAATCATACAGTTGCAACTAAGATTTAGAAAATTTTGGTCACAAAATAACACAAATAAAAGTGCAAAATATACATGAAAACAGTATAACTGTTGTCTAAAATTCCACCTTAAGTTCGTAGTAAATTGTAGTCTGGAAGAATAAGTGAAGTCTGAAAATCCTTTCTCCTTTTCATCCACTGGCAGGTTGTTCTGTGACTTGTCAGGAGAGTGTCCAAAGTGCATTGCAGTGAGCTTCTGTTTACAGGGAGGGGTATTTATAGTCATTCTGGCAATCTGAAAAAAAAAAACTTTCTGGTTTATAGCTGGTGGCCTTTCCTCTAGGCCAGCTGGTGTCTCTCTTGCTCTTTTCAGATTATAAGGAATTATTATTTATTTTCTTATTTGGGTTCTCCTGTCACCACTTCCTGGCACTGCTAAAAATGTGGTCAGACTATGGTAACCTTGCAGACACCTCCTGTCTAAAATAATTTCTCCTTTTGAGCTTAAAGGTTACGAGCGGGGAGATAGCTTCTCTCATCCTGAGATTTTATTACACCAGTTGGCTAACCACGGACTTCACCTCTTTGAAAATGTAATTTTCAGCTTCCTGGCTAGTAGCTGTTTTCCTGGTCGATAGGAATGTCACATATTTTGCAAGACCTTTTCTCATTTCCTGTGATCATTCAGTAAAACTATGTACTCATTAAAACACACACACATGTGGGCATCTTTTGTGGCATTTAACATGCACAAAATCACATAAAACATATAACAGAAATATATCTGCAAATTATGACTGGAAGTTGGCTAGCTCGCCTCAAAGACTTTGTCCAAGAAGATCAAAAATTACAGTAGGTATGTAAGTTCCATTCTCTGCCCACCAGGCCCATCAGATGACCTATGACAGGCACCTGTGGGCCGATGTTGGATCAGTTCCTTGCAGCCTTGCCTGACTGCAAGACCAAAGCTATTTTCCTTTTTGCCCAAGGGCTGGAACCGTACAGTACTGCTAGTGAGGCATCATATGATGCCGAGGGGTGATTTCCAGGTTGGTGAGAACTGCAGTATACATTAGGCAGACGGCATGGTTTCACCTTTCATGGTTGTCACCCTGGCCTGGTGTAGGTGATAACCTCGCGTACTGTGGGACCCATTTCTTTTCCTGCAAGTTCAGGTACGAGACGGCAGGAGGAGCTGTCACCTGGCCAGGAACAGTCTTTGGTCTCTCCAAACCTTCAAGGGGTCCCTTACAAAAAAGGAGAGAAAGAAGCATGAAGTGCCTCAGCTGGGACTTAAACCCAGGCTGCACAGAATACCATTCCAGCTTCGCCACCAAGGCAACTGGAAACTGGGCATTCTAGGGACATGGATATGTTGTTCATCCACACTTTCTGGCAGGTATCCTTGCGCTTTAAGTCTTGCGGAAGGTCTTCAAGTGGCTCCTCCCACCCACCGGGTGGTAAAAACTCTCGGCTCCGCCCCATGGCATCCAGATCTTCCTTACGCTTGGAAGCTCAGGTTCCTCCTTAGCGCTCTGCATTTTAGACTGGATCCTAACTCTTGGTTCATCCAAAATTGGTTTTGAAGTTTTCTAAACTTGGTCTTCCCTTTCCCTCGGCTACAATGGACAAATCTGTTCCGGCTTTGGAGGTGCCCTTAATGGCAGAAAATGTCCAGGACGGATCCACACTCCCGTACGTCCTACTGCCTAGGCCTAGATCCACGACCCGCAGGCCTCACGAGTTGTAGCGCTCTTCTCGGCCAACATTCTGGCACGATCCGCGCTGCCGATTGAAGCTCGGGCGCCCGAGAAACGTTTCCTACCGGTAAAATCAAAGAGGCTCTATTGGGCGTGTCCGCGCGGCTGGCTTGGCTGAGCAGCTCGAGCAGATGATCTTCCTCGAGGAGGAGGCGCCCAGGCCGCATCTTCCTCCTCCTCGGCCGTGGCATTTATCCCGCTCTGAGTTCCTCTTATACGGCTTCGCTCAAGGAGCTTTGTCAGGCCCTTTCCACACGAAAGGAGAGGCCTGGGACATTCTTCTCGGCCCAAGAAGAAGGAGTGAAGAGTAAGTCCCACCGTCTGCGTTCGTGGGAGCGGGAGAGGTCCCTTCCCGGACAGCCGACCGCCGACTTGATCGAGGTTGCGGCTGAGCGCTGGCTTCACGGTACCCCGTCAGGCCAGCCTGCCGAGACTCCCATCGACGAAGTCGGAGATTTTTCTCGATCCATTAGACGGGCTGTCGACTGGAGAAGCCACAACCCTCTTTCACCGGTCCCCCAGTGGATACCGATGATCTTCCTGTGCCTTCTGGGCCGCAGTCCCGGTTCAAGTGCCCAAGCCAAGGGAAGAGCGGGTGTCCCCACCCTTCCCATACCCACCCTCGGTCCCCCGAGGGTCTCGGACCTCTTCTCAGTCCAGCGTTCCCACGACATCGGCGGTCTCGGTCTCGATACGAGGTAAGCGGCGACACCGTTCCTCCTCGTCCTCTTCCTCGGATGAGGACGCGGCATAAATTACGCCGGCGTACGAGGAGCTTATGTGGCAGCAGTTGCTGTTGTCCAGGCCTAAGCCGACCCTGGTCCAGACCCGGCCATCAAGTGGCTGTTGCCTGAACGACCAAGCATCCACTCGCTCCAGTCGAGTTGCCTGCTCCAGGGCGGTTGCTTGGCCAAACCAGCTGCTCCACCGATTCTGGTGGAACCTCCGCTCCACAACCGAGTCGGGGCACAGACCAAGTATTCTCTAGTCGGGTCACGGCCTGCCCCACAGGTTGTCGGTCACCCTCACTCCCCACCGTCCTCGGCAGGTGGAGGGTGGCTCAGGGCTCAGACAGCTCTCTTCGCAGACTCTTCAGAATCTGGCGTGACTCCTCCCTGTTCTCAGGCAGGTCGACCTGGAGTCCTCCGGGGGCAGTCAGTGGACGATAGCCCATCGTCCTTCTTGGGTCTGCTGCCCGACTCATCTCGGAGTCCACGGGATGCAGCTCGAGCCCGTGTCCAAGGGCCAAATATCTCCTAGACGGAGATACTGGACCAGGGATTCTCCCACGAGGCCTTTCCGGTGGCTGAGGCCATTGTCAGCCCAGCCTTGGAGCTTTGGCAGCGCCCTGCTTCCTGTCCTGTGCCCTCGGCCAGGATGGCCAGAAGTATCGCGGTCCTCAGCTCTGCCCGGTTCTCGAGCACCCCTCTGCTGAGGGGTTAGTCACCGACAGCGTTTTCTGGCATTCTGTAACGCTCAGGATGTGGATAAGCCCCCGACAAATAGTCAAAAGCTGGACTTTGCGGGCCAAGGTGTCGCTCGTCCTCCCTCGGCCTCCGACAGGCCAGCCTGGCTGTGCTGATGGCACACTTCTCCCACGCCGCCTTGGCCTCCTGGATGAGGTTATTCCTCATCTCCCGCCTGACCTGTAGACCACGGTCCGCCAGGTGCGGGACCAGGGTAGAGCGGTGGCGAAGCAGCAGCTTCAGACTGCTCTGGGACATGGGTGATTCCTGTGCCAGGTCAGTAGCGGCCGCGGTGGCCATGCGACGCAGGGCGTGCTGAGGATATCCACCTTCAGGCGGATACCCAGCACAAGTTGGTGGATGTCCCTTCTTGGGGACTGACCTCTTCGGCCCCTGGTGGAGGGACACCTCCAGCTGACCGAGAAGTCAGTGCCACCCTGGACTCGGTCACCTCCGCCCAGAGGCAAAGGCCGCCATCAGCAGCAGAAGTCCTTTGCCCTTCGGTCCCTGCATATCTCGTCGGCCCAGCAGCACCAGCAACAGGGCTAGCAGGCTCGCGGCATGTCCCCAAACCCAAGCCGGCGGCTTCCTCCAACAGGAAGCAAGGAGGAAAAGGCCCAGGAGGTCCCTCGGCCAGTTCTTCCTCCAAGCCTGTCCATTAACGGTCGGGGTGCCGCCCAGCCTGTCCTCCCTGGGTTTCCCCGTGGAGGCTCCGCCACTTCCTTTCCGCCTGGTCCACTATCACCACGGACTGCTGGGTGTTGGAGGTGGTAGAAAAGGCCTGCCTCTGGAGTTCGAGCAGGCCCCCACCTTCGAGCCGCCGCCTCGGGGGCCACGGGGTCCGCAGCCTCGCTTGTCGGCCCGCCAAACCGATATTGCCCTGCTCCTCGAAAAGAGGTGATCAGGAAGGTGGTGGATCCTCCTCCAGACCCGGGGTTTGTGTCCAGGTACTTCCTGGTCCCAAAATGGGCAGGGGCTGGCGCCATTCTCGACCTGAACAAGTTCCTAAGGTCTCGAGCCTTCAGGATTGTCACTCTGGCTCAGATAAACCCATCCTTGGAGCGAGGCGTGTGGTTCTGTTCCTGGATCTCCAGGATTCGTTCTTTCACGTTCCAATCCATCCATCCCATCAGAGATTTCTCCACTTTAGAGCGGAGGATCCCTACGAGTTCAGGGCCATGCCCCTCGGCCTCTCCCTAGCTCCCATGGTCTTCACCAAATGCATGGCAGTGGTGACAGCATTCCTCTGGCCAAAGGTCCGGTGTACCCCTACTTGGACGACTGGCTGATTGCAGCCCCTCCAGAGTGGAGCAGGCGGTCCAGAGATCTGGCCTCCAGGTTTGCTCTCAGGTTGGCCTCCTCATGAATGAGGCCAAGTTGGAACTCGTGCCAAAGCAGGTGATATTATTCATCGGGCAGAGCTCGACTCTCTGAGCCAGAGCATGGCTCCGCGGACAGGGCCGAGGTTCTTTCCTCCTTTGCCCAGTCATTTCTGGTTGGGCAATTGCTCCCTGCCTGGGACTTCCTGGGCCTCATGGCTGCCTGCACCAGCATGGTCCGTTGGGCCGCTGGTGCATGCTTCCTTCAATGGGGACTGGCCAGCCAATGGTCACAATGCTGCGATCTGTTGGACCAGCCCGTGACAGTGACCCAGGAGATGTGGAACACTCTCCAATGGTGGATCGTTCCGGCACATCTGCAGGAGGGCATCCCGTTAGTCCGCCGTGAGCCGACCGGTCTCTATCGACCGATGCATCTCTGATGGGTTGGGTGCCCATCTGGGGAACACCGAGCGCACGGCCTCTGGTCCCCTCGGGAGTCCCGATGCCACATCAACCTGCTGGAGCCCGAGCAGTCCATCTAGCTCACCATCTTCGCCCGTTTCTACAGGGTCAAGTGGTTCAGGTCCAGATGGACAACATCACGACCATGTACTGTCTGAACCGCCAGGGGTGGGGCGTGCTCCATGCTGTTATGCAAGGAAGCTCTCGCATATGGTCCCTGGTGCGCAGCCTGGAGGCGGATCTCCTAGCCATTCACGTGGCAGGAGCCTCCAACACCTGGCCGATGCCCTAAGCTGGATAGGGGCTGCGCTCACGAGTGGTCTCCCCTGCGGAGGTAGTACAAGACCTGTTCTCCCACTGGGGCACGCCTCAGGTGGACCTGTTTGCCTCCAGGGAGAATCTGACTGAGTCTGTTCACCTCGCCCCCTCAGCAGGGCTCGCTGCGGGGATGCCTTCTAGAGGCCGTGGACCCCTGGCCTCTTCTACGCCTTTCCCTATTTCCTTGATCCACAAGGTGCTTCTCAAGGCAAGGAGGGACAAGCGCAGGTGATTCTGGTAGCACCAGACTGGCCCCGCCAGTTCTGGTATCCAGATCTCCTCAGCCTCAGCTCCAGGCTCCTGAGGCGGCTTCCAGCCCGCCGGACCTGATCTCGGTCAACCAGGGAATGTATTCTATCCGGACCTTCAGTCCCTGCACCTGATGGCCTGGTTCCTGACCGACTAGAGTTCCAGGCCCTGGTCTTTCCGACGAGATCCTCAACGTCGTTGAGGCATCCCGTAAGGAGTCGACCAAAATGCCTTCAAATGGAAGAGATTCTCCATTTGGTGTCGGGGAAGGGCTTGGACCCTTCCGACTGTCTTTGGCAAGCATTCTGGACTACCTGTTGTCCCTTTCTCAGCAAGGGCTTGGTCGACACCCAAGTTGCACCTGGTAGCCATCTCTGCTTACGGGCGTGGGCGGGAAGCAGTCTGTGGCGCAGGAGAAGGTGGTCGGGCGCTTTCAAGGCCTTGACCACATCCCCCAGTGAGAACCTCCACCTCTGTGGGATCTACTGCTGGTATTGGCCAAGCTCATGGGCAAGCCATTCGAACCAATGCACAGGTGCGATATTTCACACCTGTCATGGAAGACCGCCTTCTTGGTGGCTATCACGTCAGCCAGAAGGATGGGAGAGCTCCAGGCTTTCTATCGAGTCTCTTATCTGGTCTTCCACAGGGACAGAGTTTTCCTGCGCCCCACCCAAAATTCCTTCCGAAGGTGGTGTCGGAGTTTCACCTTAACAGGTGTTGACTCTCCAGTGTTCTACCCCAATCATACCTCGGAGGCAGAGTATAGGCTCCATACTTTGGACCCTAGATTGGCAGCATTATAAGGAGAGGACAGCTGAAGTTCGGGAGAGGTTCGCAGCTGTTTGTCACCTACGCTGAAGCCGCACCTGGCAGACCTGCAGCCAAGCGGACGATAGGCAGGTGGGCACCTCCTGCATAGAGCTCTGCTCTAGGTTGGCGGGCATGGAGCCTCCAGAGGATAAGAGTTCATTCTACCCGCCATACCACTGCATCGGTAGCTGCTTCCAGGATGTTCCTATCCAGGATATCTGCAGGGCTGCTACCTGAGTCGGCTGATACCTTTATTACCCACTACCACATCGAGCCAGGTGCCGGGATGCTGGTTTTGGGGCCTCGGTTCTCCAGTCTCTTTCCCAAGTAAGTATCGGGTGTGCGCCTCCTCCCTCCTGGAGAACTGCTAGGAGTCTGCCAGAAGTGTGGATGAACAACATATCCATGTCCCTAGAAGTACAAGGTTACTCACCTGTAACTGGGAGTTCTAGGAATGAGTATGTTCATCCACACAACCCACCCGACCTCCCTCGGGCAGATCTGGCGCTATGGGCGGAGCCGAGTTTTACCACCGGGTGGTGGGAGGAGCCAGCTGGAAGACCTTCCGCAAGACTTAAGCGGCAAGGATACCTGCCAGAAAGTGTGGATGAACAACATATACTATTCCTAGAACTCCTGTTACAGGTGAGTAACCTGTATATCCTGAAGCACTGTACTCTTTTCCAATGCTACAACCTGATGCTGCACAGATAATTATATTTTCAATCACAGAGTGTGGTGTGCATGTATATGGAAACAAACTAGAGAAAGAAGTAAGTGCCACAGCTGGAACTTGAACCCAGTTGACTTAGTGATGCAGCTTGTAGCGTAACCGGAACAGTATTCCAGATAGCCTATGTTAAAGTCCTAGCTGAGGCACTTACTTCTTTCTCTCCTGTGTTTGTATGTACTCCATAAATATGCAAACCAGACTTTTGTGATTGAAAATAATTGTCTATGCCTTTCAGAACAATGCACTAATGAGTAATATGTTTTCAGGCGTGGCCTGGGTTCAAGTCCCAGCTGAGGCACTTTTTTCTTCTCTGTTTGTATATATTTGCATAAATATGCACATCACACTCGTGTTTGAAAATGTAATTATTTGTGAGGGGTCCATACCTCTTTGTAGTTGTACCCACAGAGTCTGAAGGTATAACAATTTCCGTCGGAGTGAACCAGCCCTGCCTCTAGGGTGCAGGCATGGTACTCAAACCCAGAAGTGTAAATGGTGAAGATTGAGTCTTGAAAGATAGGAACATTATGTACTCACCATAATTATTGATCTTCCAGAATATCTTAACCTCTTATTCACATGCCTGCCCACCATCCCCATTCAGTATTAGCCAGGTATCTGGGCAGCTCACCCTGTTTTCTTTTCTTGTCACTTTCATCTTCTGTCCCTTTTCTGGCTTCCCTTGGCCCTTTTTCCCTAGCTCCGTAGGACGTGTTGTTTAATAAAGAGGGATTTAGCTTGGGTTTTGAGCCCTATTCACCAAAAAAAAAAAAAAAACAACAAGGGAGTTTTCCTTCTCTGTATTTCTCAAGGATTCTTAACCTCTGAGGTTTTCCCCTAGTGGTTCTGGGCTGTATATCTAGACATTTTTCTGCTTCATGCTTAGCATTTCTCCTGTAGTAGCAGCGGAGCCTTATTTTCCTTTCTTTGGTGCCTCCAGGTTTTAAAGAAAAAAAAAACTTTAAAAATAAAAGGGAGTACCCTTCCATTTTATTTCTCTGGCATGTATTTGCCCTTTATGTGCAGGGCGTCCGTCCGTCCCCCTCTCCCGCACAGTGGTTTCTTCAGCCTTTGAGAGGCCTACTACTTTTTGATAGAATGTATGTATATATATATATATATCTCACGTTTTCCCCTTCATACTTTACCCTTCTAAGTGGCAAGGGAGAGCCCTCTTTCTTCCTTGGTTTATACTCTCAAAAAAAAAAAGTTGGGAGAAGATGTTAAAAAAACACACACGGGTTCTGTGGTCTCATCCCAAGTCTCCCAGACTTTCCTTTCTGTTCTGCTCAGATAGCCTCAGGCTACCTCTCTAATCCCAGTACCTTACACCCTCCTGTCTCTCTCTCTTTTTAGTAGTCGGTGTTATTTATTTTATGTCCTGTATCCCTTTTTCTGTTCCTTTGGGTGATTTGTAGCCCCTGTTCTTTTTCTCCCACTTTGTTTCTCTCCCAGCTAACAAAGGCTCGGGCTGATGGTTACTGGCAGTCCACAACCAGCATGTCATACATGTGTCTCAGTGGGTGACACCATCACTGTCATCACCCGCCTAGCTGTAAGCTGCAAAAGATTTGCTTCTAGGCAAAGATCCAGAAGTGTGAATTAAGTGATGAAGATTTTCTGGAAGATCAACAATTACTATGAGTATATAATTACTGGTCAGCAATTTTCTCTATGGGCTGAACCAGTTGATATTTGCCTTAATAACCGGCTGGTTACTACATTCAAGGCCC
This sequence comes from Neoceratodus forsteri, assembly GCA_016271365.2. NCBI lineage: Eukaryota > Metazoa > Chordata > Ceratodontiformes > Ceratodontidae > Neoceratodus > Neoceratodus forsteri. The sequence continues at coordinate 924,845,143 of CM028135.1, read as the reverse complement.
AGTCACTCGGTCAGTGCCGTTCACTCATTGGCTTGTGTTCTGTGTCAGGGGGGCTGAACTCTCTCACAAACATGGGGCTCCATCTTTCGCTTCCGAGGAGCCACCACAACAAGACTCATCCATCCTTTTTTTGTTTTGTTTTTGTTTCCTATATCTGATTGATCCTGCCATTTGTCTATTTCGGGATAAAATGAACAGAGCTACAGGGAGCGTGCCAGGGAAGTGTGGTACACACGATCTCGTCAGAGACGAGCTGTAAGGTAGAAACAAAAGGTTTAAAAGAGAAGAAACTATGCTAAGGAAGGGAGGTAGAGGCAGAAGACAGAGGAAGTCAGAGACTGTGTGTATAGTGTGAACACTGAACTCAAGCAGGAGAAAAATTGCTGACCTTTTATTATAAAAATAAAAATGGTGAAGTGTGTCATATTCGAATTTAATGCTCACCCTTGGTGTGGGACACTGTGATAAACCCTCGGGGTTTATGTAGCATCCACACCTCGGTTAGCATTAAATTCTCTTACTACACACTTCCTCATTCTTTATTCTCTATGTAATTTTCTATATGTGTGCCAACCCAGTGATACGATGCACTGCCACCTGGATGGCCATGTTTTGCATGTGAGGCTCAGAATTCAGTTCTGGGACTGACTAGGTTGAGCCTATCATAGTAGTGTTGTGCTTGGCACCTGGAGGCAGGAGCAGGCCTCATGGGGTTAGTGAATCCCTGCTGGCAAATCACAGATCATCATTGGTGTCATCTGTGGTGGCAGCCAGTCTCCCAGCTGAAGGAAGGATATAGCCATGGTGGCCTGGATTGTTGGGGGTATGGAAGACACGTATATCTAAAAATATGCTAAAATAATATCCTTGAAGGCTACATTTGTGGAAGTTACACAAATGGGACTATAAGAATACGTTGTTCAGTGAAGCAAGCAAAATTCATAACCTGGTTGCAGGTGTTCTGATCAGTTTTGGGTGTATTTATGTACTTGGCTCTTGACATTGCCGTTTCCTGTCTAAAAAAGTAGCAGATGTGACAAAATAGCTGGTATGCACCAGTTATGTGCTGCAGCTTGAAATAGGGATGACTGACATCAAGGCAAAATTGCAGGTTTTATTGAAGCTAGTTTTTACTGTGGTGGTATTGATTATACCTGGTGAAGTGTCTTGGAAAGATATTTTAGTTTCTATCTGTAGATCTTGGAATGTGGAAAAGTTAATTTATTCTCGGGTTTAACATAGAATTTGATAGCAGATGACAACTGCCTGGCCCACCTATTCTACCCATTTTCCCTACCTACTGTAACACACCAGATCCAACTGGATCTCTGGCTATACACCCCACCCTTCCCTTACCACTAAAGTTTCTTTTGCCTAACAGGTGTTAAAGTATATTTTAACAAAAGCATTTGTAAGCAGAGTCTAAAACACTGTAGACATCTCCCACCCAAGCTGGTACATTGCCTCATAGAGGGACAGTGCTGCTCAGTACAAGTACTCCAGGTTCTGCAGCTCACATTTTTCGACCGCAGTGCTGCATCACCAGGGCACGCAAGAATGTGCCAGTTTATGTAAGTGACTCAGCCTGATGAAGATCTGGTACTGATACTGTAATAGCCGATGCTCTTGCAGTTGTGGGACAGCCTGCTGGACACTATGGTTTTACTGTAGGGACTGACTAAAGAGGACTCTTTAGTCCCCTGATTTTGTTTAATATTGATGTCAATTTCTGAGTCTGTAACTGTTAGTATTCAGGCTAGAAAACGGGTTTAATGCCTTCTCTGTCATCGCTTAATAATGAAGTCTGCCATTAAATGGACTCTGTCAGTAATTTTGGCCAATTCTGATTGTTGGAAGGTTGAAACCAAGAACCTACTTAAACAGGTTTCATAAAATATTTAGATCTTTATTTATTCCAACAAACAGAGGCATATCATTCATAACTGTAACCTAGCAAGTTTTACGACCAAAAGGTTGCATCGCTGTCACTTCTGAGCATGCTCAATATTGGCATTATTAAAATGAGGTCTACTACATATTAATTTGTTGCATTGTCAGTTGGAGCCTCTGTTATAAGAAGCCCCATGTGGGGCCACATTTACAAAAATAAAGCTGTCTATAGACATAATAATGCCTTAAACTGAACTGAACCCTAATTGGAAGGGTTTGATTTCTGTGCTTCTCTCAGACCACATACATTCACTCTGAAGTCTCAAAGCCAGTTCAAGGCAAGGCAGATCACGTAGGCTCTGGGCGCCAGACACATACAAAATAAAACCAGCAATGTAATGAACCTGATAATAAATATTAAGCTATAACTCATTATTATAAAAATTTTTAAATGATTAACTCAAAAACATAGCAGGAATCTAAATATATAACCAGACACAGAAATGAAAGCACAGAAGTCAGGCATAGGATAGGATTATAAAACAAAGTCCGGGAAGGCCTGATTATTAAGGAAGGCCTTGAGGTGGGCTTTGAACACCTCGACTGAAGGGGCCTCTCTTACAGCTGGAAGTAGCAAATTCCACTGGATGGGGATGGCAACACTAAATGCTCTATCAACAGCCGTTTTAACCTTGTCCTGGGAATCACAAGGAGGTCCGGAGGAGGAGCGGACTGAGACAGCAGGTGTAAGAAGGTCCTTCAGGTGACCAGGGCTGAGGCCATGGTCTTAAAGGTGAGCAAGCCCACCTTAAAGAGGACTGTCCACCTGACCAGCAGCCAGTGCAGTTCATGCAGCACCAGGTGATGTGACAGTCCTTAGACTGCTCCATCAGCAACCTAGCAGCTCGTTTCTGCACCAGCTGCAGCGGCGAGAGGCCACCTCCGGAGACCGCAAGATACAGCGCAATACAGTAGTGGGTCTTAGGCGTCCACAAAGACATGAACCAAGGTGGAGAGGTCCGGGGTGGAACTAGGGCTTTATCCTGGCGATATTCCCGAGATGGTATGGACATTGGATAACATCTGAGACTCTAGCATCGGTTCTCTGTCAAGAATAACGCCTAGATCATAAGCCCTAGAGGAGGCCTTCAAAGTACAAACCAAGAAAAGCCCGTTTCTGCACAGAGACCATCCTATCATGCCCTCTGTTTAACTCACCCACCAGTACCTCCATTTTATCAAGATTCAGTTGCAATTAGTTGGAGGCCATACAGTCATTGATCTCGGCAAGGTAGATGTGTTAAGCACATCCACCGTGCTGGATGTCCCAAGGGCAAAGGAGAGATGCAGCTGGGCATCATCAGCATAACAATGAAAACCCACTCTGTACTTCCTAATGAGCACTCCCAGGGCAGCATGTACACAGCACATAACATCAGCGGCAAGACCGAACCCTGGGTACTCCGCATAACAGGCTACGGAGGAGGAGAAATTCCCCATCACTACCCTTTGCCTCCTGTTGGTGATAAAAGGCTCAAACTAGCAGATGACAGTGCTGGTGAGTCCACAGAATTCCCTCAGGCAGTCAAGTAACACTCAGTGGTCCACCATGTCAAATGCTGAGGAGAGATCAAGAGAAGAGAATTGTCCCTCTCTCAATCTCTCGCCCCTAAGGAGGCCATTATGTACCCGAGCTAATGCAGTTTCTGTGCTATGCCTCGCACGAAACCCATACTGAGAGGCTTGTATAAATCATGGGCCATGAGGTGCTCCTCAAGCTGAAGTGCCACCACCTTCTCTTCAGTCTTACCCAAAAATGAAAGATTGGAAATGGGACAGTAATTTGCCTTGATGTCAGGGTCCAACAATGGTTTCTTTAGAAGGGTCTCACCAATGCCTCCTTCAAGACATCGGAATGACCCCTCCTAAAAGGAACACCGAGCAATCAAGGCAAATACCGGAATAACGCAGTCAACACATCCCATTAAAATGTGTCTGCTCTGGGTCCAATTCACAGAAGGTGTGCCACAGCTTGGAAGCAACCTCAGTGACTTCCTCCACCGGTCTAAACTCGTCCCAGCTAGGCTGAGTGCTCTCGGATGCCCATGGCAACCACTGTTAGCCACAGTGTGGCTCACTGGCGGAATTCTCTGCTGGATGGTGGACACCTGTCCAGGAAGAACCGAGCAAACTCTCGCATAAAGCATTTGACAAAGGCTTTTAGGCTGTAGACAGGAAGGATGGAAAAGCCTGTCCACAGTCGAAGAGCACAGTTGGTCAGTTCTGCCCGGCAGCAATCTCCCTGGACAGGAACGCTGCCTTCTTACAGTTGATTGCCCCCTGTACACACCGAGTGTATGCAGGGCCAGTTTGTCTTCCTTCAGCCCGGCCTCCGCCAGCAGTGTTCTAATCTCCAACCCATAATCTTCATCATTTTGAGCTCCCCATCATACCACAGGGACCTCAAGTGAGAGGATTTAGGTCATACCTGAACCAGTAAGAGGTCAAGCACATCAGACACTACCTTATTATAGATAGCAACTGTTCGCACACACCCCAACACATGCACTGTCCACACTAGATAGATCAGCCTCTGACAGAAAAGCCTCAGGTCAGGGCAGTAGCTGACCATCTCAAAGGGCAGTAGCTGACCATCTCAGCAGGGGAGGGCTCAGGATGGGTGCAGTGAAGAAGAAACTCCACCATGCAATGATCGGACCAAATGACCCGATCAGTCTTGAGATGTTATCTCAAGTCTCAGTGCAAAACCAGGTCCACCATATAACCACCCTGGTCAGTCACAGAACAAACTTCCTGCAACAGGCCTAGAGATGATATCATCTGGAGGAAGTTGTGACCAAGCCGAGAGGATTCATTGTTGGTACAAACATTGAAGTCCCCAGCACTAGACATTTGGGGACCTCCTATCTTTCACCGATGACGAAGTCTGCTACCTCCTGCAGGAATTCTCCCGCCACCCAGGGAGGGCAGTAAATCAAGAGAATTCGGCACCTTGGGCCCAGACCCCACGAACAGCCACACTCAAATGAACCTGGTGCTCTCACTGGGTGTAGGGTGAAGCATTATTGGTCTCCTATCACTGCATCCACCGATGTTAATATAATATCACCTCCGTTTTGTACGGCCCCTCCCATAAGACCATTGTTTTCTTCTTTCCCCTAGCAACCTCTGGCATTACGGTGGCATAATGACAAGCTCCACCTCCCGTGAAGGCGTCTTCAAATGCCTGTAAGCGCCCAAGCTGCATTGCCACCTGGGCACCTCTAGGTGGCAGACAAGCAGCAGGTCACACCACCCCTCCTCCCCCAAGGCAGGAGAGTTGTCCGTTGGATGCTCCATCCTCCCTCCCCAGGCCATTCCCTGAATGACCTACATCCGTTCCACACCAGGTTGCCTGTATGGCAGGAGGTAAGGCGCTCAGCTCTTCAGCCATCCACATCACTGAGCCAACCCTGTAAAACCATTGTTAAGGGCTCTCAACTGCCCTTGGTATTTGCTGAACTTATCTCTTGCCTCTGCTGTTCGAACTGCTCAGGGCTTCAGTTCGAGCAGACCTTCCACGTTGTAAACAGTTCTGAAAACACCTACACCAAGGCTACCGGACTGGCCAAGTCTGAGTACTTTTGTGTCCAGCTTCCTAAAGTGTATATAGAGTAATGGCAAATAAGGGGAGGTGCTCCTAGTTGGTAACCTCAGTGTGCTAGACATGGAGTGGACTCTTCAGCTGTGGCTGTAGTTTCCTGATGATGCTGTAGTGAAACCGGTTGGAATTCTGTGGGATCCCGGCTGGTGGATTCTAGTCTTGATAAGAGGTCCAAGCACACCTTTGAATAAACTGTTTTGATTCATTTGAAGTGATTTTGTCCTGGTGTGTTGTACAGGACGGTAGGTGGTGCTAGGTATTTTGTTTTAGCTACTCAAAAGAACCCACTAGGGTCGGGGTGGTGCTGTACCTATTGTTTTCAGTCAGGGACATCTTTGCAGATGTCCTACTGGGCTGTCTCCTAGGTACCAGTGATCACTGTACAGTGTAGTTTAACATGGAACAGTGGCAGACTGCATGAGGACAGAGTGTCCTGGACTTTTAGGAGGATGGATTTTTAAAGAAATGAGAACTGCCTCAGAAACACCCTCATGGAAGAATTGCCAGGGAGGGTAGAGGTACAGTGGAGAAAAATAACGGAGGGCATAATTAAAGCAACCAACATCTTTGTGAAGGATGAGTAAAAGAGAGGAAAAGAGAACACTGTGGTTCTCTAGGGAAGTGGCAAAGGTGGTGATGGAAAAAGGGTGGCATTCAAAGGTGTAGAGAAACGGAGGAGGACAGGGAGGTATACCAAGTAAGCGAGAGAAGCCACTTAAAGGAGTGAGGGAGCAAAGACACATAAGGATATAGGATAGCCACAGGGTTGCAAAAAGGCAAGGTTCATACTAAGGTTAGAAGAAGAGCTTGAGGGGCCAAAGCCCATAATGCTCCTATGCTAGGCCATAGAGTAGAATGTTAAGTCATACCAGACATAATTAGCCTGTCGAGACGATATTTAAAAATCTCTTGTATATTACTTGTAACTACATCAGATGGAAGTCTATTCCAAGGCCCAATAGTTCTTACAGAAAGAAAAACTTACGATTATTACGCTTAAAAGATTTACCAGTTAACTGGAGGACATGACCTCTAGTATTATGTATTGTTGACTTAAAAGAAAATCTAACTCAGTCATGATATAGGGGTCATGAATAATGTCATATAGGAGGAGAAGGTCACCTCTAATGCGTCTGATAGTAAGAGGCATTAGTTCAATGTATCCAGCCTAAACTCATAAGATGAGGATTTGAGACCAGATATTTTTTAGTGTATTTTCAGTGAACCCTTTTAAGAGAGTAACTATCTGATTTTTTTAAAAAGGACACCACAATTGTGAAGCATATTCAAGATGGGGACGGACATAGGACCTGAATAGGGGTAACAACACCTCCTGATCTCGAGATCTAATATTATGCAAAATAGACCACATAATTTTATTAGATGTACTAATAACCGAATACATATGCTTGGAATATGTTAAATCATCTGAAATAGTTATACCCAAATCCTTCTCATCATTAGTAGCACACAATGGTAAATAGTCAGAATATACGGAAATTTAAATTATTAGAACCCAAATGCATTACTTTGCATTTTGTAGAGTTTAACTTCATGCCCCATTTATTAACCCAGGTACTAATAATATCAAGATCATGCTGAATACAAGATATTTGGTCTAAATTAGAACATGGTCCTCCGATCTTCACATCTGCATATTTAATTGTAAATGAAAGGCAGGAATTAGTTAAATTGGATATAAAAGCCTGAAAAGACAGGGGCCGAGAACAAAACCTTGTGGAACACCACTTAAAACTTTACCAGAGTTAGAAAATGCCCCATTAATCATCACCTTTTGAGTTCTGTTTGAAAGCCAATTATGAATCCATGTAATTATATGACTATTAATACCAAGACCTGTGAGTTATTGAATTAGAGCCCAGTGTGGCATGGTGTCAAAAGCTTTACTGAAATCAATAAAGACAATGTCACAGGCTAACCGGTTATCCAAACAAGAACTAAAATGTTCATAAAAGCAGAGCAAATTTGTCAGACAGCTTCTACCCTTCTTAAAGCCATGTTGTTCTAAATCAGATGAATCAATAATAGGGCAATAATATCCTTTAGTAGACTTTCTAACACCTTACATATGGATGAAGTCAAACTAATCGGCGATAATTTTCCCATAGATGTTTTGATCCTTCTTATGTATTGGTACCTAGCGCCTCTTTCCATTCACAAGGGATAAAATTATATTGTAAAAAAAGGTTGAATAAAAGTTTGAGTGGAAAGGCAATATGTTTAGATAATAGGTAAAGTAAATGCCCTGCTGTATTGTCTGGGCCTGAACAAAATTTACCTTTTAGTAAGTGTAGTTTTTAAGAATAGACTCAACTGAGAATGTGATAAAAGTATCTGATGGTGAAATCATAGGTACAGGTGACTGAACTCTGATGCAGAGAAAACTTTACAAAATTCATTATTAAATACATCAGCCATGGCTTTTGGCTCATGGATAAGTATAGTTTTCTGTTGTAAGAGCCCCACCACACTTGGACTTTTCCTGAGGAGTTTATATAAGAGTAAAATTGTTTGGAATTAGACTTACTAGCTGTTACCAATTTCATTTCCCATCTAGATTTGGCCCCTACGGATGACTAATTTACACTTCCTACTTGATTTTAAATAGGATTCCCAATTAGAAGTTGTCCTATTCTTTAGGTACTAACATACTATTTGCCAGCAGATTAGGCCTTACGGTCTATCGAGTCTGCTTGAACCTTAGATCCTTAGTTGGGTGCCGAGACCTTCCCATCCCTTGTGCTCCAGAAACCCCTATCATCCATCCCACCCCTGGGACAGGCCATCATCTGACACATCCACTTTTGTGTCTGTCCCACCTCTCTTGAAGCCCTCCACTGTGGATCTCTGAACCAGCTCACCAGGCAGTGCATTCCAAGGGTCCACCACCTCTCAGTGAAAACCTCCTCCTCTTTCCCCTCACCTTCCACCTTCCAACTTCAAACCATGCCTCTGGTGATACCTCCCTGCATTAGTCTAAAGATCCCCTCCATGTTTACTCCTATTTATTCCCTTGAGGTACTTGAGGACCTCAATCATGTCCCCCGTCTCTCCTCTCCTCCAATGAAAACAGGCAGAGCTCCTCAAGTCTGTCCTCATCACGTCAAATCCCTAGCCCTCGTATCATCTTTGTTGCCTCCTCTGTACCCTCTCCAGGAGCTGTATGTCCCTCTTCAAGTGTGGTCTCCAGTACTGTACACAGTACTCAGGTGTGAGTCTAACCAGTCCATTGTACAGCTGCAGAATCACTTCCTTGCTCCTAGAGGTGATCCCCTAACGATGCATCCCAACATCTTGTTTGCCTGCTAGCCGCTCTCCTGCATGGCTCAGAGTTATTCATACATGCATCCTCCATGACCCCTAGGTCTTTTTCCCTATTGAGGCCTCCAGCGCCTCCTCCCAGGGTGTACCTGTGTTTAGGGTTCCCCGACCAAGATGCAACACCTTGCACTTGGTGATATTGAAATTTAATTTCCATGTGTGAGCCCAGCTTTCCAGGATGTCCAGGTCCTTGCAGGCCAACCTCCCTCTTCTCCTCAACTACTGCTCCCATCTTGGAGTCATCCATGAACAGACTCATTTCACACCCTATACCCTCCCTGATGTCCGATATGTATGCATTAAACAGAATCGGACCCAGGACCGAGCCCTCAAGGTACCTCACTACCAACCTCTTTAGGGTTCGAGAGCTCCCACAGACCACTACTCTCTGGGTGCGCCCAGCTAGCCAGTTTTCAATCCATCTGACCATCAAAGGGCCTATTCTAACCCCATCAGTTTCTCCACCAGTCCATTGTGGGGACAGAGGCAAACGCCTTGCTGAAGTCCAAGAATAATACATCCACAGGCCCTGTCCAGTTCTGATGTTACCCATTCATAGAACTCCACAAGGTTGGTTTGACATGATCTACCTGGCACAAACCCATGTTGCCGACTCATCCAGACCTCCCACCTCTCCAAGTACACCCCAATCGTTCCTTTAGTATACTCTCCATTAATTTTCCCACCACCGAGGTCAAACTGATGGGTCTATAGTTACCTGGTACTTCCCTCGACCCCCCTTTATGGATTAGCACCACATGTGCCTCTCGCCAATCCCTAGGTACCCTCCCTGTCTCAAGTGACCTGTTGAAAGCTCCGCCAGGGGTGCAGCCAGTATGTCCGCCAATTCCCATAGTACTCTCAGATGAATGCCATCCGGCCCAGGAGATGTGTCTTTCTTTAGGGCCTTGAGGGCTAACCACACCCTTTGGCGGAGATAGCATCATCTGTCCCTCCACCTTACTGGCCTTTTTATCCTTACCCAGATGTGACACCCTAGGGTACCTCTCCCTCCCTCCCTCTTGCTCCATTTCTGTTGCTCCTGATCCCACATACTGCAGCTTCTATCCCTCCGTGCCTTGCTTTGTAGATATCCCATCCCCTCCTAGTGAACACAGAGGCAAAGTACTCATTAAATACCTCTGCCTGGTCCCTCGCCTCTTCCACCCACCCTCCTTCTGATCTCAATCTGCTGAGATGGCCTTAGTTTTTCTCCGCTCCCCAATGTACCGGAAGAACCCTTTTCCCTCCATGTATCCCTGTGCCAGCCGCTGCTCTTGCTGGACTTTGCTCCCCCGCCATATGGGTGACTTTTCTAGATGCAAGCTGGTACATTTCTTATCCCTATCCCTCTTGTTATTTTATATTTTTGCAGGCCGCCTTCTTTTCTCCACTGCTACATGTACCTCACTGGACCACCAGCATAGTTTATGTGACCTTGCTCCCTACGTTTCAACTTAGCGAGATCCTGACTGCCTCATGAAGTCCCGTTTATGATCTCCCATCTCCTTTCCACACTTCTCTTTGAAGTAATCCCTTCAAGTGATCCTTGAGAATATTTCCCATGCCCATGAAGTCTGCCCCCCTGAAGTCCACCCAGTGTCCTAGATCTCCCCCTCCCCCATGCTTATTTGAAACCAGACAGTATGTGGTCGCCCCAGTCAGGGGTCCTGTACAACCATCCCCTTACCAGATCCCCATCTGCCAGAACCACATCCAGGACATGCCCCTCCCTTGTGGCTCCATCACATGCTGTGTTAAGACACATCCTGGAAGCCATCCAGCAGCCTCTGCTCCTTGGCCACCTTAGAGGACATGGTTCCCCAGTTTGTACCTGGCATATTAAGGTCCCCATCAACACCACTCCTTCCCTTTTGGTCCATACTGGGCAATGATGTTGTCCAGCAAACCATCCTCTAGAACATCACTCATCCCGGGGGCCTATATACTACACCCAGCTTGACCTTATCTCCTGTTGGGGATCGAAGGTGACCCATAAGGCCTCCACGTTCCCTCTGCCTCTTCTACCCTAGCAATTTCTATGTCATCTCTAATGACCATAAACACTCCATCCCTCTGCCCTCCTTTCTATCCTTCCTAAGCATAGTGTACCCCGTACGTTTAGGTCCCAGTCATGGTTTGTGTTGGCCATGTCTCCGTGACCGCCGCCCATCCACCCCCATCCCTCCCCGAACAGCATGGCCTGGAGCTCTGGCAATTTGTTTCCCAAGCTCCTTGCATTTACTAACATCAACCCCACCCCTTATCCCTGATACTCTTTGTGAACCCCACCCAGATTCCTTATACTTCCATCCTCCCTCTGCTCCTCCTGAAACCTCCACCCCAGTCTGTTTCTCCCTCCCCCCTTGGGCTTGAAGGCTACTCCTTCATCTGGAGAGGGGCTTCTGGTCAGCCCTCCTTATCCCCCTCACAAGTTTAAACCCCACCTTTCTTGTATGTAGTCAGCCATCCCTGTTTAAGGACTTCCTTCCCTAATGGGGCAAGATGAAACCTGTCTTTGGCATATAGTCACTTATCCTCCCAAACTCCATTCCAGTTCCTAACACCCCAACCCACTCTCTTCAATCCCACTTCCTGAGCCAGTCATTAACCTCTGAGAGCTTCATTTTTCTCCACTGAGGCCTTTGGTACTGGCAATATCTCGAAAAGAAATGTTGCATCCATTATCCTGACAGACTCTGGCAAGTTCTTGGAACCTTGCTTGGATTTCCAAAATGCTATTTCCCTCTAGATCATTAGTTCCAAACGCACCAGAAATCGGTTTCCTCCACAATCCCTAACCATTTCATACACATGAACTTTGCTCTGTGCACTGTCAGCCCAGAGATACTCACTACCTTCACCTGGCTATGGCATCCACCCCCTGTCCCTCCCACTGGATACCCCTAATCATCGAGTCTCCCAATAACAGAACCTTAACACCGCCATCATCCTTATGGTTACCTCCACTATGCCCTCTCAGCCCCTTCCCCTTTATTCATGATCTCAATTCCATGGTAGTCTTCCTGCCTTATTAGAGACCCCTTGTCACCCTCCCTTTCTGCCTCCCTTGCTATTTTGCCCACTTAACTCAAACCCCCTCTGAATAGGTGTCCCCTTTAACCCTCTCTTATCCGAACCATTTATCCTGGCCCTGATGGTTTCCCCTTCCCCACACCGCCATCCTCCCCCTTGTAATAGTACCCCTGCCTCCAGAGGCTCTTTGTAGGTCCCCTTTAGCTAGGGCCCCATCCTTGGTACTGACCCCCCTGCTGAAGGGGCTCCTCTCCACCTCCTTGTCTCCCAGTTCCTCTCCAATCATGCTCTACTCCCTCATGTCTGGAATATGTTGCATCTCCCCATTTGCTTGACATATATGTTTCCCTTCTACCTCTGGGACTATTTCTATCCTTTCCATAGCCGGTCTGTGATGCCCTATGGGTATCCGACTCCCTCCCCGGCCTCTGTATAAGTTTCCTCATTTCCACCAACCCCTTCCTCCCCTCTAGGTTGCTTAGTAGCTCAAATTTATTGTGACACTCTATGCTATGTCAGCCTCCATCAAATAACCAGAGTTTCCCCTGACTGCACCTCTAAACTGCCCCTCTTGCTCTGTTCACCATAGAGGCTCCCTTCCCACAGTCTGCTGTTTTAGGCTGCCGCTGACAGCCCTCCCCGACTCTTCCCCCTCCACTCTCTTTGTATTCAGAATGTTCACCCCATGCTTCCCCTTAGCACCAACTTCCCTATCTAGGGGTCCTCTGTCCCAATATCCCCTCCTGCTTGCTGTAACATAACGTCCTGTCATTTCAGGCGTTGCCCCAGCCTCCCTCAGCCCCACCCTTCTGCTGCCCTATCCACACCCCTTATCCTTGGACCCCCCAGCTCCCCAGCTTACTCCTTAACCAATATACCTCACTCCTGATACAAGATAGCTGTCTACAGAGTGGGCAGCCTCCCTCTCTCAAGCCCAATTTAGAATTATTGCCATCCCACAGCCTGTGCAGCCTACAACCCTTCGAAGATGCCTGCCATGGTGGAATATGGTCACCCTGTTTATCCCCTCTGTTTATAATGGCACCCCTTTTCTCAGTCCCTTTCCCTGGAATACAGTTTCTCTCTATACTGACTGTAGTTATTTACAAACCTAATTTCAACCCCACCAATAAAGTTCCGATGTTTTTTATTTTTATATTTATTAAACGTTTTGTTTTATTCATCCATCTAGAGTCTGTTTCCCATTAGAATTCTAATTTTTGATGGAATATAAGTATCAAGAAGAGTCGAAATAAGTGATTTGAAAAGTACCTACTTTGATATAAGGACCGTTATCAAAAAACATAACCAGTTTATGTTTTCAAGGTATAGATTGATACTGTGAAGATCAGCTTTGTCGTACAGGTATATAATCGAAGAATTAGTATTAAAGACAATATGTCTCTGCAAGTTAAATAACAGAGAGTTATGATCACTGCTGCCAATTGGTGATGAAATATGCACATCCTTAATATCTAAGGCGTTACTACTCAGAACAAGATCTAATATATTATTACCTCGGGTTGCAGAAGTTATCGATTGCTGTAAGTCCAATTCCGAACACGTGGACAAAAATGTATTACTAATACTGCTAGATGTTGTGAATGACTGCCAGTTTATATCTGGGAGATTGAAATCCCTATAATAATGACATAACCCATTTGAGTAGCTATTTCAAATTCGGAAAGAATGCGTCCATAATTAAACTAGATGAATTTGGGGAACATAACATGTCCCAAGGATAAAAAAATCCTGTTTGGATAGGAACATTTTAAGCCAAAGACACTGTCGGAGATTATGAATTTTATAGAACTAGAAATATTGACTGAGTTGATTTTATTGTTAAATGAGCAACACCTCCTCCTTTCTTTCACTGATTCAGATAATAAGAGATATATCCAGGAGTTGCTTGATCCAGTGGGAGTTATAATCACCCCATGTTTCACAAACCGTAATAATATCAAAATCCTTATTAGAAATCTTTGTAACTCATGAATTTGTGTCAAACTTCTTGCGTTAAAACTAAAACTAATTGTTTACTGGTGACTTTATAGGAGTGAGGCGAAGAGGTGTGTACATTTGCATTCCCCACCCCACCCCCATTATTTAGTTTAAATTTATGTTAATTGTTGACTCAGCAATGCATTCCCTAGTTTAAGATGCAAGTCGTCAGGACAGTAAAGCTCAGATCTATCAGAGAACTCTTCCCAATGGGTCATGCACTGAATATTCTGTTGTAAACACCATTGCCTAAGCCAGTTGTTAATAATTTTAATTTTATGATTAAGAAACCGGGAGTACCGTGGTATGGGTAGAATCTCGAAAAAATATCACACCGAGATCAATCATATTTTATTAGTCATAGAAACATAGGCTAATTTGATATTCTGAACAGAGTCCCTGAAGATGTTGTTGGCTCCAACATGGATAATACACAGTGGATTTATGTCTTGAGCTAATATTATTGACCATATATGTTAGATCTGAGATCTTAGCACCACTGAAACTAGAACAAGTTCTATTATGTTTGTCAGGCTCGCATAAACCCTATCCAGATGTTTAACTAAGGAATCACCCAGAACAAATATTTGTCTGGTATGTGAATCATCAGTATTAGAAACACACATAGAGAGTGCCTCTTCACCAGTTTGAATAGTAGCAAAATCAGTCAAAGGAATATCAGTCATGGAATTAGGTGGTGGAGTTGAAGAATTTAGCATATCAACCATGACTTGGGAAGTGTTTTTAGAGTTTAATCCTTCATTGGGGACTCAGTAGGAATACAGTTAGAATCGGCGGGGCAGTGGACAATGGGTCAAAGCTGTTATGTAGTGGAATGTTAAAATACTGAGCCTTTCTCCTTCTTTTTAGTAGCTTTAGACCCTTGCACATTATACCAAGTTGTATCTTCTGTGCTGTTTACCAAACTGTGCTCATCTTCTCTAGCTCTTTTTAGAGACATCAGATAGATAAATCACTGAACTACTCATAGTAGCGTGATTATTCTCACTAGATATTATTTTATCACAAGGGATGCTGTAAGTAGAGGTAGAGGAAGTCTCATTTAAAGGGATATTTGTTACATGTAAAGCATCTTGAACTGTTATAGGTTCGGAGTAATTTCTTGATTCGAATGCCAATATCCGTTTATAGTATAAGCTATTCTCACATTGTAATACAATGTTGTCAGTACATTTGCACATTGAACAGGGAGATTATCAGCAATATCAGCTGATAAGCTAATCATATAACAAGATGTGCATTGTATACCTTGTTTCCCCTTCAGTAGTGGTTACAAGCACATTAATATTGTTAGGTAGATTTAAGGAGGATGCCATTACCATGCGTTGGAGGTGAAACAACAGAACCACGTAATGTAATAGTACTCACAAGTATAAGTGAAGGTGACAACACGGCCGTAATTATTCAGCTATTAGCGCCTAACACGCTGACTGCACTGCGGAGTCACGCATGCCCTGCTCCCTTGCTCGCCCTGCTTGCATAAGAAGTGCAATAAATGGAGAGTGGCCTGGAAGTACTCAAACAAGGTCACAGAACCCTCGAGATTTAATGTTTTAATGCCCTTTTAAAACTCCACGAAAACCACTCATGCGTGGAGCTGGTGGAGTATAAGTGTATGCTAGTCCCCAAATTAAAAATGAAAAGTCCTTTTTGAACTGTAGTTCTTGAGTCTGGTCATAAGAACTACAGTCCCTCTTCCTGCTTCCTGACAAAAGCGTCATCAGGGCTCAGTCACACACTTGTAATATGCACAAACACAGAACAGAATCACAGTATTTTTAAAATGGCTTGTAGTTTTAAAGCAAAGAGCCTGCAGAGATCCACACACTGCTTAGGTTTAAAAATAGTGGCAGAACCGGAACAAACAAACCGGGAGGTTTAAATAGGATGTAATGAACCTGAAGTACTCAAACAAGGTCCCAGAGTCCCTTGAGACATACCTCTCAAGTGTCCCTGATTATCAGGGGCGTCCCTGATTTTGCCTCAAAATTTTCCACTGCCCTCGTAAAATTTGTGTTTTGTGATAGAACAGTGGGGATTAAAAGCAGAAAATAATGTCAAATATTAAAGTAACATACTTGTTCTTCAGAAAATGCATCTTAACACAAATCCCTTTATTCTGTCAGCTTTCTGAGTGAACAGCACCAGTTTTAAGATGTGTCCCTGATTTGGGGTCTTTGTCCCGATTTTTTAAGCCTTGTCCCTGATTCATGAGGTTGAGAGGTATGCCTTGAGATTTAATGTTTTTAATGCCCTTTAAAACTCCATGAAAACCACTCATGCGTGGAGCTGGTGGAGTATAAGTGTATGCTAGTCCCCAAATTAACAAGCATTTGTCAATGCGAGCGTTTGCTTGCAGGTATTTGCAGTGGTATTTGGCACTTGGACATGGCTTAAAAATCAGTGACATAGAAGTAAAATGAGGGAGACAGTTTTACAAGTGGTTCTATTGCCAAGCAGGCAGCATAACAGTATTGGTGTAAAATACTTTGTCTGCAGAAGAGCAAGTCTGTAACTCTGTTACCCACTGTTCAGTCAGAGAAACAAATTGTAGGAGGAACAGAAACATGCTAAGGCAAAGTCTTGGACATCCCTGAATATACATATATATATCTCCCCTCTCTCCTCCACCCCCACCCCCGCCCTCCCCTTCTACAGGTGCTTTTCAGGCTTGGCCGTACTCTGCCACCAGGAAAGCACAGAGTTGAAGAGCAGAGGGAGTAAGTGCATTAGGCGTTTGGGGGGTAAAACAGACGTGGAGGATATTGGCTGCACCAGAGAGGAGTATTAAAAATATAAGTAAAAAAGGAACAGTTGATTTGATCAGGGCAATACAGTCCATTTGGGGCTGAAGGACCAGAGGGCATACAGGGGTGGTGGGAAGGGGAGGGATTAGTTAGCAAGGAAGCATTTGTTTTATTTACTCATGGAAGTGGTAAATGTATGGAAGAAGGTGCCAGATGATGTGGTATAAGTCAAGAGTGCTGAAACTTTAAACTCAAGCTGTATCACTTTCTCCTGTAATATATACTCTTTCAGTTGCCCTCCTTTATGAGGATCACCCTCATTCTACCTCCAGTATTACTGTGTCCCACATAAAAGGTACTGCCCATGCAAAGAAGATGCTGGAAACTCTAAAAGCAGGAATTCATAACTCTTTTGCTAAAGCAAAAGTAAAGCTGCTAAGCAATGGTACTAGATTCCAGTGTACTGAGCCAGAATCTCCTTTCTTTTGGTGTTGCACATTGGGAGGCTAGTGTTGCATGTGTCACTGTTATACCTTCTGAGTGTCAGTTTCCCACATTTTGGTGTCAGTGTCCCACATGCTGTAGGCCACTATCCCACATTTAATGAGTGTCTGTGTCCCACATTGTGAGGCCATTGTCCCACATTTTGAGGCCCGTCCATCAGTTTCTGAGGACCAGTGACATCCACGTTTTGTGTCAGTATCTCGCATTCTAATCCATTTAAAAGGTGCCGTTAAAATGCAACTTGTTTTTCCTCAGACTCCCGCTGTGATGTAATTAATGTAAACCTTGCTAGCAGTAGTATGGGTGCATCGGGTAGGTATCACGAGGCGGGAGATTCCAAGCAGTTCCTTGTCAGGCTAGGAATGGTGACCACTATGTGTGTGATGTCTCCCCCGCCATGCCTACCACTGGACACTGAGAGAGGCTGAGAGCAGCGGCAGTGAGGGCCAGCAGATCCAACTCTCACACACAGAGTCAGTGCTTTGGAGTACCAGGCTCAGCTGTCACTGGAATGGCGCCTCCCCTCCGTCAAAGGCTCAAAGTTCCCATATTGTAGTGGAGCTGGAGTTTTCACTGACTTGCCTGTGCAGTGATTCTTGTGGCAGTATGTATCCCTGCTTGCCTGTGCTGGTTTAGCCGTTGCTCAGCGCTCACTGGGCTGGTGGTTCAAAACATTTTGTTTGCGTACAGCGGGGAGGACCATCATTATCGGACAGCCGCGGCCTCTCGCTCCTCCATTTGCGACCTGAGTTGGAAGTTTTGGGGAACAAAAGCGGAGACGGACAGAGGGACAGGAGCTACAGACAGCCAGCAGCAGTGAACAGTACTGGCCCGTGGTGTCAGCACTGAGCTGTACCAAGCACTTTGCCTAGCCCTGAGTGAGAGAGAGCAGAGCCCCGGGCGTGTGTGTTTGTCTCACCTGAATCCTGCCTGCAGAACCAGGTGTCCTGCTTCAGGTAGGGGCCCGATGGGATATGGGGAGGAATCCAGGATGGATGGATGGATGTGTTCTCGGGGAACCGGCTGGGAGGGAGAGATGGAGATGGGACAAGTGAGGAACTTCACATACAGGCAGGAATTAAAGTACAACTTCTGAGGAGGATCGGCGAACAAAACTTTCCAAGCATGGAAGTACCCTACGGTTATTTACCTTTAAATACCCATTTCATTTACCTTAACATGCATGTCTTTATCCATAAATCCTCTAAATTAATGCAACTCTTTTAAAAAACATTTATTAAAGAGAGTAAGCCTGTGTAACTATAAATGTCCCTCAGGTAAGGGCCCTGTATGTTTTATGTGTGCTTGTTTATAAGCGTATACAGCATCTGAGTTACTTTTCGATGTGACAGTAGAAAAGTTAAAAAGCAGCCCGTCGAGGCGCAGCGGTGGATTTCGGCTGCGGCGCCCGGCGACCGGGCCGAGAGCGGATCCGAGTCGTTTGAAACTGGCTGGGGGAGTAGGATTGAGCGTCCGAGCGGACAGCTCTCCTACTCAGGGGAGGCGTGAACGCACTCGAGTGCGCTAGGGACCCCTGGTGGAGACCGGGAGTTCACACCGGCGCTCGAAGGTAGGGGCTGGGCGGGCGCTGGCGTCATTGCGTCTCCGCCTCCTCTAGGGAAAAACCAGGTGGAAAAGATGGCGGGCAGGACCACGATCAATGAAGCCCTCCCTGGAGAGCCTCACATTGCCGTCGCGCTGCGGGACCCGACCAGTCACAGTTCGGGGTCACGAAGGTGGTCCCACGGCCCCACCCTCGAAGGGGCAAGCGGGGGTGACCAAGGGTCCTCAGCAGCAGTTGGCGGCAGTAGAGGTCTCCGGGGGCCGTGACTCAGAGGCGGATGGCAGCTGGTGGTCCTGCCAGAAAAGGCAAATAAAAAAAAAAAAAATCCTCTAATAAGGGCCCTTAGAAGTTTGCAAGTAGTGGAATAAGCTAGACTGCTATGGTGGTCTGGTCATTACTGCAATTGTCAGGTAACTGTGACATAACAAAGTTGCTATTTGCAGCCGTCTGTCATGTCATTGTAAAAAAAAAAAAAAGTGGGGAAAAAACATTTGCTACCATAAAGTGTGAAATCCTCAACTGCTATTTATTTGTTAAGTGTGCATCACTGACCTAACAGGAAGGAACAGTAAGATGATCTGTATTGTAAACTTCAGGTCCATTCAGAAAGGAATGCATTGAACTTCTCTCTCTTTCTCTCAACCCCTTGCAACATGATTGGGGGAGAAGTGGAGAGAGAGAGAGGTGGGGGAGAGAGATTTCCATAATAGTAAAGAAAGCATGTGTTCATGCGAATGTTTACTTCTTGTATTAGCATTGGTAGTGCAGGAGGTAGAAATAGGCATCATAAGAATGCAGGAAAGTATTGATGTTGCCTATGAATTAGCACAGTACTGCAACATAGTAGGGATGTACTGCATACCTTCCTGGCACAGCTTATTAGCTTTCTGGTATTGCACTAATAGTAGCAATCTTTGAGGTCACTAAAAACCATGCCCTATGCGATCCAAACGTCACAGTCTATCACTGCCACACATGTACTCCCACCCTTACATCTGCTTTTTCAAATGATCCCCAAAGTGAACATTTGCAGTATTACAGGAAGATGGATCTACAAACCTATTTGAGCTGGGATACATCTAAAGATTCAGAAAGAATTTTTGACATTTGGGCTGAAAAATTACATTACTCTTGCAGAGCTACACATTTTGTGACACTGCCCTTATGTTAGAATAGGGGTAGAGAGGAACAGTATTTCATTTTGCATAAAAACACAGAGAGATGCAGGTAAGTCCTCTAAAGATTGGATTAGGTCCCAATATTCTACTCTGAAAAGTGGAAGGACAGAAGATCTTGTTGTAGTCCATGAGGATGACAGACCTTAAAACATTTCCTGTTGCTTTTCTCTGTGTTGAATAAAATCAGAAACAAATAATTGACTCCTTGATGTCACTATATATTCCATTCTATATAAATAGTGTACCACTTGCTCACTTTTAAGTAATTTTCCAGTTTTCAGCAAAACACTAACAGATGGCATCAGCAGGAATCAAATGTCATACCATTACCCAAGCAAGCAGGCTGTCATATTTTACATATGCAAAAAGTGATTGTTATAGTGGAAGAAAGGGCTGTTTTAGACTTCCTCGATGACATCTTTAGCAAGAAGTGCAAATACAGTTTGCACAAGAAAAGGAGAAGCAGCACATTTTACTGTAGATCTTTAAAAGTGCAATTGTAGTATACAGTGAGAGTCTTTGTATAGCTCACATTTTATTAAGCATACAGGAATGGAATGGTAAAACAGAATGTAGCTACTAAAGGTGATCTGATAATGTTATAATCTTTGTATCCTACGTGTAAGAGACTTAATCGCCTTTTCAATGGTCCATTTCCAAAGGCAGGATCTCTGAATCTGTCAGCGAAGGATATCACCATTTGTATTGTAGTTGTTTATTGTATGCATTACTCTAAATAATGCATGTACTTAAAAATGCTCTTGACTTATTTTGGTAGGATAGCATCAATTTGAGATTATTAACCTATAGAAGGCCCAACTAGATTTTTAAAGAGTTTGTTTATACCAAAGCTGGCTGTAGCCCTTTTCACCCTCGCTTAAAGAAATGTTTTAAACCCAATTAATTGCTTTCAGGTTGCATAAATCTATTTCGTATTTCATCTCACTGGGCTGAGATAGGCGATTAATTAAAATTGGCCATTTTTAAAGTGCTGGTTGCCCCGATAACAGTTGTCTCCATCACATCAAGAGCTTTTCCAGTGAACCTTATCCAAAGACAGGCAGAAATGCCAGCATTTTATTTTACCTCGACCAATATTTTTCCACTCATTCTTATGGTAATTTGTTTCCTATTAAACTTTATCCATTGAAGCCTCCGACTCGGATGTTATCTGTGCTATATTTGCACTATTTGTCACACCATATATCTTTAATTTCGAAGGCAACCCTTAACAGAATAAATCACCAAGAAAATTCTTCTATCTCCGCAGGGGGTTTATCATCCATTACTATGTACAGTCGTGGACTTTGTGTCGTAGAAGGAATTAGTTGCAAGCCATCAGAACATTTAAATGTTACGTAAAAGAAAAAAATCCATTCATGCACAGTTTATAGTGATTTATATTGTGATAGAATTTCAAATAACGATGAAAATAATAGAACCAAAATAAAGAACTGGTTAGAACAACTGTAGAACACCTAGGATAGAATCCTGTTCTATTTTGTATTCTTTTTATTATTCTTTTATTCGGTTTGGTTAAACTGCTCCCTCCTATTTATTACGTTCTATTTAATGTGTTGTGTTCTATTCTATTCTATTCTAGTCTGTTCTATTCTAGCCAGTTGTATTTTATTTTGTTCTGCTTATTCTATTATATTCCATTGTTCTTCCATATTCTGTTATTTTCTGCTTCATTCTGTTCTATTTGTATTCTCCGCGCATAGATTTTCTGAATTTCAGGAATAGTATAGGGATTTAGGTCTTTATTTGAATTAAAGTTCATATGCTGTAATCTCTCTCTCTCTCTCTCCCACACCTGTATATTGTGTATGTGAATGGATTCCTTGGCGTCTGTTAAGAAATCCACTCCCTATATAGAGGAAAAAATCAAGAAGGGAAGAACCTATAGGAGAAGGCTGAGAGAGGCAGAGCAGGCAGGCCAGGGCTCCTTGAGCTCCAATTACAATCATATTTAGTGAGAGAAGTCCCTTTTGTTGCCGCAGTAATTCACAGAAAATATGAAAGTCAAGTCCGTAGAGCGTGATAGAAGTAAGTAACAAAAGGTGCGAGAGGCAGACAATGTGAGGGGCTTGTAAAGAGAATGTAATGATGCAATGAAGGCGGAGGGGGAGGATGAGCTGGCTGCTTCTGTACATATATACACCACGCTGGAAATTCCTGCCAGCCTTAGATTTCAAGGGGAAAATACAGAGCGAAATTGCTGCCAGTTTTATATAGACTGTCCTGGCAACCCCTCTGCTTGTCTGTCTGTGTATTCGGTAACACAGTCACTGCGCTTTTAAACATTGTGAAAAAGCAACAGAATGTGGAATCCTATTAATAAATCCAGATGCTGTGCTGTTGCTAAAGGTCTGGAAATAATGATGGGAGGGGCATCTGTACAAAAGGTAGGGCATCAAGCAAAGTCCCTTTGCTATTGTGCAGAGAGCTGTTTATATGGCATTACAATATAAATGAAATGGGCTATTGTTCAACAACTCAGGAACTTGATGCTGTTGAAGCGTCAGTAGGGACATGTTAGAGAATGATTTGATGTGTATAAGAAAATGTCCTAGCTGAAAGAGACTGTGTGTATGTGTGTGTGTGTGTGTGTGTGTGTGTGTGGGGGGGCACCATGATGGGATGAGATGTGCACCCCAGACTCTGTTTGTTTGTCCATGGTGGCTTTTATTTGTTTAATACAGCACTGTGTAACAGGTAACATATGTGATTAAAAGCAAGAGAAAGAAAATCACCCTGACTCTTAAAGCAAAGGCCTGCATTTTTGGTGCATTTAAATATATATTTATATATTACACCTTGCATATTGTTTCAATAATATTAGTAATATTTTAAATGCCTGCTACAAGACATGTCTAGTGGATTGCCATGTGTTCTGATTAAGCTAGAGATTGTAGGCCATTCGTTTCAAAATGGTTTCCACAAGAAAGACACATACAGAGTGTTCTAAATTATTGTAAGCAATCTAACTGGTCAGGAACACAGTGAAAATAAGCAGGGAGCAGATGTTAGTATACAGTATACACTGTCAGCTATTTAGTATGTAGGACTCACGTTAATACACTTATTGCAGATGTTGACTTTAATCCTGGGGCACAATGTCCACAGTTTTCTCCATGGTATCTAACTATATGACAAATAAAATAAATAAATAACTCAAAGTAATTGATGGAACTAACATTTCAAACAAGTTGCAAATAAGGCATCCCGGATGATTTTGGAGCTAAAACCTTATATATTTATTTTCTTAACTTGCATCCCCAGGTTTGCTTTATTTTATACTCTTAATCTTTCACCATACAGTTTTCAAGTGCTACGGTGTGAGATAAATACAACACAATATTCCACAAAACAGTCTTTGTCATGTGAATAGTGTACCAGACTGTCATAAAATGCAAAGCTGTGGCACATTAGCATTCTATTAATTTGTATTGCATTGGCGTATACAAACCAGAGTTTACAATCTGACATATGTGTATAAAAATATAAATCACTGGAGCATATTGTAGTTGTTTATTAGCTGGTAACTCAATGTGCAAAGGGTCGCAGTGTATTAACAAAAGTCTTCATGTGCTATTTTCTGGCCTTTTTCCACCTGCTTGAATAGCAGAGACTTGCGGCCTCTGCAGTCCCGTGCGAGAAAGATTTAGCGAGCTTTGCATCTCAAATTGGCCCTTTCTTTTACTAGTCTAAGAGGCACGCACTTCAGAGCTGTTTTATATCACAAATGCACAAATGTGTGTGTTTATGTGGGGGAATAGACTTAGTATGAAAAACAGAAAGCCGTGCCGAGTTAAGAAATGGAAGAAAAGACTTTAGAAATCTTAGGAAAGGCTAAGCAAAGTGATGTCTTCATTCTCCATAATTTCTCTACCTTGTCTCCACTGCTCTGTGAAGATTTGTCAGCGCAGTTTCCGAGGATGATGTGCACACATATAACAGTTTACAGGAGGCAGAAGTGAAATGACTTATTTGTAAATAAACCTAAATGCCTTAGAACCCACATTGTTGCTTATGTCACTGCAGCAGTGAGCTAATTGTCTCACACATCATTATTCATTACTCCAAACTTAGTGTCTGAATCGACCAAATGTTGTATACCTGTGGATAGATAGAGACAGATATAACATCATGATTTTATAAGCTGAAATGGGAGTGTTGCAGAGATGCCTAGAATTTATGTATCGATTTTGGCTACAAGTGCCTTGTTATAGCTGCCCACTTGCAAAACTGGAAATTAACTGTAACAGTCTCCCATTCTCTTTACACCGTTTCTTATTTCAGGTCATTATACTCGATCTTAAACAATAGAAGGGTGATAGCGTTAATGCCACAGCGTCAGCTAAACTCCATCAGGTTGTAAACCAGTTGCTTGAATCTACCTGAGGGAGACGTTTGGGGCTGGGAAGGTTTACCTGTGTCTGACTTGGATGTGTGGATTTTCTCTGATTGATTAGCAGGGTATTTCTCTATCAAATTGTTGTGTAGGGCATCTTCCTGACAGGGAGGCACTCATTGCAGCAGTGGGTCAGAGCTTCTAGCTGATTGTTTTGCAAGGGCACAGTTTAGGCCCAACCCTTCCCACCCTCACCCCACCCACCCTGGAAATAGTTCCTTTATACCTGGGGTTCTGACATCATTTCCTCAAGAGTGCAAGGTGCATGTCACTGTCATATCCTGTCTAGCACACTGCACTGACAATATAAGCATAAACATTGTGTAATATAAATATATATTTCTACATTACAAACCAATCACACAAAAAAAAAAAATGTGGGGAGTAGTGCAGTGTAATGGCTGTGGGCAGCAGTCTTCGGAGTCTTTCTGGAGGCTGAGATGCTGCCCTATTTGCAGACAACTGTCTGCCCTGAGGGAGGAAGTTGCCTGTCTTCAGGCCACACTAGACAGTTGTCAGGGACCTTCCCCAGGCCACAATGGACAGTAGGAAGGAACCTCCCCATCCAGGGAGCACCAGAACCACCACCACCACTACCTCAGAGGTTGCAAAGAAAGCACAGCAGTTGGACCACAGTGGGCTCAGGAGGATGAGGATGGTGAACGGCACACCAGTCAGATGTTACACACCACAATCCATATGCCATTCTGGGGAGCATAGCTCCCCTATAGATACACCGCAGAGGAGACTAAGGAGGCTGAGGACAACTGTCACAAGGGAGGCCCACAGGAAGGAGGCAGAGGACACCACAAGGAAAGGAAGCAGCTCCTGGTGGGGGACTCAGTTATTAGGGGTAGAACTGGGAGGAGCTGGGAAATCTGAGTAAGGTGCCTGCCTGGTGCCATGGCTTGAGGGACAGGAAGGCCCTCAGGATCACAACAACAGCTGCAAGGGATTCTGAGCTGGACGTGACTTGTCCACCTAGGGACAAATGACTTGGCTCATCATGAGGTTAGAGCAGTGCAGGAGGACATTGCAGAGTTGGGAAGGGCCTAAGACAAGTAGCACACACAGTATCCTTCTCAGAGGTGCTGCCTGTCAAAGGCATGGGGAGGCGAGGTAATGGCACCATGCAGTTTAATGAATGGTTGAAAAATGGTGCGGAGCACAGGGGTTTAGCTTCATTGGGGACTGGGTTCCACCTGGAGGGACACCAGCCTATACTGGCAGGATGGTCTGCATCTGTCCAGGAAGGAACAAGTCTTTGAGCAATCGGTTTAAATGCTTCATTGGCAAGCTTTTAAACTAGTCAATGGGAGGCACTGACAAGCAGCAGAAAAATCCCAGCCTCTCCTACAAAACAGGGTACTAAATGAGAAAAGACCAAGGTAGAGCGGTCAGTGGGGATGCTGCAACAGAAGTAAGGCCATCAAAAATGGAGAGCAATGAGTACCAATGCCCGTAGTCTAGGTAACAAGCTTCCTGAATTAGTGGCCTTGATGGAGGAGGAACATCTGGATATCGTGGCAGTCACAGAAACATGGTACACACAAAAACCATGACTGGGACGTAAACATACCAGGATATACTATCTACAGGAGGGAAGGGAGGGTAAAAAGAGGGGAGGAGTAGTTCTTTACATAAGGAAGGAATAAAAGCAACAGAACAAAAGGGTAAACAGGGAGGAGAAGAAGCACTGTGGGTAGAATTTGGAGACAGGCAATGGCACCACAATCCGCACAGGGGTTAGTATCGAACCCCTTCTCAGGGGAGGAATGGACAAGGAAATGATAGAAAGTATACTTAGAATGGCAGAAAAGGGAGATATTGCTGATGGGTGATCTGAATATGCCAGATGTTAACTGGAGTGCAGTTGCAGCTGCCACTTCAAAGAGTGCAGTTATTCTAGATGCCCTACAGGGGCATGCCTTAGACAACTAGTACTGGAGCCCACTCGAGAGGGAGCAATATTAGACTTGATACTCTCCAAATGGAGATGGAGAGGATCACAGATGTAGAAGTGGTAGCCATCTGGGAACTAGCGACCATCGAACAGTATGGTTCACAATAAACACAGCAATAGAGTCAAGCCATACAAAGACAAAAGTACTGGACTTTAGGAGGGCTGACTTTGCCAAAATGGGTGAGTGCCTAAGGAATCCACTAGCAAAATGGGTGGGAAGGAGGTGGATGAACAATGGGGAATAATAAAACTGCCATCACAGAGGTAACGAGCCTTGTGTGAAGCAAATAAACAAAACAAGACGATGTAAGAAACCACTATGGTTCTCAAAGGAAGTGGCAGTGAAGGTTCAAAGAAAAAAACATTCAGGAAGTACAAGGAACTAGCAAGGAGCAGGACAGAGAACTGTATCAGTTAAAGCAAAAGGAGGCTGGGAAGGCAGTCAGAACAGCAAAGGCCCAAACTGAGAAAAGATAGCCAACTCAGTTAAGAAGGGGGATAAAACCTTTATAGGTATCAGGGAGCAAGGAAGACCAAGGGAGGGATAGTGAGGCTTAATAAAGGGGAGGAGGGTGGGCAGAGGAGAATGTGAAAGGCAGAGATACTAAACAAATATTTTTGCTCAGTATTTACAAAGAAAGAGGGAGGTACATAAAACAAACAGTAGTAACACTCTGGATACAGAAGTTGATACCAGCCCATTTACAGAAGAAAGGGTTCTGAGAGAACTCCTAAAACTGAAGATGGACAAAGCAATGGGGCCTGATGGGATTCATCCCAGAATTCTAAAGAACTAAGGGTAGAACTAGTGACACCACTGACTACCCTCTTTAACAAATCATGGGAGGATGGGGTGGTACCCGAGGACTGGAGGAGGGCAGATGTGATTCCCTTCACAAAAGTGGGAGCAAGGCAGAAGCAGGAAACTATAGACCTGTTAGTTTAACCTCAGTGATAGGGAAAATGATGGAATCACTACTAAAGGAAAAATTATCGAGTATCTAGAGGCCAGAGGGGCACAGGACCCTAGGCAGCATGGATTCACAGCGGAAGGTCATGCCAGACAGTCTGATAGATTTCTTTGACTGGGTGACCAAAGTAGTAGATCAGGAGGGCTGTGAACATGGCCTACCTAGACTTTAGCAAGGCATTTGACACAGTCCCACACAAAAGATTAATATATAAGTTAGCCAGCCTGGGAGTGGGTCCCAAGATGACAGCCTGGGTAAAAATTGGCTGGAGAATAGGACACAGAGTAATAGTAAATGGAGTCCACTCAGAAGAAAGGAGGGTTACTAGCGGGGTACAAGGGTTCAGATTAGGACCAGTCCTCTTCAATGTCTTTATAAGCGACATTGCAGAAGGACTGAAGGAAAAGTATGCCTCTTGCAGATGACACAAAGATCTGCAACAGAGTTGATGCACAGGGTGGGGTGGAAAGGATGAGAAGGGACTTGGCAAGGTTAGAGGAATGGTCAAATATATGGCAGCTTAGATTCAATGCTAAGAAGTGAAGGTAATGCACCTGGGAAACAAAACCCAGGGAAGAGTACACAATGGGGGTGAGATACTAACAACAACAAAATGGAAAGGGACCTGGGGTAGTCATATCAGATGACCTAAAGGTGGGCAAGCAATGTGAGAAGGCAGCAAGGAGGGTGGGGGATACTGGGATGCATAGGAGAGGCATCACCAGTAGAAAACAGGAAGTTATTATCCCTCTGTACAGACAGCTGGTGAGACCCCATCTGGAGTACTGTGTGCAGTTCTGGAGACCCAGTCTCCAAAGACATAGACAGGATGGAAGCTGTCCAGAGGAGGGCAACCTAAAATGGTGCAGGGTCTGCACCGGAGGACATAGAAGAGAGACTAAAGGAGCTTAATATGTATAGCCTCGAGGAAAGGAGGGAGAGGGGGACATGATAGAAACTTTCAAGTACCTCAAGGGAATCAACAAAGTCCAAGAGGTAGCATCTTTCAAAAAAAGAGGTGTGCAAGAACAAGAGGCACAATTTGAAGATAGAGGGAGGGCAGCTCAGAGGTAATTTAAGGAAGTATTTTTTCACAGAGAGGTTGTGGATGCATGGAATGGCCTTCGGAGTCAAAATCAGTGGTGGAATTCAAGCATGCATGGGATAGTCATAAGGCAATTCTGGGGGTGGGGTAGGAAGAAGTAGGCTGCTGGTTAACTAGGATCTGCAGCTTATCCAGTAGGTAGGAAATGGGCAGACTGGTGGAGCCAAGCGGTCCTTATCTGACGCAAATTCTATGTTTCTATGACGTGCCTGGCGCTTGTCCTACTCTTCTGTAACAGTTCAAATGCTCGTCTTAAAATATAAAATATACTGTAGTATAATGTTGTAATATACTGTTATTGATCTCTACATAAAAACCAGCGGTGCACTAAGTGCACACTAGTGCCGCCATGTGGTGTACACACACACACACAGATTTATACATGTACATACCTCTCAACCTTTGTAACTGAAATGGGGACATGGACATTTTTGTACATTCAAAATGAGGACACAGACCCTCAGAACGAGGGACACATCCTCGAACATGGAGATGTGTGCTCAGAACACTGTGAAAACCATAGTGTTTACTTGTACAAGTTTATTTTGAATTTAGTATTTTAGAATATTAAGGCTTTCTGATTTAAAATTAGAATTTACAGCACATTCTCTGTATGGACAAGATCTTTTCCATGAGGGACAGAGCAATTTTATGGGGCAAAATGAGGGATGTCCTTTGTAATGAGGAACACTTGAGAGGTATGTACATATACATTTACACACACAGCGCCTACGTGTTTGTGTTGCTGATAGTGTGTCTGCGCTTGGGGGTAGTGGGGTGTGGGAAGTTATACATTCTGAGTAGGGACACACTGGACGATCATTGCACATACCATACTGTTGCCGTTCTCCATTAGCAAAACACAAGGCATTTTCAAGTTTTCAGTCTCTTAGATTCATTATGCAAATCTTGCTGGGACGAAAGAAGAACAGATGGAAAGAGACATTCGCAGATTAATGGAGCCATTTGCCTTTTAAGAACCCAAATTGATTCCAGCAGTTTCAGGAACTTTTGAGATCCTATTCAATATACCATGGGCGCCTTCTACTGGATAAAGAGGCTGAATGTGCTATGTTCACTTCACATACATGCATAAAAATAAGTTGCCGGACCTGCTTTACATTTTGTTTAATTGATCTTTTATTTAGTGTCTCTACATAACGGGCAAAAGTCTGTTGGTGTGATTGCAAGCTGGGAGGATTTCAAGCAGAGGGAAAGGGTGCGTAAATATGCTAAGCGCTACGTTGCACCGCTGATTGCAGCGGGCGCTTTCTTAGAACTGAAGACCAGGGCAGCTGAACTGTTGTCATAGACAGCTTGCACATCCATTGGCAGGGTAGGATCGTGCCTGCTACAGGGCATTGATTGCATAGGAGGGTCACACAATTCCAAAAAGTCGTGATTGTGACAAAACGCTCCTTGCTCGCAAGTTAACGTAAAATGAAAGTCCTTTTGAACTGTAGTTCTCGAGTCTGGTCAAAAGAACTACAGTCCCTCTTCCTGCTTCCTGACAAAAACGTCAGCAGGGTTCAGTTACACACTCGTAGTATGCACAAACACAGAACAGAATCACAGTATTTTTTAAAATAGCTTGTAGTTTTAAAACAAAGAGCCTGCAGAAGATCCACACACTGCTTAAGTGAAAACAGGAAAGTGAGACAAGGGAAGGTGAGGATTAGAATGGTGGAGGAGACTGCGCAGAACAGAACTATGACAAACTGCCATCCTGAACAGGTACTTCAGCTCAGTCTTCACAGTAGAGGATATTGAAAGGAGTAGCAGGAAGGGGTGTGTGTGTGTGTGTGTGTGTGTGTGTGTATACACAGTCAGCTTTCAGAGGAAAGAGTCTTGAAGGTACTTGCAGCTCTAAAGTCTGACAAGGCCATGGGATGCACCAAGGGTATTTAAGGAAGGCAGCGGGGGCTGCCACCCACTAACAGTCACCAGTTCACTGGAACAGGTGTGATTCTAGAGGACTGGAGAAGCTAATGTGGTCCCTCTACATAAGAGTGCCAGCAGAGGTTGGGGTCTAGCAACTACAGGCCAGTCTCTTAATTCAGCACTGTGGAAATCAGTGGTAACCCTGCTAAAGGAGAGACTGATGTTGAATGCAGTGGGCTGCAGGCCATAGGCACAAAGAGAAGGACCGGCACTTGCAAAAAGATTCATTTTTGATATAGCTCCGACGAGACTGTTAATTCTTCCTCTTAATGTGCAAAATACTTTTATTCAGACAACTTGAAGTCTTGCTGTATTCTGACAAGTGCAGTTAGCCCCAGCCTGTAAACTGCCCGGAGAACAATGGGTTAGCTTTTCTGTGTAGGGCATAGAATGTTGATCTCGAGCTCGGTTGATGTATCTGCCTGTTGTATTTTGAACTGCAACCGTCACCTCTTTACTCCGCCTCACTGAACAGGTAGCTCCAGAGATTTCTCCTCGCGGCTCGGTTCAGAAATCGGTTGAAGTGTCGGTTTCGGTCCGTTTTCACGATATTTAGTTTCCATATAGTTGGTTCAAGTCTCTGTGTGTGGTACTGTGAGTACTAGATAGGTTTTGTTCTGTTTTCTGTGTGGAACTTGTAAAAAGTGTAGCTCGATTCGGCTGAACCGATCGTTCAAAATAAATTTTGTGTTTTACTTTAGTATGTGGTTACCGTCCATATCGGTTCTTAAAAAAAAAAAAAAAAAGGGTTTTAGTATGTTTTTCCAAGATCGTGACACGGTCAGGAACCGATAGGGAGTCTTGCCTGGCGGTTGCGAAAAAGGATAAGTTTGGTTAGGTTGGCCATGTCTGAGAAACCCAAGAAAAAACAGGGCCCACTAGGTTGCAACACTGCAGTGAGTGTGGGAGGTCTTTGCTAAGGCCGATCCCCACCTATCTGTTTGTCTGGGGTTTGACCACCTCGATTCAGACTGCCAAATTTGTAAAATGTTCCCAAATCTACCCTTGAAAAGAGATTAGGTAGACTGAGGAAAGGAGGCCGAGAAAAGTCCGCTGACCGGATGGCCAGCCGGTTCGGTTCCGACCGATCCAGAAGGAGTGC
Source organism: Neoceratodus forsteri (assembly GCA_016271365.2). NCBI lineage: Eukaryota > Metazoa > Chordata > Ceratodontiformes > Ceratodontidae > Neoceratodus > Neoceratodus forsteri. The sequence continues at coordinate 924,813,697 of CM028135.1, read as the reverse complement.
CCTCTGACCAGGGCGATACTTGTTCGGGCAAAAGGAGATCCAATCACATGGGGTCGGTTCCGCAAAAAGCAAAAAGAAAAATCATCTGGTTCGGATCCCGAATTCATACTCCGACCGGGTCAAGTAAATAGCCAAGCGATTCTTCAGACATGGAATCGCTCATCTGTCCTGACTGATCCCGCACCTTTGGCAGGGGCTCGGTTCGTCGGGTTCCCCGGTTCACGATTATACCCTGGAAGAATTTTATGAACCGGAGTTTGAGGAGGAAGGAGAGTTGGAAGATGAATATGGTGATGGTGAAAGTCTGGATGTGCCTATTGATCCAGACATCTCCCCAGACAGACCTTCAGGTGTTTCTCCTCCTAGGCTTTCTGAGTCCCTTCCCACTTTGTTTTACAGAAAGGTGGCTGAGACCTTCCAGCTTCCTATGGAGGAGGCAGGAGTATAGGATCAGGAGGAGCCTGACTATGTAGAGATGATGGACATCCCAGAGTTCAGGAGACTGTCTATTCCTCCACAAATCTTTGGGAAACAAACACAAAAATTCTGAAGTCTCCAATTCCATACCTCCTGTGGATAGAAGAATGGACAAGAGGTATACTTTTTCAGGCTCAGAAACGGAGTTCCTTTATCAGCAGTGCAGCCATGTTGGGGTTGTACAGGCTGCTGCCTGCGATAAGGCAAACACCCCTTGGCATCACACCCCCAGACAAGGACTCCAGGAAGATTGATGCCATGGCAAAAAGCAGTACATGGCATTTTCCTTGGGACTCAGGCAGGCAAATTATATGGCCTATACAGCCAGATACCAGAAGTCCAGGTGGGACACTGTACTGGCACTGGCTAAACAGGCTTCCCCAGCTTGCCAAGGAGCTGGAGGAGGTGGCTGCAGATGGGATTGAGGAATAAAGTTCAGTTTCATGCTGTTGTGGACTCCAATGATGTGTCATCAAGAGTCATGGCTACATCTGTGGCTCTTCGGAGAATGGCTTGGCTCAGATGTACTAGCCTCTCACAGGATACCCAGGCTAAGGCCATGGATTTTCCTGTAGTGGGTAATTCTCTCTTTGGGAGCAGACAGAGAATTACATGAAGAAATGGACGAGTACAGGACCACTTACAGGAGGTGCTCAGGCCAAGAAAAGGCAAGCAACTCCTCAAAGGCAGCAGTCTAGGGCAGGCCTTTTCAAATGCCTTTTACCAAGCACAGCCTTTTCTTCCTTTTCGCAGAGGGAGAGGCAGAAGGGGATGAGCAGGCCTGCATCCACCCCTCAGCCTAAAGCCCCTGCCAGACAGACACCCTGATGGGTCTGCCGGGTCGACTCTCCCTATCCCAGTAGGGGGCAGGCTGGCTTACTTTGTCCAGGACTGGATGTCTGTCACATCAGACAAGTGGGTCCTGGAGTAGTAAAGCCAGGGACTGGTTCTCCGCTTCAAAAATTTCCAAAGATGAGGGCCAGATCTTTCCACCTGCAAATCTTTTAGAAACCCTTGCCCTAGAGGCAGAGGTTTCTTCTCTCTAGCTTTAGAGCTAACATACTAAAATGCCCGCAGAATAGGCCTAATGGTCTTTAGAGTCTGCTCGATTGGTCAGCCCCACCCTGGGAGCTGACCTGCTTCCCCTTGCCTTCTCTGGCTTCTCCCTTCCCAGTTCCGGATATTCTCGCTGCATTGGATTTTGCTTCCAGAATCCTTCCCCTGTACCTGTCCCACCCCTCTTGAACCCCTCCACCATCTCTGCCTCCACCAGCCCCTAGGCAGCAATTCCATGGCTCCACCACCCTCTCAGTGAAGTAGCACCTCCTCCTTTCTCCCTGAATATTCCCCTCCAGCTTCCACCCATGCCTCTAGTGGCCCCTCCTCCTTCCTTCAAAGCACCCGACTGTTCCTCCCTGTTTACCCTCTTCATGTACCTGAAGACCTCTATCATGTCCCCCGGTCCCTTCTCTCTTCCAGTGTGTACATATTTAGCTCTTGAGCCTCTCCTCATAGGTCCTGTCCCCAAGCCCCAAATCATTTTGGTTGCCTCCTCTGGACCCTCTCCAGGAGTTTAATGTCCCTCTTAAGTGTGGCCTCCAAAACTGCACGCAGTACTCAAGGTGCGGCCTCACAAAGCAGTTATACAGAGGAGTATCACTTCCTCCTTCTGGAGGTGATCCCCTAGCGATGCATCCAGCATCCTGTTGGCCTTGGCTGCTGCCCTCCTACAAGTCTCAAGTTGTTCATCTTGACATCCACTACCACCCCAGGTCCCTCTCAGCCATCGAGACTTGTAGCATTTCCCCCAGGGTGTACACTTGGCCCGGGTTTCTGGCCCCAGGTGCAGTACCTTGATTTCCTGCATTGAACCTCAGCATCCACTTTCTAGACCATCTTTCCAGAGCCTCCAGGTCCCCTGCTAGGGCCACTCCCTCCTCCCCATCCACCACCGCCCCCAGTTTTGGAGTCATCCATAAAGGGACTCATCTCACTCCTGATACCTGTCCTTATGTCAGAGGCGAGAGGTTGAACAGGAGGGGCCCAAGGACTGATCCCTGTGGGACCCCACTAATGACCCTCCTTGGGATGAGACTATCCCACCAACTCACGACCCTCTGGGTCCGGTCCTGAGCCAATTGCCTATCCATCTGATCATCTGGTTCCCCACCCCCATTTCTCCCAGCTTATCCAACAGGCCCCTTGAGGAACAGAGTCAAATGCCTTGCTGAAGTCTAGAAAGAGGATGTCCACTGGTCTACCCAGGTCCAAGGCACTCGATCACCCAGTCATAGAACTCCACAAGGTTTGTCTGACACGATTTCCGGGACGAATCCATGCTGTCTATCGTCCAGGCACCCTGACTTTTCCAGGTCCCCCAAGCCTCTCCCTTGACAATGCCCTCCATCGCCTTGCCCACCACCGATGTCAGGCTGACAGGCCTGTAGTTCCCTGCCACCTCCTTGATCCCCCCTTGTGGATAGGCACTATATGCGCCACCTTCCAGTCCTGGGGCACCCACCCTGTCCTCAGAGACATGGTGAAAGCTCCACCAGGACATCCGCAGTTCCTTCAGCACTCTGGGATGTAATTTATCCGGCCCGGTGCTTTCTCCATCTTAAGGGACCTGAGGGCTTCCTCACTCTCTCTGCTGTGATTTCCACTTCCACTACCTCTTCTCTGCTTAGCCTTCCCCCTCCTGCCAGTGATGCCTCCCTCTCCCAGACCTGCCGATCGGTAGGGTCCCTCCTTCCTCAGTATCACTGTCTCCTCCCATGTATGATGTAGCACCCCATTTTCCTTGGTGAAAACTGAGGTGGAAGTACTCATTTTAGTACCTCAGCCTGCTCCCCCGGGTCTTGTGCCCATCTCTCCCCTGTTTAATCCTGCTAATCTGCCCCTTCACCCTTTGTTTTCCCCAATGTCTAAAGAACCCTTGTTCCCTCCCTAATTTCCCTGGCCAGGTTCTGCTCCTTCCTTGCCTTAGCAGCCCTCACCACCCTAGTGGCCCTTCTAGCCATCAGCTCGTACTCCCTTGATCCTTTCACTCCTTGGAGCACTTGAATTGCCTATAGGTTGCCTTCTTTCTTCCCTCACCACCTCCTGGACCACCCTGGTCCACCAGCAGGAGTTTTCGGGCCCTACCGCATTTTCGTCTTACTCTTGCACAGGTGCTGGTAGCATCTTGCACCCCTATCCTGATGATTTCCACCTACTATCAGCGTCCATGTCTGACCCAATCCCAACCTACCCTACACTGGGGCAAAGGACTGTACTCCAGGTTCTTCCTGACCCCAAAAAGACAGGAGAGTGGCAACCTATCCTGGACTTAAGATAGCTGAGCAAACATCTTTTAAAGCCAAAGTTCAAGATGATAGCTCTGGGAATTATCCTTCTCTCTAAGGCCAGGGGACTGGCTAGCCTCCCTGGACCTCATCAAAGATGCTTACTTTCACATTCCCATCACGTGCTCCCACAGAAAGTACCTCAGGTTCGAGTTGCCCTCAGGCCATTATCAGTTCAGAGCAATGCCCTTTGGCTAACCTCAGCTCAAGGGTTTCACAGAAGTGCCTGGCTGTAGTTGTTGCCTTCTAAGAGACAAAAGATTTCCATTTCACATGTTTGGACGACTGGCCCATAGTGGGCCAGTCTCAGACACAAGTCATGTCAGACCTGCAAGTGACCCAGCAAGTGCTCACTTCTTTAGGATTCTTCTCAACCTACAAAGTCAGTTCTCAAACCAGTGCAGCTCCTCACCTTCATAGGGGCAGAGCTGGATACGGTAAAAGCAAGAGCCTTCCTTCCCTGAAAGGGCAAGAGCTCTCATGGAGCTGGTTCTTCATTCAGCCTTCAGGTGTCTCGACCAGCAAGGCATTTCCTTCAGCTCTTGGGCCACATGGCAGCTTTTACAGCAGTAGTCCAAGAGCAAGATTCCAGATGAGGGACATTCAGTTCCACTTGAGGCTTTTGTCCCAAAGAAAGGATTCCTTACCAAACTAATCCCAGTGACTCGAACTCTGATCCAAGCCCTGCAATGGTGGCAGGATCAGGACAATTTGAGCAAGGGGTTCCATTGCCACTCAGTCTCATTCAGAGGTCCTTACCACAGATGCTTCCCTGCTGGGCTGGGGAGCCCATTTGGAGACCTCACCACCCAGGGACTGTGGTCTTCTCAGGAATCTCTTCACATCAGTCTCTTGGAACTCAGGGCAGTGTTTCTGGCACTGCAAGCTTTTCCCAGTCAGTACAGAACAAGGTGGTTCAGGTCAGAACAGACAACACCACCACCATGTGGTACATCAACAAGCAATGAGGCACTTTCGGTCTACGGCTTTGTGTACAGAAGCAATGAAGTTGTGGTACCTGGCTTATTCCTGCAAACCTCTCCGATAGCAGTTTACCTTCCAGGGAAGGACAATGTCCTAGCAGATGCACTGAGCAGAATATCTACGGGCCATCACGAATGGGCCCTGGATCCTCTGGTGTTGAAGGTGATTTTTTCAAGATGGGCACTCCAGAGATGGATCTTTTGCAGCCCCAGACAATCACCAACTTCCTCTCTTTGTTGCAGACTCCCAGTCTTGGGCTCAGTCCTCCTGGATGCTCCAATTCTGAACTGGGAAGGAAATTTATGTATGCTTCTCCTTCCCTTTCCTGTTCAAAGTTCCAGTCAAGATAAGGTCACAAACTTGCAAAGTGATTCTGATTGCTTCCAGACTGGGCCAGGCAGCCTTGGTACCTTTGTTGCTGTCCTTAGCAGTCCATCTTCCCTGTCTCTTCCCAGGAATTACAACCTGTTAACCTCCTCTCAGGGGAGGATTTGGTACCCAATCTTTAGTCTCTCAATCTCAAGGCATGGCTCTTGAAGAGTTAGAGTTTGCAGATTGCATCTCTCTCAGGGAGTTCTGGTATTCTCAGAGCTTCTTGAAAGCCTTCCACCAGAAAGACTTATAACTCCAAATGGAAGAGAGTCAGCATTTGGTGTTCCAAGAGACATATCTCCCAGATACTGCTGAATTGCCTACAGTTCTGGATTATATGGTCCATCTTAATAGCCTGGGCCTTAGAACAGCTACTCTCAGGGTACAGTTGTCTGCTGTTTCTGCTTTCCTGTCAGTCGACAAGTCTTCCTCACTGTCATCTCACCCCGTATTCTGTAAGTTTCTGAAGGATTGTCAAACATGAGAATCATAGACTTTGACGGCATATAAGACCGCTAGGCCCATCTAGTCTGCCCATTTCCCTACCCCACAGGATAGCGCAGATCCCTAGTTAACCAACAGCCTATATCTTCCTGCCCCCACAAGAATTGCCTTATGTCTGTCCCATGCATTCTTGAATTCTCCCACAATTTTAGACCCCACAGCTTCCTCAGGAAGGCTGTTCCATGCATCCACTACCTCTCTGTGAAATAATACTTCCTCACATTGCCCCTGACCCGCCTCCTTCTATCTTTAAATTGTGTCCCTTGTTCTTGCAAGTCTCTTTTTCTGAGGATGCTACCCTCTTGGACTTTGTTGATTCCTTGAGGTACTTGAAAGTTTCTATCATGTCCCCCTCTCTTCTTTCCTCAAGGGTATCATATTAAGCTCCTTTAGTCTCTCCTCATACGGCTTCTCTTGCAGACCCTGTGCCATTTTAGTTGCCCTCCTTGACTGCCTCTATCCTGTCTATGTCCTTGCAGATGGGGTCTCCAGAACTGGACTCCAGATGGGGTCTCACCAACTGTCTGTACAGGAGGATAACAACTTCCTGTTTTCTGCTGCTGATGCCTCTCCTATACATCCCAGTATACCCCCGACCCTCCCTACTGCCTTCTCACATTGCTCTAACCTTAAGGTCATCTGATATGATTACCCCAGGTCCCTTCCTGTTTTGTTGTTTTACTACCTCCCCACCCATTGTGTATTCTTCCCTGGGTTCTTGTTCCCAGGTGCATTATTTTGCACTTTTTGCATTGAATCCTAGCTGCCATACGGCCTAACCATTCCTCCAACCTTGCCAAGTCCCTTTTCATCCTTCCACGCCTCTTTGTATCGAATTCTGTTGCAGATCTTTGTGTCATCTGCAAAAGGCATACTTTTCCTTCCAGTCCCTCTGTAATGTCACTGATGAAGACATTAAAAGGACTGGACCCAATACTGAACCTGCGGTACCCACTAGTAACCGCCCTTTCTTCAGAGTGGACTCCATTTACAATTACCTTCTGTGTCCTGTTGTCCAGCCAATGTTTACTCGAGGCTACCACCCTAGGACCCACTCCCAGGCTGGTTAATTTGACTAATAATCTTTTGTGTGGGATGTGTCAAATGCCTTGCTAAAAAGTCTAGGTAGGCCATGTCCACAGCCCCTCCCTGGTCTACTACTTTGGTCACCCAGTCAAAGAAATCTATTAGATTCGCCTGACATGATCTTCCCGCTGAGAACCCATGCTGCCTTGTGTCCTGTGCTCCACTGACCTCTAGGTACTCAACTATTCTTTCCTTCAGAAGTGACTCCATCACTTTCCCTACCACAGAGGTCAGACTGACAGGTCTGTAGTTTCCTGCCTCTGCCTTGGTCCCACTTTTGTGAAGGAATCACATCCGCCTTCCTCCAGTCCTCGGGTACCACACCATCCTCCCATGATTTATTAAAAGAGTAGCCAGTGGTTTCACTAGTTCCTTCCTTAATTCTTTAGAATTCTGGGGTGAATTCCATCAGGACCCATTGCTTTGTCCACCTTCAGTTTTAGAGTTCTTGCAGAACCCTTTCTTCTGTGAAAGGACTGGGATTGACCCCCATCAAGAGTGCTTCTGTTAATTGGATTAGGCACTTCCCCTCCTCTTTTGTGAATACTGAGCAGAAATATTCGTTCAGTATTCCTGCTTTTTCACTGTCCCCTCTGCCCACCCACCGCTCATTCTATTCAGCCTCACTATCCCTCCCTTTGTCTTTCACGCTCACTGATGTACCGATAAAGGTTTTATCCTCTTAACTGAGTTGGCTATCTTTCCTCAGTTCAGGCCTGTGCTATTCTGACTTCCCTCCCTGCTTCTTTCTGCCTTAACTGGTACAGCTCTGTCCTGCTCCTTCTGTGTTTCCTTATACTTCCGAATGCTATCTTTCTTCCTGACTTTCACAGCCACCTCTCTTGAGAACCAGTGGCTTTTCTTTCGTTTGATTTGTTTATTTGCTTCACACAAAGGCTTGTTGCCTCTGTGATAGCAGTTTGATAATTCCCCATTGTTGCTCCACACCACCTTCTAGCCTGTTTGCTAGTGCTTTTCTGAGGCACTCTCCCATCTTGCCAAAGTCAGCCTCCTAAAGTCCAGTACCCTCACTTTTGTATGGCTTGACTCTGTAGCAGTTTAACGTGAACCACACTGTTTGATGGTCACTTGTCCCCAGATGAAACCCACTTCTAGATCTGAGATCCTCTCACTGCCCCCATCTGAGAGCACGAGGTCCAAGATTGCTCCTCAATGAGTGGGTTCTGAAACTAGCTGTCTAATGCCTGCCACCTGTAGGGCATCAAGAATGGCCCTGCTCTTGGATGTGGCTGCAGCAATGTGCTCCAGTTAACATCTGGCGTATCAGGTCTCCCATCAACAGTATCTCCTTTCTCTGCCATTCTAAGAATGCCTTCCATCATATCCTTGTCCATTCCTTCCCTGACATGGGGTCTGTACACAACCCGCTGCGGATTGTGGTGCCCTTTCCAGTCTCCAAGGTGACCCACAGTGCCTCCTCTCCTCCCTGTTTACTCTTTTTGTGCAGTTGCTTTTATCCCTTCCTTTACATAGAGAGCTACTCCTCCCCTCTTCTCCCCTGCCTGTCTCTCTTGTAAGTTATGTACCCTGGTATGTTAACATCCCAGTCATGGTTCTCTGTGTACCATGTTTCTGTGACTGCTACGATATCCAGGCATCCCTCTTCCATTAAGGCCACCAGCTCAGGGAGCTTGTTGCCCAGACTACGGGCATTGGTACTCATTACCCTCCATTTCCTGATGGCCTTACCCCTTTGCCCCATCCCTGTCCTTCTTGCCTTTGTCACTTTCTCCATTTACCCTGCCCTTCTCCCTATCGACACCTCCATGTTGGTGTTTGCCACACTTACTACCATGATTGTTTTGGGGGCGGCTAGGTTTTCCTGCTCGTTTCCAGTGCCTCTCCTTGGCTGGTTTAAAAGCTTGCCAATGAAGCATTTAAACCTATCACCTAGGATCCTGGTTCCCTCCCGGACAGGTGCAGCCCATCATGCCAGTATAGGCTTGCATCACTCCAGGTGGACCCCCAGTCGCCAATGAAGCCAAATCCCTGAGCTCCACACCAGTTTTTCAACCACTGATTGAATCCCATGGTACGGAACACCTAGCTTCTCCTATGCCATAGATGGGTAGCACCTCCGAGAAGGTTACCGTGCCTGCTACTTGACTAAGGCCCTCCCAATTCCACAAACTCTTCCTGCACTTCTCTAATCCCTTTCTTAGCCAGGTCATTTGTCCCTAGGTGGACAATGACATCCAGCTCCTCACGTGCAGCTGCTCCGCAGTCCTGAGGATTCGCTCCTGTCCCTCCAAGCTACAGCGCCCAGGTGGCACCTTACCTCCTCCCCTTCCTTGCCCAGTCTCTACCTTCCCAACAAATGGAGTCCCCCACCAGGAGTTGTTTCCTTCCCTGCAGGGTCCCCTGCCACCCTCCTGTGGGTCTCCTTCGTGGAGTTCCCAGCATCCTCCTTGGTCTCCACTGTGGGTGCCTCCATAGAGGAACCACACTTTGCCAGAATGGCATAGGGAGTGGAGAGGTACAACTGGAGGGATGCCCTCTGTTCCACCACCCTCACCCTCCCTGAGCCCACTGTGGTCCAACCGCTTCTCTTTCTTGCAACCTCTGAGGCAGCGGCAGTGGCACTGGTGGTCCCTGGATGGAAGAGGAGGTCCCACAAATCCTGGCCAACTCAGCCTGGAGATGAGCAACCTCCTCCCTCAGCCCAGAGAGGTGCCTGCAAATGGGACAACACCGCATCCTCCAGAACATCTCCAGAAGACTGCTGCTCCACAGCCACTGCACTGCACCACCAATCATGTCTTATTTCTGACCCTTAACTGTTTGCAATCCTTCCTCTTTCCTCTGTTTTTTTCTCTCTCTCCTTACTTTCTGCATGTGCCCTTTAAGCTCCTGATTGTCCTGTTCTGAGACAAGAATATCCTATATTTCTCAGTAGACCACTTACTTGATCAGAGGCAGACCTCCAGCAGCTAGAGGGGCTGGAGAGCTACTGCCCTTCTAGGATGGTGGGTCCTTGGTGGTTCTGTGATCACTCACTTCCTGCCCCTAAACAGGAAGTTCCTGTTATCAGTCAACCTGTGCCTATAAAAATAGAACTAACTTTGGTTGAGGGCAATATAGTCCCAGCAGAGAAGTTCAGTCACACAGCAGTCCTTTCTCCTGGTGTCTTCTGCAGCTATTGCTTCATACCAGTCCCCTTTAGGGAGCCTGCTCTTGCTTAGGATCTTAAATGTTTGCATTGCTCAGCTTATGCAACCCTCTTTTGAGCTTTTGTCCTCAGCAGAGGTTAAGTACTTGATTTGGAAAACTGTGTTTGGTAGCCATTACTTCTGCTAGGCGTATCAGTGAATTGCAGGCCCTGTCAGTGGAACCTGATTTCATGTCTCTTCACAGAGATAAAGTGGTCTTTAGAACTAACAGAAGGTTCTTGCCTAAAGTGGTTTCAGATTTCCACCTGAATCAGTCTGTCTCTCCTGTTTACTTTACTGATCATTCTTCATTAGGGAGAGGGATACACAGTTTGGATGTTAAAAGAGCCCTTTGCTACTACATATGGGTACCAAGGTGTCAGGTTTGATTCTCCAGTTGTTCCCCAGTTATGGAGAGGTAGGAAAGGGCAAACCTGCACCAAGAGAACTATTGCCAGGTGGATTGTGTCTTGTATACAATTCTGTTATGAGAAACTGGAAAGATTCCACCCTGAAGCCTGATGGCTCACTCTACAAGAGGTACAGCTGCTGCCAGGATATGCCTCTCTTAGAAATCTGTCAAGCAGCCACCTGAAACAGTGCATACCTTTACCAGGCATTACTCTCGGATATCCAGGCTAGGGAGTGATGCTCGGTTTGACACAGCAGTACTTCAGAGCTATTCCCAAAGTAGGTTCTGCCCTCCTCCGTGGAGGTACTGTAGTAGTCTGCACTTGTCAGAATACAGCAAGACTTCATGTTGTTTGAAGAAAAAATTACTCACCTTAATAATTATGTTTCTTCTAGTGGAGTCTTGCTGTTTCTGACTCTTCCCTCCCTCCCTCGAACCTGGATTTTTGGGATGTGGGAGGCAGGCGCAAGCAGTGTTAGCACCCAGGGTGCCCTATACACTCTCTGCTCATGTGGTGATATGTTATTTCAGTTTTATTGGTTTGTGTTTTGGTTTCCTGACTTGAGTCTTCCTTTGGGAACCCAAAGATTATTTTCTGCCAGTTGGCTAGTAAAATTTTACAGTTTCCTCACAGAACACCTAGTGAATTTTTGCTCGTAAAGATCTGAGGTTGCAGTTCAAAATATAACAGGCAGAGACATCGACCGAGCTCAAGATCAACATTCTATGCCCTGCATAGAAAAGTTAACACATTGTTCTCCAGGGCAGTTTAAAGGCTGGGGCTAACTGCACTTGTCAGAATACAGCAAGACTCCACTAGAAGAAACATAATTACTAAGGTAAGTTTTTCTTTTGTGCACATATACAAAGTGCAAGAAGTGTTGTCAGTAAAAACAAGTAAAGCACTCACAGTACACAAATTCAATTCTCCAGAGTGAAGCAGGAGGAGGGGAGCTAAAAGCAGTGCCTTGGGAAGGCAGTGATCATTGAGCAGACTGATAGACCATAGGGCCTACTCTGCTGGCTTCTTAGTATGTTAGCAAAATATAGGCAGTCCGTAATCCAAAGGTACATAAAAACAAGCCTAGAAGATGCTGGTGCAAAGTTCTTTGTAGCAGCAAGAGGCAAGAACACACTCCCCAATGTCAACGGACACGTTTCGCTAATGCTTTCTCAAAGGTGTAATGTATTCCCAGAAGTCTCTCTTAAATAGTTCTTTTTAAAGAGGCAGTACCATTATGTGTAATGAGCTTTGAAATACTCAACTTCTCCTTTCTGTTATAAACATATAAATAAAACAAACAGGTCTCACAGATATTCAATCTTATACAAAGTTGAATGCATGTTAATTTTAGAAAAGATAAAACCATGCTTGTATGGAATTCCATAAACCTTAGGGAATAAAAATTGCACTGGTAATTTGCACAAAGTCCCATTTGATCTTTCATGGCATCTTGATCAGTAATGAAACAAGTTGGAGACTCACCCTGGTTGGTCGAGATGCCATAATGCAAAACTAGAAAAATAGAAAAAGAGAGAAATGTTAAAATAGGCAAAATATATAAACACCAGTTATTTACAAAACACAGTATATTTATTTACAAGTGCAATCCTAAAGGAAGTCATTCCACTGTAAACAACTCTGTGGTTCCTTAGAAAGAGCTTAATTTCGATTTTTCATTTAGGCCTGGATGGTACATGGCTTTCATGGAAAGAATCCAGTATTGTTCTCTCCTCAGTAGAAGGTAGTCATAATCACCTCCTCTGTTAGTTAAATGGGCTTTTCTATGGCAGTAAACTCAAAGCTGTGTTCCAGCCTATTGCTAGAGTTCATGATATGTGATGCTAATGCATTAGTTTTGTCATTATTCAGAATATCTCTAGCTCCTGGTCCCACTCCTAGGACTCCTTCAGAAGACAATCCCAGTGCAGGCCCGAGCTGCGCTTGTGGTTACAGCGGCGCCTCCGGCCATTTTCATTGGTCACCACCGCCGCGAGGATTTCTTCTGACTCCCTGCTGCCCTCCTGGTCCCACTCCTCGGACTCCTTCCAGAAAGGCAGTCCCAGCGCAGCCTTGAGCCGCGCTCGTGGTTCTGGCGGGCGCCTCCAGCCATTTTCATGGCCGCCGCCATCCTCGATCATTTCTGCTGACTCCCTGCTGCCCACTGGTCCCTTCTCGGACTCCTTCAGAAGGTACAGCTGCTCTTTCTCCCAGTCGGCCTACTTTACGCGGCTTTCTGATTGGTGCACCTTTTCTCCTAACTCTGGATTCGCTAAGTGGGTTCCTTCAGACTCCTGATTGCACGCCTGTAAACCGCTCCCAAACGCTTTTCCCTGCTGTTAATTTGTGATCTTACTTGAGACACAGCTCTTGCAGCAGGTTACACCGTGGGACCCGAAGCCGCCCAGGCGCTAAGACCTGTGGAAAAAATTCTAGCTGCTTCTTCTGTGAGGACACGCCCGATGTCGGTCCACGCCTCCGGCGTCAGGCGTGGTACAAGGGAAGTGGTCCAGATTCCCTAGTTCTTTTCCCGCCCGACTTAGCTACCTGACCCCTTCGGGTTTCCAGTCTAGAGCGTATGAATAGTTCTTTTTCGATAAAATTTTCGAAAATCTTCAGAATCCTCTTCAAGCAAGATCTTGATGTCATCACCAACCCGGGCCATCCCGAGAAATGCGGCTTGTGAAAGCAGATCTGTTCAGGACCCCCACCACGGCCTGCGTCGGTGCCTGAGCCCAACCGATACCGGGCCTGTCCTTCTTGCCAAGGGTTCAATAGCCGTACCGGATCCAGCGTCAGAGGGCTTTGCAGGCGTTTCTTCTGGAGGAACAACTGAAGACCATGTCCTCAAGGGGAAAGCTCCAGGGTCCACAAGCACGCGGAGAAGAGAAGGAGAAGGCCCTTCCAGGTCCCCTTCTAGGGGTTCGAGTCCCTAGTTCGGTTCGAAATCTCCCGGCTGCAATCAAACCTTCACCTCAGGAGAAATCCCCAGGCCTTCCTCCCCTCAGGGCCTTGGCGAAGTCCGGGAAAGACACCATCACCACCGCAAGTCGGGTTCCGCTCCTCGGTCCCGACGTCAGGTCTTCGTCGGTGCCTCCGCATGAGGCGTTGGAGCTCACGCCTTTAAAAGGCCTGTAGCCCAGACGCCCGGCTCGACAGCTGTCAGCCGTCGCCCTTCCTTCCCTGGAGCCGCCGTCGGCCGACATCCGCGCCGGCCAGTACATCCAGCGGACGCGGTAGGGGACCGGCGCCCGCCCTCCTGAAAAGAAGAAGGCCATGTTGCCTCCGACCGACCATCGGTCAGAGCCTCTATCGGAGGAGGACCTAGAGGCAGCCCGAGGGACCAGCGGGCGACCCGGTCCCGTAGGGTACTCCCAGGATCCTACGCCATTACCCAGAGCCCCCTGTGGAGCCGGCGCGGGACCGCGACACGCCCACTGCACCGGGCGTCGTCGGCCTCTCTCTAGTGGAGGTGAAAGATCTGTTCACCTACTGGTGAGATACCATTAAAAAAGACATGGTTCCCCCTCCTCCTCCTCCTCCTCCTACTCCTACTCCGTTCCTGCCCCTCGCCATCGGGGTCGGCAGGCCGTGTTTCTCCTCCCGGGAGCCTAGAACCCCAGGGGAGACCTGATAAGCGGAGACCTCCGTCCGAAATCCTCTTCTGGATCACCCAGCCCCAAGAGACCCAGGAGGCGCCCGACGTTACGCCTTCAACGGAGGACACGGGATCAGACTACTCTACCTCTAGATCCCCATCTCCACTCTCCATCCCTTCTCCGGACCCACGTGAGATGCCTAGATCTCCTCCGGATGATCCCTCGTTCCTTGATATTATGAGACATATACAAGAGAACATGGGATGGGATGCTGAAAACTTAGACCCCGAAAGAGTGCGACTCGCCAAATATCTTTGGCAAAAGGACCCCAAGCCTGTGGTGGTACCACCCTTGGTTGACACTTTATGTGGAGCGTCACCAAGGCTGCGTGAAGCGTCCACTCGCCTCCGGCGAGACCAAGAAAGCTGATCGCTTGTACAAGGCTCCTATGACTGACCAGTACTTGACGTGAGCATCCTCAGGCCGATTCTCTGGTCATCACAGCCTCACATGACCGGTCACAGAGGCCACAACATTTGAGCACCCTGCCACCGAGCCCAGAGTCCAAACAACTGGACGCATTGGGTAGGCGCACGTGAGCTTCCGCTACCTGCGCCATCAGATCCCTGAACTATTTAACCCACATGGTTCAGTTCCAGAACGCTTTGTGGAACAGGGTCTGGAAGCGCTGAAAAAGATGCCCGAAGGTGAGCAGAAGGAGGAGATGCTTCAGCTCCTCCGTGCAGGTTCAGACGTGGGGACCCAAGTGCTAAGAGCGCGTGTGACTCCAGCGGACTCGCCAGTGACAGCAGCTTCTGGCGTGCCTCCGAGACACTTCTGTTGCTTGCGTCTCGGTTTCACCCGGACGTCCAAAAGAACATCTTGGACGCCTTTTGAGGAGAAGTATTGTTTGGTAATCCTACAGAAAAGATCCTTACCAAACTCCAAGAGGCCGGAAGGCGGTAAGGTCGGTTCAGGCCATGTACCGACCTAAGCTTGGTCCTTTCGTAGGGAACCAAAGCCGCTCGTGTTGCTGACGCAGAGGCAACAGACCCACTCCGCTGCACCTCAGAGGGCTCTGGTTTCGAGAGCCTAGGGCAAACCCCGCCAGCCGAGGCCAGCGTTCTCCTAGGCAGGCCCAGCCAGCGGGTCCATCTGCCGCCACAGCCTGACTCCTTGCCGGCCCCCGCCCTCAGGATCAGCGGGAGTTTATAGTCGGAGTCGCGATTGCGAACTTTCCTGCCGGGATGGCAGGCCATTACCACCGACAGGTGGGTTCTTCAGTTGGTCAGTCTAGGCCACTTTATAGAATTACCGGAAAGCCACCCTCGAGGCCTCCTTTGCTCTCCCGGTATCCAGGGTCAGCACAAAGCCTTGATCTGGCAAGAAGTACGCGCTACTACGAAAGGGAGCGATGAAGTACGTCCCAGAAGAACCAGAGAGGACTAGGATACTATTCCCACTTCTTCCTGGTTCCCAAGAAAACAGGGGACCTCCGTCCAATCTTGGACCTCAGCGACCTCAATGTGTCGGTCACTTACAAGAAATTCCGCATGGTGACCCTTCCAGGTCTTATCCCCATGCTCAAACAGGACGCCTTTTAGCGTCTCTAGACATGCAGATGCCTACCTGCACATCCCTATGGCTCAGGCGCACAGGAGGTTCCTCGCTTGAGTTTCTCGACCACCACCTTCAGTTCGAGCCCTTCCTTTCGGACTGTCTTCGCACCGAGGGTCTTTACCAAGTGCATGGCAGTGTGCGTGGCAGCGTCTCTGGGGAGACAGGGCCACTCGTGTTCCGTACCTGGACGACTGGCTTCTCATGGCGCCTCCAGAGAGACGTTGCTTCTTGCAATCAAGAGCACCCAGGATCTGTTCCGATCCTGGGCATCCTCATAAATTACGAGAAGTCTCTCCTGGTACCGTCGCAGAAACTGCAGTTCATAGGAGCAGTTCTGGACACTGTTCGGGAAGAGCCTTTCTTCCGGCCGACAGAGCGGAGCGCATCAGATCCTCGTAAGGGACCTATCACTAACAAGGTTGTACCTGCCAGGTCGGTCCTTTGCTTCGGACACATGGCTGCGGCCATTCCTACTGTCCTTTCGCAAGACTCCACATGCATTACTCAGTGGATGCTCAAAGTGCAATGGGACCAAAGGCAAGACCACTTGCAGCATCCGGTCAGACTCACGAATTCAGTGATTCAAGACTGGCAGTGGTGGCTAGCCCCAGGGTCGCTCTCATCAGGCGTCCGTTCATTGCGCCGTCCGGAGGTCACCCTCACCACAGGCGCTTCCGGTCTTGGGTGGGGGCACACCTGGACGGGGTAAAGTCCCAGAGTACGTGGACCCAGATGGAAGCTCACCTTCACATCAACGTGCTGGAAATGAGGCGGTCCCTCTATGCCCTGCAGGCTTTTCAGTCAGTTATCCCACCGTGTACTCTTCTACTTCAGACAGACAACACGGCGGTGATGTATTACCTCAACAAACAAGGAGGCGCACACTCTTACCCCTTTGCAGGAGGCCATGAGGTGTGGGATTGGGTAATCAGACACGCGCGAATCTGATCACTGTGCACGTTCCCGGAGTGGACAACACGGTTGCAGACGGCCTGAGTCGTTCTCAGGCCAGAGTCCACGAATGGGAACTCCTTCAAGAGGTAGCAGAGGATCTGTTTCTTGATGGGGAACTCCAGATCTGGACTTGTTCGCCTCCCCATCCAGCATAAAACTGCCCAATTTTGCTCGCTAGATCCAGGGCCTGGTGTTTTCTGGCGGAGACGTTGATCCCTCTCCTGGGCCAACAGATTCCTCACTTTCCCTCCTTTCCCGTTGATCAGAGTTACTTCTCCAACCGCGAGGGAGCACGCAATAATGATCCTAGTGGCCCCATTTTGGCCCAGACAGATTTGGTTCCTTTGTTGATTCAACTATCTCGAACCCCGCCCCGCTGCCGCAGCTCCCACTTACTGTCTCAGGAGAAGGGTTCACTTGTCCACCCGGACCTACGCTCCTTGAACCTGCATGCTTGGCTCCCTAGAGACACTTAGCAATTTACTAAATCACGGGGTCTCATGAGGGGTTGCAGAAGTCCTTTTCTGCAGCCAGAAAGCCACGACAACGCGTCGACGTGCATCGCTGAAATGGGCGCCGTTTTTAATATGGTCGCGAGCACGCGACCTTTCCCCTAGGTTGTCCTGTGGGAGTAATATTAGAATATTTGCTCTCCCTCTTTCATTCAGGTCTAGCATACTCCTCTATTAAAAGTGCACCTCTGACCATTTCGATACCACCTCCGGTGGGAAATGATACAGTGGCTCAGGTGGGCCCTCGGGAATTTCTTGAGAGTGTTGCACCTGGGCCTCCATTAGAGACCCTGTGCCTCCATGGGATTGCTTTTTGTCCTTGAACAGCTCCTTCCCCCCTTTGAACCTGCCGCGAGATTGCGAGCTACGTTTTCTGTCATGGAAAGCGTTGTTTTTAGTGCTGTTACCTCGGCAGAAGAATTTCTGAACTTCACGCTCTCAATGCAAGAGCCTTATTTAGTTTCCACGGGACAGAGTATCCCTGAGGACGAACCTAAATTCTTGCCTAAGGTGGTTTCTTCACTCTCTGAACCAGGATATCGACCTTCCGGTCTACTTCCAACTACTCTAATAGAGAGGCTCTGCTCCATACCCTGGATGTTCACATGGCCTGAGGTTTTACCTCAACAGAACTCAGTCCTTTAAGTAGTTCTGAGCAGCTTTCATTTCCTTCTCTGAGAGAATGATGGGCCAATCAGTATCCAAACAGTCCCTTTCTGCTGGCTTGTCCAGTGTATTTCTCACTGTTAGGGTATCAAACAAAGCCCCTCCGGGTACAGTCCGGAGTCATTCCACTAGAGAGTGGCTACTTCCTTTGCAGCGCTCAAAAGCGTTTCCACTTCTGCTATATGCGCTGCAATCACTTGGAGTTCTGTGCATACCTTTATCAGGCATTATAGCCTGGACATACGCCTCTCGGCGAAGGGCTGGTTTTGTTTGGCCGTACTTCAGGGTCTCCTGTCCTAGGTTCAGGACCTGGTTTTTATCCTTTATTTTCCTCCTCCCGGATTTTCTGACAGCGTTACTGCTTGGAATCAGTCCAATGGTGTAACCTGCTGCAAGAGCTGTGTCTAGTAAGATAGTACAGTTACGTAAGAACTTACCGTAACAGTAGATCTTCGAGAACAGCTCTTGCAGCAGGTACCTTCCCGCCCACCTTCCCCCTTGAGGAAGCATGGCTCAGTCTTTCTGAGCAGGGATTGTTATCTTTCTGTCTTCTGGACGGTGAATCCTAGGTCTCCCATTTTGATGTCAGCCTGCGGCAAGAAGTCCGGCAGGAGAACTGGGGAATCTGGCGGGACCACCCCTTTTGTACCACGCCCTGCCTGTCGGACGGGACCCGACGGCGTCGGGTCAACAATTTAGCTTCTTCCAATTTTCCTAGGTCCTAGCGCCTGGGCGGCTTTCGGTCCTAATGTGTAACCTACGTAAGAGCTGTTCTCGAAGATCTACTGTTATGATGGTTCTTCGTAACTGTACTTTTCTAGGCTCAGAGTCTGAACACTTGTATTCCCCACCCAGGCCTCCTATTGAATACTCTTATCTGTCCCCACCTCCACGGCTTACTCCAACCCCTTGCGCTCTCAGTCTTTTCTGCCTCTCGACCACCACGTGAAATCTACAGATCCATTAAAGCCGCTGCACTGTTCCATGATACCACCCTTTTCCGTTGCCTTCTCCTAATTTCTCTTTAGCAACCCTGGAACTTATTTAGAAATATCTCTCTCCTTTTCTCTCTCTGTCCTTAGCCCACCTCTGTCCTTACACACTGTAGCCTCCAGTCCACTGCCTTTTGTAACTTAATTGTTTTATACTGCTGCCTTGTCGACCCTCTTGCTAATCCCATCTTTGCTGCCAACCCACCTTACCCATCTTTCTGACCTATTCCCTTCTCTTAAACCTCACCAAATTTTCGTTCTGTCACCCCAATTCCTTATCTTTTAACCTTCCCTTAGTAAAACAGACCAGTTGCTGAATATCACTCCCCTCATTTCTTACTGAATCCCTCTTCCCTCTAAACTCCTAGTGTCAGGGCTGAAGGTGAATAAACTGGCGCTGCAAATGCTACTCGTATCTACTCCACTTCTGTTAAACCTATCTATTCTCGTGGTCCCCATGCTGAAACCACTCTTCCCCACTATCAACTCCATGACTTCACATTTTGGTAGCAGCATGCGCTATGATCCCACACCACTACTTCTAAATAAGGCCTGGATCCTGGGTTGCCTTGCCCTAAATTCCAGGTCTCTGCAAACCTGTACCCTCTCACCTTTCCTGCATCGTAAACTCTGGTACCTTCTCATCTTACTTGAGATACAGCTCTTGCAACGGGTAACACCATTAGGACTGAAGCCGGCAGGCGTCAGGACCCACAAATCTTTTCTTTAGCAGTCTTCAGCGGGACGCCCTCAGACGTCGGTCCGCGCCCCGACGTCAGACGTAGTAGACTATGAGGCGGTCCCGCCAGATTCCTCAGTTCTTTCCCGCCGTCGATTTGCATGTCTCAGCCCTTTGGTTTGTTTCTAGCATGCGACGCCTGGTTAAGTTCTTCCTTTAGGAAAAGTTTGTTTCTTCTGCTCAGTTTGTCTGTCCTCTCCAACCTCCATTGAGGCCATCCGTTGAAGTGCGCCTGTGGGAAGCAAATCCCGTTCAAAGACCCGCATTGACCTCGGTCCGGTGCTTAGACCCAGACCACGACACCGGGCCTGCTCCTTCTGCCAGAGGTTCAATAACCGGACCCGGATCCACCGCCAGAAGGCCCTTCAGGCGTTCCTGCTCGAGGAAAAGATTAAAGCCATGGACGAGCCTCCAAGGGGAATCTTCCACAAGGCCCGGAGACACCTCAAGAAGCATAGGAGAGAGGAGATCCAGGTCCCCGTCTTAGGGCCTCTGACTCCGTAGCTCGCCCCGGTCAGACCGCTCCCCTTCCTGGGCCCACTCAGCCTCCCCTGCAGCGGTGAAGACTCCTTCGGGTTCCTCCTCTCTTCCTCAGGCAGGACCTCCAGACCTTCTTCATCCTCGGCCACTAAGGCCCTGTCGAGGTCAGGGGACCGCCATCACCATCACAAGTCCGGTTCCGCCATTTGGAACCCAGCCAGGTCAGTCTCTTTGCCTCCTCCTCCCAGCGGAAGACCAAAGAGCTGACTTCACTTAAGAGATCATCGGACCGCCCGCCCACCCGACGCCGGCCAAACACCATCAGTATCCCGAGAACCGCACGCACCACCAGATGCCCATCGCCGTTAGGCCTTGTTTCCATGGACGCCGGCCGGGGACCGACGCCCCGACTTACCAAGAAGAGGACCCCTTCGCCTCCCACCGACGCCGGGTCAAGAGGCGATCACGGAGGAGGACCAGACGGGCGAACCTGGTCCTGTCGCACCCCCGGGAACCCTCACTGAGACACTGAGCCCCTGGGAGCCGACGCGGAACCATCGACCGGCCATCGGCGCCGGTCCGTCGTCCGGCCTCCAGCATATCCAGGGTCAAGGAGTTGTTTACTTACTGGTGGGACACTATAAAAGGGATGTGGTTCCCACACCACCTCCTGCACTCATGACTGACGCCCCGCCGCCCCCTACTTCACCCAGGGCTGCGGGCTGAGTACCTTCCCCAGGAGCCTGCGGATCCTCCTAGGAGACCAGAAAAAAGGAGACTCATTCCAGATCTTCTTCAGGGTCACCCAGCCCCAAGAGACCCAGAAGACGCCGCCATTCGCCTTCGACGGAGGACACGGATAGGACTTCTCGGGATCCAGATCCCCTCGGCCGATCAACGCCCTTCTCCGGACCCATGTGAGCTTCCAAGATCTCCTTCTGATGACCCATCGTTCTCAGATTATGAGGCATATCCAGGAGAACATGGGCTGGGATGCAGAGGAACTAGACCCCGAGAGATACGCCTTGCCAGATATTTCGGCAAAAGATCCAAAGCCTGTGGTGGTGCCACCCTCAGGGACACATTCATGGACATCACCAAGGCAGCGTGGAAACGCTCTACATCTTTTCGCTTCCAGCGATGCTTAAGAAAGCTGACCGCCTGTACAAGGCCCCTAGGAGGACCTCAGTACTTGGCATCACATCCTCTGGCCGATTCTCTGGTCATTACAGCCTCATGACCGGTCCCAGAGACGCAACATTTGAGCACCCTGCCACTGGACCCAGAGTCCAAGCAGCTGGACACTATGGGCAGGCGCGTATGCATCCGCTACCTGCACCATCAGATCCCTCAACTGCTTGACCCACATGGTACAGTTTCAAACGCCTTGTGGGAGCAGGGAACTGGATCTGGCGGAAAAGATGCCAGAAGGTGAGCAGAAGGAGGAGTTGCTGCAACTCCTTTGTACAGGTTCGGACGTGGGAACCCAGGTGCTGTGAGCACATATGATTCCGCGGACTCCTGGCCAGAGCTGCAACTTCAGGCGTGTGCCTCCAGAGACACCCTGGCTCCGTGTCTCCGGATTCACCCTGGACGCCTCGCTTCATAAGAAGTTCTCTTTGGTGAGTCCTCAGAGAAGGTCCTCACCAAACTTCAAGAGGCCGGGAAGGCGGTGCGTTCTGTCCAGGCCATGTACAGACCCAAGCTTAGTTCCTTCGTAGGAACCAAAGCCGTTTGACGAGGCGGATACAGAGACAGCGGTCCTCGCCCGGCCCGCAACAGAGGGCTCCTTCTGCCGCAGAGCCCAGGGAAGTCGACCGCGGCGAGCCAACGACCTGCTAAGTCGGCCCAGCCCGCTGGACCCTCAGCCACCACAGCATGGCTCCTTCTGGCCCCCGCCTCAGGATCAATGGGACACCAAGGTCGGGGCCGAGTGCAGACCACCTGCCAGGGTGGCAGTCCATAACCACCGACAGGTGGGTCCTTCAGTTGGTCGAGAAGAGGCCACTTTATAGAATTCGTGGACAAGCCCCCACAAGGCCTCCTCTGCTCTCCCATTACTCAGGTCAGCACAGATCACTCATCAGGCAAGAGGTACTCGCGGCTCCTGCAAAGGGGCGGTGGGTATGTCCCAGAGAACCAGATAAGATCTGGATACTATTCCCACTTCTTTCTGGTTCGAAGAAAACAAGGGACCTCCGTCAATCCTGGACCTCGGCGACCTCAACATGTCGGTCATCTGCAACCGCTTTACGCATGGTGACCCTCCAGGACTCATTCCCATGCTGAAAAGGACACCTTCTTAGCGTCCCTGGACATGCAGGACGCCTACCTGCACATCCCAGTAGCTCAAGCGCACAGCAGGTTCCTGCGCTTGAGTTTCTCGGCCACCACTTTCAGTTCGGGCTCTTCCATTGGACTGTCTTCAGCCCCAGGGTCTTTACCAAGTGTATGGCAGTCGTGGCGCGTCTCTGAGGAGACAGGGCCACTATGTGTTCCGGTACCTGGACGACTGGCTTCTCATGGCCACCTCCAAAGAGGCGCTGTTGATGGCTATTCAGAGCACCCAGGATCTGTTCCAGTCTCTGAGCATTCTTATCAACTACGAGAAGTCTCTCCTTGTACCCGTCCCAGAAGCTGCAGTTCGTAGGTGCAGCTCTGGACACTGTCCAAGGAAAGCCTTTCTTCCCGACGAAAGAGCGGAACACATCAGATCCCTCATCAGGGATCTTTCAGCGGATAGCTGTCTCGCCAGGTTGGTCCTTCGCCAGCTCGACACACATGGCTGCGGCCATTCCAACCGCCCCTTGGGCAAGGCTCCACATGCGGGTAACTCAGTAGATGCTCAAGGTGCAGTGGGACCAAAGGCAAGACCACATGCAGCATCCAGTCAGAATCACGACGCGTGATTCGAGGACTGGCAATGTGGCTAGACAGAGGACACTTTCTCATGGTGTCCCGCTTACAGCGCCATCCCCGGAGGCTATCCTCTCCACAGACGCCTCAGGGCTGGGGTGGGGAGCGCACCTGAACGGGTGAGGTCCCAGGAACATGGACCCTCAGGAAGCCCACCTCCACATCACGATGCTGGAGATGAGGCGGTCCTTTACGCCTGTAGGCTTTTCAGTCAGGAGATCCCGCCGAGTACTCTCCTGCTTCAGACAGACAACACGCGGTGATGTATTACCCAACAAACAAGGAGGGCGCACACCTCTTCCCCCTTGCATGGAGGCCATGAGGGTGTGGATTGGGTAATCCGACATCGGCGCTAACCTGATCACAGTACATGTTCCCGGGTGGACAACACCATTACAGACGGCCTGAGTCACTCCCCAGGCCAGAGTCCACGAGTGGGAACTTCTCCAGGAGGTAGCAGAGGATCTGTTTCTTCGATGGGGAACTCCAGAATTGGACTTGTTCGCCCTCCATCCAACGAAAACTGCCCAATTTTTGCTCGCTAGATCCAGGGTCTGGTGTTTTCTGGCGCGACGCGTTGTCCCTCTCCTGGGCGGACAGATTCTTCTATGCTTTCCTCCTTCCCGTCTGATCCAGAGAGTTCTTCTCAAACTGCGCAGGGAGCATGCAACAATGATCCTGGGCCCTTTCTGGCCCAGGCAGATCTGGTTCCTTTGCTAATTCAGCTGTCCTGGGAACCTCCGCTCCCGCTGCCATTCAGCTCCCACCTCTTGTCTCAGGAGAAGGGTTCACTGTCCACCCGGACTTACGCCACTGAACCTGCATGCATGGCTCCTAGAGACATAGCCATCTTGTGTCACGGGGTCTAGCAAGAGGTTGCAGAAGTCCTTTCTGCAGCCAGAAAGCCGGCAATGACAGTGACGTACGCCATGAAATGGCGCAGTTTTTGTCTATGGTCAAGCACGCGGCCTTCCCTTTAGGGTTGTCCGTGAAAGCAGTGCTAGAGTACCTGCCTCCTTCCGCTCGGGTCTCACCTACTCCTCTATTATAAAGTGCACTTTGTGCCATTTCAGCTTATCACCTCCGGTGGGACAGCGCACAGTGGCACAATTAGATGCCTGTTGAGAATTCTTAAGAGGGGTGTTACACCTAGGCCACCCATTAAGGACCCATTGCCTCCTTGGGACTTGCTCTTTGTCCTGGAGCAACTCACGCTCCCCTTTGAACTTGCCGCGGATTACGAGCTGCGCTTTTCTGTCGCGGAAAACGTTGTTTTGGCTGCTGTTACGTCAGCGAGAAGAGTTTCTGAGCTCAGGCTCTCATGCAAAGAGCCTTATTTAATTTTCCACCGGGACAGAGTATCCTGAGGACGAATCCTAAATTCTTGCCTAAGGTGGTTGCCACACTCACTCAATCAGGATATTGACCTGCCGGTCTACTTCCCTAATTACTCTAACAGAGGAGCTCTGCTTCACACCATGGATGTTCACCACAGCTTAAGAGTACCACCTGAGCAGAACTAGGCAGCTTCGTACTGGAGCAACCTTTTCGCCTCCTTTACTGAAAGGATGATGGCCAACCAGTATCCAAACAGTCCCCGTCTCTGCTGGCTTGTCCAGTGCATCTCTTACTGTTATGATATCAAACCAAAGCCCTCCCAGGAGCAGTCCGGGACATTCCACTAGGGTGTGGCCACATCCTTTGCAGCACTTCAGAACGCCTCCACCTCTGCCATTTGTGCTGCAGCCACTTGGAGCTCTGTTCATACCTTTATCAGGCATTATAGCCTGGACATCGCTCACGGCTAAGAGCAGGCTTCGGCCTGGCAGTGCTACAGGGTCTCCTGTCCTAGATTCAGGACCTGGAACGTTCTTTCTTATTTCCTCCTTCCAGAGTGTTTGCAAGCGGCACGTTGGGAATCAGTCTAACGATGTAATCTGCTGCAAGAGCTGTGTCTCGAGTAAGATAGTACAGTTCACGTAGAAACACCGTAACAGTAGATCTTCTGGGAACAGCTCTTGCTGCAGGACCTCTCCCTGAGGAGGCATGGCTTAAGCCTTTAACAGGATTTTTTTTCCCGCTTGTCTTCTGACGGTGGATCCTTGGTCTCCCATTTCAATGTCAGCCTGCGGCCGAAGTCTCCGGCGTGAGAACTGGGGAATCAGCGGGACTTCCATTTCTTATGTACTACGCCTGACGGAGGCAGGACCGACGTCAGGCGGTCCCCGCATGAAGATAGCTAGCTAGAATTTTTCCTGGGGTCCTGACGCCCGCCGCTTCAGTCCTAATGGTGTAATCTGCTGCAAGAGCTGTTCTTGAAGATCTACTGTTACGGTAAGTTCTCACGTAACTGTACTTTACTGTTGTCCGGGAGTAAGTCGACGGCTGACCATTCCCCAACCATCAGTTACTGTCACCCGATCGGCCGAGGCAGCGCTTCGCTGCAGTCGAGATGCCCATTTCTGGGCCGTTGTTCGGCCGAAACTTGCTGCCCCGCATTGTGGTGGAACCTCCACCTCCACAACCGAGTCTGGGCACCGACCAGAGATTCTCGGTCGGGTCACGGCCTGCCCCACAGGTTGTCTGTCACCCTCACTCCCGACCGTCCTCGGCAGGTGGAGGGTGGCTCAGTCCCCAGGCAGCTCTTCGAGGACTCTTGAGTCCGACGGACGACTCCTCCCTGTTCTCCAGGCAGGTCGATCTGGAGTCCTCCAGGGGTTAGTCACCGGACGCATAGTCCAGCCTCCTTCATGGGTTTGCTCGACTCATCTCGGAGTCCACCTGGATGCAGCTCGAGCCTGTGTCCAAATGGGGCTGAGTCCCCTGATGGACATACTGGACCGAGGAGTTCACCCATCGGTCTTTCTGTGGCTGAGGCCATTGATGGGCTCAGCTTGAGTTTTGGCAGCGCCTCTGCTTCCCAGGTCTGCACCTCGGCCAGGAAGCATGCGTCCCTCACCAACTCTTTGCCCGGTTTGGGAGCACCCTCGCTGAGGGGTTAGCCACAGCGCTCTCCGCCGCCCGGAAACGCCGGGACGGGACAAGCCTCCGACAAGGAGTCCAAAGTTGACTATGCCGCACAAGGTGTACGCGCTGCGTCCCTCCTGTGCCTCCGACAGGCTGTAGCTCGGCCGTGCTGATGGCACACTTCTCCCACACCTCATAGGCTCCCTGGATGAGGTGTGATCCCGCATTCTCGCCGACCTGCAGACGCACGGTCCGCAGAAAGTGACCAGGTAGGCAGTGGCGAAGCAAAATCTCCAGACTGCTCTGGACATAGGAGGATTCCTCTGCCAGGTCAGAAGCGCCGCTGTGGCCATGCGCTGCAGGGCGTGGATGAGGATATCCACCTTCACGGCAGGATACCCAG
Organism: Neoceratodus forsteri; assembly: GCA_016271365.2. NCBI lineage: Eukaryota > Metazoa > Chordata > Ceratodontiformes > Ceratodontidae > Neoceratodus > Neoceratodus forsteri. Next base: position 924,787,499 of record CM028135.1, on the reverse strand, counting down.
CCTAGCTAGGCGATCGCCCCTCTTGCACCGACCTTCGGCCCTGGAGTGAGGGACACCTCCAGCGGATTGAAAAGTCCAGTGCCACTCTGGACTCTGTCACCTCCGCCCAGAAGGACAAAGGCCGCCGCCAGCAGCAGCGCAACCCTTTCTTCCTTCTACGCCTGTGGCACGTCCATCCCAACAGCACCAGGGCCAGCAGGCTCAAGGCTAGCATCCCAAACCAAGACTGTGGCTTCCTCCAATAGGAAGCAAGGAGGTAAAGGCCCAGGAGGTCCCTCGGCGGTCCCTTCTCCAAGCCTGCCCAGTGACTGGTGTCGCCCCAACCTCGCCACTCTTCCTGGTCCCCCCGGAAGCTGGCCCGCCACTTCCTTTCCGCCTGGTCCGCCATCACCACGGACCGTTGGGTATGGAGGTGATGGGAAAGGACCTGCCTCTTGAATTCGGCAGACCCCTCCTTTTCGAGCCGTTGCCCCCCAATGGGACCACGGGTTCAGAGCCTCCGCTGTCGGCCGCCGAGTCGATATTGCCCTGCTCCTCGAAAAGAGGTGATCAGGAAGGTGGCGGATCCTCCTCCAGACCCGGGTTTGTGTCCAGGTACTTCCTAGTCCCAACGGACGGGGCTGAGTGCTCCCATTCTCAACCTGCACGTCCTATACAGGTTCCTAAGGTCTCGGGTTTCAGGGTGGTCACCTATGCAGATAATCCCATCCTTGGACGAGGCATGTGGTTCTGTTCCCTGGACCCCCAGGGACCGTTCTTTCACATCCCGATCCGTCTGTCTCACCAGAGATTCCTCCGCTTCAGAGCGGAGGGATCTCATTCAGTCCATGCCCTTCGGCCTCTCTCTAGCTCCCAGGGTCTTCACCAAATGCATGGCAGTGGTGACAGCATTCTCTAGTGGCGCCGAAGGTCAGTCTGTACCCTACCTGGACGACTGGCTGATTGCAGCCCCTCCAGAGCGGAGGTGGAGCGGTCCAGAGATCTGGCCTCCAGGTTTGCTCTCCCAGATTGGCCTCCTCATCAACAAGGCCAAGTCGAACTCGTGCAAGCAGGTGATACACTTCATCCGGGCAGAGCCTCGACTCTCTTCGAGCCAGAACACGGCTTCCAAGACAGAGCCGAGGTTCTTACCTCCTTGCCCAATCATTTCTGGTTGGCACCGCATCTCCGGGACTTCCTCGTCTCCTGGGTCTCATGGCGGCCTGTTACCAGGCGTGGTCCGTTGGACACGCTGGCGCATCGCCTCCTTCAGTCGAGGACTGGCCAGCTAGTGGTCATAGCGCTGCGATCCTTGGACCAGCCAGTGATGATAGTGACCCAGGAGATGTGAGCGCTCTCCAGTGGTGGACCGTTCCATTCCATTTGCAGGAGGGCATCCCGTTTGTCCTGCCTGAGCCGGCGGTCTCTCATCGACCGATGCCTCTCTGATGGGTTGGGTTGTCCATCTGGGGAACACCGAGTGCGGCCTCTGGTCCCCTGCGGGAGTCGATGCCACATCAACCTGCTGGGCTCGAGCCGTCCGCCTGAGCTCTCACCGCCTTTTGCTCCGTTTCTCCCGGTCAAGTGGTCCGAGTCCAGGCGGACAATACCACGACCATGTACTACCTGAACGCAGGCGGGGCGCTCCATGCTTCTATGCAGGCTCCGCATTTGGTCACTGGTCGCAGCCTGGAGGCGGATCTCCTAGCCATTCATGTGGCAGGGCCTCCAACACCCTGGCCGATGCCCTGAGCGGATGGGGGCTGCATCTCACAGTGGTCTCTCCTGCAGAGGTAGTACAAGATCTGTTCTCCACTGGGGCACACCTCAGGTGGACCTGTTTGCCTCCAAGGGAAACGGCTGAGCTGTTTCATGCCAGCCCCCTCAGCAGGGCTCACTGCAGGATGCCTTCGAGGCTGTGGACCCGGGACTTTTGCATACTCCCCATTTCCCTTGATTCACAAGGTGCTTCTCAAGGCGAGGAGGGACAAGGCAGGGGTTCTGATAGCCCAAGACTGGCCCCACCAGTTCTGGTAGCCAGATCTCCTCAGCCTCAGCTCCAGGCTCCCGAGGCAGCTTCCAGCTCGCCCGGACCTGCTCTCAGTCAATCAGGGAAGGTGTTCCATCCGGACCTTCCAATCCCTGCACCTACACGGACCTGGTTTCTTCTGAGCGTAGAGTTCCAGGCCTTGGGTCTTTCCACTGAGGTCCTCAATGTTGTTGAGGCATCCGTGAGGTCAACCAGAAAATCTCGCTAAGCCTTCAAATGGAAGAGATTCTCATTTGAATTGTCAGAACAAGGGCTGGCCTTCCTCCTGTTCTGTGGCAAGCATTTTGGACTATTTATGGTCCTTTTCTAGTCAAGGGCTTAGGTCGGCGACCCTAAGGTGCACCTGGCAGCCATCCTTGCGGTAGCGGGCCAAGAGCAGTCAGGCAGGGAGAAGGTGGTCTGGTGCTTTTCAAAGGCCTTAATCACATTTCCTCCGATGCGAGAACCTCCACCTCCGTGGGATTTACTGCTGGTACTGGCAAAGCTCATGGGCAAGCCATTGAACCAATGCACAGGTGTGATCTCTCTCACCTGTCGTGGAAGACCGCCTTCTTGGTGGCTATCACGTCAGCCAGAAGGATGGGAGAACTCCAGGCGCTCTGCATTGAGTCTCCTTACCTGGTCTTCCACAGCGACCAAGATTTGTCCTGCGCCCACCGAAATTCCTTCGAAGGTGGTGTCGGAGTTTCACCTTAACCAGGTGTTGACTCTGCGGGTGTTCTACCCCAATCACACCTCGGAGGCTGAATACATGCTCCATACTTTGGACCCTAGAAGAGCTACGCTTATTATAAGGAGCATACGGCTGAAATTGAGGAGAGGTTCACCAGCTGTTTGTCACCTACGCTGAAGCCACACCTGGCAGACCTGCAGCCAAGCGGACGATAAGCAGGTGGGTCACCTCCTGCATAGATCTCTGCTATAACTTGGCGGGCATGGGACCTCCCAGAGGGAAAGAGCTCATTCTACCCATCATACTGCTGCATCGGTGGCTGCTTCCAGGGGACGTCCTATCCAGGAAATCTGCAGGGCTGCTACCTGGAAGTCCTTTACACCTTTATTACCCATTACACATCGAGCCTTGAGTCACGCGGGATGCTGGTTTTGGGGCCTCGGTTCTCCAGTCTTTATTCCCCAAGTAGGGGTGTGCTGCTTGCCTCCCTCCTCCCGGAGGAACTGCTAGGAGTCTGCCAATAGGGTGTGGAGTGAACAACATATCCATGTCCTAGAAATACAGGTTCTAGGGACATGGATATATTGACTATCCCACACTCGTGTAATATCCCTTCTGCAGCTTTAAATCTTGCGGAAGGTCTTCAAGCTTGCTCCTCCCACCCACCCGGGTGGTATAACTCTCAGCTCCGCCCCTTGGCCTTAGATCTTCCTTGCAGCTTGGAGCTCAGGTTCCCTCCTTAGCGCTCTGCGTTTCGCGACTGGTCCCTATTTCTCCGTTTCGCGGTTAAAATAAAAATTTGCAAAAGACTTCCAGTCTTGATCCCCTGGCGGCTCGATGGACAAATCGACTCCCGGATTTGGAGATGCCCATGCGGGCATGAAGATGTCTCGAGACGGATCCACACTCCACGTGTGTCTACTGCCTAGGCCTTGAGCACGACCACGAGGCTTGCGACCTGTGCTCATCTTTCTCGACCCTCGTCCTCGGAGGCCGTGCTGCCCGATTGCAACTGGGCCGTCGAGCGTTCCCTCGGTGTAAAGTCCAAGGAGGCCGGTTGGCGGTGTCCTTGCGGCGGGCTTCAATGAGATCAGCTCAGGATGGTCGTCCTCCGAAAGGCGGCGGGCGTATCTTCCTCGGCAGCGGCATTTATCCCGCTCTCTGGGTTCTTCCCTACGGCTTCTTTTAAGGAGCTTTGTCTGTCCCTCTCCACTAAAGGAGAAGGGCCTGCGTCTACTGGACCTTTTTTCGGTCCAAAAGAGGACAAGGTAGAATCCCTCCGTCGGCGGCTCTTGGGAGGCGGGAAAAGTCCTCTCCCGGGCGTCGTCCGTCGGCTTGAGTCGAGCCGCTGAAACCGACACTGGCCTCACGGTGTCCCGTCAGGTCAGTTGACCGAGACTCCCACTGATAGATCGAGATTTTTTCGACCCATTGAACCGGGCTGTCGCCTTTGGCGAGATTCCCCTCTCCGGTTCCCGGGAGAGTTGAGATCCGTGGGCTGCGTCTGTGCCTCGGTTCCGGAGCCTCGGATGGACCTTCCGAGCGAAGGAGTGCGGTTCCGGCGACACCTCCCGCTTGCGACCCGGAAATTCGGGACTCTCGGTCTCGGTCTCCGGACCTCTTCGGCGGTCCAGCCGTTTCCCACCCGTCATAAGGCGGTCTCGGTCTCGGCACCCGCGGTAAGGCGGCCGTCGCCGCTTCAGTCCTCGTCCTCCTCCTCGGATGAGGAGGCCTGGCGTAGAATCGTCGGCGGTGCGAGACCTTATGTTTCTAACAGCTCCTCCTGGCGAGAATAAGCCGACTCCGAGGCGCCCGGCCATTGAGTAACTGTCACGGGCGGACGACCCGACCCCCCGACTTGTCCGAGGCCTATACCCAGGCGGTTGTTCGGTAAAACCAGCTGCTCCACCGATTCGATTGGAACCTCCCGCCTCCACAGCCACCAGTGGGGGCTCCGACCAGGATTCTCGATTCGACTAGGGTTTACCCATCGGCTGTCAGTTACCTCACTCCCGACCCATTACTCGGCGGGTAGAAGGGTGGCTCAGACCAGAGCAGCTCTTGAGGACTCTTCGAGTCGAAGATGATTCCTCCTTCTTCTCCAAGCGACTGGACTTGGGTCTTCAGGAGAGTCAGTCAATGGGCGATAGCCCGTCGTCCTTCCTAGGACTACTTGGCTCATCTCGGAGTCTACGGGATGGGCTCGAACCCGTTTCAAGCAGCCCAGGTATCCCCCGCGGATTCTGGACCGAGGATTCTCGACGGAGAGCCTTTCGGTGGCGAGGCCATGAGTGGGTCCGGCACTGGAACTTTGGCAGCGCCCTGCTTCCCTGCCCCTGCGCCTTGGCCAGGATGGCCAGGAAGTATCACGGTCCCTACGGTTCCTTGTCCGGTTTTGAACACCCCTCTGCTGAGGGTTGCGGATTTACCGACTGGCGTTTTCCGGCGTTTCGACAGCGCCAGGGATGTGGACAAACCTCCTGACAAAGGTCAAGAAATTGGACTATGTGGGAAGCGAAAGTCTGCGTCCTCTCGCGGCCTTCGTCAGGCCAGTTCGGCCGATCCTCATGGCACATTTTCTCATGCCCTGTTGGGCTCCTGGATGGTCATCCCTCATCTTCCGCCCGATCTGCAGACTACGGTTAAGCAGGTGCGGGACCAGGGCAGAGGCAGTGGCCAAACAACAGCTCCAGACTGCTTTGGATGTAGGGACTCATGTGGCCAGATCGGTGGCGGCGCGAGTGGCTATCGTCGGCGGAGCTTGGCGAGGATATCCACCTTTAGCCGGATACCCAGCACAAGTTGGCGGATGTTCCTTTTGGGACTGACCTCTTGACCCCTGGGGTGGAAGGTCACCTGCAGAGGATCGAGGGTCCAATGCCACCTTGGACTCGGTCTCTTCCTCAGAAGGACAAGGCATAAACCACAGCCTAAAGCCCTGGGTCCTTCTGTGCCCCAGCCTTGACCCAGCAGCGTCAGGGCAGCAGGCTCGACCTTGGCATCCCAAACCCAAGCCGCGGCTTCCTCTAACAGGAGGCAGGGGAGAAAGGGCCAGGAGGTCCCTCGGCCGGTCCCTCCTCCAAGCCTGCCCAGTGGACGGGCTGAGGGTGTCACCCCCATCCCGTCACCTTGCCCCTAGGTCCCCCGTGGAGGCGGCTCCGGCACTTCCGTTCCGCATGGTCCATGTTACCACGGACAGGTGGGTCTTGAAGGTGGTGGGAAGAGGCCTGCCTCTGGAATTGAGCAGGCACCACCCTTCAGAGCCGTGCGCCCCTCGGAGAGCCGGGATCCCCAGCCTCACTGGCGGCTCGTCGAGCCGACATCCTCTCCTCCTCCAGAAGGAGGTGGTAAGAAGGTGGTGGACCCTCCTTCAGACCCAGGGTTTGTGTCCAGGTACTTCCTGGTTCCGAAGCGATAATGAGGGCTGGCCCCATTCTCGACCTACGACCTAAACAAGTTCCTAAGGTCTCGAACCTTCAGGATGGTCACTCTGGCTCAGATAATACCATCCTTGGGCAGCGTGTGGTTCTGCTCTCTGGACTTGCAGGGCCAGCGTTTTCCGTCCCTTCGTCCATCTCACCAGATTCCCTAAGCTTCGAGGAAGGATCTCTTCTGATTCAAGCCATGCCCTTGACTTGTCTCCAGCTCCCAGGGTCTTCACCAAATGCATGGCAGTGGTGACAGCATTCCTCCTGCGCCGAGGGTCAGGGTGTGCCACCTTACCTGGACGACTGGCTGATAGCAGCTCCCTCCAGGAAGAGGCGGGTGGTCAGAGATCTGGCCTCAGGTCTGCTCTCAACTGGGCCTCCTTATCATCAGGCCAAGTCGAACTCGAGCGAAGCAGGTGATTTTATTCATCGGGCAGCTCGACTCTCTTCGAGCCAGGCGGCTCCAGGCGGACAGGGCGAGTTCTTTCCTCCTTTGCCCGATCATTTCTGGTTGAGCAATTCGCCTACCGGGACTTCCTGCGCCTCCTGGGTCTCATGGCGGCCTGTGCCAGCGTGGTCCGTTGGGCCGCTGGAACATACGTCCCCTTCAGTGGGGACTGGCCAGCCAGTGGTCCTGGCAGCCTGCGATCCCTTGGACCAGCTTGTAATCGGTGACACAGGGGATGTGGAGCAGCTCTCCAGTGGTGGACCGTTCCAGATCATTTGCAGGAGGGCATCCCGTTCGTCCGCCCGAGCCGGCGGTCTCTCTGTCGACCGATGCCTCTCTGATGGGTTGGGGTGCCCATCTGAGAACACGGGCTCATGGCCTCTGGTCCCCAGGGAGTCCGGATGCCACATCAACCTGCTGGAGCTCCGAGCGGTCCGCCTAGCTCTTACCGCCTTGCTCCCGTTCCTCCGGGTCAAGTGGTCCGAGTCAGGCGGACAATACCACGACCATGTACTATCTAAACCGCCAAGGCGGGGCCGCGCTCCATGCTTCTATGCAAGGAAGCTCTCCGCATTTGGTCACTCGTCGCAGCCTGGGCGGATCTCCTAGCCATTCACGTGGCAGGGCCTCCAACACCCTGGCGATGCCCTGAGGCGGATAGGGGCTGCATCCCACAGTGGTCTCTCCTGCGGGTAGTACAGCATCTGTTCTCCCTTTGGGGCACCCTCAGGTGGACCTGTTTGCCTCCATGGAGAGCGAAGCTGGGTCTGTTCCATGCCCGCCCCCTCAGCAGGGCTCGCTGCAGGGGATGCCTTCTCGAGGCAATGGACCCTGGGCCTCTTTCGCCTTTCCCCATTTCCCTTGATCCACAAGGTGCTTCTCAAAGGCGGGAGGGACAAGGCGCAGGTGATTCTGATAGCCCCAGACTGGCCTGTAGTTCTGGTACCCAGATCTCCTCAGTCTCAGCTCCAGGACTCCCATGGCAGCTTCCAGCTCGCCGGACCTGCTCTCAGTCAATCAGGGGAAGGTGTTCCATCCGGACCTTCAATCCCTGCACCTGACGGCCTGGTTCCTGCGCTAGAGTTCCAGGCTTTGGGTCTTTCGGCGAGGGTCCTCAATGTAGTTGGGGCGTCCCGTGGAATCGACCAGAAAATGCTATGCCTTCAAATGGAAAAGGTTTTCCATTTGGTGTCAGAGAACAGGCTTGGACCCTTCCTCCTGTTCCTTGGCAAGCATCTTGGACTATTTATGGTCCCTTTCTAGTCAAGGGCTTAGGTCGGCGACCTAAAGGGTGCACCAGCAGCCATCTCTGCTTACAGGCGGGCCGGAAGCAGTCGATGGCGCAGAGAAGGTGGTCTGGCGCTTTTCAAGGCCTTGATCACATTTCCCTCAGTCTGGGAACCCCCACCTCCGTGGGATCTACTGCTGGTACTGGCAAAGCTCATGGGCAAGCCATTCGAACCTATGCACAGGTGTGCTCTCTCTCACCTGTCGTGGAAGACCGCCTTCTTGGTGGCTATCCGTCAGCCAGAAGGATGGGAGAGCTCCAGGCGCTTTCCATCGAGTCTCCTTACCTGGTCTTCCACAGGGACAAGGTTGTCCTGCCCCCACCGAAATTCCTTCCGAAGGTGGTGTCGGAGTTTCACCTTAACCAGGTGTTGACTCTGCGGTGTTCTACCCCAATCACACCTCGGAGGCCGAATAGGCTCCATACTCTGGATCCTAGAGGCGCTTATTATAAGGCATACGGCTGAGATGGGAGAGGTTAGCCAGCTGTTTGTCACCTACGCTTAGCCGCATCTGGCAGACCTGCAGCCAAGCGGACGATAAGCAGGTGGGTAACCTCCTGCATAGATCTCTGCTATAAGTTAGCGGGCATGGAGCCTCCCAGAGGATAAGAGCTCATTCTACCACGCCCATACTGCTGCTGGTGGCTGCTTCCAGGGCGTCCTATCCAGGAAATCTGCAGGGCTGCTACCTGGAAGTCAGCAAACACCTTCATTACCCACTACCACATCGACCTTGAGTCACGCCGGGATGCTGGTTTGGGGCCTCGGTTCTCAGTCTCTCTTTCCCAAGTAAGTATATGGGGTGTGTCGTCTTGCCTCCCTCCTCCCGGAGAACTGCTAGGAGTCTGCCAATGAGTGTGGATGAACAACATATCCATGTCCTAGAAATACAGGTTACTCACCTGTAACAGGAGTTCTAGGAATGGTATATGTTGTTCATCCACAATCCTCCGACCTCCCGGCTTCGACGCTGAACCTGAGCTTCAGCGGGCCAGATCTGGCGTCATGGGGCGGGCCGAGTTATACCCGGGTGGGTGGGAGGAGCAAGCTTGAAGACCTTCCGCCAAGATTTAAGCGGCAAGGATACTGCCAATGAGTGTGGATGAACAACATATACCATTCCTAGAACTCCTGTTACAGGTGAGTAACCTGTATTTACTCACCTGTAACAGGAGTTCTAAAATATTATATATTCATCCTGCAAATCTTCCGACCTCACCGGCCCGGACGCACAACCTGAGCTTCCAGCGGGGCCAGATCTGGCGGCCATGAGGCGGAGCCGAGTTTTACCACCCGGTGGGGTGGGAGGAGCCAGCTTGAAGACCTTCTGGCAAGATTTAAAGTGGCAAGGAACCTGCCAATAAGTGTGGATGAACAACATATACCATTCCTAGAACTCCTGTTACAGGTGAGTAACCTGTATTTTTCCTGCACCCTGTTCCTCCTGTAAGATACTTGTATTTCTCTATCATATCCCCTCTCCCTCCTCTCCTCCAGGAGTACATGTTCAGTTCCTTCAACCTGTCTTCATAGGACTTGTGATGCAATCCATGCACCATCTTTGTTGCCCTCCTCTGAACCTTCTCTACCCTGTCTGTCCTTACGTAGTTGTGGTCTCCAGAACTGTACACTGTACTCCAGGTGGGGCCTCACTAGTGTCTTGTATAGCGGAATTATGACCTCCCTTTTCCTGCTGGTGATACCCCTGCCTATACATCCCAGCATCCTATTTGCTTTACCTGCTGCCTTGTCACACTGTTTCCCTACCTTGAGGTCATCAGAGATGACAACCCCAGATCCATTCCTGCTTGGTGCATGCTATATCCTCACCCCTAACTGTATATATTGTGCCAGGGTTTTTGTACCCCATATGCATTATCTTGCACTTCTTTGCATTGAATTTCAACTGACAAACCCCTGACCATTCTTCAAGTTTCTGCAGGTCGCTTCTCATTCTGTCAGTAACATAGGTCATTTAACAGTTTACACAGTATATTTGTCCTTCATTTTCCCCAGCAATAACTTGCATTAAACAGCACATATCCTCAACATATTTAAATTAACAGCAGGTAGGTAAAGGCAGAGGCAGGCTAAGGCCCAGGGAACAGAGACAGGCTGAAAATAGCAGCCGCTCAAGCGGAGAGTCCGTGGAGCCAATGACATTTAAAGCCCGTAAAGGCAGCAGCCAATCTGTGATCAACCCAGGAGCCATTACCCAATCAGGGCTCCCACTATGTTCTAAGTTAACAAAGCAGGCTTACCGGGTTGAGAGCTCCCCTGTGGCAGACGAGGCAAGCACATCCGGCTGGCTTCTCCACCGCTGCCACTTCTGGACAGTCAGCAGCCGATCATGTGCTCAGGAGCAGGGGATAGTAGCTATTTGTCCAGATTGGGGCTATAAGTGGTGACCAGACTAAGTTGGGGATCACGTGCAGTGTTTTTGTTTTTTTTCTTTCCAACAGAGTTTCTTTTGGGATTGCATCTACCACCTCCTAGCTTTTTTAGTAATATTGCTATTATAGCTCCTTTCTTCCAGCCTGTCTCTCAACTCAGACGCCTCGTCATAATTAACTGGATTGCAGCAGTTTCTTTTGTTGTACAAATTGGCCCTTGGGTATTGCTTTTTCGCATGAGCAGGGTGATTACTGCTAGCCATCAAGAGGTATTCGTGTCCATAGGTTTTCTGAATAAATCAGTGCCCACACGCCCCACCGCCTTTATAAACAATGAGATCCAAAACCTGATCTCGGTTTTACTGTAGTTAATACTGAATCATAAATTCTCATTGCTATGTAACCCCTAGGTGGTGCTATCCCAAAGGCTACTAGCCCTGCTTGCTTGGCTAGTAACAGGTTAAGAGGCCTGCGTTCTGAAACTGGTGCCTCCACCCAGAGGTCAGGGTTGGTAGTGGTCCAGCTAACCTGGGAGCAGCCCTCCAGGACACTGTACCCCTTTTTTCCTTACTAGTGGCGGAACAATACACAATAATCACTTTCACAATACCCTAATACACCACACAAGTACCCACACTGTTTGCACTTACCACCAGGGCTTTCCTCAGCCTGGCCCTGGGGACCCCTGTAAAACAAGGTTATACACAGCAAATAACAGCAGTACAGTACTCTTGCACAAACTGGAACCACAGTCAGGAAATGCAAAAAGAGTTAGATCCGATTTATTTAAGGGACTTGAACAGGGAGGGGCATAATCAGGTTAATTTGCTTAAAGGCTGTATCAGTCAAACAGTTATGCATGCACTTCAGGGTCCATAAACAGTTGCACACTCTGGGTACCCAGATGGAGAATGGTGGGCTAGCCAAGAACATTGCAGCTGATTGGGGCCCTGTGATGGAAGAAAAGAAAATATTACTTACCTTAGTAATTATGTTTCTTCTAATGGATTCTTGCTGTATTCTGACTATTACAGTTGGCTCCAGCACTTGAACTGCCCGGAGAGAGAAGGTTAAAATTCTGTGCAAGGCATAGAACATTGAGCTCGAGCTCAGTTGAAAACTCTGTCTGCAGCACTTTGAAACCCAACCGTCAGATTCTTACAAGCTAAAACTCACTGACTTTAATAATGTGGAAATTGTAAAATTTCTGTTAGCTAACTAGCAACAAAGGTTTTAGATTCCTAAAAGACTCAAGTCAGGAAACACAATAAACCAAGTAGTAAAGCATAAAATTCTTAACTAATCAACACAAAGCACCCAAAACAACAGAAAGTGGGCTGAAGACACACCTGGGATGCAACACTGCACCTGTCCACCCACTTCCCAAAACAGGTTCTGAGAGGGGAAGCAGGGAGGGAGGTCAGAATACAGCAAAACTCCATTAGAAGAAACATAATTACTAAGATGAATATGTTTTCTTCATACAACATGAAGTCTTGCTGTATTCTGACTATTGCAGAACACAAGCAGTACCTCCAAGGAGGAGGGACAGAACCTACTTTGGGAATAGGCTCTGAAGTACTGCTCTGTCAAACCTAGCATCACTCCTAGCATGGATATCCAGAGAGTAATGCTTGGTGAAGGTATGAACTGTTTTCAGGTGGCTGCTTGGCAAATTTCTAACAAAGGAATATCCCTGGCAGCAGCCAGAGATGCAGCTGTACCTCTAGTGGAATGAGCCCTCAGGCCTGAGGGTGGAATTTTTCCCAGTTCCTCATAGCAGAATGGATACAGGACACAATCCACCTGGCAATAGTTCTCTTGGTGGCAGGTTTGCCCTACCTACTTCCCCATAAGTGAGGAACAACTGGAGAGTCAAACCTGTGACCCTTTGTACGTTCTATGTAGTAACTAAGGGCTCTTTTAACATCTAAACTGTGCAACCTCCGCTCTCCTGAGGACGTATGATCAGTGAAGAACACAGGAAGAGACATAGACTGGTTTAAATGGAAATCAGAAACCACTTTGGAAGAACCTTCTATTAGTTCTGAGGACCACCTTATCTCTATGGAATGAAATGAAGTCAGGTTCATCTGGCAGAGGTAACAGCAACCAAAACACAGTTTTCCAAGTCAAGTATTTGAGCTCTGCTGAGGACATAGGCTCAAAAGGGGGTTGCATAAGCTGAGCAATGCAAACATTCAAATCCCAGGCAGGAGCAGGATCCCTAAAGGGGATTGGTATGAAGCAATCCTTTGAAAATTTACAGAATATAGGGTGAGATGACAGAGAGGAAGGCTTTCCCACTGACAGAAAAACAGAAACAGCTGACAGATGTACTTTGCAAGTAGCTGGTCTGAGGCCTAGGCTATGAAGGTGAACCATATTATCCAGAACTGTAGACAGTTCAGCACTGTCTGGGGATATATGCTTTTGGAACACCAAATGCTGAATCTTTTCCATTTGGAGTTGTAGGTTTTTCTGGTGGCAGGCTTTCGAGAGGCTTTGAGAATGTCCAGAACCCCATGGGACAGATGCAAATCTGCATACTCTAACTCTTCAGGAGCCATGCCTTGAGATTGAGAGACCGAAGATTGGGGTACCAAATCCTCCCCTGAGAGGAGGTTAACAGGTTGTAATTCCTGGGAAGAGACGGGAAGATGGACTGCTAGAGACAGCAACAGGGGGTACCAGGGCTGCCTGGCCCAGTCTGGAGCAATCAGAATCACTTTGCAAGATTGTGACCTTACCTTGACTAGAACCTTGAACAGTAGAGGAAAGGAGAGAAGGCATATAGAAATTTCCTTCCTAGTTCAAAATCAGAGCATCCAGAGGACTGAGCCCAAGTCTAGGGTCTGCAACAAAACAGAGGAACTTGGTGATTGTCTGGGGTTTCAAAGAGATCTATCTCTGGTGTGCTCCACCTTGAAAAATCACTTTCAACACCAGAGTGTCCAGGGACCATTCGTGTGGGAAATCCTGCTCAATGCATCTGCTAGCACATTGTCCTTTCCTGGGAGGTGGACTGCTACCAAGAGGTCTGTAGGAACAAGCCAGGGACCATATTTTCATGGCTTCCGTGCACAAGGCAATAGACAGAGTGCCTCCTGCTTGTTGATATACCACATGGTGGTGGTGTCTGTCCTGACCTGAACTACCTAGTTCTAGGGACATGGATATGTTGCTCATCCACACTATCTGGCAGGTTCCTTGCCGCTTTAAATCTTGCGGAAGGTCTTCAAGCTGGCTCCTCCACCCACCGGGTGGTAAAACTCGGCTCCGTCCCATGATGCCAGATGTTCCTTACCGCTTGGAAGCTCAGGTTCCTCCTTAACCCTCTGCGATTAAGAATGGTGCCTAACTCTTCAAAACTTTTGAAACTTCGTTTCAATTTACCAAAACACTTCGGTCTTCTTCTCCTCATGGCCGCGATGGATAAATCGACCCGGATTTCGGAGATGCCCCATGCGGCAGAAAATGTCTCGACAGACCCGCACTCCACGCATGCTCACTGCCCAGGCCTCGAAGCACCAACCGCAGGCTTGCAACCTGTGCTCTTCCTTTTCGGTCTATGTCCTCGAGGATCGTGCTGCCTGTTTGCAGTTGCAGCATCCTGAGAAGAGATTCCCTCCAGTCAAGTCGAGGAGGCCCGATTGGTGGTGTCCGCGGCTGCGGGCTCATGGAACAGCTCCGAGCAGATGATTGCCCTCGAAGAGGAGGCGCGCAGGGCCGCCCATCTTCGGGCCGCCGCATTCGTCCCGCCTCTCTCTGCACCCTCATACCGGGCTTCTTTAAGGAGCTTTGCCTGACCCTCTCGACCAAGGGCGAGGGTCCAACCTCTTCTGGACCGCTTTTCTCGGTCAAAAGAGTAAGGGTAAGTCCCATCGTTGGCTTGCTTGGGAGCAGGAAAGATCTCCCTCCTGGTGGCAGTCGACCTCGGTCGACCCTTCAGCTCGCCACTGGCTTCCACGGTGTCCCGTCAGGCCAGTTGACTGAGACACCCGGCAGCGGTCGAGGTTTTCTAGACCCGTTAGGCGGGTTGTCGGCTGAGTGAAGCTGATATTCCTCCCGGTTCCCCAGCGAGAGTTGAGGATCCCGTCGGCTCGTCTGTGCCTCGGTTCCGGAGCGTCGGTGGAATCATCCGAGCGAAGGATACTGATCTTCAGTACCCTTTCGCCCGACCTCGGCCTAGCCGAACTATCGATCTCTGACCTCCTCGCGGTCCAGACGGTCCCGCCGTCATAGCGGTCTCGGTCTCGGCACCACGGTAAGCGGCGCCACCGCTCTTCCTCTTCTTCCTCCTCCTCGGATGAGGGAGGCGCCAGCAAGCTGCGTCGGAAATATGAAGAGCTTATGTGGCAACAGCTTCTGTTGGCCGGGAATAAGCCGACCCAGTCGCCTTCACCGCCATTAAGTGGCTGTCACCGAGCTGCCAAAACAACCCTCGCTGGAGGTCGAGGAGCCTGTTCCCAGGCCGGTTGTTCGCCTATTACTGCTGCCCCACCGATTTTGGAGGAACCACCGCCTCCTCAGCCGTTAGTTGGGGCTCTGACCAGAAGTTCTCGGTCGGCTCAGGGGCTGCCCCATGGCTGTCGGTCACTCTCACTACCGATAAACCTCGGCAGGTGGAGGGTGTCTCAGGCTCGAGGCAGCTCTTGAAGACTCGTCGGGGGTCTGAAGACTCCTCCTTGTTCTCCAGGCGGATGGACTTGGAGTCCTCAGGGGGCAGTCAGTGGACGATAGCCCTTCGTCCTTTCTTGGCCTACTCGACTCATCTCGGAGTCCATCGGGTGAAGCTTCGAACCCGTTTCTAAATGGGCCAGATATCCCTCACGGAGATTCTGGACGAGGATTCTCCACGGAGGCCTTTCCGTGGCGAGCCATTGTTGGTCCGGCCTTGGAACTATGGCAGCGTCCTGCCCTGCGCCTTCGGCCAGAATGGCTAGGAAACTAGCGGTCCCTACGGGTTCCCTGTCCGGTTTCTCGGAACACCCTCTGCCGAGGGGCTGGTTACTGACAGCGTTTTCCGGCGTGCCGGGAACACCAGGGGCGTGGACAAACCACCCGACAAGGAGTCCAAGAAATTGGATTATGCGGGCGGAAAGTCTATGCTACATCATCTCTCGGCCTTCGTCAGGCCAGTTCGCCATCCTGATGGCACACTTCTCCCATGCCCTGTTGGGCTCCCTGGATGAGGTCGTTCCCATCTTCCGGGACCTGCAGACCACAGTCAAGCAGGTGCAGGGGCAGGACAGTGGCAAAGCAGCAGCTCCAGACTGCTCTCGACATCGGAGACTCTTGTGCTAGATCAGTGGCGACCGCAGTGGCCATGCGCCGGCAGGCTTGGCTGAGGATATCCACCTTCACCTCGGATACCCAGCACAAGTTGGCGGATGTTCCTTTGGGGACTGACCTCTTCGGCCCTGGGTGGAAGGTCACCTCCGAGGATCGAAAAAGTCCAATGCCACCTTGGACTCCGTCTCTTCCGCAGAAGGACAAAGGCCGTAAGCCTTAGCCTAACCGTTCGCCCTTCTGTGCCCACGGCGCCCGGCCAACAACGCAGGGCCAGCAGGCTCGACCTGGTACCCCAAACCCAAGCCTCGGCTTCCTCCAGTAAGGCATGGAGGAAAAGGCCCAGGAGGTCCCGGCGGTCCCTCCTCCAAGCCTGCTCAGTGGACGGGCTGAGGGGTGCCCCATCCCGTCTCCTCACCCCTGGTTCCCCATGGAGGGCGGCTCCGGCACTTCCTTCTGCCTGGTCCGCTGTTACCACGGACAGGTGGGTCTTGGAGGTGGTGGAAGAGGCCTGCCTCTAGAGTTCGAGCAGGCACCGCCCTACAGACCGTCGCCCTGGGGGCTTCGAGTCCCCAGCCTCACTGGCGGCTCATCAAGCCGACATCGATCTCCTCCTCCTCCAGAAGGAGGTGATAAGAGAGGTGGAGGACCTCCCTAGACCCAGGGTTTGTGTCCAGGTATTTCCTGGTCCCGAAGCGGACGGGCTGGCCCCATTCTCGACCTACACTACCTCAACAAGTTCCTAAGGTCTCGAACCTTCAGAATGGTCACTCTGGCTCAGATAATACCATCTCTGGAACACGGCGTGGTTTTGCTCTCTGGACTTTCAGGAGCGTTTTCCACGTCCCTATCCGTCCGTCCTCACCAGAGGTTCCTCCGCTTCGAGCGGAGGGATCCTATTCGAGTTCCAAGCCATGCCCTTGGCCTTTCTCTAGCTCCCAGGGTCTTCACCAAATGCATGGCAACTGGTGACAGCATTCCTCGTGGCGCCGAGGTCCGGTGTACCCTTACCTGGACGACTGGCTGATAGCCAGCCTCCAGACAGGAGGTGGAGCGGTCCAGAGATCTGGCCCTCCAGGTTTGCTCTCAGGTCGGCCTCCTTATCAACGAGGCCAAATGGAACTCGAGCAAGCAGGTGATACTGTTCATCGGGCAGAGCCTCGACTCTCTTCGAGCCAGAGCACGGCTCCCGGGCGGACAGGGCCGAGGTTCTTACTCCTTTGCCCAATCATTTCTGGTTGGGCAATTGCGCCT
Source organism: Neoceratodus forsteri (assembly GCA_016271365.2). Classification (NCBI taxonomy): domain Eukaryota; kingdom Metazoa; phylum Chordata; order Ceratodontiformes; family Ceratodontidae; genus Neoceratodus; species Neoceratodus forsteri. The sequence continues at coordinate 924,770,693 of CM028135.1, read as the reverse complement.
GCCCAGGACTTCCTGCACCTCCTGGGTCTCATGGCGGCCTGTACCAGCGTAGTCCGTTGGGCACGTTGGCACATGCGCCCCTTCAGTAGGGGCTGGCCAGCCAGTGGTCACCACGCGCGATCCTTGGACCAGCTTGTGATGACGCCCCAGGAGATGTGGCAACGCCTCCAGTGGTGGACCGCTCCATCTCATCTGCAGGAGGCATCTCGTTTGTCCGCCCCGAGCCGCGGTCTGCTATCGACCGGCGCCTCTTTGATGGGTTGGGGTGCCCATCTGGGGAACACAGAGTGCACGGCCTCTGGTCCCCTGGGAGTCCCGAGCCACATCAACCTGCTGGAGCTCCGAGCGGTCCGCTAGCTCTCACACGCCTTTGCTCCGTTTCTCCGGGGTCAAGTGGTCCGGGTCAGGACGGACAATACCACGACTATATACTACCTAAACCGCCAGGGCGGGGCAGCTCCATGCTTCTATGCAGAAGCTGTCCGCATCTGGTCAGTTGTCTTTGCCAACCTGGAGGCGGATCTCCTAGCCATTCATGTGGCAGGAGCCTCCAACACCCTGGCCGATGCCCTGAGCCAGATAGGGGCTGCATCGCAGGTGGTCTCTCCTGCCGGAGGTAGTACAAGATCTGTTCTCCTCTGGGGCACACCTCTGGTGGATCTGTTTGCCTCCAGGGAGAGCGCGAAGCTGAGGCTGTTTCATGCCCGACCCCTCAGCAGGGCTCGCTGCAGGGGATGCCTTCTCGAGGCCCGTGGACCCCGGGCCTCTTTACACCTTCCCGCCTTTCCCTGATTCCCAGGGTCCTGCTCAAAGCGAGGAGGGACAAGGCGCAGGTGATTCTGATAGTCCCAGACTGGCCGCCAGTTCTGGTACCCAGATCTCCTCAGCCTCAGCTCCAGGCTCCCGAGCAGCTTCCAGCTCGCCCGGACCTGCTCTCAGTCAGTCAGGGAAGGTGTTCCATCCGGACCTTCAATCCCTGCACCTGATGGCCTTGTTCCTGAGCGGCTAGAGTTCCAGGCCTTGGGTCTTTCCGACAAGGTCCTCAACGTCGTTGAGGCGTCCCGTAAGGAGTCGACCAGAAAATGCTTACGCCTTCAAATGGAAGAGATTTTCCATTTGGTGTCGAGAATAAGGGCTTGGACCCTTCCTCTTGTTCTGTGGCCAGCATTTGGACTATCTGTGGTCCCTATCTAGTCAAGGGCTTAGGTCGGCGACCTAAAGGTGCACCTGGCAGCCATCTCTGCTTCCACGGGCGTGGGCGGTGAGCAGTCAGTGGCATGAAGAGAGGTGGTCGGGTGCTTCTTCAAAGGCTTGATCACATTTCCCTCCAGTGCGAAACCCCCACCTCCATGGGATTTACTGCTGGTACTGGCAAAGCTCATGGGCAAGCCATTCGAACCAATGCACAGGTGTGGTCTCCCCACCTGTCGTGGAAGACCGCCTTCTTGGTGGCTATCACGTCAGCCAGAAGGATGGGAGAACTCCAGGCGCTTAGCATCGAGTCTCCTTACCTGGTCTTCCACAGGGACAAGGTTGTCCTACACCCCACCCAAAATTCCTTCCGAAGGTGGTGTCGGAGTTTCCACCTAATCAGGTGTTGACTCTGCGGTGTTCTACCCAATCACACCTCGGAGGCAGATATAGGCTCCATACTTTGGACCCTAGAGAAGCGGCGCGCCTATTACAAGGAGCGACGGCTGGGATTCGGAGAGAGGTTCGCCAGCTGTTTGTCACCTACGCTGAAGCCGCACCTGGCAGACCTGCAGCCAAGCGGGACGATAAAGCAGATGGGTCACCTCCTGCATAGATCTCTACTATGAGTTGGCGGGCATGGAGCCTCCCAGAGGATAAGAAGAGCTCATTCTACCGCCATACTGCTCCATCGGTGGCTGCTTCCAGGGACGTCCCTATCCAGAAATCTGCAGGGGCTGCTACCTGAAGTCAGCAAACACCTTCATTACCCACTACCACATCGACCTTGAGTCACGCCGGGATGCTGGTTTGGGGCCCTCGGTTCTCCAGTCCTTATTTCCCAAGTAAGTATAAGGGGTGTAGCTTGCCTCCCTCCTCCTGGAGAACTGCTAGGAGTCTGCCAGATAGTGTGGACGAACAACATATCCATGTCCTAGAAATACAGGTTACTCACCTGTAACAGGAGTTCTAGGAATGGTATATGTGTTCATCCACAAACCCGACCTCCCGGCTTGCGACAGCACAACCTGAGCTTCCAGCGGGCCAGATCTGGCATCATGGGGTGGAGCCGAGAGTTTTACTACCGGGTGGTGGGAGAGCCAGCTTGAAGACCTTCCGGCAAGATTTATAGCGGCAAGGAATCTGCCAGATAGTGTGGATGAACAACATATACCATTCCTAGAATTCCTGTTACAGGTGAGTAACCTGTATTTCTGTACTGTCTGAGAGAAAGCTTGCAGGGCCAGAAGCACTGTCCTCAGCTCCAGGAGGTTGATGAAGAAGGGATTCCTAAGGGGACCACAGTCCCTGGGCTGCGAGAACCCCAGATGGGCTGCCCACCCCAATAGGAAGCATCTGTGGTAAGGACCACAGAGTTAGTCTGAGTGACAAATGGAACTCCCTGCCTCAGATTGTCCAGATCCTGCCACAATTGAAGGGCCTGGATAAGGGTCTGAGTAACGGACTAGTTTGGTAAGAGGATCTTTCCTTTGGGACCAGAAGCCCTCAGATGGAACTGAATGTCCTTCATTTGAAACCTGGCCCCTTGGACCACTGCTGTGGAAGCTGCTATGTGGCCCAAAAGCTGAAGAAAATGCCTTGCTGGTCAGAGACCAGAGGGAGGAAGGAAGAGGCCAGCTGTGAAATGGCTGTTGCCCTTTCCAGAGGAAGGAAAGCTCTTGCCTTGACCATATCCAGCTCTGCTCCTGTAAAAGTGAGAAGCTGTGCAGGCTGGAGAACTGACTTGGGAAGATTGAGAAGGAACCCCAGGGAAGTGAGAACTTGTTGGGTCACCTGCACATCTGACATGACTTGTTTTGGGGACTGGCCCACAATGAGCCAATCGTCCAGCTATGGAAAGATTGAAATCCTTTTCTTCTTATAAAGGCCTCCACTACTGCTAGACACTTTGTGAACACCCTTGGGGCTGAAGTTAGGCTAAGGGCATTGCTCTGAACTGGTAATGGACTGAGGGAACCGAACCTGAGGTATGTTCTGTGAGTGCACCTGATGGAAATGTGAAAATAGGCATCCTTGAGGTCCAGGAGGCTAACCAGTCTCCTGGCCTTAGAGAGGAAAGAATTGTTCCCAGTGTCACCATTTTGGAATTTTGGCTTTAAAAGATGTTTGTTCAGGTATCTCAAGTCTAGGATGGGTCGTCACTCCCTGTCTTTTTGGGGTAAGGAAGTACCTGGAATATGGGGTAGGAACTTTCTCTGTGGCTCTTAAGGCCAGTAGAGCAGAAACCTCTGCTTCTAGAGCAAGGGTTTCTCATATATTTGCAGGTGGAAAGGATCTGGGTCTCATTTTCGGAAAATTTTTGAAACTGAGAACCAGTCCCTGGTTTACTACCTCCAGGACCCACTTTTCTGCGGTAACGGACATCCAGTCCTGGACAAAGTAAGCCAGCCTGCTCTCCTACCGGAATGGGGAGTTGACCGGGGTGACACATCAGGGTGTCTGCTTGGCAGGAGCCTTAGGCTGAGGTGGATGCAGCCCTGCTCATCCCCTTCTGCCTCTGCCTCTAAAGATCCCCTCTGAGAAAAGGGAGAAGAGGCCTCGCTTGGTGGAAAGGCCTGCCCTGCTCCTAGCTTGCTGCCTTTGAAGAGTTGCCTGCCTCTCCTTGGCCTGGGCACTCCTATAAGTGGTCTCGTACTCATCCATTTTCTTCATGTAATTCTCTGTCTGCTCCACAAACAGAGAATTACCACCACAAGGAAATCCATGGCCTTAGCCTGGGTGTCCTGTAAAGGCTAGTACATCTGAGCCAAGCCATCCTCCAAGAGCCACAGATGTAGCCATGACTAGGCATATAAGTTTGTCATGGATGAGATTTTAATGACTCATTGTTTGTTCATGAAATCATTAATAAACAGTAGTAAATGTTGTGGCACTGTCGTCATTGCTACATTCTGATGACACTAGTGGAAGTCATGGAAGTCCTGAATAAAGATCAAACATCATGGAATCAATGACGTGTATGACTGCCATGACAATCTTAACATCCTAGCCATGACTCTTGATGACACATCATTGGAGTCCACAGCAGCATGAAATTGCACCTTTGATGCCTCAATCCATCAGCAACCACCTCCTCCAGCTCTTTGGCTAGCTGGGGAGAAGGCTCTTAGCCAGTGCCAGTACAGTGTCCCACCTGGACTTATGGTACCAGGCTGTATAGGCCATATAGTTAGCCTGCCTAAGTCCTAAGATGATGCCATGTACTGTTTCTTTGCCATGGCATCTATCTTCCTGGAGTCTTTGTCTGGGGGTGTGAAGCCAAAGGAATATTTGCCTTGTCACAGGCTGCAGCCTGCACTACCCCAACATGGCTGCTTTGCTGATAGAAAACTCCATATCCGAGTCTGATAAGGTGAACCTCTTGTCCATTCTTCTGTCAACAGGAGGTACAGAGTTAGGAGACCTTAGAATTGTTTGCGTCTGTTTCCCAAAGGACTTATGGAGGGAATAGACAGTCTCTTAGACTCTGGGATGTCCATCATCTCAACAAAATTAGGCTCCTCCTGATCCTCCACAGCCTCCTCCATGGGAAGCTGGAGGTTTTAGCCAGCTTTCTGTAAAACGGATAGTGGGAAGGGACTCAGAAAGCCTAGGAGGGAAACACCAGAAGGTCTGTCTGGGAAGATGTCCGGTTCCACAGGCACATCCAGACCTTCATCATCATCACCATTCTCTTAAAATCCCCTCCTCTTCAAACTCCAGTTCGTAAAAGTCTTCAGGGAATAATTTTGAACCAGGGAACCGATCGAACTGAGCCCCTGCCAGAAGGCGCCGGATCGGTCAGAACCGGATGAAGCGATTCAACAATCCGAATCACTCTGGCTGTCTCTTCGCAGTCGGAACATGAAAGTCTGGATCCGATCTGGACGATTTATCTTTTTCTCTTTGTAGGAACCAGTCCCTCAGGATGGGCTCTCCTCTTGCCGAAGAAGTATCGCCGTGGTCAGAGGACACTCCTTCTGGTTCGGTGGGAACCGAACTGGGCTGGCCTCGGGTCAGCTGATTTCTCTGCCTCCTTATCCCTAAGTCTGCCTAACCTTTTTCCAGGATAGACTTGGGGAAATTCTTTAGATTTGGCAGTCTGAATCGAGGTGGTCAAACCCCAGACAGTAAACACAGGTGTTGTGGGGACCGGCCTTATAAAGACCTCCCCACACACACTACAGTGCTGAAACCAGTGGGCCCGTTTTTTTCTTGGGTTTCTCAGACATGGCCAACCTAAACTTACCTTTATTCGGCAACCGCCAGGCAAGACTCCCTATCGGTTTCTCACCGTGTTACAGGTGTTGGAAAAAACATTCAAATCAAATTTTTTTAAACCGATATGGACCGTAACCACACTAAAATTTTCCACAAAAGATCTACTAAAGGATCAGTTCAGCTGAACCGACTGAAAAATACAGATCTTACTTCGAGATACAGCTCTTGCAGCAGGTTCACACCATTAGGACTGAAGCCAGCGGCCAGGACTACCGGAAATTTTGTAGCAGTCTTCAGCGGGACTGCCTCCAACGTCAGTCCTGCCCCGACGTCAGGCGTAATACATGAGGCGGTCCCCATAATCCCCAGTTCTTTTGCCGCTGTCAACATCGCCAGTATCGGCCTCTCGGTCCTTTTCTAGCGTGCGACGACCTTTAGAGCTACCACGATTTCGTCTTTCTTCACGACTTTGGATTCAACTGATGTCCTCTCCAACTACTTCTCTTGAGGGTCACCAATCGAAGTGTGCCTCGGCAAACAGATCCCTTCAAGGATCCACATTCGGCCTGCGTCGCTGCTAGGCCGGAACACGACACTGAGGCCTGCTCCTTCTGCCAGGGCTTCAACAGTCGCACCAGGATCCGCCGCCAGAAGGCCCTTCAAGCGTTCTCTTCGAGGAGAAACTGAAAACCATGGATAAAGAACCTTCCTCCAGAAGTCGTTGGGTAAAACCGACAAAGCCCTGGGACAAACACCAGGAAAATGAAAGGCCCAGGTCCCCTGCGAGGGCCTCGGACTCCTGAAGCTCCGGCTCGTGATTGGACCGCTCTCCTTCCAGGGCTCAATCACAACCTCCCCGGTTCAGGTCAGATCCTCCAGTGGTTCCTCTTCTTTGCAGCCCCTGAAGACTTCCAGGCCGTTGGCCTCTTCCACTCCATCTAAGGCCTCGTCGAAGTCCGGGGCGCCATAAATCTTCTTCCACTGGCGGGACTCCGGCGCCAGGTCTGTTCCCAGCCTCCCGTGAGTCAGATCCGGTTTCAGTAAGACCAAGGACCTGATGTCCCTCACACGGACGTCGGCCCACCCGCGTTGGCCAAGCATCACCGGCGTTCCCAGGAGCTGGCGACACCAAAACATCTGTCGCTGGCCAGGCATTTGCCTCCGAGTGGGCCAAGGGACCGACATCAGCTACCCCAGAGAGGGACCGCACCACCGTGGCCAGCGGGCGCTGGTCAGAAGGACTTGTCGGAGGAGGATACCACACAGCCCGAGGACCAGGCAGGCGACACGGAGATGCTAGGCTCCCAGGGAACCTTCCCCAAAGCGGGAGACATCTGGGGACCAACCCGGGCCCTCGTCGGGCATGAATTTGGCAGAGGTAAAGACTCTTTACCTTCTGGTGGGACACCATCAGAAAAGATGTGAGTCGCCACACGTCGTCCTCCGACTCCGCCTCTTCCTACTCCTTCACCGCCTACACCCCTCCTCCGCCCAAGGGGCCCGTGGGACAGTTGCCAACCCCAAGAGCAAACACCACCTCCTCAGGGCAGATCCTCAGAAAGGAAGACCTCCCTCCAGATCCACCTCAGGGTCACCCAGTCCCAAAGACCCAGGCGACACGGTACACCCCGTCTTGGGAGGATTCCAGATCGCCTTCTCCATTAGCATTCCCTCTCTGGACCCACACCATCTACCTAGGGCTCCTCCAGATGATCCCTCTTCGCGGAGATCATGAGGCACATCCAGGAGAACATGGGGTGGGATGCTGAGAGCTTGACCCGAGAGACAACGCCTTGCCCGGTACCTTGGCAGAAAGATCTGAAGCCTGTGGTAGTGCCGCCCTTGGTGGATACCTTTTCGGATGTCACCAAGGCCGCCTGGAAACGTCCGCATTACACTCCAGCAGTGCCAAAGAAGGCTGACTGCCTATACAAGGCCCTAGGGAGGACCAGTATTTGGCGAACCATCCTCTGGCTGATTCCCTGGTCATCACTGCTTCGCATGACCGGTCTCAGAGACCTCAGCATTTGAGCACACAGCCACCGGACCAGGAATCTAAATTTGATGTCCTGGGTAGACGCACATTACTCGCTGTGACTTGCGCCATCAGGTCACTGAATTACCTCACCCATATGGTTCAGTTCCAGAGCGCACTGTGGAACAGGGACAGGACCTGGTTGAGAAGATGCCCGATGGCGACCAAAGGAGGAGCTCTTGAACCTCCTCCGCACGGGTTTGGATGTGGGGACCCAGGTGCTCAGAGCCGCTTATGATTCTGCGGACTCTTCAACCAGAGCTGCAGCCTCAGGCGTGTGTCTCCAGAGACACTCTTGGCTCCATGTCTCTGGTTTTACCCCAGACGTCCAGAAGAACATCTTAGATGTCCCTTATAACGGCGAGGTCCTATTTGGTGAAGCCTCTGAGAGGTGTAATTGCCAAACTTCAGGGCGCGGGAAGGCAGTCCAATCTGTACAGGTCTCAGCCCAGTTCCTTTCATAGGAACCAGAGCGCTTCCGTGGCTGGCTACAAAGGCAACAGCCACGTTCCGACCAACAGCAGAGGGGCACTTTCACCCGCAAAGCCCAGGCCAAGTCATCCCCAGGCAGAGGTCAATGATTTGTAAAGTCGGCCCAGCCTGCGGATCGAGCAGCTGCCACAGCATGACTCCTTCCGGCCCCGCCCTCCTCAGAATCAACGGAAAAGAAAGTCGGGGTCGCATTGCACGCCACTTGCCAGGGTGGCAGTCGATCACCGACAGGTGGGTTCTGCAACTGGTCAAAAAGGCCACTATATAGAATTTATAGGCAGTCCACCCACAAGACCTCCCCTGCTTTCCGATATTTGGGTCAGCATGCCCTGCTCATACAGCAGGAGGTGCTCACACTTCTGGAAAAGGAAGCCTTAGAGCATATTCAGAAACCAGAGAGGACTAGGGTACTATTCTCACTTCTTCCTGGTTCCAAAAGCAGGACCTCTGTCAGTACTGGACCTCAGCGACCTCAACCTGTCTGTCGTTCAGCGCTTCCGTGGTGACCCTTCCGGCCTAATTCCCATGCTGAAGCAAGGCGCCTTTCTGGCGTCTTTGGACATCTGGGGCCTACCTTCATATTCAGATTGCTCAAGCGCACCGGAGGTTCCAGCGCTTCAAGTTTCAGAGCCACCATTATCAGTTCCGAGCTCTTCCCTTTGGGCTGTCATGGCACCTCACGTATTCACGAAGTGCATGGCAGTCGTAGTGGTGTATCTGAGGAGACAAGGCCACTCGTGTTCCCATACCTGGACGACTGGCTTCTCATGGCGCCTCCAGGGAGGCACTGATGACTGCCATTCACTGCACCCAGTCCCTTTTCAATCACTGGGTATTCTCATCAACTCAGATAACTCCTGATGCCGTCCCAGAAACTGCAGTTTATAGGAGCAGTTCTGGACACCGTCAGAGGAAGCTTTTCTTCCTTCTGACAGAGCAGAACACATCAGATCCCTCATCAGGGACTTGTCGGTGAAGAGACCATCCCGGACAGATCGGTCCTTCGCCTGCTCGGACACTGGCTGCGGCCATTGCAACAGTCCACTGTACGTCTCCACATGCGGGTAACCCAGTGGATGCTAAGGGTGCAATGGGACTAAAGGCAAGAACCATCTGCTGCAGCCAATCCGAATCACGAATGCCGTAGTCGGGATTGGCGGTGGCTAAATCGGGGAACCTCTCCGTGGGGTTCCCTTCACAGCGCCATCTCCGACTGTGACACACTCCAAAGACACCTCGGGTCGGATAGGGAGCACACCGACGGTGTTCGATCTCGGGCCTGTGGACAGCCAGAGTCTCATCTCCACATCAACATTGTGGAAATGAGGGCAGTCCTACGCTCTGCAAGCTTTCCAGTCTGAGAGTCCACGGGTACACTCCTGTTGCAAACAGACAATACAGCGGTGATGTACTACTCAACAAACAAGGAGGCACTCCTCCTACCCGCTTTGAAGGGAGGCCATGAGGTGTGGGAGTGGATATTGCAACACGGCGCAAACCTAATTGCAGTACACGTCCCGGGAGTGGACACCATTGCAGACAGTCTGAGTCACTCTCAGGCCAGAGTCCACAGTGGGAACTTATACAGGAGGTGGCAGAGGATCTGTTTCACAGATGGGGCACTTCAGAGTTAGACCTTTTCATCCCCATCCAACGCCAAAACTGCCCAATTTTTGCTCGTAGATCCAGGGCCTGGTGTTTTCCGGTGAGACGCGTTGTCCCTCTCCTGGGCGGGCAGATCCTCTATGCCTTCCCTCCTTTCCCGTTGATCCAGAGTTCTCTTAAAACTTCGCAGGGAGCAAGCGACGCTCATTTTGATCCAGCCATCTGGCCCAAACAGATTTGGTTCCCTCTTCTGCACCAGCTATCTCGAAACCTCCAGTTCCTTTGCCAATCAGCTCCCATCTATTCTCTCAGGAGGCGGGTTCATTGGTCCACCCAGACTTCGTTCATTGAACCTGCACGCTTGGCTCCTAGAGACATAGCCATGATGCGATCTGAGGTCTCTGAAGTGGCAGGCCGTACTCTCTGCCGCAGAAAACCCGGCAACCCACGCAAGCGTATGCCATGAAATGGCGTAGATTCTGTTTTGGCTCAAGGCCTGTCGGTTTTTGCGCTTTTAGACTGTCCTGAAAAAGCTGGTTCTGGACTACCTGCTTTCCCTCTTCCACTCCGGACTGGCTTACCCTTGATTAAAGTGCACCTTTGTGCAATTTCTGCTTACCATGCCCCAGTAGGCCATCGGACGGTGGCCCAGCTGGACACTACTCGTGCCTTCTTAAGGGGAGTTCTCCACCTTAGGCTGCCCATCAAAGATCCAATCCCTCCTTGGGACTTAATTTTCGTCCTGGAGCAGCTTCGCTGCCACCTTTTGAACCAGCCGCAGATTGCGAGCTACGTTTTCTGTCTTGGAAAGACGTTATTTTATTGCCGTTACTTGACTGAAGGATCTCTGAATTGCACGCTCTTATGTGCAGGCGCTTTATTTGGTTTTCCATCAGGACAGTGTATCCCTGAGGACAAACCGAAAGTTTTTGCCTAAGGTGGTTTCAGCCCTCACCCTTAACCAGGATATTGATCTACCAGTGTATTTCCCAGGTACACTAATCGAAGAAGCCCTTCTGCACACCCACGACGTGCATCGGTGCCTCAGATACTATCTGAACAGAATCGAACAGCTCCGAAAGTCGGACCAACTTTTCGTCCTCCTTTGCTCACAGGGTGAAAGGGCTCCTGTCTCAAACAGTCACTCTCGAGGTGGCTCATCCAGTGCATCACTTTCTGTTATGACAAGCGCAATAAACCCTTACGGGCACGGTCAAGGTCATTCCACAAGAGGGTGGCTACTTCTTTGTGACGTTAAAGAATGTCTCCACCTCAGATATTTGCGCTCAGCTACTTGGAGCTCTGTGCATTCCTTTATCAGGCATTACAGTCTGGACATTGCATCGAGGCGAAGGCGGGGTTCGGTCTAGCCGTCCTTCAGGACTTCTGTCCTAGGCTCAAGTAATATCGAGTTCTAGGGACATGGATATGTTATTCATCCACACTTATTGGCAGGTTCCTTGCCGCTTAAATCTTGCCAGAAGGTCTTCGCTGGCTCCTCCCACCCACCGGGTGGTAAAACCTCGGCTCCGCCCCATGACGTCAGATCTTCCTTACGCTTGGAAGCTCAGGTTCCCTCCTTAACGCTCTGTGATTAAGACTGGTTCCTAATTCTTAGAAAGTCTGAAATCAAAAAGTTTTGCTAAAAGACTTGGTCGTCTTCTCCTCGCGGCTGCGATGGACAAATCGACTCGGTTTTGGAGCTGCCTTGCGGAAGATGTCTAGAGACGGATCCGCACTCCACGCGCCTACTGCCTGGGCCTTGAGCACGACCCGCAGGCCCGCGACTTGTGCTCTTCCTTTTTGGCCCACGCCCTGAAGACCGTATGCCCGATACAACTGGGGCTCCCCGAAAGAATTCCACTGGTGAAATCTAAAGAGGCCCATTGGCAGTGTCTCGCGGCGACGGGCTCGGCGGATCAGCTCGAGCAGATGATCGCACTCGAAGAGGAGGCGGCGCGGGCGCTTCTACCTCGCTGGCATTTGTCCCGCCTCTCGGTGCCTCGTACTTGCTTCTTTTAAGGAGCTTTGTCTGACCCTCTCGACGAAAGGTGAGGGTCCAACTTCGGGACCTTTTCCAGGTCCAAAAGAGCAAAGTAAGTCTCCGTCGGCGCTCTTGGAAGTGGGAAGATCCCCTCCTTGTCGACAGTTGACTTGGTGACCCTTCAGCTCCGGCCACTGGCTTCACGGTGTCCCGTCAGGCGCAGTTGGACCGAGACTCCTTCCGACACGGTCGAGATTTTTCTCGACCCGTTAGACGGGTTGTCGGCTGGAGAAGCTGAGAATCCCTCCCCGGTTCCCCGGTGGGAGTTGAGGATCCCGTCGGCTCGTCTGTGCCTCCGGTTCCGGAGCCTTGGTTGGATCGTCCGAGCCGAGGAGAGTGCCGATTTCTGACACTTCCCGCCTTCCTCGGCCCAGTCGAGACTTTCGGTCTCGGACATCCCTCATGATCCAACCAATCCCGCCGCCATAGGCGGTCTGGCATCAGGCAGGCGGCTACTGCCGCTCTTCTTCGGATGAGGGAGGCTTGGCGCAAGTTGCGGCCAGTAAGAGGAACTCATGTGGCAACAGTCCTTTTGACCGGAATAAGCCGACCCAGTCGCCTTCCGGCCATTAAGTGGTTGTCACCGAGCAGCCGAAACAACCCCTCGTTGTAGTCGAGGAGCCTGTTCTCAGGCCGGTTGTTCGGCCAATTCCAGCTGCCCACCGATTCTGGTGGAACCTCCGCCTCCACAGCCGTTAGTTGGGGCTCCACCAAAAATTTCTCGGTCGGGCTTGGGTTTGCCCCATAGGCTTGTCTGTCACCCTCACTCCCGAGAACCTCGGCAGGTGGAGGGTGGCTCAGGCCCGAGGCAGCTTCTTTGAGGACTCTTCTGAGTCCGATGATTCCTCCTCTTCTCCAAGCGCATAGACTTGGAGTCCTCGGAGGGCAGTCAATGGACGATAGCCCTTCGTCCTTCTTAGGGTTGCTTCGACTCATCTCGGAGTCCACCGGATGAGCTCGAACCCGCTTCTAAACGGGCCAGGTATCCCCTCACGGAGATTCTGGACCGAGGGATTCTCCTACGGAGGCCTTTCTGGTGGCCGAGGCCATAGTGGGTCCGGCCTTGGAACTTTGGCAGCCTCCTGCTTCCTGCCCTGCGCTCGCCCAGGTTGGCCAGGAAGTATGCGGTCCTCCGGTTCCCTGTCCGTTTTGAACACCTCGGCCGAGGGGTTGGTTACCGACAGCTTTTCCGGCGTGCGAACGCGAGGATGGGACAAACCTCCCGACAAGGAATCCAAGAAATTGGATTATGCGGGGCGAAAAGTCTATGCTGCGTCCTTCTCGGCCTTTGTCAGGCCAGTTCGCATCCTCATGGCACATTTTTCTCACGCCTTGTTGGGTTCCCTGTATGAGGTTGTCCTCATCTTCCCGCAGATCTGCAGACTATGGTCAGGCAGGTGTGCGGGACCAGAGCAGTGGCTAAACAGCGGCTCCAGACTGCGTTAGACATCGGGGACTCGTGCACAGGTCTGTGGCGGCCGCAGTGGCCATGCGGTTGTCGGCTTGACTGAGGATATCCACCTTTACTCGGATACCCAGCACAAGTTGGCGGATGTTCCTTTTTGGGGACTGACCTCTTCGACCCTGGGTGGAAGATCACCTGCAGAGGATTGAGAAGTCAATGCTACCTTGGACTCGGTCTCTTCCGCTCAGAAGGACAAAGGCCTAGCCACAGCCTAAGCCCTTTCGTCCTTCTGCGCCCGGCCCAACAACGTCAGGATCAGCAGGCTTGAGCTTGTATCCCAAACCCAAGCCGTGGCTTCCTCCAACAGGAAGCAGGGAGGTAAGGCCCAGGAGGTCCCTGGCGGTCCCTCCTCCAAGCCTGCCCAGTGACGGGCTGAGGGGTGTCGCCCATCCCTGTCACCTCACCCCTGGTTCCCCCTGGGGATCGCCCAGACACTTCCTTTCTGCCTGGTCCGCTAGTTACCACTGGACAGGTGGGTACTGGAGGCGGTGGAAAAGGCCTACCTCTAGAATTTGAGCGGGCCCCGCCTCAGAGCCGCCGCACCTCGGGGCCTCAGGGTCCGCAGAGTTCACTGGCGGCTCGTTGAGCCGACATCGCTCTCCTCCTCCAAAAGGAGGTGATCATGGAGGTAGAGGACCCCTTTAGACCCGGGGTTCGTGTCCAGGTATTTCCTGGTTCCGAACGACGGAGCTGGCGCCCATTCTCGACTCTACGACCTGGAACAAGTTCCTAAGGTCTTGACCTTCAGAATGGTCACTCTGGTGCAGATAATACCATCTCTGGAACACGGCGTGGTTCTGCTCTCTGGACCTGCAGGACGTGTTCTTTCATGTCCCTATCCGTCCGTCACACGAGATTCCTCCGCTTTGGAGGGAGGATCCCTTGAGTTCCAAGCCACGCCCTTCGGCTTATCTCCAGCTCCCAGGGTCTTCACCAAATGTATGGCAGTGGTGACAGCATTCTCTGGGCGCCGAGGGTCTGGGTGTACCCTTCCTGGACGATTGGCTGATAGCAGCCCCTCAGGCACGGAGGTGGAGCGGTCAGAGATCTGGCCCTCAGGTTTGCTCTCAAGTCAGCCTTCTCATCAACGAGGCCAAGTCGGAACTCGAGCCGAAGCAGGTGATCCTGTTCGTCGGGCAGAGCCTCACTCTCTTCGAGCCAAAGCACGCTCCCGCGGACAGGGCTTTAGGTTCTACCTCCTTTGCCCAATCAATCAAAACCAATCAATCAATCAAAAATCTTTATTTAATCAGGCGAACATCATTGAGCGTGGCTCATTTACAAGATGGACCTGAGTGGTCAAGCAGTGCAAGTATTATTACATAATCAAGAATAACATAAACAGTAATACAATGACATAAAATGATAATATATAACAATTTACATATATACATGGCACATTAAAACCATTTAACCTGTAAGAAAAGGAGGCAATGGGTATAGCAGGCATAATATATAAATTATAGGTCCTAATTGGCTTTTTATGAGAGTATATCAGGTGACTGGAAATAAGTAGAACTTGCATAATGGAACACGGAAAAGGGGTGGGGGGTAGGTAGGGTCGGGATTAGGGCCTTGTGAAAGCAATTGCAGAGTTCTGGGAATAGGGTGGAGAATAATTTTTGAAGGATGTTAAAGGTAAGAGGCTATTTAGCTTCATGGTTTTTGGAGTGAGTTCCATGCAACTGCTAGTGAGTAGCTGATAGCGGCCCTCCCAAACCGGTGCAGGCATTGGGGACCTTTAGAATGATAAGATTGCTGATCCTTAAGTTGTATGGCCTAGAAGTAATTTGGGTAAAACAGTCTGTGATATAGGTGGGTAGTTTGCCTGATAAAGCTTTGAATATCCAGATTGCAGCATTCCTATTTCTTCTGTGTTGTAATGATGTCCAATTAACTGCCTTATAAAGGGAGCAGTGATGGGTGCTGGAGGGAAGGTCAGTAATAAATCTGATGGACCTGTGATATAGGGTGTCCAGCTTATTTAAGAGGGCAGTGAACAATGGCCATAGAGGAAGTCAGCATAGTCAATGAGGGATAGGAATGATGCCTGGATTAATCTTTTTTTGAGTATTCTAAAAATAGACCAAGCCTTTGTCTCAGTTTTTTAGTAGCTCTTCAATATGGACAGAATAGTCAAAGCTTGTTATCAATCCAGACTCAAGGTATTTGAAGTTATCAACAAATTCCAGCTTCTTCTCCAAGTAAGGTGGATAGTTGTAGGTGGTGGGTCATTTCTGTTCATTGTCAGTTCAGTCATTTCTGGTTGGGCAATGGCCCTGCCGGGACTTCCTCGCCTCCTGGGTCTCATGGCGGCCTGTACCAGCGTGGTCCGTTGGGCAGCTGGCACTCTCCTTCAGTGGGGACTGGCCAGCCGGTGGTCGCAACGCTGCGATCCATTGGACCAGCTAGTGACAGTGACCCAGGAGATGTGGGCGCTCTCCAGTGGTGGACCGTTCCATCCCATCTGCAGGAGGGCATCCCGTTTAATGCGCCCCAAGCGGCGGTCTCTCTATGGGCCGATGCCTCTCTGATGGGTTGGGTGCCCATCTGGGAACACCGAGTGCTGCGGCCTCTGGTCCCCAGGGAGTCCCGATGCCACATCAACCTGCTGGAGCTCCAGGCGGTCCGCCTAGCTCTCACCGCCTTTGCTCCGTTCCTCCGGGGTCAAGTGGTCCGAGTCAGGCGGACAATACCACGACCATGTACTACCTGAACACGCCAGGGCGGGGCCGCTCCATGCTTCTATGCAGGAAGCTCTCTGCATTTGGTCACTCGATGGCAGCCTGGGCGGGGTCTCCAGCCATTCATGTGGCAGGGCTTCCAACACTCTGGCCGGTGCTCTGAGCCAGATAGAGCCGCATCTCACGAGTGGTCTCTCCTGCGGAGGTAGTACAAGATCTGTTCTCCCACTGGGGCACACCTCAGGTGGACCTGTTTACCTCCAGGGAGAATGCGAGCTGAGGCTGTTTCATGCCCCCCCTCAGCAGGGCTCGCTGCAGGGGATGCCTTCTCTAGGCTGCGGACCCCGGCCTCTTTACGCCTTTCCCCATTTCCCTTGATTCTGAGGTGCTTCTCAAGACAAGGAGGGACAAGGTGCAGGTGATTCTGATAGCCCCAGACTGGCCCGCCGGATTCTGGTACCAGATCTCCTCAACCTCAGCTACAGGCTCCCGAGGCAGCTTCCAGCTCGCCCAGACCTGCTCTCAGTCAATCAGGGAAGGTGTTCCATCCGGACTTTCAATCCCTGCACCTGAGCCTGGTTCCTGCGGCTGAGTTCCAGGCCTTGGGTCTTTCAGCGAGGTCCTCAGTGTTGTTGAGGCGTCCGTAAGAGTCGACCAGGAAATGCTATGCCTTCAAATGGAAGAGGTTTTCCATTTGGTGTCAGAGTAAGGGCTTGGACCCTTCCTCCTGTTCCTTGGCAAGCATTTTGGACTATTTATGGTCCCTTTCTAGTCAAGGGCTTAGGTCGACGACCTAAGGTGCACCTGGCAGCCATCTCTGCTTGCAGGCGCGGGCCGGGGAGCAGTCGGTGGCGTAGAGGAGAAGGTGGTCTGGCGCTTTTTCAAAGGCCTTGATCACATTTCCCTCCGGTGCGAGAACCTCCACCTCCGTGGATTTACTGCTGGTATTGGCAAAGCTCATGGGCAAGCCATTCGAACCAGTTCACAGGTGTGAAGTCTCTCACCTGTCGTGGAAGACCGCCTTCTTGGTGGCTGTTACGTCAGCCAGAAGGATGGGAGAACTCCAGGCGCTCTGCATTGAGTCTCCTTACCTGGTCTTCCACAGGGACAAGGTTGTCCTGCGCCCCACCGAAATTCCTTCCAAGGTGGTGTCGGAGTTTCACCTTAACCAGGTGTTGACTCTGCCGTGTTCTACCCCAATCACACCTCGGAGGCCGAATACAGGCTCCATACTTAGAACCCTAGAAGGGCGCCTTATTATAAGGGTTTTATCGGTTGAAATTGGGAGAGGTTCGCCAGTTGTTTGTCACCCACGCTGAAGCCACACCCGGCAGACCTGCAGCCAAGCGGATTTACAAGCAGGTGGGGTCACCTCCTGCATAGATCTCTGCTATAAGTTGGCGGGCATGGAGCCTCCCAGAGGATAAAGAGCTCATTCTACCCATCATACTGCTGCATCGGTGGCTGCTTCCAGGGACGTCCCTATCCAGGAAATCTGCAGGGCTGCTACCTGGAAGTCAGCACACACCTTTATTACCCATTACCACATCGACCTTGAGTCACGCCGGATGCTGGTTTTGGGGCCTCGGTTCTCCAGTCTTTATTCCTAAGCAGGGTGTGCGCTTGCCTCCCTCCTCCCAGAGAACTGCTAGGAGTCTGCCAATAAGTGTGGATGAACAACATATCCATGTCCCTAGAAATACAGGCTACTCACCTGTAACAGGAGTTCTAGGAATGGTATATGTTGTTCATCCTGACTCCACCGACCTCCCGGCTTCACACACAACCTGAGCTTCCAGTGGCCAGATCTGGCGTCATGGGGCGGAGCCGAGTTTTTACCACCGGGTGGGTGGGAGGAGCCAGCTTGAAGACCTTCCGCAAGATTTAAAGCGGCAAGGAACCTGCCAATAAGTGTGGATGAACAACATATACCATTCCTAGAACTCCTGTTACAGGTGAGTAACCTGTATATCTCTACCTTTCCTCCTTCCAGTGGTGCATGATTGCCACTATTGCTGAAATCAGTCCTAATGGTGTAACCTGTTGCAAGAGCTGTATCTCGAAGTAAGATAGTACAGTAACGTAAGAACTTACTGTAACAGTAGATCTTCGAGAACAGCTCTCGTAGCAGGTACCTTCCCGCCCACCTTTTCCTCTTTTTTTTTTTTTTTTTTGAAGTAGGTCATAGTCAAAACACCCATCTTATGAGATGGGATATTCCTATTCTATAGTCTTTGCCATCTGGTGGCGGATCCTCGGTCTCCTCTTCTGATGTCATCCAGCAGCCGGGAGTCTTGGCAGGAGAACTGAGGATTGTGGGGGTCGCCTCCTTATGTACTACGCCTGGCGGTGAGGCGAGACCAGCGTGGGAGAGGTGGTCCCAGCTGAAGTCTGCTAGCTAGAAAATTTCAGTGGAGTCCTGGCGCCTGCCAGCTTCAGTCCTAATGGTGTAACCTGCTGCAAGAGCTGTTCTCGAAGATCTACTGTTACGGTAAGTTCTTGCGTAACTGTACTTTTGCAATTTCTACAAAAGAACTAGCTAAGTACTTACAGTACCACAGACAGAATCCTGAACCGACAAAGCGGAACTAATTGCGGAATAATTTCGACTAACCGACAACTTTAACTGACTTTCTGAACTGAGCAAAGGAGAAAATCTCCGTGCGACTGTTCAACAATGACAGTAAAGAATCTGACGTTGGGTTTCAGAGTGCTGCAGACAGTGTTTTCAACTGAGCTCGAGCTCAGCGTTCTATGCCTTGCATAAAATTTTAACCCTCTCTCTCCGTGGCAGTTCAAGTGCTGGAGCTAACTGCAATAGTCGGAATACAGCAAGACTTCATGTTGTTTGAACAACATGCACAACACACACTATTTGTAATCCAGAGCCAGAGGCTCAGTTCGTGAAAAGAAAACAAGACAATCAGATGACACACTTTTAGATTCGGCTGTTGTTGCAGGGAGCTACCCTGATGATTACTCACAATACCCAAAGACTGACACAGGCTACAAATCGAGACAGCAGGTGGTTAATCTGGAGTGCTAGGAGAAGCAGAGCCCACACGAATCGCCAAGGTGTCGCTCCTGTTCAAGCTTGGAGCAGGGACTGATCCCAGGCAAGGTCTCTTGTCGATGGCTTTCTCTGTGCAGCGGTAGTCTGGCTGGGCCAGTGTGGCAAGGCCCAGGCCAAATGGAGACAAATTGGATACAGTCCATTTTGGGCTAGATACAGCTTCCAGCAAGCAGAACACAGTTCACACAGTGGGGACCAAATCACGACCCACTTTCAGTACACAGCTCATTTACATGTAAAGAAATTCTACTGTACTAGGCAACTGCGTCCGTCGCGATCGCAAAGTCTCTGCACAAACTGGGATTCAAAAGCAGCTGGAAATCCTGACAGGCCGATCGCATTCAGCAAAATCTTCGGTGTTCTTCAGGTATGAACCTGGTAAAAATCAGTGGCTTACTTCATTCTCACAAACTTGGATTTAGTACAAAATAATTCTCTTCTCTCCTCTCAGGGGCAGCAGTAAGACATGCAGGCCAAAACTCATCCTTTTCATAGTTCTCTCATGCAAAACTATACAGAACTACTGCCCAAATCACTTGAGCTGTTCTCATTTCACTTCCCAGCTCAGAACTGACTGAAACAGCAGGCAGCTTAGGATTTCCCTCAGATCCAAAAGATTCGTCGGCTGATCTGTCTGTCAGTCGCAACACAGGCTCTGCCTTTAAGGTGCAAAAAGGCACCAAAAGCCCAAACTACAATTCCTACAGATTTTGCCTCCAGATAGCTCCTGTAGTCCGGCTCCATTTTAGGTCCCACCAGATTGATTGGTCCGATCGGCAGATCTTCCTGGACATAAGTCTCCACCACTCATTCACACTAGTGGGGATCTGCGCCGGAGGCACTAGGAACCCATCGGGAGCAAACTTTTGCTGGAGGGTCGGCGAGCGAGATGGCGCCGAGGCATGGCGCCGTGAGCAGTGGCTCGCGTGGTAATGACTATCTCGGCGACGACCCTACAACCGCCTCAGTTCTTTTTTCCCTTGCGTCGAAAGTGCGCTTCAGTGACAACGCCGCTCTCCTGTCGGGAGTCAAATCTAGTACATAGTTTTCAGTTTATTTTTTGTAATTTTATCTCGATAGTAGTATCGCTTAATTTTATTCTATTTCTGTTATATTTTAAAATTTAACTTACAGTAAAGTTTGTCCCTACTGGACGGATCGACCATGAGCAGGTCAGGTGACGGTAGGGAGACTTAGATGAAAGCTGTTCAGTCAGTCGGGCTGGTCCGGTCAGCCCCTTCTCCTCAGCGGGTTCCAACAACGGTCAGTCCGATGCGTTCGGATGGGCGTCCTCTGCCGGCATAAAATAAACGGTCGCATTCTCGCACCGCTGCCTCGAGCTTTTCTTCGCCTACAGGTCAAAAAGAGAAGGCATTACTCGAGGTCGCCTTCTGATACGCTCTGCGCGCCGACGGTCGGTTATCGCATTTAGTTGCCGGTCTCTCCTTCGGAGTCGCCAACTTCCGGTTTCGCCCTCTCGACATCGGAGCCCCACCCCGCCTTATAGGTAGGGCTCCAGATGCGCAGTTTCATCAGTGGGCCGCCTTATGGAGCGATGGGTTCGAGGTTGGTTCCTTCTGCCTGGCTCGGCTGCCCGAGCCTTCGGGCTCGCCGGGCGATCAGGCAGGGCGGTTGGACCTTCCTAGTCGCTCCGCGCCTCCTTCGTGCCAGCGACCTGCTTAGGTGTTCCCCTCACATGGCTGCGGGCGCAGGGGCCACACCGATGCCCTTATCTCCTGTTTTTTCCTTCTTTGCTTTCCAGGTTCCAGGTGTCTCGGCGCCCGCTGGTCGCAGGCTTGTCGGTGCTGCTGCAATCATCTGCGGGCGCTGGAGTGGTCTTGCGGCGCGCCCCACGGCGCCATGTCTTCACGGCGCTGGCATGCCAGTCGTAAGATGCTTCGGGCGCTGGCGCCCGCTGCGCCCATTTCGACCTTTCGCCCCTCCCTGGCCTCTCGGACTCCCCTTTCTATCTGCTCTTCTTCTTCTCCTATTTTCACTCCTTTCCTGTCCAAGCAGTCCTCCTGGACTATCAGGAGATGATGTTGAGCCTGACCCAGACCTTCAGTTGGGTGATGAAGTGGAGGAAACAGGTTCCTTCACGCTACAGAGCCTGTGGTCGAGGACCTATCCTTTAAGTTTTGTTGAGGAACCTGAGATCCACTCTTTCTCTTCAGACTACGGACATCGATCCTGGGAAAATATTAAGACTCCAGTATCTTCATGCTTCGGAGATCCCTCACGGATTTGACTCCTCCGATTCAACCTCCTTCGAGACGGTCTCAAATGGTATGGAATAATCCTGCTCTTATTCCTTCAGTGGCTAAATCCATTGATAAGAAATATTCAGCTCCAAGGATCGTCCCATTTTGGCATCCCAAGCCTTTATGGATCCTATTGTAGTCCTGGCAGAGAATGACAAGGTCGTTTCTTCCTCAAGTTACTACAGCTCGACTTGTTAACAAAGAGTCTCGTAAAATTGATACATTAGGTAAGAGAGTCTTTGCTGCCTCCACTTTAAGTATGCGTGTTGCCAGCTATCAAGGCTATTTTTCTCAGTATGAGTATATCCTGTGGCACTCTATGAAACGAATGGTTGAAGCTCTTCCAGATTCCGACTCCAAGTCAGAGCTCCTTCTAACGTTATCATAGGTATTGAGTCCAATAACCAACAGGTCAAAGCCGCCATGGACGCTTTCGACACTGCTTCTCGTTCAGCAGCCTGAGGTATTTGTACTCTACGCCATTCCTGGCTCCGTACTTCTGGCTTACGAATGATGCTCAGCAGCAGGTAATGGCGTTGCCCTTTGATGGCTCCTATCTTTTGGGCGTCAGGTAAAGCAAGCCCTAGAGGCCACTCAGAAGACTAGGTCGCCATTAAGTTGGCTAGACTCCGCCTACCCCCTCTCGGGGCATGTAGGCAAACGTCAGTTTCATAGTCTACAGTCCTTTCGAGGCAGAGGAAGCTTCCATAAAAGCCAACCTGCCCAACCTCAAAGAAGCGCAGAGAATCGCAGGGCCTAAAGCCCCAGCGCTACCTTATGAATTGCCGCCCCAGTTCCATCCACACTGCCCGAGATGGAACTTTCTCTCCGTGGGAGGTCGTCTGATGTACTTCTACAATCAGTGGAAGTCTATAACCTCAGACAAATGGTTCCTTCGGATAATTTGCGAGGGTTATTCTCTCAATCTTTTGAAAACCCCCGATTGCCCTCCCAAGCGACAACCCAGGTTGTCGACCTCTCATCAGACCTCCTCACCGCCGAGATCCAGGGCCTTCTAAACAACAGGGCAATAGAACTGGTGCTCCCGATCAGCTAAACACAGGTTCTACTCCCATTACTTTCTGGTTCCAAAGAAATCTGGGGGATCGCCCCATTCTAGACCTCAGAAGTTAAACAAATTCCTCCCCAGGAGAAATTCAAAATGATTTCCTAGGTACCCTGTTACCTTTGCTGCATCAGCACGACTGGCTGGCCTCCCTGGATATGCAGGGCGCTTACCAGCATATCCCCATCCACCCGACCCATCGCAGATTCCTGAGGTTTGTAGCTCTGGGTCAGCATTATCAGTTCAGAGTCCTGCCTTTTGGGCTATCCTCGGCGCCCGTGGTTTTACAAAGTGTTGTGCAGTTCTTGCAGCGCATCTCAGGAAGCTCGGACTCTGAGTGTTTCCTACCTAGACGATTGGCTCTTAGCAGTCCTTCCAGCCAAGAGACTCTGGAAGCCGTTCAAACGGCCTCTCGCCTTCTTACGTCCATGGGAGTTCTGCTAAATCTGAAGAAGTCACAACTGCAGCCCTCCCAGAGGCTCCTTTTCATAGGGACTCTTCTGGACACCTATTCCGAGGCTTTCCTTCCAGAGGACAGAAGACTCGACATGCTTAGATGGCCGTTATATCGGAGAGAACCGATGGGTCACAGCTCTCTCGATGCAACGTATGTTGGGTCTCATGGCGTCTTCAGTGTTCACTGTACCCTAGCTCGGTTACACATGTGGACCATCCAATGGATGCTCTCCGCTCAGTGGTCACCGACCTCTCACCCAGTCTTATCCCATCAAGGTGATGGAGCCCCTCAGGTCTCTCACCTGGTGGTCTCAAGAGACAATCTCCTGGAAGGATTCCCTTTGCTCCTCTGGATCATCAGATCTCCATCACCACAGACGCATCGCTAATGGGATGGGGAGCTCACTGTCTCTCTCTCCACACTGAAGGTGTATGGACTCAGCTCGAACTCCGCTCCACATAAATGTTCTGGAGATGAGAGCGGTCCTCTATGCGATCCGAGCATTGAAGGATGTTCTTTGTCACAAGAACATTCTCCTTCAAACGGACAACAAAGCTGTGATGTATTACATCAACAAGCAAGGCGGTGCTCACTCTTATCCTTTGCAGGGAAGCAATGAGAGTGGGAGTGGTGCTTGGAGCACAAGTCTCTAATTCAAGCGGTATATCTGCCGGTGTACAAAGCGACTTAGCAGATCACCTCAGCAGGACGGAGGCAGACCCTCACGAGTGGTCTCTCACCCAGCCGTAGCTCGGTCACTGTTCGAAGAGTGGGGACTCCAGACCTGGACCTTTTGCATCCCACTCAAGCATAAAACTGCTCTCTTCTGCTCCAGAAATCAGGGCCTGGCATTTCCTGTCAGGATGCGTTCAGGCTGCGGTGGACAAAATGCTTTCTTTCGCCTTTCCATCGCTTCCTTTAATTCAGAGAGTTCTCCTCAAGTTCGAGTCTCCGGGGACCAAGATGATTCTCATTGCTCCCTCTTGGCCTCGGCAACTATGTTTCCTCTACTCAACAGTATGTCGGCAGCTCCCAGACCACTTTCCTTGCAAATCAATCTTTGACTCAAGGTTCGTTGGTCCATCCCAACCTGAGGTCACTTCACCTTCATGCTTGGCTCCTGAAGAGGTAGAAGTGAACCGGTTCAACGCTCTCGTAAGTCTCAGGCGTCCTTCTGGCTGCTCGGAAGCCAGCTACCCGAAAACTTAGCTTCTAAGTGAAACGCTTTTCTCTCTGGTGTGCAAAGTCCTCTTGGAATCCCTTTTCTGTCCTCCAGACAAGGTTCTGGAGTACCTTTGGACCTATCAAACTCAGGTCTCCAGTACTCCACGGTTAAAGTTCACCTTAGTGCCATTTCGGCGTTCCATGAACCGGTTTCTTCCTTGTCTCTGGCTCAGTTACCTATGGTGAAGAGATTTCTTAAGGGAATCCTGCATACCAGACCCCTGTTAGACGTCCGGTCGCAGCCTGGGACATTAACCTTGTGCTAGACATGCTCACTCGGAAGCCTTTCAAACCCCTAGCTACCTGTGAGCTAAATTTCTTACCTGGAAGACAGCCTTCCTAGTGGCCATTACCTCAGCCCTGGGGTCTCTGAGATACATGCCCTGATTCTGGACCCTCCTATACTGTGTTCCATAAGGACAAAGTAGTTCTTGTTCTCATCCTAAATTTCTTCCCAAGGTTGTGTCAGAATTCCATCTAAACCAACCTCTGGTGCTTCCCTCTTACTGCGAACTTCCAAAAATGAAGGAGCGGTCTCTTCATACCTTGGATGTTAAGAGCCTTGCAGGTTCTACTTAGATAGAACCAAGAATGTTACATGAAGACTCAGGAAATGTTTGTTTCGTTCAGCGAGACCGGCTGGGTCAGCCTGTACGCTATCAGATGCATCTCATCATGGTTAGTGGCATGTCTTCGACATTGCTATTCCATGGCACAGGTTAAATTGGAAGGTAGAGTGTATGCTCACTCTACTAGAGGCGATCTGCAGCATCCCTAGCGGAAATCGCAATGTTCCAATTGCAGATATCTGCAATGCCCTACCTGGAGCTCAGTGCATACCTTCGTTAAGCATTATGCACTGGATGTTCATGCCAGGCGTCATTCCGCCTTGGCAGAACTATCCGTAATGGACTTCTGTCCTAGGCGTGTGAGCTCTAGCTCCCTGCCGCCCTTTTGGGGATTATCAGCTTGGTACTCTCCACTAGTGTGAATGAGTGGTGGAGACTTATGTCAGGAAGATATGAAAATTGCGTGCCTACGTGATTCTTGATCTTCTTGGGCGAGTCTCCACCACTCATTCCTGCCACCCTCCATCCCGAGCTCACGCTGTGTTGGTCTTCACTCCTCAAATCTTTGGGCCGTGAAGACTTCTTTGCTGACCCTCTTACAGGGTCGTCTGGACTATCTTATGTCCGTTTTGTAAGGTTAGATTTACTCTTTCGTTAGTTCGCTGCACCTCCTTGGTAAAAGGTACTGAGGCGGTTGGAGGGTCGTCCTGAGATAGTCATTACCGCGCGAGCCAGCTCATGGCGCCATCTCGCCTTGACCCTCCAGCAAAAGTTTGCTCCCGATGGGTCCTAGTGCCTCGGCGCAGATCCCCACTAGTGTGAATGAGTGGTGGAGACTCGTCCAAGAAGATCAAGAATTGACGGTAGGTACGTAATTTTCATTTCTGGTCCAAAATGGTGGGGATAAACAAAATGGTCCTTGCTGCAAAGAAGGCAGGTTAGACAAACTACATTATTACTACTACTCTAATGAATGATCAGTAAACAGTTACATCTATTAACAGGCTCCTTCTGTGCAGTTAGCGATGGCAAAAGCGGGTGATTACCTGGCAGCCGAGGCGCTGTTCGAGCATGACAACACTCAGCCCCTCCCAGATTAATTATTACTGCAATCTAGGCAGCTCTTAAAGTGTCAGTGCATAGAGGCTACACAAGCACTTCTTGGCAGTACTGATTAACTGCTAAGCATGAGACACCAGCCTGGCAGTTAGCATTTAGGCAAGATCACGGAAGACTTTTAGTTACACTTGCCTCAGGTATTTAACAAGCAAAAGTAGTTAATCTGCTGTTCCCTTCCATACAATAAACACATTGTCATTGAAATGTTTGTATAGGTCTGTTTTTTCAGCGAAGGATTCTTCTCATTGCTTTCCACCTCCTTCTCCATTTGGCCATGTACAAGTTGGCATAATTCGTGCCATACTTGCACCCATGGCAGTAACTTTCTTTTGGAGAAAAATTTATTCTTGTAAAAAAGTGTTAGATTCAAGTACTAATTTTGTAAGTTGTACCAGTCGTCAGTGGGTGGATTATTTTCTTTCCTGGTATTTAGGTAATGGGTCAGTGCATCTAAACCATCAGGGTGGGGAATATTTGAATACAGTGAAGCCACATCTGATGTGACTAATAAGCTATCCTCTTCTATAGCCAGATCCTCCAGCAATTTCAAAATGTTCCATTTCTTTAATGAATGAAGGACTTGTTTGACTAAATCTGTTAAAATGTAATAAACATTTCTAGGGACATGGATATGTTGTTCATCCACACTCATTGGCAGTATCCTTGCGCTTTAAATCTTGCGGAAGGTCTTCAAGCTTGCTCCTCCACCCACCGGGTGGTATAACTCTCGCTCCGCCCATGGCGCCAGATCTTCCTTACGGCTTGAAGCTCAGGTTCCCTCACTTAACGCTCTGCGTTTGCGACTAGTTCCTATTTCTCCGTTTGCGGTTAAAATAATATTTTGCAAAAGACTTTGATCTTGATCCCTCATGGCTCACGATGGATAAGTCGACTCCCAGTTGGAGATGCCCATGCGGTAGAAGATGTCTCGGACGGATCCACACTCCGTGTGTCTACTTAGGCCTTGAGCACGACCCGCGGGCTTGCGACCTGTGCTCATCTTTCTCGGCCTCGTCCTCGAAGACCGTGCTGCCCGATTGCAACTGGGCCGTCCCGGCGTTTCCCTCCGGTGAAGTCCAGGAGCCAGTTGGCGGTGTCGCGGCGTGACTCGGCGGATCCTTTCGGCGGATGGTAGCCCTCGAAGAGGCGGCGCGGGCCGTATCTTCTCGACATGGCATTTATCCCGCTCTCTCTGGGTTCTTCCTACGGCTTCCTTTAAGGAGCTTTGTCTGTCCCTCTCCACTAAAGGAGAAGGGCCTGCGTCTGCTGGACCTTTTCTCGGTCAAAAGAGGGACAAGGGTGATCCCTCCGTCGGCGGCTCTTGGGGCGGAAAGTCCCTCTCCCGGGCCGTCGACCGTCGGCTCGATCGACCGCTGAGCTCGACCACTGGCCTCACGGTGTCCCCGTCAGGTCAGTTGACCGAACTCCCACTGATGGTAAAGTTTTCTCGACCCATTGAACGAACTGTCGCCTTTAGCAGATTCCCTCTCCCGGTTCCCGGGAGGAGTTGAGGATCCGATGGGCTCGCCTGTGCCTCTGGTTCCGGGCCCTCGGATGGACCTTCCGAGCGAAGGGAGTGCGGTCGGCCGACACCTCCCGCTACCGACCCGGAAATTCGGGACTCTCGGTCTCGATCTCCCGGACCTCTTAGCGGTCCAGCCGTTCCCACCGTCATAGGCGGTCTCGGTCTCGGCACTGCAGTGGCGGCGTCGCCCGCTCGTCCCTCGTCCTCCTCCTCGGATGAGGAAGCGGCGTAAGTGCGTCGGCGATGCAGGACCTTATATTGCAGCAGCTCCTCCTGGCGAGATAAGCCGACTCCGGCACCTTCCCGGCCATTAAATTCTTTGTCACCGGGCGGCCGACACAACCCTCGACTTGTCGAGGCCTATACCCAGGCGGTTGTTCGGCCAAAACCAGCTACTCCACCGATTCGGTGAACCTCCGCCTCCACAGCCCCAATTGGGGCTCCGACCAAGGATTCTCTGTCGGCTAAGGGTTTACCCATCGGCTATCAGTTACCCTCCTCCCCGACCCGACCTCGGCAGGTGAAGGGTGGCTCAGGCCAGAGCAGCTCTTGAGGACTCTTCCGGTCGAAGATGATTCCTCCTTCTTCTCCAGCGACTGGACTTGGAGTCTTCAGGAGGTCAGCCAATGGGCGATAGCCGTCGTCCTTCCTAGGACTGCTCGGCTCATCTCGAGTCTACCGGGATGGAGCTGAACCCGTTCCAAGCAGGCCGGGTATCCCCTCACGGAGATTCTGGACCGGGGATTCTCGGCGAGAGCCTTTCGGTGGCGAGGGCCATAGTGGGTCCAGCACTGGAGACTTTGGCAGCCTGCTTCCTGCCCTGCGCCTTGACCAGGATGGCCAGGAAGTATGTGGTCCCACGGTTCCTTGTCCGGTTTTGAACACCCCCTCTGCTGAGGGTTGGTTGCCGACAGCGTTTTCGGTAGCCCGCATAGCGCCAGGATGTGGACAAACCTCTGACAAGGAGTCCAGGGAATGGACTATGTCAGGCGCGAAAGTCTCGCTTCGTCCTCTCTCGGCCTCGTCAGGCCAGTTGGCGTCCTCATGGCACATTTTTCTCATGCCTGTTGGGCTCCTGGATGAGGTCATCCCTCATCTTCCGCCCGATCTGCAGACTACGGTTAAGCGGTGCGGGACCAGGAGCAAGGCAGTGGCCAAGCAGCTCCAGACTGCTTTGGATGTGAGGACTCATGTGCCAGATCGGTGGCGGCCGCAGTGGCTGTCGTCGGCGGAGCGGCTGAGGATATCCACCTTTACCGGGATACAGCACAAGTTGGCGGATGTTCCCTTTTTGGGACTGACCTCTTGACCCTGGGGTGGAAGGTCACCTGCAGAGGATGAGAAGTCCAATGCCACCTTGGACTCGGTCTCTTCCGCTCCAGAAGGACAAGGCCGCCAAACCACAGCCCTAAGCCCTTTAGTCCTTCTGTGCCCTTGTGGCGCCCAGCCCAACAACGTCAGGGCCAGCAGGCTCGACCTTGGCATCCCAAACCCAAGCCGCCCGGCTTCCTCTAACAGGAGGCAGGGAGGAAGGGCCCAGGAGGTCCTCGGCGGTCCCTCCTCCAAGCCTGCCCAGTGACAGGCTGAGGGGTGTCGCCCCCATCCCGTCACCTTACCCCTAGGTCCCCGTGAAGGGCAGCTCCAGCACTTCCCGTTCCGCCTGGTCCGCTGTTACCACGGACAGGTGGGTCTTGAGGTGGTGGAAGAGGCCTGCCTCTGGAATTGGCAGGCACCACCCTGTCAGAGCCGCCGCTCGGAGGCCGGGATCCCCAGCCTCACTGGCGGCTCGTCGAGCCGACATCACTCTCCTCCAGAAGGAGGTGGTAGAAGAGGTGGTGGACCCTCCTTCAGACCCAGGGTTTGTGTCCAGGTACTTCCTGGTTCCGAAGCAGACCGGGGGCTGGCGCCCCATTCTCGAAACCTACCCTAAACAAGTTCCTAAGGTCTCGAACCTTCAGGATGGTCACTCTGGCTCAGATAATGCCATCCTTGGAGCAGCGTGTGTTCTGCTCTCTAGACTTGCAGGACACGTTTTTCAGTCCTATCCGTCCGTCTCACCAGAGATTCCTTAAGCTTCGGCGGAAGGATCTCTCTTGAGTTCAAGCCATGCCCATGACTTGTCTCCAGCTCCCAGGGTCTTCACCAAATGCATGGCAGTGGTGACAGCATTCCTGCGGCGCCGGTCAGGTGTACCCTTACCTGGGCGACTGGCTGATAGCAGCTCCCTCCAGGAAAGAGGCGGGTGGTCAGAGATCTGGCCCTCCAGGTCTGCTCTCAACTGGGCCTCCTTATCAAAGGCCAAGTCGAACTCGAGGCAAGCAGGTGATTTTTATTCATCCGGGCGCCTTTCGACTCTCTTGAGCCAGGCGCGGCTCGGCCGGACAGGGCAGGGTTCTTTCCTCCTTTGCCGATCATTTCTGGTTGGGCAATGCCCTGCCGGGACTTCCTGCGCCTCCTGGGTCTCATGGCGGCCTGTACCAGGCGTGGTCCGTTGGGCCCGCTGGAACATGCGTCCCCTTCAGTGGGGACTGGCCAGCCAGTGGTCCTGGCGCTGCGATCCCTTGGACCACCTTGTCGGTGACACAGGGGATGTGGAATGCTCTCCAGTGGTGGACGTTCCAGATCATTTGCAGGAGGGCATCCCGTTCGTCCGCCCGAGCCGACAGTCTCTGTCGACCGATGACTCTCTGATGGGTTGGGGTGCCCATCTGGGGAACACGGGCTCATGGCCTCTGGTCCCAGCGGGAGTCGATGCCACATCAACCTGCTGGAGCTCCGAGGTAGGTCCGCCTAGCTCTCCCGCCTTTGCTCCGTTCCTCCGGGGTCAGTGGTCGAGTCCAGCCGGACAATACCCACGACCATGTACTATCTAAACCGCCAGGCGGGGCCAGCTCCATGCTTCTACGCGAAGGCTCTCCGCATTTTAGTCCCCTTTCGTCTTGTAGCCTGGAGGCGGATCTCCTAGCCATTCCACATGGCAGGAGCCTCCAACACCACAACCCCGATGCCCTGGGCGGATAGGGGCTGCATCACGCAGTGGTCTCTCCTACCGGAGGTAGTACAGCATCTGTTCTCCTTTGAGGCACACCTCAGGTGGACCTGTTTGCCTCCACGAGAAGCGAAGCTGAGTCTGTTCCATGCCCGCCCCCTCAGCAGGGGCTCGCTGCAGGGGATGCCTTCAGAGCCCAATGGACCCGGGCCTCTTTTCAGCCTTTCCCCATTTCCCTTGATCCACAAGAGGTGCTTCTCAAGGCGAGGAGGGACAGAGCAGGTGATTCTGATAGCCCCAGACGGCCTCGCCAGTTCTGGTACCAGATCTCCTCAGTCTCAGCTCCAGGACTCGGCGGCAGCTTCCAGCTGCGCCGGACCTGCTCTCAGTCAATCAGGGGAAGGTGTTCCATCCGGACCTTCAATCCCTGCCCGACGGGCCTGGTTCCTGGCGCTAGAGTTCAGGCTTTGGGTCTTTCCAGACGAGGTCCTCAATGTAGTTGGGCGTCCCGTAAGGAGTCGACCAGGAAAATGCTATGCCTTCAAATGGAAAAGGTTTTCCATTTGGTGTCAGAACAAAGACTTGGACCCTTCCTCCTGTTCCTTGGCAAGCATCTTGGACTATTTATGGTCCCTTTCTAGTCAGGGCTTAGGTCGAGCGACCCTAAGGGTGCACCTGGCAGCCATCTCTGCTTACGGAGCGGGCGGGAAGCAGTCGATGGCGCAGGAGAGAGTGGTCTGGCGCTTTCAAAGGCCTTGATCACATTTCCCCTCAGTGGGAACCCCCACCTCCGTGGGATCTCTGCTGAGTACTGGCAAAGCTCATGGGCAAGCCATTGAACCTATGCACAGGTGTGCTCTCTCACCTGACGTGGAAGACCGCCTTCTTGGTGGCTATCACGTCAGCCAGAAGGATGGGAGGCTCGGCGCTTTCATCGAGTCTCATACCTGGTCTTCCACAGGGACAAGGTTGTCCTGCTCCACCGAAATTCCTTCGAAGGTGGTGTGAATTTCACCTTAACCAGGTGTTGACTCTGCCGGTGTTCTACCCCAATCACACCTCGGAGGCCGAATAGGCTCCATACTCTGGATCCTGGAGAGGCTCGCTTGTTATAAGGGCGCGGCTGAGAGAATAGGGGAGAGGTTAAGCCAGCTGTTTGTCACCTCCGCTGAAGCCGCATGGCAGACCTGCAGCCAAGCGGACGATAAGCAGGTGGGTAACCTCCTGCATAGATCTCCGCTATAAGTTAGCGGGCATGGAGCCTCCCAGAGGGATAGACTCATTCTACCCGCCATACTGCTGCTGAGTGGCTGCTTCCAGGGGACGTCCCTATCCAGGAAATCTGCAGGGCTGCTACCTGGAAGTCAGCAAACACCTTCATTACCCTACCACATCGACCTTGAGTCACGCCCGGGATGCTGGTTTTGGGGCCTCGGTTCTCCAGTCTCTCTTTTCCCAAGTAAGGTATATGGGGCGTGCGTCTTGCCTCCCTCCTCCCGGAGAACTGCTAGGAGTCTGCCAATGAGTGTGGATGAACAGCATATCCATGTCCTAGAAATACAGGTTACTCACCTGTAACAGGAGTTCTAGGAATGGTATATCTTGTTCATCCCATTACAAAACCTCCCGGCCGGCGCTGGACCTGAGCTTCCAGCGGGCAGATCTTGGCGTCATAGGGCGGGCGAGAGTTACCACCGGTGGGTGGGAGGAGCAAGCTTGAAGACCTTCCGGCAAGATTTAAGCGGCAAGGATACTACGCAATGAGTGTGGATGAACAACACATCACCATTCTAGAACTCCTGTTACAGGTGGTAACCTGTATATCTTCCTTATCAATCTTCACCATTCATTACTTCCTGGGTGTTAGGGGGCCGGCGCACCCGACACAGAAACTTTTTTAAAGTTTGCCTAGCAGCACCCTCGAGAGTGGCGTCATCGCGGTGGCGTTAAGTAGCGACCGACTCCTCCTCCAACTCAGTTCTGTTTCTCCCGCCGTCGAGCAGCACCTGTCAGCGTGAAAGCGCTTCAGTAGTTTTCTATCTTCGTAGATTACCGACTCCGTTTTCCCTGCACTTTCGCGCGTCCGATACGGTAAGACTGTTCTTTTTCTATCTTTTGCGCGGGTGTATTTCCTACTGCTGTTTAGTCTCGTTGGTTTCGCGTTATGTCGGTTCTGGGCTAGCGTTCTTGAAGCAGACGGCGCCCCTATCGTCGGTGCTCCTGTGGCGGTATTTCTCCGTCTCGGACCGGCATAGCGTTTGCCTTGTTGCCTGGGACCCAACCATGATATGGATTAAATGCGATGCCTGTTTCTCAATGGACCGTCGGCGTCCTCGAAATCAGCAGCGTTCAAGCTCAGCAAGGCCCGCCGACTTTGAGAGACAGCGTCGCTCTGAGGAATCTCGGGTGAGATCTTTAGGCCCTTCCCGGGTCCCCCCGAGCCTATCTGGTCTGAGTGGGAGGGTTTCCTCATCCTGTCTTGCGAGAGGCCCCTTCCAGCGGTGTTGGGGAGCCCATGTAGCCTCCCGGGCCTGGCCTGTTTCACCGCCTCGGCAGTCACCTCTTTGGGTGCAGAGCTCCCCCGTGTCGAGGCCCTTGGCTTTTAGGCCCGGCTTGGGTGGACCCTCGGCGCCCGCCTCGCGGCGCCGTTCGGATACCGGTGATCAGGCGGCGCCGCTTTGAATCAGCGCGTTCTTGGCGCCGTGATCAAGCGGCGCCCGTTGGCGTTGCGGCCAGCCTCAGCGCCCGTTCGCGGTGCCGGTGGACATCAACAGCGCCGTCGACGATCGCCTCCGGCGCGGCGGCGGCGCATTAGCCCTTCCCCAGGCGGTGTCGAGGGCCTGCGGGAGCCGCGGGGTATTGAGGTGAACCTTCCTGCTGCCGGCGTGGGGCGGCGGGCGTCACCCTTAGTACGGGGCGTTCGTGGCCTCGGGGACCCCTGGGTGGCCAGCATCGAGGTCCTGCTGGTCTCGTCCTCCTCGGAGGGCGATGACTCAGATGTGGACTCATCCTGGCACCCCCATTCTTCGGGATCTGGATCCTCGGTGGCTAGGGGTACCAGGCGGTGGCGGCCCCTCCTCTGTCCCCCTTACCGTCGTCTCTGAGGGTTCCTCGGCTGGGGTGGCCGAGGTCCCGGGGGGCAGTCGTGGGGGTGGCAGGGAGGCTCCCCTCTGGAGGCTCAGTGGCGCTACCCGGGGTGCTGTTGCCTCCTCTAGGGACAGGGGCGTTGCAGTCGAGGAGGAGCCTCTCGGAATCCGAGGGGTTGAGTGGCAGGAGCCTGCTGCCGGTCTTCTTTAGCCACCTCAGGGGTGGCCAGGAGCCGTGAGTGCGAGCCCCGTCCCTCCCCAGGGTTCTAGGGTGTCCTCCGGCGTTTGTCGGACTGCCCTTCTGGATCCATGCAGTCCGGCATCGTTGCAGGAGTTTCTCCCCAGGGCTCTTCAGGCTCGCTTCCCCAGAGTTCCGTTCTGCTGCCTGGTTTGATATCGGGATCCCTCCTACTAGGGCTCCTTTCCCGGATTCCAGAGCCTCAGAGAAGCAGTTTCCTCCTCGGAGGTGCCCCTCTCCCATCTCTCTGCCTTCACCACCCGGCTCCCGGGCCGTATCGGTCCTCCGGGTCCGTTATCCTAGGAGCAGTTCAGAGGTTCTATAGCGGCCTTCCCCTCATATGTTAGATACATGCATGAGCGGGTCTTCGACTCTCCCCACCGCCGCAGGAATCCTCTGAGCATTCCAGCTCCCCATCATCCTCGTCTCCCTCCTCTGAGGAGAGGAACCCCTACTCATCTGTCCTCCGATGCTGATTTCACAGAATATCAGCGTTTCCTCGAGGATGGTGAGGGATCTCCGGATTTCTATGTTCGGAGAGACAATACCGAGCGGAGACGCGTGAATTCCTTGGTGAATTCAGTGCCCAGCATCTGGTGGTACCTTCCTGGCCTATCCCTTCCAGGAGGCGTCTATCCGGTCCTGGCAGTTCCCTGCGCTTCTTCCCCAGCCCCGCGGACTGCCAGCGTAGGTATTGTGCCCCCTCTGAGGTCTCTAGGTTCCCTTCCCAACCCGTCCTCAGGTTTGGTATACCTGGATACTCCTTCTGGGTGCCGTTGCCTGGCGCACCGCCCACAGTTCGGACTCTCTCAGTTCGACCGTTGAGGCGAAGAGTGTTCTCTTCTTCGTGCGAGTGCATGTATTGCATCACATCAGGCTCACCACGCTGCCTATAACCGGCATTTGTACGATGATGTCCTAGCTGCTGGCATCTATGCCTGACACGACAAACCAGACAAGCGTTGCCCTCTCGCGGTAGGCCTGGAGCTGGCAAGACACCAAGCAGGCATCTTATGACGCCAATGAGGTGGCTTCCAGGCTTTGCGGGGACAGCGATCTGCATCAGGCGGACGGCATGTTTTCGTCTTTCCAGGTTGTCACCCTGGCCGGCATAGGGTGATTCGCTCCGCCTTCAGGGGACCGTCTTTCTCTTCCAGAGCTAGGGAGACTTTACAGGTGCTCCCTCCGTCTCCTTGTCTTGGGAGGCACCTCCTAGCTCTTCTACCATAGGCTTTCTGAATAAGCCAGGGTCTTCTCCTTCTGTTTTCTCACCAGCAGAAGGCTGGGTCTTGTTCCCTCGGGTATTACCTCTTCCCCTCAGGGAAGAGAGCTTGATACTCACCCAAGAGGTAATGAATGGTGAAGATTGACAAGGGAAGATATGAAAATTACGCACTCTACCGTAATTCTTGATGATCTCTTGTATCTTCACCATTCATTACCACCACCCCACCATCCTCAGTGGCCTCTTCCTGTGGCTTCTCCACCTCCGTCTCCTTCCTCTCTCTGCCAAAAAAAAAATTTTTCTTAAAAACTAGGAAAAATTGCTTAATTTTTCAAAAAAAAAAAAAAATCCTTCTTTTGGGGGGTTCTAATTTCCAGAAAAATTAATTACTCTAAGATTCGTGGGCCATCTCGTGGATTGCATTGGCGATCAGACTGCACAACTATCTCTTGCTGTTATCCTGACAAGATATCTCCGGGGTTTTGGCCTGGTTCAGGCTATTCAGTTGATCCTGCAATCCCGTGTACCAGATATTGCCCTGAAATCAACCCCCTATTCTTGCCCTGCAGAGCAGAAGGAACAACGTCTGTTCCTTTTTCTTTTAAAAAAAGGAAAAAATGCTGAGGAACTCTTTTCGACTGCTGTAGGCATCTTGGTTTAGGGTCATGCAACCAACCTCAAATTTCTTCTGTAAAAAAAAAAGGAAAAACAAACAAGAGGGAAATGAGAAGGTAGTCTCCCTTCTCGCTAGTTTGCATATTGGTTTCTCCTTTTAAGTGTCCACCTGGACAATTTTACAGAAGAGCTGTGCTGACCATATCAATCCCGCCAGCCTAAGCCTTGGCCAGTCTATCTGAGTCCCATTTCTATGCTTAAAACGCCTGAAAGGCTTACATTTTCCTTTTCTAAGTCCCAGAGCAGCACTCTCCTGCTGCCTGGGTTCCCTTCCTCCTCGGGTGTCCTCGAATTCTAGGCCTGTCGCGCCAGGAGCCCGAGGGGGTATCACACAATGGCATGTTGAGGATAAGGACTATGCCCTCCAGAGTCTGTCTAGCGGGTTTGGTGAACCTTCTCTTCAGCTCTATCTCCGGGATTCTTGCTTCCCTCTTAGTCGAGCCTTCAGCTCTAAGCTAACTATGCTTGTTGGGCATTCTGGTCCCTTCAACATCCCATCTCTCTTCTCTTTCTTCTTCTTCTTCTATTTTTCATCTCCTTACTTTATCTCTCCTCCTAGAGTCGCCCAGGTAAGGAGGCCCTGCAGTCCCTAGGCTAGGATACTTTATCTCCTCTGTCCTTCCTCCATCGGCTTATTCCTTTTCAGTTCATTCTTCCTTGCTTTGCTATCCGTCGGCTATCTTGCCTCGCTATCTATATTCTCTGCTCTCACTTTTGCCTCTCCGGCTCACAGAACTGAGTTGGAGGAGGAGTCGATCGCTACCCAAACGCCCCTCGCGCCTGTGCGTGCCTCTCGAGGCGGTGCCGTTGAGCAAACTTTAAAAAAAAAAAAAAACTCGTGGCGAGATGCGCGCCTCGTGCTACCCAGTAAGTAATGAATGGTGAAGATACAAGAAGATAAAGAATTACGGTAGGTACGTAATTTTCATATTTGGTTAGGGACTCCGTTAACCTATCATTCCCCAAAACTATGGGCCTCGGGCGGAGTGTTCACCAAGTCTTTGTGTACTTTGGGAAGACATTAAAAATGGCCCTGGTAGGATGTGAAACTGTGAGGTATCCAACCACCTCATCCCTTAACCATCCATTTCTCTAGCATAACTCCAGTATGTATCAATAGCATGCTTAAAAGAAAGGGTTTGGGATGACTTAAGTTTAACATAATAATTGCAGTCGAGAAGCTGTTTGCGTACTTCAACATCATAGTTTTCTTTGTCCATGATAACTATTTCCCTTCCTTATCTGCTGCTTTAATTTCAATGCCCTTGTTGTTAACCCAGTTTTCTTAGTTTCTTTTTCATTGTTACTCATATTATGAAAAAATGTTCATCAGTTCTTGTATTTAATGCAGCAACCCAATCAAAGCATTTGTGACCCCAATTCCAGTTTACCGGCTTTTGGAGGAGGTCCGTGAGGAGCTGTTAATCTCTCACAGACCTCAGTCCTCCCGCTCCTCACCAGAAGGAGCCACCTCTGTTGGTGTCCCTAGCAGGCGCCTACCCCAGTGGTCATACCTCAAAAGCTATTGGTCTTGCTGCGAAGCTTGTGATGTACTTGGAGCCCCTTGGACACATGCTGCTGTGGCCCTCGGGTCATTGAGCCTATCGTGGTCTCGATCCAGCTGGACCAGGAAATGTCAGTCTCTAGGAGGATCGTCGTCAATGCCGTTTTCAACAACACTGTGAATACCCCATCTGTCAGTAATGGTGCTTCACAGGAAGGATCCAGCTCTGCTTCTTGGACCAAGGTCCTTGGCCGCCTCCTGCCATCCCCATACAGGTGACCCATCAGATGGCGTCCGACTGTCCTCCACTGCAGCTGTGGATAGGGGCCCCTCCAAGAAGTCCCACCCTGCTAGTCATCTATCAGGTTGCCACTCCGTAGAAATCACCCAGGGAAAGATACTAAGGTGGTCCGGGGGGCAAGGTGGTCTTGAAACCATCAGACTCTTGAGGGTGAGTCCCCGATGACCTCGAGTAGAACTCAGCCTTTGACTGACTGATTCTCGGATGGTCAAGCTGCCTTGGCTGGCTTGACTTCTTTGCCTTAATCCAGCTGATGTCTGAAACCAGTTCAGAAGTGTACTAAATAACCTTTCACTGATATCCTGGACAGGGATGACTTTCTGGGGTCCTTTTTCTATGGCGGAGGCTATCTTGTGACCGGTTCTGGAGCATTGGTAGCACCCAGCATACTGCCTGGCATTCCACCTGGATGGTCCATCAGTACACAGTCCCCACAGGACCATCTGGAAGTTCTCTGACCACCGTTCAGTGGTGGGTCTGATGTCAGATTAAGGACCAAGGTGGCTTGGATAAGCCACCTGACAAGAAGCCAAGAAACTCCACTGTTAAGCCAGTAAAGTCTACATGGACTCTTTCGCTTAGTCTCCAGCAGACCAGCTGTTCTGTGATGATGTCCAACTTTGGCTTCTTCCTTGTTGGGCTACTCCTCGTTCTGCTTTCTGCCAGAAGCAGCAGATCTGAGACCAAGGCTGCAAGTCAGTCAAACACCAGCTCCAGGAGGGTGCTGTGGAGCCCTGAACTGGCCCGGTAGCTAGCTTTCTGTGCTATCTCAACCAGCTCTGAAAAGTTTTTTTTTTTTTTTTTTTTTTAACCGATTTGGTCTGAAAAATTCCTGATTTTCTGGAGACTTTCGAATTGAGCTCATTTGGAAATATAAATATGGGTAATCCATGAAAGGATGAAGGCAGGGATCGAGAGGAAAATCATCTGGTTTCTGTCAACCTGGGAAGACTGATGCTATAGCACAGGCTGCGGGCCAAATGAGTTCAGAGAAAAACTGTGTCCTCGATTGGAGCAAGCTGCAACATTAATCGCGTGGTTTCAGATATGAATACTAAGCTGGATTCTTTTGGTGCCCGTCTTAATTTGGTGGAAACTACGGTAGATCAAGTGAAAATCGAGTCGGGTGATATTAAAAGACAGGCTGAATTTACTGCCGCAGCCACTGCAGCCCTGTTAAAGAAAACTTGCATTTTCATGCCCACCTGGAGACATTAGAAAATCAGGCCCACATGCTTCCATGTGCGTATCCTTGGTCTCCCAGAAGGATTGAGGAGACCACCGTATGTTTCTCCAAAACTGGCTGCAGAGAAATTAAACCGGAGGAGTCATCGATTCCTTTTCAACTGCAGGTTTACGGATCACTCCCTGGGGCTATAATGCAGATAAAGATACCTCCGCACCTTGCTCGTGGTCACTGATGGTGTGGGGATTGAGATCGGATTCTACAGTTGGCTCGATGAGCTGGACCCCTATTTCAAGATGACTGTGCTGTTTTCTTGTTTCCGGACGTTAGTTATGCGACCCGCATGCGGCGTAAAAGTTTTATGGAGTGCGCCAGAAGCTGCATGAGGCATTGATACCCATGCCATGATCTACCCTGCGGCTTGGATTGTCTTCAAGGGTAAAGTTTGGATTTTTCAGACCCTTCTGAAGCTGGTAAATGGCCTTACCGGATGCTGAGCAACATTCAGACCAAACTTGGCTGAGAGCACAAAGGATCATGACATCGAGGAGACTGAATGACAGGATGAGCTGTTTCAGTTTTGCTTAACTTCTGGGTCAAATTCATGTTCTTTAAGCTATCTCTTAAGACTCTTAAGTATTACCACCTTGCCTGTTGTTGAATTTGTATTACTCAGTACCATCTGGGATATTACAAGTAGAGTTCTACTTTGTTTAAAGAGGAGTCTGGTCAAAAGTACTACTTTGCAGAATTAGAATCGGTCTACCCCAATAAATCTCATGTACCAAAATTAGGTTTCTACATTACTTTGTTTTAAAGTTATGAGCTATTTTGTAGCCCTGATTTCACTTCCTCTTCAAAAAGCTGGTTTCAGTGAAAAGCCACTGATGCTGTCACAACCAGAATTCGCAGACTAGGCCTCCCTGGCAGCAACCTTATAGGACCTATTTCTTCAAAGTTATTGAAACTGTAGCTGTAGTATTTATTTAAAAACAAAACTGGCACAGGGGTTGCCTGCAGTGCTTGGATTTCAGAATATTCAGATGCATGGTACTACTTTAAACGCATCAGGAGGTGGTTTTGGAATGCAGCGCTGAACCAAATTATAGACTGTCAAAGTGGTGCACAGTTTTAGAATGTTTGGGGGGCATGTAATCTCTGCATGTGGCAGGGATGTGCCATATCACAGTGTGGTGGGACACTCCAGCTCAGAATGTGATAGGGACACACATCGAAAATTTAGTGGGGACTGGCAATTCTGGAATATATGTAAGGATGTACACTGACCGAATATGGCAGGACACACCATTTTTTTGAAACTGCTTGTCCTTGCCACATTCTGGTATTGTATGCTTCCACCACATTTTAAAATTGTGCACCACAGTCCAGCATTGTGCACCCCAGCCATATTCCAAAACAGTGCATCCTCGCAACATTCCAAAATCACACATTTACACCACATTCCAAAGTTGTGTTTCAGTGCCACATTCTGAAGTTGTGCATCACCACTACGTTCGAAGTTGTGCATCACTGCCGCATTCAAAAGAGTCATGCGTCACCGCCACATTCTGAAGTCATCGTCACTGCCATATTCTGAAGTTGATCGTCACCACCACATTCAGAGAGTCATGCATCACCGCACATTCCAAGTCGCGTGGCACTGCCACATTCTGAAACAGCACAACTGTTCATCACCACCTCTTACTAAAATGGCACATCATCACCACATTCTGAAACTGTACATCAGCATCACCACCACATTCGAATTTGCGTATCAGTCACATTCTGTAATTGTGCACCATCGCCACATTCTGAAACTGTATATCAAGCGCCACCACCACATTCCGAATTGCGCATCAGTCACATTCTGTAATTGTGCACCATCGCCACATTCTGAAGTTGTGCATCACCACATTACAAAATTGCGCATCACCATCACATTCCAAAATTCGTGTCACCACCACATTCCAAAACTGTGTGGCAGTGCCAATGCCACATTCCAAAACTCAGCATCACTGCCACATTCTGAAACTGCATGTCTCTTCTACTTTCTAAAATTGTACCTTCCTACCACATTCTAAAATTGTGTGTAAACTTCCATGCTCCAATATTGCCTGTCATTGTCACATTCTGAAAATGTGCATTCCACCATATTCGAAACTGCACTCCACCACATTCTGAAGATAAATGTCACTGCCATTCAAAAATTGTATGCTCAAGTTACATTCAACAATTATGCATCCTCCTCCTTCTGATCCATGTGACTACCAGATTCTGAAACTGCGTCATTGCCACTTTCTGAGATTTTGTGTCCAGCCGCATTCTGAAATTGAATGTTGCCACCACAACATTCTGTTGTCTGTTTGCACATGACACCAAGATCTGCAACAAGTAGATGATCCAGATCGGGTGGGCAGAATGAGAAGAGATTTGGATAAACTAGCAAAACAGTTGGAAGAGTGGCAACTGGGGTTTAACGCAAAGAAGTGCAAGATCATGCACATAGGTAAGAGAAACCGTGAAGCCACCTATAGGCTGGGAGGAGTTGCTGGCAGTCTTAAGAGAAGAGACCTGGGCATCATCACCGATGACCTGAAATCATCCAAGCAGACCTCTTAAGCAGTAGGTAAGGCTGGGATGTTGGGGTGTATTAGTAGGGTATCACAAGTCGGAAGAGGGAGGTAATAATCCTCTTTATAAAACACTGGTTAGGCCCCCATCTGGAGTACTGCATGTAGTACTGGAGGCCACACCTTCACAAGGACATTAACCAAATTGAGGCAGTCCAGAGATGGGCAGCCAGAATGGTGCAGGGACTGTATCAGAAAACATATGAGGACAGATTAACTGAACTCAATATGTATACCCTAGAGCAAAGGAGGAGAGAGGTGATATAATTGAAACATTCAAACACCTTAAGGGCATTAACAAGGTGAAAGAGACTTAACATGTTTCAATATAAGAAAAATGGCAGGACAAGAGGACACAGCATGAGATTAGAGGAGGCCGATTAAGGGGTAATGTAGAAGTTATTTTTCACAGAAAAGGTGGTGGATGCATGGAATGGCCTACCTCAGGAAATGGTGGCTATGAATACAGTGCAGAGCTTCAAACAGGCATGGGATAGGCATAAGGGAGCAATACAGATGAGTATGAATAGATAGGCCATTTACAGAGCAAAGGCCTATGGCACATTCATAAGGTAGAAAAGAAATGGGCAAACTGGATGGGCTTTGCGGTCCTTATCTGCCATCAACTTCTACGTTTCTGTGTTTCAATCTGAAATCGAGCATATCAACCACATTTTGAAATTTTGCATCACTATACCACATACCAAATTAATCCATCCAAGAAACATTACGAGTTACATATCTTACCACCTTCCACAGTTATGTTGATCCGCATTTCAAAACTGTGTATAGCCACATTCTAAAACTATATGCCACCACCACATTAAGAATTGTAGCATCCTGCCACTTTCTAAAATTGTGTCACATCTACTTTCTGAGATTGTGCCATTGCTGCATTCCACAGTTGCAGTTGACATTTTGAAATCTCATCCCTGCACTATTATAAAATTGCACATATTTTGTCATTCAAAGTCATGTTTGGCACTGTATTCCACCCCACCCCTCCCCGGCACATTCTTAAGTACTGTATCTTGAATCTGCACATTATGGAAAAGCATGCCCGACTCACCATTGTCAGCTTTCCTTTTCAGATTAATACCACTGCAGTTGTATGTAATGTAGGAGAAATAAGTCTTATAAGGTAGTTGCAAGAATGACTAGGCTGAGAGTTCTGGTTGTGACATCATCAGTAGCTCTTTACTGAAACTGGCTTTTTGAACTGGCAGTAAATTTAGGGTTAAAAATGACTTGTAATGTTTAAACAAAGTAACTTGGAATCTCATTTTGACATGGGGCTGATTGAGGATATGCTGATCCAAATTTTGAATTTATTGATGCTAGAAATTTTGACTGGACTCCCTCTTTAATGTTAATTTTGAGCTGGACATTATTATCTATTAAAGAAGCTGCCTGGGCTTTCCGTCTAAATATCTTTCATTGAGGTTATTAGTATGATGCCACAATCCTGTTCACAGTTGTGCAGAAGCGGCAGTTTTGTTATATGGACTTTAGTAAATCAAAAATAAGTCATACTGCTCTTGGGATTAGTTGAGCAGCATATTTTTAGCTAGTTTACTGTTTTAATTTGTATCCCCAAATGTGGTATCAATGTATCTTTGATGCATATATCCTATAGTAAGTGGGTTTTTCACTCCTGTATGATTTTTTTCTGCCATGGTATTGTCAGAGATATGGGATTGTATCTTACTATGTTATATAGTAATACAAATTAATAAAAATAAAGTATTAAAAAAAAAAGCTCCAAACAGCCTTGGACATAGATGATTCTTGTGCCTGTGTGATGGTTACAGCTGTTGCCATGCACCATAGTGCTTGTCTGAGGCTGTACACCTTCCGACGAACAACAGTCATAAGCTGGTGAATTCCTGTTCCTCGGCACCCGATCTGTATGCGGCCCTAGTGTGGGGGACATCTCACTGTATTGAGAAATCCAGTGACACCCTGGACCCTGATATTGTAGGTAACCATACAGTGTTCTAGCATCCCACCTGTTCACCCCCCAAAACAGGTGTAAGGGATGGATGAGGATAAATCAAGGCACTATGTGACATTCCCCTGCTGACCCGTGTTGCAAGTCCCTGCCCTAGTTAAAAGGAGAATTATGACCTGATGCTATAGTGGGTTGTGGGTGGACAAAGGGACAGGAAGGGGCAATATCTGGAGGACGAAGGAGCTGGAGCCATTGGTTTTGGGGCAAAAGTAAGGATGGCAAGCCAGAGTACAAGCAGGTCCCCAGGATAAAATCTGTGCTTGTGTTACTTTTTTGTCTATGTCTTTGTATAGCTTGTGTTTCTCTGTCTGTTTTGTGTGCATTTCTGTCTGCGTAATTTGTTGGCCGTGCAAATACATCAGCTATAAACACTTTTTTATCGGCTAGCTTCCCATTGTAAAGTTAACTCAACAGGATGTTTTCCCCATAGCAGACTGCTGCCACCTGTATCGTCGTAACCACATTTAATAGGCAGAGCATATATCATTCTCACTTTGGCACATTCCAGCTTTTAACAGCCATCCACTCCCACATTATCACTGCCATTATCTAAAAATACATAACTTGAATAGCTGCAGAATATCTGGAGGTTTTTTTTTGCAACAGGGAAGGTGTCAGAGTATGGACAGCATTCTTTGAGCTGCACGTTCTTGAGTTACTGTATATCAAAGAAGCAGTGAAAAGGTTTTAAAAG
Source organism: Neoceratodus forsteri (assembly GCA_016271365.2). Taxonomy (NCBI): domain Eukaryota; kingdom Metazoa; phylum Chordata; order Ceratodontiformes; family Ceratodontidae; genus Neoceratodus; species Neoceratodus forsteri. The sequence goes on along the minus strand of CM028135.1, from coordinate 924,727,123 downwards.
TTGTGAACAAATGACAAATCAGATAGTAGGAGTTTTACGGTAGTATAGAGTAGTGGTTAAGGGCACTGAGCTCAAAACCTGGGTTTGAATCCATTCAGCCCCCACTTGCAAACTGTATAAGCCTGAGCAAGTCACTTAACTTCCTTGTTCTCCCTGGCAGTGCTGGTTAAGTTACTTTTAAAAGTAATCATTTATAGTTATTAGTTGTGTAACCCCCTGCAAATGGGGGTTCCCAAAACTTCAGGAGCTTGCTTGAATGCTCCAAGCCTGAATGGTGTTTGGCGTTTAAGCCATTTATCAGTGAGTGTTTTAGAACCTCTGGTACTGTCTCTTTAAGAGCTGTCTGCTTGCAGACATAATTAGTTGTATGGGGACTGTGTGTTTCTTTGATTGAGTACCACTCAAGCTGCTGCCAATTCACTCCATTTTGCAGTCACTAGGAGTGCAAAGGGAACCTATCTGAAAGATGTAACTGTTTGCCAGAAACCATTTAGAGTAATAATGAAATTACAGTTTGTCTAACCTGCTTTCTTTGCAGTCAGAACAGTGTCTGCCTAGTTCCCCATTCTGGTTTTGAACTGCTGAACTGGACCAATCAGTGTGGGTAAGCTAGCTCTAAAATGGTGCCTTGGACGAATCAGAACTTGGACTCATAATCTGAGCCAGCCACAAGAGGATTGTATGGGCAGTGACTCTGGGAGATGTAGTTTAGACTTCAGTGCCTTTTGGACCAACAGCAGCAGTCTATTGTGAGTGACAGCCAATCCAGTCAAGAACTGGGAGGAACTCAAAGGAAGTGCCAGTTTTGTCTGTTGGAGTTTCAGTTAGCTTTGGCAGTGAAGGAAAGAAACCCTGTGCTCCTTCAGTGCACAGTTTCAGTCAAAAAAAGCGTGTATAGGCCCAGAGTTCCGGTCTGCAGCTTGTGTAACTGCTTGTTAGGACTGAATCTGTCCTGTGAAAGAATCAGAGGATCTCTGAAGAGTAGAAACCAGGCTCACCCTGTAGAAGACTGGAGAAATTGTTGAATTGCACTCGGTCTGTCAGGAACTGAATCTGCTGTGTGTTCTCCGGGTATTGTGCAGTAATTGCGATCGGGATAGAGAAGCAGCCTGCCTGGTATAGTACTTTTTTTACCATATAAATGTGTGAAGAGTCTCGTGGAGCTCAAGAGTAGCCCTGCTGACGTTGAAGGACCCTATCTTGTTTGGAGGTCGTGAGTACTAATTCAGGTCGCTCCCTGTTGAATTGCCACATTAAATCCAAATGGAATCACTGTACTGCTGACTGTTTAAACTAATTTTTCTTTTCACTGTGTGAAAGGGCCCCTACCAACTGCCACGGTTTGGACTAGCCACTAGGGCTTGGGTACCCAGGGACAGTAACTGGTGAGATAGGCCATGCACAGAGCCATAGGTAGATAGTAAAGTGATAAGCTAATTAACCTGATTTCCCCTTGTCCTTGTTATATCCCCTAAATAAATCAGTGCTGCTTGTTTCAGCAAAGTTATACTGCCTGAGGTATTTGTCTATGTTAAAGTACTGTACTGTGATTGTTGCACTGTATCTTAATTCACAGGAGGTCCCAGTGCAGAACTAGTCCTGGGGGTAAGTGTATACGGTGAAGGTAATTCTGATATATTGTGTGGGCCACTAGTGGGAAGAAAGAGGTTGCAGTGTCCCAGAGGGCTGTGACCAAGTAAGTTTAACTATTGCAAACCCTGACCTCTGGGTGGGCACCCCATTGGATCCAGGCCCCTCAACCTGTTGGTGGCAAATCAGGCAGGGGTAGTAGCCACTGGGATAAGCGCCATCTAGGGGTTACAGTTGTTTTCCAATAAATGTAATCAGTTACTTTTATATAAAAGTACTTAACTGTAGTGCATATTATTTTTCATATTACTTTTGATAACATGGTTGTATTTACTCATTGAACATAACCATGTGCTCATGAAACCAGTGACTAAAATAAATAAATCTGATTCTGAAGACAGTGAATGTTAATTTATAATGCAGTACCATCTGACTTTGCCAGCCACAACAAACCCTTTACATTTCCATAAATAAGAGCTCTAGTTAAAAACACTAAACACACACCCAGCATCTACTGCAGCCTCTGCAATCCCCCCGTTGTCCGTGACCTTTTCATTTCCATAACACCCACATGCCCTCAACACACACACACAACCTGTATCTACTGCAGTGCCCTTGGCGATTTTTCCACAGCTACAGTATATATCCTGACAATGCCAGCCACAGCTACCCCTTTACCTCCCACCCTTACCCTGCTGCATATTCTGCATCTGGCAGTCTGTCCCACATCTAACATATATTCTCCTCCTGACTATGCAAGAGTCACAACTAACCCTTTAAATTTCCATAATATAATCTCACCTCACGTTGCTCCCTACGCTCACTCACACGCACCCTGTAGATCTTACTGCCCTTCCTTACCTTGGTGATCTTTTCTCATTTTCCCAAAGCAGCCTGAATCCTAACTTTGCCATTGCCAGCCACAGATCCACTCACATCACATACATTAAATTCCACCAGCATACACCTGTTTACCCCAGCATACAATTTAAATGCTCTTTTCCACAGGTGAACCTTGACTCGCTACTGAGACACAGTTATAATTATAACTAAGTCTACCATGACTGTTATGCCACTGCCAGTGTGCCATAACTAAAGTCGGACAGTGTCATAATTTCAAATTATCACACAACACAGCACAGTTGTTGCACTCCAGTACATGCCACTCGATGAGCATTTTCTTTGAGATGGTTCTGGTGATGGTGATAGACCAGGTAGGTGGGTGGGCAGATGGAGGATCAAGTGGCCTGCTGTGGCAGTTCAGTGCATGTGGTGTTGGTGAAAATAGACGCTGAACCCTGCCTGCTGCTGGACTACTTGTCTTTTCCCTGCAACAGCTAGGCTGGTCCCGATTACCTTGGGGTTCATAATGGCTACTATAGAGGGTCACAACTGACAACATGCAGGGGTGTAGCCAACTATATATAAATTGTGAATCAACTGGGGGTGCTGTGAGTCTGAGCAAGATGGCAGCTTTCCTAGAGCTCAGACTTCCATACTAATTGTTAAAAGAATAAAACACTATTATTGGTAGAATTCTTGTGTTGAGTGGGCGCTATCGATACCTAAAGACACTCCTGTAATAGTGGGTAACCCTGTAGAGAAAGGATGGCTGCTGAGGGAGCAGAATCGAAAACTCCATCTGGATTGCCTGCCACGGTCTCAAGTGGGCCCAGCTGCAGTAGGAGACTGTACAGGCAGGGTCCCTCAGGTGGCGGATCAGGCAACAAATTAATCGCATCAGTGGAGGTGTTTCAGACAAATTTGATGCTTTAACAGGGTGGCTGATCTGGAGGTGACCGTAGATTATTCACTTGAAATCACGCCTGGAAACACTTGAAAATCAGGCAGAGAGGTGCATCTCCATGTTATGGGATTACCGGAGGAGTGCAGGGGGAACCTTCTTCTTTCATTAAAGAATGGTTGATTCAACAACTGGGGAGAAGGTCTCAGATCGGGCACAACGAAGAAGGCGCATCAGGTGACCCCAGGTGGAAGACCAGATAATGTAGAGGCTCCCAAGGCGTGAGGGTTGAGATCACGGATGGCATTGGGTCAAGAGATTTCCTCCTGGCACTGGCCTGAAATAAAAGACTCTCTTGCATAATGGGTAGCAACAGGTTAGATTATTTCCAGACATCAGGTATGCAACCCATTGGAAAAGAAAAAGTTTGGAGTAGGGGCTATGTTGCAGGAAGCGAATTCCACATGGCTTATTTTCCTGGCCAGCTGAGAATTGTATATAGGAGCCGAGTATACTTGTTAAATGATCCTAATGAGGCCGCAAGTGGGCAAGAGGCAAGCGGCACCCAAGTCTCAGAAACGAGAGAGGTCTCTTCTTCCGAGGATGAAGATGCATCCTGAAGACATCCTGGGACATTTGTTGATTGGTGAGGCTCCTGTTGGGGCGATTGCTCATTTGGGTACTCTGAGACTATAAGCAGCAAACACAAAGATAACCCTAGATGTTCCTTTTTCAGCAAGTGTGTATTTATTGAGCATTAGTGAATAAGTGAGTGTCAGTAAAAGATATGATGTTCATTTTACCGCTGCTCAAACACAGGGCTAACCAGTTAGTTTATTAGAAATGTTTAGTGTTTGCTTCATACAAGTTAAGTTCCGTTTATTAGTGTTCTCTGAAAATTAATAACGACGCCTACATAATGTAAGTGGATGGTATGGGGTTCTGCAGGGAAGTGCCTGATTTATTCTTGAAAGCGCACAATGAGTGTGCCTGACTACTTTGATTAAGCGTGGTAGTTACCTCCCTCACTGGTGAAGGACGAGGACTATAGAAATTTTTTTCTCCAGCATAGTTTTCTTTTTAACCATGTAGTTCATGGACTCAATATACAGCAGAAATATGAACATTAGTAATTAATTTTCAGATATACCCCATATGCTGTATCTTGAAGCATTTGAAGGGACTAATGTGCATACTGAATGAGCGCCTCATGGGAATATTTAATATGACATTTAAATGCTTGTGTCCTTACTTTGTTTCATTCACATATTTGGGACTATCTAGTACAGTATGTCCTGCAAGCTCATACTGTACCTGTCATTCGATGGTATGCGGGTGGGTTGCAGCCCGCCCGATGGAGAGCAAGGGGTCCTGTAGGGGTGGGGTGTGCTGCTGTATCGCTAGGCTAGGGGCGGGGGTATTACTAGACTACCAGGTAATGTGTTAAAGTACATTTACGGCAGTAGGGGTAATGGGAGGGAGGGTACTACTAGACTACCAAGGAGTTGTGGGTGCTTGTGGACTGTGTTCTGGGTGGGCGGGTGGCCACCACGGCTGGCTGCTGTGTTGCACCCTGCAGTCACAGCACCCCGCCTGTGGGTGGCCAGGAGTTTTCCACCACTCCCACGGGCTCAACTTTGAGCCCCCATGTGGCGCCAATGCAGGCGGTGCCAGGATATCACGCCCGCGCTTCGCCTAGGCTGGTGTCGGGATTGTGCCGCCATGGGCTCACCCCTGCATCTGCGCTGCATACATTAACATTGCGCCCGGCGTCATGGATTTGCGCTGCGCCCAGGCAGCCTCTATGATATTGCACTGGGCGCAATGCAGGGTTGCACCGCGCAACTCCTAAGGAATATCAAGCCAAAGTTTAAAAATAAATAAATAAATTGTACATCAACTGGGCAGTCTGTTGCCCCTGAAACAAATTTCATCAATTCCTATAGTGTTGCTTAGCTGTACCAAGTAGCAGTGCACAAGTAGTATAATTTGTATATCAAATGTTGCAAATTAATATGTTTAATAATAAACCAACAAAATGGTGTTTTCTGACTTTCATTTGCACAGCACGTGTTACAGATATAGAACAAAATGTTAATATTAAATGCATGCTGAAAATAGAAAACTGAGTTAGAATCAATGTTTCAGCCATAGGAATTATCTAAAAGAAAAAAAAGCAGGTAAGGAAATAAGAGAAATATATGTACGGAAAGAAAATGGGGTAGACAGTAGGAGAAAAAGTGATAATAGGTAAGTTAAGAATAATATCTGGAAAATGGAAAAGTGATGATAGATATGAAAAGGCATAGTAGAAGTGAATGAGCTGAGGAGTCCTTAAGTGGGGATTAAATAACAGGACTTAGTAAGAAGCTGAAAGGTGAAAGCTATGCGTGCTCACTCATTTTCATTTATTATTTTTTCTTCCATTACACTTTTTCTTTTCTATTTCTTTCCCCTTCCCAGAGTACGACATACACATGTCAGGCGCACACGCCAGAATCCAGTGACCTTCCATCCACCCAGACTTGCGTCACTGCTCCTACCGCCTGCTCACCCATCAGGCCTCCACTCCATGAGTGCAGGACTATGGAGGCGGGCATCCACCTGGAGGAAATCCCTCCAACCCTCCCCAGGTCGCCGGCGTGACACAAGGTGTGGCGGCCAGCATCTCAACCCTCAGCGCCACTGGGCCAGCTCTCATTTTCATTTTCTACCAATCAAAGAAATACTCAAACTCGAGGGGCCAGTGATTTTACACTGGATCTGCAACAGTTGGTACAAGGACACCCAGTGCATTGACACCTCACCAGAGCCCATCAGCCTAACAACATTTTCTGTAACGAGATAACTACAACCCCAACACCCTCTGGCAGTGGGACTGTAACCATGTAGAAAGCAGTGGTGTGATAAATGAGGCTACCTTGTAGTCATAGCTATTATGTTAGAGCAGCAAAGATCTGATAGTGCAAATCACTGTTAGTCAGAATTCCTAGGCTAAACGTTGCAAGGCTGCATGTCTTTGCTCCAGTTGTCGTGCCGTGGATTTACACCACCTCGTAGCTCTGGCTGCTCATAATACCTAGACACTGCGACTACACAAGCGAATATCAGCAAGACTAGGAAAAAGGCACCTCACAGCCATGAAATGTTGCCTAAACTTTTATTGTGAAAAAGGCAAAATGATAGCTTGCATTCAGTGTGCAAGGTGAAGATGCTGAGTGTTTACACAGTGCTTGTCGGAAGGCAGTTTTTAGGCTGATGTAATAATAGTGCAGTCAGCTGAGCAGCCTTTGTTTACACTGAAACCTGAATATCAAAAGACACCACAATCTCCAGATTCTTGTGATGTCGTAAACCTCTTGAGCTTCGCTCTAGAGGTTCATGAAGACACAGGAACCCCTTGATGGATTACAGCAACCATAACAGATTGATGCCCATCTGTTATTCTGTTTATATTACAATAACTAGTTACTTTTATGGAAAAGTAATATTATTACAGTTACTTGTTACTGTATTTTAAAAGTATTCCATTACTATTACTGGTTACCTAGAAAAGTAATCCGATTACAAGTAACTAGTTACTCCCCAGCATTGCTCCCAGGTCACAGCTGGAAACAAGCTCCAGCTTAGTATGTCTTCCCTGGGTGAACAATTTCCCTTTCCACCATAGAAACATCGAAACTGATGGAAAGCCAGTCTGCCCTTTTTCATTGTGATTGCTTTTGCTGCAGACCTTGGTAGGTCTATGGCACTTTCTCTTCCACCCCTTTCCTATCCCTTATGATTCGCTTGTGCCTGTCCCAGTTTTTTTTTAATCCCACCACCTTTCCCCCACTGTCTTCACTGGAAGGCTGTTGCAGGCATCCACCTCTCTTTCTGTGAAGAAATATCTCCTGAACCTACCCCACCGGCTTTATATTGTGACCCCTTGTGCCAGAGCATCCTTTCCTCCAAAAATATCTGCCACTTGTACACGTATTCACCCTGTGAGGTATTTAAATGTCTCAATAATCCCCTCTCTCTCTCTCCTCCAGGGAGTACATATTGAATTCCTTTAGCCTCTCCTGATACGGTATTGATGTAGACCCTATACCATCTTGGGTAGCTCTCTTTGGTCTGTCTCTACTCTGCCTGTGTCTTTCCTTTTTATGGAGCTGTATGTGGTGGTGACACAGATGTCTAATCAGATGGTAGGAGGTTTTATTCATAAGGAAACATCCATGTACGATCGGGCCTTACCTCAGTGTGAAGCAGTTTCCTGAACAATAGCTTTTTAACTTACTGTGATATATGTTATTTAAAGGAACACTGTCAACCCCATTTGGCCTCAAAGTGTGTCTAGTTTAAAAAATCATTTTATGATTGTTCTCATTCTGTAGAGGCTGCTGATGTAGCTGGTTGTTTGATTCTGATTCCTTTTTCCTTTTAAAAGTAAAAACTGAGTGTCAACCATACTGGTGTTACCACACCAAAACAACGTTGTTTACATTTCTTGACCAACAACTGCATTTTCCTGGACTCATGAACACCGCCAACACTATCTCGCTACTCATTATTCAGTGGGAGTAGATGAGACTATTGTATCATGAGTGGCTGCACTGTTTGAGGGTGTTTCTAATTTTCAGGAAATACAGTATGCAGTAAGTTTAGGTGAACGATTTGGAGCAAAACAAGGTTGTGCATAACTATACATTCCCATGCATTTCAGTTTTAATAAGTAAGAAGGCAGATTAAACAATCAGCAACATCAATGGATTTTAGAAATGATGATCATAAAATGTAGGGTTTTACGTAGAAATAATATGATGGAAAAAAGGTTGACAGTGTCCCTTTAAATGTTATCTCGTTGATACTGCACCCTCCTTGCCAGCATTTTAAAACGTAAAGCCCTTTGGCGTGCCCACAACCACCTGCAGCTGTCCTCAGAATGACATGTTATGCTAGGAGCAGCCAGGGCTTATCTATAGGACTACTGTACTGTGGAAGCTTCTAATAGCTCCGCTTGGAGCCTATGGGTCTCGGTGCTATACGAGACCAGGCATAGACAGGCAGTCACCTGCCAGTCTATACTTGGTCTCAGTATGGCACCGAACCCGTAGGCTCAAACCTGAGCTATTAGAAGATCTTATTATATAAATCTTCACCATTCATCACTGTGGGTACCAGCCAAAGGCGCAGGACCTCACGGGAGCATTTTTTTTCTAAAATGGAGGAGTCTGCGCGGGGCAGCGCTGCCCTGAGGCCGACGCGACTGCATGGTGCTCGAGGGTTGGGCAGTAACTGACGCAGACTCCTCCCCACATTGTGAGAGAAATGGGAAGGAAAGAGTTAATGGTTTGGTTTCTGTAGGTGCCTTATTTTTTTAGCAGTTTGAAAACAAGCATTTGTCAATGCTGAATGTTGTCGCTCTGGCATTGGCAGTGGCGGAGGTGGAGAGGCATAGCGCTGTGAGTTTGTTAATGTGTCCCAAAGGTGATTTTGCACAGCAAGTATGCCACTGTGCTTCAGAGCTGAACGTGTTTTGAGCAGGCTGTGGAAAATGGCAGCTGGACTGTTGATAATGAGGTGTGCACAAATGCCAGTGGTGAAAATGTGGCATGAAAATATTGCAGATTGACAAAGTTATAAGAGGTGCGTGGAAACACTCATTGTCTGGACTTTCACCACCAAATTTGCAACATAGGCATTTTAGGACCTCTGCTGATGAGTAGTGTCACCGTCATTTCCTGAAAGTGTCGAAAAGTGATTTCGCACAGTGACCATGCAGTTCTGCACTGGGCGATGAAAACACATTTCAGCCAGCTGTACAGTTCATAAGGAGGTATGGAAAATGGCAGTGATTAACAGCTGGAGTGAAAGTATTACAAATTCACAAAGTCACAAGCGTGCATGCAAACTGTGCAACACACGCTTGTAAAACACTAATTTTATTGACTTTCGTCCCTAAATTTTCAACATAGGTATTTTAGAACATCTGCTAATGAACAGTGTCACTGCCATTTTCATAATGTGTCACGAACACGGGCTTTCCACAGCGACCACGCTTATTGTGCAGGAACTGTGAAAACAGATTTAGGTCAGGATGTGAAAAATGACAGCTGCACTGTTCATTAGGAGGTGTAGAACAATGGCACTGTTGAAAATGGGGAGTGAAAATATAAGTTTGCGAACTTCGACGTGCGTGCAAAACCTACGAAAGCACTTTATCGTGACACAGTCATTTATGGAGTATTGTCACCAAATTTTCAACACAGGCATTTTAGGACCTCTGCTCATGACAGTGCCACTGTCATTTTAAGTAATGTGTCCTGAACGGTGATTTCACACAGCGACCGCTATTCTGCGCCGGAAGTGCGAAAACACATTTCAGCAAGGATGTGAAAAATGACACCTGTACAGTTCACAAGCAGGTGTGGTAAAATGCCAGTGTTGAAATCTAACGAAAATAGTTAGAGAATCGCTAACTTACGAATGTCGCGGTGCACAGTTGCTACGCCGTTAAGTAAAACAGTCATTTTTGGATTTTTCCACAAACTTGCAACATAGGCTTTTTTGAGCCCTCTCATGAACAGTGGCACTGTATTTCGTTATTCTGTCCCGAAAGGTGATTCCCGCCGAGTGACTGCAAAATCACCGGGACCAAATAATGTGCCATGACAGTGTAAGAATTATGAGAAGGGTCCCAAAACCCCATGTTGTAAATTTGGAGCAAAGTCGCAAAAATGCCGAGATATGCATTAAAGTTGAAAAACCCTATTCATTCCATTATACAGCTTACGGCATTTCTTCAGTTCGGTCGTTTTGAAGAGTGCAGACGCTTCCCGATCCACAGAAGATCGCTAGCGCCAGACTCGCAGGTGAGTATGGGGTGAGGGAGGGTGGGTGCGTGTGGGGATTAGGGGGCATCGAGACTACGAGGACCATTTTCATTTTATAGGGAAAAAATTTTAAAACCCCATCGCGGGACACTTTTTTTTGCGGGGGATTTGACACACTGGGGTGGGCTCCCAGTGTGCCACCTAATTGTTTAAGGGTGTCTGTAGCTGGCGGGGATTAGGCACCCCATCGGCACACACAAAGCTGAGGGCTAGGCAGCCGGGGGATTGGGCACCCTCCTCGGCATTCAACAATTTGTGGGTTTATGCCAACGGGAGTGGGCTCCCCGGCGACACAAAGAAAGCGGGGAATTAACTGACAGGGGATTGGGCACCCCGAGTTGGCAGTAGTTAAGCGGCCGCATGCTCATCAGCCATGCACATAATGGCAGCGAGCACTGCAAGAACAGGACCGCTGCGTATGACGAGCTTTGCACCGGATTGCAGCCGGACCTTTTCTTAAATCGCCGCTTTCGCCACACATTATGTTTGCATGGTAATGGCACCGGCATGCAGGCTGATTGGGGAATGCGGGGCGCTGCCGTGCGTGCCCTGCATTGATCCAACAGCGACACCACCCTCAAAAGCTGCACTGTCCCACGATGTTGGCTGCGCAAGTGCGCCAACATAAAAAATACACTCAGGCTAAAATCCTCTGTCCAGCAGCATCCAGCTTGTGGAATTCCTAGCTGCTAGATAAGAGCTGGGTCATAAATCTCGAGTGGACATCTCCATACACACACAGACCTGCAGACACGTACACAGGGCAGATTGGATCATTCAAATATAAACTTAAGGTGAAAGGAATGTAATTGGTCACTGATAGGTGTTCACTCTGATTGGGACAATTAAATACATACATGTTAGTTGGTTGGTGCATTTAAAGGGAGAATAGGAATGACCTATTCTCCACAGAGTATACAACCTCTGAAAGACAGAAGGCTCTCTCTGCTTTGGGAAGCTGGAGGGAAACATAAATTCTAGGGACGTGGATATGTTGCTCAATCCCAGTTATTGGCAGGTTCCTTGCCGCTTTAAATGTTGCTGGAAGGTCTTCAAGCTGGCTCCTCTCACCCACCAAGTGGTAAAACACTTGGCTCTCCCCATGACTCCAGATCCTCCTTAGCGCTCTGCATTTTAGGCCTGGATCCACACTCTTCTAATTCTAAAGTTTACAAGACTCCGGTCTTACCGTCTTCCCTCACGGCTGCGATAGGCAAATCGACTCCCGGCTTTGTCGGTGCCCTGTGGGCAGAAGATGTCCTGGACCAATCCGCACTCCACGCGCGCTCTACTGCCTGGGGCTTGGCCACGATTCGCAGGCTTGCGAATTATGCAGCTCCTTCTCGGCTTCAGTCTTGGAGGGTCAGACTACTCTACTTCTTCTTGGGCGCCCTTAAAACTGTATCCGCTGGTCAAGTCGAAGGAGACCCGTTGGGCGGTGTCCGGCGGGGCTCCACGGAACAGTTGGAGCAGATGATCGCCCTCGAGGAGGAGGCGGCCCAGGCCGCGTCTTCTTCCTCGGCTGCGGCATTATCCCGCTCTCCTTGGGCTCTTCCTATACAGCTTTCTTTAAGGAGCTTTGTCAGTCCCTCTCCACCAAAGGAGAAGGACCATCGGGACATTCAGTCAGTCCAAGAGAAGAACTCAAAAGTAAGTCCCACCATCGACATTCGTGGGAGCAGGAGATCCCTTCACCAGACTTTCGACTTGATTAGGGGTTGCGACTAAGGCCGCTGGCTTCATGATGTCCCGTCGTGTCAGCAGGCGAGACAACTGTCGGCGCGGTCAAGATTTTTCTCGACCCGCCGGACGGTTTTGTCGACTGGTGATGCGGACAACCCTACTTCACCGGTTCCCCGGTGATTACCGAGACTTGCCTAGGCCTCCTGTGCCAGAGTCCCCGGTTAAGGTCCCTGTACCGAAGGAAGGGAGGGCGGGTTTCCCCATTCCTCTCTAACCCACCCGGAACCCCAAAGGTCTCGTTCTCAGTCCTTTTCCAGGTCCCACCGACATCAGCAGTTTCTGTCTGCACCATGGAAAGCGGTGCGTCGCTCATCCTCTTTGTCCTCTTTGGAGGATAGGCTCCGGCGCAAGTTGGGTCAGCGCTACGAGGACTTGATGTGGCAGCAGCTGTTGCTGTCCAGTAACAAGCCGACTCCGTCGCCTTCTCCAGCCATTAAGTGGCTGTCACAGATGACGAAATAACTCTCGTAGTAGTCGAGGAGCGGCACAGTTGTTCGGCGAAACCGGCTGCTCCACCCATTGTGGTGGAATCTCCGCCTCCACAACCTAAGATTGGGGCCCTGAGCAAGGATTCTTGGTCGGGTGAGGCTTGCCCCATAGGTTATCTGTCACCTCACTCCTGATTGACCTCAGCAGGTGGAGGTGGTTCAAACTCTCGGCAGCTGTTCTCAGAATCCTCCCTGTTATCCAGGCGGTTGACCTGGAATCTGCAGGGGTCGGTGGACAGAGCCCATCCTTGTTTTTGGGAATGCTTTGACTCATCTCAGAGTCTACTGGGATGCAGCTTGAACCAGTTCAGAAACGAGCCAAGTATCCTTACATAGATACTGGACCGAGGATACCTCTACGGAGGCCTTTCCAGTGGCGAAGCCATTGTTAGCCGGCACTGGAGTTGTGGCAGCCAGCATCTTGCCCGCACCTTCGGCCAGGATGGCTCGAAAGTATGCAGTCCCTACTGGTTCACTCTCTGGTTTCTTGGAGCACCCCTCTGCGGAAGGGTTAGTGACCGATAAGCGTTATCCGGCGTTCGGGGAATGCTCGGGATGTGGACAAACCACCCAATAAGGAATCCATAAAGTTGGATTACTCAGGGTGGAAGGTATCCGCTCTTCCTCCCTAGGCCTTCGTCAGGCTAGCTCAGCCATTCTGATGGCACACTTTTCTACGCCCTGTTTGGCTCCCTGGATGAGGTGATTCTTTATCTCCGGCTGACCTTCAAGCGACGGTCAAACGAGTGCGGGATCAGGAAGGGCAGTAGCTAAACAGCAGCTCCAAACTTTGTTGGACATTGTTGATTCATTGCCCGGTCAGTAGCGGCCGCAGTGGCCATGCGCCGCAGAGCTTGGTCTGCGATCTCCACCTTCACGGCTGATACCCAGCACAAGCTGGCAGGCGTTCTCTTCCTGGGTACCGAGTTCTCGGGCCTGGAGTGAGGGTCATCTCCAACGGATCGAAAGTCCAGTGCCACCTTGGACTCCGTCACGCCTGCCCAGAAGGACAAAGGCCGCCAGCAGCAGCAAAGCCTCGCCCTTCTTCAGCCCCTGCGCACATCCAGCCCAGCAACACCAGCATCAGGGCCAGCAGGCTCGCTGCTTGGTGCCCCAAAGCCAAGCCTGCTGCTTCCTCCAGCAGGAAGCCTGGAGGAAAAGGCCCAGGCGGCTCCTCGGCCGGCCCTTCCTCCAAGTCTGCCCCAGTGACTGGTTGAGGAGTGTAGCCCCCAACCTCGTCACACCTCCCAGGTTCCCCGTGAGGACGGCTCCCATGGGGCACCCCTCAGGTGGACCTGTTCGCCTCCAGGGAGAATGTGAAACTGAGGCTGTTTCATGCCGCCTCCTCAGCAGGGCTCGCAGCAGAGGATGCCTTCTCGAGCCCGTGGACCCCGGCCTCTTCTATGCCTTCCCTCCATTTCCCTTGATCCACAAGGTGCTTCTCAAGGCGAAGAGGACAAGACACAGGTGATTCTGGTAGCCCCAGACTGGCCCGCCAATACTGATACCAGATCTCCTCAGCCTCAGCTCCAGGCTCCCGGCGGCTTCCAGCCCTCCCGGACCTGCTCTCAGTCGACAAGGGAAGGTTCTCCACCGGACCTTCAATCCCTGCACCTGACAGCCTGGTTCCTGGCGGCTAGAGTTCCAGGCCTTGGGTCTTTCCGATGAGGTCCTCAAGCGTAGTTGAGGCGTCTCGTAGAGTCGACCAGAAAATGCTATGCCTTCAAATGGAAAGATTCTCCATTTGGTGTCAGGATAAGGGGTTGGACCCTTCTTCCTGTTCCTTGGCTAGCATTCTGGACTACTTGTGGTCCCTTTCTCAGCTGGGGCTTGATTGACGACCCGTAAGGTGCACCTGGCAGCCATTTCTGCTACCAGGCGCAGGCGGCAAGCAGTCGGTGGCACAGGAGAAGGTGGTCAGGCGCTTTTTCAAAGGCCTTGATCACATATCTCCAGCGGTGCGAGAACCTCCACCTCCATGGGATCTACTATTGGTATTGGCTAAGCTCATGGGCAAGCCATTTGAACCGATGCACAGGTGTGACATTCACACCTGTCGTGGAAGACCGCCTTCTTGGTGGCTATCGTCAACCAGAAGGATGGGAGAGCTCCAGGCGCTTTCCATCGAGTCTCCTTATCTGGTCTTCCACAGGGATAAGGTTGTCCTGCACCCCACCCCAAATTCCTTCCGAAGGTGGTGTGGCATTTCACCTTAACCAGGTGTTGACTCTGCGATGTTCTACCCAATCACACCTTGGAGGCCGAATATAGGCTCCATACCTTGGACCCTAGAAGAGCACTCTCTTATTATTAGGAGCGGACGGCTGTAGTTCGGGAGAGGTTCGCCAGCTGTTTGTCACCTACGCTGAAGCCGCAACTGGAAGACTGCAGCCAAGCGGACGATAGGCAGGTGGGTCACCTCCTGCATAGATCTCTGCTATGGGTTGGCAGGCATGGAGCCTTCAAGGGATAAGAGCTCATTCTACCCGCCATACCGCTGCTTCTAGGGACGTCCCTATCCAGGAAATCTGCAGGGCTGCTACCGGAAGTCAGCACAACCTTCATTTCCCATTACCACATTGACCTAGAGTCACGCGGGATGCTGGTTTTGGACCTCAGTTCTCAGTCCTTATTCCCTAAGGGGAGGTGCGCGCTTGCCTCCATCCTCCTGGAGAACTGCTGGGAGTCTGCCAATAAGTGTGGATTGAACAACATATCACGTCCCTAGAATGCAGGTTACTCACCTGTAACAGGAGTTCTAGGAGTGGTATATGTTGTTCATCCACACAACCCACCGACCTCCCGGCTTCAACACACAACCTGGCTTCCAGCAGGCTAGATCTGGCGTCATGGGGTGGAGCCGAGGGTTTTACCACCGGTGGGTGGGAGCAGCCAGCTTGAAGACCTTCCGCAAGATTTAAAGCGGCAAGGAACCTGCCAATAAGTGTGGATGAACAACATATACCACTCCTAGAACTCCTGTTACAGGTGAGTAACCTGTATTTTGGAGCCTACCTTGTAGCTGTGTCCATGGGAGCTGGCAGTTAGAATAGGGTCCAGTGTCCCTTAGAAGGACAGGAAAGGGTAAGTTTAGTGATGGCATATTTCAGTCGTAGCCTTCTTTTGCCATCTGTTATTTAAAACATTTGTTTACTTTTCATGTATGACTGTTATTCTCTTGTGTTGTTAATATGTATCCTGTAAATGCTCATTCGTTTTCTGTTAAGTAAAAGCTATTTATTTGCTCAACAGTTGTGACTGTGATGTCATTTTCTAAGGTAATATTTGCTTTCCACTGGCTGAGGTAAACTCTGTGTAGCATCCGCCACCTGAGAGGACTTACTACCAGACTTTAACTTGTGCAATTGCACTTTTGAGTATTCAAGTTGTAAGCTTGAAGGTTGGCGCTGGAGACAGTCCAGCTGGTGGCAGCGAATACCTGAGGACAGACACCTCTCTAAAAGCTGTTTCAGCACAGAGGGAGGTGGGTTGTCACACACCTCAGTTCTGCTAATCCCGCCCATAGAGTGCGCAGTGACCGCGAGAGCAAGTGAAGAATAGTTTCTATGCCATTGCAGCCTACCTGTTGACATCAACGCCTCTAGTTCTGCTGTCACTGCCATCGTCCACTCTGTGTCGAAATTGACTCCGGAGCAACATCTGCTAGTAAGTTGTTTTCCATTTTATTCGACTTAGAGTCTTTTCTATAGTTGTAAATTTGTTAATCCATAGGTCATGCTTGGTTCGAGGGACAAAAAGTAACAATCGTTGAAGCGAGCTTGCCCCAATTCGTCTGTGTCCTGTGGCCGGCAACATTCCGTTACAGACTGGCATGACCCGTTGTTTGACTTGCCTGGGACAAAACTATGATAATGGACCATTGTGATGCCTGCTTCTCTATGGACTGTAGAGTACTGGAACACCGCATGTTTAAGGTTGGCTGTGCTCCGCCGACCTGTGGGAGGCACATTTGTACCTGGGTCACCAGACACAGGTCCCTCAATCCTTCCTCCAGGTTCCTTCCTGGCTCTGTACGGACCGTGGAGGAGGGGCTCTCCACCACTCGAGCCTCACCAGGGCAGAGGCTTCTTCCTTGGTCCTGGGGACAATCGGCTTCTCCAGGAGCCTGACTAGGAGCAGCACTGGCTGTAACCTCTGAGTGCAGGCTTCCCATTGGTTTCCTCAGCACCACCCGTCAGCGGCGCCTCTGATTCTGGAGCCGTTCGCAGGTCGGTGAGCAGGGCGGCACCGTGTCCGATGCTGGGTAGCCTTGAGGGGTTGCCAGTCTCAGGATCACCCTGATCTCTTCGGAGGAGGATGATCGGGATCCAGACTGGCAACCTGATTCTTCAGGGTCCTGGAACTCTCCTTCTCCCGACACTTCAGTGCTCTTCCAAACATCTCTTGCCTTGGGGCTGGTGGTTACTTGTCTGTGTGGGCTTTGGTGCTGGGGTCATCGTCGAGCCTCTCGGAGCCGCTTGCAGTTCTGGAGGCGCCTAGTGTGAAGCATGATTACACCCTAGTGGGTACAGAGTCTTCCGTCGTCAGGGCCAGCACCGTTCTCGATGCAACTCTGCCCTCCAGTGCTGAAAGAGGGGTTCCACTCTACCGCTTCCTGATTGGTTCGATGGGTGGGGTGCAGCCCCTTACTTGTTGGTGAGAAGGGGTCTCTCACCGGAGTCGGGGGTTGAAGGTGCGGGTGAGGTGTAGCGTCTTCCGCTGATCCTCACGGGGTCGGGAAGAACCACAGCACTGTCCCTGCCTTCTGTCCTCATGATCTTCGAGGTGGAACTTGTAAGTGGGGCTAGGGCCTCCCTTCTGGACCCATGAGCCCCGATTGCCTCACGGGGATTCTCCTTCTGGGCCAGGTCCTGACTGACCCAGTCTGGTGAGCGGCCTTTGACTGGGGAGACCAGCAGATTCTTCCGTGGGGTCGGATTGTCAGCAGGGTCTCTAGCCCTGGCAGAGGGCTTCCAGTGAAGGGACGTTCCCTCTCCCTGTGCCTTCTCCTCCTGTTTTCCGGGCTATGTGGGTTCCTCAGGTTCTTGAACTGGGAACAGTTCAGAACCATGGCTGCTGAGTTCCCCGTTCTGTAAGAGCCTTGGACAAGCAGGTCTTCCACCCTTCTTCCCTGGAGCAGCAGGACTCTGAATCGTCACTCTTCTGCCTCCTCATCTTCCTCCCTTGAGGAAGCAAATCCATCTGACCCACTTGTCATCTGGTGGTGACCATATGGCTTATCAGCACTTCCTGTTGAGGTTGGTTGACAAGCTCCATGTTTGCAGGGTAGCAAGATTCAATCCTGGATGGGCGTGCACTTTGAGTTCAGTGAAGACCACCTGGTGGTGCCTGCCTGACCAGCTCCTTTTCAGGAGGCGTTGTACTGTACTTAGCAGCATCCATCACTCCCTTCTCCTGCTCCGATGGACTGCAGCGCAGGTGATCTGCCCCAAGAATCTCCAGGGGCTTCGCCTCACCCCACCTGAGTTGAGTCTCCTGGACACTCTGCGGGCATAGAAGCCAAGGCATGACCGACCCCCCAGAGGCTGACTCTGTGTGGTTTGACCTTGGGGAGGAGAGCCTTTCTTGACACGCCTTATGCTTTGCATTGCATCGCCTAGGCTCGCCATGCTGCCTACAACAGACACCTGTGGTCGATGCTAGGCCAGTTGCTAGCATCAGTGCCTGATTCGGAGGCAGCCAGGCGGCCATCGCCCTCTCCACATGTGGCCTGGAGCCTCACGGTACCAATCAGGGCATAGTATAGCACCAGTGAGGTGTCGTCCAGGCTGGTGGGGACAGCGATCTGCATTAGGCGGACAGCGTGGCTTTGCCTTTTCCGGTTAACACCCCTGGCCCTTGAAGGGTGCTTCCTTCCACTTTCTGGGATCCACCTTTTCTCCCACAGGGTGAGGATGCGACTTGAAAGGCAACTTCTTCTGCCAGGCAAGGGAGACCCCCACCTCACCCTGACCAGTCACTGGCTTTGCCTGGCATGTGAGGGTCTCCTCCCTCTGCGTTTCCCCATAGGGAGCTGAGGGACATTGTCCTCTGGGAGGTACCAGGTCCCCTTTGGGGCTTGGTAATATTTCATCAGTGATGAATGACAAAGATTGTCACAGATAAGATAAGAAAATTACATACCTACCATAACTGTTGATCTTTCTGTGAATCTTCACCATTCATCACTGCTTCCTGTCCACCATCTTCTCTTGGGCCTCAGACTCTGGCAGTGCCTCCTCCTGCTTGCCTTCCCCAGTTGAGGTCGACTGCGGGGAGTCCTGCTGGTACTTCCAGGCCCTCTGATTCTTCTGATGAAGAGGCATTGGCCCACCTTGGGGAGGGCAAGCAGGGGCGCTGCCGTCTTAGGTGGGGGCTCCACGGGACCCTCCTTGAAATTCAGATGGGGACCCACTCTCTCCTTCAGGGGATCTGGGTTCTTCTTTTTGGTTCCATGTCATAACAGCGACCAGCGTATCAGCGATCGCCATTTGGGCGAGTCTGCATCACTGAAAATTAATTTCGGCAATGTATACTCAATGAGCACAGCAAAAGGCGCCAGACACTATATAAGTTTCTTTTGTGCGGGGTCTGTGCTCTCCCAAAAGAATTCTTAACTCCGGGGGCTGCAAAGCAGCGGGGGAAAAATTAATCAACGACCCGGCGCAAAGAATGAGGCATGGGCTTAGAACCATGCCCCCACGCCACACGGACAGCTCGGCAACCCACCACCACACTACGCCCACAAACTCTCCCGCTCCATCCGGCCACACGGGCGTGGTCTCGCGCATGTGTACATATAGCTATATCCTATTGCTATATTCACCAACTCCCCCAAAAACAAAATCCGTCGCCTCCCTTCCCAGTAGCCCTGTGTAAAGCGCAGTGATTGAGTCGTCTTTTTGAAAAGTTTCGATTGCGGTCGCTAATACATGAGCTACCTTCTTTCTGTAAGGCCCAGATTCTCCAGCATTATTCTTGGCGCTGGTGTCCTCGTTCAGATTGGGAGGTCCTGGGGACCTCTGCTTCCTTCTCCTTCAGGAGCTGTGACCCTTCCCTGTAACTACCCAGCAGGGGGTGGGGGTTTACCCGCCAGAGACCACCCTTTAAAAAAAAAAGGTTGAGACTCTTCCAGATCTCTCTCTCCCTCCTGCTGTGTTTGCTTTGGAGGCATGTGTTCTGTTCTTAGACCCTCTTGGGAGGAGTCTCTTATTTTGGGCTGTGCCCCAGGATGGGTCTTGTACCCACCCTGGAATTCTTAAGGCAGGATTCGAGACCTGTTACACCCCTCCATCTCCTCCAAGCCAGGGGTAGGGAGCCTTTAAGCCAGGCACCCTGGATCCTTTTGTCCTACTGGACCGCTGTCCAGTTGGCCCTCTCTAGCTCTCTTCAGCCTGAAGGATTTTTTGCACTGTGCTGTCCTCTTGGAGCAGATAGAAAAAATTCTTAGCAGTTGGAACTGTGGTGTTGGACAGTAGTGCCCCCGGCTCCCAGAGGGTCCTTTGGACTGCTGCTGGGGTGTAGTGGGGTCTTCATCTCCTCCCTGTCTATCTTTCTGTCTTAATTCCTTTTCTGCTCTCCTTCCCTTACCTGCCCCGAGGTTGGGGTCCCCTGTTCCAGACCCCAAGGTTCCGCCCTGTCCTCTCAGGAGGTATTATTGTTTTTTTTGTTTGTTTGTTTGTTTTTTAAACTATCTCTCGGCCTCCTTGCCCCACCCTCTTTCTTTTCTCTGTCTCTGTTTTTCTCTTCTCCAGCTTGTGCAGAATTGAGGTGAGGAGGAGGAGTTCAGCGCTGTTACTGGCCAACTCTTTGAGCACCACTCTAGTAGGCCGGGCCTGAGGGCAGCGCCAACTCCTCCCTCTTCAGAAAAATGCTCCCATGGGGTCCTGTGCCTCCAGCTGGTACCCACTGGTGATGAACTGTGAAGATACACAGAAAGATTAACAGTTACGGTAGGTACGTAATTTTCATGTCCTGCAGTACATTAATCCTATGGACACATCCGGCTACTCCCCACCGACACTTCATTCTGGGGACAGCTGTGGGTGGTGGGCACCACGAAGCTCTTTAGTTTTAAAATGCCAGTGCTTAGGGTGCAGGCTCAACCATTTTAAAAGCTGCTAGCCGTGCATATGCAGAACAGTTTTTTCTGTTTACATAAAGTGTTTTCACATGCCTGTAATCGGCATGGCTGGCTTTAACTATTCCTTCTGGCACATGGCTGTTTATGGTGGCACCAAGAACCCATCCTTGGTTACACTTACGGTTTGTTTTTATTTTAAATGCAAAATAATGCATATGTGCATGGGGAACCCACATATGAAATGCAGCGAGATGGACACTGTAGAAGCCCTTACAAGAGGAAAGAGATTTAGGCATAATGATAAAATATCCAGAAAACTTCAGTGAAAAGGCATTTTGGAAAGCAAACACGATGCTGGAATGTGTCACACGGTACTTGAATTTACAAGCAGCAGTGAGAAAGTGAATATGCCTGTGTGTGAGGGCTACAGGTCAAGCTGCATCTCTAATACTGTGTGCACGACATAGAAGCAAGATTGGTACCAGCAGTGTCAACATGGGCATGAGCAAATACATTAAACAAAACTACCAAGACATCATACAGAGTATAGAAGGCCCGGTGGCAGGCCCTTACGTCATCAGCATGGTGGGTAGCAGTTCAACCCGATATTCAAGACTGTAAAGAAGGAAAAAGTTTCTGTTTGTGAATTTTTTAAATTTGGATCTGTAGGTCCCTGCACATTAGTTAGAAATTTCAGAGTTCCCTTTAGTTTGTATTTGGTACAGGAAAGGTGGGATGGGGAGGATATGATAGACTTACAGTTCATGGGGTATATGGTAGGGTAGACACCAGTGTGCTATTAAGGCTAAAGTGACAGACCAACACCAGAGGTTAGAACCTCAAGCTAGCAGGAAGAAAGTTTAGAAAGGAAGTATCTCTTCATGAAGAGAGTGGTAGCCAAGTGGAACAGACTGCCAAGAGTGGTGGTAAATGCCAGCACTTTTTTCAGACTACAAGATCAAGTGAGATAGACACAAAGAAGTAAGTGGGGTCAAACAGAAATAAAAGAGCACTGTAAATGTAGAAATAGTGGAGGGACTGTATTGGTAACTCTAGTAGAAATACAGAGCAGATTTGACTGTTTAAAATCCTTATCTTGGCATATACATCATTGGATCTGGGATAACTGGGATCTGGAGCCCATCCCTGTTGTTGGTCCATTAGCTCTTGTTTTGTGTAACTTTGAAGCCCTCTGTTCCGCCAACACTAGCCCCTTTTCTAGCAAGCGGAACTTAGAGGAGTCCACATGGCTTCCTAGTGCTCTTACCACTAGGGATGTGTGAATACCCCAATTCAAATATTCAGACAAGTATTCATGACTCCAGATATTCGTTATTTGACCCCAGATAAGTGTTTTTTTTTTAATGAGACGTTGTCACCCTGTTAGTCTACTTTTCCTTCCCTTTGAAGTACAACAGTGAATTCTGCCATGAACGCCTAACAGCTTTCAGCAGGCCAGAAAGACAACAAACTACTGCAGTGGTAGCGGACGGGCGGTCATCATAGATTGACCAAAGGCTGTAGATGAGGTGATGTCTTCTGTCTTGTCTAGGGCAGCTAATATTGCACTGGTGTAAGTGCATTGTATGCACACCCTGGAAGAGAAGAGAGCGAGATGTGCCATGATAGAGACCAGTACAAGTTTTTTTTTTGGTTACTTAGTTGTTTTACCAGGTGCTTACGGGTGAAGAGAGAGCACACAAAGTCTCTTTCAAATGAGAAAGAGCTCAAGTACCAGGGGCAATGGGGGCATGTGATAAGCTGAAGGGGAGTTCAGGACAGATGTGAAAAATATTTATTCACAGAATGTGTGGTAGATGCCTGGCGAGACTGCCAGCATAAGTGATGGTGATGAAAACTGTGTAGGGCTTCAAGCATGCGTGAGATAGGCATGGGGTGTACTTGAAAACAGGTAGGAGGCAGCAGGGTTGCGTTAGGGTTTGCAGAAGAAACCGATAAGGCAAGGATGGGCAATCTGGGCAGACTGTGTTGGACAAGCGGTCCTTTTCTACCAACAGATGATTAGTAACCTAAAGTACACAATGTTAAGTGCACTAAAACATGATGCAGTATTTAAATGTTTCTAGTTTGAGGGCCTCATCCTGCAGTTATGTGCCAGGGAGTGGAGAGTTACCCTTTAAATATTTAACATGATTAAAAAGAAAGGTGACCCAAAAAAAAAAAATTACATTACACTGTCATAACATTAGGCAGATAGAGAGCAGTACTGTACCATCAGTTTTATATGGGCAGATCATATTTGTAGCCAACTAATGGTAAGTTAGCTTAATGAACACTAGATCTACTTGAAGATACAGCTCTTGCAGCAGGTTACACCATTAGGACTGAAGCGGCAGGCGTCAGGACCCTGAGGAAAACTTATAGCTAGCTATCTTCATGAGGACCCCTGACGTCGGTCCCACCTCCGGCGTCCGGTCCGCCTCCGTCAGGCGTGGTACATAAGGGGCGGTCCTGCCAGAATCACCAGTTCTTTCCGCTGTCGACTTAGTATGCCCGACCCTTCCGGTCTAAGTCTAGCGCGACGCGTGGTTGCTGAACTTTCCACGGAATTTGCTTCACTGAAGAATTTTCTTTGCTGATGTCCTCTCGACCTCCGGGCATTCATCAAAGTGTGCTTGGGAAGCGGATCCCTTTAAGGACCCTCACACGGCTTGCGTTAGGTGCCTGGGCCCAGAGCACGACACCCAGGCCTGTTCCCTCTGCCAGGGATTCAATAGCGCATTCCAGGATCCGGCGACAGAAGGCTCTTCAGGTGTTCCTTCTTGAAGAAAAACTTGAGCCATGTCCTCTAAAGGGAATCTTCCCATAAGCACGCAGAAAAGAAGAGAAGGGAGAAGGACCCTTCCAGGTCTCCGACTGGCCTCCGAGTCCCGCAGCTCCAGGTCTAAGTCGGACCGGTCCCTATCCAGGGCCTCCTCCCTCCCCAGCTGCGGTGGCTGTTTCTCGGTCTTCTCGCCCCCACCGCCAGGCCGCCGTCGTCCTCCACCCCTAAGGCCATGGCGAAGGGTCAGGGAGGCGTCATCACCATCGCCACAAGTCGGGCTCCCGCTCGTGGGTACCAGCGTCCGGTCCTCTTCAGTGCCCGCCCGGAAAGACCCTTGAGCTTACCCGCTGAAGAGGCCGGCAGACCCGGAGCCGCTGCCGGGCCAAACCTTCCCATCGGACATCGGTTGGGGACCGACGTCCGCGGGCGCTTGAGAAGAGGGCCCCGCGCTCCAACTGTCATCGGGCAGGAGTCTCTACGGAGGAAGACCTGACGTAGCCCGAGGACCAGGCGGGCAATCCCGGCCTCGCACAGTCTCCCAGGGCTCCCTCGCCCGCCGCGAGGTCTCTGTGGAGCCGGTCGCGGGACCCGGCGTCCGACCCTCGGCGTCTGAGCGGCGTCGGGATTGTCTCTGTGCGGATGTAAAGGATCTCTTTACATACTGGTGGGACACCATTAAAGGACGTGGCGCCCACCGCCTTCCCTCCTCCTCCTCGGCCCGCCCCCCCTTCGCCTGTGGGGTCGGTTGTCCGCCTACTATCCCCAGGGAGTCCAGATCCCTCCCAGGGCTCGACATGCAAAGAGGAGACCTCCACAAGATGATCTTCTTCTGGATCACCCAGCCCAAAAGAGATCCAGGAGACGCCGACGTCGCCCGACGGAGGACGCGGATCAATATATTCCACTTCTAGATCCCCATCTCCAATCTCAGTCCCTTCTCCGGACCCACGTGAGACACCACGTCTCCTCCGATGACCCCTCGTTCATGGATATCATGCGCCATATCCAGGAGAACATGGGGTGGGAGTTAGACCCCGAAAGATTGCGCCTGGCTAAGTATCTTCGGCAGAAGGACCCCAAGCCTGTGGTGGTGCCACCCTTGGTGGACACTTTTGTGGACGTCCACCAAGGCGTGGAAGCATCCACATTGGTTACCGCGGTGCCGAAGAAAGCCGACTCTCTCAAGGCCCCTAGGAGGACCAGTATTTGACGCAACAACCTCTGGCGATTCTCTGGTCATAACAGCCTCATGACCCAGTCCCAAAGGCAGCAGCATTTGAGCACCCTGCCACCGGATCCAGAATCCAAGCAGTTGGACTCTTGGGCAGGCGCACGATAGCTTCCGCTACCTGCGCCATCAGATCCTTAAATTATCTGACCCACATGATTCAATTTCAGAACGCTCTGTGGGAGCAGGGTCTGGAGGCAGCTGAGAAGCTACCTGAAGGTGGACAGAAGGAGGAGATGCTCCAGCTCCTCCGCCGGGTTCAGACGTGGGGACCCAGTGCTTAGAGCCGTATGATTCCGCTGGACTCATCGGCCAGAGCAGCAGCTTCAGGCGTTTGTCTCCGGAGACACCTGGCTCGTGTTCTCAGTTTCACCCCGGACGCCCAGAAGAACATTATGGACGCCTTTTCGAGGAAGATGTGTTGTTTGGTAATCCTTCGGAGAAGATTATTACCAAACTGCAAGAGGCGGAAGGCAGTGAGATCGGTCCAAGCGATGTACCCGGCCTAGACTAGGTTCCTTTCATAGGCACCAAGGCCAGTTTCCGTGGGCGGACACAGAGGCAACAACCCGCTCCCGCCACACAACAGAGGGGCTCTGGTTTCCAGAGAACCCAGGGAAGCAGCCCACTAGCAGAGGTCAACGATCCCTAGAGCGACCCAGCCAGCGGGCTCCGCCTGCCGCCACAGCATGACTCCTTTCCGCCCCCGCCTCAGGATCAACGGGATGTTATGGTCGGGGTCGCATATGCAACTTCCTGCCGGGATGGCAGGCAATCACCACCGACAGGTGGGTTCTTCAGTTGGTCAGCGTCTGCTACTTTTTAGAGTTCGGAAAAGCCACCCTCGAGGCCTCCTCTGCTCTCCCGGTATTCGGGTCAGCATGGCGCCTTAATTTGGCAAGAATACCTGCCCCTGAACAAGAGGCGATAGAGACGTCCCGGAAACCAGAGAGGACTAGGGTATTATTCTCACTTCTTCCTGGTTCCCAAGAAAACAGGGGACCTCCGTCCGATTCTGACCTGGAGCGACCTCAACATGTCGGTCGCATGCAAGAGATTCCGATGGTGACCCTTCCGGCCTTATCCCCATGCTAAAGCAGGCGCCTATTTAGCGTCCCTTAGACATGCAGGACGCCTACCTGCATATCCCCATAGCTCAAGCGCATCAGAGGTTCCTCGCGCTCGTAGTTTCTAGGCCACCATTTCCAGTTCCGGCTCTCCCTTCGGACTGTCATCCGCACTAAGGGTCTTTACCAATGCATGGCAGTCGTGGCAGCATCTCTAAGGAGAAAGGGCCACTATGTGTTCCCTGCACTCTACTATTGGCTTCTCATGAAATTTCCAGCGCAGGCTTTTGATCGCTAACCAGGACATGTCGCTCACAAGAATCCTTATAAATCAAGAGAAGTCCTTCCTGGTACCGTCGCGAAAACCTGCAGTTTGAGGGGCAGTACTGGACACGGGTCCAGGGAAGAGCTTTTCTTCCAGCCGATAGGGCGGAACGCATCAGGTCCCTCATAGGGGACTTATCGTCAACCTAGACCGCATCAGCCAGGTCGGTCCTTCGCCTGCTCGGACACATGGCTGCGGCTATTCCCACGTCCTCTCGCACGACTCCACATGCAATAACGCAGTGGATGCTCAAGGCGCAATGGGAACAGAGGCAAGACCATTTGCAGCATCCAGTCAGGATTCACAAAACTCGTGATTCGAGACTGGCAATGGTGGTTAGCCCCGGTCACTCTCCAAAGGTGTCCTGCTTGCAGCGCTCGCCCCAGAGATAACCTTTGCCACGGACGCCTGGTCTCGGGTGGAGAGCACACCTAGACGGGGTGAAGTATCAGGGTGCGTGGACCTGCTTGGAGGCCCATCTCCATATCAACGCCCTGAGATGAGGGCTTTCTCTATGCACTTCAGGCTTTTCAGTCCATAATTCCGCCATGCACTATCCTGCTTCAGACGGACAAGACGGCGTAATGTATTACCTCAACAAACAAGGGCGACACTCTTACCTCTGCAGGAGGCCATGAGAGTGTGGGATTGGGTAATCGGACACGGCGTAAAACCTGATTGCCGCTCACGCCTGGGGTGGACAACACACTGCAGACGGCCTGAGTCGCTCCCAGGCCAGAGTCCACGAGTGGAACTGTCAGGAGGTGGCAGAGGATCTGTTTCTTCGATGGGGAGTTCCAGAGCTGGACTTGTTCGCATCCCCATCCAGCACAAACTGCCCAATTTTTGCTTGCTAGGTCCAGGGCCTGGTGTTTTCTGGCTAGACGCTTGTCCCTCTCCTGGGTGAACAGATTCTTTATGCCTTCCGCTGATCCAGAGAGTTCTTCCATGCTGCGCAGGGAGCATGCGCGAATGATTCTGGTGGCTCCGTTCTGGCCCAGACATATGGTTTCCTTGCTGGCACAGCTATCTCGAACCCTCGCTCTCATGCCGCCAGCTCCCACCTACTGTCTCAGGAGGAAGGTTCATTGCTCCATCCGGATTCTCCGTTCTTTGAACCTGCATGCATGGCTCCTAGAGACATAGCCATTTTTGCGCCACGGGTCTCGCAAGAGGTTGCTGAGGTTCTCTCCCAGCCAGAAAGCCGCAACGATGCTACATATGCCATGAAGTGGCATCGCTTTTTGTTCATGGTCAAGGGCTCGTGGACCTTTCCCCTTTAGTTTGTCCCTGCGGGAGTAATTTTAGACTATCTCCTGTCTCTATTCCATTCAGGGCTAGCCTACCTCTCTATATAAAGTGCACCTTTGTGCTATTTCGCTCACCATCTTCCAGTGGGCACTGTATTATTGCTCAGCTTGACGCTCTCGGGAGTTTCTTAGAGGAGTGTTGCACCTTAGGCCTCCCATTAGGGACCCAGTGCCTCCGTGATCTACTCTTTGTCCTGGAACAATTTACGCCCCTCCCTTTGAGCCTGCCGCGGATTGCAGCTACGCTTTCGTTGTGGAAGACGTTATTTGGTTGCCGTTACTTCAGCCAGAAGGATTTCTGAGCTTCACGCCTCATGTGCAAAGAGCCCTATTTGGTTTTTCACTGGGACAGAGTATCTTCTGAAGCATGAACCCAAAGTTTTTGCCTAAGGTGGTTTCGACACTTACTTTGAATCAGGATATTGACCTTCCGGTCTACTTCCCGAGTTACTGTAACAGAGGAGAGGCTTTGCTCCACACCTTGGACGCTCACCGCAGCCTGAGGTATTACCTTAACAGAACTAAACCCTTCGGCTTCTGACCAGCTTTTTGTCTCTTTTTCCGAGAGGATGAAAGGCCAACCGTGTCCAAACAGACTTTGTCCCGCTGGCTTGTCCAGTGTATTTCGTGACTGTTACCAGATTAAACAAAGCCCTCCCGGTTCTATCCGGGTCATTCTACCAGGGGTGTGGCCACTTCCTTTGCAGCTCCGAGCGTCTCTATTTCTGCTATTTGCGCTGCAGCTACTTGGAGCTCTGTGCATACCTTATCAGGCATTACAGTCCGACATAGCTTCTAGGCGGAGCCGGTTTCGCCTAGCGGTGTTGTAAGGTCTTGTCCTGAGTCAGGACTTGGATTGTTTTTTTCTCTTGTCTCTCTGCCTCCTCCTGATCTTCTGTAGCGCTACTGCTTGGGAATCAGTCCTAATGGTGGAGCCTGTTGCAAGAGCTGTATCTCGAAGTAAGATAGTACAGTTACGTAAGAACTTACCGTAACAGTAGATCTTCGAGAACAGCTCTTGCAGTAGGTACCTTCCTGCCCACCTTCCTTAGAGGAAGCACGGCTCTGCTTTCCAAAAAAAGGAAGAAAAGCAGAAGAAAGGTGTAATGAATGATGGAGACGGAGAAAAGAAGGAACAGCCCTATTGGGATTTTTCCCCTTTATTGCCCTTCTGACGGTGGATCCTCGGTCCCCTTCTGATGTCATCCTGCGGCCGGGTCTCCGGGCGAGAACTGGGGATTCGGCGGACGCTTCTGGCGTAGTCATTCTCCGCACGCCTGACGCCGGAGGCGGAACCGACGCCGGGGTGGTCCGCCGAAGATAGCTAGCTAGAAGTTTTCCGTGTGGTCCTGACGCCGCCGGCTTCAGTCCTAATGGTGTAACCTGCTGCAAGAGCTGTTCGAAGATCTACTGTTACGGTAAGTTCTTACGTGAACTGTACTTTCTTCAACGTAGTTGAGGGTCCAGCCTGAACGGTGTTGGTCAACAACGCTCCAGCAGTGCTAAACATCCTCTCAGATGGCACACACTTGTAGGAGGCAGCTTAGGTATTTTAAAGCAAGTTGTGCTAAGTGAGGAGAGGAGTTCATTTTCTGAATCCAGTAACCCAGTGGATTAACGTTAAAGGACTCCGCTGATTCTACAAAGTAGCCATTAAGTAAATTTTCTGTAGATAGTCTAAGACTGTGAGCATTTGTGTTGCTGTTGACGAAGTAATGTAATGAATAATGCCCAGTCACTCTCCTCTGGCATTTCCACTATACCGCCTCTGCCCATTTCCACCAGTACCATCCGATTCCAAAACACTACATGCCTGTTTCTCTCCCTCAGGATCCTGAACTGTGGAGGATCTTCTTCCACCTTCCAGTGTCTCACTGCCTGCATGGCACTATTTAACTCTTCACTTAGCTGTTGCTTAAAACGAGTCAGCCTGTGGCTGTCCATGGCTATATGAAGGATCTCGCATTTGAAGCTAGGGTCCAACATGGAAGCAAATATATGATGGCAGGTATCCATGACATTGGTGAACCTTGCATCAAGTTCTGCATCAAGATGAACAACAAGCTCAGTGACCTCTTGTGTACTCATGTATTGTCAGCCAAAAACCGCTGTGACAAACTTTTTGAGAATAATCAGAGCTGGGATAACCCTAAGGTTGCGGTAGCACTTAGGTCACATGTACTCATCTCAGATTGCGAAGAACCTTCACCTTGCCATCAAGAACTAACCAATCATGATGTCCTAGGACTCCTGCAATGTCTGCCTCTATAAACATTTCATATAATGTCCACTTTGATCCAGCAGTCTTGGAAGGACCAGGTATGAAGAATTCACCAAGGGCTAATATTTTGTTTACACGATGTTGGGGCAGAGCAGGTGTTCCTGGATTTCATAATTTGTTAGTGGCTTTACAGAGTGATGGAAATGGCTGCAAATGGAAATAGGTTGTGGATAATATGTTGTTGGTTCTAGTATTGCTACGCAGTGAATGAGTCACCACTAAATGTAGTGTGTGTGCAAAGAAATGAATACTCACAAAATGGCCATCCTTGATGGTTTTCACCATGTTTGGCGCCTATTATCGGTAACAAAAAAACAACTTTTAAATTGTTGTTAACACCAGTCCGGAGAGCAACATGTCTTGCAGGAACATGAGAACATTATGTGCTCTCTGATCTTCCTCCATCAGTCCGATATTCAGCAAAGCTGACCTAATGTGATTTACCAGATTGTGGGGGTGAGGGGGACCAAGGATGAGCTGCAGGTGATGCATTGGAAACAGCAATATCAGGCTGTTGCACACCAGTGTGCAGTTAAGAGAGATAGGCACGCAGGGAGTTATCGCTAGTCCAGATATCTGACGGCAGTGAAAAATGCCACCAACAGCCTCTTCAGGCAGAGCAGCAACAGCAGATCGCACACAATCATACAGTTGTGACAATACACTCTCTGAAATTGAAGTACGCGATGGTATCTGATAACGGTGCAAATAGTTGAGAAGTCATCGGAAGCCAGTAACTTCAACAACTGAGATAGGCTAGAGATCCAACGATGACATCTTGGCAGTCAGCTGTGTGATTTGCTGTGCTGTTGGAAGTGAGGCATGATACTTTGTTCATGCATGCAGAGCATCCATTATTGAGCTGCTAGGGGAGACATCGATGTGGACCGCTTCACTTGTGGTGTGTGCTGTCTGCCTTGTAGTATATCTGAGTTAAGTAACCAGAGTAGAGGACTCTGTGTTGGTGGAGGGAATGTGACAGGGTTGAATAGGGCCCTGTCCCAGTTCTGGAGAAAGTGTTTAAATGCAAGGATCTGTTCTATTGTGTGTTTGGTTGCGCAGCCAAATTTTTCTCATGAGACCCAGGAGTTGGATCACCCTGATGGTCTTGCAATTTTCTGCCTCTGCTATCTCTCTACCCTCACTTGCTGTTCTGTCTTTCAAACAACATGAAGTCTTGCTGTATTCTGACAATTGCTGTGATTCCCAACCTTTGAACTGCCCGGAGAACAAAGAGTCAACTTTCCATGCAGGGCATGGAGCAGCTGAGCTTCGAGCTCGGTTGAAGTCTCTATCTGGAGTGTTTTGAACTTAAACCGTCAGATTCTTTATCTACCACTGAACGGTCGCCCGGAGATTTCTCCTTCAGCTCGGTTCGAAAGTCGGTTAAAGTTTTCAGTTTTCATCGGTTTTAAACCGAAAAGTATCCGATAGTCAGTTCAGTCTCTGTCTGTGGTGCCGTGAGTACTAGATAGGAATTGTTCTATTTTTCTGTATGGAACTTGTAAGTGCGCGGTTCGTCTGCTGAACCGCCATTTGATTGTGAATTTTGTTATACTTAGTGTGTGGTTACCGGTTCTTATCGGTTCTAAAAAACAAACGTGTTTTTAACCAGTTTTTCCAATACCCGAGCGGTTAGGAACCGATAAGGGAGTCTAGCTCATGTTGCCGAAAAAAGGGTAAGTTTGGTTAGGTTGGACATGTCTGAGAAACCAAGAGAAAACCGGGCCCACTGGGTTTCAATGACTGCAGTGAGTGTGGAGGTCTTTGCTAAGGCCGATCCCTACACCACCTGTGTTTATTGTCTGGGGTTTGACCACCCCGATTCAGACTGCCAATATGTAAACATTTTCCCAAATCTACCCTTGAGAAGAGATTAGGTAGACTGAGGGAAAAGAAGGCCGAGAAGTCCACTGACCCGGATGGCCAGCCCGTTCGATTCGACCGAACCAGGAAGGAGTGCCCTCTGACCAGGGCAATACTTCTTCGGCAAAGGAGAGCCGATTCCGAGGGATCGGTTCCACAAAAGAAAGCGCAAAGATAAACCGACCGTTCGGATCCAGAGGTTCATGTTCCAACCGTCAAGAGATAGCCAGGGCGTATCTCAGATTGTGAATCGCCTCGTTCAGTTCCGACCGATCCGGCTCCTTCTGGCAGGGGTTCAGTTCGATTTGTTCTCCTGTTCAAGACTATACCCTTGAAGATTTTTATGAACCGGAATTTGAAGAGGAAGGGAATTTGAGGATTATGATGCAAGTGAAGGTCTGGATCTGCCTGTGGAACCGGACATCTCCCCAGACAGACCTTCAGATGTTTCCTCCTAGGCTTTCTGAGTCCCCTCTCATTTTTTGTTTTACAGAAAGGTGGTTGAAACCCTCCAGCTTCCTATGGAGGAGGCTGTGAAAGATCAAGAGGAGCCTGATTATGTAGAGGTGATGGATATCCCAGAGTCCAGGAGACTGTCTATTCCTCCATAAATCTTCTGGGAAACAGACACTAAAAATTGTAGTCTCCAACACTATACCTCCTGTGGATAGAAGAATGGAAGATGGAAGAATGGACAAGAGGTATACACTTTCAGGCTCAGACACGGAGTTCTTATATCAACAATGCAGCCATGTTGAGTAGTGCAGGCTGCTGCCTGTGACAAGGCAAATATTTGCTTGGCTTCACACACCCCTGACAAGGACTCCAGGAAGATTGATGCCATGGCAAAGAAGCAGTACATGGCATCTTCTTTGGGCTCAGGCAGGCGAATTACATGGTCTATACAGCCAGGTACCAGAAGTCCAGGTGGGACACTGTACTGGCACTGGCTAAACAGGCCTCCCTCAGCTAGCCAAGGAGCTGGAGGAGGTGGCTGCAGATGGGATTGAGGCATCTAAGGTTCAGTTTCATGCTGTTGTGGACTGTAATGATGTTTCATCTAGAGTCATGGCTACATCTGTGGCTCTTCGGAGGATAGCTTGGCTCAGATGTACTAGTCTCTTCGAGGACACCCAGGCTAAGGCCATGGATTTTCCTGTAGTGGGTAATTTTCTATTCTAGGGACATGGATATGTTGTTAATCCACACTTTCTGGCAGGTATCCTTGCCGCTTTAAATCTTGCTGGAAGGTTTTCGTTGGCTCCTCCCACCCACCCGGTGGTAAACTCTCAGCCCGCCCCATGACGCCAGATCTTCTTACCGCTTGAAGCTCAGGTTCCTCCTTAACGCTCTGCATATAAGACTGGTTCCTTATTTCTTCAGTTTACCTAAATTACTTTTAGGTTTTCAAGACTTGGTCATTTATTTCCCTCAGCGCTGATGGACAAATCGACTCCTGGTTTTGAAGGTGCCCATGCGGGCAGAAGATGTCTCAGACGGATCCGCATTCCACGTATGGCCTACTGCTTGGGCCTTGAGTATGACCCGCAGGCTTGCGTCATCTGTGCTCTTCTTTTCGCCCACGTCTCTGAAGACCGCTCCGCCTGCTTGCAACTTGGGCGTCCCGAAACTTTTTTCCTCCCGTAAAGTCAAGAGGCCCGCTTGATGGTTTCCTGGGCGGGCGGCTCGGGCGGATCAACTTGAGCAGATGATCGCCTCTTGCCTTCCTCGCTGCAGCATTTATCCCACTCCTCCTGGGATCTTCCTATTCAGCTTCTTTCAAGGAGCTTGTCTGTCCCTCTCCACTGAGGGAGAGGGACCATCATCTTCAGGGCCTTCCTCTCGGTCCAAGAAGAAGGACCACAAAGGTAAGTCCCTCCGTCGACGCTCTTGGGAGCGGAGAGGTCCGTCTCACCAAGTAGTCGACCTCGACTGGTCGATCTCTTCGGCTTCGCCATCAACCACGCGCCCCTGTCAGGTCAGTTGACTGAGACTCCTGTCCGACACAGTCGAGATTTTTCTCGACCCATCGGATGGGTTGTCGACCGTGAAGCCAAAACCCTCACTCCCCAGTTCCCCGGGCGGAGATTGAGGTTTCCGTGGATTCTTCCTTGCCTCCGGTTCCGGAGTCCACGGTTGAACCCTCGAGCCGAGGGAGAGCGGGTTTCCCACCCTGCCCCAGAACCCTCCTTGAAAAGCCGAGGTTCGCGGTCTCAGTCTCGACTTCTTCGGTCCAGCCGATCCCGCCATCATAGGCAGTCTGGTATCGCGGGCAAGTGCATCACCGCTTGTCCTCCTCCTCGGACGAGGAGGCTTTGACGCAAGTTGCGCCGGCACTGCAGGACCTCATGTGGCAACAGCTTCTTCTGTCCAGGAGCAAGCAGACTTCGCCGCCTTCCTCGCTATCAAGTGGTTGTCACCGAGCGTGCCAGAGCAGCCCTCGCTCTAGCCGAGGCGCCTGCTCCCATGCCTGTTGCTTCAGCCAAAGCGGCTGCCCCACCGATTCTGGTGGAACCTCCGCCCACAGCCGCTGTTTGGGGCCCCACCAAGAATTCTCGTTGGCCCAGGGTCTGCCCCATAGGCTGTCTGTCACCTTACTCCTGATCACCCTCGCAGGTGGAGGGTGGCTCAGGCCCAAGGCAGTTTCATGGACTCTTTGAGTCCGACGATTCTTCCCTGTTCTCCAGGCGAGTTGACTTGGAGTCCTCAGGAGGTCGTCGCTGACGATAGCCCATCGTCCTTCATGGGTTTGCTTAGGCTCATCTCGGAGTACACCAGGATGCAGCTCGAGCCCGTGATCGGCGGCCAAGTACCCCTCACTGAGATTTTGACTGAGGGATTCTCCCACGGAGGCCTTCCGTGGCCGAGGCCATTGTGGCCTGGCCTTGAGCTCTGGCAGCCCTGCTTCCCTGCCCTGCGCCCGCCAGGATGGCGAGGAAGCATACGGTCCCTACCGGCTCCTGCTGTCCGTTTTCTCAGAACACCCTCAGCCGAGGGGTTGGTTACCGACAGCGTCTTCCGCGGCCGGAAGGCCAGGACGCAGGATGTTCCTTCCGACAAAGAGTTCAAAGTTGAGACTACCGGGCGCAGTCCACGCTGCGCCTCCCTTGGCCTCGCAGCCAGCTTGGCGTGCTGATGGCGCGCACTTCTCTCATGCCCTGTTGGGCTCCCTGGATGAGGTAGTCCCTCATCTCCTGGCTGACCTGCAGACCACGGTTAAGCAGGTGCGGGACCAGAGCAGTGGCCAACAGCAACTTAGACTGCTTTGGACATCGTTGACTCATCGCGCCAGGTCAGTAGCGGCCGCGAGTGGGCTGTCGCCATCGGGCATGACTGAGGATATCCACTCACAGAGGATACCCAGCACAACTTGGCTGATGACCCTTCCTGGGGACCGACCTCTTGGCCCTGGGTGGAAGGTCATGTCCAGAGGATCGAAAGTCCAGTGCCACTCTGGACTCGGCCCTCATCCGCCCAGAGGGGACAAGGGCCGAGACCGCAACCTAAGCCCTTTCGTCTGCCTTCGCCTCGTGCACGTCCGCCCAGCAGCATCAGGGGCCAGGCAGGCTCGCGCTGGCATCCCAAACCTGGGGCCCGGCTTCCTTATCCAGGAAGCAGGGAGGTAAAGGCCCAGGTGGCCCTCGGCGGTTCCTCCTCCAAGCTCTGTTCAGTGACGGGGCTGAGGGGTGTCGCCACCAACCTCTCTCACCCCACCCCAGGTTCCCCGTGGAGAGACGGCTCCGCCACTTCCTTTCCGCCTCTGGTCTGCTATCACCAGACCAGTGGGTGTTGAAGTGGTAGGAAAGGCCTGCCTCTGGAGTTCGAGCAGGCCCGCCCTTCCGAGCTGTCGCCCCCCACTGGGGCCTTAAAGCGCCTCGCCGCTGTTGGCTCACCGAGCCGACATCGCTCTGCTCCTCGAGAAAGAGGTGATCAGAGAGGTGGCGGACCCTCCTCAGACCCAGGGTTTGTGTCCAGGTACTTCCTGGTCCCAAACGGACAGGGGCTGGCGCCCTATTCTCGACCTGCACAACCTAAACAGTTCCTAAGGTCTCGGACCTTCAGGATGGTCAGTCTGGCTCAGATAATACCATCCTGGAATCGGCGTGCGGTTCTGCTCTCTGGACCATCAGGACGCGTTTTCACGTCCTGTCCATGTCTCACCAGAGATTCCTCCGCTTCAGAGCGGAAGGATCCCTTTACGAGTTCCGACCCATGCCCCTTCAGCCTTTCTCTTGCTCCCAGGGTCTTCACCAAATGCATGGCAATGGTGACAGCTTTCTCTTGGGCGCCGAGGGGTCCGGTGTACCCCTACTCTGACGATTGGCTGATGGCAGCCCCTCCAGACAGGAGGTGGAGCGGTCTAGAGATCTGACCTCGGGTTTGTTTCTCAAATCGGTCTCTCATCAACGAGGCCAAGTCGGACTCGGACCAAGCAGGTGATTTTTTCTTCGGGCAGAGCAAGCTCTTCTTGAGCAGAGCACGGCTCCCAGCGGACAGGGCCGAGTTCTTTCCTCCTTGCCCAATCATTTCTGTTGGGCAATCACGCCCTGCCCGGGACTTCCTGGGTCTCATGGCAGCCTGCACCAGTGTGGTCGGTTGGGCCCGCTGGCACATCGTCCCCTTCAGTGGGACTGGCAGTTAGTGGTCACGCTGCGATCCATTGGACCAGCTAGTGGCGGTGACCCAAGGGATGTGGGCAGCTCTCAGTGGTGGACCCGTTCCAGCTCATCTGCAGGAGGGCATCCCGTTTGTCTGCCCCGAGCCGATGGTCTCTATCGACCGATGCCTCTCTGGGTTGGGATGCCCATCTGGGGAGCACAGAGTGCACGGCCTCTGCTCCCCTCGGGAGTCCCGATGCCATATCAACCTGCTGGAGCTGGGCGGTTCATCTAGCCCTCACCGCTTGCTCCATTCCTACGGGTCAAGTGGTTCAGGTCCAGATGGACAATACCACGACCATGTACTACCTAAACCGCAGGCGGGGACGTGCTCCATGCCTCTGTGCAGGAAGCTCTCCGCATTTGGTCACTCGTGGCCAGCCTGGAGGCGGATCTCTAGCCATTCATGTGGCAGGAGCTTCCAACTCCTGGCCGATGCCCTAAGCCGGATAGGGGCTGTGTCTCACGAGTGGCTCTCCTGCCGGAGGTAGTACAAGATCTGTTCTCCCATTGGGGCACACTCCGGTGGACCTGTTTGCCTCCAGGAGACGCAGGCTGAGGCTGTTCCATGCCCGCCCTCAGCAGGGCTCGCTGCAGGGGATGCCTTCTCGAGGGCCCGTGGACCCGGGCCTCTTCTGTCCCTTTCCCCCATTTTCCTTGATCCACAAGGTGCTTTTCAAGCGAGGAGGACAAGGCGCAGGTGATTCTGGTAGCCCCAGACTGGCCCCGCTAATGCTGGTATCCAGATCTCCTCGGCCTCAGCTCCAGGCTCCCGAGGCAGCTTCCAGCTCGCTTGACCTACTTTCAGTCAATCAGGGAAGGTGTTCCATCCGGACGTTTCAATCCTGCGTTGCGGCTTGGTTCCTGAGCGTGCTAGAGTTCCAGGCCTTGGGTCTTTTCAACGAGGTCCTCAGTGTAGTTGAGGCGTCCCGTAAGGAGTCGACCAGGAATGTGTGCCTTCAAATGGAAGAGGTTTTCCATTTGGTGTCAGGGCAAGTCTGGACCCTTCCTTCTGTTCCTTGAGCAAGCACCTTGGACTATCTGTGGTCCCTCTCTCAGCAATGGCTTAGGTCGACGACCCTAA
The DNA here is from genome assembly GCA_016271365.2 of Neoceratodus forsteri. Lineage (NCBI taxonomy): Eukaryota > Metazoa > Chordata > Ceratodontiformes > Ceratodontidae > Neoceratodus > Neoceratodus forsteri. Next base: position 924,689,993 of record CM028135.1, on the reverse strand, counting down.
AGGTGCACCTGGCAGCTATCTCTTGCTTACCGGGCGCGGCCAGGAAGCAGTCGTTGGCAGCAGGGAAAAGGTGGTCTCATGCTTTCAAAGGCCTTGATCATATTTCTCTCCGGTGCGCAGAACCTCCACCTCCGTGATCTACTTCTGGTACTGGCAAAGCTATGGGCAAGCTATTCAAACCAGTGCACAGGTGTGATCTCTCTCACCTGTCGTGGAAGACCGGCTTCTTGGTGGCTATCATGTCAGCCAGAAGGATAGGAGAGCTCCAGGCGCTTTCCATCGAGTCTCCTTACCTGGTCTCCAGAGGGACAAGGCTGTCCTGCCCCTCCGAATTTCCTTCCAAGGTGGTGTCGGAGTTTCACCTAACCAGGTGTTGACTCTGCTGGTGTTCTACCCCAATCACACCTCGGAGGCAGAATATAGGCTCCATACTGTGGACCCTAGAAGGGCCACTTACTATAAGGAGACACGGCTGAAATTCGGGAGAGGTTCGCCAGCTGTTTGTCACCTACGCTGAAGCGCACCTGGCAGACCTGCAGCCAAGCTGGACGATAGCAGGTGGGTCACCTCCTGCATAGATCTCTGACTATAGGTTGGCGGGCATGGAGCCTTCCAGAGGGTTAAGAGCTCATTCTACCCGCTTACTACCGCTGCATCGGTGGCTGCTTCCAGGGACATCCCTATCCAGGAAATCTGCAGGGCTGCTACCTGGAAGTCGGCACACACCTTCATCACACATTACCACATCGACCTTGAGTCACGCCGGATGCTGGTTTTGGGGCCTCGGGTCTCCAGTCTCTATTCCCTAAGTAGAGGGGTGTGCGCCTTGCCTCCCTCCTCCTGGAGACCTGCTAGAGTCTGCCAGAAAGTGGATGAACAACATATCCATGTCCCTAGAAATACAGATTACTCACCTGTAACAGGAGTTCTAGGAATGGTATACGTTGTTCTTCCACCCAACCTCCCGGCTGACGCACTACCTGAGCTTCCAAAGGCCAGATCTATGCCATATGGAGCTGAGCGAGTTTTACCACCCAGGTGGGTGGGAGGAGCCAGCTTGAAGACCTTCCGGCAAGATTTAAAGCGGCAAGGATACCTGCCAGAAAGTGTGGATGAACTACATATACCATTCCTAGAACTCCTGTTACAGGTGAGTAACCTGTATTTTGGGAGCAGACAGAGAATTACATGAGGAAAATGGATGAGTACAGGACCACTTACAGGAGTGCTCAGGCCAAGGAAAGGCAGGCAACCTCAAAGGCAGCAGTCTAGGGGCAGGAGCAGGCCTTTTCAAAGGCCTTTTACCAAGCACAGGCCTCCTCTTCCTTTTCTCAGAGCGGGTTCTTCAGAGGGAGAGGCAGAAGGGATGAGCAGGCCTGCATCCAGTCCTCAGCCTAAAGCCCCTGCCAACAGACACCCTGATGGGCCTGCCTAGGTCGAGACTCCAATTCCAGTAGGGGCAGGCTGGCTTACTTTGTCCAGGACTGGATGTCTATTACATCAGACAAGTGGGTCCTGAAGTAGTACGCCAGAGACTGGTTCGCTTCAAAAATTTCCAAAGATGAGAGCCAGATCTTTCCACCTGCAAATCTCCTCGGAAACCCTTGCCCTAGAGGCAGAGGTTCTTCTCCCAGCTTTAAGAGCTACAGAGAGAGTACCTACCCTTCACTGGGGCAAAGGACTGTGCTCCAGGTACTCCTGGCCCCCAAAAGACAGGGAGTGGCGACCCATCCTAGACTTAAGATATCTAAACAAACATCCTTTAAAACCAAAGTTCAAGATGATAACTCTGGGAATAATCCTTCCTCTCTAAAGCCAGGGACTGGCTAGCCTTCCTGGACCTCAAAGATGCCTACTTTCAATCCCATCAGGTGCTCCCACAGAAAGTACCTCAGGTTCGAGTTACCTCAGGCCACTATCAGTTCAGAGCAATGCCCCTTTGGCCTAACCTCAGCCCCAAGGGTTTTCTCAAAGTGTCTGGCAGTAGTAGTTGCCTTCTAAGAAGGCAAAGATTTGCTATTTCCTTATCTGGACGACACAATAGTGGGTCAGTCTCCAGACCAAGTCAGTCTCACCTGCAAGTGACCCAGCAAGTGCTCACTTCTAGGATTTCTTCTCATCCTTCCCAAGTCAGTTCTTGAACCAGTCCAGCTTGACCTTTATAGGGGTAGAACTGGACACACTGGAGCAAGAGCCTTTCTTCCTCTAGAAAGGGCAAGGGCTGTTATGGAACCAGCTTCTTCCTTCAGCCTTCGAGTATTCTGACTATCAAGACATTTCCTCCAGCTCTTGGGCCTACATGGTGCTTCTTCAGCAGTGGTCCAAGGGGCAAGAATCCAGATGAGGGATATTCAGTTCCACCTGTGAGCCTTCTGGTCTCAGAGAAAGGACTCCTCACCAAACTGATTCCAGTGACTTGACCTTGATCCAAGCCTCCAGTGGAGGCAGGATCAGGACAATTTAAGGCAAGGTGTTCCTTTGTTGCTCAGCCTTGTTCAGTGGTCCTTACCACGGATGCTTCTTCCTGGGCTGGGAGCCCACCTGGGGTCCCTTACTCTCCAGGGGCTGTGGTCCCCAAGAACTCCTTCTCCACATCAATCTTCTGGAGCTCAGGGCAGTTTTTCTGGCTCTAAAAGCGTTCTCACAGTCTGTTCAGAACAAGGTGGTTCAAGTCCAGAACAGACCACCACCACCATGTGGTACATCAACAAACAGGGAGGCACTCAGTCCACGGCCTTGTGCACAGAAGCCATGAAGTTGTGCTCCTGGCTTATTCCCTGCAAACCTTGTCTTGTAGCAGTTCACCTTCCAGGCAAGGACAGTGTGCTAGCAGATGCACTGAGCAGGATTTCTCAGGGCTATCACAAATGGTCCCTGGACCCTCAGGTTTTGAAAGTGATTTTTCAAGGTGGAGCACTCCAGAGATAGACTCTTTGCAGTCCCAGACAATCACCAACAGGGAGTGCAGACCCTTTTGTTGCAGACCTCCAGTCATGGTCTCTCTCCTCTGGACGCCTTGATCCTCAATTGGGAGGGAAGTTTCTATATGCCTTTTTCCCCTTCCTCTTCTGTTCACAGTTTTGGTAAAATAAGGTCTCAACCATGCAAGGTGATTCTGATTGCTCCAGATTGGGCCAGACAGCCCTGGTACCCCTATTGCTGTCCCTAGCAGTCCATCTTCCCTGTCTCTTCCCAGGAATTACAACCTGTTAACATCCTCTCAGGGAAGGATTTGGTACCCCATTCTTCAGTCTCTCAATCTCAAAGCATGGCTCTTGAAGAGTTAGACTTTGCAGATCTGCATCTTTCCCAAGGGGTTCTGGATATTCTCAAGGCTTCTCGAAGCCCTCCACCAGAAAGACTTATAACTCCAAATGGAAAAGATTCTGCATTTGGTGTTCTGAGGAGCATATTTCTCCAGACACTGGTGAATTGCCTACGGTTCTGGATTATATGATCCATCTTAATGGCCTAGGCCTCAGACCAGCTACTTTCAAGGTACACTTGTCGGCTGTTTCTGCATTTTGTCTATGGGAAGCCTTCCTCACTATCTTCCCATCCTGTGTTCTGTAAATTTTTTAAAGGATTGCTTCACACCAATCCCCTTTAGAGACCCTGCCCCTGCCTGGGATTTGAATGTTTCCATTGCTCAACTTATGCAACCCCCTTGAGCCTATGTCTTCACCAGAGCTTAAGTACTTGACTTTGACAATTGTGTTTCCTGGTAGCCATTACCTCTGCCAGGCGTATCGGTGAATTGCAAGCCCTGTCAGTGGAACCTGATTTTATCTCCTTTCACAGGGATAAAGTGGTCCTTAGAACCAATAGAAGGTTGTTGCCCACAGTGGTTTCAGACTTCCATTTAAACCAGTCTATGTCTCTCCCTGTTTTCTTCACTGATCATTCTTCCTCAGAGTGGAGGCTACACAGTTTAGATGTCAAAAGAGCCCTTAGTTACTACATAGAGTGTGCCGAGGATCACAGGTTTGACTCCTCCAGTTGTTCCTCATTTATTGAGGAAGTGGGAAAGGGCAAACCTGCCACCAAAGGATCTGTTGCCAGGTGGATTGTGTCTTATATACAATTCTGCTATGAAAAACTGGGAAAAACTGCACCCTCAGGCCTGAGGGCTCATTCCCAAGAGGTACAGCTGCTTCCCTGGCTCGGCCAGGATATCCCTCTTAGAAATTTGTCAAGCAGCCACCTGGAAAACAGTCCATACCTTTACCAAGCATTACTCTCTGGATATCCAGGCTAGGAGTGATGCTCAGGTTTTAACACAACAGTACCTCAGAGCCTATTCCCAAAGTAGGTTCTGTCCCTCCTCCTTGAGGTACTGCTTGTAGTCTGTAATTGTCAGAATACAGTAAGACTTCATGTTGTTTGAAGAAAATATTACTCACATTAGTAATTATATTTCTTCTAATGGAGTCTTGCTGTATTCTGACCTCCCTCCTGCCTCCCCTCTCAGAACCTGTTTTTGGGAAGTGGGTGGGCAGGTGCAGTGTTGTACCACAGGGTGTTTTTGCTTGCACCCTCCTCCTTTTGTTTGGGTGCTTATTTACAGTTATTTTTTAGTACATTGGGGTTTGTTTTGGGTTTCCTGACTTAAGTCTTCCTTGGGAATCAAAACTTTTTTCAGCCAGTTGGCTAGTAGAATTTTTCAATTTCCACATAGAATTTTTAGTTAGTTGTGCTTGTAAGAATCTGATGGTTTAAGTTCAAAACACTCCAGACAGAGACTTCATTCGAGCTCAGCGTCCATGCCCTGCATGGAAAGTAAACTCTTTGTTCTCCGGGCAGTTCAAAGGTTGGGAATCACTGCAATTGTCGAATACAGCAAGACTCCATTAGAAGAAATATAATTACTAAGGTGAGTAATTTTTCTTTCATATCTGCTGGTATAAAAATACATGTGAATCATTTTGTGGAAATGTAATTAATGCTGGGATTCTTTTGTTTAAAATTGTATATAGTTACACTGTTGAAATGATGCAAAGCTAAAACTATAGTTATACTGTTAAAATGATTGCAAAGCTATTTGGAACTTAAAGGGTTAACCTGAAATGCAATTTTAAGCCTTTTGCAGAAATGTAAACAGGAGGTCAGTTCTGGGTCACAGTGTTGTTTTTGCTGCACTTGTTGAAACTTACAAGAACACTGAGAAGTATTCTGTTTTCTTAATGAGTGGGGTTGCAAAGACTTACTAAAAAAAAAAAAAAAAAGGAGCTGCAATTTCTTGCAAAAGAAACAAGTGATTGAGAATGGAAATTGAAGAAGAAACCCATTGGACTGCCTGTCCACCAGAGGGATTTTGGTCTTTGTGAAACCAAGGGTTCAGATCCAGACCCAGATGAACTTTGATGCTGTTGAGGGTGCTTAAGCTTTAAGTGGTTCTGTAATGATGTGGTTAAGTTAGAGAGTGATAGTGCTGTCGAGAAAGGACAGACTGCCTTCCTTGTGTACTCCTTTAACACAGTGAAATGCAGCCACACAGCATTCTCAACACTGCAGATCTTCCCTATGTCAGTCTTCACCATTCATCACTATCTGGGTGACGCGGAAGTGCAGCACCCTAGGGAGCTTTTTTTTTTTTTAAAGGGGATGAGATGGTGCTGCCCTCAAGGCCAACTCATTGTGTGGCACTCTGAGGTTGGCCAATGATGGTCACCAGCTCCTCCACCCCAGTTCTGCTTCTCCACCGTGCGAGCACAGCACCTCGCCTCACTGAAGAGTTTATCATCTGCTGCAACATCACGGCCTCTCCAAGTTCGACGCCATTCGTCCAGATCTGCCGTCCATTCAGCTCTGTGCCATTTGCTGCTTCTAGCTGGTTAGACCTTTCCTTTCTTTAGCGGTGCCAAGTCTTTGTCGGGTTTGTATGGGGACAAGAAAAGCGTTCTAAGACAGGCCAGCCTCCCTATGCATCAGTGTCCCTCGTGCTCGGCTGGCTGGTATCCATTAGGACCAGCATGACTGTTGTCTCTTCTGCCTGGGTCCACCCTTGCAATATTGACAATTGCGACACCTGCTTTTCCATGGCCTGTCAAGTTCTTGAGCTTCACTAATTAAATGTTGGACTCGCTCCACCAGCTTTCTGAGGCAGCGTCATATGAGGGACTCCGAGCACAGGTCTCTCCGCCCCTTCTTCCAGGTCCCTCCGGTTCTGTATGGACTGGTGAGGAGGGGCTTCCTCCCTACTAGCCTTGCCAGGGAGGAGGCCTCTTCTGTGGTGCTGATAGAATGGTCCAGCCCTCTCGGGGCCTGGGCCGGGAGCACCGCACTGGCAGTCACCTCCTCGGAGGTGCAGCTCCCCTGGTGTTGCGGCCCATGCCTGCTGGGCTGTGCACGCGACTCCTCCACGCCATCCCTAGTTGCTGTTCCAGATCCCGGAGCTATTCATGGCTCCGTGGTACAGACTGCACCGTGAGTGGCACTTGGGTTTGCTCCGTGGCGCACGCCGCAAGTGTGGAGATCATCTGGGGTCGCTTGTCTGGAGGTCTTTGGATCTCCTTTCCAGAGCCAGGTGATCGAGAGACTGATCCGGACTGGCGGCCCAACTCTGCAGAGTCGAGGGCTCTCCAGTACCCAATACCTCTGCATCCTTCCAGGTTCCCCCTTTCCTCAGCTCCGGCAGTTGTGGTCGGTGACAGCGATGGGTGCTGGTTGGTTGATAGTAGCCTTGGTCTGGGCGGACCATGGCTCTTGCCTCGGGGGTCGAGCGGCTGCCAGCCCCAGTGCCAGTGCAGTTTGTTCCTCCAGGGCCAGAACAGGGCCTCCCTCTTCTGCATTCTCCCTTGGGTGGACTGTGGGATTGTGAGCAGTCCCTAGTTTCAGGAGTGAGGAGAAGTTCAGCCTGTGATCGGAGCTGGCGGGGGCGGTGGTGAGCCTCCGGGGACCCTTCGGCGTTCCTGGAGGAGTCAGCTGAGCCTTCCTTCTCTCCTTCATCCCTTTGAGGGAGACCTCATTGGGTTGGGGTCCGCCCTTCTGGATCCACCGGCCCCGGTCTCCTCACAGGGAGTTTCCCCTTCAGGGCTCAGTCTAACTGCTTCAGACTGGTTGAGCGGCCAGTTACTGTGCAGACCCCGCATGTCCAGGAGGTCGAGAGTGAGGTGCCCTGCAGAGCCGCCAGATAAAGTAAAGTATGTTTCCCTGCTGCTGCACACACACCCCCTGGGGTCATGTTGGCCCTTCTGGCCTTTGACCTAGGGAGCAGTTCAGAGCCACAGCTGCTGCCTTTCCCAGGTATGTCATGGCTATGGACAAACAGGTCTTTGCCTGTCTTCCCGCAGCAGCCGGGCTCTGACTCTTTAGATCTGCTGGCCTCTTCATCTTCCTTCAAGGAAGAGAATACCTCCATCCATCTCTGGCACTTACCCTCTTTCTAGCACTTGTAGTACGGTTAATCCACCTCGCTAGTTTTCAGATTGCACTTCAATTTTTGTTTCCCACTGTTATATTATTAAACCTTACTAAATGCTTAATGTCATCTTGTATTTGTTAATTCACTAAGGCTAGTTCATGGTTTGCCCTTTAGTCTATGTTATCCTGATTTTATGTACTATTGTAGTAACTCTTTCTGTTAGTTAAATGTTTTAGTCTATGTCATGTCTCATGATTGTTGTATGTAACTGGATGCTTGTGTAAGCGGGCAGCAGTGCTCACATGCCTTTCCAGTATAACGGATAAAAATTAAATTAAATCTGTCCTCAGACGCTGATCAGTGTATCAGTGATTTCTTGAGGGTTGGTCTGTGATCTGCACCTGTCCCACATTATAAGACAATCCTGGTACAACGAGAATTTTCCTCAGCGAATTCAGTACTGACCACCTGGTGGTCCCTTTCACGACGTTCCCTTCCGGGGCGTCGTACTGAAACTGGCAATATCCTCTGCTCCAGCCCCAAGGGAATGCCAGCGCGGTATGCATGCACCTAGGGTCGCATAGACACATGGTGCTAACCTACTCGGATGGACTCAGCGAGTTTGACTTTGGGGAATGGAGTGTTCTCCTTGGCACGTATGATGCTTAACATTGCAGCTCATCAAGCATCACTCTGCCTACTGTTGGCATCTGTGGTCAATGCTAGGCAGGTGCTAGCATTGTTGCCTGATTGGAGGCAGCCAGACAGGCCACTGCCCTCTCTGCACAAGGTCTGGAGAATGCTCTCAGCGCCAATGAGATGGCTTTAAGGCTAGTAGGGACAGCATCTGCATTATGTGGATGACGTGGCTTTGTCTGTCTAGTTGTCACCCTTAGCCCAGCATAGGGTGTTTGCCTTCGCTTTCTGGGACCCATCTTTTCTCCTACAGGGTGAGGAGGGTGCAGGGAGACTTCCATTTCCTGGGCATGGGAGACCCCACCTCACTAACCAGTATGATCCTAATTGGCCTATGAGTGGGTCTCTTCCTGTAATAGTCCTCCTCTAGGAGAGGCTGAGGGACTTGCATCCCTTAGGGAAGTGTTGGACCCCTGTTCAGGGCTTGGTACTCACCCAGACAGTGATGAATGATGACACAGGGAAGATATGAAAATGACATACCTTTGTAGATCTTCCTGGACATAAGTCTCCACCACTCATTCAGACTAGTGGGATCTGCGCCGGAGGCACTAGGACCCTCTAGGGAGCAAACTTTTTGCTCGAGTGCGTCGCCGAAGATGGCGCTTGGCGGTGGCTCACTCGGTAATGACTCTCTCGGCGACCTCCAACCGCCTCAGTTCTTTTTTCCCCTGTTGAGTGCGCTTCAGTGACGACGCCGCCGCCTGTCGGGAGTCAAACTTCAAACTACGCGATAGTTTTCAGTTTATTTTTTGTAATTTATCTCGATAGTAGTATCGCTTAATTTTATTCTATTTCTGTTATATTTTAAAATTTAACTTATAGTAAAGAAGTCTCGCCTACTGGACGGAGTCAACCATGAGCAGGTCAGGTGACGGTGGGAGACTCCGATGAAAGCTGTTCAGTCAGTCGGGCTGGGTCTGGTCAGCCCCTTCTCCTCAGCGGGGTTCCGACAGCGGTCAGTCCGATGCCCGGGGATGGGCAGTCCCCGCCCGGCATAAAATAAGCGGTCACATTCTCGCACCGTTCTTAGCCTACAGGTCAAAAGAGAAGGCATCACTCGAGGTCGCCTCTGATACGCCTGCGCGGCCGACGGTCGGTTATCGTATCTAGTTGCGGTCTCCTCCTTCTGAGTCGCCAACTTCCGGTTTCCGCTCTTGACATCGGAGCCCCACCCCGCCTATAGGTAGGGCTCCAGATGAGCAGTTTCATCAGTGGGCCGCGCGTTATGGAGCGCATGGGCCGGAGGTTGGTTCTTCTGCTAGCTGTTGCCCCGGAGCCCTCGGCCTGTCGGGCGATCAGGTAGGGCGGTTGGACCTTCCTGGTTGCGCAGCGCCTTCGGTGCCAGCGATCGCAGGCTTAGGTGTTTCCCTCACATGGCTGTGCGCGCAGGGGCCACATCGATGCCCTTATCTCCTGTTTTTTTCCTTCCCTTGCTTTCCAGGTTCCAGGGTGTCCTCCTGCACCTTCCGCTGGGTTGTTGCGTTTGGGTCTCGCCGCATGGTTGCGCCTGTCCGCGTGCCGGCGTGTTTGCTGGCTTCGCTGGGTCACAGGGGCCGCATGTGCTGCAGTTTTTCGGTGCTGCAGGCCCGCTGCCTGCTGACTTTTTCTCCTCACTGGGGCCCCGTGACTCCTCTATCTGCCTTCTTCTCTCTTTTTCACTCCTTTCCTGTCCAAACAGTCCTTCCTGGACTATCAGGAGATGATGTTGAGCCTGACCCAGACCTTCGGTTGGGTGATGAAGTGGAGGAAACAGGATCCTTCACCGCTACAGAGCCTGTGGTCGAGGACCTATCCTTTAAGTCTCTGTTGAGGAACCTGAGATCCACTCTTTCTCTCCAGACTACGGACATCAATCCTGGGAAAATATTAAGACTCCAGTATCTTCATGCTCGAGATCCCACGGATTTGACTCCTCCGATTCAACCCTCCTTCGAGACGCTGTCTCAAATGGTATGGAAAAATCCTGCTCTTATTCCATCAGTGGTTAAATCCATTGATAAGAAATATTCAGCTCCCAAGGATCGTCCTATTTTGGCATCCCAAGCCTTATGGATCCTATTGTAGTCCTGGCAGAAATGACAAGGTCGTTCTTCTCAAGTTACTACAGCTCGACCTATTAACAAAGAGTCTCGTAAAATTGGTACATTAGGTAAGAGAGTCTTTGCTGCCTCCACTTTAAGTATGCGTATTGCCAGCTATCGGGCTATTTTTCTCAGTATGAGTATATCCTGTGGCACTCTATGAAACGAATGATTGAAGCTCTTTCAGATTCCGACTCCAAGTCAGAGCTCCTTCTAACCGTTATCAGAGGTATTGAGTCCAGTAACCAACAGGTCAAAGCCGCCATGGACACTTCGATACTGCTTCTCGTTCAGCAGCCGCGGGTATTTGTACTCGACGCCATTCCTGGCTGTACTTCTGGCTTTACAAATGATACTCAGCAGCAGGTAATGGTGCTGCCCCTTGATGGCTCCTATCTTTTTGGTCCTCAGGTAGAGCAAGCCCTAGAGGCCACTCAGAAGACTAGGTCGGCCATTAAGTTGGCTAGAACCCCACCTACCTCTCGGGGCATGTAGGTAGCGTCAGTTTCATAGTCGCCAGTCCTTTCGAGGCAGAGGCAGAGGAAGCTTCCATAAAAGCCAACCTGCCCAACCTCAAAAGAAGGCGAGCAGAAAGCGCTGGGCCTAAAGCCCCAGCACTACTTATGAATTGCGCCCCAGTTCCATCCACACTGCCAGAGATGGAACTTTCTCTCCGTGGAGGTCGTCTGATGTACTTCTACATCAGTGGAAGTCCATAACCTCGGACAAATGGGTCCTTCGGATAATTCGCGAGGGTTATTCTCTCAATCTTTGGAAAACCCCGAATTGCCCTCCCAAACGACAACCCAGGTTGTCGACCTCTCAGTCAGACCTCCTTACCGCCGAGATCCAGGGCCTTCTAAACAACAGGGCAATAGAACTGGTGCCCCGCCTAGTGAAACACAGGGTTCTACTCCCATTACTTTCTGGTTCCAAAGAAATCTGGGGATGCGCCCCATTCTAGACCTCAGAAAGTTAAACAAATTCCTCCCCAGGAGAAATTCAAAATGATTTCCTAGGTACCTTGTTACCTTTGCTGCATCAGCACGACTGGCTGGCCTCCCTGGATATGCAGGGCGCTTACCATCATATCCCCATCCACCCGACCCATCGCAAATTCCTGAGGTTTGTAGCTCTGGGTCAGCATTATCAGTTCAGAGTCCTGCCTTTTGGGCTATCCTTGGCGCCACGAGTTTTTACAAAGTGTTGTGCAGTTCTCCTGGCGCATCTCGGGAAGCTCGGACTCTGAGTGTTTCCCTACCTAAGCGATTGGCTCCTAAGCGGAGTCCTTCCAGCCAAGGGACTCTGGAAGCCGTTCAAAGCGGCTTCTTGCCTTCTTCGTCCATGGGAGTTCTACTAAATCTGAAGAAGTCACAACTGCAGCCTCCCAGAGGCTCCTTTTCATAGGGACTCTTCTGGACACCTCTTCCGCAAGGCTTTCCTTCCAGAGGACAGAAGACTCGACATCCTTCAGATGGCCCGTTACATCGGAGAGAACCGATCGGTCACAGCTCTCTCGATGCAACGTATGTTGGGTCTCATGGCATCCTCAGTGTTCACTGTGCCCTAGCTCGGTTACACATGAGGACCACCCAATGGATGCTCTCCGCTCAGTGGTCGCCGACTTCTCACCCCTAGTCTTATCCCATCAAGGTGACGGAGCCCCTACGAAGGTCTCTCACCTGGTGGTCTCAAGAGAGCAATCTCCTGGAAGGATTCCCCTTGCTCCTCTGGATCATCAGATCTCCATCACCACAGACGATCGCTAATGGGATGGGGAGCTCACTGTCTCTCTCTCCACACTGAAGGTGTATGGACTCAGCTCGAAACTCAGCTCCACATAAATGTCCTGGAGATGAGAGCGGTCCTCTATGCGATCCGAGCATTGAAGGATGTTCTTTGTCACAAGAACATTCTCCTTCAAGCAGGACAACAAAGCTGTGATGTATTACATCAACAAGCAGGCGGTGCTCACTCTTATCCCTTTGCAGGAAGCAATGAGAGTGTGGGAGTGGTGCTTGGAGCACAAGTCTCTAATTCAAGCGGTATATCTGCCGGGTGTACAAAGCGACTTAGCAGATCACCTCAGCAGGACGGAGGCAGACCCTCACGAGTGGTCTCTTGACCCAGCCGTAGCTCGGTCACTGTTCGAAGAGTGGGGACTCCAGACCTGGACCTTTTGCATCCCCACTCAACGTAAAACTGCCTCTTCTGCTCCCAAATCCAGGGCCTGGCATTTTCTGTCAGGATGCGTTCAGGCTGCGGTGGACAAAACGCTTCTTTCCTTTCCACCACTTCCTTTAATTCAGAGAGTTCTCCTCAAGTTTGAGTCTCAAGGGACCAAGATGATTCTCATTGCTCCCTCCTGGCCTCGCAACTATGGTTTCCTCTACTCAACAGTATGTCGGCAGCCTCTCGAGACCACTTCCCTTGCAAATCAATCTTTTGACTCAGGGTTCGTTGGTCCATCCCAACCTGAGGTCACTTCACCTTCATGCTTGGCTCCTGAAGAGGTAGAAATGAACCAGTTCAACGCTCTCGAGAGTCTCAGACGTCCTTCTGGCTGCTCGAAGCCAGCTACCCAAAAACTTAGCTTCTAAGTGGAAACGCTTTTCTCTCTGGTGTGCAAAGTCCTCTTTGAATCTCTTCTTCCTGTCCTCCAGACAAGGTTCTGGAGTACTTTTGGACCTATCAAACTTGGGTCTCCAGTACTCCACGTTAAAGTTCACCTTAGTGCCATTTCAGCGTACCATAAGCCAGTTTCTTCCTTGTCTCTGGCTCAGTTACCTGTGGTGAAGAGATTTCTTAAGGAATTCTGCATACCAGACCCCCTATTAGACGTCCGGTTGCAGCCTGGGATATTAACCTTGTGCTAGACATGCTCACTCGGAAGCCTTTCAAACCCCTAGCTACCTGTGAGCTAAAATTTCTTACCTGGAAGACAGCCTTCTAGTGGCCATTACCTCAGCCCGAGGGTCTCTGAGATACATGCCTTGGTTACGGACCCTCCGTAGATACTGTGTTCCATAAGGACAAAGTAGTTCTTCGTGACTCATCCTAAATTTCTTCCCAAGGTTGTATCAGAATTCCATCTAAACCAACCTCTGGTGCTTCCTCTTACTTTGCGAACTTCCAAATGAAGGAGAACGGTCTCTTCATTCCTTGGATGTTAAGAGAGTCTTCATGTTCTACTTAGATAGAACCAAGAATTTTCAAGACTCAGCAATTGTTTGTTTCCTTCAGCGAGACCCGGCTGGGTCAGCCTGTCGCTATCAGATGCATCTCATCATGGTTAGTGGCATGTCTTCGACATTGCTATTCCATGGCACAGGTTAAATTAGAAGGTAGAGTTCGCTCACTCTACTAGAAGTGATTCTGACATCCTAAGCGGAAATTCGCAATGTTCAATTGCAGATATCTGCAATGCCACCACCTGGAGCTCAGTGCATACCTTCGTTAAGCATTATGCACTGGATGTTCATGCCAGGCGTCCATTCCGCCTTGCAGAACTATCCTTAATGGACTTCTGTCCTAGACGCAGTGAGCTCTGGCTCCCCTGCCGCCTTTTGGGGATTATCAGCTTGGTACTCTTCCGTTAGTGTGAATGAGTGGTGGAGACTTATGTCCAGGAAGATGTAAATTACGTACCTACCGTAATTCTTGATCTTCTTAGATGATCTCCGACTCATTCACACATCCTCCCTCCATCCCCGAGCTCACTGCTGTGTTGGTCTTCACTCCTCAAATCTTTAGGCCGTGAAGACTTCTTTGCTGACCCTTCTTACAGGGTCGTCGGACTATCTTATGTCCGTTGTAAGGATTAGGTTTACTCTTTCGTTAGTTGCGCTGCACCTCCTTGGTAAAAGGTACTGAAGCAGTTTGGAGATTCGTCGCCGAGATAGTCACATTACAGCGAGCCAAGGCCAAGGGGCGCCATGCCCTCGTAGCGCCATTCTTCACGACGACCTCCAGCAAAAGTTTGCTCCCCGAAGGGTCCTAGTGCCTCCGCGCGAGATCCCACTAGTGTGAATGAGTGGTGGAGACTCGTCCAAGAAGATCAAGAATTACGGTGGTAATGTAATTTTCATTTCTTGCTCTTTCTGTGTATCTTCACCATTCATCACTGGCACCCACCCTCCATCCCTTCTTGGGCATCATTCTATGGGTGTTGCCTCCTCTGTTTGCCCTCCTTGAATCCCTGTGGGCTGGGTTCCGCTTGAACCTCGGGTTCCTCTGTTGCCTTCTCAATCAGCAGGGGCCCAACCTGGGAGAGGCAAGTAGGGCTTCTCACCACGGCCTTATGGGCTCCCCATGGGTCCTTGTCTTCTCTCCCAGGTGGGTTCTTCTGGGACTCTTGTCTGGTCTGGTACACCAGTACCAACTCTTTATGAAAGGAGGAATCTCCCATGGGTTGGGAGGAGAGGACTCACAGGGACAGCTCTCTCCATAATATTCCGCTACCCTCTCACCTCCCCTTTGGGGCAAGGGAGGTTATCCTGGACAGGGCCCACCCCCCCAACCCCTTGAGTTCTCTCTCTCGGACAGCGGCAGCTGGGGGATCCTTTCCCGGGTGGCTGTCTCACCCTGTTCTAAAGTTAGGGGGAGGGAGAACTTCTCCACACTCTGTTAAGCTGGGAGGATGTCTGTTCAGGAGCCTACCAGTCTGTCTTTTCAGCCTATGTCTAGAGTCTCCGCCTGTAGCCATACATCCCTGAATGCGCCCGATCTTGTCCGCCTCAGAAGCTGAGCATGTGGCAAGCTATGCCCTGCCACCCATCTACACATATATATGATGTGTTTTATGTGATTTCTGTGTATGTTAAAATGCCAATCTGAAGAGAAGGGAATGTAGGTTGTGTCTTTGTCTATTTTTTGATGGCTGATAGTCAATTAACCTGCAAAACCGCTTTGCTTGGCAAGAAGATAATTGCATTTCTAGGATCGTGGATATATTGATCTTACCTAGAGGGGCTCTTGCAGTAGGTATTCACATACAGGACTAAGCCACCAGGCGTCAGGACCCCATGGTAAAATCTCTAGCAGGACTGCCCCAAGGCCAGCCAACGCCAGATAGAGGGCGGTCCCTCACGCCCGCCTCCAGTTCTTTCCTCCGTCGGTTTGGAAAAGTACATCGCGAAGAACAGCGCCACTTGTCTCGCCATTTTGATGAGTATTAATTCTTTTTCAACATTTATTTTGTTTCTCTCAAAAATTGTTATATTACCTCGCTGTGCATGATGTCCCCAAAGCCATCGGAATCGTATAAAAACAAGTGCAACTCATGTGGATCCCAGCTTCTCACAAGGACTGCCATTGTCTCTGACTTTTTTGCTTAGGCCCAGACCACTGAGAGGAGTAATATGAGCACTGCCGAAAATTCAGTTTTGCCACCTGAAACTGAGATAGCTGTCCTTGGAGGCCCATTTGTTAAAAAAAGAAAATGGCATCCATGGAGAAAGAATTGAAGAAATTGAGGCAGGTGTCAAATTCTCCTGAGGGCTATCATAAAAGAAGAGGGACAATGAGAAACACCAGGGATGAGCCACATAATCCAGAAAACCCCAGGCCGAAGGGCTCTCTGAGGACCTTTCCTTACTGGAACTGCTGAAGAAGATCCAGGCTGCTTATGCGTGGCAATCAGTGGAGCCAGATCCCCAGCGTAAAAAACTTGCTGCTCATCTGCATCTCCCAGAGACCTCTCTCACCCTGATTCCACCCTGGATAGAGCCTCACGTGGAATTGTTGCCACTATCTGAAACAACCTTCCTCATTAGCCCTCTCCCTAGAAGGCATATAGGCTATACCAGGCTTCGAGGGTAAAGACTTTCTTGGCTTTCACCCTAAGGGATTCAGTGGTGATTACCACTGCCACGACCGATCCGCCAACCCAGCACCTTGATTCGTCCCTCCTGACAAGGAATCACGACTTCTGGACCAGTATGGGAAGATTCACGCTTCTTCCACCCTGGGTATGAGGGCCCTTAATTATGTCAGTCATATGAGGGACTAGCAGAAGTCCGTCCTCAGTCTGATGGAAGCAAAACTGGATTCCCTCCCAGATTCCCAGACTAAACAAGAACTGGCAGACCTGGTCCATTCCGCGTATTCGGCCTGTAGAGACATGCTTCGTGCTACCTATGACACAGTGGACACAGCAGGCTTTCGCCACAGGCTTACGGCGCCATGCCTGCCACTGTGTGTCAGGTTTTGTAGAGGAAGTGCAGACTGCAATTCATGATGCTCCCTTCAGGGATCTGTGCTTTGGTAGTGATGTCAGAGACATCATTACTAAATTGGAGGAGAAAGGTTTGGCATTTAAATCTGTCCAGACAATATCGAATCCTCCCATGGGCAGAAATGTCCCTTTTGGCGCCAAAGCCGACAAAAACAAGCATAAACAAAATGCCCAGATGAGCATCGAGCCGTGTCAGCAGCCAAAGCTCCCCCAGCAAAAAGCCTCCAGAACTCCGGCCGCTGCTCTGCCCTCTGCCTCCCTGCCTCCCACTGCCTCTGTCAGTATCAGAGGAACCGGCAGGGGAGATTCTTCCCATCTGCCGGACTGGGAGAGGATAACCAAATGCTTGGGTGCTCCAGCTGGTAGCAGGGCACTCGATAGAGTTTCTCAAAACCTCCTTGCAGACAAACCTCAGTCCTCGTTCTCCCTCTGCACCTTCAGTTGATCCTAGAGGAATCCGCTTGTTCTTTGAATAAGGTAATAGAACCTGTCCCTCCCACCTGCAGGGACGGGTTACTATTCCTATTTCTTTCTAGTACCAAAGAAGGCAAGAGATCTGAGACCCATATTAGATCTCTGCTCCTTCAGTCAGTTGTGGAGTACAAACGGTTCGGAATGCTCTCGCTGCCAAGCCTTCTTCCCATGCTCGCTGGTTACTGTGGCTGTGCACCTTGGATATGCAGGGTGTATACCTCCATATGCCATTCCCACATAAGTACCTCCGTTTTTGTTTTCAGGGTCTCACTACCAGTTCAGGGCTCTCCCATTTGGCCTTTCCTTGGTTCCCCAAGTATTTACCAAATGCCTGGTGGTAGTGGTGACCTTCCTGCGTACCCAGGGAGTTCAAGTCTTCCCTTGCCTGGATGACTGGCTTCTAGCAGCTCCATCCCAGGAGGAACCCTACGCCCCCTTTCTCGCAGCTTATAAGTTTCTCCAGCCTAGATATCACAGTCAACCAAGCCAAGTTCCATCTGGTCCCTTGCCAACAACTACAGTTCATAGGGGCAGTGTTGGATACTGACCCTAGGCAAAGCTTTTTGCCTCGAGTCGAGACGCTGTCAGGTCAAGCTCGTCTCTTGTCAGGTATCAGAAAGGTCGAGTCAAGAAGGTCCTTCACCTTCTCTGGCTAATGGCGGCCGCCATTCCCACTGTTCTGCTAGTGTAGCTCAACATGAGAATCTCGAGAGTGGACTCTCAGGTCTCAATGGGACCAGTCTCAAGATGACCTGGACCATGAGGTCCTAGTGTTGTACCCGATGATCAGGGATTTGCAGTGGTGGGACGGTTGCAGGAGCACCTCAGCAAAGGGGTCCCATTTTGTACAGACTCTCCCCCAGCTCTGACAGACACGTCAGGGGCAGGCTGGGGTGCCCATCTGGGGTCCCACAGGACTCAGGGTAGCTGGTCTCAGTTCGAGCAGAAGCTTCACATACATGTCCTTGAGCTGAGGGCAGTTCTCTATGCCCTTAAGGCTCGCCTTCTTGTCATTCTTCCTGGTCATCTCCTGATCCATTCAGACAACGTGAGTAATCTGGGGTACCTCAACAAACAGGGAGGAACTCTGCTCTATCCCTCTGCCGGAAAGCAGTGAGAGTCTGGTACTGGGTATCTCAGCACAACCTGCACCTGACTGCTGTCCGCATTCGGAGTGGAGAATACTCTAGCAGACTCCTCAGTCGCTCGTCAGCCAAGTCTCATGAGTGAGAACTTGATCAAGATGTTGTAAACAATATCTTCCAGCACTGGGGACTCCTCAAGTGGACCTCTTCGCCTCCCGACAATGCCAAGCTTCCTGCCTATTGCGCTTCCGCTTCAGGACGAGATATTTTTAGGCACGACGCACTGTCTCTCTGTTGAAAGAGCAGGTCCGCTTACGCCTTCCTCCCATTTTTGATTCGAGAGTGCTCAGCAAACTCGTGGAGGGGCATGAATGATTCTCACCGCTTCCCTTCTGGCCAAGGCAAGTTTGGTTCTCTTCTGCAACAGTTTTCCGAGGAACCTCCTCTTCCTCTACCCTGTCGCAGCATTTGCTGACCCAGGATCAGGGACCCTGGTTCATCCAGGCCTCAGATCATTTCACCTTCATGCATGGCTCCTACAGACGTAGCCAAGGCACGCTCATGCTTCCTCTTAGTAGCAGATATTCTGGTGGAGGCAAGAAAGCCTTCCACCAGGTTTACCTACACTATGAAGTGGAAACGTTTTCGCTATTTGGGCTGGCTCAAGGTTTGGAACCTTTCTCCTGCCCAGCAAACAAAGTCCTTGATTATCTGAGGCATCTTTATGACCTGGGCCTTAGCTACTCCTCTGTGAAGGTACATATGGCAGCCATCTTAGCCTACCACATTCCCTTCAGAGACAGGACTGTTGCTTAATTGGAAATCTGCAAGACTTTCTTGAGAGGGGTTCTTCAGTTAAGGCCCCGATCCGCAATCCTGCTCCTCCTTGGGACTTGAACTTTATCCTGGAGAAACTCACACTGCCTCCTTTCGAACTGGCAGCTGAGGCAGACCTAAAGTTTCTGTCTTTGAAGACACTGTTTCTAGTGGCCATTACCTCCGTCAAGGATTTCTGAGCTGAAGCCCTAATGTGCAAAATCCCATACTTGATTTTTCACGTGGAAAGGTAGCCATGTGCACTAATCCCAAGTTTCTTCCAAAGGTGGTTGCTGAATCAGTCCATTGAGCTCCCAACCTTTTCACGGAGCACTCCAATCATGGAGAATACCTGCTGCATACACTGGATGTACACAGAATTCTGAGATACTACACTAACAGGACTAAGGATCTCAGAAAAGCGGATCAACTCTTCGTTTCTTTCGCTCACAAAAAAGAGGCAATGTTGTTTCCAAACAATGCCTCTCTAAGTGGATAGCGAATTGCATCACTTTCTGTTATGACAAGTATCGCAATATCCTGCCGGGTCAGGTCAGAGGTCACTCCACTAGAGGGTAGCTGCCTCTGCTGCATGTTTCAGAAATGTGTCCGCAGCAGAAATCTGTGTAGCTGCAACTTGGACTTCCTTCCATACCTTTACAAAACATTACAGTTAGGACATTGCCTCTCTCTGCAGAGCAGGCTTTGGGTTGGCTGTTCTGCAGGGACTCCTTTCATGATCCCTGATCAGACTTTGTCATTTATGGATGACAATGACTCCTCCATTTTTTTCTCTTTGTTGCTGACTGCTTGGGACTCGGTCCTATATGTGAATACCTACTGCAAGAGCCCTCTCAAAGTAAGATAGTACAGTTACGTAATAACTTATTGGAACAGTATATCTTTGAGAGGCTCTTGCAGTAGGTGTCTATAATCCCACTCAGCAGGTCAGGCCCTCTGCTTCCACAGTGCCAACCTCCGAGTGCAGTATTGTGAACAGGTAACAGAAACGGGTAACCTCTTGTCTGTTTTGTGGGTTCGAATCACCTTTGGTCTCAAGTTCTGGAGGGATTCAAACGGTGACCCTCTTGCTAGTGTACCCAATGTACAGACTCCGATAATTCTGCTCTTCAGGAAATGCCAGATATCTTTGCCTATGGGCACCTAACGAGGTGTACAAAGTGAACCCTTAAAAACTCTGTGAAAGACCTCAGATAAACTCTTACTTTTTCCCAGTTTGGCAAACCAGTAAGCTTATGCACAGTGTCAATTTTAACCACATATGCTTCACTTGTCAAAAAAGAATTTCGAGGGCACACCAATAGTCTCTTTAAAATAGAGGATTACTTTAAAATAGATAAATATGTGTAAAATGTAAATACAGAACAATATATCACAACGCATACAATCATTCAAAAGGACAAGGTTTAAAAGTGCAAATTCCTACCATCAGACAATTACTCATCTATTTAATGTACATTTTCTAACAGTACTAAAGTAGATGTTTCTTTTTCAGAGTCCAAACATTTATGTGTCTCTAAAGGTCAGTCACAGCATAATGAAAAACTGTCTTGAATCTGCTTTCTCCATGATGTCACCCAGCGCCGCCTCTGTTTATTAAAAATTATACAACCAGGATGTCTTATCAAGCAGGAGATAAATAAGGTGACATCAGCAAAATTCATTTCCCATATTACTTCCCAATCAAGTCTGATTTTTTTTAGTTCTTTCTTTCATCCATGAGCAGCATCCTGCTTTTCAAAGACATCAGAGAACATTTATGACTTAAAATTAACTGTTTCCCTCTGAAGACGTCATAAAATGGATATTCCAGGGACATGGATATGTTGTTCATCCACACTGTCTGGCAGGTTCCTTGCCGCTTTAAATCTTGCGGAAGGTCTTCAAGCTGGCTCCTCCCACCCACCCGGTGGTAAAACTCTCGGCTCCACCCCATGACGGCAGATCTTCCTTACCGCTTGGAAACTCAGGTTCCTCCTTAACGCTCTGCGTATAGACTGGATCCTAATTCTTGATTCGCCGAAAATAGTTCTAAAGTTCTCAAGACTTTGGTCTAATTACTCCCTAGCGGCTACGATGGACAAATCGACTCCCAGATTTCGGCGGTGCCCATGCGGCAGAAGATGTCCAGGATGGACCCGATTCCACGTCGTCTACTGCCTTGGCCTTGATCATGACCCGCAGGCCTGCGAGTTATGTCCCGATCGTTCCGGCCAGCATCCTGGAAGACCGCACTGCCCGGTACTGCTTGGGCACCCGAAGCGCTTCTCGCGGTGAAGTCCAAGGAGGCCTGCTGGGCGGTGTCCGCGGCGGCTGGCTCCGGCTGAGCAACTCGAGCAATGATCGCCTCGAGGATGAGGCAGCAGCCCAGGCCGCATCTCTCTTCCTCCTCGGTCCTGCATTTATCCCGCCTCTCTGGGATCCTCCTATACAGCTTTTTTAGGAGCTTTGCCAATCCTTTCCACGAAGGGAGAGGGCCATCGGGACACTCTTCTCAGTCGAAGAAGCACCGAAGGGTAAGTCCACTGTCGACATTCGTGGGGGCGGGAGAGGTCCCTTCCCGGACAGTCGACACTCTACTTGTCGGGGGTGCGACTGAGGCCGCTAGCTTCACGGTGTCCCGTCAGGTCAGCCGGCCGAGACACCCAGTCGGCGGTCGAGATTTTCTCAATCCGCGGACGGGCTGTCAACTGGTGAAGCCAACTACCCTTCATCACTGGTTCCCCGTGGAACCGAGGACTTGCCTGCGCCTCTTGTGCCGGAGTTCCCAGTCAAGGCCCCGAGCCGAGGGAAGAGTGGGTGTCCCCGCTCCTCCCAGACCGCCCTGGAAACACCGAGGGCCTCGGTCTCGGCACCGAGGAAAGCGGTGGCGCCGCTCATCCTCGTCTTCCTCCTCAGAAGAGGAGGCTTCAAGCGCCAAATTACGCCAGCATTCTGAGGACCTAATGTGCAGCAGCTCCTTTTGTCCGGGGAACAAGCCGACGCCTTCCCTGGCCATCATGTGGCTGTCACCCAAGGACCCGAAACAACCCCTACGCGGTTGTTGAGGTTGGAGTCGGTGTTCGGCCAAAACCAGCTGCCCCAGCGATTGTGGTGGAACCTCTGCCTCCACAACCAAAATCGGGCGCCGACCAAGGACTCTCGGTTGGGGCAGGGTCTGCCCCACGGTTGTCGGTCACCCTACTCCCACCATCCTCGGCAGGTGGAGGGTGGCTCAGGCCCCAGCAGCTCTTCGAGACTCCTCAGAGTCTGACGACAACTCCTCACTGTTTTCCAGTCCCCTTGACCTGGAGTCCTCCAGGGTGCAGTCGATGGACGAGAGCCCATCGTCTTTCATGGGTCTGCTTCGGCTCATCTCAGAGTCCACCGGATGCAGCTCGAGGGCTGGCACCCCATTCTAGACCTGCACGACCTGAACAGATTCCTAAGGTCTCTAACCTTCAGGATGGTCACTCTGGCTCAGATCATTCCATCCTTGGAGCGAGGAGTGTGGTTCTGTTCTCTGGACCTCCAGGACGCGTTCTTTCACGTTCCAATCCGTCCGTCCCACCAGAGATTCCTCCACTTCAGGCCAGAGGGATCCCTCTGCAGTTACGGGCCATGCCCTTCGGCCTTTCTCTAGCTCCAGGGTCTTCACCAAATGCATGGCAATGGTGACAGCATTTCCTGCAGCGCCGAAGGGTCCAGGTGTACCCCTACCTGGACGACTGGCTGATTGCGGCCTCCAGAATGGAGGTGGAGCGGTCCAGGATCTGGCCCTCCAGGTTTGCTCTCAAGTTGGCCTCCTTATCAACGAAGCTAAGTCGTAACTCGTGCCAAACAGGTGATATAATTTATCGGGGCAGAGCTCGACTCTCAGAGCCAGAGCACGGCTCCCAGCGGACAGGGCCGAGGTTCTTTCCTCCTTTGCCCAATCATTTCAGGTTGGGCAATTGCGCCTGCCCGGGACTTCTCCTGGGCCTCAAGGCGGCCTGCACCAGCGTGGTCCATTGGGCCAGCTGGTACATCGTCCCCTACAATGGGGCTGGCCAGCCAATGGTCACAGCACTCCGATCCCTTCGATCAGCTAGTGACAGTGACCCAGGGATGTGGGCGCCTCAGTGGTGGACCGTTCCAGCACATCTGCAGGAGGGCATCCCATTTGTCCGCCCTGAGCCGACTGTCTATCGACCGATGCCTCTCTGATGGGTTGGGGTGCCCATCTGGGGAGCACAGGCGCACGGCCTCTGGTTCCCTCGGTAGTCCGATGCCACATCAGCCTGCTGGAGCTTCAAGCGGTTCGTCTAGCTCTCACCGCCCGCTCCGTTTGTACGAGTCAAGTGGTCCAGATTCAGGCCAGACATACCGACCATGTACTACCTGAACCCAGGGCAGGGCGTGCTCCATGCCCCTGTGCAGGGAAGCTCTCCGCATTTGGTACCTCGTATGCGCGCTTGGAGGCGGATCTCCTGCCTTCAATGTGGCAGGAGCCTCCAACAACCTGGCGGATGCCCTAAGCCGGATAGGAGCTGCGTCCCACGAGTGGTCTCTCCTGCTGGAGGTAGTACAAGATCTGTTCTCCCACTGGGGCATGCCTCAGGTGGACCTGTTTGCCTCCAGGAGAATGTGAAGCTGAGGCTGTTTCATGCCGCTACCCCCAGCAGGGTTCGCTGCAGGGGATGCCTCTCGAGGCCGTGGACCCCGGGCCTCTTCTGCGCTTTCCCCATTTCCATTGATCTACAAGGTGCTTCTCAAGGTGAGGAGGGACAAGCAGGTGATTCTGGTAGCCCCAGACTGGCCTCGCCAGTTCTGGTATCCAGATCTCCTCAGCCTCAGCTCCAGGCTCCCGAGGCGGCTTCCAGCCCGCCCGGACCTGATCTCTGTCAGTCAGGAAGGTATTCCATCAGGACCTTCAATCCCTGCACCTGGACGGCCTGGTTCCTGAACGCCTAGAGTTCCAGGCCTTGGGTCTTTCCGACGAGGTCCTCAACATCGTTGAGGTTTCCCATAAGGAGTCGACCAGAAAATGCTCGCCTTTAAATGGAAGAGATTCTCCATTTGGTGTCAGGGTAAGGCCTGGACCCTTCCTCCTGCTTCTTGGCAAGCATTCTGGACTACCTGTGGTCCCCTTCTCAGCTTGGGCTTCAGTCAATGACCCTTAAGGTGCACCCTGGCAAGACATCTCTGCCTTGCAGACACGGGCAGGAAGCAGTTGATTAACACAGGAGAAGGTGGTCTGGTGCTTTTCAAAGGCCTTGATCACATATCCCCTCTGGTGCGAGAACCTCCACCTCTGTGGGATCTACTGCTGGTATTGGCTAACTCATGGGCAAGCCATTTGACCGATGCACAGGTGTGACATCTCTCACCTGTCGTGGAAGACCGCCTTCTTGGTGGTTATCACGGCAGCCAGAAGGATGGGAGCGCCCAGGCACTTTCCATCGAGTCTCCTTATCTGGTCTTCCACAGGGACAAGGTTGTCCTGCGCCCCCACCGAAATTCCTTCCGGAAGGTGGTGTCGGAGTTTCACCTTAACCAGGTGTTGACTCTGCGGTGATCTACCCCAGTCACACCTCGGAGGTCGAATATAGGTTCCATACTTTGGACCCTAGAAGAGCACTCTTATTACAAGGAGCGGACGGCTGAAGTTTGGGAGAAGTTCGCCAGCTGTTTGTCACCTCGCTGAAGCCGCACCTGGAAGACCTGCAGCCAAGCGGACGATGGCAGGTGGGTCACCTCCTGCATAGATCTCTGCTATAGGTTGGCGGGCAAGGAGCCTCCCAGAGGGATAAGAGCTCATTCTACCCCCATGTACCGCTGCATCGTGGCTGCTTCCAGGGACGTCCCTATCCAGGAAATCTGTAGGGCTGCTACCTGGAAGTCAGCACCCACCTTCATTACCCACTACCACATCGACCTTGAGTCACACCGGGATGCTGGTTTTGGGGCCTCGGTTCTCAGTCATTATCCCTAAGTAGGGGTGTCGCGGCTTGCCTCCTCCTCCCGGAGAACTGCTAGGAGTCCGCCAGACAGTGTGGATGAACAACATATCCATGTCCCTAGAAAACAGGTTACTCACCTGTAACAGGAGTTCTAGGAATGGTATATGTTGTTCATCCATATACTCACCCGCCTTCCGGCTCGACGCAACCTGGCTTCCAGCAGGCTAGATCTGGCATCATGGGGCGGAGCCGAGGTTTTACCACCCGGTGGGTGGGAGGGAGGAACCAGCTTGAAGACCTTCCGGCAAGATTTAAAGCGGCAAGGAACCTGCCAGACAGTGTGGATGAACAACATATACCATTCCTAGAATTCCTGTTACAGGTGAGTAACCTGTATTTTCAGTTCCTGACTTTGAAGTTAATCGCATTACAGAGATCTGCTGTTTAACATATCCTGTCCTTTGATATGAAACGGGGTTCATCTCAGGAGCATAGCATTTCTCTTGACAGACAATCATACTACATTTTTATTTTACAAAAATCATAGAGTGATCAGAACCAGCTGTCCAAGTGTCACAATCCTCCCCACCTAGACTGAATTTGGGGCTCTATCCCTTACATGGGATGAGCTTCCCAATCGGTTTACTCCTCATAGACACGAGACAAACCATCTGAGTTTTGATTTTTCACTCCAGCCCTATGTAAGATTGTCGTGTCATACCCTTGCAGAGCAAGACTCCATCTTAACAATCTTACATTTGTTCTTCCCATTTGTCAGCCAAACCAGGGGTTGTGGTCAGTCTGTACCACAAAATGCTGCCCATGTAAGTATGGTTGTAGCTTCTTTAGGCCCACACTATGGCAAGACACTCCTTTTCCACAGTAAGTATGCCTGCTCCCAGGAAAGTAATTTTTACTCAGATACGCTACTGAGTGATCTTTCCCTTGGCTGGATGTCTGATTCAGTACTGCCCCAATCCCCAAAGGCTGAGGCATCTGTCTGAACTATAAAGGGTTTGCTGTAGTCAGGATTTGTCAATACTGGAGCATTGCACAGTGCCTCCTTCGGTCTGGTAAGGCTTTCTCACAGGCTGGTCCTCAGGTAATTTTCTTTGGCATCCTTTCTTTACCAGGTCAGATAGGGGAGCAGCCAGGGCACTGTAATTGGGTACAGATTTCCTATAGTACCCTACTTTCCATAGAAAACTCCTGACCTGCTTCTGCATTTCTGGTCTGGGCCACGCCTGGATCACCTCTATTTTTACTTGGTTAGGACGGAGCTGTCCCCAGCCTACCACATGCCCGAGGTATGCCACTTCTCCCATGGCCACCTGGCACTTCTCAGCTTTGACAGTGAGCCTGGCCCTCCATATCCTGCCCAGCACTTTCCTAAGGTGGGACAGGTGTTCTCCCAGCTGACACTACAAATGGCAGTGTGTATCCAGATACGCCTACGGTGTACTCCTCCACACAATTTAACACCTGGTTCACCAACCTTTGGAAAGTGGCCAGGGCGTTCTTCATTCTGAAAGGCATTACTTTAAATTCAAATAAGCCTATCGGAGTGATGAAGGCTGACCTCTCCTAGCTCTGTCCGTTAACTATACCTACCATTACCCCTTGGTCAGGTCAGTCGTCGTAAGGTAGGTCTCCCCTCCCAACTTGTCCAGGAGTTCGTCCGTCCGTGCATCACGTGATGCCTGACTTCGAGATTGCATTCAGTCCACGATAGTCCACACAGAAACGAATAGAGCCATCTGGCTTGGGCACAAAGACTACAGGTGAGGCCCAGGGCTGTGGGATCTCTGGATTACCCCTAAATCCAGCATCTCCTCCACTTCCCTCCTAATGTCCTTTTGGATAGCCTCTGACACCCAATATGCTGTCCGTCATATGGGCATCTTGTGTCCCTGTGTCCACATCGTATGTCGCTAAGGGGTTAGTCCAGGCTTGGCGCTAAACAATGGGCCAGAGTCTGCTAAAACCTCCTTACTTCCTGGGTCTTGTCCGGGGTCAGCTGGGAGACAATTTTACGGCCTCCAGAGAGACTCCTGCTTGCTTTTTCCAGCAAGTCTAGAAGGGGTCTCCTTCATCTGTCCTCTCCTAGGACTACACACTGCAAACACCATATCAGCCCTATTAGCATGTTGCGTCATCATGTTGACATGGTACATCCTTTCTGTCTGTCTTCTGTCAGGTAACTCCATATAGTTCACATCATTTACCTTCCTAACCACTTTGTACGGTCCTGCCCACTCAGCCTGCAGCTTGTCTTTCCGGAACGGAATAAAGGACCATGACTTTCTGACCCACCATGTACAAGCAAGCTCTGGCTCTGCTGTTGTACAACACTTTTTGTTTCTATTGGACAGCTGCCAGGTTGCTCTGGGCTGTCCCCATAAGCTCCTTCAGCCTTTCCTAAACTTAAGGACATAATCCACTATGGGAGTTCCTGTGTGGCGTGCTTTCCTTCCCAGTCGTCCTGGATCAAGTCTAGGGCCCACGTGCCCGGCGTCCATATAAGAGTTCGAAGGGTGAAAATCCTGTCTACTGTTGGTGCACCTCCTGTATGCAAACAACAGGTGGGAAGACATATCTCCCAGTCCCTCACATGCTGTTCAGCAAACGCCTGGAGCATTGACTTCAGGGCACCATTAAATCTTTCCACAAGCCCATTGGCTTGTGGTTGATACCGATGTGGTGCATCTCTGCACCATCTCACACTATCACACAAACATTTCATCAGGTCTGACATGAAGGAACCCCTCGATCGGTGATATAACCTCCTGCGGAAACCCAACACAGGTGAAATCCCAAGTAAGGCATCTGCCACTTTGTCTGTCCTCAGTGAGGATAGGGCGACTGCCTCTGGGTACGGGTGGCATTATCCACCACAGTCAGGATTAATCTCTTCCCTGAGGAGCTGAGGGTATTTAAAGGCCCCACAATATCCATTCCCACCCTCTGAATGGCTCCTCCACTATGGGCATGGATTTAGGGGCGGCTTGGGTTTGCTTGCCTTCCCTATTTCTTGGCACCGGTGACAAGGCGTGCAGTACTCCTTCACCTGCTGGGTGAAGTTAGGCCAATGAAATTCTGGGCCCAACGCTGCGTAGTCTTGGCGCGATTCCCAGATGACCAGACAAGGGAATATCATGTGCAATCTTGAGCAACTGCTCACGATACCCTGGGGAACGACAGGCTGCCTGCCTAGCACCCTCCCTCTGTCTGCACAGCCTGAGTATACATAAGTCCATTCTCCCAATAAACCTTATGTCTGCCGTTACCTCCTGTGGTCCATCAGAGTCTGCCCAAGCCCTCAGCTTCTCTAGACTAGTGTCACTTCTCTGAGCAGCTGCAGACCCTCACACATTCCCAAAGCATGGGACAGGTCCACTTCAGTCTCTGAACTAGGGTCCCTAGCACTAGCATCAGGGCACTCAGGATCAATGTCAACCTAACCCTCTGACAATGGGTCACCCCTCCTCTTCGGAGTAACCCTCTGTAGCTGTGTGGTTAACTGCTGCTGGGAGATTTCTACCCTTTTCATCAGTCTCCATATCAGGAGACACAGGCTGGAACTAGCCTCTCAGTGGTTTCACAATGGCTTCCGTGGGGTCAGGCAACCACCATTTTCCCAGGCCACTTAGCTATGGGTAACTGCACACCTCCTGTTTGAGATTGTTGCCAGGATGATGTCCACTGCTAATGTTTTGGCTACAGCCACCGTTGCCCAGTTCCTCTGTTTCACTCCAGTCTGGGAGAACACTGGCAAGTGGCAGTGTTTTCTCTTACCAGTAAGTCCTGTACAGTGACATATTTAAGTATAAGCTGACCAGGCTCTACCAGATCCCTTTACCAATGTCAGGGATGCCCCTGTTTCCTTAACCCTTGTGTCTGTACACCAGTCACCATGACTGGGTGCATGTGTTCTCATGTTCACAGGCATGCTTCCAGGACACACAAACAACCCACTTCTTTCCTAGCACCACCTTGCGTATTGCTTGCCCTTTTGGGACACTGTCTGGCAACATGTCCAGCTTCTTTACACAACCAATATTCTTTTCTCTTGAGAAATCTTTTCTCTGAAACCTGGGGCTAACTGGTTTTGGTGGAAGCAGTGAGGGTTTAGCTGCCCTGTAGGCACGCTTTTCCTTTATCGCTGCCACGCTCGCCCCATTCACTCTCAGAGCAGTTCTGCTCTTGGCATAGCGGTCCGAGTTCAGCAGCCTCTTGCACTGTTTTGGGATCTCAGGTTTTTAACTCTGCTGGGCATGCCCAGAAAACTGTTCTAACAGAATCACATTTTCAATTTTATCTCCAGACTTTGTTTCAATTCCTTCCTACCAACGTTTTAAAACTGACATCATTTCGTGATTAGCTCCTCGTAGCTCATGTCAGGGATTCTCCTGAGCTTACGAAAT
Source organism: Neoceratodus forsteri (assembly GCA_016271365.2). Classification (NCBI taxonomy): domain Eukaryota; kingdom Metazoa; phylum Chordata; order Ceratodontiformes; family Ceratodontidae; genus Neoceratodus; species Neoceratodus forsteri. Next base: position 924,660,874 of record CM028135.1, on the reverse strand, counting down.
TTAGCTCTGTATGATTCAGCAGTTAATTCAGATTTCTTTAACAGTACAGCTTTAACTTTGCTGTAATCATTACTGTCCTCATTGTCCATTTGACCCAGTGCATCCCGAGCTTTCCTGGTAAGTAGCGGGATAGCGTGAAGCTCAGGACTTCTAGAATTTTAACCTGAATACAAAGTTTTCAAAAGAATTTAAAAGGCATCCATATGCTCCCTCTTTAAATTCGGCTATCAATTTGGAATTCAATTTGTAGCCCAGTCCTATAATCCCAGTTAAACCCAAGCCACTTACCTCGCGCTGGTGCTAGTGGTTGGAGTCATAGCTTCTCAGTTCATGTTGCCTCTGTCACTCCACGCTTCTCACGGTCTGCCTCTTGCTGTTCACGGTCCCTCTTCTCCTCTGCAGCTTGCTGTTCGCTTCTCTTCTCTTCTCTCTGGAACTTCAGCTCTATTCTGCGCAACTCAGTCTGCAGCCTGAGTACTTCTGGCTCCAGAATGCTGGTGACCTTCCCTTGCTGCTGTGGCCCTTTGCTGGCACTGGCCGCTAGCCCTTCCACACTTAAGGTCCGGTCCCTCACAGTCACTGTCTGTGACTCGATGCCTGGGTATCTGCTACCATCAGTGCATTCACAAGGTTCTGTTTGGTGGCTTTCACCTCATATGGGACTCCTCTGTCCCTGCACAACTGCTTTTATAGTCTGCAGTGTGCCACTGGAGTTGAAGCATCTTCCTAACTGCGGCTACTCTAACTTGCACTTTACAGAAAAAAATAAATAAAACGGGTAGGAACTTGACTGTAAGCCAAGTGATATAGTTCCGTTCCTTTTTAAAAAAATAAATCACTGCCTTTTTGCAAGTGAGCTGTATAGTATCAAACTGACACACTGAACAATAAAAGATTGTAATACCAAAATTATCCGCGCCACTGCTAACCAATCTGTCACAACCCCACTCAGCAGATCAGGCCCTCTGCTCCCACAGTGCCAACCTCCGAGCGCAGTATTGTGAACAGGTAACGAAACAAGGTAACCTTCTGTCTGTTTTGTGGGTTCGAATCACCTTTGGTCTCAAGTTCTTGAGGTATTCAAACTGTGAATCTCTTGCTAAGCGTACCCAGTGTACAGGCTCCAATAATTCTGCTCTTGGAAATTCCAGATATCTTCGCTCATGAGCACCTAACCAGGTGTACAAAATGAACCCTTAAAACTCTATGAAAGACCTCAGATAAACTCTTACCTTTTCCCAGTTTGGTAAACCAGTAAGTTTATGCACAGTATCAACTTTAACCATATATGCTCCACTTGTCAAAAAAGAATTTCGAGGGCACACAAGTAGTCTCTTTAAAATGGAGGTTTACTTTAAAATAGATAAAAATATGTAAATGTCAGTACAGAACACTATATCACAACACATACAATCACTTAAAAGATTAAGGTTTAAAAGTGCAAATTCTACCACCAGACAATTAGACTTATCTATCTAATGTATATCTTCTAACAGTGCTAGAATAGATGTTTCTTTTTCAGAGTCCAAACATGTATGTGTCTCTAAGGGTCAGTCACAGCATAATTAAAAACTGTCTTGAACCTGCCTCCTCCATGATGTCACCCAGCTCCTCCTCCTCTGTTTATATAAAAATTATACAATCAGGATGTCTTATCAAGCAGGAGGTAAATTAAATAAGGTGACATCAACAAAACTCATTCTCCATATGACTCCTGTTAAAGTCTGATTTTTCAGTTCTTTCTTTCATCCATCAGCAGCATCCTGCTTTTCAAAGACATCAAGAACATTAATGACTTACTCTGCCAGGCCTCACTGAGGTGTAATATGCTTTGTAACACCAGGTGAAATTAACTATTTCCTCTGAAGACAACATAAAATGGATATTTCAGTTCTTGACTTGCAAGTTAATCGCATTACAGAGATCTGCTGTTTAACATATCCTGTCCTTTGAAGTGAAACCCTGGAGAGGTCACCCCAGGAGCACAACATTTCTCATGACAAACAATTGCACTACATTCTTATTTTACAAAAATAAATAGAGTGGTCAGAACAAGCTGTCCAAGTGTCACAGTAGAGTATTGCCTTCCCGCCCCCTCAGTTTCTTCCTTTCGGTATATGGGGGCATATCCTCTTCTGTCCTGTCATGCCTTTCTGGCTTTTGGCGGAAAGAACAGGAGGCGTGAGGACCGCCCTTTTATTCTGATGACGACTGATGCCAGCCATGCGGAGCAGCTAGCTAGAGATTTTTCGTCGGGGTCCTGACGCCCAAGTGCTTAGTCCTGTATGTGAATACCTAACAAGAGTCTCTCAAAGGTCTGCTGTTACAGTAAGTTCTTACGTAACTGTATTTTCAAACAACATGAAGTCTTGCTATATTATGACTATTGCAGTTTGCCCCAGCCTTAGAACTGCTCCGGAGGTGAAAGAGTTAACTTCCATGCAGAGCATGGAGCTTAGAGCGAGCTCGGGTTCAGAAGCTCTGTTAGGCTGGTTTCAAACCGAAACCGTCAGATTCTTCATTCGCCTCACTGAACAGTCATTCCGGAGATTCCTCCTGTTGCTCAGTTCATTTCTTCGGTTTAAAGCGCTATTTCTCGGTTTACTTTAACGCGATTTCATTATTTTAACACAAAACCGATCGGTTCAGGCTCTGTCTATGGTAATCGTAAGTAATAGATAGGGTTTTTCTGTGTGGAACTTGTAAAGTATTATCGGTTCGGTTGAACCCGATCGCTAAGTATTAAAATATAAGTTTAAAGGCTTCTTAGAGTGCGGTTCCCGAGTTCTTATCAGTTCTAAAAGCGGTTTCATTACGTTTTTCCACGACCACGTGACACGGTTTGGAACCGATAAGGTGTCTTGCCTGGCACTGCCATTAAAAGGAGCAAGTTGTTGGTTAGAGCTGGCATCATGTCTGAGAAACCCAAAAGAAAAGCCGGGCCCACTGGGTTTCAACAACATGTAGTGTCTGTGGGGAAGCCTTTGCCAAGGCTGACCCACACACTACATGTGTCTATTGTCTGGGGTTTGACCACCTCAATTCAGACTGCCAGATTTGTAAAATTTCCCTGCAGCCACCCTGGACAAGAGAGTGGGCAGGCTCAGGGAGCGAGAGGCCAAAAGTCCGCTGACCCAGATGGCCAGCCCAGTTCGGTGCCAACAACCGAGGGAGTGCCTCTGACCAGGCAGTAGAGACTTCCTCAGGCAACGAAAAGCTGGCTCTGAGGAGCCAGTTCCAGCAAAGAAATCTAAAAATCAGCAGGTTTGGAGTCAAAATTCTTTCTCCAACTGCTGCTGAGATAACCAGGGCAATACAGATTGTCCAGTCCCTGTCCCGGTTCCCTCCGTACTGCCACTGTCTGGCAAAGGTCGGTTCGGTCGGTTCCAGTGGTTCAGGATTATGATATAGAAGAGTTCTATGAACCAGAGGAGGGATGAGGATTATGATCAGTGTGAATGTGACTTTGAAAGTCTGCATGTGCCCATTGAGACGGACATCTTCCCAGACAGACCTTCAGGTGAGTCTCCCCCTAGGCTTTCAGTCCCCTTCTCATTTTTTGTTTTATAAAAAGTTGCTGAGACCCTCCAGCTTCCCTTAGAGGAGGCTTTGGATGAGCAAGAGGAGCCTGACTATGTGGAGATGATGGATATCCCAGAGTCCAGGAGGTTGTCCATCCCTTTACATAAATCTTTTAGAAAACAAACAATAAAAATTTTAAAAGCTCCTAATTCTGTGCCTCCTGTGGATAAAAGATGGACAGGAGGTACACTTTATCAGGACCTGATACAGATTTTCTTTCACAGCAATGCAGTCATGTTAGGTAGTTCAGGCTGCAGCCTGTGATAAAGCTAATATTCCACTGGCTTCACATCCTCCTGATAAGGAGTCCAGGAAGATTGATGCCATGGCCAAAACAATACATGGCAGCATCCTTGGGACTCAGACAAGCTAACTATATGGCTTATGTTTGCAAGATACCAGAAATCTAGATGGCATATTGTCATGGCCTTAGCCAAACAGGTCCCTAGCCAACTCGCAAAGGAGCTGGAGCAGGTGACTCTTGATGGTATTGAGGCATCTAAGGTGCAATTCCATGCTGCAGTGGATTCTAATGATGTGTTCTCTAGAGTCATGGCTACATCTGTGGCTTTTCGGAGATTGGCCTGGCTCAGGTGTACTACTTTGTCACAGGATACCCAGTCTAAGACTATGGATTTTCCTGTGGTGGGAAATCTCTCTTTGGGGAGCAGACAGAAATATATGAAGAAAATGGATGAATATAGAACCACTTACAGGAGTGCACAAGCCAGAGGACGGCAAGCCACTCCTCAGAGGCAGCCCCAGGTGGGTGAGCCTTTTCACAGGCCTTTTACCAGACTCAGGTCCCTCCTCTTCAGTCTATGTACAGAGGGGTTCTTCAGAGGGAGAGGCAGACGGGGTCGAGCAGGCCTGCTCCCACCCCTCAGCCTAAAGCCCCTGCCAAATAGGCACCCTGATGGGATGCCCAGGGTCGACTCTCCACTACCTGTAGGGGCAGGTTAGCTCACTTCGTCCAGGACTGGCAGTCTTTAACTTCAGACAGGTGGGTCCTGGAGTAGTGAGCCAGAGTCTAGTTCTCAGCTTCAAGAAATTTCAAAGATGAGAGCCAGATCTTTTCCACCTACAAGCCCTTTAGAGACTCTTGCTTTGGAAACAGAAGTCTCAACCCTCCTGGCTCTCAGAGCTGTAGAAAAGGTTTCTCCCTTCACCAGGGCAGGGTCTGTACTCCAGGTACTTCCTTACCCCAAAAAGACAGGAGAGTGGCAGCCTATCCTGGATCTAAGATATCTAAACAAGCACCTTTTAAAGCCAAAGTTCAAAATGGTGACACTGGGAATGATTTTACCCTCCCTAAGGCCAGGGGACTGGCTAGCCTCCTGGACCTCAAAGATGCCTACTTCCATGTTCTTATCAGAAGCTCCCATCAAAGTACCTCAGATTCGAACTGCCATCAGGCCATTATCAGTTCAAGAGCAATGCCCTTTGGCCTCCTTCTGCCCCAAGGGTGTTCACAAAGTGTCTGGCAGTAGCAGTCGCTCACCTAAGAAGGCAAAGATTGCCATTTTCCCTACCTGGACGACTGGCTCATTGTGGGTCAGTCTCAGACCAGGTCAAATCACACCTGCTAGTTACCCAGCAGCTGCTTGCCTCTCTGGGATTTCTTCTCAATCTTCCAAAGTCAGTTTTGGAACCTGTCCAGGTACTCACCTTTATAGGCGCAGAACTGGATACAAAGCAGGCCAGAGCCTTCTTTCCCTTGGAAAGGGTAAAGACCTTAGTGGCCCTGGCCGCCTCCTTCTCTCTGCAGGTCTCTCGACCAGCAAGGCATTTCCTGCAGCTCCTAGGGCACATGGCTGCCTCCACAGCTGTGGTGCAAGGAGCAAGATTTCAGATGAGGGACATTCAGTTCCATTTGAGAGCCTTCTGGTCTCAAAGAAGAGATCCTCTATCCAAGTTAATCCCAGTGACTCGAACCCTGATCCAGGCCCTTCAGTGGTGGCAGGATCAGAGCAATCTGAGACAGGGGTGCCTTTCATCCCTCTGTCCCATTCCTTGACCCTTACTACAGATGCATCCCTCTTGGGATGGGGAGTTCACATAGGCGACCTCTCCACCCGGGATTATGGTCCCCTCAGGAATCTCTGCTCCACATCAATCTGTTGGAACTCAGAGCTGTTTTTCTAGCACTTCAGGTTTTCTCTGCATCTGTTCAGAACAAGGTGGTACAGGTCAGAACAGACAACACCACTACAATGTGGTACATCAACAAACAAGGGGGCACTCGGTCTTCGGCCTTGTGCACCGAGGCAATGAAGTTGTGGTCTCTGGCTTACTCCCTGAACACTTCCCTCATAGCAGTTCATCTCCCAGGCAAGGACAATGTCCTGGCAGGTGCCCTCAGCAGGATTTCCCAGGGCTATCACGAATGGTCACTGGATCCCTAGTACTGGGGATAGTGTTTGCGGATGGGGCATTCCTCAGATAGATCTTTTGCAGCCCCAGACAATCATCAGCTTCCACTGTTTTGTTGCAGGCCCCAGTGTTGGGCTCAGTTCCCTGGATGCCTTTCTCCTCGATTGGGAAGGAAGTTTCTTTATGCCTTTCCCTTCCTCTCCTGTTCAAAGTACTAGTCAAAATCAGGTCTCAGCCCTGCAAAATGATCCTGATTGCTCCAGACTGGGCCAGGCAGCCCTGGTACCCACTCCTTCTGTCCTTAGCAGTCCATCTTCCCTGTGTCTCCCCAGGAACCACAGTCTGTTAACCTGTGCTCAGGGAGAGTTTGGTATCCAATCTCAAATCCCTCAACCTCAAGGCTTGGCTCTTGAGCAGTTAGAGTTTGCTGATTTGCAACTTTCTCAAAGTGTTCTCAAAATCCTGAAGGCTGCTAGGAAGCCTTCCACCAGGGCTACCTATAATTCCAAGTGGAAAAGGTTTTCCATATGGTGTTCTGGGAAGCATGTTTCCCCAGAATCTGCTGATCTACCCACTGTATTGGACTACATGGTCCATCTTAATTCTTTGGGACTGAGACCAGCCACCCTGAAAGTGCACTTGGCTGCTGTCTCTGCCTTCATTTCAGCAGGGAAGCCCTCTTTCTTTCTGCTCATCCTGTATTTTCCAAGTTTTTAAAGGATTGCTTACACCAATCCTCCATTCAGGGACCCTGCCCGGCTTGGGATCTTAATGTATGCATTGCTCAGCTAATGCAACCCCCTTTGAGCCTCTGTCTTCGGCCAGAGCTTAAGTATTGACTTGGAAAAACTGTATTTCTGGTAGCCATCACTTCTAGAGGGATAAGTGAGTTACAGGCTTCATCAGTAGAAACTGACTTATTTCCTTTCACAGGGATAAAGTAGTCCTCAGGACTAACAGGAAGTTTTTGCCTAAGGTGGTTTCAGATTTCCACCTTAACCAATCTATTTCACTTCCAGTGTTCTTCACTGACCATTCCTCCTCTGGTGAGAGGAGGCTGCACACTAGATGTTAAGAGGGCCCTAAGTTACTACATAGAGCGTCTGAAGGGTCACAGGTTTGACTCCTCCAACTGTTTCTCACTTATGGTGAGGTTGGGAAAGGGAGACCTGCCACTAAGAGATCCATTGCCAGGTGGATCGCTTCTTGTATCCAATTTTGCTATCAAAGCTGGGTAAGGTCCCCCTCAGGCCTGAGGGATCACTCTACCAGAGGTACAACTGCATCTCTAGCTGCTGCTAGAGACATCCCTATCTTGGAGATATGTCAGGCAGCTACTTGGAAGACAGTACACACTTTCACCAAGCATTACTCCCTGGATATTCAGGCCAGGAGGGATGCTCGGTTTGCTACAGCCGTGTTTCCAGAGCCTATTCCCAGTAGGTTCTGTCCCTCCTCCATGGAGGTACTGCTGTGTAGTCTGCAATAGTCATAATATAGCAAGACTTCATGTTGTTTGAAGAAAGATTACTCACCTTAGTAATGTTGTTTCTTCTAATGGAGTCTTATATTATGACTCACCCCAGCCTGCCCCTCTCAGAACTCCTACTTTGGGTATGGGGTGGTAGTCCTCTGTTGGCATTTATTGATGCCCTCTTCATGTTTGGGTGTTGTTTATTTAGTTGTTTTATCTTATTTTTCTGGTCCACTGACTTGAGTCTTTGTGTTGGGACCAGGAAAATGTGTTAATATATTAGCGGCCAGTTGGCTGAGTGTAGGTTACAGCTTCCACACAGAACCTTAGTGAGTTTTGCTCGTAAACATCTGACGGTTTGGGTTTGAAACCAGCCTAACAGAGCTTCTGAACCGAGCTCACGCTCTAAGCTCCATGCTCTGCATGGAAGTTAACTCTTTCACCTCCGGAGCAGTTCTAAGGATGGGGCAAACTGTAATAGTCATAATATAGCAAGACTCCATTAGAAGAAACAACATTATTAAGGTGAGTAATTTTTCTTACGGCCACACTGTTTGGCGTGTCCTTTCCTTTAAGATTTTTGCCAGAAGGTCTAAAGCTGGCTCTCCCACCCACCCGGTGGTATATACCTCGGCTCTGGCCCTTGACACCAGATCTTCCTTTCCACTGGAAGATTCAGCTTCCCTCCTTATCTCTCCCACATTGAGTGGGCCCTGGCGAACAGATCTTGGATTTACCCATAATTGAACCGTTCGAGTTTCTCCACATCACGTCACAACCATGATGGAGGACAAGTCCTCGCCTGAGTTCTGCTGCTGCTGGTTTGGCCAGAAAATCGTCTACAGCTTGGGTATGCCCGTGACACCCAGGCCTGTGGCTTGTGTGTCGTTTCAACCCAGTGTTTCAGATGATCATCTTGCACATATTCAGCTCGGCTGACTGGAGAAACAGAACTCACAGTCAAATCAAAAGAAGCCTCGCTAAGTGATCTCCACTGCTGCAGGGTCTGCTGAGCAACTAGAGCAGATGAAGGTCTTCGAGGAGGAGGCGGCTCAGGCCGCTGATTGGTCCTCTTCCATGTCGGTCTTAATCCCACTCAATTTGGACTCCCATCTTTTCTGGCTCCTTCAAGGAGATGTGCCAGTCTCTTCCGACCAAGGGGAGGCCCTTCAGGCGCTCATGTCTCCCGCTCCCATAAAGGGATAAGGAGTCGAGGAAGGTTCATCTTGACGACATTCTTGGAATCGAGAGAGAGATCTCTGACCTGGGAATTTAATGTTTCGACTTCAGTCAAGATTACAGCCTCGGTCGCTGGCTTCATGGTACCCCTGTCAGGCCAGCCAGCTAAGACACGGAGACTGACGACCTAGTCGAGATTGTTCTTGACCCGTCGACCCATTGTCGCTGTATGAGGAGCAGACATTTCCTTATTCAGGACCCCTGTCCCGACCGAACCCACTGAAGAGGAGACCCAGCCTGCTGGGAACCTCTATACTGTTCTTGTCCCTGACCTGGGAGAGCTGAGGTTCTCCCGGCTCATTTCGATCACCCGTAGGTCCTCCCCCAGTGGTTTAAGTCGAGGTCTGGACTCCTTCAACCAGTAGGCCAAAGACATTGCACAAGAGCTCTAAAAGTGGCATTGCTCGCCATTCATCCTCGTCCTCCCGGAAGAGGAGAGGCTTTGCTGCAAGCTGTGCCAACGCCACGCAGAACTCTGATGTGGCAACAGTTGATTATGTCTGGTCTAAAAGTCGACCCTGGCTTCTACACCAGCCATCACTTGGCTGTCACCCTCTAGCCCAACCGCGACCCTCAGGAGCCACTCAACACCACCAGCACCCTCTGCCCACGAGCCGGTGAAGACCCCTGGCTCTACTCAAACCGCCTTCCACCGATTTTGTGGAGCCGCCACCTAAGCAGCCTCCTCCAGGGGTCCCGCCAAGTAGTCTAGGCCCATCAAGAGCCTCCCACACAGGTTGTCTGCCTCTGTCACTCCGACCATCCCTGGTGGGTCCAAGGTGACATGGGTGGTCAGCCGATCTATCTGGACTCCTCGAGTCAGAGAACTCTGATTTGCATTCTCGTCCCCAGGACGAAGAATCCACTGGAAGTCTCTCGACAGAGGAAGGTCCCACGTCCTTCATGGGCATCCTCAGTCTCATCTCCGAATCTATGGGGATACTGTTGGAGCCTGTTCAGAAGCAGAATGAATATCCCCTGACCGATATTCTCAAAGGGATTCTCCGACAGAGGCCTTCCCTGTGGCCAAAGCCATTGTTCACCCAGGCTTGGAGTGCCAGCACCCTGCCCTGCGCCCTCAGCCCAGATGGACCCCAAATATGCAGTTCCTTCTGTTCCTTTGGTTCACAGAACATCCCTCGGCCGAGGGGTTGATACTGAGTCTGTGTTCCATTCTCGGGTAACTTAGGGACACTGAGAGACCTCTGGACAAGAGTGCAGAAAGCTGTGGGTCCAGGAAGTGGTTGGCCAGGGACTGCCTCTGGTATTCGAGCAGTACCCACTAAGCCGGTATGCGGAGGAAATGGTTTCCGTGAACACAGTCTGCTCTCGAGACATCACCCAGCTCCTCCGCAAAGGAGGTTGTGTTCAGAGTCGAGATCCCCTGTTAACCCTGAGTTCATTTCCAGATATTTCCTGGTCCCCAAACTGACGGGGCTGGCACCCCATTCTAGAGCTGCACGACCTGAACCAATTTCTTAGGTCTCGCACCTTCAGAATAGTAGCTCTGTCTCAGATCATACCATCTCGAGCAGAACATGTGGTTTGCTCACTGGATCTTCAGGATGCGTTCTTTACGTCCGATCCATCCGTCACACCAAAGATTCCTCCACTTCTGAGCAGAGGGGCCCTCTTTGAATTCAAAGCCATGCTGTTCGGCCTGTCATCGTCCATGGGTCTTTACCAAATGCATTGCAGTGGTGGTGGCCCTATCATCGGCGGGGGAGGTGTCGCAGTGTACCCTTATCTCGACGATTGGCTCATAGCAGATCCCTCTAAATGGGATGGAGAGGTCAGGGATCTGGCCCTTCAGACCTGCAGTGAACAATGCCTCCTCCATCGACAAGACCAAGTCGGAGCGTGTGCATCATGGGTGATCCTACTTCATCGGGCAGAGGCGCTACCGTTCTGAACAAGGACAGGCTCTCATGGACAGGGCGGAGGTTCTTTCCTCCTTTGCCTAATCATTTCTGGTTGGGCACTTGCACCATGCCGGGACTTCCTGCACCTTCTGGGTTACATGGCGGCCTGTACCTCCGTGGTCCGGTGGCATATGCACCTCCTTCAATGGGAGCTCACCAGCCAGTGGACTTAATGTCATGGTCTTTCATCCAGGTAGTCACTATGACCCAGATGTTGTTCGACGCTCTCCAATGGTGGACCGTCCTAGAATATCTGCAGGAGGGATCCCGTTTGTCCGCCTAAGCTGGACGGTCATGCTTGCAACTGGACGCCTCTCACACGCTTGGTGTGCCCATATTGGGAATCTGAGTCCATGGGCTCTGGACCCCAAGGAACTCTGAGTCGCATCAACCTGATGGAGCCCGAGCAGTTTGGCTGGTGTTGACTGCATTTGCCCCATTGCTTCAGGGTCAAGTGGTCCAAGTCCAGACGGACAATACCACAACTATGTCCTATCTTAACAGGCAGGGCGGCACACACTCCAGCCTCTGTGTAGGGAAGCACTCCATCTGGACCCTCGTGAGCCGACCAGAGGTAGATCTCCCTAGGTATCCATGTGGCATGAGCTACCGTCGACTGGTAGACTCCCTCAGCCGTGTGGGCGAGGTGTCCCACGAGTGGTCTCTCCATCCAGAGGTAATGCACAGCTTGTTCTCCCAGTGGGGCACCCCTCAGGTGGACCTGTTTGCCTCCAGGAAGACACCAAGCTGAGGCTGTTTCATGCCCGCGCCTCAGCAGGGCTCGCTGTAGGGGATGCCTTCTGAGGCTGTGGACCCCAGACCTCTCTTATACCTTCCCGCCACTACCCTTGATCCTCAAGGTCAGGTGGACAAGGCACAGGTGATCCTGGTGGCACGGTTTACCGCCAGTTTTGTACCCGATCTCCCTCAGCCTCAGCAACAGGCTCCCCGATGTCTTCCAGCATTCCTGCACCTGATCTCGGGTCAGCAAGTGAGGGTCCTCCACCTGGACCTTGAATCCCTACACCTGACAGCCTGGTTCCAGAGCGCTAGAGTTCCAGGGTTTGCATCTCCAACGATGTACTCAGTGTAGTTGAGGCTTCTAGGAAGGAGTCAGCCAGGAAGTGCTAATGCCTTCAAATGGAAGAGATTCTCCATTTGTTGTCTGGGCAAGGGCCTGGACTGTTCATCCTGTCCAGTGGCTAGCATCTTCGACTACCTTTGATCTCTCTCAAAGCAGTCTCCAGTTTACGACCCTTAAGGTGCACCAGGCAGCCATCTCTCCTTATTTGGCGCGGGCCAGTCAGCAGACTGTGCACAGGAGAAGGTGGTCTGGTGTTTTTTAAAGTGTCACCACATTTCCTTCCGTGGAACCACCACCACCACCGTGGATCTCAAGTGCTGGTACTGACTAAGCTCATGGGCAAGCCATTCAAACTGATACACAGGTGTGAGATGTCACATGTGTGGAAGACTGCCTTCTTGGTGGCTATCACATCTGCCAGAAGGACTGGGAGCTACAGGTGCTCTGTCAAGTCTCTATCTGGTCTTCCACAGGGACAAGATTGTCCTATGCCCAAACCTGAAGTTCCTTCTGAAGGTTGTTTCGAGATTCACCTAAACCTGTTGATGACCTCCAGTGTACTACCCCAATTACACCTCGGAGGCCAAGAACAGGCTCCATACTTTGGACCTGAGATGACGCTGTCTATTACAAGGATCAGACGGCTGGTTCAGGAGAGGTTCGCCAGCTGTTTGTCACCTATGCTGAAGCCACACTTGGCAGACCTGCAGCCAAACAGACGATTGGCAGATGGATTACATCTTGCATTGATCTCTTCTCAGTTGGCGGGCAAGGAGCCTACTGTAGAAATAAGTGCTCATTCCACCCGCCATACTGCTGTATCGGTGGCTGCTATCCGGGATATCTGCAGGGCTGCTACCTAGAAGTCCGCAAACACCTTCATTTTTGCACTACCACATTGAACTTGAGTGACGCCAGGATGCTGGTTTTAGGGCCTCAGTTCTCCAATCTCTGTTTCCTAAGTAGGGTAGTGCACCTTGCCTCCTCCTCCTGGAAAACTGTTAGGCATCTGCCAGACAGTGTGGGTAGAACAACATATCCACAATCCTAGAAAAATGGTTACTCACTTGTAACAGTAGATCTTCCATGGAGTAGTCTCTTGCAGCAGGTAATACACTTGGTCATTGCAGAGGTCGCTGTGGACACAGCACCTCTTCTAGCAGTATTTTCAGGGCGTCCACATGACATCAGCTTCTTGTTTCCTATATAAGTGTGAGTGGTCCCTGGTATCCTCAGTTCATTTTCTCATAGTCTTCAGCTCACAAGCAGCAAACTAGAGCAACTTCAGCAGCAGTCATCGACAAGAATTTGAGCAAACGACTAATGTCCAAAGAATCTTCAAGCAGGATAATGCTATTTCGTTTCCTGCCGCTATGTATAGAAAGGTCTATCGCTTTGACAACCATACCACTTGTGTAAGGTGTTCGGACCTCACGCCGAGAAAACTTCCTGCATACATTACCAAGATTTGAACTAGACAACCCGTCCGATGACTGCTGTAGGAAATCAAAACCATTTAATGGAGCAGAAATTGTCTCTCATTGAGAATCGGGGTCCCGTCCCAAGAGCTCCCTTCACTGATTCTCATAAATGGCACAAACAGGAGAAGCCTCTCAGCCTAATCGCTCGTTGACAGCCATCATTACAGGTGCCCCACCATCGATTATGCATTCTCAGACTGCCTACGATCAACGGGAGGTTATACCTTCTTGAAGGCATTTCAAGTGCTGACGCAGTCTATGATGAACTTTATGGGATCCTTCGACGCCCCATCGACGGGCTCCTCTCCTTCAGGCAAGTCATTTCTATATCATAATACTGTTTCCAAGCAGGCTCCATCAACAAGGAGCCGCATTCCACTGGGGTAGATGGTTGCATTTACCATGCATACTGCCCTCACCCCAACACCTTCTCAGGTGTACACTCACAAGGGCCAGGTGGACGGGATCGGACCCTGGACTTTACCACCGGCAACACCTGCTCATGCTACGATCCAGTCCACTCCATAATCCCTTGGTTTCCCAGAACCCACACCCCACTTTCCAACTGGACATTACTTCAGCAGGTCTTGCAGGCTATGCGGCATGCTCAGCCCTCCGATCCAGGAGTGCCGAGCCACCCATCCTGTTCCCGCACTCCTCCACCTAACGCTCCAGGGTGACAGAGACCCGTCACCTCCTCTTACTTGGATGACTACCTATCAGACGAGGCTGAGTGTCCAGTAGATGTTACCGGAGATCTGAAGGATGAGGAATTCCAGGATATGGATTTCCAGCCTCAGTCTCCCATCTGAGATTTCCTCCCTAAATGAGGATTTATCCCAGGCGGCTGCCTCTCCTCCAGATGACCCATCCTTCCATGAGATGATGGTCCAAATCCAGAAAGTCGTGGGCTTCTACTACCGAACATGACAAGCAACGAAGGATATGACAGACTTATCTAGAATTATCAGAGGATCCGGTCTTAGTGGTACCCCATTAATCCAAACCTACCAAAATGCTATGCTTGAAGCCTGGAATCAGCCTTCCACTATCACAGCTATTATCCAAGGGTGGATCGCCGCTACAGGCTCCTCTGGATCATCCTTTTCTATTCACCAGTCCTGAAGCAGATTCAGGAGTGATTGCTGACACTAATGATCGCACTATATGACCGAAACACATGAGCTCCTTATCTCTGGATAAAGATTCCCATAGCATAGACTATCTGGGGATAAAAGGTATTCCAAACAGATACCATGAATCTCAGAATCCTGAATTATGTGGATATATGGTCAAATACCAGCATACACTCGTCCTTGGCTATTGAATTAGTCAATAAACTCCTCCTTCACAGGAAAGGGAACAATTACTGGCTACAATATCTATTGGCAACTCCATTTCCTGACACCAACTTCATTCGGGATGTAATCCCGGTCTATACTTGGTCTGCATGTCTGCAACTGGTATTACCTTGCATTCACCATGCTTGGCTGCCTCAGGTTTTACACATGATGTACAGCATAAAGTGGTTAATGCCCTTTAATGGGTTCAAACTATTAGGTCCAGGTACCCAAACACTGATAGATGATCTCTATCTTCAGGAAGAACTCAACGCACGGTGCATGGCATGTACCATACCTCCCAGCCATCATACCATCCTCAATCCTCCTTTTATTCCAAAAGAGGTAGAAAATACAGAGACTGCAGAGAGGCAGGTTCCAAGGTCGTTCCCAGTCTGCTAGTCCTAACACCTCCGCAGCCTGGGCTCCCACCCCACCCTCCTGGTGGGGCAGATCAGCCCGCCTCCCAGTGACCAACTGGGGCTCTGTCCAAGCTTCCTCACCAGGCCTCGGAAGCTGTGGGCAGTCGTTGTGCCCCCATTCGTGGCCTGGAAAACAATCACATTGGAGAAGTGGGCACTTCATATTATTCAGAGGGGTCACACTCTGAACTCCTTTTAGCACCCCAAATCCCTCTGCTCTGTCCCATCACCCACCCGACATATTCCTGTTCTGCAGGAGGGAACTGCAGGCTCTTCTAACCAAGAAGGCCGCTTACTGTACCCCTACAGAACGTCAGAAGGAGTATTATTCCCACTTCTTCCTGGTACCCAAACGAACTGGAGATCTCAGACCAATACTGAACCTCAGACAATTGAACCAATACTCCCAGTACAAAAGGTTCCGCATGGTCACCCTAAATTCTATCATGCCAATGTTGAAACAAAGGGACTGACTGTGTGCCTACCTACATATCCCTATCCATCCTGCCCATCACAGGCTCCTTCGCTTTCACCTGATGGGTCAACACTACCACCTCTAGGTACTCCTGTTCGGCCTATCTTCTGCCCCTGAGAGTGTTTACAATGTCTAGCAGCAGTAGTAGCAGCAGCAGCCCCACGACGGGATGGGCACTTTGTCTTCCCATACCTGGACAACTGGCTCATCAAGGCAGAGTCCAAAACCTCTCTGCTTCCCTAGAAGCAACCCTGTGTTCCAAGCTCTAGGGATCACGGTCAATTGGCCAAGTCCGATCTGACCCTACACAGTCACTCCAATATATAGGAGCGGTCCTCGATGCTGTCTCCGCTTAGGGCCTAATTCCCAGCCAACAGACGAGACAAGTTTCTATCTCTGGCTTCTCGGTACAAACCCAGAAAGTAGTCACAGCTAGACACATGTTATGTTTCCTAAGACACATGGCCACTATCATCCCTGTGGCAGGTTTTGCCTGCCTTTATATGAGACCAGTCCAGTGATCTCAAAGAACAGGAAATTTCAAAGACAAAATCAGAGTCGCTCCTACGCTTGGCGGCCCTAGTATGGTGGACCCTCCGAGCCAATCTGTGTTAAGGCATGCCCTTCCAGTCCCCCATCCTATGCAGACGTTGATTACAGATGCATCCTTGAAGGATGGGTGCGCACCTGGGTCCTTAGAGGACACAAGGCAAGTGGACCAATTCCATACCTCATATCAATCTGGAGATGATGGAGGTTCACTTAGCACTCCAGGCTTTTCAGCCTCGCTTGTCTCCGGGACCATTGCTGATTCAGTCAGACAACACCGCTACAGTATTCTGCCTCAGCAAACAAGGAGGTATGAAGTCCTGTACTGTATGCAAGGAGACACTTGCAGTTTGGCAGGAGACCATTTGGCAACACCTTGTACTGACTGCCGTCCATCTACCAGGATGTCACAACCTCCTGGCCAACCTACTCAGTCACCAGTCGCTCTGCACATTAATGGACACTTCATCACGGCGTTTCAGAAAATCTTTTCATCTGTGGGGGCTCTGGGCAACTGGATCAGTTTGCTCTCCCAGTCGCACCACCGTCTCTCAGATACTATTCCATTATCCTGAACAAAAGGGATGGTCTATAGATGCCCTGTCCCAAGCGTGGTCAGGACTCCTCCTCTTATATGCTCTCCCCGTCCCCACTCCTGCAGCGGACTCTACTGAAATTACAAGTCAACCTACCACCATGATTCTCATAGCCCGTCTGTGACCTCTACAGATGTGGTTCCCCTCCTTTAATAGTTCTCAGTGGTGGAACTAATTCTGTTGCCACTCAGTCCAGAGTCTTTTGACTCAGAATCACAGGACCCTTCTTCATCCCAATCTGAAGGCACTACACCTTCACGCTTGGCTCCTGAGGATGCTTTCACTAGCACATCTACGAGTGTCCTCCCATTGCCAATATTCTACAGGCCCCACGTAAACCAGCAACCAGGAAATGTGCCAAATGGAAACTCTTTCCATCTGGGCTGCTTCCCGATCACTGGATCCCTATTCCTGTCCACTGACGAAAATCTTGGATTACCTAGCCTCAATTGCCGAGACAGGATTAAGTTATTCCTCCACAGAGTCCATTTAGCCTGTTTTCAGCCTTCCATGAACCTCTGGATGGCAGATTACTGTATCAACATCATCTAGCCAAATGTTTCTAAAAGGAATGTTACATATTAAGCCACCTATCAGATAAGAGAAAACGAGAAAAGAAATGAAATAGTGAAGGTTTATTTATTTTATCCCACAAGTAGATTGAAAGGAAAAGAAGTTAGGGCACAAGCAGAACACTTAATAAAAGGGTTCCATATCCAAACTACAGGTGAATCCTCTTAGAACTTTAAAAAAAAATGGGAAACAAAGGATTTGCAGCAACTGTCTGTTAAACAGTGTTTTGAGAAGCACAAATGAAAAGAGTTTCTCTGTTTTTCAGGACCTTTTATTACCAGTCCTTCATGTAAACCTGATAGAGATTTAATTCAACTCCTGATAGCCAGAAATAAGGTGTGTTCGCACCTGTTCTGTGAATTATGTTATAACATACAGTATTTAAAGTTAACTGTATTATATTTGTGTTATGTTTCATTTAGGAAACACAAATTTAAAGCAGCTCTACTATCTGATGAAGGGACAGAAAAGACCTGAAACGTAATAAAAGTGAAACTTTGGAGCACAATGAAAATACAAAACTAGAAATAATAAACTAGATTTGAAATACTACATTTGAGCATTAAGTACACTTTGGGGTTCGACACCACAATTTATTCACGATGACTATTCCATAGTACTGACCACGCCCCCAAAGTTTTTGTCTTGAGTTGAGCCAAAAGGAACCAAGGGAAGTGGCACTTAAATTTTAAACTAGTATAAAGTTCCTGCCTGTTTCCAATTTTTTTTTTTGGTGCAAGCTAGTGTAGTAATAGGGAAGAAGATGGCTTCCAGCTATAACAAATGCACTGCGGACCACCTAAGCCAGTTGTGTCAAGAAAGAGGGGTCCAGTATGAGGCGGAACCAAAAAGCACCTCTTAGAGGCTCTCATGGTAGCCGATGAGCTAGCAGCTGCCCAGAACCTCGAATCACTGACAGTGACTGAAAAGGACCAGAGCCTAGGCATGAGGGGTGCCGTGGTCCATTGCAGAGTCTAGTCACAGGGAGGAGGACAGTAAGACCAGAAGGAACCCAGAGCCACAGCAGTAGGGAAGGTCACAGCTGGGACTAGAAGGGATCAGGCTGTAGCTGGAGCTGAGGAACTTGAGCTGGAATTCGAGCAGAGAAGTTTGAAGCACAGCAGTAGTAGACGAGTTTAGGCAGAAGAGGTTTGAACTGCAGATGCAGGAAAAGAAAACCAGTGTCTGAGAGAGAGGAAAAGCACCAGAGGGAATTCGAACTGAGAAGCTAAGACTCGACAAACGCCTGAGGAGGTAAGTGGCAGGTTGAAATTGAAACTCCAGGGTTGGGTATAAGTTAAATTCTAAATTAAAGCTGAATTTAAAGAGGGGAGGATATAATGCATTTTGAATTCATTTGAAAAGGTGTCTGTATCTAGGCCAAAATACTCGGGAGTCCAGGAGCTTTCAGCTATCCCCGCTACTTACTGGTAGACGGCGTGATGCGCTTAGGCCAACTGGATAATCAGGACAGTAGCAATTATGAGAAACTTAAAACTGCTTTGCATAAAAAGTATGAGTTAACTCCTGAAGCATACAGGGTTAAGTTCCATAAGCTCCAAGAAGCCCTGACAAGAGCTATGAGGAACTCGCCATGAAGCAACGCAGTTTTTAAAAGGGTGGAGGAGTAGTTCTTTGGCTTGCCCAGCAGCGTTGAAAACCAGGCTAGAGGCCTGAGATCCAACTCTTGGACTGCTATGCCAGGAGAAGGCATGCTGTGAAGGGTGTGGCATCACTGCCTCCATAGGAAGGGGATGCCCAAGTTACAATAAAGGGATTTCTCAGATAAAAGAAAAATGACTGTTGGATTTGTAAACAGCCAGAGCATCTTGCTAGACAGTGTCCTAAAAAGTACAGAGGAACAAAGTGGTGCTCGAACAGAGTTGGGTTGTTTGTGTATCCCTAAGAGCATGCCTGTACACATGAGGGAGCACAAGCACCCCTTACTGTAAATGGGGTGCAGACCCGTGGGTTAAGCTAACCTGATTAAATCCAGGAATGATTCCAGCACCCTGCTCGACCTACTACTTGCCAGTCGACCAAACCGAATCATGAACCTCGTGGTACTCCCAGACTAGCTAAGTGACCACTCCCCCATCATCTTCACCTGGTCATGTCAGCGACAAATGCCCCAAACAAACAGTTTTATTCGATGCTGACTCAAACCTGGAGGAATCGCTAAGCTAAGGCAGCACCTAACCCAGTGTGACTGGTCCCCAATCTGAGATACCTACCATAGATGAAGCCTCGACTGCTTCACTGTATATTCAACAAGCGTGGTGATAGCTTTACCCCCCTCCTAAGATTCAAGCCAAAAGTTTAATGTCCCCTGGGCCACTCCAGCTCTGCTCCAGCAACTAAAGACTTGAGATAAGCTATGGCACAAAGCTGTAGCCTCAGGCAGACAGGCAGGACTACAGGGCAGCACCTAACAGAGGTACCTGGGCCATTAGGATGGCCAAATCCAACTACTATAAAGCTACCCTGCCTCCTCATGGGGAAATGCTAGGTTATTCTGGGACGACCTAAAGGAGCTGAACTGAAAACCCGGTTACCACCCCTCCCAAATAACTGTCAACAGGGACACCACCTCAGACCCATTTACCATCACAACTGCCTTAACTCTGCTTTCTCGGACCTAAGTACAATTCTCCCAAACAACTTCTTTGATCCCGTCCCCAGGACCCTGAAACAAGCATTGCACACACCCCTTCCACTCAGGGCCATAAGAGTGGGGGACCCCACCTCCCGCCCATCTCCATTCTCCCCCAGAAGCGCTTGAAAAAGTTGTTGCCACCCAACTCACCGACTACCTACAAGCACACATAACATGCTACGTATGGAACAACATGGCTTTAGAGATGGACACACAGCACAACCACCACCCTTATGGAGTTCTCTAACTTCCTGCATGGTGCTCTACATAAAAAACACCTAGCAGGAGCTGTTTTCATTGACCTGTCAAAGGCTTTCGATATAGTCTTCCACCCCTGCTTATATGTGCCTCCCGACTTACTGGTCTATCTCCTGGACCCTCACCTGGTTTACAAGTTACCTCCTCGGTTGGTCCCAATGTGTCAAGATTAACAGCACCCTCTCCTCTACCCTACCAGTCTGCTCTGGGGTCCCCAAGGGCTCCATCATCGGTCCATTATTGTTCAGCATTTATCTGAATAACTGCTTAACTCCTGCCCTAGTAATCTGCTGCTTTCTGCAGATGGTGCAGTACTTTTACCTCCCACCCTGATCCCACTGTCCTACAATTCTCCCTACAACTTGCCTTCAACCATATTGAAAACTGGTTCACTGACCGTAGGCTCATTGTCAGTGTAAAAAAAAAACAGAACAAATCATTGCTCTTGGCCACTGACAGAGCAAGGACAGTGCTGCCCAGTTAACAATACTCTCCAAAGCTCATCTCCCACTAGAACAGGTCCATACCTATACAGTAAATACCTGGGCCTAACTTTCGATCCTTTCCTTTCATTCCACCCTATACAGTAAGTAACCTCTCCCAGAGCCATAAACATTCACATAGGACTGCTGTATCGGCATAGAGACTGCCTCCCACCAGAGGCCCTCAACCTCACTGTTGCCTCCTATTCTCTCACTCGTAGATTATGGAATCACCATTTACTCGGCCACCAACCATACAGCTCTCAATAAAATCCACCTGGTATCAACAAGGCATGTAGACTTCTCACTGGGGCAGATGGGCACCCACAGCTGCACCTTGTATGCCTTCTCAGTTATCCTCACATTTGATGAAAAAACGCTACCAAACTTGTCTTCTCTTCAGAAAGATTCATCTAGGTCTTACCCCGCTTGGGGTTTCAGCCTCCCTCTGCTCCTCACGTGCTTCTGCTAACACCTGCCAGCAAATGAGCTGGTGTGGTCCATTCCAGAGTCAGGCCTCTCTAGCCCAAAGGTCTTTCTCTTACTGGGCGCCACAGTGGTACAGTGATCTCCCCATGCCATTTCCTCTGATTCCAGACTAGGCCCGTTCAAAAGCCCTAAAAGACCACCTACTCTCCACCCGTAGCTGCCAGTGCAATAGCTAGCATGTCCATGGTTAGCCTCACCTCCACAACCACCAGCTCCTGGGCCTCCCAGCCCTGCCCATGGGTGGTGCATTAGTGGGTATCCCAGTTAATATAATTAACGAGCTTCCTGATCTAAGTCTCCATCACTCATTCACACTAGTGGGATAGTGCGAGGCGCTAGGACCAAGAGGGAGCCAAAGATTTTCTGAAGGTCGGCGCCGAGGTAGGACCATGCATGCGCGCACCGCAGAGACTGGGCTCACGCCTGTGTAGGCTATCTCGGCATCGACCCTCAACCGCCTCAGTTCCTTTCTTCCGCCATCTAGTGTGCTTGGATGTCGACGCCACTCGCCTGCCAGAGTAAAAGTTTTCGTCTATACGACAGCAGCTTTCAGTGTTTAATTTAACTGTTTAATTTAACTATTTAGTAGTAATTTTTATTTTATGATCAAGAAAAGAAATTATTTCCTGCCATCAACGGAGTCGTTCTTAGAGCGGTAGCGTGACGGTAGGAAGGCTTCATTTGAAAGTTGTTATGGCAGAGGGCTGTGCCCGGTCCGCCGCCCTTAAGTAACGGGAGGGTCTGACTACAGACAGTCCTGTGCTTTGGGGGGCGGGCAGTCCTCAAGCACGAATCTAGGGCGGATCCGGCCCGCTTAGCCTCAAGCTCTTCTTCCTCATTTGGGAAGAAGAATCCGTGCCGCCCGAGGTTGCCCTTGGTACGCCTGCATTAGGATTGTTCGTCAGAAGGCGATAGCCCTGAACCGACTTTGGTGGGTTCCCTTGGCCCCGCCTCCTAACGGCTGCTTTCTCGACTTCAGACTCATCTCTGTCTCGTTGGAGTTCTGGTGAGCAGTTTCACCTCTGGGCCGCGGAGCAGGAGGTTTGACTTTCCTTTTTCTGCCTGTGTTCCTGTTTGGGACCTCCAGGTCCCGGAGCCGTTGACGGAGCCAGGTCAGTTGGATCAGGATGAGTGCGGTGCCCTCTTGGTGCCTTCACCACCGTTTGACCCCTCGTGCCTACCCCTCTTCCTTTCCATGCTAGGCCAGCATGGGCACCACCTTTTCCTTCTCCCATTCTTCTCCATTGGCTTTTTCCACTGTGTTGTCCTGGCACTGTGCCCGACTGGGTGGCGCTGCAGGTCTGGCGCCATGGCCACTGGTTTGGTGCCAGTGGTGTTGGGTGAGGCGCCATGGATCGACACCATGGCTCGGCAGCCACCTTTCGGTAGACGTGGAGCTCTGTACAGCGCCGTGGGTGCTGTCATTGTTGCCGCCGTTGCCAGCGCCGCTGGCGGTGCCGTGTGGTGTCTCCGCGATTGCACAGGTCGGTGGTGCCAGACACTTGCGGGTGGATGGGAGCCATGCGTATCTTTGGTACCATGAGTCCATGGGTGTCATCATGTACCATGGGTGCTCTCGGGTGCCATGGGTTTCTTGGTGCCATGGGCGTCAAGGGTGTCCTGCGTGCCATTGCTGCCATGGGTGCCGAGGATGCCTGCGGGGTCCGCATGTGTGCCCTCAGGTGTCTCCCAGGTTGGCATAGGTATTGCTTTGTGCCCTCCTGTGCCACAAGTGACACTGGTGCCGCAGGGGTGCCAGTTGGTGTTGTCCGACAGAACTAGGGACAGCTCTCCGCTTGTGGACCTCTTCCTCTCCGGGAATTGTGGCGGGATGTTTCCACAGAATGAAGTCTTGTTCTGTGGATTATATTTTCCACATCTTAGTGAGTGGCGGTCTGCATCAGGTTTTGTGTCATCCAGCGGTTTTCCGCTGAGGGACTCTTCTCTTCTGCCAGAGATCTCTCATTCTGCTCAGCACTTTCTCGGCTCCCTACATGGTGCACGCTCCTCGACACCCTTCCTGGTGGCGAGTCTCTAGTGGCTCTGACCTAGATCTATCTCAGGGAGTCTTTCTGGGGTAGAAGTACATCTAGATGAGTCTCTCCCTGTCCTTCTGGTCAGTGATACAGTGATGACTCATTTTATATACTGAAGGACACACCTCTCTGTCATCAGAGTCCGTGATGGAAGATCTTTTAGTAGTTCCTCAGTAATGGGGTCCACCATAGTGTTCAGACTGCATCCGTGGGCTATACAGCTCTGCGTCTAGACTCTTTCAGTCCTCAAGACAATTACACTCTATGGAACATTCTAATTCAGTGGTCAGGAGCCACACAGACTCTTCCGCTCCTTTAATAGGAGTATATAACCCCTTCTGATGCTGCCCTCTGGTGGCTGCTCCACAGGGTGGTTAACATCTGTCTTGCTATTATCGTCAGTCCAGTCAAGAGTTCAGTTATGGATCCTCAGGCTTCTCTTGCTCCTGAAAGGGTGACATCCTTGTTATTTCTGTATTAGGCAGTCCTTGCAAAATAGACACCTGCAACCTTCTCAGGCTCAGACTAATTTAAAAAAAAGGGGGTGAGAATTATCACAGTACAGGGCCTAGTCGGAATTACCCGATACCACACTTGGATCTGGTCAGGTTCCTCCTCAGCCCTGAGGCGGTCATCTCTAAACTTCGGTAGAGTACCTGATTTCTTCTGTCCCTGGGGCAGTCCGATCCAGTGGTGGTATGGCTCACCCCATTTCTCTAGAGAGATTTCTCTTATTCAGAGATATTTCCAAAACCTAGGCATCTAACTAGTCTGTTGGTCACCTTTTTTTTTTCTTCATCAGGCTTTCTTCTCTTGATCAGAGCCTCGCAGCAACAGAAGTGACTCCTAGAGTCCACTTCCATGCTTGCTTCAACTTAACAGACAACATGCTCCTTTCTTGACCATAGGTCAAGTAGGTCTTTTCTGAGGTAGCTTCTCAAATATTCACCTTCAGTTCCTGCGCACTGGTTCCGTGACATTCGCACATGAAGCTGTCCTTTCCGACTCGCGTGGCGGAGCTGTGATGTTTGTTTGTTTTTCAGTAGAGCAAACTAGAGTCCTTCTCTACTCCTTCAGGGAGGCTGGAGTAATAGTGCCTCACCGCATTGAGCCACTTCTGCGCTATTCGGTCACTTCAAAGATTGGGTTAGCCTAATTTGGTCTTGCTGTGTCCCTCCTCAATGCACATCTGCCTCTATTTGCCTTACAAATCCAGACCCTGTTTTTTTTTTTCTGTCTGAATGTTTTTCCTGCAGTGGATCGTCCTCCTGTACACTTTTCCCTTCTTCCCAGAGTTCAGAGATCTACTACAGTTATATACACAGGGGCAGGATGATTCCTTTTTGAATATGCAGTGGGTAGGATCTAGTTCTACTAGACCTCCACATGAGGCTTCTAAGTCATGCTTGGCCTTCCATGAGGAAGGTTCCAGTGACTAAGTAGAGACCAATCTTACTTGAGATACAGCTCTTGCAGCAGGTTACACCATTAGGACTGAAACGGCAGGCGTCAGGACCCCACGGAATTTTCTAGCTAGCAGTCTTCAGCGGGGACCGCCCCGACGTCAGGCATAGTACATAAGGAGGCGGTCCCCCATTCCTCAGTTCTTTTCCGCCCGTCGACGACATCGAAGCATGCGACTCTCTGTCCCTTTACTAGCTATGGCGGTTTGTCTTCCTTCACTACTGGATTCAGCTGATGTCCTCTCCAAATACTTCTCTGGAGGTCACCAATGGAAGTGTGCCTGCGGCAAACAGATCCCTTCAAGGATCCACATTGACTGCGTCGCGTGCCTAGGCCTGGAACACGACACCAAGGCCTGCTCCTTCTGCCAGGGCTTCAACAGTCGCACCAGGATCTGCCCCAGAAGGCCCTTCAAGCGTTTCTGTTAGAGGAGAAACTGAAAACCATTGACAAGGAACCTTCCTCCAGGGGAGTAGTCCGGTAAAACCCACAAGCACCGGGAGAAGGAAGGCCCAGGTCCTGCGAGGGCCCTCGGACTCCCAGCTCAGCTCGCGATCGGACCGCTCTCCCTCAGGGCTCAATCACAATCTCCCCGGTTCAGGTCAGATCTTCCAGCGGCTCCTCTTCTTTGCAGCCCCTGAAGACTTCCAGGCTGTCAGCATCTTCCACTCCATCAAGGCCTCGTCGGAAGTCTGGGGCGCCACAAATCATCTTCCGCCGGACGGGACTCCAACGCACAGGTCCATTTCCCAGCATCCGTCGGGTCGGACCAGGTTCCTCCAAGACCAAGGACCTGACATCCTCAAACGGACGTCGGACCCGCGTCAGCCCACCTCGTCAGCCAAGCATCACAGGCACTCCCAGGAGCCGGCGACACGAAAACACCTGTCGCGGCCAGGCGTTCGCCTCCGAGGCATCTGCCAGGGACCGTCTGCTACCCCAGAGGAGGACTGCACCACCGTCACCGCTGATGCCGGTCGGAAGGACTTGTCGGAGGGATCATCCACAGCCCCGAGGACCAGGCGGGCGGAACAGGAGACGCCTGGCTCCCCAGGAACCTTCCCGGAGCGGGAGACCTCGGGGACCGGCGACAGGCCACCGGCACGGCGGACCCATCGTCGGGCATGAACTTGGCAGAGGTAAGGAGCTCTTACCTTCTGGTGGGACACCATCAGAAAGATGTGGTCGCCACACGTCCTCCTCCTCCGACTCCACCTTCTCCTACTCCTTCACTGCCTAAGCCCCTCCTCTGCCCAAGGCCCAGGGAATGCCCGCCAACCCCAAGGAGCAAGCACCACCTCCTCGGGCAGATCCTCAGACAGGAAAGACCTCCTCAGATCCATCTCAGGGTCACCCAGTCCTATGAAATCCAGGACGACGCGGTACACCCCGTCTGGGAGGATTCTAGATCTGACACCTCTGGGTGCTCCAGATCTCCTTCTCCCATCAGCATTCCCTCTCCGGACTCACGACCTACCTAGGTCTCGGATGATCCTCTTCGCGGAGATCATGAGGCACATCCAGGAGGAATATGGGGTGGGATGCTGAAGAACTCAACCCGAGAGACAACGCCGCTGCCCGCTACCTTCGGCAGAAAGACCCAAAGCCTGTGGTAGTGCTGCCTTGGTGGATGCACCTCCGGACGTCACCAAGGGCTGCCTGGAATAAGTCCGCATTCCACTCCAGTAGTGCCGAAGAGGCCGACCGCCTGTACAAGGCCCCTAAGGAGGACCAGTATCTGGCGAACCATCCTCTGGCTGACTCCTGGTCATCACTGCTTCACATGACGGTCGCAAAGACCTCAGCATTTGTGCACACAGCCACCGGACCAGCAATCCAAGCAATTGGATGTCCTGGAGTGGCCATCACTTGGCTGCGACTTGCCGCCATCAGGTCGCTGAATTACCTCACTCACATGGTTCAATTCCAGAGCGCACTGTAGGAACAGGGACAGGACCTGGTCGAGAAGATGCCCGATGGCGACCAAAAGGAGGAGCTCTTGAACCTCCTCCGCGCGGGTTCGGATGTGGGGACCAGGTGCTCAGACGCATATGATTCTGAGGACTCTTCAGCCAGAGCTGCAGCCTCAGGCGTGTGTCTCTGGATACACTCGTGTCTCCGAGTTTACCGGACGTCCAGAAGAACATCTTAGGCGTCCCTTACAACAGAGGTCCTATGGGTGAAGCCTCTGAGAAGGTGATCACCAAACTTCAGGAACATAGGGAAGGTAGTCAGATCTGTACAGGTCTCGGCCCGGTTCTTCGTGAGGAACCAGAGCCGCTTCGTGGCCGGCTACAAAGGCAACTGCCACACATTCCGGCCAACAGCAGAGGGGCACCACCCAGCCCAGGCCAAGTCATCCCAGGCAGAGGCCAACGATTCGCAAAGATCGGCACAGCCTGCGGATCGAGACGCTGCCACAACGCATGACTCCTTCCGGCCCGCCCCCTTCAGGATCAGCGGGAACAGAAAGTCGGAAGTCGCCATGCGCCGCTTGCCAGGGTGGCAGTCGATCACCACCGTCAGGTGGGTTCTGCATTGGTCAAAAAGGCCACTATATAGAATTTGTAGGCAGTCCACCACAAAACCTCCCGTGCTTTCCGATATTCGGGTCAGCATGCCCTGCTCATACAGCAGGAGGTGCTCGCGCTTCTGGAAAAGAAGCCTTAGAGCATATTCCGGAGAACCAGCGAGGACTAGGGTACTATTCTCATTTCTTCCTGGTTCCAAAGCAGGGGACCTCCGTCCAATACTGGACCTCAGCGACCTCAACCTGTCGGTCGTTTACAAGCGCTTCCGCATGGTGACCCTTCAGGCCTAATTCCCATGCTGAAGCGAGATGCTTCTGCGTCTTTGGACATGCGGGGCGCCTCCTGCACATTCCCATTGCTCAAGCGCACCAGGGGTTCCTGCACTTCGAGTTTCAGAGCTGCCATTATCAGTTCCGAGCTCTTCCCTTCAGGCTGTCACCGGCACCTTGCGTTTTCACGAAGTGCATGGCGGTCATGCGGCGTCTCTGAGGAGACAAGCCGCTACGTGTTCCCATACCTGGACGACTGGCTTCTCATGGCACCCTCCAGGGAGGCACTGATGACGACCATTCACTACACCCAGTCCCTTTTTCAATCACTGGGTATTCTCATCAACTGAGAAGTCACTCCTGGTGCCGTCCAGAAACTGCAGTTTATAGGAGCAGTTCTGGACACCGTCAGAGAAAGCTTTTCTTCCCTCTGTCAGGCCGAACACATCAGATCCTCATCAGGGACTTGTCGGTGAAGACCATCCCGGCCAGATCGGGTCCTTCGCCTGCTCAGACACATGGCTGCAGCCATTGCAACACTCCCGCTGGCATGTCTCCTGCAGGTAACCCAGTGGATGCTAAGGGTGTAATGGGACCAAAGTCAAGACCATCTGCAGCAGCCAATCGAATCACGAATGCCGTGATCCGGGATTGGCAATAGTGGCTAGACCAGGAACCTCTCGGCGGTGGTTCCTTCATAGCGCCTGTCTCCGACTATGACACTCTCCACAGACGCCTCAGAGCTCGGGTGGGGAGCACACCTGGACGGTGTTCGGTCTCAGGGCCTTTGGACAGCCCAGGATTCTCATCTCCACATCTACATTTTGGAAATCAGAGCAGTCCTTCATGCTCTGCAAGCCTTCCAGTCGGAGATCCCACCGGTACTCCTGTTACAAACAGACAATACCGCGGTGATGTATTACCTCAACAAACAAGGAGGCACTCACTCCTACCACTTTGCAGGAGGCCATGAGTGTGGAGTGGATGTTGCAACCGCAGCGCAAACCCTAATTGCAGAACACGTTCCGGGGTGGACAATGCCGTCGCAGACCGCCTGGAGTCCGCTCTCAGGCCAGAGTCCATGAGTGGGAACTTACAGGAGGTAGCAGAGTATCTGTTTCACAGATAGGCACTCCAGAGTTAGACCTTTTCGCGTCCCATCCAACAAACTGCCCAATTTTTGCTCGCTAGATCCAGGGTCTGGTGCTTTCTGGCAGACGCGTTGTCCCCTCTCCTGGGCGGCAGATTCCTCTATGCCTTCCCTCCTTTCCCGTTGATCCAGAGAATTCTCTTAAAACTTCACAGGAGCAAGCGATGCTCATTTTGATTGCGCCTTTCTGGCCCAGACAAATTTGGTTCCCTCTTCTGCACCAGCTGTCCGGGAACCTCCAGTTCCTTTGCCAATCACCTCCCATCTATCGTCTCAGGAGGCAGGTTCATTGGTCCACCCAGACTTAACGTTCATTGAACCTGCACGCTTGGCTCCTAGAGACATAGCCATGATGCAATACGGGTCTGCAAGAAGTGGCAGGCGTACTCTCTGCCGCAGAAAACCGGCAACCGCAAGCGTACGCCATGAAATGGCGTAGATTCTATGTTGTGGACTCAAGCGTGCTTTATTTTGCTGTTAGATTGTCCTTAAAAGCTGGTTTTGGACTACCTGCTTTCCTTTTCCATTTCGGACTGGCTTACTCCTCGATTAAAATGCACCTCTGCGATTTCTGCTTACCATGCCCCGGTAGGCCATCGGACGGTGGCCCAGTAGGACACTACTCGTGCCTTCTAAGGGAGTTTCACCTTAGGCCGCCCATCAAGGATCCAGTTCCTCCTTGGGACTTACCCTTCAGTCCTGGAGTAGCTTACGCTGCCACCTTTCGAACCAGCCTGCGATTGCAAGCTACGTTTTCTGTCTTGGAAAACGTTATTTTTAGTTGTTACCAAGCAGAAGGATCTCGAATTGCATGACCTTATGTGCAAAGAACCTTATTTGGTTTTCCATCGGACAGGGTATCCCTAAGGACAAACCCAAAGTTTTTGCCTAAGGTGGTTTCAGCTCTCACCTTAACCAGGATATTGATTTACCAGTGTATTTCCCAAGATACTCTAATCGAGGAGAAGCCCTTCTGCACACCCTTAGCGTGCATCTTTGCCTCAGATACTATCTGATCAGAACCAAACAGTTTCGAAGGCGGACCAACTTTTGTCTCCTTTGCTCACAGGATGAAAGGAGCTCCTGTCTCAAACAGTCACTCTCGGGTGGCTCATCCAGTGCATCATTTTCTGTTATGGCAGCGCAATAAACCCTTGCGGAGCACGGTCAAGGGTCATTCCACAAAGGGTGGCTACTTCCTTTGCGCGTTTAGAACGTCTCCACCTAAGCTATTTACGCTGCAGCTACTTGGAGCACTGTGCATAACTTTATCAGACATTACATTCTGGACATTGCATCAAGGCGAAGAGCAGGTTCGGTCTGCCGTCCTTCAGGGACTTCTGTCCTAGGCTCAGTAATATCGAGATCTCTGCTTTCCTCCACCCAGGGCGCCTGATTGCCACTATTGCTTGGA
Organism: Neoceratodus forsteri; assembly: GCA_016271365.2. NCBI lineage: Eukaryota > Metazoa > Chordata > Ceratodontiformes > Ceratodontidae > Neoceratodus > Neoceratodus forsteri. Next base: position 924,631,015 of record CM028135.1, on the reverse strand, counting down.
AAGCAGTCCTAATGGTATAACCTGCTGCAAGAGCCATATCTGAAGTAAGTGGTACAGTTACATAAGAACTTTCCGTAACAGTAGATCTTGAGAACAGCTCTTGCAGCAAAATCTTCCAGCCACCATCCCCCTTTCGGAGGTAGGTCGTGAGTCAAGCACCCATCTTAGGGGATGGGTCATTCCTATCTGCCATCTCCTCGGTCTCCTCTTCTGATGTCATCCAGCGGCCGGGAGTCTCAGGCGGAGAACTGAGGATTGTGGGGACCGCTCTTTATGTACTACGCCTGACATCGAAGCGGTCCCCACTGAAGACTACTAGCTAGAAAATTTCCTTGGGTCCTGACGCCTGCCGGCTTCAGTCCTAATGGTGTAACCTGCTGCAAGGGCTGTTCTCGAAGATCTACTGTTACGGTAAGTTCTTGCGTAACTGTTACTTTCTCCTTGTTGGGCTAACCCACCTGGACCCCCTTTGCTCACCAAGTAAGGTGTTCAAGTGCTCTGGACCCGGTTGTTCACAGGTCAGCCCGTGCCAGTGATGGGGTTCATCTGCGCTTCTTGGTCTACCCTGAACCAGTAGACTTTACCTCCGACTCTTCCAGTTCCTGAGGTCCCTTTACGTTACTTTAGTACATGTCTTGGACTCTATTAATTTTGATCCTAGACCAAATTGTGAAGCAGGTTCTTGCCACTCTCCTAGAGTGGTTGTGGCTTCCTGGCAGACTTTCATTTTGTGCCCATTGCAGTCTACAAAGTGGTGAGTTACAACTCGAGCGCTTATCTTGTAAGCACCATGTTCTAGATGCTCTTCACAAGACAGCTCGTTTTATTAGCAGGACAGTCTTTGGCTGTCCTTTCTGAGTGAACCTATCTCCTTCCACCCTACTTAGGGTTGTTGGTTTTAGCTCTGTACTCTCCACTAGTATGAATGAGTGATGGAGACTTAGTCCAGGAAGGTATGGAAATTTCGTACTTACCATAATTATTGATCTTCTTGGACAGTCTCCATCACTCATTTACATGCCCACCCACCATCCCTTGGGTTCCTCATTTTCTTTCCTGGTCTTCATGGCCCTATGGTTCGGACTGTGAAGACATTGTTCTTTAACCTTTCTTACAAAGGCCCTCGGCCCAGAAACTCAGAATGAGTTATTCGCATTGGTTATGCAGCACCTCCTCAGTCAAAAGATACTGAGGGGTTGGCGGCTCGACGTAAGATAGCCTACACAGGCGCGAGCCAGTCTCGTGGTGCCACGCATGCGGTCCTACCTCAGCACCAACCCTTCAGAAAATTTTGGCTCACGCTTGCTCCTAGCGCCTCGGCGCTATCCACTAATGGAAATGAGTGATGGAGGCTGTCCAAGAAGATCAGTAATTACAGTAGGGCACGCGTAATTTCCATTTTGCACAACCAGTACTACGGTGAGAGTGAGTGTGATAAAGTGTTACTACCAGCTGTCCATGTACTCTCCCAAGACACTTTACTGACTGTGAAACTGTAGATATTCCTCTATATGTAAACTTCTCACAAAATGTAAACTTTACTTCTGCATATTTGATTATATCAACTTTACTTCTGCATATTTGATTGCATCAATGACTTAATGTCAGTTCCGACTGCTTGCACCTTTGACAATGACAGGCTCCTTAACCGGACCTGAATTAGCTACCTAACTGTATAGGCCTCTTTCTCTAATTTGTCTGTATTGTTCAGTGTGTTGTAGAATACTGTCTAGCCTATGTCACTATTGTTCTGACGTGGAGCCTTTGTAAATGAGTCTATGACTCAAGGTTGTAAATCTGATATGTTCAATAAGTAAATGTCACGGAGGCGTCTCTTACCTTAGTAAAGAGGATTTGGTTGGACCTGAACAGTTTATACCTAATCAGTTTGTAACTGTGAAGGAAACAAATCTACAACTTGCTAGCATTCCTTGGACTGGTGAGAAAGGAAAGGCGGTGCAGAAAATGGCTGTGGCAGACAGTCTCGTCCTGGATGTGATAATGGGAACAGTCTCCAGAAGGGGTGGTGTGTGTAGTTACCCACAGTCAGATGGCTAAGACCGATTGTAGTTCCCTGAGCCCGTAGAAACCCCTGTTGGAAGAAAAATCGGAAGGCTGGTTTCCCAGCCTGTGCCTCCTGACATGGAGAGTAGTGAAATGGAGGTAGGACTTCCTCAGGTAGCCATTCATAAGACAGCTACGAGATACTCAAGCACTCTGTACACTGACCTTCCTAGCGGCCGGAGACCCTTGCATCACCATTTGTCTTCTGCCAGGTGGCAGTCAAGCAGCAAGTTGAGGATCCCTCCCCCACCCCGTCCCTGAGGAAAGAGAGCAGTCCTACAGATGCTCAGTCTTCCCTCCTGATGGGACCCCTGAGACCTGTTCCCGATGCCGGCGTTGGCAGCAGGAAGCCAGCCCTCCACTGGTCCGGCCCATAATAAATCCAGGTTTAAGATTTCTAAATCTGTAAAACTTCCAATTCTACAACACTGACTTCATATTACTTCTGACTTGGGACTCGGTTGTGCATTTCTCTTCAGGTGATGACAACTGGTACCGTGCCATTATATTGGAGGCCTTTGACATGAAGGTGAAGGTGGTATATGCCGACTTTGGAAATGTTGAAACCATCCCATATACTAGGATCCAGCCCATCAAGGCAAGCTTCTTGGAGCCCTTTACTGATTATTAAATGTGCTCTTGCAGGTAAGGTTCTGGGAAGTTGCTCACAATTTCTTAATTTTGTAATTTATAACCATTTTGAGCTATCTAAATTCAGTTCACTAGCCACACTTTGGCAGTCTCCACTGGAAATGCTTTGTCACCAGAACAGTCTTCAAGTTTGACTCACTAACCACCTAGTCATGTGGTCCTCTGACTCTGGCTTACTGCAGTCAGATTATTTTTCTGCTGCAAAAAGCAGGTGGTCTTCTTCATAGCTTCTGCTTGGGAATTTGAATTCTGCAAAGGTTTCCAGTTTTTTTTCTAATTTCTTCAAAGTTTCTGATTCACCTGTTGGCTCGTTTGTAGTGCATCAGACTGCAACTCATGGTTCTGTGAGTGTGACCATGGAACAGAAGAGAAGCCAGATTTGAAAGGGGTGTGGTTTGTAGGTTTATCATGTCCATCACTGTTTTCAGTCTCCCATGGTGTGTGCCAGCCATGCATCTACAGGTGCACAAGGATCATCAAATGCAAGTGCTCAAGTGGAGGCCAGTCTGCTGTAGTGGGTTGGCCTTGCAGATAATAGCCATGGAGGAGGCAACCCTCAGTCCTTCCAAGAACATCCTAGTCTTGAATCTGCTGGTGGTAGAGGACGTATGGGAAGTGGATTTGACCCTGCAGTCATTCGATGATGACACCTCCAGGAGTGCCACAGGGATAAGAAAATGAAAAGTTGATGCCAGTACTGGGAGTACTGTCAAGTCAAGGAACCCATTTGTGTTCTCTGCTTTCAGAAGGCCCTCAAGGTCAGACTGCCTGTGGAGGTTTGCCAGTATGCCTGCTGAGATTCCGTCTGGTCGGCCAAAGTCCTCACGTCCAGTCGATCTGTTGGCTGAGCCGTTGGACCAGGAGATGAGTCCTCTCTTTGGTGGACTTGTAATAGTTCTGCCCTCTCCTAAGGAAATGGGTATGGACAAGCTCCTGATTAACCCTCAAACTCCACCAATCATTCCGTCCCCACCACAGCCTCAGCTGTGCCAGTTATCACCGGCAGGGACAGTGCCTTGCTAACCAGTCTGTTAGGATTCCAGATCAAGGTCACATTCTTAATCTCATTCTCAACATCATCAGTGATCTTGTCATTAACAGTTATTTCTTCACCTACATTGCTGGACCTCACCATTAATGTTGAATTTGACCAAGGTGAGAGAAGTCGGATGTCAGCAGTAGCGCTTGGAGCATATTCCCTGCGCTGAGGCGGGCCAGGCCATAGGTTACCCTTCATGCCGACCTGGAACACATGCCCAATCATGCCACTTCTGATGTTCCTGGTGGTTCCTTGGTTACCTTTTTCCAGTTCACACTCAACCACTGGAATCCAGGGTTATTCCCCAACCAAGGGTTCGTGGTTTCAGACAGTGTTACCTTGTGTCCTGTCATTGATTGTCAGCCAAACTTAATGACTGGTCTCTTCCCTCGTCTGTTCTGTATGCCTGGACTTTATATCACTTGACACCCCAACTGGAAAACAGTCTGCAGAATGGATGGAGCGCCTGAGGGCATTCTTCCTTCACGTTACTGGACAGAATGTTTTTGTCTTGACACCCTCCTGGATGAGGTCCAGAACAGGAAACCTACCCACTGATGGAAATCCTGGGCGATATTCCTCATCTGTGCTGGCTTTCCCATAACCTGTGTTATGCTGCGTCCCACTGTCAGCATCTGGCACAGCCAAGCTTCTTGTCTGTCCACATCTTGTAGGATGACCTGCAAGTACACGGTTCTCAGACTCTCAGGTCTCGTAACACAGGCTTGACAAATTTTAAAATTAGGTACTTGTCCACGGACAAGTGAAACGTGTCAAAAGTAGTTGTCCCAGTGCTTGAGTTGGTAGTCCGGTATAAGATGGCATATTTTTAATGGAAAGTATCAAACTACAGAAAACTCAATGGATTTATTGTAGTAGTTATTTAGTGTTGAAATAGACAATAAGGAGAATAAATAATATGATTTTATTTTGTCAGCAGCATGGCGGAGCTGCGAGCATAGACAGAATTAGCATTAGCAGCGAGGCTGACAGCAAGTGTGGTTGCAGCAGCAGCACAGAGTGCCAGCCTGCAGCACAGTGAGATCATCGTTACAGCAGAGTAGCAGACAGTACAGCATCAGCATTGGGAAAAGTTACAGGAAGCCTGGAGCTTGCTCCAGCCAGAGCATCATATTCAGTCATGTCGTCATCAAGACTAGTGACCGCCTCAGGGACATTTTCGTGAATCAGCAGAACTAGTAGTTGAACTAGCATGACCATGATGACCATGAATGGCGTGTGCCAGGACCAGATAGTAGCCAGTGGTTGATAGCTTGATCCGGATCAAAGCTGTCTAATGCAGTGCCTTCAACTGCTATATGCAGAAGTGACTGGAGCGTGTCATCAGCCAAACTTGTTCTTATTTTTGTTTTTATAAGATTCTGAATGGAGAATACTCTCTCACATTTAGCAGTAGACACACTCATAGCCAGTAACATTTCTATTAGGTTAAGATGGAGCAAGCTGGGCAGGTTTCTCTCGAGAAATCGTGGAATACACTTGCAGATATGGCTTGTCAACTGCAGACTTAAGCATTGCTTTTAATGCACAATACTCCCTATTTATACTGGTTACATGATCTTCAGAAAAAGTTGTGAAAGTAGTCTAATAAATTACTTAAATCAGTTGTGCCAAATTGTGCAAGTTCTTCTCGTGACAGATCAAAATTTTTGAAATCCAAGCAACTGAACCATTTCAGAGGTTCTTCAGAAATTCAAACGCTGATCAATGTAAGATACTGCTGCATCTATTAAACTGTGCAGCTGTGTATCAATCGTAAAATTTACTTCTGGGCAGTTCCTTTTGAAAGTGAAAGGAACAATCTTGTCCTCACTGCCACGTTTGAAATGAGGTAGTTCATGCATTTCTCTGCAGGATTATATTGGTTCAGAAATGATGTCATAAACTTTCCAGGTCTTGTTTTTAGCTCAGTCAACTGAAGTAAGCATGTATCAACGAGTTGGGGACTTCTAATATTAGTAGGTCATCTTTCTGAAATTCAAGTGATAAATTTTTCAATATTGGCAGAAAATCTTGAAGAATAAACAGTGATTTTACAAACTGTACTGCGATGCATCTCTTAGAAGTGCCTTTGCTTTGGCCCCATCATCACCACCAGAGTTTGACATGTTCAAGATGCTGAATTACTGTAGGCAGGTTGACTTGAACAGCATGAACTGAACGTGTCTTTACTTGCAAGCCAACGCACTTGCTTTATTGCACTGAAATGAGCCAACTCGGTGTGTATGACATCTGCTATTTCCTGCAGTCTCAGAAGTTTCTTGGGGCTGTAGTGGTAAAATTTAAAATTCCTTTCAAGGTGTTTTCTACTTTTTGAACAAAGGGATTTTTTTCATGACGTCGAGAACTGCTAACTCCAGTTTGTGGGCTCACCAATGCATGGGTATTACAGTGGGGACATGTTCTCGGATTTTTGCTATGGTGCCACCTGTATGGCCCATCATCACACTAGCACCATCAAAGTTGGCACATATGAGAACTGGTCCAGGTCTGCTCACATCGTTAAGGTCCACAAAGAAAGATCAACAGACTCAAGTGCAGAGGTTATTGCTTTAAAAACTCCATCTGCATGAGAATGTTCAAGAGGTACAGCTTTAATTAACACAGTTGTAACTTTTTTCTGCGCCATCAACAAAACGAAGGAAGACATTTTCCCACTCTACAATGCTTGCATCTGTACTGCCATCTGCAAGAACGGTAACGAATTTTGTATTTTTGATAGTCTGGATCTGTGTTGTAGACATGACAGCTGATATTACGTTACAGAAGTCTCTGGCCCGTTTACCATTTGCGTAATTGCTGCGAGTTTAACCCCATTTTTTCTTGCAATGTACAAACCACTCCATATCTGAGAAAGGACGTAAATTTTAGCCAAGGAATAGCGGTGTTAAATAAATGCCTCATTTTATTTTGGTGACTTCCTCCATCTGAGAAAATGCATGATATATTGCAGTTTCAGATATGTTAAAATTGACTGCATGTTGACCAGTTTCGTGACTATGGTGGTTTGCACAAATTATATGTGGATTCGATTTCTCATGGGCTCTCACGGACTCAATTCTGAAATTATTTGAACCAGTGGCAAACACGTTAGGTTTTTTGAATAAGCAGGAGTCGCAAGAGTGGGATATTTCTCACAGGCAGAGCAGTACATGATGTATTTTGGTCATCATACCTTAACCAGGTAAACTGATTTAGCCAGTGATGCTGAAATGTTCGAGCCCTTTTTCAACATCATATTTTTTATCTTTGCTTCTTTCTCAGTGTTTATTTCCTCATCATCTAAAATGAAAGGTCGCTTTACCTGTACTGAACCAGAATGTGATGGCACTGAACTGCTGCTACTGTTATGCTCACTCGTTTCAGAAACTGGTACGGTCAAGTTAGACTGATCGCCTGTTATGTCTACAAACACAGACCCAGACCGAGAACCTTGGTCGTTTTCCTGACCACTAGTAGGGCCAGGGGGCTGGTTGGGGCTGGCTTTCAGACTGTGAAGAAGGCTCAGGTCAGGCTCTTACTTTTGTTTCCGATGAAGAAGATTTTTCCCTGTCCAAAGGAAAATAGAGTAGCTTGCTTTGGCTTATTTTGTTGCATTATTTTAACTGTCTTCTATGCTGCAATTGTGAAATAAACTAATAAAGATTGTTGTATTATTGTACACAATAAATTCTATTTTGTGTTATCTTTGTGTGTGTTGTGTTACTGTAATTTTTACCTTAAGCTGTTGTGCTTATGCAGCACTATAAGAGGGCAGGACAGAGGTGGGTAGGTGGGAGGGCTGAGTCCAGAGCCGGACGGAGTACTAGCAGAAATTGCTTTTCCCTTCTTAGGTCAGGTTCGGTCTCACAGCCACACACACACAAACACTTCCACCAGTGTAGCTAGTACTGGTAGGTTTATTTTATTTTTCGTGTCCCCAAAAATGCCTTTTCCTTCTCAGGTCAGGTTTGGCCTCACAGCCGCACACATACACCTCCACCAAAAGTACTAGCTAGGGTTTATTTTCTTCTGTGTAGTGTCACTGTCACTTTTCACACAAAAATGTTTTTCTTTTTCCCTTCCTATAGGTGGGTAGGTGGGAGGGGCTGGGTCCAGAGCCGGACGGAGTACTAGCAGGAAATTGCTTTTTCCTTCTCAGGGCAGGTTCAGGTCTCACAGCCACACACAAACAAACACTTCCACCAGTGTAGCTAGTACTGGTAGGTTTATTTTATTTTTCGGTGTCCCCAAAATGCCTTTTCCTTCTCAGGTCAGGTTTGGCCTCACAGCCCTTACATATACACCTCCACCAAAAGTACTAGCTAGTCTTTATTATTTTCTTCTGTGTAGTGTCACTGTCACTTTCACACAAAAATGTTTTTCCTTTCCCTTCCTATAGGTGGGTAGGTGGGAGGGCTGGGTCCAGAGCCGGACGGAGTACTAGCAGGAAATTGCTTTTTCCTTCTCAGGGCAGGTTCGGTCTCACAGCCACACACAAACAAACACTTCCACCAGTGTAGCTAGTACTGGTAGGTTTATTTTATTTTTCGTGTCCCCAAAATGCCTTTTCCTTCTCAGGTCAGGTTTGGCCTCACAGCCGCACACACATACACCCCCACCAAAAGTACTAGCTAGGGTTTATTATTTTCTTCTGTGTAGTGTCACTGTCACTCATGCCTCTCAACTGTCCCTGATTTTGCCTCAAAATTTTACTCTGTCCCTCCTAAAATTGTGTTTCCGTGACCAAACAGTGGTGTTATAAGCATAAACTAATGTCAAACATTTAAGCTACAGACTTGTTCTTCTTTAGATAATGCATTTTACACTAAGCCCTTTATTCTACCAGCTCCTGAGTGGATAACTCAATTTTGAAGAAGTGTCCTTGATTTTGGTCCTTTGTCCCTGATTTTTAAGCCTTGTCCCTGATTTGTGAGGGCAGGAGGTTTTCACACAAAAATGTTTTTCCTTTCCTTCCTATAGTATATTTCTAAGAAAGAAGTCCGCAGTTGTTCCCAAATTCCTGTACCCTCTCCTCTCAGGGCAGGTTAGGTCTCACTCACAGCCCACTGCCACACACACTCCACCAAGTACTTGTAGGACAAACAAAGTACTAGCTAATAAGTTTATTTAAGGTAGCTATCTTTTTTTTTGGTATCAATCTCTTTTTATACTGCGACTGTTTACTTTATTAAGTATTCAGTTCTTTCCCTTCCACAATTTCTCTACTCTACCCTTAGGCTCTCAGGGCAGGTTCGGTGGTCTTGCAGGAGGCACACATTATCAGTCAGGTCCAAGTCCCTGATCTCTGCTCTCTCAGGGAGGGCAGGCTTGTCTCACAAACACACCCACACACACACCCAACCCTTATCACACGATTATTATTGAAATGTTTAGTAATTCCACAACAAATTCAACACACAATCACTTCCCCACTTAGAGTCTCATGTTTTTTGCCTTTTTATTTATTTAAGAGCTGTGTATCCTTTATTTTTCTTCACTTCACGTGTCCAAACAACACACACAGCTCCCTGAATTCAGTGTGCAGTGTTTTTGCTTAGTTCTCCTTCTTTTTTTTTTATATATATATATAAAATCAGCAGATTATTTAATCAGACTTTCCACTCTAAGCAAACTCTCTCTCTCTCACATCCCCTCCCCAAACTACAGATCCTCCTACTCTCCTGCTCCAAAATTCCCAATATATATTTGTATTATATTCTAACTTCTCTCTCTATTACTGATTTGCTAGTGACTATGGCAATCAGCCCCAAATACAGTTTGACTGTGCTCCAAACAGAACGATGTGCTCTCTGCCTCTCTCCGAGCAGCGAATGAAGCGCGTTTGCCAGCGTGCCTGAAGCTAGATGCTACTGCCACTCTGAGAGCTCCAGTCCAACCCTAATAACATGATCACCAATAGCCAGGACTGACAGGAATGTACCATCAGCTGTAGGCTGCCTAGCCTGTCAGTCTGGCTCTTTGACCAGTTCTGACGCGTTTCTTCTTAGCGCCCCTCCTCGCGCCTCCCAAGTGTCTGCTGGTGCCCGATTGCACAGTTAGTCGGAGTCGGGACATGGGGGCAGTGGTAGCAACTGACTGTGGTGCGGCGGCGGCGTGATTCAGCAATGCGCGACAAAGACTCCATCTAGTGGCCAGCTAGAGAAAAAGTATAAAACCTGCAGATTTTAAACTGCAGTATGGTAGTCCATGGGACAAGCAGAACTCTGGCATCTGCTTGTCCCTACATAAAATGGTAGTCCGGGACGTCAGGCTATAGGTTTGTCAAGCCCTACGTAACACCCTTCCCCAGAAGGTCTACTGGTGGACACTGTGTTCCATAGGCCAAAATGCAGGGAGAGTCTGATAAGTCCTGAACAAGAAAGTCGGAGGAAAGGACAATTGTGGCCACAGAATGTACATGGTGTTGTTCCTGGGCATTCATCAAACTAGTTACGTGGCGCAGATGGCTAGGTACAGCTTTAACCTGTGGAGACTCCTGCTGAGGATAGCCAGCAGGACCTCATCTGTGACATGGGTTTTCAGTGACAAAGCATCAGCTGCAGGTGGCCCTGGATTCAGCAGATGTGTTGGCCAGGGCTGTGGCATCAGTGGTCTCCATAAGGCACTGGATGTGGCTTTGTCTTCAGCCTTTAAACAAGAGTACAGCAGAGGGTGGCGGATCTTTCATCAGGATGCATCTAATCGGTAGAGGGATACCTGAATAGAACTGAGAAATCTAAAGTCACCCTGAACACTGTTATTTCAGTCTACTACTACTAAGCACAGGTCCAAGCAGCATTAGCATAGCATCAGCTCTTTTATTAGGTTGCAAGATCTGCAGCAGCAACAAAAGCAGCATTATTAGCCATACTACTGGCCAAGTCATTTCTTCCAAGAACTCCGAACAGAGTCAGCATGTGGGGCACTGGAAGCTGGCCAGGGCTCTGTCTCGCTTCTAAAGGAACAAAAGTAACAGGATGAGAGCCCCATCTGCTCCCTACCACAACCACAGCTGACACTGTTCAGGAAGTGACCTTTTAACTTCCTTATGGACCACCAGTTACCTAGGATAGATGGACCCTGGCAGTGGTTGATTTAGGGTTATCTGAAGTGTTTAGGACTCCACCCTCTTGTCGACTCCTTGCACCTTGAGATGACTGGCGAGTGCTGGAGTCTCAGTCGGTGCTACGGAATGATGTGTAACAGTTACTAACCAAACGGTATTAGGAGTCTGTACCACAAAGCCAAGTTCGGCAAATATTCATCTCACAATACTTTCTGTTACTTAAACTGATGGAAGATTTAACCCTATACTCAATCTGCAGGTACTGAACAAGTTCATACACAGATGGATGTTTTGCATAGTGACCCTAATCAGATTATTCTGACCCTGGAGCCAGGTTCCTGGTTTTGCTCTCTGGATCTTCAGAATGTATATTGAGGGATGTGGTCATGGTTCACTTATCCACACTCTGGCAGTTCCACTGGAGCGATGTTATTAGCTGGACATCTCAAAGCTAAACTCTTCTACAGCCAGATGGTATGTCTCCCCCACTCCATTATGTGACATCAGATCTTTTTCTGCTGGAAGAATAGTTCACATCCTTCATGGCTCCACTTAGGTTATCTGCGCCATAGACACACTAATCGTCAGCAGAGTTTTCTAACTCTTGATTTCAAATTGTATGGTTCTTTCAACTCGGTCCAACAACCAATGCTGGAGCAACGGAAGCCAGGTTTGAGATTTATGTATGCAGTACCCGCAGAAGATATTGGTCACTAATCCACACAACACATGTATTTGCTGTCTGAGTGGCAACATGACATGTAAAGTTGTGTTATTTGCAAAAGACATGCTTCCTGAGTCCCTCAAGGACATGAAGCTCTGCTTTCATCGGCTCTCCCTTTGGGGGGCCTTGCAGGAACAATTTTGGCGCCGAAAGAAGACCTCAGCTGCAGCTGGGTTGGCTAAACAGCTTATGACCCTTGAGGCGGAAGGAGCAGCTGCTGTGACAGGCACCTTAGTCTCTGCGCTGTTCCTAGGGCCAGTGTAGAGATCTTTCACAAAGAAATTCTGTGAAATGTGTTTGGTCCAACAGACCTTGATGGAGAGTCCTGCCCACTGTAGTGCTAAAGCAAGTGGGGCAGGTCATGGGACAGGGTGATCACGATCCTCCCAGTCCTCGACTCGCCTGACTGCTCAGCAGCAGTAGAGTACCTCTTGGCTTGGGGGCGGTTGAGGGCTCTTTGGTTCCCACCATCGGGACAGTCCAGCTTTGACTCCTAGTCAAGCAGGCCACCAAGATTTTTCTGGCGCGCCGACCAGCCATCGCACAAGGTCAAGGTCTAGATCTAGCAGATCCCAGTGCTCTGTACTCACCCAAGAGGACATGGTCCAGTCAGTATCACCAGATAAGGAAACAGGTCTGGCTCCCCATACAACGCGCAGGGGAATCACCGGACCTCACCCAGCAACTAACGCACCAGAATCTGGCCAATGGAAGATCATGTGTACAAATGTCCGCAGTCTTGGGAAACAAGATCCCAGACCTGCAGGCAACAATGACTGAGGCTAAACTGGACATATGTAGCCATTAGCGAGATATGGTTCACCAGTAACGACACTTGGGAGACTTCATTACCGGCTGTGTACTGCCCAGAAGAGACAGGGGAGGGGCCTTTATGGCAAATGAAAATATCAAAGCTACAGAAATTCAGAATCGCGCAAGAGCCGAAGAACTGTGGGTCACCCTGGAAGCAGGAAATGGAATAGCCATACAACCTGGGGTTGTCTACAGGCCTCAGACCAGGGTGAGGACATAACACATTGCTGTTAGAAGCTATACAAAGATGACAGCTAAAGGGAGGTTCTGATAATAGGAGACTTCAGCATGCCAGATACAGATTGGTCAATACCAGCAGAAGATCTGCCAGAACTAGTCACGTAGTGGATTCCCTGTAGGGGAGGGCCTCAAACAACTAATGCAACAACCCACAAGAGACAGGGCTAGCCTAGATCCAGTACTGAGTAACAGGGAAAGATCACAGATCTCCAGGTAGGTCTCCTGGGGCCAGTTACCATCACATGGTATTATTCAATTTGGCCACTAGAACTAAATCATCCCATTCCAAGGCAAACATATGGCACTTCAGAGGAGCTGACTTTAATAAGATGGCCAACAGACACGCTTAGTCTCTGCAAGAAGAAATATAGGTAAGGTACAGGCAAAGGGCAAGCATTAAGGATACAATACTTGAAGCAACATCCCATTGTGTTAGAGAGAAAGGCAAGAGCAAAAGAAGGAAGAAACCACGTTGGTTCTCAAAAACAGTAGCAGAAAAGGTCCGAGCCAAAGGCTGGCCTTCAGAAATATAAGGGAATGCAGCGGGACAAGATAGGGAGGCATACCAAACTTCCCTAAGGAAGCAGTAAGGCAGGCAAAGGCCCAAACTGCAGGAAACACTAGCATGAACAGTAAAAGAAGGTGTCAAAATTTTATACTGTAGATATATTAGTGAAAGGATAAAACGAGGGGTATTGCTAAGCTCAAAGGCGATAAGGGTAAGTGTGGAGGAGGACCAAGGAAAAGCATCTATTCTAAATAGATATTTCTGCTCAGTGTTTACTGAGGAGAAGGTAGGGCAGGGCCAACAGCTCAGCACCATGGACACGGGGAGGGAGGTGTGCACTAGTCCCTTCACAAAAGATAAGAGTCCTGTTTAGCCTGCTGTATGAGCTAGGCCTGACTTCTATATAGCTTTTGTCTTGTACTGATGTATATTTTTGCTGCTTAAACATTTTACCCTTAAACTATTGCACTGTATATGTAGGAATTGGCTTCCAGAGTATAACAGAGTTGTAGCCAACATTGACTGCCTGATGTCTATATAGCTTACTGCTTACACTACTGATTTTTTTCTGCTGAGCTAATTGCCCAATATTGTAGAATAGTTTGAACAATTGACTACTGCCTGCTGTTTTCTGGCACACTCTTTTCCCATCACAGTTGCTCTCATTCCTCCTTGGACTGCCTTCTTTGCTTCCCTCTTTCCTTGCTTTTCCCATTTGCATTTCTTTTCACTGTTACACACTGTTTCTCTGCCATCTAGTGGACCCTTGATTCCCTCTCCTGACACCCCTGAACCAGCATATTCTGTAAATATTGCCTGCCTTTTGGCCATCTTCTCTACCCATTCCAGACTACCCTGAGTCCTCTCCACCACACGCCTCCTTTCCAGCTCTCCCTGGTCTTGTTCAAGGCCCCCCAATTAACCTCCTGAACCAACCTTTTGTTTTGCTAAATTCCCACCTGGCACCTTTGACCTGACCTCTCTCTGCAGGAACCCTTTCTCTCCCACTATTTGCACCTACTTCTGCCGTGAGCACTAAGTTGCCAAGGCCTCCCACTGATTACTTGAGCTTTGTCTTTGACTTTTTAACTAACTGTCTGCCTTTTTTGTGCTCTTTTTTAGTCACAAACCCAGACCAGGGCTCTCCACTTCAGCCGAAGCGGCCCTGGCACTGCTACCTGCCAGCGGCCGGACCTCTGCATCCAGCCCACCACCCCCTGACCAAGGAAAGCAGGTACAGTTGGTCCACTCTAGCTCAGAGCTGTCAGGCTTCAATCCCCATAATTGGACTGGCTCCTGGGGACTGTAGTTGCTTCCGATTGGATGTTGCAGATCCCCATTGAGAAAAGCAAGCGCCCAAGGCACCTTTTCAAATCACAGCTCGGCCACTGCCTTGCTGTACTGCTCTCTGGACAGTTTTTCACCACCCACCCGTCCATCCCCCCAATCCTTTATTAAAGGAAACAATGGAAAATACACAGCTTTCCTCAGACACTACAGAAACTCTCAATTAGTGCTATCAGACAGTAACAGCTTTTTAAATTATTTAGAACAGCTACCAGCAACTTCCACTTTCTGTTGCTGGCAGCAGCCATTCATGAGCAGCAGTGAGCCTCCTGGGCGCACTGCATGCTGATATGCCTGTTTGACCTCTGCTATTAGTTGGCAGGTCATATTAGCAAAAAGTGAGCTCAGGAAGCTCTCTGCTACTCATGAAATGGTGGCTGTCAGCAATAGAAAGTGAAAGCTGGAGGGTCACTGTTTAAATCACTAAAAAAGCAATTAGAGGAATGAAAAATAAATTTATTGCCAGAAAGCACTAATCAGGAATGTTTGTAGTGTCTGAGTGCACTACACCTTTCCATTGTTTCTCTTAAATACACTCCCCAGTGATCCCCACCCCTTGAGGCTTCACACTAGTCAATTACAGCAACTCCTTAAAGGGCTCTCCTTCCTGCAACTTTTTAAAGGGGTGAGCCCTTCTCATACTCAAGTTTAACTGCAAAATGCTGCTTCATCCATTCAGCATAGGATTTCTACTTTAATGTGTAAGCGTCACATACCGTGGGTCTCTAAACCCACAAAATATTCAACACCCAGGCATATTCACAGGCTACCTGAATCTTCTACTCAAATTTCTAAATGTTTCCCTCCCACTGCCCTGCTATTCTGTATGCTTATTATCGCTCCTCGCCTGCTGTTTGGCCTTGAAGAGTTTGAGAAACTGCCCACGTCTCAGGGCAAAGAATTTGGCCATTCGCCTACTTCTTCGTACTATAAAAGATGCTCCCTGCTACTAATCTGTGCTGGTAATGTCAGATTTAACCTCCCTCCCCTTTTCCAGTCCTGCCCCAGCTGACCTACCTTTACTAAAGGGTTATCATTTTGCATTTGAATGCCTGCAGCCTTCTGAAAAAGCTTGATGCTATCAAAGCGTGGACCCTCCACTGCTCTCCTGATGTTCTTGTAATCTCCAAACTTGGTTAAGGCCAACCTCCCTGGACTATGAGGTTAACATTCCTTCGTACAACTTGTTTCGTACTGATAGGAAATGCCGGGGAGGGGTAGCCATCTATGTCCGGGACAACATTACGCAACTATGGTGGTCACGACTACAGTCCCTAAGGAGTTACACTGCCTCACGCTAAAATTCAACCAGCCAAATCAACCTCTATCTGCATTAGTGGGTGCTATAGGCCCCTCCTCAGCTAGCCTCTCTCTGCTCAAACACCTAAGTGTCATACTAGCTACCACCTCATCAGAAGTGTCCATAATTGGTGACCTCAACCTTGACTGGCTCTCTCAGTCTCCTTAACGATGAAATAATTCTGTGATGCCCATGGATTTACCCAGATCATTAATGAAGCTACCCGCCCAAACACAGAAACCCAGGCGTGGCTCTCTTCTTGACCCTAATCCTTGTAAGCAAGCCTCACCTGTTCTTACACTCAGGTATACTCTTTAACGACATCAGCGACCACTGTGCCATTGCTTGAGTAAGGTCGACGCAACTCCAAACCTCCTCTTTCTCTAAATACATCCATAAGAGATGTAAGCGGAACTTCTGCCCAGATGCTTTTCTCTGTGACCTCCAGTATGCTAACTGGCAGAAATTTTACCTCGCATTTTCTGTGGAAGAGGCACACAAGGTACTTCATGAAATACTCACGAGACCCTAGCCCTCCATATTCCGTCAAAAGCAGAACCAAAAGAAAATCCTGTCCCTGGTTCACAGATAAGCTAAAGACTGCTTTATGGCATAGGGATGCTTTGGAAAAGAGCCAGAAAGTCTAAATTGGCCACAGACTGGTCTGCTTTCCAAACCGCAAGGAATAGCTGCATGAAAACCATCAGAGCTGTGAAGTCTAGTTATTTCTGCTCTGAACTTAGCGCATCCACTAACTCTGCTACTAAGTTTTGGAAACCTTTAAGGGAGGTAGAAGGCCATAACAGCGCCGCACACTTTCCCACAAAATTTCGACTGGTGGTACCCACACTACAGATAAAGATGAGATCCTTGACCTCCTTAACAATCACTTTGCCACAGCAGGGATGGCTTTTGATACCTCCGCAGCAAATGCCATCAGCATAGTTCCTTAGTCATCTGATTTCCACGATCTGGATACTGTTGACCCTTACCACTCTTAATTCTTCTGTCCGGTCACCATCAAACAGGTTGAGGATCTCCTCCTTCAACTTAATACTAAGAAGTGTGGCACGGATATGATTGAGCCATTCTTCCTAAAGTTGGCCTACTATATTTTGGCTCCCCTATTACCCACCTTTAAATTTGTCTCTCAGTCAGGGCTTCCTCCCAAGGTCTGGAAGACAGCCCATGTCATCTCTCTAGTCAAATCAAGGGACCCTGTGACCTAAATAATTGCCGCCCAATCTCCTTGCTCTCACCCTTGTCAAAACTACTGGAGAAGGTAGCAAATGAACAGCTCAGATCTCATCTGGAAAGTTTTAATCTTCTAAACCTGATTTAATCCTGTTTCCGTCCCATGCATAGTACATCCACTGTCCTTGCTAAGGTTATAAATGACTGGCGATCCGCTTGATAACAAACAAAACATATGCGCCTTGTTTGTGGACCTTAGCAAGGCTTTCGACACGGTGGACCACGATTTGCTCCTTGGTGACCTTGAAGAAAGTTGGGGTGGACAACCTGGCCCTGTGTTGGTTCGCAGTCTATCTTGTGACAGAGACAGCAGGTCAAGGCTGAAGGAGACCCATCGCCAAAATAAATGCTCCTTAGAGGTGTCCCCAGGATCCATACTTGATCCACTTCTCTTTGCCATTTATATTAATCAAATTGCCACTGTCCTAAAGTCATCTAGTATCCATCTCTTTGCTGATGATACAGTGCCATACATAGATCAACTCCAGATCAAGCCATTTTGAACCTCCAGAATTATTTTGACATCCTCCAAAAAATCTACTCAACTTGAAACTCCTGCTCAATGCAAAAAAATCTAAGGCCATGATTTTCTCTCCACTGGCTCTCATCTCAAAAAAAAAAAAAAAACAGATAAGGTTCCTCACATAAGCACCCTTTTGGGAGAAGCCCTGGAGTTAGTGGAGCAATTCAAATACCTGCAGGTCTGGATTGACTAGGTGTCCTTCATTGATCACATTGAAGAACTCACTAAGAAACTCGTCAAAGGCTAGGTATTTTCTTCAGGATCAAGCACTCACTAACCCAGGAGGCTAGAAAACTTCTAGTCAAGCTACCTTCTTGCCTCTCCTAGATTATGTGGACATCCTATATGGCCATAGTACTAGCACAGCTCTCTCCAAGCTTGATACCCTATACCACAGAGCCCTTGGGTTCATTTCGATACCTTATGACATGCATCACTGCATCCTCTATTCTTCCATAGGTTGGAGCTCCCTTAGCTTCAGGAGGCAAACAGATGCTATTCTGTGGACATATAAGGCAGTCACTTATAAATTGCCTCCAGTACCTCACAAGCTGCCTAACTGCCTGCATCCGTAGTGCCTATTTTCTCAGAAGTCTTACCATCTTAGCTCTTGACTATCCCTGAAGTTAAAACACGCTTTGGTAGAGCCTCAGTAAGCTTCACTCTTCCTGTGCTCTGAAAAAGATCCAGAAAACCTTAAGGCTCGCTTCCCATCGCTCTTCCTCTTCAAATCCTTGTTTCTGAGGACTTTCTCTGAGGTCTGTCATTGCTTCAAGTCGAGGTCTTAACATCATGATTTGTTACTGCTTTAAATTCTGGACTTAAACTTCAACCATTACCTGAGGCGTCATTTGAGTCCTCCCTTCTGTCATTGTCCAAATCAAGGTCCCAACATCACGATCTGTCTTTGCTTCAAATATTGGACTTAAACCCCAACCATTGCCTGTGGCATCTGCTGTGTTCTCCTTTAGAACAGTCCTTCCTCTGTAGGCCATCCTGTCCAACCCTGTCATATCTCATCTGACCTTCCCTCCTATACCCTCCCTTCCCACCCCTCTTGCCAGGCCATGCCTACAGTACTTATCAAAGGACTCTTACATCTTAATCTTCTTCGCACTTTGACGCTAGAGGAACTGCCACTTCTGCTCACTATGACTCCTCCAATGATGTTTACTGCATAAACTTTAGTTTATCACTTACATCCATATATCTGTATATATGCAATTGTATTTAAATGGCACTACCTCCTGTTGAACCTATTGCCATGTTCTGGTGGAAGTACTGTATCTTGTTACATGTGATGGTTATATGTTATTATGTTGTTGTTATTACTATGTAATTGTTATGTACGCTCATTCAGCCTGTTATGTCTTTAACCCTGTTGGCAATTGTTTTGCCCCAGGCCCATCTTGTAAATGAGCTTGTCTCAGTGATGATCTGCCTGGCAAAATAAAGATTTTGATTGATTGATTAAAGAGCTCTCTATGCTCCAGGGTGGTCAAGGCAATGGGACCTGATAGCATACATCCCAGGGTACTAAAAGGAGCTAAGGGTGGAACTAGCAGAGCCATTATCAGAACTGTTTACTGAGTCTCTGAGCACAGGAGAGATCCCGAAGACTGGAGAAGGGCTTCATTTGATCCTGCTCCACAACAGTGGTAGCAGGGAGGAGGCAGGGAACTACAGACTAGTCAGTCTTACCTCAGTAGTGGGCAAGATTATGGAGGCACTCCTTAAGGAAAGGATAGTGCAACACCTGGAATCCTAGGAGCACAGGATCTAAGATTGCATGGGTTTACAACAGGAAGGTCCTGTCAAACTAGTCTCATAGATTTCTTTGACTGGATAACCAGAGTGATGGACCAAGAGGGTGCAGTTGATGTCGCCTACCTTGGCTTCAAGCAAAGCTTTGATACTGTTCCACATAGAAGATTGATTAATGAGCTGGGTAGGCTTAGGTGGGTCAGAAGTTAGTCAACTGGGTAGCAAACTGGTTGGTGGGCAGAAAACAGAGTGGTGGTTAACAGTATACAGTCAGGCGACATGCAAGTCACAAGTGGGGTACCTCAGGGATCAGTTCAGGGCCAGTCCTCTTCAATATCTTCATCAGTGACATTGCAGATGGACTGGAGGGTAAGGTTTGTCTCTTTGCAGATGACACCAAGATCTGCAACAGAGTAGATGATCTAGATGGGGTGGGCAGAATGAGAGAGATCTGGATAAACTGGCAAAATGATCGGAGAGTGGCAACTGGGGTTTAATGCAAAGAAGTGCAAGATCATGCACATAGGAAGATAAACCCTGAAGCCACCTATAGGTTGGGAGGGAGTTGCTGGCAATCACAAGGGAAGAAAGAGACTTGGGCATCATCATCACAGATGACCTGAAATCATCCAAGCAGTGGGTAAGGCTAGAGGGATGTTGGGGTGTATTAGTAGGGTATCGCAAGTCGTAAGAGGGAGGTAGTAATCCCTCTTTACAAGACACTGGTTAGGCACCATCCATAGTACTGCATGCAGTACTCATATGTACAAGGACATTAACAAAATAGAAGCAGTCCAGAGAAGGGCAACCAAATGGTGCAGGGACTGTATCAGAAAACATAGGAGGACAGGTTAACGGAGCTCAATATGTATACCCTAGAGCAAAGGAGGAGAGAGGTGATATGATCAGAACATTCAAGAATCTTAAGAACATTAACAAGGTGAGAGAGTCTAACATGTTTCATTATAAGAAAAATAGGACAAGAGGACACAGCATGAGATTAGAGGAGGCCGATTAAGGGTAATGTGAGAAAGTTCTTTTTCACAGAAAGGTGTGGATGCTTGGAGCGTCCTACCTCAGGAAGTGGTGGATATGAATACAGTGCAGGATTTCAAACAGGCATGGGATCGGCATAAGGAGCAATACAGATGAGTAGGAATAGTTCTAGGGACGTGGATATGTTGTTCAATCCACACTTATTGGCAGGTTCCTTGCCACTTTAAATCTTGCGGAAGGTCTTCAAGCTGACTTCTCCCACCCACCCAGGTGGTAAAACTCTGCCCGCCCCATGACGCCTGATCTTCCTTACCACTTGAAGCTCAGGTTCCTCCTTAGCTCTGCTTTTAAGCCTGGATCCACACACTTCAGTTAATCCGAAACAACATATTCTCAAATTCCAGAGTCTTTGGTCTTCTTTCTCCTCACGGCTGCGATGGACAAATCGACTCCCAGTTTCGTCTATGCCCTGTAGGTCGAATATGTCCGGACCGACCCGCACTCCACGTGCGTTTACACCTAGGACTCCGCCACGATTCACAGGCTTACGATTTTGCAAACTTTTCGCCCGGACTTGGAGGACCGCGCTGCTCGACTTCTTTGGGGTGCCCTGAAAACGATATCCACGGTCCAAGTTAGAGAGGCCCGTTGGGGCGTGTCCGTAGCAGCAGGCTCATGGATCAGTTGGAGCAGATGATCACCCTCGAGGAGGAGGCGGCCCAGGCCGCATCCTCTTCTTCTCGGTTGCGCATTTATCCCGCTCTCCTTGGGCTCTTCATATATACAGCTTCTTTTAAGGAGCTTTTGCCAGTCCTCTCCACCAAGGAGAAGGACCATCGAGACATTCAGTCTGTCCGAAAAGAATGACTCAAAGGTACGTCCCACCGTCGACATTGGTAGGAGCAGGAGAGATCCCTTCACCGGATGGTTGACTTTCGACTTCAGTCGAGGTTGCGGCTAAGGTCACTGGCTTCACGGTGTCCCGTCAGGTCAGCGGCCGAGACACCCATCGATGCAGTGAAGATTTTTCTCGACCCATCAGACGGTTTGTCGACTGGTGATGCCGACAACCCTACTTCGCCGGTTCCCGGTGGAAACTGAGACTTACCTGTGCGGAGTCCCCAGTTAAGGTCCCTGAACTGAGGGAGGCGGTTTTCCCCGTCCCCTCTGACCCACCCTCGAATCCCGAAGTTTCGGTCTTGGACCTTTCCAGGTCCAGCGGTCCCACCGGCGTCAGCGGTCTCAGTCTTGGCACCATGGAAAGTGGCGCAGCTCATCCTAGTCGTCCTCTTCGGAGGATGGGCTCCGGCGCTCGAGGATTTACTGAGGCAGCAGCTCTTATTGTCCAGGAATAAGCTGACTCCGCGCCTTCTCTGGCCATTAAGTGGCTGTCACCTGAGCGGCCGAAACAACCCCTCGTGGTTGAGGAGCCGATCCGGCTGCTCCACCCATTGTGGTGAAACCACCGCCTCCACAACCTAAGACTGGGGCCCTGACCAAGGATTCTCGGTTGGGTCAGGGGTTTGCCCCATAGATTGTTGGTCACCCTCACTCCGATCGACATCGGCATGTGCAGGGTGGCTCAGGCGCTTCGGCAGCTGTTCGCAGACTCCTCAGAGTCTGACGACGACTCCTCCCTGTTCTCCAGGCTGATTGACCTGGAGTCTGCAGGAGGCCAGTCGGTGAGCGAGCCCATCCTCATTTTAGGAATGCTTCAACTCGTCTCCAGAGTCCACTGGGATGAAGCTTGAACCCGTTTCAAAATGGGCCAAAGTATCCCCTCACGGAGATAGTGGACGAAGGATTCCCCACGGAGGCCTTTCCAGTGGCCAAAGCCATTGTTGGCCGGCCATGGAGCTGTGGCAGCGGCCAGCATCTTGTCCTGCACTTTACAGGTTCACTCTCTGGTTCTCGGAGCACCCCTCTGCGGAGGTTAGTGACCAACAGCATTTTCCGGCTTTCCTGGAACACTCGGGATGTGGACAAACCGCCCGACAAGGAGTCAGGAAATGGACTACTCAGGCGGAAGGTATATGCAGCTTCCTCCCTAGGCCTTTGTCAAGCTACCTCGGCCATTCTGATGGCACTTTTCACGCCCTTTGGGCTCCCTGGATGAGGTGATTCCTCATCTCCGGCTGACCTTCAAACGATGGTCAAGCAGGTGCAGGATCAGAGAAGGCGGTAGCTAACGGCAGCTCAGACTTCGTTGGACATCGCTGTTTGTGTGCCCGCTCAGCAGCCACAGTGGCAGTGCGCGCGAGAGTGGCTGCGGATCTCCACCTTACGGCTGATACCCAGCACAAACTGGCAGACGTCCCTTCTTGTATCGACTTGTTCTGACCGGGTGGAAGGTCATCTCCAACAAATCGAGAAGTCCATCACCACCTTGGACTCTGTCACGTCTGCCCAGAAGGCAAAGACCGCCAGCAGCAGCGTAAGACCTTTCGTCCTTCAGCTCCTGCACGCGTCCGGCCCACATCACCAGCATCAGGGCCAGCAGGCTCGTGCCGCACCCCAAAGCCAAGCCTGCTGTCCTCCAGCAGGAAGCCTGGAGGAAAAGGCTCAGGCAGCTCCTCGGCCGGCCCTTCTCCAAGCCTGCCCAGTGACAGGTTGAGAGGTGTACCCCAACCTCGTCACTCTCCCTAGGTTCCCCCATGGGGGCAGCTCCGTCACTTCCTTTCCGCGTGGTCCGATATCACTACAGACCGTTGGGAGTTGGGCGTGGTAGGCAGGGGTCTGCCTCTGGGTCGAGCAGTCCCCTCCCTATCGAGCCACACGCCCATGGGGGGCCTGCGGGTTCCACACCTCTCTGTCAGCACGTCGCGACCGACACTGCCTTGCTCCTCCAGAAGGAGGTGATCAGGAGGTGGTGGACCCCCTCCAGACCCAGGGTTTGTGTCCAGGTACTTCCTGGTCCCAAAGCGGCCGGTGGGGGCTGGCGCCCCATTCTCAACCAACACGACCTGAACAAGTTCCTACGGTCTTGCCTTCAGGATGGTCACTTTGGCTTAGATCATTCCATCCTTGGAACGAGGCATGTGGTTCTGTTCTCTGGACCTTCAGGATCGTTCTCTCCGTCCCAATTAGTCCGTCTCACCAGCGATTCTTCGGCTTCAGGGCAGAGGATCCCTTTATGAGTTCGGGGCCATGCCTTTCGGCCTCTCTCCAGCTCCCAGGGTTTCACAAATGCATGGCAGTGGTGATAGCACTCCCGCGGTGCCGAGAGGTCCGGGTGTACCCTTCCCTGGATGACTGGCTGATTGCAGCCCCCTCCAGGTTGGAGGTGGAGCGGTCCAGGATCTGGCCCTCCAGGTCTGCTCGCAGTTGGCCTCCTCAACAACAAGGCCAGGTCTGAGCCTCGCGCCATCGCAGGTGATTCAGTTCATCAGGGCAGAGCTCGACTCTCTCGAGCCAGAGCACAGCTCCCGGAGGACAGGGCTGAGGTCCTTTCCTCCTTTGCCCAGTCATTTCTGGGTGGGCAATTGCACCCTGCCGGGACTTCCCTCGCCTTCTGGGCCTCACGGCAGCTTGCACTAAGCGTGGTCCATTGGGCCCGCTGGCATATCGTCCCCTGCAATGGGGCTGGCCGCCAATGGTCACAGGCGCTCGGTCCTCTGGACCAGCCAATGACCATGACCCAGGAGATGAAACGTGCCTTCAGTGGTGGCTCGCTCCAGCTCATCTGCAGGAGGGTATCATTTGTCCACCCGAGCCGACTGTCACTCTTGACGACTGACGCATCTCTGGGTTGGCGTGCCCATCTGGGGGAGCTCGGGCACATGGCTTCTGGTCCCCTCAGGAGTCTTGATGCCACATCAGCCTGCTGGAGCTTTGAGCAGTCCGACAAGCCCTCACCGCCTTCAATCCGTTTGTACAGGGTCAAGTGGTCCAGGTCCAGATAGACAACACCACGACCATATACTACCTCAACCGGCAGGGGCTGGATGCCTCCTTGCCCTGTGCAAGGAAGATCTCCGCCTTGATCTCCTCGTGATCAGCCTGGAGGCGGATCTCCTAGCCATCCATGGCGGAGCCTCCAACAGTCTGGCCGATGCCCTAAGCTGGATAGGCTGCATCTCACTAGTGGTCTCTTCTGCTGGAGATGGTACAAGATCTGTTCTCCCACTGGAGCACCCCTCAGGTGGACCTGTTTGCCTCCAGGGAGAATGTGAAGCAGTGGCTGTTTCACGCCCCCCCTCAGCAGGGCTCGCTTAGGGGATGCCTTCGAGGCCGTGGACTCGGGCCTCTTCTGCGCCTTCCCTCATTCCCTTGATCCACAAGGTGCTTCTCAAGGTGAAGAAGGACCAGGCCCAGGTGATTCTGCAGCCCCAGACCTGCCCCGCCAGTTCTGGTATCTAGATCTCCTCAGCCTCAGCTCCAGGCTTTCGAGGCGGCTTCTAGCCGCCCGGACCTGATCTCAGTCAACAAGGGAAGGTACTCCATCCGGACCTTCAATCCCTGCACTTGGCGGCCTGGTTCCTGAGTGGCTAGAGTTCCAGGTCTTGAGTCTTTCCGCGAGGTCCTCAACGTTGTTGAGGCATCCCGTAAGGAGTCAACCAGAAAATGCTAAGCCTTCAAATGGAAGAGATTCTCCATTTGGTGTCAGACAAGCGGTTGGACCCTTCCTCCTATTCATTGCTAGCATTCTTCTCTGCTTACCCAGCTGGGCTGGCATGCAGTCTGTGCAGGAGAAGGTGGTCGGGCACTTTTTCAAAGGCCTTGATCACATATCCTCCGTGCAGGAACATCCACCTCCATGGGATCTACTGCTGGTATTGGCTAAGCTCATGGGCAAGCCATTTGAACTGATGCACAGGTGTGACATCTCTCATCTGTCGTGGAAGACCGCCTTCTTGGTGGCTGTTACGTCAGCCAGAAGGATGGGAGAGCTCCAGGAGCTTTCCATCGAGTCTTCTTATCTGGTCTTCCATAGGGACAGGGTTGGCCTGCGCCCCTAGGAAATTCCTTCCGAAGGTGGTGTCGGAGTTGCACCTTAACCAGGTGTTGACTCTGCCAGTGTTCTACCCCAATCACACCTCAGAGGCTGAATATAGGCTCCATTCTTTGGACCCTAGAAGGCTCTCTTATTATAAGGAGGCGGACAGCTGATGGGGAGAGGTTCCAGCTGTTTGTCACCTACGCTGCAGCCGCCCTGGCAGACCTGCAGCCAAGCCGGACGATAGGCAGGTGAGTCACCTCCTGGATAGATCTCTATTGGTTGGCAGGCATGGAGCCTCCCAAAGGGATAAGAGCTCATTCTACCTGCCATGACCGCTGCTTAGGTGGTTGCTTTCAGGGACGTCCCTATCCAGGAAATCTGTAGGGCTGCTACCTGAAGTCAGCACCACCTTCATTACCCACTACCACATCGACCTTGAGTCCGCCGGGATGCTGGTTTTGGGACCTCGGTTCTCCAGTCCTTATTCCTAAGTAGGAGTGCGCGCCTTGCCTTCCTCCTCCCGGAGAACTGCTAGAGTCTGCCAATAAGTGTGTGTATTGAACAACATATCCACATCCCTAGGAATACAGGTTACTAGCCTGTAACAGGAGTTGTAGGAGTGGTATATGTTGTTCATCCACATCACCTCCCGGCTTGATCGCAACCTGGCTTCCAGCAGGCTAGATCTCATGTCATGAGTGAGCCAGAGTTTTACCACCCAGGTGGGTGGAGGAGCCAGCTTGAAGACCTTCTGGCTAGATTTAAAGCGGCAAGGAACCAGCCAATAAGTGTGGATGAACAACATATACCATTCCTAGAACTCCTGTTACAGGTGAGTAACCTGTATATAGGTCATTGACAGAGTACAGGCCTATGGCACATTCATAAGGTAGAAATAATGGGCAGACTGGATGGGTCTTGCGGTCCTTATCTACCATCAACGTCTGTGTTTCTATGTATCCTCGTCTGGCCCCCATGGGAATAGTCTCCACCTGGTGTAGGGTCTTCACCAACCTGATGGAGAATGCCTCGCTGTCAACCAGCTAGTCGATGGCAAAGGTCATGGTCAAGATGCACTTGCTCTCGATCCCGCCTAACTTGAGAGTTGCTGTCATCGCTCCTCAGCCCTCAGGTCAAGAGAGTCGGTGCTGTTAGATGCGCTGGTGCCATGAGAAGCTCCTCTGGCAACAGTGGGCCATTGTGGAGCAAGGTGGGACTCTACCCACCCGAGACCATTGGTTTCCTGGCTGCTGCCAGTGACACACCCGCCATTCCACAGCAGCTGCTGCAGCACTTCTCCACTTCTTAAGGTGGAGCTGTCACCACTGCAATCAAGGTGGGCACTCCGACAAAGGTGGCCAGTCGCTCAGCCACTGGCTTCCAAGCTGGGTGTCCAGATCATTCCGAAGATGCCTTCTTGGAGGTCTATGAGGAGAAGTGGCTCAGGGACCTTTCTGAGGTGTCATCGGACAGCTCAGATCTTGAGTCCATGGTGTCTCCACAGAAGCTTTTAATCTTGCAATACAGAGCTTGATTGTCCCAATCGTTGACTATGGGCTATTGGTCTATGGAGCTGCCACTAACACTGCCATTAACACTGCCTTACAGCATTGTTGCTGTAGCCCTCAATAAGGCTTGCCGCCTACTTACTAGAGCGTTCCGCCTCACCCACACATGCAACATCTATGAGCAGGCAAACTGGCTCCAGCTACAGGGCAGAGTTTTCTACCATACCTGCCTGCTAGCTAAGAAAGCCTCCATTGGCCTCCTGCCACCTGGGGTGCTGAGGCTCCTTTGCTCATCCTCCAATACCCGCCACACAGAAGCTATGACAACACAGTTTATAAAGTTCCACGTGATCGCACTGCACAAGGTCAAGGTCATTTACTGCCAGACCTCTATTGTGGTACAACTCCCTCTGCCTTGATATGTCCAGTACTCCCACCCATGGCCCATTTAAGCGTAAAACTGCGGCAGTAGTTGCTCGTGCTTCCTGTGACTGCTTTCCTATAATGGGAATCCTCTGTCCACTGTACATGCACCCCAATATCTACACCTTCTTTTTCCATTACTCCTCTGCCACCCCCAACCTCTCACAGTGCCCCTCTCACATTCTCTCTCTCCTTATTGTATCCTCACCCTCAAACCTTTCCCTTCACCCCCACTCCACCCCTCTCCCATTCCACTCTCCTATCCTCACAGTTACTTCATGCTGCTTTTAACTTTCTCAGGTAATACGAAACTTGTACTGGTCTACTTTCATTGTACTTTACCTGGACAACTTGGTTATAATGTTCGAATAATTTGGCATACATTGTACAAGGCATGAGACAGTTTTATTAGTAATGCTAACCATGTTCTTATCTGACAAGGTCACCTGACTGCTCTCCTTTTGTTTTTGCTGTACTCTGTTGTTATAAGTTGCTATATTTTTGTATTCTATACATTGCTTAATTTGCCTTTTTTTTTTTTGTCTGTTGTCTGTGCCTTTGAGGTGGATCCTATGTAAAAGAGCTTTTGCTCACAGATGTAAATCAAAATACCAAATAAATAAATGGTCTCCTCAGAGACTGCACTCTTCGACTGCAGGTCAGTTGATTGAAGAGTTTTACACTGGCGTGGCCGATATTTTTTAGAGGCTTTTTTTATCTATTTTGGAATCCATGTCAGTCCTGCTTGAACCAGTCCAGAAGAGGGCTAAGTACCCCTCATGGACATGCTGGACCAGGACAAGTCCCCAGGGTTGCCTTTTCTGTGGCTGAGGCCATTTTGGGACCAGCCGTGGAGCTGGCAGCGTCCAGTATCCCTACCAAGGACTTTCTGACCATATGGGTCTAAAGTATGTGGTCCCCAGTAGGCTTCCTTTCAGGGTTTCTAGGGACTTGGATATGATGATGTTCTCTCCAGACTTTCCGGCAGTGTCCTTTTCCTTTAAGATGTGCTGGAAAGTCTTCAAGCTGGCTCCTCCTGTGACGGGACAACCATGTACTAGATATCTGTATATAATTTTGATATAAATATTTTTCTTTGAAATTCTGCTTATGAGATATGGCAGGGTTAGTAGGCCCATCTGGAAGACTAGCTTTTAAAGGGGCCTGATCTTTTGACCCCAAAGCAGTTGCTTGCTGGAACTACATAGCTAGTTTCCTTTCTGTGTTGTCACATAGTTGCAAAACTTACTGTAACTGCTACAAAAATCAAGTTGTGTCCAGCCACTGCTTGAATCTAGGAAACTGGTCATAAAATATTGCGTTTTCTGACATCAGGAAGTAAGCCAGTTTTGTTGAATACCTGTGACAATTCACACAGCTAAGAGAAGTGTTTTTCGGATATTTTTCCTGAAGATCAGTGCTCTGATGTGGAAAGAGACTGTTATAATTTAATATTGCTGTCTTTGCAGAATTCACGCAAGCTGATAAGATGCACCCTTTTGGGTATACTTGGGCATGTTACAGATTAATTGCAGAACTAAAGTGACCTCGTGTTGTGACATCACAAGGAGGTTGAGACTTTGAACTTTGAATATTGCCAGGCTGTCTGAAGGGACTGTGGCTCACTCTTGTTCCAACTTGGAAAGAACTAAGACACTTGTGTTCTGGACTTAAAATGCACTTCTGTCAAGCTAGGTAACACACAACTGAAGTCTGAGTTAGAACTAGTAATTCAGTTACAAGGCGTTTTACGTAATTTCCATTATTTTCTGACTATACAATTGATGTATATACTGTATGTTCTGTATTATGTATTTATTTACTATATTTTTAACATTAGTAAATTTTTGGTTTCGTAATCCTGCCTGGGACATTTTCTAATTTTAGTGTGAATGCTGGAATAGTATTGATAATTCTGAGTTAACTGTTAAACTGCTTAGTGTGTCACCATATGCAGCCACATGAACAAGGACCTGTGTAAAGATCCAGCCAGGTAAGGAAATACCTAAGTTTCAATTGAGTCAGAAGGGGATTGTGAACCAGGTTGGTTGTATGCTAGCTGGAATCAAGTATTGCACTGCTTTCCCGAAGAGGTGTGATATTTGGACCTGTTACCAGGGAGTACTAGCCAAGGGTTCATATTTGACCCCAGGACTCGAGACTGGTAGTTGCTCAGACCCATAAACAAACAGGAGGTGTCCCCTGTTCACATATTGCATTTTAAGATCGGGCACTGTTGGAGCAGAGGGCCTGAACCCAGGGTGTGTTTGAGACACCTCCCCATCCACCCAGGTGGTAGTGCCCTTGGCTCCACCCCATGATGCCAGATCTTCCTTTCTGCTGGAAGAAGCAGGTTCCCTTCTTATCACTGCCATGTTGAGTAGGCCCTAGCACTTAAATTCTTTGGAATTACTTCCACCCAACTCTTACAAGTTTGTCTTTAACTCGGGTCCCCGATCGCGATGGAATGATAGGTCCACCACTGGGTTCCACCATTGCCCTTGCAGGCAGAAGATGTCCAGGACCGACCGCTTACGCCATGTCGTCTACTGCCTGGGGCACTACAGTCCCCAGGCCTGCGACTTTGCTGCTCATCTGCCTGAAACTGGGCTGCCTGGCGCAACAGAACCCGCCAGTCAAATCTAGAGATGCCCGTTCGATGCTCTCTACAGCTGCAGGGACTGCCGAGCAGCTTGCAGCCTATGAAAAGGAGGCGGCCATTCCTCCTCTGCTTCTGCCTTCATGTCACTTCAGCTGGGCTCAACTTTTACATGCTCCTTCCTGGAATTGTGCCAGTTTCTGCTGACCTTCGGTCAGTGTCCCACTGGCAAATCTAAATCTAGAAAAGAGTCTAAGAAAGAAGACTACGGTGGTGGTGGGATCGGAGTGCATTCGATTGAGGTCCTTTGATTTCCGTGCTTCCCTAGATTTCACTTCAGTTGAATCCTCTACCTTGGCCACTTGTTCCACAGTAACCCCATCAGGCCTGTCAGCCGAGGCGCTGGTCGAAGTCCGTAATATTTTTCTTGAGGCAACCGACCAGATATCGACGAAGGGCTATACTTCCTTGTCTAGGATCGGTCTTGGCGCAGATAATTAAAGTGATGGATCAGTCCGCTGACCCACCACGTCTGGTACCTGACCAGGAGGAAGCGTTGACTTCTCCTGACACACTCGAGCTGTGCCAGCAGTCTCCTCAGCGGCAACTGTCAAAGTATCGGTGTGGTCTTTCTGTGGGTCGAGCCAGTCCGTCATGAGTGCTCCGCTCTCGGCACCATGGGAAGCGGCACCACCGCTATTCTTTGTCCTTATCATCCTCTGGTGAGGAGAGGCTTCAAGCGCAAGTTGCGTCAGTGCTGTGAGGACTTGAAGTGGCAATAGTTTGTATACGGCGCCTAAACCGACCCTGGTTTCTCGACCGGCTATCATGTGGCTGTCCGAAGGCTGACTTCACCGGAGAACCAATTAAGACATCCTGACTCTGGTAGACTCCGCTTCTCTGCCGATCCTGGTGGAACCGCTGCCTAAACAGCCTGTCATTGAGGCACAGGTCAGGAAACATAGGAAAACCAGGAGCAGTTGTAGAATTCACAAGAGTTTTATTATTAAAATAGTAAAAAATAAAATGGCTCAGAATAACTATTTACAATGACAGTAAAAGCATAGAAAACAGTCCCGTGACAGGGT
The DNA here is from genome assembly GCA_016271365.2 of Neoceratodus forsteri. Lineage (NCBI taxonomy): Eukaryota > Metazoa > Chordata > Ceratodontiformes > Ceratodontidae > Neoceratodus > Neoceratodus forsteri. Next base: position 924,600,166 of record CM028135.1, on the reverse strand, counting down.
GGAATAGGACCCTGTCCCATTTGTTATGGAGAAAGTGTTTAAATGCAAGGATCTGTTCATTCCTTTTGGTCTCTTGTCTGTCTGGTTGCAACCAAATTTTATCTTGAGACCTACAATTTGATCACCTTGACAGTCCAACAGTTCTTTGCCTCTCACTGTCTCTCAGTCTTCCTTGCTGTCTCTTTTCTCTGTTGCATATTTGCTGATATAAAAAATATATGCAAACCATTTTATGGAAATGTAACTGATTTTGGGATCACTTTGTTTAGAAAATATATAGTGATAATTTTGAAATGTATATAATGGTGGTTTGAGATGATTGCTGAACGCTATTGGGAACTTAAGAGGTTACCTGAGTGCAAATTTTAAGCCTTTTGCAGAAGAGCTGTGGAAAAGGGGCATCAGCTCAGGGACATTGTGTTCTAGATGCACATGCCTAATACTTACAAGAACAGGATGCTTGTTAAGAATGGGGTTGGAAGGACTTATAAGAGAGCTGAACTGCAATTGCTGAAGAAAGAAGGATGGACACAGAGATTGAAGAATAACTCAGCTGGACTTTTTCTGTTTTGTTTTGGGTTTTTGGCCTTTGTAAATAGCTGTACTGAACAGTTTTATTTTTTATGTTACTGCTAGTAGAAATAAATACTCCTGTTGTGAATTTACAACTGCTCCTGGTTTTTCTATGCTTCCTGACTTGTGCCTCGATGACAGATGGTGTTAGTTGTGGGATTTCGCTGTGCATACTCTAAGTCAGGAGTGTTTTGTGTGTGGGTACTGGGCCTAGTACAAGGGAAGCATTAGAGAAAGGTATGGATTCTGCAGCAGCAAGTCCAGGAGTGGTTACAGGAGAATAGCAGCCAAACTAGCAGAGATAGAAGTTCAAGCTGAGATTGTACAGCCAGCACAAGTTATGGAAAAAGAACAGGCAGTGACAGAACCTGAAAGCCTGATGGACATTTTCAAATGGGCTATAGAACAAAAGAGACTGAGAAGCAGAGAGAAAAGATTCAACATTTAGAAACACATAGGAGAGATGAGATGCAGCAAATGAGAGAGGAGATGCAATGACTGGAGCAGCAATGGCTGGATGCCTTGTAAGCTATCAAAGGCAGAGGATCTGGCACAGATCCAGATGAGCAACAAAACACAAGCAGCTTAAAAGCCATTAAACTTAAAAGTTGTGTCCCTTGGATGATATCGAGGCATACCTGACAACTTTTGAAAGAGTTGCCACAGCCTGCCAATGGCCAAAGCAGCAATGGACAATCAGACTGGTACCCTACCTGACAGGAAAAGCCCAACTTGCCTACAGCAGTATGGACACTGCACAGTCAGAAACTATGACTTAGTGAAAAGCGAAATCCTGAAAAGGTATGACATTTCGGAGAGACCTACAGGCAGAGATTTGATCTCTGAAGTACAACTCGATTCGACAATCTTGAGAAGCCTTCACCCGACTCAGGAATGCCTGATAAAATGGCTCCAACAAGAGAGCAAAACAGTCCCACAGATCGACACATTTGCCGTAGAGCAATTTATCAACATCCTACCTACAGATGTGCAGCTTTGGGTAAAGGAACACCGACCAGAGAGTGGGGAAAAGGCTGTTTCTTTGGCAAAGACAACCAAATGGCCAGACAGGCACCACACCAGTGAGGTAACAACCAGCACCAGTAAGATGTTCTTTTCCCATTTAAACTCCAAGCCTGATAACAGGGACACTGGTTTACGGGATTGAGAAAGGCTATATTCCGTTCTGCACATTGTAAAATGGTATTATTACGGTGTCTGCTAAGCCAAAATCGGTTTGTACTTTATTTAACAATTTTAGCTCTGCTAACATACATTTTAGCAATTTTGACCTCCAATATTGCACATCCTTCCATCCTTGTACTAATTTAAAGTTATTTTAGGTACAAGATGTGATGGCAACAACACTACAGCCCCAATTCCTATGGTGTGATGGAAGCAGCACTACCTCCACATCCCTCAAGTGCAATGGCAGCACGAACAGTACTACAGCCCCCATCCCTCTGGTGTGATGGCAGCAGCAACAGCACTACACTACCTCCCTCCCTCAGGTGTGACAGAAGCAGCAGCACTGCGCCCCCATCCCTTAGATGTGATGACAGCAGTACTACATTCCCCATCCACCAGTGGTGATGGCAGAAGAAGCTGGCCCCACCCCTTCGGGTGATGGCAGTAACAACAATACAGTCCACATCCCTCTGGGGTGATGGCAGTAGTGACAGCATTACAATCCCCTTTCTTCAACACCCACACCCCACATGCACAAGTTACAAATAACTTGGTCTCTTTGCTTGTTAGAACTCGGATGTGAATTAATCTGAACCATTACCGCTAAGGTGGGACTACCTTTGTTTTTTCTATCTATAATTTAACTGCATGAATTGAATTTCTGCCTGTGACACTGCTGACCAGGATTAGGGAACAGACTTGGGTGTTGGGGGCCAGCTGGTGGTGAAGGCTTGAGTGTCCAACAACCATTGACCTTCTCCTAGGAGGGAGGGTGGGTTAACGACTCAGCATTTTCTGTCCCCTGGTGGAGGCCAGAGGCACAACAACACATCAGCCCTCACTGCGGGAGGGAGCGTAGCGAACATCGGCTTGTGCCTTTACATCATGTGGCCTGTCACTCTCCCAAGAAAATGGGAAAACAGCAGCTGGCCAACGAAGGATGGCTGCTGGTCCCTTCATAAGCCCCAGACATGTGTCCATTCTGACCCTGCCATGCCCAGGATACACAGGAAGCTCTTTGGGGCAATTCTTCTCCCTAGTAGCCTCCACAGGTTTAGGGCCCACTCAGTAAAGGGTTACTTTGGGTTACCCTAATAGCACAGCAGTAAGGGACAGTGGATGGTGGTCGGGACTCAACAGCGGTGGTAGGGGCCTGCAGGCCTGAAGGAGTGGATGGCGGGGGTAGGAGGAACAAAAAAAAAAATGCTTGAATTTGCTTCTTTGAAATAGTGTCTTCACCTAAAAATCCTAGCGATTAGTGGAGGACCTTCAAATGGATTCATGCATCTCCCAGACATGTGGATGTTTTTTTTTTTTACTTGAGTAATCCATGAAAGGGTGTCTCACAGTTTTCATGTCTGAGCTCAGATGTGAATTGAGCACCACTCTGCCCACCAGCATCATACAGCCCCTGGGGTCGTACCATCTGTATGTCATTGAATGTGCTTTCAAAATCCACTGGCCAAACATAAGTACACTTAAATACTTCACATTTGCTTTTTGTTGAAGCAGTCTATCAGAAAACTTTTGTTGTCACAGAGACTGAAACAGCAGGTGGGAGAAAAGGTGCAAATGATCTAATTCACCTAAATGGGTGCTGACTGTGAAGTCTTTTCATAAGTAGTAGGTCAGCTTTTTACTTGTGAACATATTTTCATTCAGACTAGTTTTCATTCAAACAGCTGAGGATTTTGGATGGCCCTGCTGATTATAAACTTCAACAAGCTACTTGGTAACAGTGATCCTGCATTTAGCAATCTACAATCTAGATTCTCGTATGCAAAGAATACAGTAAAAACCTGACTAAAATCTAAAAGCAAGCTTATAAAACACATAAAATGTAGGTGAACATTTATCTTTACCTATACAAAATCATTGCAGCCCAAGTAAAACTCAAGTAAATTGCATGTACCTGACTAGTATTCTGTGATGTAGTACTAAACATATATTGGTATTTTTTTTTTATATTCTTTGTAAACCAGGTAAGGCCCACTAGGCAGAACTGCCTGTTTTCAGGAGTGACCAGAAGCACTGGGGAGGTTAAGGACTTGTTTGAGTCTCATAGTATGCAGGTGGAGGTAGGGAATCGAACCCAAGTCTGCGGATGTACCCAGTTCAATCACTGTTTGTTATTCTAACCACTAGGCTATACTGCCAGCCATAATAACACCCATATACAATGTTGTAATATATAATTTTAATAATAGTGCACAGTATCTACAGTACAAATTATGACCATTAAACACTTTACAACATTTTACTAAAACTGGTTATTCACCACTCCATCTGCTTATTTTTCTTATACCAGCGTGGGTGAATAGTTGACAGAGCACTGTAAATAGCTTTTGCTCAGGCTTCAGTATTCTACATCCATAAACAGATAACATTTGGTGCCACAGCATGGAGGGATGGAAGGAAGATCCTGGGGATCACTGGGAAGGCAAGACAGGAGGGTGGGCTGGATGTCATTATCCACCTAGGTACTAATGACCTGGCAAATGGGGAGCCAAAGGAAGTTCAGGAAGAGTTTAGGAATTGGAGAGGGGTCTCAAGTAAGTAGCTACTTCTGTCACTTTCAGAAGTACTACCTACGAGAGGCAAGGAGAGCTATAGAGTGCATGCACAGGAACTTTAACTCATGGTTGAAGAACTGGTGCTGTGAGAAGGGTTTGGATTCATTGGTGACTGGGGACCCACCTGGAGGATGGAGGTTTGTTCAAGCCTGACGCCTGCATCCATCCTGGAGGAATCCAAGCACTCAATGATAAGTTTAAATGCTACATTGACAAGCATTTAAAACTAGCAAAGGGGAGTGGCAGGCCAGCAGGAGGAGTACCTTCTTGCTCACCCCCAGCTAGCAGTGGAACCAGTGAACCAGAGGTGGCTATCTCTGCAAAGCAGTGTGCAAAAGATGGAGATTAGTGCCCAAGAGGTGGATAGGCAGAAAGGGGCAAAATTCAGCAGAAGGGCAGACAGCAAGGAGAACGAGGATAAAGGACAACCAAGGAAGGGGCTGGAGTAGAACAGTGAAACAGTCTAGGAGGTCAAATCATGGAAAGCCATGTGTGCAAATGCCAGGAGCCTTAGCAACAAGATGGAAGATCTGGAGGCTGTCATGGTGCAGTCAGACCTGGACATTGTGGCCATCACTGAAACCTGGTGTAATGATAACCACGACTGGGAGATGGCCATGCTTGGCTACAACATATTCAGAAGAGACAGAGCAGGCAGGAAGGAGAGGAGGTGGCACTGTATGTGAAAAATGACATAAGGGCCACAGAGATCCAGGAGGAACAAAATGGGGAGAGATACTGTGGGTTAAGCTGGAAAGGAAAATGGGAACAGCCATCCGCTATGGGTGTGGTCTATAGACCACCAGCCCAGATGAAGAAACAGATAGGGAGCTGATGCTAGCCATCAAAGGATGGCAGACAAGTGAGTAGTACTGGTTGGAGACTTCAATATTCCAGACGTGGACTGGAGCATCCCAGCAGCAGCATCAACTAGAAGCAGATTTATCCTGGACTCCTTCAGGTGCCTTCCTCAAGCAACTGGTCATGGAACCAACTCGGCAGAAGGCAATACTGGACCTTGTGCTCACAAACAAGGACAGTGTGATGGGGAAGTAACAGTGGGGAGCACCTGGGGAACAGTGACCACCAGTCATTGTGGCTTGACATCACAAAAGAGCAGAACCAAACCACACAAAAACCGTATCCTGGATTTTAGGGGGCAGACTTTGGGAAAATGGGAAGATACTTGAAAGAGGCATTAAGGAGTGGGACAGGAATCGGGTTGAGGAACAGTGGGCAGTATTTAAAATGGGGATTACAAGAACAACAGAATTATGCATTAAGCAGGTTAGCAAAAGGAAAAGGAAGAGAGACCATTATGGTTTTCCAAAGAGTAGCAAAGAAAGTGAAAGCCAAAAGACTGCATTCAGGCAATACAAAAGACAGGCAGAAGGGGATGGGAGAAGTACCAGGAGAAGCAAAGGGAGGCAGGGAGGTCAGTAAGGAAGCCAAAGCTCAGACAGAAGAACACATTGCAAAATCAGTGGGTAGAGGGACAAAACCTTTTACAGGTACATAAGTGAAAAAGAAAAGACAAAGGGAGGGATAGTGTGACTGAAGGGGGGATGGGGGCGTGGAGGATGACAACAGTAAAGCTGACATATTGAACAGGTATTTCTGCTCAGTCTTTACTGAGGAAGAGGAGGGTAATGAGTCTGAAGGAGTACAAGGGATGAGAATAGTGCAGAAATGGACACAAGTCCCTTTACACAAGAAAGAGTCCTGAAGGAACTGGAAGTAATAAGAGTTGATTAAGCAGTGGGGCCAGATGGGGTGCACCCCAGGGTCCTTAAGAACTAAGAGAGGTGGTGGCTGAACCTCTGGCCATCCTGTTTAGCCGATCACTGGAAACAGGGAGTACCCAAAGACTGGAGGACTGCAGATGTAGTCCCCTTATACAAAAGCGGAACAAGAGGAAGCGGGAACTACAGACCAGTCAGCCTCACCTCGGTAGTGGGGAAGATCATGGAAGAACTACTGAAGGAGAGATTGGTGGAACATCTGGTTGTCAATGGACTACAGGACCCAAGGCAGCATGGTTTCACCAGGGGAGATCATGTCAGACCAACCTTGTTGAATTTTTGACTGGGTGACTAGAGAGGTGGATCAGGGAGGGCAGTGGACATGGCCTGTCTGGACTTCAGCAAGGCCTTTGACACTGTGCCACATAGAAGACTATTACAAAAAACTGGGGAATATGGGTGTGGGCAGGACAGTAGTGTGGTGGGTAGGTATTAACTGGCTGGGGGCAGGACACAGAGGGTGGTGGTAAGTGGCTGTCACTCCCACAGAGGAAGAGTGACCAGTGGGGTACCACAGGATCAGTGCTGGGACCGGTCCTATTCAACATCTTCATCAGTGACATTGCACAGGACCTAGAAGGCAGAATTTCACTGTTCGCTGATGACACAAAGCTCTGTAACAGAGTAGACACACCAGAGGGTGTAGACAGAATGAGAAGGACCTGCAGAAACTTGAAGAATTGTCAGGGGTTTGGCAGTTGAAATTCAATGCAAGAAGTGCAAGATAATGCATATGGGGCACAAAAACCCTGGCACAATATATCAGTTGGGGGTGAGGATATAGCATGCACCAAGCAGGAAAGGATCTTGGGGTTATCATCTCTGATGACCTCAAGGCAGGAAACAGTGTGACAAGGCAGCAGGTAAAGCAAATAGGATGCTGGGATGTATAGGCAGGGCATCACCAGCAGGAAATGGGAGGTCATAATTCCGCTATACAAGACACTAGTGAGGCCCCACCTGGAGTACAGTGTACAGTTCTGGAGACCATACCTACGTAAGGACATACACAGGGTAGAGAAGGTTCAGAGAGGGCAACAAAGATGGTGCATGGATTGCATCACAAGTCCTATGAAGACAGGTTGAAGGAACTGAACATGTACTCCCTGGAGGAGAGGAGGGAGAGAGGGATATGATAGAGACATACAAGTATCTCACAGGGAGGAACAGGGTGCAGGAATGCACTATTTTTAAGCGAAAAGATGTTCCAGGACTAGAGGGCATGGGATGAAGTTGGAATGAGGACGATTCAGAGGAAACATGAGGAAGAATTTCTTCACAGAACGGGTGGTGGACAAGTGGAACACCTGCCAGAGGAAGTGGTGGGGCTGAGACAATCATGGGATTTAAGAATGCATGGGATAGACATAAAGGAATTCTGGAGGTCAGGGTAAGGGCAACAGACTTCTAGGAAAACATAAACTGAATTTACAAGCTCAAATGGGCAGACTGGGTGGGCCATAGGCCCTTATCTGCTGACACTGCCTGTGTATCTATGTATCTATTTGTTTGTTCTGGATTTATTTAATATTGATTTTCTGTGGCTCACTAAATAGAATCTAGCACTGCATGAGGCAGATGTTTTACATTTTGGAAGAGGCAACACATCTTATCCGTTTAGGATTCATGTTAGAAACATAAGTCTATCTTCATATTTAAAACATATTCAAGTGTCAGTGTATTAATTTAGTAGTTTATGCTGACTAATATATGCTGTAAAACAGTAAATGATTTATTGTGAAGCACTCAGGATCTATAGTAGAACTCCTGCAATTTTCCAGCAAGTTTTAAAAAAAAACTCTGCAGTTTCAGGTTACTTTTCCTGCAGTTTTCCAGTGGCCCTGCCCATATGTGCTGATACTTGTAGAATCTTAGGCACATACTACAAGAAAACTGTGGTTTCAAGAATGAAAGCAGTTCTCAGGTGATGGCAATGTAGATGGGAAGCATGGATGGTTAAACTGAATGGCTGATTACAACAAAGCAGTGCAGGTGATTTCCTTACTCTATATGCAGCAAAGCAGAAAAATCACGAGCACAGCAGCATTCATTTTAAGATGCTGAAATCTGGAGTAAGCCTGCTGGCACTCGCGGTAGCACTACTGCTTGCAATGCCAGCGACCCGGGTCGGAAGAACTTGGGTTGCCGGAGGTCTGGCCAGGGGTAGGATACAGCACCCATGGGACTGCTCTCCTCCTCCTCTTGGGAGGGTGAGCTGCAGGTCCTGCTGCTTTACCACCACTTGTGTGACCACAGGTGGTGGTGCAGTGGTGCTTCAGAGTGATCAGGAGGGGAGGACGCTAGCCAGGATCTGGAGCAGTGGCATGTCTCTATGTGACTTACCTCCTTGGATCTCCTCTAGTGCTGGTGCCCTCAGGGACAGAGACCAGAAAACCAGGAATAATCACCCACATCGGCCACTGGCAGAAGGGACCGAGTGCCCCAGACTTCATAACCAGGCTCCATGAGGGACCCACTGGGCTACCGACACACACTAAGGGAGTGTGGAGGGGTGATCTGAGGTCCCTTGCTTCCCACCTGGTGGGGTACAACCCAGGCAGGATAGGGGCAGGTCCACAGGAGCTCCTGAACATTACCTGGGGGTGAAGTTAGGGGATACCCAGCCTAGGGATCTCTGAAAAGTGGAGACTGATGCTGTGAGAAGGGACATAGCAAGAGAAAACAAAAAATTTAAAAAGATGCTGAAATCTTAGAGATTCTGTGCAGTGACATACAATTTCTATGAGGCACCGGTACAAGAATTCAAAATCTGCATACCAAGCAGGATTCGTGATTGCTACGGTGTTACCAGTAAAATAGAAAACCAGGGTCCTAAGAACTCTGGTAGAGGTAACAAATCTGTGCCCAAAGACGTTATTTGCTATAATTGTAGTAAGGCAGGACATTATGCAAGAAACTGTCATAGAAACATAGATCGTAAGGAGAGTGGGACTGGAGCAGAATTGTCCTTGGCAAATTTGGGAAGTACTTATCAGATGTGAAGGTGAAGGATAAGACTGTAAAGGAACTTACTGATTTGAGAAGCAGACAGACCCTAGTGCATGTTGAAGTGCTGGGAAAGCACTGTGCACAGGGACCAGGTACTAGTGTCGTCTGCATCCATGGGGACACTCAGTACTATCCCACCACCCAAGTGACTGACCATTAAGGGAGTGTCGGCTGCAAATGAAAGTGGGGTAGTACCCCAAGTTACTATACCTGTGATTACTGGAAATTACTTTCCAGGATTTACTGAGTTAATCAAGGAGGGCGAAATCCTGATGTTTCTGCCGCTGTGGTGACAAGAGCTCAAGCAAAGAAAATCTCAGATAGTGGGGACACATTTTCTTTCAGTGCTTTTGATTCGGACTTGTTTGAGCTCAGCTGCAAAATCCAGGCAAGGAAGGCGATGCCTGCGAAACTGTGGCAATAAATGACTGATGGACTTAAGGGTTAACATATGAAAATGCTGAAATTAAATTGAGAACTGATTGTGATTTTCTTTCAGATCAAGCCAACAATGTTTCTCTCAGGATTATTTTAAGCAGCTATGGGTGAAACCAAAACAGGGTGGACCAATGTTTAAAAAAACTGTAATGGTTTACTGTACAGAGTTTGGGTTAAACCTGAGATACAGGAACAGACAGAACAATTGGTTATACCACAGAGTATAGAACAGAGTTGTTACAGATAGCACATGATAGTCCTATGGCTGGCCACTCAGGAGGGATCGCACCTAGCCAGATTGCTGTATAGATTTCACTGGCCTGGAATTCATGAAGATGTTGCTACCTATTGTAATTCCTGTGCTGAGTGTCAGAAAGTAGCCCCAATCACTAGAAAAGACAAAGGTGCCCTGATGCCCCTACCCTTGATAGATGTGCCTTTTGAGAGAATTGCAGTGGATGTGGTTGGTCCTTTAGACAAAAGTAAAAAGTAATAAATTTATTGTGGTAGTAGATAACTATGCTACTTGATACCCAAAAGCAGGTCTTCCTGGACATAAAATCTCCACCACTCATTCACACTAATGGGATCTCATGAAGCATCTAGGACCAAGCAGAACAAACTTTTACAGGAGGCGGCGCCAGAGATGGAGCGCGAGGAGCAACGCCGCGAGCCTCTGCTCGCTGCGGCAATGACTATTTCTCGTCAACCTCAACCGCCTCAGTTCCTTTTTTCCATACGTCGAGTGCACTTCAGTAGCGATGTCGCTCGCCTGCTAGAGTCAAACTTCAAACTAGCAGCATAGTTTTCAGTTTATTATTTTGTAGCATTTCTCGAATAAAGTACCGCTTACAATAATTTATTCTTACCAAAGAAAGAAGTCTCGGCCTACTTTGATGTAGTCGACCATGGCGGGTCAGGTGATGGTAGGGAGACTTAGTATGAAGCTGTTCAGTCAGCCGGGCTGGGTCGGTCCGCCCGCCTTCTCCGGGGGTCAAACAACGGAAGGTCCAGTGCCGAGGGTTGGGCAGTCCCGGAAGCATAAAAGAAAATGGTCACATTCTAAGCACCGTTCAACCTCGAGAGCTCTTCTTGACCGTAGATCAAAAAGAAGGCATCACGCAGGTGCCCTCTGATATGTCTCTTGCGCCAACAGTCGGTCATTGGGGTCAGTTGTCGGTTCCTGGTTCTGGTCACCGACCTCTTCAACGTCAGAGCACTTTCCCGCCTCCTGGTAGGGCTTTCGATGAGCAGTTTCATCAGTGGGCGCTCTGATGGAGCAGTGGGCTCAGAGGTTGGTCCAGCTGCCTGGCCCAGTCACTCCTACGGCCTACAGGCTCTTTGGGGGATCAGGCAGGGTGATTTGGCCTCCCTAGTCGTGCGGCACCCTCTTGGTGCCGTCAACTCTACACTCAGGTGTTTTCCCCCTCACATGGCTGCAGCGCGGGAGCCACACCAATGCCTCTATCTCTGGTATTCTTCTTTCCTTTCCCTCAAATCCCTAACTTCGGGGCCCTGGGTTTGGTTGCCGTTGGCGGTCACTAAACCACCGATTTCAGTGTCGATGTGCCTGTCAGTGCCCTTTCCGCACCGTTGAGTTTCGGCGCCGTGCTCTTTGGGCCGAGGCCTGTTTTTTTTCATCTGCCAATCTTCAGGGCTTCTCCTCTCGAATTCTTTTCTTCCTCTTTTCCTGCTGATTTTCATTCCTTTCCTGTCCATGCAGTCCCCCCTGGACTGTTGGGAGATGATGTTGAGCCTGACCCAGGTGTTAGACTGGGTGATGATATGGAAGGAGCAGGACCTAATCCTGTTGCAGAGCCTGTGGTGAGGGCCTGTCATTTAAGTCTCTGCTGAAAATTTTAATTCCACTCTTTCTCCATACTATGGACATCGATCCTGGGAAGCTTTTAAAACTCCACTACCTTCATGTTCCGGACATCCCTATGGATTTAACTCCCCGGTACAACCCTCCTTTGAGGCAGCTTTCTCAAATGGTATGGAACAATCCTGCTCTCATTCCTTCTGTGGCTAAGTCCATAGATAGGAAGTATGCTGCTCCCAAGGATCGACCTATTTTGGCCTCCCAAGCCTTTGCAGATCTTATTGTAGTCTTGGCAGAGTTATAAGGTCGTCCTTCCTCAGACTACTATAGCTCGACCTATAAACAAAGAATCTTGTAAGATAGATACTTTAGGCAAGAGAGTCTTTGCTGCATCCACCCTGGGTATGCATATCGCCAGCTACCAGGGCTGTTTCTCTCAGTATGAGTATATTCTTGACATTCGCTCAAACAAATGGTTGAAGCTCTTCGGAGTTGGATTCAGATCTTCTTCAAGCCATAACCAGGGTATTGAGTCCAACAACCAGTAGGTTAAAACAGCTATGGATGCCTTCGATACTGCCTCCCAAGCGTGGCGGGCATTTGTACCCGCGCCATTCCTAACTGGGCAATTCAGGTTTATGAATCATGCCCAGCAACAGGTCATGGCGTTGCCTTCGATGGTGTGTACCTCTTCAGCACTCAAGTAGAACAGGCTCTAGAGGCCACACAAAAGACTAGGTCAGCCACTAAATTGGCTCGACCGCCTCCCGTACCCTCTCGAGGGAGTGTTAACAAGCGCCAGTTCACTAACTGTCAGTCCTTTTAGAGGCAAAGCAGGGAGGTTTTAATAAAAACAACCCCTCAGCCTCAAAAGAAAACGCCAGCAGAAGGCGCGAGACTAACGCCCAGTGCCTTCTGAGTTGCTGGCCAAGTCCCACCTCAGCTGCCCGAGGGACTATTCCTCAGCAGTGGAAGGTCATCTGACTCAATTCTACAACCAGTGGACGTCCATAACATCTGACAAATGGGACCTCTGGATAATCCTGAGGTATACCCTCAGTCTTTCAGAGACCCTCTGGATTGTCCCCAAGCGACAGCCCAGGCTGTCAGTACTTCAGTCAGAACTTCTCACCTCCGAGATACAAGGCCTTCTGAACAACAGGGCAGTGGAAGTAGTTTCGCTGGATCACGAAACAGGGTTCTACTCCTATACTTTCTGGTTCCAAAGAAAACCAGGGGCATCGCCCATTTGGACCTCAGAAGTTAAATTTCTTCCCAAAGAGAAATTCAGAATGATATCGCTAGGAATCCTGTTACCTTTGCTCCATCAACATGTCTGGTTAGCCTCCTGGACATGCAGGATGCTTACCAACATATTCCTATTCACCCAAGGCATCACAAATACCTAAGGTTCGTGGCTTTGGGCCAGCATTATCCAGTTCAGAGTCCTGCCCTTTGGGCTGTCCTTGCAGCACCACAAGTTTTTACAAAGTGTTGTAAAATACTGTGAGTGCATCTCAGAAAAATCTGAATACAAGTGTTCCCATATCTGGATGACTGGCTTCTAGCAAGCCCTTCCATGCAAAGGAACTCTCGATGCCGTTGCCACGGCCTCAGACTTTCTCACATCCATGGAGTCCTGCTAAATCTCAAGAAATCACAGCTGCTGCCGTCCTAGAGGCTCCTTTTCATAGGAACTCTTATGGACACCTCCTGTCGAAAGCTTTTCTACCAGAGAACAGAAGGAGCGATATCCTGCAGATGGCCTGATACATCAGAGAGAACACCTCGGTTCGAGCGATCTCAATGCAACGGATGCTGGGTCTCATGGCATCCTCGGTGTTCACTGTACCTCTTGCACGCCTGCACATGACAACCTGTCAATGGATGCTCAGTACTCAGTGGTCCCCAACCACTCACCCTCAGTCCTTTCTCATCAAGGTGACAGAACCTCTGAAGAAGTCACTCACCTGGTGGTGCAAGAGGACAACCTTCTGGAAGGTATCCCTTTGCTCCTCTGGATCATCAGATTTCCATTACCACAGGCAGCATCTCTGATGGGGTGGGGAGCTTACTGTCAGACTCTCCACACTCAAGGTACATGGACTCGGGAAGAGTCCCAGCTTCACATAAATGTCCTAGAATTGAGGGCCGTCCTTTATGCAGTCCGGGCTTTGAAGGACAATCTCTGTCACAAGAACATTCTCCTTCAAACGGACAACAAAGCAGTGATGTATTACATCAACAAGCAGGGCAGTGCTCACTCTTACCCCTTATGCAGGAAGCGATGACACTGTATAGAATGGTGCTTGGAGTACAAAGCTCTAATTCAAGCGGTCTACCTGCCGGGAGTGCAGAGCGAACTGCAGACCGTCTCAGCAGAACAGAGACAGATCCTCACAAATGGTCTCTCGACTCAACCGTGGTTCAGTCACTATTCACAGAGTGGGGAACTCCAGACCTGGACCTTTTGCATCCTCACTCAACACAAAACTGCCTCTCTTCTGCTCCAGAAATCCAGGGCCTGGCATTTCTGTCAGGATAGTTCAGGCTGCAGTGGACAAAATGATTTCTACGCTTTCCACCTCTTCCTCTAATTCAGAGGGTACTTCTCAAGTTCGAGTCCCAGGGGACAAATGATCCTCATTGCTCCCTTCTGGCCTCGAGAAATATAGTTTCTGTTACTCAACAGTATGTCGAAAATCCCTCGAGCGCTTTCCCTTCAGATGAACCTTCTGACTCAGGGACCTGTGGTCCATCCCAATCTGAGTTGCTTCACCTTCATGCTTGGGTCCTGAAGAGATGGAAGTAAACAGGTTCAAAGTCTCTTGCGGAGTTTCAGATATTCTTCTTGCTGCGCATAAGCCAGCCACTAGGAAAACTTACGCAGCCAAATGGGCGTTTGTCGCTCTGGTGTGCAATATCCTCTCTGAATCCTATTTGCTGCCCACCAAATAAAGTTCTAGTATCTCTTAGACCTCTCAAATTCAGGTCTCCAATAGTCTACAGTCGAGGTTCATCTTTGTGCCATTTCAGCTTATCATGAGCCAGTGCTTTTCTTGTCACTGGCTCAGTTACCAATCAGTTAAGAGGTTTCTTAAAGGAATTCTGCATACCAGACCTCCTATCAGACGTCCAGTCGCAGCCTGGGACATTAATCTTGTGCTAGACATGCTCACTCGAAAACCTTTGAGCCTCTAGCTACCTGTGAGTTGAAATTTCTCACTTGAAACGGCCTTCCTGGTGGCCATTACTTGACCCATAAGGTCTCTGAGATGCATGCATTGGTCACAGACCCTCCGTATACTGTGTTTCATAAAGAACAAAGTAGTTCTTAGGACCCATCCTAAGTTTCTCCCTAAGGTTGTTTCAGAATTCTATCTAAACCAACCTTTGGTCCTTCCTACTTACTTTCGAACTTCCAAATGAAGGGGCGTTCTCTTCATTCTTTGGACATCAAAGGGCTTTGCGTTTCTATTTAGATGGAACAAAAGAATTTCTGAGCTCAACAACTGTTTGTTTCCTTCAGCGAGAACTGGCTGGATCAACCTATAGCTATCAGATGCATTTCTGCATGGCTGGTGGCATGCCTTGCGCACTGTTATTCCATGCACTGAGTTAAGCTGGAAGGCAGTGTATGCTCACTCTACCAGAGGCGGTCCCGGCATCCCTGGTGGAAATCCATAGCGTGCCCATTGCAGATATTTGCAATGCGGCTACCTGGAGCTCAGTGCATACTTAGTCAAACACTGTGCCCTGGATGTCCATGCCAGATGACATATTTCATTTGGCTGAACCATCCTTAATGGACTTCTGTCCTAAATTTATGAGCTCTTAATCCCGAGAGGAGTGACAGGAGAGACTATTAGCTCGGTACTCTCCCATTAGTGTGAATGAGTGGTGGAGACTTTATGTCCAGGAAGATATGAAGTACGTACCTAGTGTATTTCTTGATCTTCTTGGACAAAGTCTCCACCACTCATTACCTACCACTCGCATCCAGAGCTCGCCTCTGTTATTGGTCTTCACTCCCTCAATCTTAGGCTGTGAAGACTTCTTTCTTGACCTTCCTGTACTGGTCTTTCAGACTGTCTTATGTCTGGTTTATGGTTAGGCTATCCTCCTAGGTTGAATTCGCTGCACCTCGGGGGACTGAGGCGGTTGGAGGGGTCGACACCGAGATGGTCGTTACAGGACGAGCAGAGGCTCGCAGTGCCGCTCTCGTGGCTCCATCTCTGGCGCGACCCTCCTGTAAAAAGTTTGCTTCCGCTGGGTCCTAATGCCTCTGGCGTAGATCTCATTAGTTTGAATGAGTGGTGGAGACTTCGTCCAAGAAGGTCAGGAATTATGGTAGGTACGTAATTTCCATTTCCAGTGCATACTGTCACAGCTTCAAAAGTGGCAAGAGCTTGCAAACATTTTTCAGCAGTGGGCTTTCCAAAGAAATTATTACTGATCAGGGTAGTAATTTTGGTGCTGCATTACTTAAGTAGCTGTACAGACTACTAGGTATCACTTCCATAAGAACCTCCCCATCACCCTCAGACAGGTGGTCTTGTTGAGCATTTTAACCAACCCTAAAACACATGTTATAAAGGTTTGTAAAGGGAAGGAAGGATTGGAACCAATACTTGCCTACCTACTTTTGCTACGGAGAAGTGCCACAGGCATCAACAGGGTTTTCACCATTTGAAATGCTGTATGGCAGGCAGAAAGAGGGCTACTGGATGTGATAAATGAAACATGTGAAGATAACACTCAGAAACAATCTATAACGTCTTATATGTGTGCCCAAAGAAAAACTTGGCAAAACATGTTGAAATTGCCCATAGTAATCAGGAAGAGGCCCAAAACCTGCAGAAGGTATGTTATGACCATGGAGTAAAAGAAGACGTTTTCATAGAAACATAGAATTTGACAGCAGATAAGGACACTTGGCCACCCAGTCTGTCCGTTTCCTCACCTAATGGATAAGCTGCAGATCTAGTTTTCGAGCCAGGTGAAAAGGTTTCTACTGTTACCCACAACAGAAAATAAATTGTTAATGAAGTGGCAAGGGCCTTATAGAGTGCACAGACGCACTGGCACCGTTAATGATGAGACAGAGACCCTGACAGGAAAAAATCCTGCTAAGCTATATCATGCTAACCTTCTCAAGAAATGGGTTGAAAAAATGCCAAAAGCTGCTTTGCTAGTTTTACCAGAAACTGATAAGGAAGATATTGATGTAGCTTATGATGTGCTGGAACAAACTGTAAATGCTGATGCTATAAAGGTGAATGTTCCTTAACCTCAGAACAAACTGCAGACATTTGTAATGTGCTAAAGTCATTTAACAGTACTTTACCACAGTACCAGACCGAGCAAAGGGGTAGAGCACGTAATGGTGGCAAGGAATGCTACGCCCTATTTAAAGCAGAAAACATGCGTTACCAGAGTGGTTAAGAGCTGACATGGTTAAGGAAATACAAAAATGAAAGAATTGGGTATCACAGAGGAGTCGAGGAATTGTAAACATAAAGGAAGGGTGTTAGAATCTGCCTTGATTTTAGGAAACTTAATCAAGCGTTAGAATTTGACAGTTATCCTATGCCCAGAATAGATGACTTGGTAGACAGACTGGGGAGTGCAAAGTATATCATTACCTCGATCTCAACAAGGGTTACTGGCAAATCCTTTAGCTAAAGAATCCAGAGATAAAACTGCATTTTCCACTTCTGTTGGATTCTATTAGTTCACTACATGCCATTTGGTTTACATGGTGCGCCAGCTACATTCCAGCCGGTACATGGATGTCATTTTATCCCCTCACACTGGTTATTGTGCTGCATACCTGGATGATGTCGTGGTGTACAGTCCAGATTGGACAAGCCACCTGGAACACCTATGTGCATTTATCCAAGCTTATCAAAAATGCAGGTCTGACTATTAGTCCTACCAAAAGTGCATGAACATGCAGGAAACCAGATATTTAGGCTATGTGTGTGGGAAATGGAGCGTTAAGCCAGAAATTTCTAAAATAGAAGCTGTAGCTAACAGCTCTATCCCTAAAACAAACATGTCCAGTAATTTTTAGGGCTGGCTGGTTATTATCAGAGATTTGTTCCCAACTCTGCTGAGTTAGCTACTCCCCTGACTGAACTCTGAAAAAGCGGTACCCAAATATGTGAAATTGACCCCAAAGTGTGATAAAGCTGTTCGGGCCATTAAGGCTGCATTCTGTTCAGCTCCTGCTTTAAGAAGCACAAGACTTTGGGAAACCGTTTTTGTTACAAATAGATGCATCAGAGGTAGGTCTATGTGCAGTCCTGAGTCAAAATGTAGATGGGACGAACATCCTATTCATAAGCAAGAAGTTGCATGACAGAGAGAAAAGTACTCCACCATTGAAGACAATTTTTAGCAGCAAAGTGGGCCATGGAGTCCCTCAAGTTTTATTTACTAGAACTGACTTTGTTCTTTTAACAGATCAATCCTCTCTATTGGCTTAACCAAATGAAGGATAAAATTCCAGAATCACAAGGTGGTACCTGGCACTACAGCCGTTCAAATTTACGGTGATACGCAAAATCTGATAAAGTGAACAGCAATGCTGATTTTCTGTCAAGATATGGATCAGGAATTGAGCGTTCTGAAGGTTGAAAAACAAATGCATATGTGACAGGGTGGAATAGGACCCTGTCCCAGTAGTTACGGAGAAAGTGTTTAAATGCAAGGATCTGTTCATTCCTTTTCTGTCTCTTGTCTGTGTGGTTGCACAACCAAATGTTCTCATGAGACCTAGAATTTGATCACCCGACAGTCTCCCAGTTCTTTGCCTCTCACTGTCTCTCAATCTTCCCTTGCTGTCTGTATTTTCTTCCTTGCATATCTGCTGATATAAAAGTATATGCAAATCATTATGTGGAAATGTAACTGATATTGGGATCCTTTGTTTTAGAACATATATATAGTGTTAATTTTTGAAATGTATGTAATGGTGGTTTGAGATGATTGCAAAAGATATTGGGGAACTCAAGAGGTTACCAGAGTGCACATTTTAAGTCTTTGCAAAAGATGTGGAAAAGGGCCTCAGCTCAGGGACATTGTGTTCTAGCTGCACATGTCTGATACTTAACAAGAACAGGATGCTTGTTAAGAATGGGGTTGAGGGACTTACAGGAGAGCTGAGCTGCAATTGCTGAAGAAAGAAGAATGGACACAGAGATTGAAGAATAACTCAGATTAACTTTTTATTTTTTTGGTCTTTGTAAATAGTTATACTGAACAGTTATATTTTCTTGTTACTGCTAGTAGAAATGAATACTCTTGTTGTGATTTTACAACTGCTCCTGGTTTTCCTATGCTTCCTGACCTGTGCCTCGACAAGTCTGTCCTGATTTTTTTTTTTAATTCTCAATTTCAGTTCTCAGTCTCTGTCTCTCTCCTTTGCAAAACACTGCAGCTTTTTATAAGTCTGTGCAGGAGCTCATTAAGAAAAACAACGCATGCTTCTCACACAGTGTTCTTGTAAGTTTCAATGTTCTTGTCAGTTTCAGTGAGTGCAGCAAAAGAACATTGTGACCCAGAACTGACCTCGTTTATATCTTGCAAAAGGCTTAAAATTGTATCGCAGGTTAACCCCTTGAGTTCCAAATAGCTTTGCAATCATTTCAACAGTATAACTATGTACAGTTTAAACAAGGGATCCTAGTATCAATTACATTTCCACAAAAGATTCACATATATTTTATACCTGCAGACATGCAAGGGAAAGTAAAGGCAGAACAGCAAGTGAGGGTAGAAAGATAGCAAGAGGCAGAGAATTGTGCAACCAAACCGAGAAGAGACAGAAAAGGAGAGAATAGAACAGACCTTGCATTTAAACTCCTCCATAACAACTGGGACAGGGCTGTATTCAACCCTGTCACACAGCTGACGGTCGGTGCCCTGACTAAGGAGTCTCAACTGGCAAGGGCTTCCTCATCGACTTTCAGTCATAGTCACCCTGACTGTCCTTGGAGGTCAGTGGGGACTCTGGCGTCGATCGCTCTTTGAAGTCCGAGGGTTTCTCCCTATACTCTCGTCCGGTCAGCGTGGAGTCCGTGGAGATTTCCTTCATTTGATCTCTGAGTCAATGGGTATGAAGATGGAGTCCGTCCAGAAACAGGCTCGTTACCCATTGAGAGATCCTCAACCATGAGAATCTCCAGAAGCTTTCCCAGTGGCAGAAGCCGTTTTGGCCCTGCCCTGGAGCTCTGGCAGCACCCCCCTCCCACTTTCTCCCTTGCACCTTCTGCCCCGCAAGTATGCAGTGCCCACTGGATCCCTGTCAGGATTCACAGACCACCCCTCGGCTGATGGGGTGGTGACCAACTCTGTGTTCTGGTGCTCCAGCAACACTGGGGTGTTGACAAGCCACCTGATAAGGAGTCCAGAAGTTGGACCATGCGGCCTAAGAAGGTCTGTGCTGCCCCTTGGCTCTCTGCCAGGCACGCCGCCATCCTCATTGCCCACTTCTCCTATGCCCTGCTGTGCACCTTAGGCGCTATCTGCTGGAGGACCTTCAGACCATGGTCAAACCGGTCCAACACCAGGGCCGGACTGTGGCCAAGCAACAGCTCCAGACTTCCATAGACATTGGTGACTCCTGTGTCTGCTCCATGGCGGCCTCCGTGGATATGCGCTGCAGCACTTGACTGAGGATCTCGAACCTTCACTGCGAACACTGCACAAGCTGGCAGGTGTCTCTTTCCTAGGCACCAACCTGTTCGGGCCTGGGGTCAAGGGTCACCTCCACATGCATCGAGAAGTCCAGTGCCACCTTGGACTCCATGACATCTGCTAAAGAAGGACCCATGGTCTCCAAACGGTATCACAAGCGAAACCCTTTCAGTTCACCTCCACTCTTGTGTCCAAGCCGCCAGCCCAGCAACTGGCTGACAAGCAAACTCAGGCCTGGTGACCTTGGCTCCAAGTCAGTGGCCTCGGTTGTCCGTAAGCCAGGAGTGAGAGACTCTAGTGGCTCCTCAGCCGGCCCTCCTCTTCAAAGCCTACCAGTAACGGGATGAGGTGCCACCATCATGCCTTCCCTGTTTCCTTCCATGGGGTCTGGCTCGCCATTTCCTTTCTGCCTGGTCCACTGTCACCACAGACAGGTGGGTTCTAGAGTGGTGGGTCAGGGTCTTCCTCTGAGTTCAAGCACTACCCTCCTTGCCGAAACCACACCCCAGGAGGACTTGGTTTCACCAGACATGCTGTCAGAGCGACATGGCCCAGTTCCTCTGCAAGGAGATCCTGGTTCATATTGCAGATCCTCCGAACACCAAGGGTGTGTCTCCAGGAACTTCCTGGTGGCAAGCAGAGAGGGGCTGGCACCCCATTCTAGATCTGTACGACCAGAACAAATTATTCAGGTCACGCACTTTCAGGATGGTAACTCTGTCCGAGATCATACCATCTGTAGAACAAAACATGTGGTTTTGCCCCTGGATATTCAGGACGCGTTCTTTCATGTCCTGATCCATCCATCTCACCAGAGGTTCCTCCTTTCGAGCCAAGGAGCCCTCTTCGAGTTCCAGGCCATGCCCTTGGCCTCCTCGGCCCCCAGGGTCTTCACCAAGTGCATCACAGTGGTAGCAGCTTATCTGAGGCATTGAGGAGTCCAGCTTCATCCCTACCTGGATGACTGGCTTGTAGCAGGTCCCTCCAGGCAGGAGTCAGCGGTCCAGGGACCTGGCCCTTCAGACCTGCATCAGACTTGAACTGGTCAACGAGGCTAAGCTTCTAAACGCATACCGCTGTAGGTGATCAACTTCATCGGGTGGAACTCAACTCTTGCAGAGCCACATCCCGCAGACAGGGTAGAGGCTCTTTCCTCCCTTGCCTTATCATTTCGGGTTGGGCAGTTGCTCGTGCCAGGGACTTCCTGTATCTGCTGGGCTTCATGGCAGCCTGTACCAGCATGGTCTGTTGGGCCTGCTGGAGTATGCACTCCTGCAGTGGGAGCTGGCCTGCCAGTGGTCTCAGCACAAGGGGCACTCGACCAGTTGGTCATGGTGACTCAGTGGATGTGGGCGCCATCCAGTGGCTGGTCCCAGGATATCTGCAGGAAGGAGTCCCATTTGTCCAGCCTGAGCCGGCGGTCATCCTGATGACGAGGCCCCTCTCACGGACTGGGTGCCCACCTGGGGAACACAGAGTCCACAGGCCCTGGACCCCAAGGAGTCCTGATGCCACATCAACCTGTTTGAGTTTCGAGTAGTTCAGCTGGCACCTGACTGCATTTGCGCCACATATCCGGGGAAGAGTGGTCCATGCAATACCTCAACAAACCGGGCGGAAACACTCCCTGCCTTTGTGCAAGGACGCCTCCATGTCTTGGACTCTCTTGCGCAGCCTGGAGGCAGATCTGGCCATCCATGTGGCAGGAGCCTCCAATCAGCTAGAGGACACCCTAGCCGGGTGGGCAAGGCGTCTCACAGTGGTCTCTCCACCCAGAGGTAGTTCACAGTCTGTTCTTGCAGTGGGCACCCCTGAAGCTGCGACTGTTTTGTGGCGGCCCCAAGCTGGAAATGCTGGAAGAGGATGCCTTCTTAAGGCCCTGGACCCCGGTCCTCTTTATGCCTTCCTCCACTTCCCTTTATCCACAAGATTCTTGACAAGGCTCAGGTGATCTGGTGGCTCCAGACTATCCCCACCAGTTCTGTTACCCCAATTCCTCGGCTTCAGCAGCAGGTCTCCAAGGCCTTCCCCATGCCCAGACCTGCTTTCCATCAATCATGGAGTTACTCTTCCTGGACCTTCAATCTCCGCACCTGAAGACCTGGTTTCTGAGTGGCTAGAGTTCCAGGCCTTGGGTCTCTCTGAAGATGTCTTCACCGTTGTACAGGCATCTCGGAAGGAGTCGACCAGGAAGTGCTACACCTTCAAATGGAAGAGATTCTCAGTTTGGTGTTGGGGCAGGGGTTGTATCCTTTGTCGTGTCCAGTGGCTAGCATCCTTGATTACCTTTGGTCAGTGACACTTAAGGTGCACCTGGCAGCCATTTCTGCTTACCTGGCGTGGGCTGGTCAGCAGTCAGCGCAGGAGAAGGTGGTCTGCACTTTTCAAGGGCCTTGATCACATTTCCCTCTGGTGCATGGGCCACCACCACTGTGAGATTTGTTGCTGGTTTTGGAAAGCTCATGGGCAAGCCATTCAAACCGATGCACAGGTGTGACATGTCTCGCCAGTCGTGGAAGATCGCCTTCTTGGTGGCTGTCATGTCAGCCAGAATGATTAGGAGCTCCAGGGACTTTCGGTGGAGTCTCCTTAACTGGTTTTCCACAGGGACAAAGGGTGTCCCGTGTCCCAACCCAAAGTTCCTCCCGGAGGCTGTGTTGGAGTTTCACCTAACCAGGTGATTAATCTCCTGGTGTACTTCACCAGTCACACTTCGGAAGCTGAGTACAGGCTCCATACTCTCTGGACCTGAAGAGGCGTCTGCAGCTATTTCAGAGATCGCCTGACGCCAGAGTTTGGGGAGAGGGTCACCTGTGCTGATGCTGAACCTGGCAAACCTACAGCCAAGCAGACAGTTGGCAGGTAGATTGTAGCCACACCTCTGAGGAAGGGATGGGGAACCCGGCAGCTGAGGCTTCGTGGTGCTGTGTGTGTACTCTTTCAGCAATAAAGCTGTTTAAATGGATTATACCAACTGCTTCTCTTTTTGGTGTGTGAATAGTTTGGATCGTGTTTTGTTAATAGGGTTTGCAACCCTTTGCTCGCTTTCCAGCCGTGCCACTGAATGTTCATGGTCCTTTATTGAACTACTGCGTGGATTGTATCCTGCATTGATCTCTGCTATAGGTTGGTGGGTAGGGAGCCTCCTGGAGGGTTAAGGGCTCACTCCACCGTCATACTGCTGCGTGAGTGGCTGCTTCCAGGGATGTCCTTATCCAGGAAATCTGTAGGGCTGCTTCCTGGAGGTCAGCACACACCTTATTTTCACATTACCACATTGATCTAGAGTCATGCCAGGATGCTGGTTTTGGGGCCTCAGTTCTCCAGTCTTTGTTCCCTAAATAGGAGTGTGCCTTGCCTCCCTCCTCCCGAACTGCTAGGAGTCTGCCAGAAAGTGTGGATAGAACATCATATCCATGTTCCTAGAAACATACTGTAGGTTACTCACCTGTAACAGATCTTCCCCGGGGTAATGTCTTGCAGCAGGTAATTTATTTATTTAATTATTGAAATGTTTCACCAGGAAGGCACACTGAACAAGAAGTTGCTCGTCTCCGGGGATTGGATGAAGAATTAGACATACAGTTTAATATTTAACATATCCGAGAAATTAAACATTGTTACATTTGAAACAACATACAGTTCAAAAATATCATAAACATTTGTGACATAACATAAAGTTAAATATATCATACCTGTGAAATATGCATTTAAGTACAAGTGGCATATCTGAGGAACATAGTACAGAAATTTAATGTAGCCTTGGTGCCAGCTCCTTGCAGGAATGGATCACGGTTAAGAGGCAGATTATTTAGCAGTTATTGAATAAATGAGGTCCAGTATGGGGACATCAAGGAGGGTAGAGGAAACCAGCTGGGAGAAGGAGAGGTAAAGATGGAGGGAACATTACCGGAGAAAAGTGAGGGGAAAAAATCAGCTGTGAGAGCAAGTTAACACAGGGCTAGTGCAATCTGGGAGCACCACAGACAGAACAAAAAGTGCTAATTATTAGCCGCAAGTAAACTAATGCCTTTGATTAAGTGCAGGGTAGAGAGGAGGCAGTAGATATGTGAGGGTAAGGGATAGGGAAGGAAGGATGAGTCATATACCTGAACTGGCCCCTTCAGAGTCACGGAGATCGCTGCCAGAGGCGGAATGAGGCGACTTAGAATAAGGGCGGGTGTAGGCAAACACAAGTTGGGTAGAGATAGTAGAGGGGATGTAAAGGGAAGGAGGGTGGGAGAAACTTGCCCAAGACTTGGCCTCTTCATGATGCTGAGAACCCCCAGAGAGCAGAGTCAGGCGAGGACGAGTTCGGTGAGAGGATGGTGGGAGAAAGTGGAGGGAAGGAAGAGTCATTTCCAGTGCTGGACCCTTGAGGATGCGAAAACACTGCCGGGGCAAACTAGGTGAGGACAAGTTGGGAAAGAAGAAAACTTGCTAAGACTAGGCCACAACAGGATGCTGAGAACCCTGCCAGAACGCAGAATCAGGTGAGGATTAGTTGGGTAGAAAGGATATAGAGGAGGGGAGTGAAGGAAGAGTAATTGTCCAGTGCTGGGCCCTCAGGATGCAGAGATCCCTGCCAAGGGATAGAATTAGGTGAGGACAAGTTGGGCAGAGGGAATGGGGGATAAAAGAGGAAAGGAAAAAGGAGGAGGGAAGAAACTTACCTGAGGGTAGACATCACCAGGGTGCTAAGAATACCTACAGAGAGCAGATTAACATGTAAACTTAAATGCTGTATTGTTTTTGTCATATTTACCTCTGTTAATGCTCGTGAGACATCTATAGTAACTTGTATTATGTACAAAAATGTTCTCTTGAAGTTTGTCTCTGTACCCTCCCGGTCATGCCTGAAAATAGTCTTTTGGCTAGTGCACCTACCGGTCAACAAAACTAAATAAATAAACCAAAAGCGACCCGTTGTAAAAGCCATTACCTGGACCTGTCCAAGCCCATTCTATCAAAGCTATGGCCACTACTGCAGCTTGCTTTAAAGGGGCCTCTATCACGGATATCTGCAGTGCAGCTACCTGGTCCACAATTCACACTTTCACGTAGCATTACAACGTAGATATTGTTCTAGGGATGTGGATATGTTGTTCTTACATCGGCTTGTTGGCATGTCCTTTCCCCTTTAAATTTCACGGAAAGTCTTCAGCTGGCTACTCCCACCACCGGGTGGTATTACCCTCAGCTCTGCCCCATGACGTCAGATCTTCCTTTCGGCTGGAAGATTCAGGTTGCCTCCTCTTTGCGATTGCGTTTTGTAGGCCTGGCTTCTAAAACCTTGGTTATTCCAAATTGGGCTTGTTCGAGCTTAGCGACTGTGCTCTTTATTCGGTCATGGAAGATGAATCTTCCTGGATTCCACCGATGTTCATGTGGCCAAAAATGTCACGCACCAATCTGCATACAGCGTGCGTCTACTGCCTGGGTATTGGCCATGACACTCAGACTTGCGAGATGTGTCTCATGTTCCACCTGAACATCCTCGATGATCATCTCGCACACCTTAAGTTGTGCAGACCCGAAACAGAATCCTCCAGTGAAATCCAAAGAGGCCGGGTGGACGGGCTGCAGGGTCCGCAAGCAGCTGGAACAGATGTAGGCTCAAGAAGAAGCGCGCGGGCCACGGAATCGGCTCTCGGTCAATTTTGTTCCCTTAACCTGGGCTCCATGTTTTCTGGTTCCTTCCGAGAGTTGTGTCAGTTCCTCCCCACTAAGGTGAGGGACCTGCGGTCTTTCATTCCTCCGGTCCCGTAAAAGGAAAAGTGTTTGAACTCTTCTTCATCTCAGCGGAGACGCTCTTGGGATCATGAGCGATCTCAGTCCCAGGAGCCAGCAATGCTCACTCGGTAGAAATTGCTTCTTCGGCCACTGGCTTCTCTGCCCTCCCATCTGGCCAGTCAATCAGGTTTTGATCGATGAGGTTGAGATTGTTCTCGATCCCGCCAACCCATTGTCGCCCGACAAGTCCGACAACTCCTTGACAAAGACTCGGTCCTGCCTCTTCCTGATGAGACCCAGCCAGCTGGGAATCCCATCGAGAACCGGTCCCTGATCCGGTAAATCACTGGTTCCCCGGTGTCTTCCTCGGCCACCGAATCAGCCAGTCTGATCAAGGTCGAGATCTAGTACCCCTCGATCGACAGGCCGAGGAAGGCACACAAGCGTTCTAAAAGGTGGCGCCATCAGTCATCCTTGTCCTTCTCGGATGAGGAGAGACTTCAGCGCAGACTCCATTGATGCTACGAGATTTAATGTGCAGCAGCTGATTCTGTCCGGACAGAAGCCAACCACGGTTTCTACTCCAGCCATTACTTGGCGCTTCTCCTAGGTGAAAGCTGACTCTTCGAACCAGTCATATCCGTTTCCATCTGCGGAGCCGCCAAACCTGCCCGTTCGGCCAGAATCTGTGTCTCTGCCAGTCGTGGTGGAGCCGCCTAAACGGCCTTTGAGAGGGGCTCTACAAAAGATTCTTGGATGGTTCCGGGACTCCCACGTAGGTTGTCAGTCACCCTTATGCCTGATCACCCGGCCATGTTGAAGAGGAGCTTGGTGACCGACTGATCTATCCGGATGCTTTTGATACGGAAGACGCTGACTTACACTATCAGCCAGCGGGATGATGAGTCTATCGGTAGTCCGTCAACGGAGGAGGACCCTTTGTCTTTTCAAAGGGATTCTCCGCCTCATCTCCAAATCCGCAGGGGATGCCCTGGAGCCTGTCCAGAAAAGGCGGGTACCCTGTTACAGATATTCTTAAAAGGGATACTCCCACGGAAGCCTTTCCTGTGGCTGAAGCCATTGTTGGCCTGGCCTTGAAGCTCTGGCAGCATCCTGCCTCCTGCCCAGATGACCCTCAAGTATGCGGTGCCCATTGGGTCCCTCTCCGGGTTCACTGAGCACCCCTTAGCCAAAAGGTTGGTGACTGCCTCAGTGTTCAGACGCACAGGCAGCTCTGCTGACACTGATAGACTTCCTGACAAGGAGTCAAAAAATTGGACCACATGGCCAGGAAGGTCTGTGCAGCCTCCTCTTTAGGCCTCTGTCAGGCGACCTCAGTTGTCATCATGGTGCATGTCTCTCGTGCCTTGTAGGCTCCCTTAGATGAAGTTCTCCAGCACCTCCCTGCGGACCTTCAGAATGCAGTCAAGCAAGTCCAGGACCAGGGACGTGTATTTGCCAAGCAATGGCTTCAGGCGGCTTTGGACCTTGGGAACTCTTGTGCCCATTCGGTGGCAGTCGATGTTTCCTCATTGCTGCAGGGCTTGGCTGAGGCTTTCCACCTTTACAGTGGACACCCAGCACAAACTCACTGATGTTCCTTCCTGGAAACCGATCTCTTCAGCCCAGGTGTGGATGGTCATCTTCAGTGAATTGAGCAGTCCAGTGCCACCTTGGACTCCAGCCACTCTCTTGCCCAAAGCACCCACAAAAGCCAAGACAGCAGCAGAAGAAAAGCTTTTCAGCACCCTCGCGTGCGGTACAGCGCCCTCATTTCATGGTGGGCAGCAACAGCAGGCACAGGCTTGGTGCCCTCAGCCCAAGTCTGGCCTCTACCAGCTCGCAGGACAGGGAGGTCGTTCAGGCCCTGGACCCTCTTCCTCCAAGCTCTGACCAGTGATGGGATAGGGGTTGCCACCCTATCTCCATCACATCAGCTCTGGTTCTCCCATGGGGATCGGCTCTGCCACTTTCTTTCCGCCTGGTCCACTGTTGCCACGGACAGGTAGGTCTTAGAAGAGGTCGGCTAGGGTCTGCCTCTGGAATTCGAGCAGTATCCTCCCAGCTGAGCCCGTGCCCCATGGGAGGAGAGAGAGAGAATCGGCCCACCTCGGTCAGCTCTGAGACGACATAGCCCAGCTCCTCCTTAAGGAGGCAGTGGTTCGAGTGGCAGATCCTCCAGTGAACCCAGGGTTCATTTCCATGTACTTCCTGGTCCCGGTGGACGGGGCTGGCGCCCATTCTAGATCTGCACGACCTGAATCAGTATCTCAGGCCTTGCACCTTCAGGATGGTAACTCTGTCCCAGATCATACCATCCCTGGAGCAAAACATGTGGTTCTACTCACTGGATCGCCAGGACGTGTTCTTTCACGTCCTGATCTATCTCGATCACACCAGCTGTTCCTCCGCTTCAGGCAGAGGGAACCCTATACCTAGTTCTGAGTCATGCCATTCGCCCTGCCATCGGCCTCAAAGGTCTTCACCAAATGCATTGCAGTGGTGGCAGCCCATCTCGGTGTCGAGGGTTAGTATGTACCCCTACCTCGACGATTGGTTCTTGGCAGGTTCCATCCAGCAAGAGATGGAGAGGTCCAGGGACCAGGTCATCCAGACCTTCTCTCAACTTGGCCTCCTGATCAACAAGGCCAAGTCGGAGCTCGTGCCTTCTCAGGTGATATGCGTCATTGGGGCAGAGCTCGGCTCCCAGCAGACAGGGCAGAGGTTCTCTCCTCCTTTGCCCAATCATTTCTGGTTGGGCACTTGTGCCTGCCGGGACTTTCTGCGCCTTCTGGGCTACATGGCGACCTGCACCACCGTGCTCCGTTGGGATCCGGTGGCACATGTGCCCCTTCAATGGGAGCTTGCTGCCCAGTGGACTCAGTGCCTAGGTAATTTCGACCAGCTGATCACTGTGACCCAGAAGATGTGGGACGCCTCCAGCGGTGGATCATCCTAGACGGTTGCAGGGAAGGGATCCTGTTTGTCCTTCCCAAGCCGACGGTCGTCCTCATGACTGCTGCCTCTCATGGGCTGGGGCCCACATGGGAACAACAGGGCCCACAGTTCCTGGACCCCGAGGAATCCCGATATTTTATCAACCTGTTGCAGCTCATAGCGGTCAGACTGGCATTGTCAGCATTCACTCAGCAGCTTCGGAATCAAGTGGTTTCAAGTCCAGACAGACAATACCATGACCATGTACTACCTCAGCAAGCAGGCGGCACCACTCCCGGTCATTGTGCAGGGAAGCACTCCACATCTGGACACTTGTGAGCTGACTGGAGGCAGATCTCCTAGCCATCCATGTGGCAGGAGCCTCAAATCATCTGGCGGATGCTCCCAGCCACATAGGAGACATTCCACAAGTGGTCTCTACATCAAGAGATAGCTTACAGCCTGTTTTCCCACTAGGGCAAACCAATGGAAAAATTTTGCCTCAAGGAAAACACCAAGCTGAGGCTGTTTCATGGCCACCCCTCAGCGGTGTTGCCTTCTCAAGGCCGTTGATCCCAGGCCTCTTCTCGCCTTCCTCCATTTCCCTTGATCCAAAGGTGCTTCTCAAGGCGAGGAGGGACAAGGCAGGTGATTCTGGTAGCCCCAGAGTGGCCCGCCAGTTCTGGTATCCAGATCGCCTCAGCAACAGGCTCCCAAGGTGTCTTCCAGCACGCCTGGACCTGATACCAGTCATTCAGGGAAGATATTCCATCCGGACCTTCAGTCCCTAAACCTGACAGCCAGGTACCTGGGCTAGAGTTCCAGGCTTTGGGTCTCTCTGAGAATGAATTCACAGTAGTGGAGGCGTCCAGAAAGAGTTGACCAAAAGTGCTGTGCCTTCAAATGGAAAAGGTTTTCCATTTGGTGCCAGAGAACAAGGCCTGGATCCTCTGTCCTGTGGCGAGCATTTTAGACTACTTTTGGTCTTTGTCAGAAAGGAGGTCTTTGGTCTTCAGCCCTTAAGGTGCACCTGGCAGCCATCTCTGCTTACGGCACAGGGCCAGTCAGCAGATGGTGGCACAGGAGAAAGGTGGTCTGGTGCTTTTCAAAGGCCTCGATCACATATCCCCTCTGGTGTGTGAACCTCTACCTCCGTGGGATCTACTTATGGTTTGGCAAGCTCATAGGCAAGCCATTCAAACCAATGCACAAGTGTGAGATGTCACACTTGTCATGGAAGACTGCCTTACTGGTGGTGGCTATCACGTCCACCAGAAGGACTGGGGAGCTCCAGGTGCTTTCAGTGGAGTCTCCTTATCTGGTCTTCCACAGGGACAAGGTTGTCCTGTGTCCCCACCAGAATTCCTCCTGAAAGTGGTGCCAGGTTTCACCTTAATCAGTTGTTGGGTCTGCCTGTGTTCTACCGAACTGCACCTCAGATGCAGAGTACAGGCTTCATACTCGGACCTGAGGCGTGCTCTCTCCTACTATAAGGAGAGTACAGCGGAAGTTTGGGGAGAGGTTGCCAGCTGTTTGTCACCTGCGCTGAAGCCGCACCTGGCAGGCCTGCAGCAAAGCAGATGATTGGCAGATGGATAACATAATGTATTGATTGGTGGGCAAGGAAGAAGAATCAGCATTTATACAGCGCTTCTCATACACAGTATATCCCAAAGCGCTTTACAAGCAATGCTAGACTGGTAGTGAAGTGACTGTAGTGGCGGCCATATCGCACATCATCACCCCACACAGCCTGGATAATTGCATGAACTGGTTTTATGGGAAGGGAATGCTGGTCAGGACACCGGAAATGTCCCTACTCTTTGCGAAGAGTGCCCTGGTTTCTTTTACTTCCACCAGGACAACACCAGGATGGGTAGAAGTGACCTCGGTTAACGTCTCATCCAAGGACGGCACCCCCAGTGCTGCTCTCGGATGCCAGTGATTTTAGGTGCAAGTCCAATCCCGTTGTGGGGCGAGAACCCACGACCTTCTGATCCAGAGGCTGATGTGCTACCAACTGAGCCACGCTGACACCTAACCTCCCAGAGGGTAGAGCTCATTCCACCCACCATACCGCAGCGTCAGTGGCTGCTTCTAGGACATCTCTATCCGGAAATCTGCCAGGCTGCTACCTGGAAGACAGCAAACACCTTCATCACCCATTACGACATCTGCCTTAAGTTACTCTGGGATGCTGGTTTGGGGCCTCAGTTCTCAGTCTCTGTTTCCAAAGTAGGGTGTGTGTCTCTGTTTCCAAAGTAGGGGTGTCTGCCTTGCCTTCCTCCTCCCAGAGAACTGCTAGAAGTCTGCCAAGTGTGGACAAAACAACACGTCAAGATCCCTTGAAAACAGGTTACTCACATGTAACAGTAGTTCTAGGAGTGGTATATGTTCATCACACTGACCCACCCGACCTCCCTGGCTGCAGTGCACACACCTGGTTCCAGCAGGCTAAGATCTGGCATCATGGGGCAGAGCCGAGGTGGAGTGGGAGGAGCCAGCTTGAAGACCTTCTGCGAAGATTTAAAGGGGAAGGGACATGCCAAGTGTGGATGAACAACATATACCCCTCCTAGAACCCTTTCTGGGTTTACTGCTTGGATTCATCCAGTGTATTATCTGCTACAAGAGACGCTCTATGGAAGATAGTACAGTTACTTAAAATCTTACCGTAACAATAGATCTTTGAGGGTGTCTCTTGCAGCAGGTACAATCCCATTCTCCGTCCCCTCCTTCTCTAAGAGAACAAATTCTAGTCCAATGAGTTATGGGTTGGGATACCTACAGTACCTCAGCTTCCCTTTGGTCCTCGCTTAGCGAGTTGAATCCAGCGAGAAACTGAGGATACCGGGACCTGGAAAAACTGCTAGAAAAGAGCTGCCATAGCCACAGCGATCTCTGGCAACGACCCAAGTGTATTACCTGCTGCAAGAGATGTTCTTAAAGATATAATTGTTACGGTAAGATTTTCCATAACTGTACCTTTTTGGACAACTCTTCTTGGAGGACTGGTCACTGAATTCGGTGTTTCATAAATCCTGATACCAGGGAATATGGACAAGCCTCTGGACAAGGAGTGTCATAAGATTGATCACACTGCTAAAAAGGTATACGCTGCAGAGTGAGTAAGTAAAACTTTGTTTCTTAGCGCTATCGCAGAGGCTCTAAGCGCTATACAAATAAGCTGATGGAAAATGAACAACAATAATAAAGCAAATGTTAATGACAGATTACAAGCTTGAAAATTATAAAGTAAAATAACAGAGAAGTAACAATTTAGAGTCTCTGGGTTTTAAGCAGGCTAGCTATAATGCGACAGCTGATTTCGTTCACTCAGTGATAAGAGTCTTTGATGTAGTCCTCCCTCACTTCCCTGTCAAGGAGCAGCTGCGGTGAAGCTCATCAGGGACCAGGGTCAGTCGCTGGCTAAACACCAGCTCCAGACAGCCTCGGATATGGTGGATACTTGCAACCACGTCATGACAGCACTGTCTCCATGCATCATAGGACTATGCTGCACCTGTCCACCTTCTTGGTGGACACCTAGCACAAGCTGACAGATGCCCCTTTCTTGGACACTGTCTCTTCCAGCCCTGGGGTGGAAGGACATCTCACCCAGGTCAAGAAGTCCAGTGCCACCCTGGATTCTGTGACTTTGACCCAGAAAGACCAGAAAAAGAAGCCTAAGAAACAGGCTGTCCAATACGGCCATTTCTAGGGGTATGAATATGGTGCACTTATCCACACTCGCAGTCTTCCTTTTGCTTTAGTTTCAGCTGGAATGTCTTTAGGCTATGCTCTTCCCACCAACTCAGGTGGTATCCTCCTCAGCTCTGCCCCATGACATTGGATCTTCCTTTCTGCTAGAAGAGTCAAGTCTCCTCCTTCAGAGATCCTGTGGGGTGTTGGCTCAAATTCTTTTTCATCTTCATGCGATTTTCTGTGAGTTTTCTTTGCAATCCGTGATTCTGTGTTCTTCTCAGCATAGTGCGTGACAACCAGAAGTCTGGTTCCGGGTTCAAGGAGTGTGCTGCTTGCAACTCAAATGATGTCGGCGACTGTGTAGAGGCTTAAGACGACCAGCCAGCTTGCGACCTGTGCCAGTCCCTGCAAGCTTTGTCCTCGAGGAACATTATGCCTGCCTTTTGTTAGGCCGCCCAGATGAATGGGATCCGCTGATCTGGTCCAAGGACACCTGTAGGACCATTTCAAGCCAGCAGGCTTGGCGTCGCAGCTTACTGTGCTGGCAGAGCACAGGCCCAGCAGGCTCTTCTGCAGCTCCCACATTGCTCCTGGTGGGTGACAGCATGGTTTTTTTACAGGTGCTTTTCCAGACTTGTGCTAGCCAGTTCCTACCCTTGGGGAGGGTCCTTCCGAAGGGATAAATCTTAGAAATCTTCAAGTCAACAAGTACCCATCTGAGGTCTTGGGACAGGGAGTGGATTGCGCCTACTGCTCCTGCGATTCTGTGTCTGGCTTGATGGCTGTCAAGCCGCACCTTCAGGGATCGTCTGTGACCGCTAGCTCTACAATATGCCCGCTTGGCTTTCCGGCCAAGGCGGGCTGACCAGCTGGCTGAGATGTTTCTTGGCCCAGTCAGCCCATTGTTGGAGGAGGTTGAGGACAAATCACTTTCTAGGACTCTGGTCCTTTCTGCAGCTCTCTCAAGATGGCTGGACAAACTAGCGATCCAGTTGTCTCCCACAGGGTTCTGTGACAGGAACCAGCCTGAGTCGACTACATAGACCATTCCCTCTCTTTCTTCACTGGTGATACATTACGTCATTGGTGAGGACCCAATCCCGTTCGAGGTTGTGGGACTCTTCCCGTTCCTGCTGCTGGCCATCAACTGTGAACATCAACAAGCAACATTCTCCTCGGATGACTAGAGGCCCTGCTGCAGTTGTGGCAGTAGCTCTGTGAGTTCTTGTGGCAATAATGGATCCTCTGCCATAGGTCGACCCATGCCTCAGTCACCGGCCTCCCCACCTATCTTGGTGGAGCCTCGCCTCTGCAGCCCTTGCATGGGGCCCCATCCATGGCTGCTTTACTTGCTTCTGGTCTCCCCAGTCAGCTGTCCTTTAAGGTCACCCAGTCAGACGAGTCCCAGATGGTCCACAGGGAGCCTGGGTTTAATGCAGTGTGACAGGGCTGAATAGGACCCTGTCCCAGTTGTTATGGAAAGAGTTTGAATGCAGGGATCTGTTCTCTCTCTCTCTCTCTCTTTCTGTCTGTTCTCTGTCTGGTTCGCAACAAAAGTTTCCAATGAGACCTGGGACTTGATCACCCCAACAGTCTCGCAGTTCTTTGCCTCTCACTGTCTCTCAGTCTTCCCTTGCCTTTTGTCTTTTTCTCTTGCATGTGTACTGATATAAAATATATGTAAATCATTATGTGGAAATGTAACTGATATTGGGATCTTTTGGTTAGAAATTATATAGTGTTAATTTTTGAAGTGTGTATATAGTTTGAGATGTTTGCAAAAGCTTTTATAAACTCATGAGGTTACCTGAGTGCAGTTTTTAAGCCTTTGCAGAAGAGCTGTGGAAAAGGGGCCTCGGCTCTGGGACTCTTATGTTCCTGCCTGAAATATACAAGAACACTGTAGAAAAAGAGGATGCTTGTTAAGAAGAGGTTTTGGAAGGACTTACAAAACAGCTGCAAATTGCTTGCAGAAAGGGACACAGAGATTGAAGGAAAACTCAGACTTTTCCTGTTTATTTGATGTTTGTAAATAATTATACTGAACAATTTATTATTTTATGTTACTGCTAGTATAAATAAGTACTCTTGCTGCAAATGTTACAATTACTCCTGGTTTTCCTATGCTTCCTGACCTGTGCCTCAACGATGAACAGTATTTGAGAAAGTCCCCTGTTTCTGAGGAGTCATCCATGCATTCTGCTCGGGTATCAGGCCTTGACCGCGAGTCGACTTGAGGAGCTTACTGCTGAACATTGGCCGGTCTCCTTTGGGGCCTTGCTCCTCCTCATCTCAGAGTCCATACGGATCCCCTTGGAACCAGTCCAGAAGTCGGCCAGAGATCCTTAACAAGGATAACACCCCAGGGGTTGCCTTCCCATAGCGGAAGCCATTCTGGGTCCAAGACACAGCTTCTTGCCCAGTGCCCTCTGCCCATATGGGTGCAAGTGCATGGTACCCCTGGATCCCTTTCCAGATTCTCCAACTACCCCTAGGCTGAGGGGCTGGTGGTGGACTCTGTCTTCGCTGGATGGCCAACATTGGGATGGTGACAAGCTTCCTGAAAGGAGTCCAAGAAGTTGGACCATGCAGCTAAAAAGTTTATGCTGCTTCCTTCCTCAGTCTCTGGCAGGTGAGCTCAGCCATCATGATGGCCAACTGCAGTCATGCCCTCATGGCGGTTCTGGACCATGTCCTCCCCATCTAATGACGGACTTACAGTTAGCAGTCAAGATGGTCTTGAGCCAGGGCATTCTGTTACAAGCACCGGCTTTAGACAGCCTTGGATATTCCAAACTCCTGGGCCTGGTCTGTGGCTGCGGTGATCGCCATGCAGCATAGGGCTTGGTTGAGGAATTCCACCTTTACCACAGATGCTGGCAGACCATCCCTGCTTGGGTACTGACCTGTTTGGGCGGTGGCGGATGGTTACCTCACCAGGAGTGAGAAGTCCAATGTCACCTTGGACTCCATTACGTATGCTCAGAAGGACATTAAAGGGCCAGAAGCTGAAAAGAAATTCTTTCAGTTTCAGCCCTTCCTGCCCCAGCAGTCCAAGCCACTGCAGCCCTGTTTTGGCAATCCCTAGGTCTGGCGGCCTAAGTCCAAGCCCGCTGCCTCTGGCTCCAGAAAGGCTGGGGTGGCGATGCTCCTTTGCAGCTGGTGCCAGAGGCTCTGCCAAGCCCTGCACAGTGGCGGGTAGGGTTGTCACCCTCCACCCTGCCTCAGTTTACCGTGGGGTGGAACTTTGCCATTTGTGGCACGCCTGGTCCATCATTGTTAGAAACAAATGGGCTAGATGTCGTGGGCGGATCTGCCTCTCGACATCGAGGCTGACCTCTCTCTACCAAGCCCATGCCCTGTGGGAGTCCATGGTGTCCCCAGACAGTGTTGTTTGCCCTCTAGGAGAACATCGCTCTGCTCCCTATTCTGGATCTTCACAATCTCAGTCTGCTCCTGAGGAGGCAGAAGTTTTAGATGGTCATTCTGAATCATATCATTCCATCCCTAGAGCAGGGCATGTGGTTCTGCTCCCTGAACCTAAGGACACCGTCTTCCACATCTTAGCCCATCTGTCCCACTGGCTGTACCTTGATTCTTCATAGGCGAGGTGCTCTACAAATTCCAGATCATGCTGTTCGGGCTCTCCTCAGCCCCGGGGTGTTCACCAAGTGCATTGCAGTGGTGGCAGCATTCCTGCAGCACCATGGGGTTAGAGTATATCATACCTGGACAGTTGGGTGATTGCTGGTTCTTCCCAGGAGGAAGTGGAGCGTTCCAGGGCTCTAGCCTTCCAGATTTGTAGAGCCCTGTGTCTCCTTGTCAACTCGACCAGGTCAGAACTCCACCGCCTTGGGTCATCCACTTCATCGTGGCAGAGCTCAACTCCTTTCTGGTCAAGGCCTGCCTCCCAGTGGACCAGGTAGCAGACCTTGCCTCCTTTGCCTGATCATTTCAGGTTGGGCACTTCGTGCCCTGCCCAGGATTTCCTATGGCTGCTAGAGTACATGGCATCCTGCACCAGCGGTGTCCGTGGGCCCACTGGTGGATATGCCCTTGCAGTGGGAGCTGACCCTCCAGTGGTCTCAGCGCCAGGTCACCTGGACTAGCTGGTCACAGTGACGCAGCCGATGTGAGATGCCATCCAGTGGTGGCTCATCCCAGAATACCTTCAGGAAGGAGTCTCGTTCATCCACCCAGAACTGATGATCAAGTTTTGATGACTGGCACGTCTCTGGTGGAATGGGGAGTTGACTTGGGAAACCACAGAGCCTATAGGCTCTGGATCCCTAAGGAGGCTCGGATACGCATCAGCCTGCTGGAGCTCCGTGCAGTGCTCCTTGCTCTGATGGCATTTGCTCCCTTTGTCTGGGGTGAGGCGTGCAGGTCCAGACAGACAACACCTTGACCATGTACTGCCTCAACAGGCATGGCGGAACACATTCCCTCTGGTTGTGTCCAGAGCCCTCCCACCTGGACCCTCATGGGAGTTTGGGTGCCAAACTCCTGTTGATTAATGTAATTGGAGCCTCCAACCAGCTGGCGGACACCCTCAGCCAAGTGGGCAAGGTGTCTCACAGTGGTTACTTCACCATGATGTGGTGGACCACCTGTTCTCCCAGTAGTGTACACCACTGGCCGACCAGTTAGCTTCCTGGGAGAATGCAAAGCTGAGGCTGTTATATGCCCGTCCCCATAGTGCCCAACACTGCAGGGGATGCCTTCTAAGGCCCTGGACCATGGGCATCCTGTATGCCTTTACTGTCTTTCCCTGATCCCAAGGTGTTAGTCAAGGTGGAGGTACGGGTAACGGATGATCCTGATAGCCCTTGACTGACCGCGCCAGTTCTGGTACTCTCAGATCTCCTCAGCAGCAGGCTTTCGTGGCATCTGCCCCTGCACCGGACCTTTCTTACAACCAGAGGAAGGTCTTACACCTGGACCTTCAGTCCTGCACCTGACAGCCTGGTTCTTGAGCTGCTAGAGTTCCAGGCTTTGTGTCTCTCTGATGAGGTCCTTCATGTTGTGGAAGCCTCTCAGGAGACGTCCACTTGCCAGTGCTATGCCTTCAGATAGAAACGCTTTTCCATTTGGTGCCAGGGTGGGGAGCTAGACCCTTGTCCTGCCCGTGTGGTAGCATTCTGGACTACCTATGGTCCCTCCTGTCTGGCCTGAGATCAGCGACCACAGGGTGCACCAGGCAGCCATTAGCCGCATACGGCGGGGCTGATTTGCATTGTAGCACAGGAAAAGGTGGTCGGTGCTTCTTTAAGGGCTTTGACCACCTGTCCCCACTGGTGCATGAACCACCACCTTTGGGACTTGTTGCTAGTACTGGCACTGCTCATGGGCAAGTATTCAACTGATGCACAGGTGTGACATCTCTCACCTGTTGCAGAAGACCGCCTTCTTGCTGGCCATCACCTCCACCAGAAGGATCAGTGAGCTCCAGGTGCTCTCGGTGGAGTCCCTTTCTTGTGTCCCACGAGGACAAGGTTGTCCTCTGCCCGCAGCCCAAAGTTCCTTCTGAAGGTTGTCTCAGAATTTCACCTTAACCAGATGATTAACTTCCCAGTGTACTTCACCAGTCCAACCTCGGAGGTAGAGCACAAGCTCCACACGTTGGACTTGAGGTGAGCACTCTTATTACATGGAATGCACAGCTGGAGTTTGGTAAGAGATTCATCAGCTCTTTGTCACCCACGCTGAAACCACACCTGGCAGACCGGCAAGCTAAGCAGTCGATTGACAGGTGGATTGTCTCTGAATAGACTTCTGCTGCTAGCTTGCTGGTGTAGAGAGCCTCCACTGGGCGTAGGGCTCATTCCATTAGACATAACTCTGCCTCAGTGGCAGCTTCTCGAAGACATTCCTGTCCAAGAGATTTGCAGTTCTGCTACCTGTAAGTCAGCACACACCTTTATCTTCAAATTGTGGATAGGTGCATCATATCCACGTCCCCACAAATGAGGGTTACTCACCTGTAACCGTAGATCTTACTGAGATACAGCTCTTGCAGCAGGTTACACCATTAGGACTGAAGTCGTCGGGCTCAGGACCCCAGGAAATTTTCTAGCTAGCAGTCTTCAACGTAGGCCGCCTCCGGCCGTCGGTCATACAATCCCAGTTCTTTTCCATGGGTGACATCGCATGGCCTCCTTCTCGGTCACTCTGTAGCGCGTGACGACTAGGAAACTTCAACGCTTTTTCTTCTCTTTGTCACTGGATTCGTCTGATGTCCTCTCCAGACACCTCTTTGGAGGGTCATCCATCGAAGTGTGCTTGTGCAAGCAGATCCCTTCAAGGATCCTCACTCAGCCTGTGTGCGCTGCCTGGGCCCAGACCACGACACCCAGGCCTGCTCCTTCTGCCAGGGCTTCAATAGCCGCATAGGATCCGCCGCCAGAAGGCCCTTCAGGCTTTTCTTCTTGAGGAAAAACTCAAAGCTATGGATAGAGATCCTTCCTCCAAGGAGTCGTCTGGGAAGTCCCATAAACATCGCGAAAAGCACTGGAGAAGGCAAGACCCAGATCCCTTCCAGGGCCTCGGATTCCTCGCAGTCTGCCCAGGTCTGACCGCTTCTCCCACTAGGGCTCGCCTCAGCCTCCCCGGTTCTGGTTAAATCGTCCAGCGTTCCTCCTCTCTGCAGCCTGTCAAGATCTCCAGGCCTGCGACTTCATCCACTCCGTCCAAGGCCTCGTCCAGGTCTGGGGCGCCACAAGTCTTCCTCCTGTCGTCCGGACTCCAACGTCAAGTCTGTCTCCCAACCGCCGCCACCCCAGCGCAAGATTAAGGAGCTGACCTCCCTGAAGCGGACGTCGGACCTGACGTCTGTCCACCCGGCGTCAGCCAAACTCCATAGGCACTACCGGGAACTGGCTACCGTCACGACACCGTCGCCAGTCAGGCTTTCGCCCGGAGGGCGTTGGCGGGGGACCGGCGTTGGCTATTGCAGAGGAAGGACCACACCACCGCCTACCGACGCCGGTCGGAAGGCGTTGGAGGAAAAGGACACTACCCAGCCCAAGACCAGGCGGGCGACTCGAACTGTCCGAGCTCGCTGGAGCCTCCCCGGAGCGGGAGATCCCCTGGACCCGACGCTCAACCCCGCGACAGACCACCCGCCCCCGGCCTGTCATCGGGTTTGAATCTGACAGAGGTGAAGGAGCTTTTCACCTTCTGGTGGGACACCATCAAGAAGGATGTGGTCACCGCACAACCTTCCTCGCCGGCTACCCTTCAACGCCTGTGCCCCCACTCCCACCCAGGGGGTCAGCAGGACGGTCATCGACCCCCATGGAGCCAGCATCTCCTCCTAGGGCAGATCTTCGGACAGGAGAAGGCTCCTTCAAGATCCACTTCAGGGTCCCCCAGCCCCAAGAGACCCAGACAGGCGCCGGTATACCCCGTCCGTGGAGGACTCCAGATCTGACACCTCTGGGTGCTCCAGATCTCCTCCTCCAATCAGCGTCCCTTCTGCAGACCCACGTGACCTTCCCAGGTCTCCTCCGATGACCCCTCGTTCGCTGAGATCATGAGGCATATCCAGGAGAATACGGGTGGGACGCTGAAGAGCTAGACCCCGAGAGACAACGCTTTGCCTGCTACCTTCGGCAGAAAGACCCAAAGCCTGTGGTAGTGCCACCCTTGGTGGACACCTTCTGCAGATGTCACCAAGGCTGCGTGGAAGCGTCCGTATTTGACTCCAGCAGTGCCAAGAAGGCTTGACCGCCTGTACAAGGCCCCAAGGAGGACCAGTACCTGGGAACCATCCTCTGGCCGATTCCCGATCATTACGGACCTCACATGACCGGGTCTCAAAACCACAGCACTTGAGCACACGGCCACCGACCCGGAGTCCAAACAGGTGGATGTTCTGGTAGGCGACGACGCGGGGCTGCGACTTCGCGCCATTAGGTCGTTAATTACCTCACCCACATGGTTCAGTTCCAGAACGCATTGTGGGAGCAGGGACAGGACCTGGTTGAAAAATGCCAGACGGTGGCCAAAGGAGGAGCTGTTAAACCTCCGTACAGGTTCAGACGTGGAACCCAGGTGCTTAGAGCCGCATACGACTCTGCGGACTCTTGGGCCAGAGCTGCAGCCTCAGGCGTGTGTCTCCGGAGACACTCGTGGCTCCGTGTCTCTGGTGTTACCTCGGATGTCCAGAAGAATATCATGGACGCCTCACCATGGCGAAGTTTTGTTTGGCGGGCCTCGGAGAAGGTGATCACCAAACTGCAGGATGCCGGGAAGGCGGTTAGATCTGTGCAGGCTATGTACAGGTCTTGACTTAGTTCCTTTCGCAGGAACCAGTCTCGCTTTGCAGCCGGACCCAAAGGCAACAACCATGTTCGGCCAGCAACAAAGGGGCTCCTTCACCGAAAAGCCCAGGCTAAGACATCCTCAGGCAAGAGGCCAGCGGGTTAAAGTCGGCCCAACCTGCAGGATCCAATGCTGCCACAGCATGACTCCTTCCTGGCCCCGCCCTCCTCAGGATCAGCGGAAATGAAGGTCGGGGTCGTGATCGCATGCCACCTGCCAGGGTGGCGGTCGATCACCACCGACAGGTAGGTGCTACAGTTGGTCGAAAAAGGCCATTATATAGAATTCGTAGGCAATCCGCCCACAAGGCCTCCTCTGCTTTCCCTCTGGAGTCAGCATGCCCTGCTTATACAGCAGGAAGTGCTCAGCTTCTAGAAAAGGAAGCTTTGGAGCATGTTCCAGAGAACCAGAGAGGGTTAGGATACTATTCGCACTTCTTCCTGGTTCCAAAGAAAACAGGGACCTCCGTCCAATTTTGGACCTCAGTGACCTCAATCTGTCGGTCGTCTACAAACGCTTCCACATGGTGACCCTTCTGGGTCTAATCCCATGCTGAGGAAGGACACATTCTTGGCGTCCCTGGACATGCAGGACACTTACCTGCACATCCCTGTTGCTCAAGCACACAGGAGGTTCCTGCACTTCGAGTTTCAGGACCGCTATTATCAGTTTCGGCGCCCCTTCGGGCTGTCATCAGTACCCCAGGTATTTACCAAGTGCATGGCAGTTGTGGCGGCTCTCTGAGGAGACAGGGCCACTACGTGTTCCCGTACCTGGACGATTGGCTTCTCATGGCTCCCTCCAAGGAAGCATTGTTGATGGCCATTCAGCCGCTCAGACCCTTTTTCCGTCTCTTGGCATCCTCATCAACTACGAGAAGTCTGTCCTGGTACCTCCCAGAAACTTCAGTTTATAGGGGCAGTTCTGGACACCATCAAGGAAAAGCCTCTCTTCCCGAGGACGTGAGCAGAACACATTGGTCCCTCATAAGGGACCTGTCAGCTAAGAAGACCGTCCCGCCAGACTGGTCCTTCGCTTGCTCGGACACATGGCTGCGCCATTCCAACAGTCCCGATGGCAAGACTCACATGCAGGTAACCCAGTGGATGTTAGGGTGCAGTGGACCAAAGGCAAGACCATCTGCAGCAGCCAGTCCAAATCACGAAGGCCGTGATTCGGGACTGGCAATGATGGCTAGACCCGAGCCTCTCCGTGGGGGTTCCCTTCACAGCGCCGCCTCGATGGTAACTCTCTCCACAGACGTCCTCAGGGCTCAGGTGGGGAGCGATCTGAACGGGATGAGGTCTCGGGCACATGGACAATCCAGGAATCTCATCTCCACATCAGTATACTGGAGATGAGGTGTCCTCTGCGTCCTGCAAGCCTTTCAGTCGGAGATCCCACCGAGTACTCTCCTGTTGCAGACAGACAATACTGCGGTATAGTATTACCTCAACAAAC
The DNA here is from genome assembly GCA_016271365.2 of Neoceratodus forsteri. Lineage (NCBI taxonomy): Eukaryota > Metazoa > Chordata > Ceratodontiformes > Ceratodontidae > Neoceratodus > Neoceratodus forsteri. Next base: position 924,557,897 of record CM028135.1, on the reverse strand, counting down.
AGGAGGCACACACCTGCCTCCTTTGCAGGGAGGCCATGAGAGTGGTGGGAGGTAATACAACAGGGCACAAACCTTATTGCAGTTCACGTCCCCAGGGTGGACAGTACTGTTGCAGACAGCCTGAGTCGTTCTCAGGCCAGAGTCCAGTGGGAGCTTCTACTGAGGTGAGAGGACCTGTTCCACAGATGGGGCACTCCAGAATTGGACCTTTCGCGTCCCCATCCAGTGCAAAACTGCTCAATTTTTGCTTGCTAGATCCAGGGCCTGGTGTTTTCTGACAAGACACGTTGTCCCTCTCCTGGGCTGGCAGATTCCTCTATGCCTTCCCTCCTTTCCCGTTGATCCAGAGAGTTCTCCTCAGACCTGCAGGGAGCATGCGACGCTTATCTTGATAGCGCCTTTCTGGCCCAGGCAAATCTGGTTCCCGCCTCCTGCATCAGCTATCCGGGAACCTCCGCTTCCTTTGCTAATCAGCTCCCATCTGTTGTCTCAGGAGGAAGGTTCACTAGTCCATCCGGACTTACGTCTCATTGAACCTACATGCCTGTCTCCTAGAGACATAGCCATGATGCAACATGGGGTCTCACAGGAAGTGGCGGAAGTTCTTTCCGCTGCTAGAAAACCAGCAACATACGCCATGAAGTGGCGCAGGTTTTCTTGTGGGCTCAAATGTGTGGTTTCTCGCCCTTAGACTGTCCCGGAAGCTGGTTCTGGAATACCTGCTTTCACTTTTCCATTCCGGACTAGCTCCTCGATTAAAGGTGCATTTGTCAGCGCAATTTTCATTATCATGCCCTCATCAGGCCATTGTATGGTGGCTCAATTGGACACTACTGTGCCTTTTTAAGGGGGGTCCTCCACCTTAGCCACCTATCAAGGATCCGTTCCTCCTTGGGACTTGCCCTTTGTCCTGGAGCAGCTTACGCAGCCACCGCTTGAACCAGCCACAGATTAGTGCTACATTTTCTGTCGTGGAAAATGTTGTTTTAGTTGCAATTACTTCGTGAGAAGAATCTCCGAATTACATGCACTCATGTGCAAAGAGCCCTATTTAATTTCCACCAGGATAGGGTATCCCTGAGGACAAATCCTAAGTTCCTGCTCTGGGTGGTTTCAACCCTTACCCTTAATCAGGATATCGACTTCACCGTGTACTTTCCCATACACACCAATCGAGGAGAAGCACTCTTCACACCCTGGATGTTCACAGGTGTCCCAGATATTATCTGACCAGAACCAAACAGTACCGAAATGCGGATCAGCTGTTTGTCTCCTTTGCTGAGAGGATGAAAGGAGCCCCTGTTTCTAAACAGTCCCCTTCACGTTGGCTCATTCAGTGTATCTCTTTCTGTTATGACAAGCGCAACAAACCCTTGCCAGGCGTGGTCAAGGGTCATTCTACCAGAGGAGTGGCCACCTCCTTTGCAGCACTGAAGAATGTTTCCACTTCAGCTAATTGTGCCACAGCTACCTGGAGCTGGTGCATACCTTTATTAGGCATTATAGCCTGGATATCGCTTCAAGGTGAAGGGCAGGTTTCGGCCTAGCCGTCCTCCAGGGACTTCTGTCCTAGGGTTCGAGACAGGTTGTAATCTCTGCCTTCCTCCTCCGATGGTGTAAGATTGTCGCTATTGCTTGGGAATCAGTCCTATGGTGTAACCTGCTGCAAGAGCTGTATCTCGAGTAAGATAGTACAGTTACGTAAGAACTTACCATAACAGTAGATCTTCGAGAACAGCTCTTGCAGCAGGTACCTTCCTGCCCACCATTCCCCTTTGAGGAGATAGGTTATAGCCCAAAAATCCATCTGTCGGAATGGAAAGATTTGTTTTTAGTCTTGGCCATCTGATGGCGGATCCTCGTCTCCTCTTCTGATATCAGCCAGTGGCGGGAGTCTCCGGCGGGAGAACTGGGGATTGGGGCAGGACCGACGTCGAGGCGGTCCCGCTGAAGACTGCTAGCTAGAAAATTTCCGTGGGGTCCTGACGCCTGACGGCTTCAGTCCTAATGGTGTAACCTGCTCAAGAGCTGTTCTCAAGATCTACTGTTACGGTAAGTTCTTAAGTAACTGTACTTTCTAGGGACATGGATATGGATATGTTGTTCATCCACACTGTCTGGCAGGTTCCTTGCCACTTTAAATCTTGCCGGAAGGTCTTCAGCTGGCTCCTCCCACCCACCTGGGTGGTGAAACTCTTGGCTCCGCCCCATGATGCCAGATCTTCCTTATCGCTTGGAAGCTCAGGTTCCCTCCTTAACGCTCTGCGTATAGACTGGATCCTAATTCTCGGTTTGCCGAAACTCATTCTTAAATTTTTCAAGACTTTGGTCAAATTACTCCCTCATGGCTGCGATGAACAAATCGACTCCGTTTTGGCGGTGCCCATGTGGGCAGAAAATGTCCAGGGCGGATCCGCACTCAGCGTGTGTCACTGCCTCGGCCTAGACCATGACCCTGCAGGCCTGCAAGTTATGCGTTCGTTTTCACAAGCGTCCTGAAGACCGCTCGCGGTTACAGCTTGGCGCCCGAGCGCTACCTGCCGTGAAGTCGAGGCCAGTTGAGCGGTGTCCGGCGGTGGCTCAGCTGAGCAACTCGAGCAGATGATCGCCCTCAAGGAGGAGGCAGCCCAGGCCGCATCATCATCTTCCTCGATCGCGGCATTTATCCCACTCTCTTGGGATCCTCCTACACAGCTTTCTTTAAGGGCTTTGCCAATCCCTTTCCACGAAGGAGAGGGCCATCAGGACATTCTTCTCAGTCCAAAAGAGGACTCGAAAGGTAAGTCCCTCCATCGGCGTTTGTGGGAGAGGTCCCCTTCCTGGACAGTCGACACTCAACTTCAGTCGAGGTTGCGGCTAAGGCCGCTGGTTCACGGTTCCCGTCAGGTCTTCTGGTTGAGACACTCGCCGACGCCGGTCGAGATTTTTCTCGACCTGTCGGACGATCGTCAACTGTGAAGCTGACGACCCTTCTTCACCAGTTCCCCAGTGGAGACCGAGGACTTGCCTGCGCCTCCCGTGCGGAGTCCCCGTCAAGGCTTCGAGCAGAGGGAAGAGCGGTGTCCTTCGCCTTCCCAGACTCTGTCTCTGACATCGTCTCAGTCCAGCCGATCCCGCCGACATCGGCGGTCTCGCGATGAAGTAAGCGGTGCCACCGCTCATCCTCGTTTCCTCCTCGGAAGAGGAGAGGAAGGCTCGGCGCAAATTGCGTTGAGCGACGAGGACCTAATGTGGCAGCAGTTACTTCTGTCCGGGAACAATCCGACGCCTTCCCGCCATCAAGTGGTTGTCCCTCTAACGGCCGAAACAACCCTCCCTGTAGTCGAGGTGCCCAAGCCTGGGCCAGTTGTTTGGCCGAAACCAGCTGCCCCACCGATTGTGGTGGAACCGCCACTCCACAACCGAAATCTGGGCACCGACTAAGGACTTCGGTCAGGTCAGGGTCTGCCCCACAGGTTGCCGGGTCACCCTCACTCCCGACCGCCCTCTGCAGGTGGAGGGTGGCTCAGGCCCCAGGCAGCTCTCCGCGAGTCCGACGACAACTCCTCCCTGTTCTCCAGGCCCATTGACCTGAGTCCTCCGGGGCCAGTCGATGGACGAGAGCCCATCGTCCTTTATGGCTCTGCTCGGCTCATCTTGGAGTCCACCAGGATGCAGCTCGAGCCCATATCCAGCGGGCCAAGTATCCCTAACGGAGATACTGGACGAGGGATTCACCAGAGGCCTTTTCCGGTGGCTGAAGCCATTGTTGGCCCAGCCTGGAGCTTGGCAGCGGCGGCTTCCTGTCCTGCGCCCGGCCAGGATGGCCAGGAAGTATCACGGTCCCTACCGGCTCTTTGTCCGGTTTTTCAGAACACCTCCGCCGAGGGGTTGGTTACCGCTTTCGCGCTTCCGGAACGCTAGGGATGTGAATAAGCCTCCCGACAAGGAGTCCAAAAGCTGGACTATTCCGGGCGAAGGTGTACACTGCGTCCTCCTTGGCCTCCGCCAGGCCAGCTCGGCCGTGCTGATGGCACATTTCTTCCACGCCTCATGGGCTCCCTGGATGAGGTGATCCCTTATCTCCGGCTGACCTGCAGACCACGGTCAGGCAGGTATGGGACCAGGAAGGCGGTGGCAAACAGCAGCTCCAACGGCTCTGGACATTGGAGACTCCTGTACCAGATCAGTTCGGCCGCAGTGGCCATGCGCCGCAGAGCATGGCTGAGGATATCCACCTTCACGGCGGATACCCAGCATAAACTGGCAGATGTCCCTTCCTGGGACTGATCTCTTCGGCCCTGGAGTGGAAGGTCACTCCAGCGGATCGAAAGTCCAATGCCACTCTGGACTCGGGTCACCTCCGCCCAGAAGGACAAGGGCCGCCGACAACAACATAAGTTCTTTCACCCTTCTGCGCTCATGGCGACGTCCGGCCCAACAGCACTAGCATCAGGGCCAGCAGGCTCGCTCTGGCACCCCAAAGCCAAGCCTGCAGCTTCCTCTAACAGGAAGCAGGGAGGAAAGGTCCAGGAGGTCCCCGGCTGGTCCCTCCTCCAAGCCTGCCCAGTGACGGGTTGAGGGTGTCTCCTCCAGCTCTGCACTCCCTGGGACGGCTTGCCACTTCTTTCCACCTGGTCCGCTATCACCACGGACCGCTGGGTGCTGGAGGTGGTAGGAAAGGGTTTGCCCCTGGAGTTCGAGAGCAGGCCCCTTCCCTTCTGAGCCATCGCCCCTCGAGGGCCTCACAGAGATCCGCAGCCTCTCTGTCAGCTCGCCGAGCTGATATCGCCCTACTCCTCGAAAAAAAGAGGTGATCAGGAGTTGGTGGAGCCCCACCAGACCCGGGTTTGTGTCCAGGGTACTTCCTGGTCCCAAAATGGACAGGGGCGGCCGCCCCATTCTAGACCTGCACGATCTGAACAGGTAGCTAAGGTCTCGGACCTTCAGGATGGTCACTCTGGCTCAGATAATCCATCTTTGGAACGAGGCGTGTGGTTCTGTTCTCTGGACCTCCAGGACGCTGCTTCTTTCACGTCCCAATCCATCCGTCAGGTCGACACACCGTTATGTTACATGTTTATTCTTCACCGTGTAAGACTTTGTATTGAATAAATTGCAGTCCTCTGCTTAATTTTGAGATGCTGTCTTGTGGACTGTGTTCTGTCTTCACACTTGACCCCTTTACTTTTGGTGTTTGAGGTCTCTTGCACACTTCCTACTTGTGGATGTTTTGATTTAAGGTTAGCCACCTTCTTTGAAGTGCTGCACGATTGGTCCTGGTTCCGCTTTGATTTGTGGAGTACTTCTTGGATCTACCTCCTTTAGAGGCCTGGCAAACAATTACATAGGACAAGTGGGTACTCCAGACTATTCAGATGGGTCACACTCTGGAACTTATTTCCATACCTCCCTCATCCCCCATCCAACTACATTCCCGTTCTCAGGAAGAACTTCAGGCTTTTCTCACCAAGAGGCCGCTTATCCAGTACCCCGACAGACCATCAACAAGGGTTTTATTCCCATTTCTTCCTGGTGCCCAAGCGAACTGAAGATCTCGGACCGATACTAGACCTCAGACAATTGAACCTACACATCCTGTACAAAAGGTTCCATGATGGTAACTCTAAATTCCATCATGCCAATGTTGAAACATGGGGACCGGCTATGTGCCCTAGATATGAAAGATGCCTACCTACATATCCCTGTCCACCACAGGTTTCTTCATTTTCACCTGTTGGGACAGCACTACCAATTCGGCACTTCCATTTGGCCTCTGATCCACCCGGGAGTGTTTATCAAATGCCTAGCTGTAGTAACAGCAGCCTCCCATGACAGGACTGGCACTGCCTTCCATATCTGATGACTGGCTCATCAAGGCAGGGTCCGAACGCACCCTGCTTCAAACAACATGATGTCTTGCTGTATTCTGAATATTGCAGTGAGCCCAGCCTTTAAACTGCCCTGGAGAAAAAAGGGTTAAACTTTCTATGCAGAGCATAGAATGCTGAGCTCTAGCTCGGCTGAGGTCTATGTTTGTTTCCTTTGAAATCCAACCGTCAGATTCTTTACTCCGCCTCACTGAACAGTCGCTCCAGAGTTCTCCTTCAGCTTGGTTCGAAAGTCGGTAAAGTCTCGGTTAAGTTGTCGGTTTTACCTAATTTATTTCCGCATGGTCGGTTCCGTCTCTGTCCATGGTTCGTGAGTACTAGATAGGTTTTGTTCTGATTTTCTGTGTGGAAATTGTAGTGTTAGATCGGTTCGGCTGAACCGATCATTTGTAGTGAATCCTTGTGTTTTACATTAGAGTGTAGTTCCGGTTCTTATCGATTCTATTAAAAAAAAGTGTTTTGAACATTTTTTTCCAACACCCGTGACACAGTTAGGAACCGATAAGGAGTCTTGCCTGGTTGTCATGAAAAAAGGGTAAGTTTGGTTAGGTTGGCCATGTCTGAGAAACCCAAGAAAAAACAGGCCCAGTGGGTTTCAACACTGCAGTGAGTGTGGGGAGGTCTTTGCTAAGGCCGACCCCACACCACCCGTGTTTACTGTCTGGGGTTTGAACACCTCGATACAGACTGCCAAATTTGTAAAATTTTCCTAAATCTACCCTTGAAAAGAGGTTAGGTAGACTGAGGAAAAGGAGGCCGAGAAGTCCGCTGACCCGATGGCTGTCCGGTTCGGTTCCAACCAAACTAGAAGGAGTGCCCTCTGACTAGGGCGATACTTCTTCAGAGCAAGAGGAGAGCCGATCCTGAGGGGTCGGTTCCTACAAAATGAAATGCAAAGAAAAATCGACTGGTTCAGATCCAGAGGTTCATGTTCCAACCGGCCGAGAAATAGCCAGAGCAATTCAAATTGTGGAATCGCTGTCCGGTTCCGACCGATCTGGCACCTTTTCGCAGGGGTTCGGTTCAGTCGGTTCCCACAGTTCAAGATTATACCCTGAAGATTTTTATGAACCGGAGTTTGAGGAGGAGGGGAGTTTGAAGATGATGGTGAAAGTCTGGATGTGCCTGTGGAACCGGACAACTCCCCAGACAGACCTTCTGGTGTATCCTCCTAGGCAGACACAAAAATTCCTGAAGTTTCCCAACTATGTACCCCTTGTTGACAGAAGGATGGACAAGAGGTGCACACTATCAGGCTCAGATACGGAGTTTTTATACCAGCAATGCAGCCATGTTAGTAGTGCAGGCTGCTGCCTGTGATAAGGCAAACATTCCCTTGGCTTCACACCCCAGACAAAGACTCCAGGAAGATTGATGCCGTGGCAAAAAAGCAGTACATGGCATCTTCCTTTTGAGACTCAGGAGGTGTAACTATATGGCCTACACAGCCAGGTACCAGAGGTCCAGGTGGGACACTGTACTGGCAGTGGCTAAACAGGGCTCCCAGCTAGCCAAGGAGCTGGAGGAGGAGGAGGTGGCTGCTGATGAGATTGAGGCATCAAAAGTACAATTTCATGCTGCTGGGACTCAAATGATGTGTCATCAAGAGTCATGGCTACATCTGTGGCTCTTCGGAGAATGGCTTGGCTCAGATGTACTAGCCTCTCACAGGACATGCAGGCTAAGGCCATGGATTTTCCTGTAGTGGGTAATTCTCTGTTTGGGGAGCAGACAGAGAATTACATGAAGAAAATGGACGAGTACAGGACCACTTATAGGAGTCCTCAGGCCAAGGAGAGGCAGGCAGCTCCTCAAAGGCAGCAGTCTAGGGGCAGGCCTTTTCAAATGCCTTTTACCAAGCATAGGCCTCTTCTCCCTTTCACAGATGGGGTTCTTCAGAGGGAGGGGCAGAAGGGATGAGCAGAGCTGCATCAACTCCTCAGCCTAAGGCCCCTACCAAGCAGACACCCTGATGGGTCTGCCGGGTGATTCTCCTATTCCAGTACGAGCAGGACTGGATGTCTGTTACCTCAGACATGTGAGTCCTGGAAGTACAGTGGTAAGCCAGGGACTGGTTCTCAGCTTCAAAAATTCCAAAGATGAGAGCAGATCTTTTCCACCTGCAGGTCTCTCAGAAACCCTTGCCCTAGAGGCAGAGGTTTCATCTCTTCTGGCCTTAAGAGCCATAGAGAGAGTTCCTACTCCACAGGGCAAAGGTCTGTACTCCAGGTACTTCCTTACCCCAAAAAGACGGAGTGGCAACCCATCCTAGACCTAAGATACCTGAACAAACATCTTTAAAACCAAAGTTCAAGATGGTAACTCTGGGGATAATTATTCCCTCTCTAAGGCCAGGGGACTGGCTAGCCTCCTTGGACCTCGAAGATGCCTATTTTCACATTCCCATCAGGTGCTCCCACAGAAAGTACCTCAGGTTCAAGTTGCCCTCAGGCCACTATCAGTTCAAAGCAATGCCCTTTGGTCTAACATCAGCCCCAAGGGTTTTTCACAAAGTGCCTGACAGTAGTTGTTGCCTTTCTAAAAAGGCAAAAGATTTCCATATCTGGACAATTGGCTCATAGTGGGCCAGTCTCCAGACCAGGTCAAGTCAGACCTGCAAGTGCTCACTTCTGTAGGATTTCTTCTCAACCTTCCCAAGTCCGCTTCGAGCCAGTGCAGCTCCTTACCTTTATAGGGGCAGAGCTGGATACTGTCAAAGCAAGAGCCTTTCTTCCCTTGGAAAGGGCAAGAGCTCTTATAGAGTTGTCTTCTTCCTTCAGCCTTCAGGTGTCTCGACCAGCAAGGCATTTCCTCCAGCTCTTGGGCCACATGGCAGCTTCTACAGCAGTGGTCCAAGGGCAAGTTTCCAGATGAGGGACATTCAGTTCCATCTGAGGGCCTTTAGGTCCCAAAGGAAGGATTCCCTTACCAAACTGATTCCAGTGATTCGGACCCTGATCCAAGCCCTTCAATGGTGGCAGGATCAGGAAAGTTTAAGGCAAGGGTCCCATTTGCCACTCAGCCACATTCAGTGGTCCTTACCATGGTGCTTCCTTCTGGTCTGGGGAGCCCATCTGGGGCCCTCACTGCCCAGGAACTGTGGTGCCCTCAGGAATCCTTCTCCATATCAGTCTCCTAGAACTCAGGGCAGTTTTTCTGGCCCTGCAAGCTTTCTCTCAGTCAGTGCAGAACAAGGTGGTTCAAGTCAGAACAGACACCACCACCACCATGTGGTACATCAGCGAGCAGGGAGGCACTCTGTCTATGGCCTTGTGCACAGAAGCCATGAAGTTGTGGTCCCTGGCTTATTCCCTACAAACCTCTGACAGCAGTCCACCTTCCGGGAAGAACAATGTGCTAGCAGATGCACTGAGCAGGATCTTACAGGGCCTTCACGAATGGTCCCTGGACCCTCTGGTCTTGAAGGTGATTTTTTCAAGGTGGGGCACTCCAGAGATAGATCTCTGCAGCCCCAGACAATCACCAACTTCCTCTGTTTGTTGCAGACCCCCAGTCTTGGGTTCAGTCCTCTGGATGCTCTGATTTTGAACTGGGAAGGAAATTTCTGTATGCCTTCCTTCCCTTTCCTCTACTGTTCAAAGTCCTAGTCAAGATAAGGTCACAGCCTTGCAAAGTGATTCTGATTGCGCCAGACTGGGCCAGACAGCCTTGGTACCCATTGCTGTCTCTAACAGTCCATCTTCCCGTCTCTTCCCAGGAATTGGAGGATTTGGTACTCTAATCTTCGGTCTCTCATTCTCAAGGCATGGCTCTTGAAGAGTTGGAGTATGCAGATTTGCATCTGTCTCGGGTTCTGGATATCTTCAAAGCCTCTCAAAAGACCTATACCTCCAATGGAAGAGATTCAGCATTTGGTGTTCCAAGCAACATAGTTCCCCAGACACCGCTGAATTGCCTACAGTTCTGGATTATATGGTCCATCTTAATGGCTTAGGCCTCAGACCAGCTACTGTCAAGGTATACTTGTCAGCTGTGTCTGCTTTTTGTCAGTGGGAAGTCTTCCTCACTATCATCTCATCCTGTGTTCTGTAAATTTTTCAAGGGATTGCTTCATACCAATGCTCCTTTAGGATCCTTCCCCTGCTTGGAACTTAAATGTTTGCATAGCTCAACTTATGCAACCTCCTTTTGAGCCCATGTCCTCAGCAGAGCTTAAGTACTTGACTTGGAAAACTGGTGTTTGTAGCCATTACCTCTGCCAGACGTATAAGTGAACTGCAAGCCCTGTTAGTGGAACCTGATTTTATTTCCTTTCATAGGGATAAAGTAGTACTTAGAATCAATAGAAGGTTCTGGCCCAAAGTGGTTTCAGATTTCCACCTGAATCAGTCTCTCTCTTCCTGTGTTCTTCACTGATCATTCCTCTTCAGGAGAGGAGGCTACAGTTTAGATGTTAAAAGAGCCCATAGCTACTACATAGAGCGCACCAAGGGTCATAGGTTTGATTCCCTTCAGTTGTTCCTCACTTATGGAGAAGTGGGAAGGCAAACCTGCCACCAAGAAAACTATTGCCAGGTGGATTGTGTCTTGTATACAATTCTACTGTGAGAAACTAGGAAAGATTCCACCCTTGGGCCTGAGGGCTCACTCCACCAGAGGTACAGCTGCTTCCTGGCTGCTGCCAGGATATTCCTCTTTAGAAATTTGTGAAGCAGCCACCTTGAAAACAGTCCATACCTTTACCAAGCATTACTCTCTGGTTATCCAGACTAGAAGTGATGCTCGGTTTGGCACAGCAGTACTTCAGAGCCTATTCCCAAAGTAGGTTCTATCCTCCTCCATGGAGGTACTACTTGGTAGTCTGTAATAATCAGAATACAGCAAGACTTCATGTTGTTTGAAGAAAAATTACTCACCTTAGTAATTATGTTTCTTCTAGTGGAGTCTTGCTGTATTCTGATCTCACCCCTGCCTCCCTCTCAGAACCTGTTTTTGGGAAGTGGGTGGGCAGGTGCAGTGTTGGCACCTCAGGGGTGCTTCTTTACACCTCCTTTGTTGTTTGGGTGATTGTTTTTTTTTTTTTTAGTTTTGGGTTTCCTGACTTGAGTCTTCCTGGAATTCAAAACTCTTGTTGCCAGTTGACTAGAAAAATGTTACAATTTTCACATAGGATAGTTAGTGAGTTTTTGCTCGTAAGAATTGACTGTTGGATTTCAAAGGAAACGGACGCAACCGAGCTCGAGCTCAGCATTCTATGCGCTGCATAGAAAGTTTAACCCTTTGTTCTCCGGGCAGTTTAAAGGCTGGAGCTAACTGCAATAGTCAGAATACAGCAAGATTCCATTAGAAGAAACATAATCACTAAGGTGAGTAATTTTTTCTTTCCTCCTTACATGCAGCCCTAACTCTGTTCCACTCCCTAGGGATTACAGTCAACTGGCCAAAATCCAATCTGGCCCTAACCCAGTCGCTCCAATATGTAGGAGTGTCCTAGACACCGCCTCTCAGGGTTTCCTCCTGGCCGACAGACAAGACAAACTCTACTGTCTCTGGCTTCTCAGATATAGCGCAGTGGTTTAAGGCTCTGAGCTGCAAATCTGGTGACATCCAGCAGACCAGACCTGGGCTTGAATCCCACAGCTTCCACTTACATACTGTGTGACCCTGAGCAAGTCACTTAACTTCCTGTGCTCCCAGGATACCCCTGAAAAAGCTTTCAGCTTAGTGTGCTACTCCTGTTAAACAACTAAATAACAAAAAAAAAAAAACCCAGCCCAAAAAATAGTCACAGCCAGGCGTATGTTATGCCTCCTAGGGCACATGGCTTAAGATCCCTATGGTAGAATTTGTCCATCTTCATATGAGACCAGTCCAGTGGACTCTCCAGAACCAGTGGTCTCAAAGAACAGGAAATTTCAAAAACAAAATCAGTCCCTCCCAAGTTGCGGGCCACCCTATTATGGTGGACCCTCCGAGCCAGTGTATATCAAGGCATGCCCTTCCAATCCCCCACCCTTGCAGATGTTGACCACAGATGCATCCCTAGATGGTGTGTGTGTGCACCTGGGTCCTTACAGGACACAAGGCAAGTGGACCAGTTCTATCCTTTCTCCCCACAACAGTCTTCTGGAGATGAGGGTAGTCCGCTTAGCCCTACAGGCTTTTCAACTTATCTTGGCCCCCGACCATTGCTGATTCAATCAGACACCTCAGTAGTGTTCTACCTCAACAAACAAGGAAATACAGTCCCATTCTCTATGCAGAGAGACGATTGCGGTCTGGCAGGAAGCCATGTGGCAACACCTTGTACTGACAGCCGTCCATCTACCAGGATGCCACAATCTCCTGGCCGACATTCTCAGTTGCCGTCATCCACACACGAATGGACAACTCGTCACGAAGTTCTTCAGAAAATCTTTCATTTATGGGATACCCCTCAACTGGATCTGTTTGCTTCCCCGTCAGTCACCATCTTCCCAGATACTATTCCACTATCCCAAGCAAAAGGGACAGTCTATAGATGCCCTGTTCCAGACATGGACAGGACTCTTCTTATATGCTACCTGTCCCTCTCCTACAAAAGTCTCTGTTGAAATTACAGCTCGAACTGCCACCATGATTCTCATAGCCCCTCTGTGGCTCCTCAGCAGGCATGGTTCCCTGCTTCAACAATTATCAGTGAAGGAACCCATCCTGCTACCTATAAGACCAGATCTCTTGACTCAGAATCGAGAGACCCTTCTACATCCCAACCTGAAGTTCACTACACCTTCACGCCTGGCTCCTTAGGACACTTTCTTAGCATGTCTTCAAGTGTCCTCCTGTAGCCAATATTCTACTGGCCTCACGTGAAACCAGCAACCAAGAAACTTATAATGCTAAATGGAAACACTTCCATTTGGGCCGCCTTCCTGGTCATTGGTTTCTTATTCTTGTCCACTGATGAAAGTATTGGATTACCTGGCCTCGATTGCTGAGACAGGATTAAGCTATTTCTCTATCAAAGTCCATTTGGCCTTCATTTTGGCCTTCCATTAACCTCCAGATGGCAGATTATTGTATCAACATCATCTAGCTAAAATGTTTTAAGAGGAATGTTACGTATTAAACCACCTATCAGACGACCCACTGCTCTGTGGGATCTCAGTTTTCTAATAGAGAAATTAACTCCTGAACCTTTTGAACTGGCAGCCACTTGTGACATTCGTTTTCTTTCTTGGAAACACTAATTCCTAGTGGCTATCACTTCACCTCAACGTATTTCCAGACTTCATGCCCTCGTGTAAAGAACCTTACTTAATTTTTCACAAAGACACAGTGGCACTTTGTACCGTACTAATCCTTCTTTTCTCCTAAGGTAGTGTCTGAACACACCTTAAATCAACCCTTGAGCTACCAGTATACTACCCTGAACACTCCAGTCGAGGTGAATACTTCCTGTCTCAACGCACTGGGGTCAGTCCCTCTGCTCCCACAGTGCCCAACCCTCAAGTGCAGTATATGAACAGGAGACAAACAGGAAACCCTCCTGTGTGTTTTGGTCCAAGCAACTACCAGTCTCGAGTCCTGGGTCAAATATGAACCCTTTTCCACTAGCACACTCAGGTAACAGATCCAAATATCACACAGTCTTCAGGGAAAGCAGTGTAATACTTAACCCAGCAGGTACACGACCTGGTTCACAATCCCCTTTTGACTCAGTTGAGACCTAGGTATTTCCATGCCTTTGCTGCATATGGTGACACACTATAAGCACTTGAAACAGTTACCATTGTCCCAACATTCACACTCAAAATGAGAAAATGTCTCTTGAGCAGGATTAAGGAAACCAAAAGTTTACTGTCGTTAAAAATAATAAATAACAAAACACAACATATGACATTAATGTTTACAGGCAAAAAGAAGGAAATTACAAAACCAAAACACCTTGTAACTGAATTACTAGTTCTAACTCAGTTTTCATTTGGGTGTTTCCTAATCTTCCTAGACCCAAGTCTCCACCACTCATTCACACTAGTGGGATAGCACTAGAGCGCTAGGACCAAGCAGGAGCCAAAATTTTCAGAAGGGTCAGCGCTGAGACAGGACCACGCATGCGCGCACCACAAGACTAGTTCGCCGCCTGTGTAGGCTATCTCGGTGTGGACCCTCCAGCTGCCTCAGTTCCTTTCTCTTCCTCACTGGCCGATCGCGCTTGGATGTAGATGTCGCTAGTCTGCCAGAGTCAAAGGTTTCGTCAATACAACAGCAGCTTGTAACCATTTAGTGTTCGCTTTATTTAACATTTTTAATAGTATTTTCTTATTCTATGAAGAAAGGAAGATTATGAAGAAGAAAAAAGAAATTCTTACCTGCCATCAACTGTCGTCCTTAGATGGTAACAGTGAGGTAGGAAGACTTCATTTGAAAGTTATGGCAGAGAGGCTGTGTCCGGTCCCAGCCCTTGGCTAGGGGTCCAGCTATGAACAGTCCTGTGCTTGGGGCAGGACAGTCCACAACCACCAGTCTGAGGGTTCCAGGGATCTGGCCGCTTACAACAGCAATTCTTCCTCATTGGAGGAAGAAGAATCGGTGCTACCCGAGGTTGCCCTCTGGTATGTCTGCATGGGGATTGTCGCTTCGGGAGGCGATAGGCCTGAACAGACTTTGTGGGTTCCCTTAGACCCGCTTAACGACCATGTTGACTCCGGACTCCATCTCTGTCCTCGATGGAGTTCGGGTGAGCAGTTCCTTCTGGGCCGCCTCCTGTGGAGCAGGGGTTCAACTTCTGTCCAGTTTTCCGGCCAGTCTTCCTGATTTTGGGGCCTCGGAGCTGCTGGACCTGGGCCGGTAGATTGGATCATGATGTGCGTGGTGCCCTCCTGATGCCTTCACCATCGTGTCAACCCCTCGTGCCTACACCCTCCCTCTTTCCATGCAGGGGCCGCACGGGCACCTCTTTTTTTTTCCTCCGCTGGCATTCTCCACAGTGCTGTTGGTCCTGGTGCTGCAGCGGACGCCATGGGTGACGCTGCAGGTCTGGCGTCATGGAGCAGTGCGCTGGAATTCACGTCGGTGCCGTGCGTGGCACCGCTGGTGATGTCAACGGCACTTTGCTGCCCTACTGGCTGCCGGATGCTGTTGGTGTACCGGTGCTATTGTTGGTGCTGTTGGTTCAAACAACATGAAGTCTTGCTATATTATGACAGTAGCAGACTACACAGCAGTTTGATCCAGCTCTAGAACTGTTCGAGGTGAAATGGTTAATACCATTCCAAAATAGAACTTTGAGCACGAGCTCTAAGAAGCAGCTCTGTGTAATTTCAAACCTGAACTGTCAGATTCTTTACTCCGCCTCAGTGAACAGTCGCTCCGGAGATTTCTCCTTCTGCTCGGTTCATTTCTCGGTTTAAACAGTGTTTTCTCAGTCCGATTCAACCGAGAATAGTTTTATTTAACCGCAAAACCGTTCGGTTCAAGCTCTGTCTGTGGTAATCGTAAGTAATTAAAAGGTTTTGTCTGTGTGGAACTTGTAAGTTTATCGGTTCGGTTTTGAACCCGATCAGCTGGGTTTAAAACTCATTAATTTTAAAGTTTAACATTTTAGAGTGAGGTTCCTGTTCTTATCGGATCTAAAAAAACGGATTTTATTACGTTTTTCCAATACCCGTGACACGGTTGGGAAACGATAAGGCTGTCTTGCCTGGCACTGCTGCTTAAAGGGCAAGTTTTCTGGTTAGGCTGGCATTATGTCTGAGAAACCCAAAAGAAAAACCAGGCCCACTGGTTTCAATATCAGGATGTCTGTGGGGAAGCTCTTGCCAAGGCTGACCCACACACCACATGTGTCTATTGTCTGGGGTTTGACCTCCAGTCAGACTGCCAGATATGTAAGAATTTCCTGCAGCCACCCTGGAAAAGAGATTGGGCAGGCTCAGGGAATGAGAGGCCAAAAGTCCGCTGACCCGATGCAGCCCGTTCGGTACCAACCCGAACCGGAGGGAGTACCCTCTGACCAGGGCGAGACTTCCGGCAAAAGAAAAGCTGGTTCTGAGGAACCAGTTCCAGTAAAGAAAACAAGAAAGTCAGCAGGTTTGGAGCCCAAAATCCTTCTCCAACTGCTGCAGAGATAGCAAAAGCCATACAAATTGTCCAGTCACTGTCTGAGTTCTGTCCGAACCGCCACTATCTGGCAAAAGGTCGGGTTCGTCCGGTTCCAGTGGTTCAGGAATATGATGTTGAGGAGTTTTATGAACCAGAGGAGGGGAGGATGATTATTACAGTATGAATGTGGCTGGGAAGGTCTGGTGTGCCCATTGAACCGACATTTCCCCAGACAGACCTTTTAGAATCTCCCCTATGCTATCTGAGTCCCCATCTCATTTTATGTTTTACAAAAGTTGTTGAAACCCTCCAGCTTCCTTGGAAGAAGCTGTGGATGAGCAAGAGGAGCCTGATTTTGTAGAAATGATGGATATTCCAGAGTCTAGAGATTGTCTATTCCTTTGCATAAGTCTTTAGGAAGCAAACAATAAAATTTTAAAAGCTCCTAATTCTGTGCCTCCTGTAGATAAAAGATGGACAGAAGGTACACATTGTCAGGTCCTGATACAGAATTCCTTTCTCAGCAATGCAGTCATGTTAGTAGTTCAGGCTGCAGCCTGTGATAAAGTAACATTCCCCTGGCTTCACATTCTCCTGGCAAGGATTCCAGGAAGATTGATGCCATGGCTAAAAAACAGTATATGGCAGCCTCTCTGGGACTTAGGCAAGCAAATTATGGCTTATGTAGCTGGGTATCAGAAATGTAGATGGGATACTGTTATGGAATTAGCCAAGCAAGCCCATGGCCAGCTGGCTGGCGAACTAGAACAGGTTGGCTGCTGATGGCATTGGAGGCTTCTAAGGTACAGTTTCATGCTGCTGTGGATGTTAATGATGTTTCCTCTAGGGTCATGGCCACATCTGTAGCTTTCATAGGTTAGGCCTGGCTCAAGGTGTACTAGCCTGTCACAGGATACCCAGACTAAGGCTATGAATTTTCCTAGGTGGGAAATTCTCTGTTTGGGAGCAGACAGAGAATTACATGAAAAGATAGATGAATATAGGACTACTTACAAAGTGCCTGAGCTAAGGAGCGGCAAGCCACTCCCAGAGGCATACCCCCAGGGGTAGGGGTAGGCCTTTTATCAGACTCAGGCCTCCTCTGCCTATGCTCAGAGGGGCTTCTTCAGAGGCAGAGGCAAACGAGGGGTGGGCAGGCCTGCTCCACCCCTCAGCCTAAAGCACTGCTAAGCAGTCACCCTGATGGGGTGTCTGAGGCGATTCTCCTTTACCGGTAGGGGGCAGGCTGGCTTACTTCAGTCAGAACTGGGCTTCTTTAACCTCAGACAAGTGGGTTCTGGAAGTAGTAAGCCAGGGTCTGGTTCTCGGCTTCAAAAGTTCCCAAGTTGAGAACCAGATTTTTTCTACCTGCAAGTGCTTCAGAGACCCTTGCTCTAGAAGCAGAGGTCTCAACCCTGTTGGCTCTCAGAGCAGTGGAAAGGGTTCTTCCCTGCACCAGGGCAGGGGTCTGTATTCCAGGTACTTCCTTACCCCAAAAGACAGGAGAATGGCGCCCATATTAGACCTCAGATATCTGAACAAGCATCTTTTGAAACCAAAGTTCAAAATGGTAACTCTGGCAATGATTTTACCCTCCCTAAGGCCAGGGGACTGGTTAGCCTCCTGGACCTCAAGGATGCCTATTTCCACGCCCTAATCAGAAGCTCTCATCGAAAGTACCTCAGATTCGAACTACCCTCAGGTCATTACCAGTTCAGAGCAATGCCCTTCGGCCTCACCTCTGCCCTAAGGGTATTCACAAAGTGTCTGGCAGTGGCAGTGGCTCACTTAAGGAGGCAAAGGATTGCTGTTTTTCCCTATCTAGATGATTGGCTCATTGTAGGCCAGTCCCGGAACAGGTAAAATCTCACCTGCAAGTCACCCAGCAGCTTCACCTCCTGGCTTTCCTAAATCTGCCAAAGTCGGTTCTGGAACCAGTCCAGATACTCACCTTTATTGGGGCAGAGTTGGACACAAAGCTAGCCAGAGCTTTTCTTCCTTAGAAAGGGTGGCGAATTTAGTGGCTCTGGCCTCCTCCTTCACTCTGCGGGTCTCGACCAGCAAGACACTTTCTGCAGCTCCTGGGGCACATGGCTGCATTCACAGCTGTTGTGCAGGGAGCAAGATTTCAGATGAGAGACATTCAGTTTCACTTGAGAACCTATTGGTCTCAGAGGAGAGACCCCTTTCCAGGTTGGTCCCAGTGACTCGAACCTTGATTCAGGCCCTCCAGTGGTGGCAGGATCAGAGCAATTTAAGATTGGGGGTCCCTTCATTTCCCCTGCTCACAATTTGACTCTCACTACAGATGCTTCCTGCTGGGTTGGGAGCCCACATGGGCGACCTTTCCACTCGGGAGTGTGGTCCCCAGGAATCTCTGCTCCACATCAATTTGCTGGAACTCAGAGCTGTCTTTTTAGCTCTTCAAGCATTTTCTGCATCTGTCCACAACAAGGTGATACAAGTCAGAACAGACAACACCACAACAATGTGGTACATCAACAAACAGGGGCACTCGGTCTTCGGCCTTGTGCACCGAGGCAATGAAGTTGTGGTCTCTGGCCTATTCCCTGAACACTTCCCTCATAGCAGTTCATCTTCCAGGGAAGGACAATGTCCTAGCAGATGCTCTCAGTAGGATTTCCCAGGGCCATCACGAATGGTCCCTGGATCCTCAAGTGCTGGGATAGTCTTTGCCAGATGGGGCACCCCTCAGATAGATCTTTTGCAGCCCCAGACAATCACCAACTTCCTCTGTTCTGTTGCAGGCCTCCAGTGTTGGGCTCAGTCCCCTGGATGCCCTCCTCCTGGATTGGGCGGGAAGTTTCTTTATGCTTCCTTCCTCTCCTATTCAAAGTATTAGTCAAAATCAGATCTCAGCCTTGCAGGGTGATTATGATTGCCCCGGATTGGGCCAGGCAGCCCTGGTACCCACTCCTTCTGTCACTGACAATCCATCTTCCCTTTGCCTCCCCAGGAATCACAACCTATTAACTTGTGCCCAGGGAAGGGTTTGGTATCCGGACCTCAAACCCTCAACCTCAAGGCCTGGCTCTTGAGAGTTAAGAGTTTGCTGATTTACACCTCTCTCAGGGTATTCTTGAAATCCTAAAGGCTTCCAGAAAGCCTTCCACTAGGGCTACTTATAGTTCTAAATGGAAAAGGTTTTCCATTTGGTGTGTTAAAAAATATTTCCCCAGAATTTGCTGATTTGCCCATTGTATTAGATTACATGGTCCATCTTAATTCCTTGGGTCTCAGACCAGCTACCCTGAGAGTCCATTTGGCAGCTGTATCTGCTTTTGTTTCAGCAGGAAAGTCATCCCCTTTCCACTCACCCTGTGTTTTCTAAATTTTTAAGGGATTACTCCATACTAATCCACCCTTCGGGAACCGGCCCCTGCCTGGGACCTTAATGTTTGTATTGCCCAGTTAATGCAACCCCTTTTGAACCTCTGTTTTCTGCAGAGCTTAAGTATCTAACTTGGAAAACTGTTTTCTGAGGGCTATCACTTCTGCTAGACGCATAAGTGAGTTGCAAGCCTTGTCAGTAGAAAATGACTTTATTTCTTTCCACTAGGGATAAGGTAGTCCTTAGGACTAATAGGAAGTTTTTACCTAAGGTGGTTTCAGATTTTCATCTTACCAATCTATCTCCTTCCAGTATTTTCACTGATCACTCCTCTTCTGGTGAGAGGAGGTTGCACAGCCTGGATGTTGAGAGAGCTCTTAGTTACTATATAGGCGTACAAAGGTCACAGGTTCGAATCCTCCAACTTTTCCTTACATATGGTGAAGTTGGAAAAGCAAACCTGCCACTAAGAGATCAATTGCCAGGTGGATTTGTCTTGTATCCAATTTTGTTATCAGAACTGGGCAGAGATCCCCTCTGGCTTGAGGGCACTCTACCAGGGTACAGCTGCGTCTCTAGCTGCTGCCAGAGACATCCTATATTAGAGAAATGCCAGGCTGCTACTTGGAAAACGGTACACACTTTCACCAAGCATTACTCCCTGGATGTCCAGTCCAGGAGAGATGCTCTGTTTGGCACAGCTGTTCTTCAGAGCCTATTCCCTAAGTAGGTTCTGCCCCTCCTCCATGGAGGTACTGCTGTGTATCTGCTTTGTCATAATATAGCAAGACTTCATGTTGTTTGAAGAAAAAATTACTCACCTTAGTAATGTTGTTTCTTGTAATGAGTCTTGCTATATTATGACCCCCAGCCTGCCCTCTCAGAACTTCTACTTGGGTGGGGTGCGGGCAATCAGTGTGGGCACTATTTTGTGCCCTTTTAGCATTTCTCCTTTTGGGGGTTTGGGTGTGTTTTATTATACTGTTGTTTTATTCTCATGTTGTTAGAATTGTATTAGTAGTTCTGGTCCCCTGACTTGAGTCTTGGGTGTTGGGACCAGCAATGGTTGTTAGTATTTAGGTAGCCATTTGGCTAGTGTAGGTTACAGCTTCCACACAGACCTTAGTGAGTTTTTGCTCGTAAAGATCTGACAGTTCAGGTTTGAAATTACACAGATAGAGCTGCTTCTAGAGCTCGTGCTCAAAGTTCTATTTTGGAATGGTATTAACCATTTCACCTCCGAGCAGTTCTAGAGCTGGATCAAACTGCTGTGTAGTCTGCTACTGTCGTAATATAGCAAGACTCCATTAGAAGAAACAACATTACTAAGGTGAGTAATTTTTCTTCCCTGCTGCAGGCGGTGCCGGCACCCACAGGTGCTGCAGTGGGCAGAGCCAAGGGCACCCAGAGTGCCATAGGTGTCATGGTGCCGGGGTGCCTGTGGTACTGCCACAGGTGCCCTTGGGTGTCACCCAGGATGACATAGACACTGCTTGGTGCCATCCTGTGCCACAAGTGATGCTGGTGCCACAGGGGTGCTAGTTGGTGCTGTCCGGCAGAACTAGTGCTGGATTTTTCCTTCTGCAGACCTCGCTCTTCCGTGGAGCTTGTGGTGAGATGTTTTCCACAGAATGAAGTCCTGTTCTCGAATTATTTTTCCACAGATCTTAGTGAGTGGCCGGTCTGCGTGGGATCTCTGTGACATCCAGCCGGTTTCAGCTGATGGAACTCTTCCGTGCTGTTCTGCCAGTGGAATCCCTCATTCTGCTCAGCCTTTTCTCAGCTCCTTATGTGGTGCCAAGTTCCTCAACACCCTTTCTCGTGGTGGAGTCTCTAGTGGCTCTGACTTGCACCTCCTTTAAGGGCCCTTCTGGGGTAGAAGTGCATCTGGTTGATTCTCTCTCTCTCTCTCGTCCTACTTGTCGGTGATGCAGCGGATGACCTCGTTTTATAGACTGGAGGGCAAGCCTTCTCTATCACCAGAGTCCGTGATGGAAGATCTTTCAGTTGTTCCTCAGTGATGGGGTCCACTATGGTATTTCAGTATGCATCCGTGGACCAAATACTTCTGTGTCTAGACTCTCTGCAGTTGTCAGGACAATTACACTCTGTGGAGCATTCTAATTCAAGGTCAGGAGCCGTACAGGCTCTTCCGGCTCTTTTAATAGGGGTATCTTGGTCCTTGTGATACTACCTTCGTGGCTTCATCGGCAACAGGTGGTTAACATCTCTTCAGCTGTGATTATTCGTCCGGTCACAATTTCAGTTATGGATGCTCAGGCTCCTCCTGCCCTCAGATGGATGACATCTTTGTCATTTTGTATCAGGTAATCCTTGCAAGATAGCCTAAAGCCTTGTCAGGCTCAGACTAATAGGTAAAAAAAAAAGAAAAATCATCACAGCACAGGGCCTAGCCTGAAATTGCACCCCATACCATCCTTTTGGATCTGGCGGGTTCCGCCTCAGCCCTGAGGCAGTCATCTCTAAACTATGGTAAGAGTACCTGACTTCTTCTACCCCTAGGGGAGTCCGATCCAGCGGAGATGTGGGTCATCTTTTTCCAAGAGAGATTTCTTTTCAGAGATATTCCTTAGATCTAGGCGGTTGCCCAATCTGTTGGTTTCCTTTTTTAATCAAGCTTTCTTCTTCTTGATCAGAGCCTGACAGCAACAGAAGTGACTCTCCAGCAAGTTGGAACTCAGGTTCTTAATTCCTTGCTTGCTTCAAGTTAACAGACTGCATGCTCTTTTCTTGACCGTAGGTGAAGTAGGTCTTTTCAGAGATGGCTTCCGATATTCACCCTTCGGTTTCTGGCACTGGTTCCGTGCCAGTCGCTCACGGTTACCCACTTCCGAGTGGGTGACTAAACTGTGAATCTTCCTGACTAAGTCTCCATCACTCATCTACACTAGTGGGGATAGCCCGGAGGCGCTTAGGACCAAGCGCGAGCTCAAGTTTCAGAGGACGGCTACCGAGAGAGGACCACACATGGCGCACCGCGAGACTAGCCTCGCGCCTGTGTAGGCTATCTCGGCATCGACCCTCCAACCGCTTCTCAGTTCCTTTCTCCCACCGCCGAAAGGCGCTTGATGTCGACGCCGCCTGCCTGCGGAGTCGAAGTTTTCGCTTCATAAGATAACAGCTCTTAATGTTTTAATATTTTAAAGTAGTAATTTATTTATTTTGCAAACAAGAAGAAGATTATGAAGAAAAAGAAATTTGCGGGACAGTAGGAGGACTTTGTTGGAAGAGTTTTATGGCAGAGGGGAGTCTGGTCCGCCCGTCCTTAGTAAGGGGGTTTGAGGACAGTCCTTGAAGCACAACTCTAACAGTTCCAGTGATCCGGCTCCGCTTGACCTCGGCTCAATTCCTCGTCCGGGAAGAAGAATCTGTGCCTTCGGGTTGCCAGTTGGTATGTCTGCACGAGGAATATCGGTCGGAGGGCAATGGGCCCAACCAACTTTGGTGGTTTCTTGGCCCTGCTCCTAACAGCTGCTTTCTCGACTCGAGCTCCATCTCTGTCCTCGCTGGAGCTCGTGGCAGTTTCACCTCTGGGTCGCCTCCTATGAGCAGGGTTCGACTTTCCAGCTTTCCTGGCTCTGTTCCGGTTGGGCCTCTGAGCCATTGGACGGGCGGGGTCGATTGGATCACGTATGGCGAGGTGCCCTATGGGTGCCTTTGCCATCGTGTCGACCCTCGTGCCTACCCCTCTCCCTTTTCCATGCAGGGGCGGCACAGGCACCACCGCTTGTTCTTCTCCACTTCTCAGGATTTCCATTGGCATTTTCCTTTGGCGCCGTGCCTCAGAGCCCTAGCTGGGCGGCGCCGAGCCTCGGGGACTTGGTGGGCGCCAGAGCTGGGCAGTGCCGAGCCAAGGCCTTGGCCGGCTGTGGGTTGGCTCCGCCTCTCTGTGCGGCGCCTGGGTGCTCTCTTTGCTGCCACTGGTTGTCGGCGCCATCAATGGTGCCGGGCATCCGTGGGTGGCACCACTCTCCGTGGGCGCGCCGGGCATGGCACCGCACTCCACGGATGGCGCCAGTGCCTTGGGTGCCAGGGATGACGGGTGGCATCGGAAGCACCCGCGGGTGACGCTGTAGGTGCCCATGGGTTCCATGGATGCTTCAGGTGCCATGGTGACACCCATGGGTGCCGCAGATGGCACTGCAGTTGTCCATGGATGCCACTGGTGCCCATGGGTGCCATTGTGCCATCGGTGCCATGGGCGTTGGAGGTGCCCTCATGTGCCATTTGCTACATGGGTGCCGGAGTACTCGCGGATACTGCCGTGGCTGCCCCTGTATCGCCTCAGATTGGCATAGGCACTGCTTGGTGCCCTTCTGTGCCACGAGTGGTGCTGATGCCACATGTGTGCTAGTGGGTGCTGTACGGCAGAATTAGTGACACATTTTTCCTTTCGGACTCCTTTCCACAGAACTTGTGGTGGGATGTTGACCTCAAAATGAACTCTGTTCTATGGATTATTTTTCCACACATTTTAGTGAGTGGTGGTCTATGTGGATCTTGTGTCATCCAGCGGTTTTCTGCTATGGAACTCTGCTGTACTGCTCTGCCAGTGGAATCTCATTCTGCTCAGCACTTTCTCTGCTCCCTACGTGGTACTAAGCTCCTCGACATCTTTCCTGATGGCGGAGTCTCTAGTGGCTCTTGACCTAGACCTCTCTTGAGGTCCTTCTGGGGTAGAAGTGTATCTAGATGGGTCTTTCCTGTCCTTCTGGTCAGCAACACAGTGGACGGCTCATTTTATATACTGAAGGGCACATCTTCTCTGTCATCGAGTCCGTGATGGAAAATCCTTTCAGTAGTTCCTCAGTAATGGGGTCCACTATAGTATTTCACACTGCGTCCGTGGACCATACTCTTTTCAATCGTCAAGACAGTTACACTCTGTGGAACATTGTAATTTAATGGTCGGGAGCTGCTCTGACTCTTCCGTCCTTTGATTGGGGTATATAGCCCCTTGTGATATTGCCTTTTCTGTGGCTTCTTTGGCACAGGTGGTTAACTTTCTCCAGCTGTGATTGTTAGTCCGTCATGATTTCAGTATGGACACTCAGGCTCTTCCCGCACTCAGATGGAAAACATCTTCGCCTTTCTGTATCAAGACAATCCTCAAAATAGCAGCTTGAAGGCCTTGTTAGGCTCGGACAAAAGAAAAATATATATATATATATATATATGTATATATATATATCAATATAGTTTTTATCACAGCACAGGGCCTAGCCGAAATTACCCGTCCTTTTTTTTATTTGGATCTGGTCAGATTCTCCTCAGCCAGGCGCCGCCTCCGGGTTATGGTAAAGAGTACCTGATTTCTTCTTCTCTACGGGAGTCCGATCCGCGTAAGATATGGGTCATCTCTTTCTCTGAGAGATTTATCTCATTCAGAGACATTTCCTAGACCTAGGCGCCTGCCCAGCTAATTCCTTTTCTTTTATCAGGCTTTTCTCTTGAACAGAGCCTTACAGCAACAGAAGCGTACTCTCCACCGAGTCGGAACTCAGGTTCCTGCTTCCTTGCTTGCTTAATTTAACAGAAGATTTTTCTTCTTGACGGATGGTCAAGTAGGTCCCTTTCTGAGGAAGCTTCTCAAATATTCACTCCTTCAGTTCCTGCGCCTCTGGTCCATGCCAGTCGCCACGGCTATCCTCTTCAAGTGCAAGAGGGAGTGGTGATGATTCTTTTCAGCAAACAAACTAGAATCCTTTCCTACATCTTTCAGGAAAGCTAGAGTGGTAGTGCCTCACCGCATTGAGTCACTGCCTCTTTCAGTCACTTCAACAAATGGATTAGCTAACTTGGTCCTGCTGTGTCCCTCCTCGACGACATCTGCCTCTATTGACCTTAGAAATCCAGCCCCTGTTTTTTTTTTTCTGTCGGAATGTTTTTTCCCAGTGGACATCTCCTCCTGTACACTTTTTCCTTTCTTCCCTGAGTTCAGAGACTGCTGCTACAGTTGTACACACAGGGCAGGATTATTCCTCTTGGAATATGCAGTGGGTAGGATCTGGTTTTATCTAGACCACCACGAGAGGTTTCTAAGTCGTGCTTGGCCTTCCATCAGGAAGATCCTGTGACTAAGTGGAGACCATTCTCCTTGATGGGCTAACCCCACCTGGACCTCTTGCTCACCAAGTAAGGGTTCATGTTCTGAACCTGTTGTTTACAGGTCAACCATTCTGGATAGTGGGATTGCCATCTGCACTTTCCGCTCTACCCTGAACCAGTAGACTTTACCTCTGACTCTTTCAGTTCCTGAGGTCCCTTTACGTTACATTAGTACATGTCTTTGACTCATTAATTTTGGTCCTAGATCAAATTGTGAGGCCAGGTTCTTGCCACTCTCCTAGAGTGGTTCCGCCGCCTGGCAGACTTTCATTTTGTGCCCATTGCAGTCGCCGGCAAGGGACGAGTTACAACTCGAGCGCTTATCTTGTGAGGCACTATGTTCTTGATGCTCTTACAAGACAGTTTCTTATTAACAGGACAGTCCGTGGCTGTCCTTTCTGAGTGAACCCTATCTCCTACCACCCTACTCAGGGTTGTTGGTTTTAGCTTGGTACTCTCCCACTAGTGTGAATGAGTGATGGAGACTTAGTCCAGGAAGATATGGAAATTACATACTTACCGTAATTATTGATCATCTTGACAGTCTCCATCACTCATCTCACACGCCCACCCACCATCCCCTGGGTTCACTCGCTTTTCTTCCTGGTCTTCACGGTCCTATGATTCAGACTGTGAGGACATTACTCTTTGGCCTTTCTTGAAGGCCATCTGGGCCCTCTCAGGCCCAGAAACTCAGGATGAGTTATTCTCATTAGTTACGCTGCACCTCCTCGAAGTGAAAAGGTACTGAGGCGGTTGGAGGCGTCACGCCGAGATAGTTTCACACAGGCGCGTAGCTGTCTCGCCTAAAGCGCGCATGCTGTCCTCTCTCAGCACCAACCCTTCTCAAAACTTTAGGCTCTCGCTTGGTCCAAGCACCTCCGCTATCCCACTAGTGTGAATGAGTGATGGAGACTGTCCAAGAAGATCAATAATTACGGTAAGTACGTAATTTCCATTTTTGTTTTTCATCAGCAAGCAAACTAGAGTCCTTTCCTACTCCTTTTCAGGAAGGCTCGGAGTGAGTAGTGCCTTACCACATTGAGTCACTTCTGCGCTATTCAGTCACTTTCAATGAATGGGTTAGCCCAAATTGGTCCTGCTGCATCCCCATTGACACACATCTGCCTCTATTTGCCTTAAAAATCCAGACCCTGTTTTTTTCTATCGGAATGTTTTTCCACAGTGGACATGTCCTCCTGTACACTTTCCTCTCTCTTCCTTAGTTCAGAGACTGCTACTACAGTTGTAGGCACATGGACAGAATGATTCCTTTTGGAATATGAAGTGGGTAGGATCTGGTTCTACTAGACCACCACAAGAGGCTTCTAAGTCGTATTGGCTTCCATCAGGAAGGTTTCATTGACTAAGTTGAAACCATTCTCCTTGATGGGCTAACCCCACCTGGACCCCCTTTGCTCACCAAGTAAGGTGTTCAAGTGCTCCTGGACCGGTTGTTCACAGGTCAGCCATACTTGGTAGTGGGGTTTTCCATCTGCGCTTTCCGGTCTACCCTGAACCAGTAGAGTTTACCTCTGACTCTTTTAGTTCCTGAGTTCCCTTTACATTAGATTAGTACATGTCTTTGACACCATTAATTTTGTCCTAGGCCAAATTGTGAGTCCGGGTTCTCGATGCTCTCTTAGAGTAGTTGTGACCTCCTGGCAGAGTTTCATTTCAAACAACATGAAGTCTTGCTGTATTCTGACAAGTGCAGTTAGCCCTAGCCTTTAAACTGCCCAGAGAACAATGGGTTAACTTTTCTATGCAGGGCATAGACTGTTGCTCTCGAGCTTGGTTGATGTCTCTGCCTGTTGTATTTTGAACTGCAACGGTCAGATTCTTATCTCACTACTGAACAGTCGCCTCCGAGATTTCTCCTGCAGCTCGGTTCGAAGTCAGTTGAAGTGTTGGTTTTCGGTCCGCTTTTCACTGAAATTTAGTTTCCGTATAGTCTGTTCAAGTCTCTGTCTGTGGTACCATGAGTACTAGATAGGTTTTGTTCTGTTTCTATGTGGAACTTGCAAAAGTGTGGATCGGTTCGCTGAACCGATCGCTCAGGTAATTTTGTATCTTACTTTAGTGTGTGGTTACTGGTCCGTGTCGGTTCTAAAAAAAAAAAAAAAATGGGTTTTAGTACTTTTTTCCAAGACCCATGACACGGTCAGGAACCGATAGGGGGTCTTGCCTGGCGCGTTGCCAAAAAGGGTAAGTTTGCTTAGGGTTGGCCAGTGTCTGAGAACCCAAGAAAAACGGTCTCCTGGGTTTCAACACTGCAGTGAGTGTGGGAGGTCTTTGCTAAGGCCGATCCCCACACCGCCTGTGTTTATTGTCTGGGGTTTGACCACCTCGATTCAGACTGCCAAATTTGTAAAAAAAAAAAATTTCCAGATCTACCCTTGAAAAGAGATTAGGTAGACTGAGAGAAGGAGGCCGAGAAGTCCGCTGACCCGGATGGCCAGCCCGGTTCAGTTCCAACCGAACCAGGAGGAGTGCCCTCTGACCAGGCGATCCTTCTTCGGGCATAAGGAGATCCGATCCTGAGGGGTCGGTTCCGCAAAAAGAAACGCAAAGAAAAATCGCCTGGTTTGGATCTAGAACTTAATATTCCAACTGCCGAAGAACTAGCCAAAGCAATTCAGTATTGGGAATCGTCAGCCGGTTCCGACTGATCCAGCACCTTTGGGCAGGGGCTCGGTTGATCGGTTCCCCGTTCACGATTATACCCTGGAAGAATTTTATGAACCGGAGTTTGAGGAGGAAGGAGAGTTGGAAGATGAATATGGTGATGGTGAAAGTCTAGATGTGTCTATTGATCCGGACATCTCCCCAGACAGACCTTCAGGTGTTTCTCCTCCTAGGCTTTCTGAGTCCCTTCCCACTTTATGTTTTACAGAAAGGTGGCTGAGACCCTCCAGCTTCCTATGGAGGAGACACTGGAGGATCAGTAGGAGCCTGACTATGTAGAGATGATGGACATCCCAGAGTCCAGGAGACTGTCTAGTCCTTCCACATATCTTTTGGGAAACAGACACAAAAATTCTGAAGTCTCCCAATTCCATACCTCCTGTGGATAGAAGAATGGACAAGAGGTATGCACTTTCAGGCTCGGATACGGAGTTCCTTTATCAAGCAATGCAGCCATGTTGTTGTACAGGCTGCTGCCTGCCATAAGACAAACATTACCTTGGCATCACACCCCAGACAAGGACTCCAGGAAGATTGATGCCATGGCAAAAAAGCAGTACATGGCATCTTCCTGGGACTCAGGCAGGCGAATTACATGGCCTATACATCCAGATACCAGAAGTCCAGGTGGGACACTGTACTGGCACTGGCTAAACAGGCTTTCCCCAGCTTGCCAAGGAGCTGGAGGAGGTGGCTGCAGATGGGATTGAGGCATCAAAGTTCAGTTTCATGCTGCTGTGGACTGCAATGATGTGTCATCAAGAGTCATGGCTACATCTGTGGCTCTTCAGAGAATGGCTTGGCTCAGATGTACTAGCCTCTCACAGGATACCCAGGCTAAGGCCATGGATTTTCCTGTAGTGGGTAATTCTCTGTTTGGGGAGCAAACAGAGAATTACATGAAGAAAATGGATGGAGTACAGGACCACTTACAGGAGTGCTCAGGCCAAGGAAAGGCAGGCAACCCTCAAAGGCAGCAGTCTAGGGGCAAGCACAGGCCTCTTCTTCCTTTTCAGAGAGGAGAGGCAGAAGGGGGATGAGCAGGCCTGCATCCACCCTCAGCCTAAAGCTCCTGCCAAGCAGACACCCTGATGGGTCTGCCCGGTCGACTCTCCTATCCCAGTAGGGGGCAGGCTGGCTTACTTTGTCTAGGACTGGATGTCTATTACATCAGACAAGTGGGTCCTGGAAGTTGTAAGCCAGGTTCTGGTTCTCAGCTTCAAAAATATCCAAAGATGAGAGACAGATCTTTCCACCTGCAAATCTTTAGGAAACCCTTGCCCTAGAGGCAGAGGTTTCTCTCCCTAGCTTTAAGAGCTATAGAGAGAGTACCCACCCTACACTGGGGCAAGGACTGTACTCCAGGTACTTCCTGACCCCAAAAGACAGGAGAGTGGGCGACCATCCTGGACTTAAGACAGCTGAGCAAACATCTTTAAAGCCAAAGTTCAAGATGATAACTCCGAATTATCCTTCCTCTCTAAGGCCAGGGGACTGGCTAGCCTCCCTGGACCTCAAAGATGCCTACTTTCACATTCCCATCAGGTGCTCCCACAGAAGTACCTCAGGTTCGAGGTGCCCTCAGGCCACTTTCAGTTCAGAGCAATGCTCTTGGCTAACCTCAGCTCCAAGGGTTTTCACAAAGTGCCTGGCAGTAGTTGTTGCATTCCTAAGAAGACAAAAGATTTCCATTTTTACATATTTGCACGACTGGCTCATAGTGGGCCAGTCTCCAGACCAAGTCAAGTCAGACCTGCAAGTGACCCAGCAAGTGCTCACTTCTTTAGGATTTCTTCTCAACCTACTAAAGCTGTTCTCGAACCAGGCAGCTCCTCACCTTCATAGGGGCAGAGCTGGATACGGTAAAAGCAAGAGCCTTTCTTCCCTGGAAAGGGCAAGAGCTCTCATGGAGCTGGCTTCTTCATTCAACCTCAGGTGTCTCAACCAGCAAGGCATTTTCTTCAGCTCTTGGGCCATATGGCAGCTTCTACAGCAGTGGTCCAAGGCAAGATTCCAGATGAGGGTCATTCAGTTCCACCTGAGGGCTTCTTGGTTCCAAAGAAAGGATTCCTTACCAAACTAATCCCAGTGACTCGAACTCTGATCCAGACCCTGCAATGGTGGCAGGATCAGGAGAATTTGAGGCAAGGGGTTCCATTTGCCACCTAGTCTCATTCAGTGGTCCTTACCACGGATGCTTCCCTGCTGGGCTGGGGAGCCCATTTGGGGATCTCACTACCCAAGGACTGTGGTCTCCTCAGGAATCGCTTCTACACATCAATCTCCTGGAACTCAGAGCAGTGTTTCTGGCACTGCAAGCTTTTTCCCAGTCAGTACAGAACAAGGTGGTTCAGGTCAGAACAGACACCACCACCACCATGTGTATATCAATCAAGCAAGGAGGCACTCGGTCCACGGCCTTGTGCACAGAAGCAATGAAGCTGTGGTCTCTGGCTTATTCCCTGCAGACCTTTCTGATAGCAGTCCACCTTCCAGGAAGGACAACGTCCTAGCAGATGCACTGGGCAGAATATCTCGGGGCCATCACGAATGGGCCCTTGATCCTCTGGTATTGAAGGTGATTTTTTTCAAGATGGGGCACTCCAGAGATGGATCTTTTGCAGCCTCAGACAATCACCAACTTCCTCTCTTTTGTTGCAGACCCCAGTCTTGGGCTCAGTCCCCTGGATGCTCTGACTCTGAACTGGGAAGGGAAATTTCTGTATGCTTTTCCCCTTTCCTCTCCTGTTCAAAGTTCTAGTCAAGGTAAGGTCACAACCTTGCAAAGTGATTCTGATTGCTCCAGACTGGGCCAGGCAGCCATGGTACCCTTGTTGCTGTCCCAACAGTCCATCTTCCAGGAATTGCAACCTGTTAACCTCCTCTCAGGGAGGATTTGGTACCCCAGTCTTCAGTTTCTCAACCTCAAGGCATGGCTCTTGAAGAGTTAGAGTTTGCAGATTTGCATCTGTCTCAGGGGTTCTGGATATTCTCAAAGCCTCTCAAAGCCGTCCCACCAGAAAGACTTATAACTCCAAATGGAAGAGATTCAGCATTTGGTGTCCTAGAGCCACATCTCCCAGATACTGCTGAATTGCCTACAGTTCTGGATTATATGGTCCAGTTTGAGCCTAGGCCTCAGAACAGCTACTTTCAAGGTACACTTGTCTGCTGTTTCTACTTTCCTGTCAGTAGGTAAGTCTTCCTCACTGTCATCTCACCCTGTATTCTGTAGTTTTCAAGGGATTGCTTCATACCAATCCCCTTTAGAGATCCTACTCTGCTTGGGATCTTAATGTTTGCATTGCTGAGCTTATGCAGCCACCTTTTGGGCCAGGTCCTCAGCAGAGCTTAAGTACTTGACTTGTAAAACTGTGTTTTGGTAGCCATTACCTCTGCTAGATGCATCAGTGAATTGCAAGCCCTGTCAGTGGAACCTGATTTTATCTCTTTTCACAGAGATAAAGTGGTCCTTCAACTAACAGAAAGTTCTTGCCCAAAGTGGTTTCAGATTTCCACCTGAATCAGTCTGTCTGTCTCTCTCTGTTTTCTTCACTGATCGTGCTTCATCAGGGAGAGGATGCTACACAGTTTGGATGTTAAGAGCCCTTAGCTACTACATAGAGCGTACCAAGGGTCACAGGGTTGATTCCCTCAGTTGTTCCTCACTTATGGAGAGGTAGGAAAGGGCAAACCTGTCACCAAGAGAACTATTGCCAGGTGGATTGTGTCTTGTATACAATTCTGCTATGAGAAACTGGAAAGAGTCCACCCCAGGCCTGAGGGCTCACTCTACAAGAGGTACAGATGCTTCCTGGCTGCTGCCAGAGATATCCTCTCTTAGAAATCTGTCAAGCAGCCACCTGGAAATGGTACATACCTTTACCAAGCATTGCTCTCTGGATAGCCAGGCTAGGAGTGATGCCGTGTTTGGCACAGCGTACTTCAGAGCCTATTCCCAAAGTAGGTTCTGTCCCTCCTCCCAAAGTAGGTTCTGTCCTCCTCCATGGAGGTACTGCTTGAGTAGTCTGCACTTGTCAGAATACAGCAAGACTTCATGTTGTTTGAAGAAAAAATTACTCACTTTAGTAATTGTTTCTTCTAGTGGAGTCTTGCTGTATTCTGACCTTCCCCATGCCTCCCCTCTCAGAACCTGGATTTTTGGGATGTGGTGGGCAGGCGCAGTGTTGGCACCTCAGGGGTGCCTCCTTACACCCTCTGTTATTCATGGGGTGGTATGTTATTTCAATTTTAATTGGTTTTGGGTTTCTGACTTGAGTCTTCCTTGGGAACCCAAAATAATATTTTCTGCCAGTTTGCTAGTAAAATTTTACAATTTCTACATAGAACACCTAGTGAGTTTTGCTGGTAAAGATCTGACGGTTGCAGTTCAAAATACAACAGTCAGAGACATCAACCAAGCTTGAGACCAGCATTCTATGCCCTGCATAGAAAAGTTAACCCATTGTTCTCCGGGCAGTTTAAAGGCTGGGGTAACTGCACGTGTCAGAATACAGCAAGACTCCACTAGAAGAAACATAATTACTAAGGTGAGTAATTTTTCTTTGTGTCCATTGCAGTTTTCTGCACAGTGGTGAGTTAGAACTCAAGCGCTTATCTTGTAAGCTCTGTGTTCTAGATGATCTTTCCAAGACTGTTGTTTTTTAGCAGGACAGTCCTTGGCCATCCTTTCTGAGTGAGCCCTATCTCCTGCCACCCTACTGAGGGTTGTTGGTTTTAGCACGGTATTCTCCCACTAGTGTGAATAAGTGGTGGAGACTTGGGTCCAGGAAGATATGGAAATTACGTACTTAACGTAATTGTTGATCTTCTTGGACACAGTCTCCATCACTCATTCACACGCCCACCCTCCATCCCCGGGCTCACCCATTTTCTTTCCTGATCTTCATGGTCCTATGGTTCAGGCTGTGAAGTCATTGTTTTTGACCCTTCTTGAAGGCCATCTGGGCTCTCTCAGGCCCAGAAAGTCAGGATAAGTTACTTTTATTAGTTATGCTGCACCTCCCGGTCGAAATGGTACTGAGGTGGTTGGAGGGTCGACGCAAGAAGCCTATACAGGCGCAAGCTAGTCTTGATGGTGCCTCAAATGCGTGGTCCTGTCTCAGCCGACCCTTCTGAAACTTTTTGCTCCCGCTGGTCCTAGCGCCCGGGCGCTATCCCACTAGCGTGAATGAGTGATGGAGACTGTGTCCAAGAAGATCAGCAATTATGGTAAGTACGTAATTTCATTTCTAGGGACATGGATATGTTGTTCATCCACACTCATTGGCAGGTATCCTTGCCGCTTTAAATCTTGCCGGAAGGTCTTCGTTTGCTCCTCCCACCCACCCGGTGGTATAACTCGCTCCGCCTCCAGACGCCAGATCTTCCTTACCGCTTGGAAGCTCAGGTTCCCTCCTTAACGCCTCTGCTTGAGACTGGTTCCTATTTCTCCGCTTATGGATTTAAAATAAATTTTGCGAAAAGACTTCAGTCTTCTATCCCTCGCGGCTGCGGTGGACAAATCGACTCCGATTTTCGGAGATGCCCATGCGGGTAGAAGATGTCTCGGACGGATCCACACTCCACGCGTGTCTACTGCTTAGGCCTTGAGCACGACCCGCAGGCTTTGCGACCTGTGCTCATCTTTCTCGGCCTACGTCCTCGAAGACCGCGTGCCGGATTGCAACTGGGCCGTCCGGCGTTTCCTCGGTGAAGTCCAAGGAGGCCCGGTTGGCGGTGTCCCGGGGGCGGGCTTGGGCGGATCAGCTCGAGCGGATGGTCGCCTCGAAGAGGAGGCGGCACGGGCCGTATCTTCCTCGGCCGCGGGCATTTATCCCGCTCTCTGGGCTCTTCTTACACGGCTTCTTTTTAAGGAGCTTTGTCTGTCCCTCTCCACTAAAGGAGAAGGGCCTCGTTTATGGACCTTATTCTCGGTCCAAAAGAGGGACAGGGGTAAGTCCCTCCGTTGGCGCTCTTGGGAGCGGAAAGGTCCTCTCTCCCGGCCGTCCGACCGTCAGCTCTGGTCGACGCTCAGCCGCCACTGGCCTCACGGTGTCCCGTCCAGGTCAGTTGGACGAGACTCCCACCGATGAAGTCGAGATTTTCTTGACCCATTGGACGGGCTGTCGCCTTTAGCAGCCGAGATTCCCTCTCCCGGTTCCCCGGAGGAGTTGAGGATCCACGTGGGCTCGCCTGGCCTCCGGTTCCGGAGCCTCGGATGCACCATCCGAGCGAAGGAGTGCCGGTTCCGGCTGACACCTCCCGCACCGACCTCGGAAATTCGGGACTCTGGGTCTCGGTCTCCGGACCTCTTGCGGTCCAGCCGATCCCACCGTCATAGGCGGTCGGTCTCGGCTTGCCGCGGTGGTAAGCGTCGCCGGCTCGGCCTCGGCCCTCCTCCTCGGATGAGGGGAGGCTTCGCGTGAAATTACGCCGACGGCACGAGACCTTATGTTGCAACAGCTCCTCCTGGCCGGGAGTAAGCCGACCCGTCGCCTTCCCGGCCATTAAGTGGCTGTCACCGAGCTGCCGACACAACCCTCGACTTATCCGAGGAGCTATACCCAGGCCGGTTGTTCGCCAAACCAGCTGCTCCACCGATTCCGTGGAACCTCCGCCTCCACAGCCACCAACTGGGGTCTGACCAAGGATTCTCGGTCGGCTAAGGGTCTACCCCATCGGCTGTCAGTTACCCTCACTCCCGACCGACCTCGCAGGTGAAGGGTGCCTCAGGCCAGAGGCAGCTCTTCGAGGACTCTTCCGAGTCCGAAGATGATTCCTCCTTTTCTCCAAGCGACTGGACTTGGAGTCTTCAGGAGGTCAGTCAATGGACGATAGCCCGTCGTCTCTTCCTAGGACTACTGGCTCATCTCGAGTCCACGGGATGGAGCTCGAACCCGTTTCCAAGCGGGCCAGGTATCCCTCACGGAGATTCTGGACCGAGGATTCTCCGACGGAGGCCTTTCCAGTGGCGAGGCCATAGTGGGTCGGCACTGGAGCTTTGGCAGCCCTGCCTGCCCTGCGCCTTGGCCAGGATGGCCAGGAAGTATCACGGTCCCCGGTTCCTTGTCCGGTTTTGAACACCCCTCTGCTGAGGGGTTGGTTACCGACAGCGTTTTCCTAGCGCCCGTGCAACGCCAGGATGTGGACAAACCTCTGACAAGGAGTCCAAGAATTGGACTATGTCGGGCAAGTCTACGCCGCCTCTCTCTCGGCTCGCCAGGCCAGTTCGGCCGTCCTCATGGCACATTTTTCTCATGCCCTGTTGGGCTCCCTGGATGAGGTCATCCCTCATCTTCCCCCGATCTGCAGACTACGGTTAAGCAGGTGCGGGACCAGGGCAGGCAGTGGCCAAACAGCAGCTCCAGACTGCTTTGGATATAGGGACTCATGTGCCAGATCGGTGGCTGCCGCGGTGGCTATGCATCGGCGGGCTTGGCTGAGGATATCCACCTTTACTGGATACCCAGCACAAGTTGGCGGATGTTCCTTTTTGGGGACTGACCTCTTCGGCCCTGGGGTGGAAGGTCACCTGCAGAGGATCGAGAAGTCCAATGCTACCTTGGACTCGGTCTCTTCAGCTCAGAAGGACAAAGGCATGAAACGCAGCCTAAGCCCTTTCGTCCTTCTGTGCCCCGGCGCCTCGCCCAGCAACGTCAGGGCCAGCAGGCTCGGCCTTGGCATCCCAAACCCAAGCCGCGGCTTCCTCTAACAGGAGGCAGGAGGAAAGGCCCAGGAGGTCCCTCGGCGGTCCCTCCTCCAAGCCTGCCCAGTGACGGGCTGAGGGTGTCGCCCCATTCCCGTCACCTTACCCTGGGTCCCCCGTGAGGGACGGCTCCGCACTTCCGTTCCGCCTGGTCCGCTGTTTCCACGGACAGGTGGGTCTTGGAGGTGGTGGAAGAGGCCTGCCTCTGGAATTCGAGCAGGCACCACCCTTCAGAGCCGTCGCCCCTCGGGGCTCCAGATCCCAGCCTCACTGGGCGGCTCGTCGAGCCGACATCGCTCTCCCTCCAGAAGGAGTGATAAGAGGTGGTGGACCCTCCTTCAGACCCAGGGTTTGTGTCCAGGTACTTCCTGGTTCCGAAAGGACGGGGCTGGCGCCCATTCTCGACCCACCGACCTAAACAAGTTCCTAAGGTCTCGAACCTTCAGGATGGTCACTCTGGCTCAGATAATACCATCCTTGGAAGGCGTGTGGTTCTGCTCTCTGGACTTGCAGGGCCACGTTTTCACGTCCCTATCCGTCTCTCTCACAGAGATTCCTTCGCTTCCGAGTGGAAGGATCCCTCTCGAGTTCCAAGCCATGCCCTTCGGCTTGTCTCCAGCTCCCAGGGTCTTCACCAAATGCATGGCAGTGGTGACAGCATTCCTGCGGCGCCGAGGGTCGCGGCGTGCACTTACCTGGACGACTGGCTGATAGCAGCTCCCTCCAGGAAGGAGGCGGAGTGGTCCAGATCTGGCCTCCAGGTCTGCTCTCAACTGGGCCTCCTTATCAACGAGGCCAAGTCGGAACTCGAGTCGAAGCAGGTGATTCTATTCATCGGGCGCAGCTCGACTCTCTTGAGCCAGGCGGCTCCGGCGGACAGGGCCGAGGTTCTTTCCTCCTTTGCCCGATCATTTCTGGTTGGGCATTGCACCCTGCCCGGGACTTCCTGCGCCTCCTGGGTCTCATGGCGGCCTGCACCAGCGTGGTCCGCTGGGCCCGCTGGAACATGCGTCCCTTCAGTGGGACTGGCCAGCCAGTGGTCACGGCGCTGCGATCCTTTGGACCAGCTTGTGTCGGTGACACAGGGGATGTGGACGCTCTCCAGTGGTGGACCGTTCCAGATCATTTGCAGGAGGGCATCCTGTTCGTCCGCCCGAGCCGACGGTCTCTCATCGACCGATGCCTCTCTGATGGGTTGGGGTGCCCATCTGGGAACACCGGGCTCATGGCCTCTGGTCCCCGGGAGTCCGATGCCACATCAACCTGCTGGAGCTCGGCGGTCCGCCTAGCTCTACCGCCTTTGCTCCGTTCCTCCGGGGTCAAGTGGTCCGAGTCCAGGCGGACAATACCACGACCATGTACTATCTAAACCGCCAGGGCGGGGCCGCGCTCCATCTTCTATGCAGGAAGCTCTCCGCATTTGGTCACTCGTCGCGCAGCCTGGAGGCGGATCTCCTAGCCATTCACGTGGCAGGAGCCTCCAACACCCTGGCCGATGCCCTGAGCCGGATAGGGCTGCATCCCACGAGTGGTCTCTCCTGCCGGAGGTAGTACAGCATCTGTTCTCCCATTGGGCACACCTCAGGTGGACCTGTTTGCCTCCAGGAGAGCGCGAGCTGAGTCTGTTCCATGCCGCCCCTCAGCAGGGCTCGCTGCAGGGGATGCCTTCTCGAGGCAGTGGACCCGGGCCTCTTTCGCCTTTCCCCATTTCCGTGATCCACAAGGTGCTTCTCAAGGCGAGGAGGGACAAGGCGCAGGTGATTCTGATAGCCCCAGACTGGCCTCGCCAGTTCTGGTACCAGATCTCCTCAGTCTCAGCTCCAGGATTCCGCGGCAGCTTCAGCTCGCGGACCTGCTCTCAGTCAGTCAGGGAAGGTGTTCCATCCGGACCTTCAATCCCTGCACCTGACGGCCTGGTTCCTGAGCTGCTAGAGTTCCAGGCCTTGGGTCTTTCCGACGAGGTCCTCAATGTAGTTGAGGCGTCCCGTAGAGTCGACCAGAAAATGCTATGCCTTCAAATGGAAAAGGTTTTCCATTTGGTGTCAGGGCAAGGGCTTGGACCCTTCCTCCTGTTCCTTGGCAAGCATCTTGGACTATTTATGGTCCCTTTCCAGTCAAGGGCTTAGGTCGCGACCCTAAGGGTGCACCTGGCAGCCATCTCTGCTTACGAGGCGCGGGCCGGGAAGCAGTCGATGGCGCAGGAGAAGGTGGTCTGGCGCTTTTCAAGGCCTTGATCACATTTCCTCCAGTGCGGGAACCCCACCTCCGTGGGATCTACTGCTGGTACTGGCAAAGCTCATGGGCAAGCCATTCGAACCTATGCACAGGTGTGCTCTCTCACCTGTCGTGGAAGACCGCCTTCTTGGTGGCTATCACGTCAGCCAGAAGGATGGGAGAGCTCCAGGCGCTTTCCATCGAGTCTCCTTACCTGGTCTTCCACAGGGACAAGGTTGTCCTGCGCCCCCACCCGAAATTCCTTCCAAGGTGTGGTCGGAGTTTCACCTTAACCAGGTGTTGACTCTGCCGGTGTTCTACCCCAATCACACCTCGGAGGCCGAATATAGGCTCCATACTCTGGACCCTAGAAGGCGCTCGCTTATTATAAGGGCGCTGCGGCTGAAAGTCAGGAGAGGTTTCGCCAGCTGTTTGTCACTACGCTGAAGCCGCATCTGGCAGACCTGCAGCCAAGCGGACGATAAGCAGGTGGGTAACCTCCTGCATAGATCTCTCTATAAGTTGGCAGGCAGGCCTCCCAGAGGATAAGAGCTCATTCTCACCCGCCATACTGCTGCAACGGTGGCTGCTTCAGGGACGCCCCTATCCAGGAAATCTGCAGGGCTGCTACCTGGAAGTCAGCAAACACCTTCATTACCCTCACCACATCGACCTTGAGTCACGCCGGATGCTGGTTTGGGGCCTCGGTTCTCCAGTCTCTTTCCCAAGTAAGTATTGGGGTGTCGTCTTGCCTCCCTCCTCCGGAGAACTGCTAGGAGTCTGCCAATGAGTGTGGATGAACAACATATCCATGTCCCTAGAAATACAGGTTACTCACCTGTAACAGGAGTTCTAGGAATGGTATATGTTGTTCATCCACACTCCACCAGCCTCGACGCACAACCTGAGCTTTCACGCCAGCGGCCAGATCTGGCGTCATGGGCAGAGCCGAGAGTTATACCACCCGGTGGGTGGGAGGAGCCAGCTTGAAGACCTTCCGCAAGATTTAAAAGCGGCAAGGATACCTGCCAATAAGTGTGGATGAACAACATATACCATTCCTAGAACTCCTGTTACAGGTGAGTAACCTGCATTTCTGTGTTACCTCATTTGCAAAGAATTAGTGGCATTCAATACAGAAAATGTATTGCCTTTTAACTGTTTCTGAAAATTATATGTTTTAAGGTTTTCTGTGTACTAGAAATTATTTTAAAATAAATGTTTTGTTTCCTTATTAATCGGAATAATTAATTGTGGTTTGTAGGGATTAAAAACATGCCGGAGAATGGCCTCCTTCTAACGATTTACTGAAAACACTGGTGCTGAATGAAAATGTTGAAGTGATAGTGAGAGAGGTCACTGAAAATGTGCACAGTGTCAGTTTGTAAAAGCTTCAAGGATGGAGCTGTTAATGTGACGGACAAGATAGTAACAGAAGAGGTGGCCAAGTGTGACAACATGCAGAGCCAAGGTATTGTATACATTTACTGCTATTAAATATCTTAAGTCTTACAGTCATTTTATGATATATTTGCTTTCTTTGCAAAATATGACATTTTATTTTCATTTAACGTCAGCTTTGGTAGTTCTGGGATCCTTAAGTGTAAGACGTAGCTTGATTAAATGATGTAGATTGGGTGTCTGCTGTTTTGGTCATGTTGAAGAAAATGGGCGTGTCCTCCGAGCTATAAGATAAGCCAAAATGGTTGAGTCTTTAGGGGTGCCCCTGATCCCAGATTCCCATTCACCTGCTTCCGTCTCCTAAGCCAGGAATGCACATGTTGCTCGTTCTGGGACTGTGTTGTCAATGGGAATTACTTGCACTGTGAGAAATGTGCACCCCAGCCACCAGCCTGGTGGCACCGAGGGCCAAGGCGCTTGACGACTCTACTTTGCGCCCACGCTGACGACCCATGTTCAGGTATGAGCACTGACCAGTGGAGGTAGGTGGGGAGGGCGTGGAGCTGGATGGAGCCACTGAGAGCCAGCTGTCCTTTCCAGGGAGGGAAGATGGGATCCCTCGCTTGACTGCCCAGCGGTGGAGGCCAGGGGCAGCGCCGTCAGAGGGAGCACCAGGCACTAGGCCGATGGGTGGGCAAAGGGGCCATCACGGGCTATAAGTACGCATGCGTGCCTCCACGCCGCATGCATCTCTACCCTGGGGCCCCGGGATAATTGGGGAGGACAAGAAAAGATAAAATGGATCCGGCTGCAGGATGACACCCGATTCTTTGTAGGCTCTGCTTCAGCCACGCATAAGGTAAGCCCGGTAATTCTAGGGTGGCGGGAGGCCAGTCTGGCTGAAGGGGGCAGCGGAAAGGAGATAAATTATAAAAGAAATGTGCACCCCAACCAGGGCTCAGTAGTACAGTTGTAGCTGTAAGAGCAGCACCTAGAACACACAAATGCTGGTATTCTGAGTGTTCCAGACCTCCATTTTAAACAGTTTTCTGCACCAGTAGCATATGCGATGTGGTCCCAGATGTAATCATTGCAGTTATTACTGCTTTTCTTCCTATTTGATTAACTTTAACATAAAGGACTTGTTTCTACGGTTTTCCTAATTCAGATACACCTGCCTTAAGAGTCAAAACTGGCAAGCCGGGCCAGTCCAGTGGCTCTGAGGGCTGAGGGCGCTGCCACGCCAGCGACTCGAGTTCGGGAGTGAGCTTGGAGCACTGGGAGACGGCAGAGGCGGACAGGTTTGAGCACCTGCTGGGCTGCTCTCCTTCCCAGGTGAGGGGGGGTCGGGATCGCTCGGCGCATCAGCGGCTCCTGGTGGAGACCGGGAGTGTTGTAGCTCGCTGAGCAGCACATAGCTGGGCGTGCCTGATGCAGGCAGTGGTTGCCGTAAGGCCAGGATGTGCACACGCATGGGAGGGAGGAGAAAGCTCACCAGAACAGGGAAAACTCCGTGCAGTGGAGTAGGTGATAGCACCTGCCCACAGCCAGGTTCTTCCTGTCTGGCTTACAGTTTCTCACCTCGGTCCTCTGCCACAACGGAGCTAACTGCTGAGAGTGCCCTAGAGGAGGGGCAGCCCACCCCCAGAGAGGTTAAGTTGGGGGTACCTGATCATGGCTAGAGGAGGGGGGAGAGAGGGGAGGCAATAGGAGGACTTCAAGTGGGGCAGGAGTAAGGCGGGATGCCTGAGAGAGACCCTGCAGACGCGATCGAGGGAAACAGAATCTACAAAAGAAACACTGGCAAGCCTGCTATTTTCTCATTTACAGCTTCTGTGAAGATTTTCTTTGAGGATATCTCCCTCCATTGAGCAACACCTATAGGGCATACATGCCATCAGCGTGACGGTATCAGGACCGCTTGGAAATTTTTGCCTTGCTGAGGCCACCCACAGTGATGTACATTGGCAGCACTAACATAGCTTGGGTGGTATCATACTTCTCAGATCTTCCAGGAATCAGTCTTCACCATTGATTCACATTAACAGGTTTGAACCAGGACTCTGGGAGCTGGAACTTTTCATGAAGGGCTGGCACTATGGCAAAGCTGCGCTGAAGCACAGCATCACAAGACTGGCTCATGCCATATGACTTACCTCAGCACCTGCTTTCAGCCACCCATCCTTTTTCCCACCATCAAGTGTGTATCAATTCCAATGTCGCCACCCACCAGGAGTCAGAACTTCAGATTTATATGACAGCAGTGTTCATTTCTTATCAGTTTTAGTATTTACGCTACAGTTTATTTTTGTTCAGCTTAGTGATTTTACAGAAAGTTTTCTGTCCATCTCTCTCATCCCTACCGACGTCAGTCGTGAGCGATCATGGATGATGACTGCAGGAGCCTTCTCAGGGAACCTGCTCCACCACTGGGACTGTCTGGTCCACTTTCCTTGTCGAGTGAGGGTTCTGACAACGGGCAGTCCTGTGCCCAGGAGGAAGGACAGTCCTCTCAGAAGTACAAAAAGTGGGCCTGATCCTAGTTGCGTTCTCGGCGCTACTGATCCTCAAGTGCTTCATTTTGCTGTCAGAAGGGGAAGAAACTGTACTGCTCAAGCGTTACCTGTACAAGATCTACTGCAAGATCCATGTCTCTTGTAGCCCGAGGGCCTTTAGGATTAGGAGGTCGACATCTTGGGTCCGGAGCCCCTCTCTGTCTCTAAGTGGGGACTTCAGTAGGCAGCTGTTCTAGAGCAGTGGATGCCACTTCTGGCTTGTTTGCTTGTGCCTGCGGAACCGGTCCCTGGTCCTTTGGTGCCAGTGGAACTGGAGCCGCAGGAAGGGTCCTCAAGCTGGGTAGTGCGCTTGGCTGCAACAGCCCCTGGGCTTTTGTTGGTGACTGTGCCATTGACTCTCTCCCACTGACCAAACCCCATTCAGTGTCACTGTGATTGAACGACCCGTTACTATTGCTAGTTACTTCAGTGCTGGCTGGGTCATCGGCAATGAGGTTAGTGCCATGTTTAGGCCTTTCTGGACCTGGCCTGGCACTGGCCCCAGTGCGAGGATCTCTCAACCAGAATCAGTTTTGGTTATGGGCGCTGCCAAGAATACATTCTGGATTGGGGATGCCTACACACACAGACACACATCGTGCACTACAGTCCCTTTCTGGGAGGATATGAAGGGGACAGGTCTTATACTGACTTAATAATTTCTAAAGGCAGCAATAAGAACTCTCTGTATAGCCTGGACTCTTTGGAACCAGGCCCTTCTGTTCCATAGAAGGCTCTGTCTGTCCAGGCCTTTTTCAGGAACATGCATTTTGCACTTCATTTTGAGCCTTCAGCCATTGACACAGGTTAACGCCTTTGTCTGCACTGGTTAAACGTTTCTACCTTGTCGGTTAGTTTAGATCTTACTTAGAGTTGGAGCTCTTGCAG
Organism: Neoceratodus forsteri; assembly: GCA_016271365.2. Classification (NCBI taxonomy): domain Eukaryota; kingdom Metazoa; phylum Chordata; order Ceratodontiformes; family Ceratodontidae; genus Neoceratodus; species Neoceratodus forsteri. The sequence goes on along the minus strand of CM028135.1, from coordinate 924,515,048 downwards.
CAGGCCGTAACCATGAGGACTAGCTGCTAGGCACCAGGGTCCCACAATCCTTCTAGCTAACAGTCTTCAGTGGGGACTGCCCCGATGTCAGCAGTGGTATAAAAGGGCAGTCCCCAGCCCCACCTCAGTTCTTTTCCGCCATCAACATGTACGTATTAGCTCCTTGGATGCCTCCTACTATCAATCTACCTCCTTCGCGCTTTATTGCGTTTTTATCTTTATTGTCTCAGAAAATCAAGTGACTTATTTCTGCATGTCTTCATCCCTGGCCTCTTCCGTTTTGTCTGTCGAACAAAGAAAATCTAAGTGCTTGCGGCAAGCCACTCCCGTCAAAAGACTATCACGAGACCTGCAGACACTGCCAGCAGTTCAACCAGAGGACACGGATCCGCCACCAGAAGGCCATAAAGGCCCAACTTCCAGAACAGCAGCTTGCCGCCATGCAAAACCACCTTCAGGGAAAAGCCATTCTTCCTCTTCTTTGGTCTCGACCTCTTCATTGTTGAAGATCCTGCCTGGTATAGGAGACAGGATAGCGCAGTGGTTAAAGGCTCTGAGCTACAAACCTGGAACCTGGGTTTCAATCCCACAGCCCCACTTACATACTGTGTGACCCTGAGCAAGTCACTTGACTTCCTTGAGCTCCCAGGTTGCACCTGTAAAACAAGCTTTCAGCTTAGTGACTCTCTCCTGGTTGGAAGAAAAAAAAAAAAAAAGATCCACAAGGAGAAGCACTCAGGAAGCAAAGTCCCAGGACAAGGAGAGAGAGAGGGCCCAGACTCGCTCCCGTTCACAACCTCCATGTAGAAAGAAGACCTCTTGGGTTGTTCCTCCACGTTGGGTTGGACCATTCCTCCCGGCCTGCCCTCACTGCTTCTGGGCAGCCTTGTTAAACCTCCCACCCTGGTGCTGGCGATTGGGAGGTTCGTCCAGGGATCGGGACTACTGTCCTGGCCTGCAGGTGAAGGCCATACCTAAAGCGCCTGCTGCCTCCTCAGGTGATGAGGCCAGTTCTGAGTTGGGTGGCAGGTCATCACCCGCCGTCCATCTGGCAGCTAAGTCAGGTTCTGCCTCAAGTCTTTGGACAAGGCACCCCGTCGTCAGGAGCAAGCGTCCTCCTCTAAACACTCTGGGACACCTCTTCCCCGCTGACTATTCTGCAGGCCCTGGCCAAGCCGTGTGACGGTCTCCCGCTTCGACCATCGCCCAGCCTCCAAGGTAGATGCTGGGTACCCAAACATCGAACCTGGTGACAGCCCTACTGTTGCTGGACCACTCCGTCGCGGTAGGTACCTCTACTCCATCACGCGAGGACCTGATGCCAGCCAGTCCTAGGCATGATGAGGTGCCGGAACATCTGACCCCGGTCCCTCCAACGCTGGATACAGACGCCAGCTTCTCCACAGCCTCAGGTACCAGCCGTCCCTTGTCCCCAAATTCCACTAAGCGAGGTCAAGGACCTTTTCTATTTTGGTGGAATGAGATTTTGGGGGGCATCTTCCATCTAAACTTTCCGAACCGGTTATTTTAGAACTAGAGTCAGATCTGCAGCTGGTATCTAAGAAGTCCTTCCTCAAGCTTGGATGATAGGCACAGGGGAAGGCCCCAACACTGAGGCGGAGGCTCAGACACTCGCCCTCCCAGTCGTCAGGCTGACACCAACGCCAGTCCCATAGTAGACGCTGTGTTGCTGCTCTTCCTCATCCACCTCAGTAGACTCTAGCCACAGCTCATCCTCCTCTGTCTCAGATGAGTCGGAAACCAGGGGTCATCATCCTTCTGACAGCAAGGACACCCATAGATAGTTTCCTGACGATCCATCGTTTATGGACGTCCAGCATATCCAAGCCATCAACGGTTTAGAAACCAAGGACCTAGATCCTGAGAGTTGTAGGCTTGTGAAATACCTGAGAAAGGGCCTAAGCCTCTGGTGGTCCCTCCACTGGTCAACACTTTCAAGGACCTCACTAGGCTTACCTGAAACACCATCATCGACCTCAGCCACTTCTAAAAATCAAACCGGCTATACAGGTCCCCTGGACGAGTCCTTCTTGGCTGAGCACCCTGTAGCAGACTCGCTGGTCACAACAGCAGCTCACAATGGGTCCAAGAGGCTCCACATTTAAGCAATCAGCCTCCAGACCAGGAGTCCAAGATTATTAACCAAATGTGCAAGGTCTATTCTTGCTCTGCCTGCTTCATTAGATCCCTTAACTTCCTCACACACACATGGTGCAATACCAGAATGCCCTGTGGGAGAAGGGTTGAGCTAGCAGGCTTTACCCAGATTCTGCCCAAAGACCGAGCACATGGACCTGCTGAAGTCTGGGTTGGACGGGGAAAGTTGTCTAAGCATAGGAAAACCAGGAGCAATTGTAAAATTCACCAAAAATATTTATTTCTAGGAGCGTGATATGTTGTTCATCCACACTTCTTGGCATGTCTTTCCTTTAAATCTTGCCGAAGTCTTCAAGCTGGCTCCTCCCACCCACCGGGTGGTATAAACCTCGGCTCCGCCCCATGACACCAGATCTTCCTTTCCGCTGGAATGCAGGTTCCTCATGCTTCACAGCAATTCGTAGGCCCTGGATTCAAAGTGTCTGTTTTACCATAACTTACCTTAAAACCGCTCGAAGTTAACAATTCCGATAGTAGTGCATTGGACATGGAGGATAAATCTGCTGCGGATTTCACGGTGCTCCAGCGACCAGAAGATGTCACGCACTGATCCCCACCTAACGTGCATCTACTGCCCAGGTGTCGGACATAACACCTCCACCTGCCCGTTCTGCCTGGCCTTCCATCCAATGTCCTGGGCGACCGCTTGGCTCACTTAAAATTGGGGAGACCAGAGAAGAACCGCCGGTGAAATCGAAGGAGGCGAAGGGTGGGCGTTTCCATGGCTGCGGGATCCGCTGAGCAGTTGGAGCAAATGAAGGCTTTCGAGGAGGAAGCGGCTCAAGCTTGACCAGTCAGAGCTTTTGTTTTCTGAACTACTCGGTTCCACCTTTCGAGCTCCTTCAAGGGTTGTGCGAGTCTCTCCCACCAGGGGTGAGGCGCCCTCAACTCCCTCCTCCTGCCCTCCGATGAGATAAGGACCCGAAGTCTTCGTCAAGTGAGAGCGTTCTTAGGACCGAGAGCGGTCCGAGTCCCAGGAACACGCGGTCTCGACCTCGGTCGAGATCGCATCCTAACCGCCCGGCTTCACAGATTTCCGTCTGGCCAAGAGATCGGGGAAGTGGCCGAGCGAGGTTGAGATTCTGTCACCCTAATTGACCCTATTTACTTGACTCAGTAAATTCTTTAAGAAGGACTCCGGTCCTTGTCTTTCCTGATGAGGAGACCTAGCCCGCTGGTGTCCCCATCGAGGAAGCGGTTCCGGCCCCTCGGTTTTCACCAACCCGGTGTCTCCGATCGACCGAGTCGCCCAGCCCCGATCTCGATCGAGATCCAGAACCTCCTCGGTCGAACAACTGAAAGAGTCATAAGCACTGTAAAAGAGGCATCGCCAAGAATCCTAATCCTCCTCGGATGAGGAGAAGCTTGACGGAAACTACATCAGAACTATGAGGATCTTATGTGGCAACAGCTGATTTTGACCGGGCAGAAGCCGGCTCCACCGCTACCCCGCCATCACTTGGCTACCACCTCCTGGGCTGCCCGTATCCTGGCTCGGCCCATCTCAGTCTCTCCACCGATTTTAGTGGAACTACTGCCTAAGCAGCCTCAGGGAGGGTTCCTCAAAGAAGACCATACAGACACGGGCTTTCGATGTCTGTCCATTCGATTATCCTGACCGCCCCGGTGATCAAAGGACCTAGGCGGAGACCGTTATACCATGACCCTCGGACACTGACATCACAGGACTGCACTCCCATCCTGGGGATGAGGAGTCCTCCATGGCGAGTTTAGAGGAGGGTCCTTCATCCTTTCAGGGTATTCTCCGAATCCACCAGAATGTCCCTGGAGTCTTTCCAGAAGAAGTGAGTACCCCTTATGGACATCCTAAAGGGGAATACCTTGACGGAGGCCTTTCCAGTGGCCGGAGCAATCACTGGCCCAGCCCTTGAGCTCTGGCAGCGTAGCTTCCTGCCCAGCACTGTCTGCCCGCATGGCCTCAGCAAGCATGCGGTGCCCATGGGGTCCCTGCCAGGATTCAGAGAACACCCTTCGCCGAGAGCCTGGTGACCACTTCTGTGTTTAGATGTATTGGTAGCTTGGCCGACACAGACGGCCCTCTGGACAAGGAGTCCAAAATATGGACCACTCTTCCTAAGGTCTACGCAGCCTCTTCCTTAGGTCTTCAACAGGCCAGTTCGGCTGTCATTATGGCACACTTCTCTCATGCCCTCCTCGGTCATTAGATGAAGTCCTCCTCATCTCCCGGGCGGACATGCAGACCACGGTCAAGCAAGTCCGTGATCAGGCCGCTGTTGCAAAACAGCAGCTCCAGACTGCCCTAGACATCGGGATTCTGTGCCCGCCTCCTAGCAGCAGCCGCAGGCCACTCACCACAGGGCCTGGCTGAGGCTATCCTCCTTCCCGCAGATACCCAGCACAAGTTAGCTGACGTTCCTTTCCCTGGCACCGACCTGTTCGGTCCAGGAGTGGCCGGTCACCGGCATTGAGCAGTCCAGTGCCACCTTGGACGCTACCTCTGCAAAAGGTTCTTTGGGCAAGAACCAGCAGAAAAGAAAGAAGAAGCCATTTCGGCATTCTTCCCCTGCGGTCAGACAGCCCTCCTATCAAGGAGGCCAGCAGCAGGCTCAAGCTTGGCACCCAAGCCCAAGCAGGGTCCTCAACAGCCCCTGAAGGAGGCCGAAGTGCAGGTCCAGGAGCCTCCTCCTCCTCTTCTAAGCCTGCTCAGTGGCGGGTTGGGGTTGCCACCCTACACCCATCACGCCAGCTCTGGGTCCTCCTGGGGGCCGACTCCGCCACTTTCATTCTGCCTGGTCTGATATCACTTGGACAGGTGGGTTTCTCAATGGTCGGTCCGGACTGCCTCTAGATTTCAAACAGTACCCTACCAGCCAAGCCCGTGCCCTCTCTGAAGAAAAGAATCTTAGCTTGCATTCAGTCGGCTGTCCAAGATGACATAGCTCAGCTCCTCCGAAGGAAGCGGTAGCTCCAGTGCCGGATCCTCCTACAGACCCAGGCTTCATGTCCAGGTACTTCCTGGTGCCCAAGCAGACGGGGACTGGCGCCTCATCCTAGCTCTCCACGACCTGAATCAATATCTCAGGTCCCGCACCTTCCGGATGGTAACTTTGAACCAGATCATAACATTCGGGAGCAAAACATGTGGTTCTGTTCACTGGATCTACAGGACGCTGTCTTTCACATCCCAATCCGTCCGTCCCATCAGCGGTTCCTCCGCTCTCAGGTCGGCAGGGACCTCTGTACGAGTTCCAAGCCATGCCGTTCAGCCTGTCATCAGCCCCGCTGGTCTTCAAGTGCATTGCAGTGGTGGCAGCCCATCTTCGCATCGAGGAGTACAGATCTATCCTTATCTCGATAACTGGCTCTTGGCAGGATCCTCCTTCAGGAGGTGGAGAGGTCCAGGGATCTGGCTCTCCAAACCTGCTCCCAGCTCGGCCTCCTGATCAACAAGGCCAAGTTGGAACTCGTGCCTGCTCAGGTGATGGGCTTTATCGGGAAGAGCTCGGCTCCCGCAGACAGGCGGAGGTTCTCTCTTCCTTTGCCGATCATTTCTGGTTGGGCACTTGCACCCTGCGGGACTTTCAAACACCATGAAGTCTTGCTGTAATTAGGACTATAGCAGTCAGCCTCAGCCTCTGAACTGCCCCGGAGAAGAAAGGGTTAACTCCAGAGAAGTCTGAGTTCCACAGCGAGGCGCTGTTCAAAGTTTCATCTGTGCAGTTTGAAGTCAAACTGCCAGATTCTTTACTCCGCTTCACTGAACAGTCGCTCCAGAGATCAGCTCCTTCAGCTCGGTTCACTACGTGGTTTTCGGTCGGTTCCCTCGGTTCAGAAAACCGGCAAAGTCTCAAAATTACCATGTTTCGGGTCATAAGCTCTATCTGGTAACCGTAAGTAAAACGAAAATTTAGTCTGTGTGGAATAATTATCGGTTCAGTCTGAACCGATCTTGCTTGTATTTTGATGAATCTTTAGACGTGAGGTACCCGGTTCTTATCGGTTCTAAAAACCTCTCGTTTTTAATAGGTTTTTTCCATACCGTGACACGGTTAGGAACCGATAAGGTGTCTTCCTTGGCACGCCTGAGGAAAAGGGCAAGTTTAGGTTAGGCTGGCACTATGTCTGAGAAACCCAAAAGAAAAACTGGGCCCACGGGTTTCAACACTGTGATGTTTGTGGGAAGCCTTGCCAAGGCTGACCACACACCACTTGTGTTTATTGTCTGGGGCTGACCACCTCCTTTCAGACTGCCAGATATGTAAAAATTTCCCTGCAGCCACCCTGGAGAAGAGATTGGGCGGCTCAGGGACAGAGGCCAAAAGTCCACTGACCGGATGGCCAGCCCGGTCCAGTACCCACTGGACCAGAGGAGTGCCCTCTGACCAGGGCGTTACTTCCTCGGGAAAGAAAGGCTGGTTCAGAGGAACCAGCACCAGCAAAAAGACAAAGAAATCTGCAGGTTTGAGTCTAAGATAGTTTCTCCAACTGTTGCAGAAATAGCAAAAGCCATACAGATTGTTCAGTCTTTGTCTCAGGGACTTGGAGAGCCTCCACAAGTGGCAGAGGGTGGCTCATCCAGGTCCAGTGGTTCAAGATTATGTTATTGAGGAGTTTTATGAACCACAGGAGGCGTGCCCATTGAACGGACATTTCTCCAGACAGACCCTTAGAGTCTCCCCTCTGTTGTCTGAGTCCCTCTCATTTTGTGTTTTATAAGAAGGTGGTAGAAACCCTCCAGCTCCCTTTTAGGAGGCTGTGAATGAGCAAGAGGAGCCTGATTTTGTTGAAATGATGGATATTCCAGAGTCTAGAAGGTTGTCTATTCCTTTGCATAAATCATTTAGGAAGCAAACAACAAAGATTTTAAAATCCTCATTCTGTCCCTCCTGTAGACAAAAAATGGACAGAAGGTATACTTTATCAGGCCCAGATACAGACTTCCTCACTGAGCAGTGTAGTCATGTAGGTGTTGTTCAAGCTGCAGCCTGTGACAAGGCTAATATTCCTTGGCATCACATCCTCCTGACAAAGATTCAGGAAGATTGATACCATGGCAAAAAGCAATATATGGCAGCTTCTTTGGGACTCAGGCAGGCTAATTACATTTATGTGGCTAGATATCAGAAGTCTAGATGGGACACTATTTTGCAGTTAGCCAAGCAGGCCCAGGGTCAGCTGGCTAGTGAGTTGAACAGGTGGCTGCTGATGGCATTGAGGCCTCTAAAGTTCAATTTCATACTGCTGTTGATGTTAATGATGTTTCTTCTAGGGTCATGGCCACTTCTGTAGCTCTCCGTGAGGTTGGCATGGCTCAGATGCACTAATTTGTCCCAAGACACTCAGGCAAAGGCTATGGATTTCCTGTAGTAGGTAACTCTGTTTGGTGATCAGACAGAAATTACATGGAAAAAAAAGGATGAATACAGAACTACCTACAAGAGTGCCCAAGCTAAAGAGAGCATGCCCCAAAGGCATGCCCCAGGGGTAGGGGTAGGCCTTACCACAGGCCTTTTATCAAGCTCAAGCCTCTTCAGCCTTTGTTCAGAGGGTTTCTTCAGAGGCAGGGGCAGGCGGGCTCAGAGCAGACCGTCCCTCTTCTCAGCCAAAAACAGCTGCCAAGCAGGCACCCTGATGGGGTGCCCGGGCCGAAATCTCCTGTACCGGTGGGGGCAGATTGGCTTGTTTCAGCCAGAACTGTTGTCCCTAACGGCGGACAAGTGGGTTCTGGAGGTGGTAAGCCAAGGTCTGGTCCTCAGTTTCAAACAGTTCCCAAAGATGAGGCCAGACATTTCCCACCTCGTGAATCCTTTGAAGCCCTTGCTTTGGAAGCAGAGGTTTCTTCTCTGCTGGGATGCAAAGCAGTAGAGAGGGTTCCCTTTGCCATCAGGGCAAGGGTCTTTATTCAAGGTATTTCCTTACCCCAAAAAGACAGGAGAATGGCGGCCCATCTTAGATTTAAGGTTCCTGAACAAGCATCTTCTGAAACCAAAGTTCAAAATGTTGACTCTGGCAATGATTTTGCCCTCCCTGAGACCAGGAGACTGGCTAGCTTCCCTGGACCTCAAGGACGCCTATTTTCATTTCTTGATCAGGCCTTCTCACAGAAAGTACCCTCAGGTCTGAACTACCTTCTGGCCACTATCAGTTCAGAGCAATGCCCTTCGGCCTTACCTCTGCCCCAAGGGTTTTCTACAAAATGTCTGGCTGTGGTAGTGGCTCATCTGAGAAGGTAAGGTGGCTGCTTTTTCCCTACCTGGACGACTGGCTCATAGTGGGTCAGTCTCCAGATCAGGAAAAATCTCACTTGTTGGTCACCCAGCAGCTTCTCACCTCTCTGGGATTCCTGTTGAATCTTCCAAAGTCAGTTCTCGAACCAGTTCAGGTACTAACTTTCATAGGTGCAGAGTTGAACACAAAGTCTGCCAGGGCATATCTCCCCTCCGAGAGAGTGGACAGACTCATTGCCCTGGCATCTTCCTTCACCATGCTGGTCTCTCAGCTAGCAAGGCACTTTCTGCAACTCCTAGGACACATGGCTGTGTCCACAGCTGTCGTGCAGGGAGCAAGATTCCAGATGAGAGACATCCAATTCCACCTGAGATCTTTTGGTCCCAAAGAAGGACCCCTCACCAAATTAGTCCCAGTGACAAGATCTCTGATCCTGGCCCTTCAGTGGTGGCAGGACCAGAGCAGTCTAACTCAAGGGGTCCTTCTTACCCATTCCTCACTCCCTCACACTTACCACAGACGCCTCCCTCCTAGGATGGGGCTCACTTGCGACCTTTCCACTCAGGAGTGTGGTCTCCTCAGGAATCTCTGCTCCACATCAACCTTCTGGAGCTCAGGGCTGTCCTCTTAGCTCTCCAGGCCTTTTCAGCTTCTGTCCAGAACAAGGTAGTTCAAGTCAGGACAGACAATACCACAACAATGTGGTACATCAACATGCAAGGGCCCTCAGTCTTCTGCCTTGTGCACCAAGCAATGAAGCTGTGGTCTCTGGCTTACTCCCTGAATACCTCCCTGATAGCAGTTCACCTTCCAGGAAGGACAATGTCCTAGCGGATGCCCTCAGCAGGATTTCTCAGGGCCACCACGAATGGGCCCTGAACCCTCTAGTGCTGGGGTCAGTCTTTGCCAGATGGGGCACCCTCAGATAGATCTTTCGCAGCCCCAGACAACCACCAACTTCCTCTGTTTTGTTGCAGACCTCCAGTGTTGGGATCAGTCCCACTGGACGCCTTCCAGTTGGATTGGGAGGAAATATCTATATGCCTTCCCTCCCTTCCCTCCCTTCCCTCTCCTTTTCAGGGTACTAGTGAGGATCAGAACTCAGTCCTGCAAGGTAATTCTGATTGCTCCAGATTGGGCCAGACAGCCCTGGTACCCTCTCCTTCTGTCCCTGATTGTCCACCCTCCCTGAGCTTGCCCAGGACCCACGACCTGTTGACCTGTGCACAGGGAGAGTGTGGTATCAACCTCAGTTCCCTCCACCTCAAGGCTTGGTTCTTGAGGAGCTAGAATTCACTGATCTACACCTCTCTCAAGGTGTCTTGGATATTTTGAAGGGCCAGGAGGCCTTCTACTAGGGCCACCTATAATTCTAAGTGGAAGAGGTTTTCCATTTGGTGCTCTGGGAAGCAAATCTCCCAGAATCTGCTGATTTGACTGTTTTATTGGACTATCTGGTCCACTTAAATTCTTCTAGGCCTTAAGCCAGCTACCTTAAGGGTTCATCTGGCAGCAGTCTCGCTTATGTGTCCGAGGTAAACCTGCTTCCATCTCTTATCACCCTGTAATTTCTAAGTTTTTTAAGGGGTTACTTCACACTAACCCTCCTTTTGGGAACCAGCTCCTGCTTGGGACCTGAATGTTTGCACGCTCAGCTAATGCAACCCCTTTGAGCCCCTATCTTCGGCAGACCTCAAGTTTTGACTTGAAGACTGTTTTTCTAGTGGCCATCACTTGCTAGACGTATAAGTGAGTTGCAAGCCTTGTCAATGGAAGAAGATTTCATTTCTTTTCATAGGGACAAGGTAGTCCTTAGGACTAATAGAAGGTTTTACCAAAGGTGGTCTCAGATTTTCATCTCAACCAATCCATCTCTCTTCCAGTATTTTCACTGAGCATTCCTCTTCAGGGAGAGGAGATTGCACAGTCTGGACGCTAAAAGAGCTCTAAGCTACTATTTGGAACGCACTAAGGGTCATAGGTTTGAATCCTCCAGCTCTTCCTTACCTATGGGGAAGTCGGCAAGGGAGACCTGCCACTAAGAGGACAATTGCAAGGTGGATTGTCTCTTGTATCCATTCTGTTACCAAAAACTGGTAAAGAGCCCCTCAGGATTGAGGGCTCATTCTACCAGAGGTACAGCTGCATCTCTAGCGGCTGCTAGAGATATTCCATTTGGAGATCTGTCAACTGCTACCTGGAAAACAGTTCACACCTTTACCAAACATTACTCCTTGATGTTCAATCCAGGAGGGATGCCTTGTTTTGGCACAGCTGTGCTTCAGAGCCTATTTCCCAAGTAGGTTCTGACCCTCCTCCATGGAGGTACTGCTATGTAATCTGCTATAGTCCTAATTACAGCAAGACTTCATGGTGTTTGAAGAAAAATTACTCACCTTAGTAATTGCTTTTCTTCTCATGGAGTCTTGCTGTATTAGGACAACCTCTCCTCCTACCCCGCTCAGAACTCCTCCTTGGGTATGGGTTGGCAAATTAGTGCAAGCACTGTGTCATGCCTTTTATTGGGTTTAGGAACTAGGTAATTCTGTTGTTTGTTGAGGTAGGTGGCCCCTCCCTGGACTTGAGTCTTTTGGGGAGAGGGGTCTGTTAATGCTTCTTTTCAGTGATGCTATCAATATTTAATAATTTTGTTGCTATTCTGTGATTGCTGTGTGTTTTGTAGTTCTACTACTGGTAGGTAGCCAATGGCTAGTGTAGGGTTTTTCCACACAGACTTGCTATATTAGTTTAGCTTCAGAAGAACCTGGCAGTTTGACTTCAAACTGCACAGATAGAGCTTTGAACAGCCTCGGCTGTGGAACTCCAGACTCTCTGGAGTTAACCCTTTCCTCTCCGGGGCAGTTCAGAGGCTGAGGCTGACTGCTATAGTCCTAATACAGCAAGACTCCATGAGAAAAAGCAATTACTAAGGTAATTTTTTCTTCTGTGCCTTCTGGGTTACATGGCGGCGTGCACCTCAGTGGTCCGTTCTGCCAGGTGGCACATGCGCCCCCTCAATGAGTGGCCTCCCAGTGCACTCAGCGCCACGGTCATTTCAGCCAGCTGATCACTGTAACCCAGAAGATGTGGGACGCCTCAATGGTGGACCGCCCCAGAACGGTTGCAGGAAGAGATCCCGCTTGTCTGCCCCCAGCCGATGGTCATCATTACGACCGATGCCCCTCTCATGGGCTGGGGAGCCCACATGGGGGACAGCAGGGCCCATGGGTTCTGGACCCCGAGGTCCGATGCCGCATCAACCTGTTGGAGCTCAGAGCAGTCAGACTGGCACTGTCAGCTTTCGCTCCTCAGCTCCGGGTCAAGTGGTTCAAGTCCAGACGGACAATACCATGACCATGTACTACCCCTCAACAAACAGGGCGCACGCACTCCGTCTGCTGTGCAAGGAGGCGCCCTGCATCTGGACCTCGTAGTCGGTTGGAGGCGGATCTCCCAGCCATTCATGTGGCAGGAGTCTCAAACCAGCTGGCGGATGGTCTCAGCTGCATAGGCCTGACTTCCCACGAGTGGTCTCTCCATCCAGAGGTAGCTTACAGTCTGTTCTCCTTTGGGGTAAACCATTGGTGGACCGGTTTGCCTCAGGGAAAGCAACAAGCTGAGGCTGTACTGCGCCACCCCTCAGCAGGGCTCACTGCAGGGGATGCCTTCTCGAGGCCATGGACCCTAAGCCTCCTCTACGCCTTCCTCCATCCACAAGGTGCTACTCAAGGTGAGGAGGGACAAGGCGAAGGTGATCCTGGTAGCCCCAGATTGGCCGTACCAGTTCTGGTATCCAGATTTCCTCAGCTCAGCTGCAGGCCCCGGAGCGGCTTTGTACAAGCCCGAGCTGATATCACTGAACCACGGAAGGTATTCCATCCGGACCTTCAGTCCCTGCACCTCGCAGCCTGGTACCTGAGCGGCTAGAGTTCCAGGCTCTGGGTCTTTCCGAGGATGTCTACACCGTGGTGGAGGTATCTCATAAGGAATCGACCAGGAAATGTTATGCCTTCAGATGGAAAAGATTTTCCATTTGATGTCGGGGTAAGAGTCTGGACTGGTTATCCTGCTCGGTGGCTAACATTCTCGACTACCTGGTCTCTCTCCAAGGGGTCTGCAGTCCTCGACCCTTAGGGTGCACCTGGCAGCCATCTCCAGCCCCACCCGGCGCAGGACGGTCAGCCCGACATTGGCGCGGGGAGACAGTGGTCGGGCGCTTCTTCAAAGGCCTGGATCACATATCCTCCGTGCATGAACCTCCACCTCCATGGGATCTGTTGCTGGTTTTGGCAAAGCTCATGGGCAGGCCATTCGAACCTATGCACAAGTGTGCACTCTCACACTTGTCATGGAAGACTGCCTTCCTGGTGGCTATCACACCAGCCAGAAGGACAGGGAGCTCCAGGCACTTTCGTTGGACTCCCTTATCTGGTCTTTCACAGGGACAAAGTTGTCCTCGCCCCACCTGAAATTCCTTCCAAGGTGTTGTCAGAGTTTCACCTTAACCAGGTATTGACTCTGCCGGTATACTACCCTAAATACACCTCGGACGCCGAGTACAGGCTCCATACTTTGGACCTGAGACGTGCTCTTCCTATTATAAGGAGAGAACAGCGGAAATTCATGGAGAGGTTCGCCAGCTGTTTGTCACCTACACTGAAGCCGCTTCTGGCAGACCTGCAGCCAAACGGACCATTGCAAGATGGATTACATCATGCATAGGTCTGTGCTATGAGTTTGCGGGCGCGGAGCCTCGAAGGATAAGAGCTCATTCTACCCGCCATACTGCTGCACGGTGGCTGCTTCCAGGGACATCCTTATCCAGGAAATCTGTCGGGCTGCTACCTGGAAGTCAGCAAACACCTTCATTACTCACTACCACATCGACCTTGAGTCATGCCGGGTTGCTGGTTTTGGGGCTCGGTTCTCCAGTCTTTATTGTCGAAGTTGGTGTACCTTGCCTCCCTCCTCCTGGAGAACTGCTAGAGTCTGCCAAGAAGTGTGGATGAACAACATATCCACGCTCCTAGAAGAACAAGTTACCGCCTGTAACAGTAGTTCTAGGAGTGGTATATGTTGTTCATCCACACACCCACCCAACCTCCCCAGTTTTAGGCGCACAACCTGGCTTTCAGCGGGCTAAGATCTGACATCATGGGACGGAGTTAGGGTTTATACCACCCAAGTGGTGGGAGGAGCAGCCAGCTTGAAGACTTCTGGCAAGATTTAAAGGGGAAAGGGACATGTCAAGAAGTGTGGATGAACAACATATACCACTCCTAGAACTGCTGTTACAGGTGAGTAATCTGTTCTTACAGTAGCAGTAACATAAAAAATAAACTTGTTCAGTATAACTATGTACAAAGAGAAATACAGTAGTCTTACTTCAGTCTGTGTCCATTTTTCCTAATCTCTCTCTTGCAGTTGCAGCTTAGCTCTTTATAAGTTCTTTCAACCCCATCCTTAGCAAGCATCCTGTTTTTGTAAATATCAGGCAGGAGCTGCTAGAACACACTATGCTTCTTGAGTTGAGGCCCCCATTAGCACAGATTTTGCAAAAGGCTTAAAATTTAATTATGGTAACTCTAGCTTCCAACAGCTTTTTGCAGTCATCTCAAATTATAATTATATACATTTCAGCAGAAAGTACATTTTCCAAACAAAGGGGTCCCAGTATCAGTTACATTTCCATACAATGATTTGCACATATTTTGTATTAGCAGATATGCAAAGGATGAAAACAGACAGCAAGAGAGACTGGGAGACAGTGAGAGGAAAAGAATTGCTAGAATGTTAGGGGTGATCAAATCTGAAGTCTCACAGAAAATGTGGTTGCGAACCAGACAGAGAAGAGAGAGAAAAGGACAGATCCTTGCATCTAAACACTTTGTCTAAACAAATGGGACAGGGTCCTATTCTACCCTGTCACATACACCCTCCTTAAGAGGGAACCTGTTTTATTAGACGTGTTTCCAAAACTTTTATTCTCTGCTAACATTTGCTGCTTTCTGAAATTAAGCACATGTACATCATCTTTATTTTTATATAACAGTACAGTTCAAACCCATACACTTGTTTTCAACCTCCAGAATCCTCAATTCCTGATCCATATCTTGACAGAAAATCAGCATTACTATTCTCTTTACCAGATTTTTGTGTATCACCTTGAATTTAAATGGCTGTAGTGTGAGGTACCACCTTGTGATTCTGGAATTTTTATCTTTGCTGCTAGGCATTCCTTTTCGATAGTGGAGTACCTTTTCTCTGTCATGCAACTTCCTGCTTATGTACAGAATAGAATGTTCTATCTCATCTACGTTTTGACTTAGGACTGCAACTAGGCCTACCCTCGGATGCATCTGTTTGTAGCAAAAATGGTTTCTCAGAGCCTGGGCTTCTTAAAAGGGCTGAACATAATGCAGCCTTAATGGTTTGAAAAGCATCATCACATTCTGGGGTCCATTTCACAGTATTTGGGTACTGTTTTTTCATGAGTTCAGTGAGGGAGTAGATAATTCAGCAAAGTTGGGAACAAATCTTCGATAATAACCAGCCAGCCCTTAAAATGACCTGACATGTTTGTTTGTTTGTTTTAGGTACAGGACTGTTGGCTACAGCTTCTATCTTAGAAACCTCTGCTTGACTTCTCATTTCCCAACACATAGCCCAAATATCTGGTTTCCTGCATGCCCAATGCATATTGGGTAGGATTAATAGTCAGACCTGCATTTTTGATGGCTTGGATAACTGCTCGTAGGTGTTCGGGTGTCTTTTCCAGTCTGGACTGTACACCACAACATCATCCAGGTACATGGCACAATAACCAGTGTGAGGAGATAAAATTACATCCATGTACCGCTGGAATGGCTGGCTACCATGTGAACCAAATGGCATGATGGTGAACTGATAGAATCCTATAGGGATGGTAAATGCAGTTTTATCTCTGGATTCTTTAGCTATAGGTATTCCAGTAACCCTTGATGAGATTGAGGGTACTGATATACTTTGCACTTCCTAGTCTGTCCACCAAATCATCTATTCAGGGCATAGGATAATTGTCAAATTCTGACACTTCTTTCCTAAAATCAAGGCAGATTCTAACACCCCATTCTTTTTTGTTTACAATTACCACAGAAGATGAACAAGCCCTCTATGATACCCAATTCTTTCATTTTTGTATTTCATTAACCACGCAGCTCTGAACACTCTGGTAACCTGTATGTCTTTTGCCTAATAGGACGAGCATTCCTTGTCATTATTACATGCTCAAGCCCTTTGCTCAACCTGGTATCATGGTAAAAGTACTGTTAAATGTCTTTAGAACATTACGAATGTCTGCAGTTTGTTCTGAGGTTAAGTAAACATTCACCTTACAGCATCAGCATTTACAGTTTGCTCCAGTCTATCATGCAGCTTATCCAGTAGGTAGGGAAATGGCAGATGAGGCCAAGCGGTCCTTATCTCGTCAAATTCTATGTTTCTATGTTTACATCAATATTTTCTTTATCACTTTCTGGTAGAACCAGCAAAGCAGCTTTTGCATTTTCAACCTATTTCTTGAGGAGTTTAGCATGGTATATCTTGGTAGGATTTTTCCTTTCAGGGGTCTCAATCTCGTAGTTAACAGTGCCAGTTCATCTAAGTACTGTATAAGGCCCTTGCCCCTTCATTAACAGTTTATTTTCTGTTGTGGGCAACAGTAGTAAAACCTTTTCACCTGGCTAGAAAACTTATTTTTATTTTTTTTATCCCATGGTCATAATATACCTTCTGCTGGTTTTGGCCTCTTCCTGATTACTATGGGCAATTTCAACATATTTTGCCAGCTTCTTTCTTAGGGCACATATATAAGAGGTTATAGATTTGTTTCTGAGTGGGGTTATCTTCCCATGCTTATCACATCCAGTGGCCCTCTTGGCAGCCTACCATACAGTATTTCAAATGGTGAAAACCTTGTTGATGCCTGTGGCACTTCTCTGTAGGCAAAAGTAGGTAAGGCAAGTATTGGTCCCAGTCTTTCCCTTTCACAAACCTTTTTAACACGTCTTAGGATTTGGTTAAACGCTCAACAAGACCGTCTGTCTGAGGGTGATAAGGGAGGTTCTTATGGCAGTGATACTCTAGCGGTCTGTGCAACTCCTTAACAATGCAGCACCACAATTACTAATTTGATCAGTAATAACTTTAGGTATGCCCACTCTGTTGAAAAATTTGATAAGTTGTGCTGCCACCTTTTGAGCTGTAACAGTACGCATTGGAACTGCTTCTGGGTATTGAGTAGCATAGTCACATACTACAAGGATATAAATCTATTACCTTTTTACTTTTGTTTAAAGGACCAACCACATCCATTGTAATTCTCTCAAAAGGCACATCTATCAAGGTAGGGCGCTTGTCTTTTCTAGTGACTGGGGCTACTTTCTGACACTCTGCAGGGAATTACAATAGGTAGCAACATCTTCATGAATTTCAGGCCAGTAAAATCTGTACAGCAATCTGGCAAGAGTACAATCCTTCCCTGAGTGACCAGACATAGGACTATCGTGGGCTGTCTGTAATAACTCTGTTCTATACTTCTGTGGTATAACCAGTTGTTCTGTCTGTTCCTGTGTCTGTGGTTTAACCCAAACTCTGTACAGTAACCCATTACATTTTTAAACATTGGTCCACCCTGTTTTGGTTTCACCTCCAGCTGCTTAAAACAACCCTAGCAAGAAACATTGCTAACTTGTTCTGAACGAAAATCACAATCATTTATCAACTTAGTTTCGCATTTTCATATTTTAACCCTTTATGTCCATCAATGATTTGTTGCCACAGTTTCGTCAGGCATTGTCTTTCTTTCCTGGATTTACGGATCTTGGAGCTGTGCTCAAACAGGTCTGAATCAAAATCTTTGAAAGGAAAAGTGACCCCACTGTCTGAAATTTTCTTTGCCTGAGCTCTTGTCACCACTGCTGCTAAAACATCAGGATTCACTCCTCCTTGATTATTTCAATAAATCCTGGAAAGTAATTTCCAGTAATCACAGGTAACTTTGGTACTACCCCACTTCATTTGGTGCATCACACCTTTAACGGTCAGAGTCACTTGGGTGGTGGGATAGTATCGAGTCTCCCCTTGATGCAGATGACATCAGTATACCTGGTCTCTTTGCACAGTGTTTTCCCAGCACTTTAACATGCACTAGGTCTGTCTGCTTCCCAATTCAGTGAGTCCCTTCACAGTCTTAGCCCACACCTTCACATCTGTTAAGTACTTGCCCAGTTTGCCAAGGACAAATCTGCTCCAGTGCCACTCTCTTTACTATGGCAGTTGTTTGCAAAATGGCCTGGCTTATTACAGTTACAGCAAATAACGCCTTTGGGCACAGATCTGTTACCCCTATCAGAGTTCTTATCAGGCTTGGAGTTTAAATGGGAAAAGAGTTTCTTACCGTGCTTGGCTGTTACCCGCTGCTGTGGCATTTATCTGGCAATTTGTAGTCTCGGCCAAGAAACAGCCTTTTCCCACTGTGGTCAGTGTTCCTTAACCCACAGCTGCACATTTGTAAGCAAGATGTTGATGAATTGCTCCAAGGCAAATGTGTCAATGGTCTTTGGGACTGTTTTGTCCTCTGGTTGGATCCATTTTATCAGGAGTTCTCTTAGTCGGGTGAAGGCTTCTCGAGGATTGTTGACCGTTGTACCTGAGAGATCGAAATCTCTGCCTGTAGGCCTCTCTGATGATGTCATACTTTCAGGATTTCGCTTTCACCAGGTCGTAGTTTTCTGACTGTGCAGTGCATACTGCTGTAGGTAAGTTGGGCTTTCCTGTCAGGTAAGGTACCGTCTGATTGTCCATTGCTGCTTTGGCCATTGGCAGGCTGTGGCAACTGTTTCAAAAGTTGTCAAGTATGCCTCTTATCATCTGAGGGATACAACTTTGTAAGTTTAATGGTTTTATGTTGCTTGCATTTTATTGCTCATCTGGATCTATGCCAGATTCTCTGCCTTGCTAGCTTGCAAGGCATCCAGCCATCACTGCTCCAGTCGCTGCATCTCTTCTCTCATCTGCTGTTCCTGTCGCTGCATCTCTTATTTCCTCTGCTGCTCCTGTTGCTGCATCTTTCTCTCCTCTGTGCTTCTAAATGTTGAATCTGTCTTTCTCTCTGCTTCTCGTTTTCTTTTGTTGTATAATCCACCATTTGAAAAGTCCAAATCAGATTTTCAGGTTCTGTCACTGCCTGTTCTTCTTCCATAACTTGTGTTGTCTGTACAATCTCAGCTTGGCCTTCTGTCTCTGCTAGTTTGTCTGCCATTCTCCTGGTAACCACTCCTGGACTTGCTGCTGCAGAATGAATACCTTTCTCTATGCTTCCCTGGTACTAGGTCCAATACCCATGCACAAACTCCTGTCTTAGGGGTATGCATCATGAAGATCCCACTTACGCTGACACCATCTGTCGCAAGGCACAGGTCAGAAAGCATAGGAAAACCAGGAGCAGTTATAAAATTCACCAAAATGTTTATTTACAGTAGCAGTAACATAAAAAAACTTGTTCAGTATTACTATGTACAGAGGAGAAATACAGTAGTTTACTTCAGTTTGTGTCCTTTTTCTTCTAATTTCTCTTGCAGTTGCAGCTTAGCTCTTATAAGTCCTTTCAACCCCCATCCTTAGCAAGCATCCTGTTTTTGTAAATATCAGGCAGGAGCTGCTAGAACACAGTGTGCTTCTTGAGTTGAGGCCCCTTTGCACAGCTTTTGCAAAAGGCTTAAAATTGAACTCTGGTAATCTCTAGCTTCCAACAGCTTTTTGCAGTCTTCTCAAATTATAACTATATACATTTCAACAGTAATGCTATATATTTTCCAAACAAAGGGATCCAAATATCAGTTACATTTCCATACAGCGATTTGCACATATTTTTATATTGGCAGATATGCAAGGAAGGAAGAACAGACAGCTGAGAGAGACTGGGAGACAGTGAGAGGCAAAGAATTGCTAGAGACTGTTGGAGGTGATCAAATCCAAGTCTTACAGGAAAATGTGGTTGGCAACCAGACAGAGAAGAGACAAAAAGGACAGATCTTGCATTTAAACACTTTCTGTAAAACAAATGGGACAGGGTCCTATTCTGCTCTGCCACAGGAATCCATGTTCGGGGCCTTGTGCCACACGGCAGCCACCATAGACATCTACTTTAGACACCACGCATGGCTCCAGGTCTCTGGTTTCACTTACGACCTGCAGTCCAGCATTTTGGATCTTCCTTCAAAGGGTCGATCCTGTTTGGGGACAAGGCAGAAAAGTTGAATCTTGCTTCAAGAGTCTGCTCTTGCAGCAGGTAACACAGTTAGGACTGAGGCCGTTAGGCACCAGGACCCCATGGCAAACTTCTAGCCAGCAGTATCAGGTGGGAACCGCCCCAACATTGGCCCATCCCCGACATCACCTGTGGTGTAAAGAGTGGGCGGTCCTCGGCGTGTTCTACTTCTTTTCCCGCCATTGACTTATGCTTATCTGCACCACTGCTTGACTTGTGCCAGTCCACCCACCATTTTCAATATTGCTACTACTTTATTTTGTTCGATTAGTACCCACTTGTTTAGAAATTTTCTTCTGTATGTAGTTTTCTCGACACACCTTCTAGGGCACACTTAACAAGTGTGCCTGTGGGAAGCAAATCCCGCAGGTTTTACAGTTTTATCCATCATTAGGATAAGCTTTCAGAGCTAATGCGTTTGTTGCTGGCTGATTGTTTCTGCTCTACCTCCTTGTTTCTGTCATCCATGGTTGTTCTTTTTCGGCAGGGGAAGGGCCCAGCACCCATCCCCAACCACCCCACACTACACTCCTTCTATAGGGTAGCACAGTCGTAACATTTCCTATAGTAAAGCAGGAAGGCGTGTTCAGAGGGGACACACAGTGACCTTATTTACAGGGCACAAGTAATTTAACTTGTTATAGCAAGTTCTACAAACAAACAAAACACAAAATCAAACTTTTGTTTTCATTTTCCTCCTTCTAATTACTCTGACCAGGTTATAAACCCAGTAACTTATCTGGAATGGATATCATTAACTGCAGGTACTCGGAACACTTTTCAGGAGGGCAGTTTCACAGAATTTAGACACTGACCCACATGCTGGGCCATTGGAGATCTAAGGGCTCAGCTCCAGGCAGCATGGGCAGAGATTATGCGCCTCAAATTGCATATTCAAGAGGAAATATAAGAACCACGTCATTTCCCCAAGCTCCAACAGAAGCACCTCGACCGCAGAGGGTAGTTGGTCCGGGAGGTTGGCAGGTGGTTAGGTGGCAAATCGTGCCCCCATCACCAGTGCTCTCCAGCATACCACCTCCACAAACCATATAAAAAGTACAAACCGGTATCTGCCTGTTTCTCCAAAATCAAACAAAAGGGCAGAGGACACTGCAGCACAGGAGTTAGCACAACAAAACTCACCGAAAACAGGAACCAAAACAAAAAAAGCAAAACGGAAATCCAAAAAACTTCTGATCTTAGGAGACTTCATGATTCAGGGAGCCGATAACTCATCTCCAGCCAGGGCTAATGGTCAGATGTCTCCCAAGTACATCAGCGTGGAGAGACACTGACCAATTTCTAAAATTGTTCAGGAAGCAGGAGAAAACACTGATGTCCTGGTACACATAAGGACTAATCGATCTCGCCAGCCAGTCAGTTGTGGAGACCAAGGACCACCTGACCAGGCTGGACGACAAACTATCATCCATTTTGTCCGGCATCTCCTTCTCTGAGATCCAGCCAGTCTGAGAGAGGGGGCAGATGGACGGAATGTCAGAGGGGAGATGGGAGCCAAACATGTGGCTCAAGGGCTGGTGCCCGAAAAAGGACACAAATTTGTAGGAACTGGCAACAGTTTTGGGAGCGAAAGTTCTTTAAATTTAATTTACTGCATCTGACTAAGGAGGAGTCAGTGCATTGAGGCAGAAGTTTGACGCCTTTGCAGAATATTTAAACTAGTAAATGGGGAGAGGGTGCAGTACCCATACGCTTAATGGAAGACATTCCCCCAATGCTAGTGGTCAAACAGGAGTTCAGCATGGTTGTAGTTCATTTGCATTACCAGGTAAGGAAAAGGTCCGGCTTCCCATACGTCACATGGGAAACGCCAGACCTCGCCAACAACTAACACATCGAAATCTGGCCAATGGAAAACATGTACATAATGCTCGCAGTCTGGGAAACAAGATCCCAGACCTGCAGGCAATAATGACAGAGGCTAAACTGGACATAGTATCCATTAGCAGACATGATTTACCGGAACCACACTTGGGAGACTTCAGTACCTGGCTATGTACTGTTCAGAAGAGACCGAGGGCAAAAGGGGGAGGGGGGAGTGATCATTTATGTCAATGAAAATATCTAAGCTGCAGAAATTGAGAATACAGTTAAGGAGCCAGAAGAACTGTGGCTCACACGAAATGGGACAGCCCTACAACCTGGGGTTGTCTACAGGCTCCAGACCAAGGGGAGGACATAGACACATTATTGTTAGAAGATGTACAAAACATGACAGCTAAAGGCGAGGTTCTGATAATGGGAGACTTCAACATGCCAAATACAGACTGGTCAGTACCAGCAGGAACATCTGCCAGAACTAGACACACAGTGGATTCCCTGCAGGGGAAGGCCTCAAACAGCAGGTGCTACAACCCACAAGAGACAGGGCTGTCCTAGATCTAGTACTGACTAACAGGGAAAGGATCACAGATCTCCAGGTAGGTCACCTGGGCCAGTGACCATCACATGGTATGGTTCAATTTGGCCACTAGAACTAAATCATCCCATTCCAAGGCAAAATATGGGACTTCAGAGGAGCTGACTTTGATAAGATGGCCAACAGAGTTAAGCTAGCCCTGGCAAAAAGAAATACAGGTGAGGGGTACAGGCATAGTTGGCAAGCATTAATGATGCAGTACTTGAAGCAACATCCTATTGTGTTAGACAGAAAAGGAAGTGCAAAAGAAGAAGGAAACCACTTTGGTTCTCAAAACAGTAGCAGAAAAGGTCAGAGCCAAAAGGCTGGCCTTCAGGAAATATAATGGAACGCAGCGGATGAAGATAGAGGCATACCAAACTTCCCTGAGGAAAGCAGGGAAGGCAGGCAAAGGCCAAACCGAGGAAACACTAGCACGAACAGTAAAGGAAGGAGACAAGACTTTCTATAGATACATTAGTGAAAGGAGAAAGTCCAGACGGGATATTACTAAGATCAGAGGGATAAGGGCGTGTGGAGAGGAGGACCATGTAAAAGCATCTATCCTAAGAAGATACTTCAGTATTTACTGAAGAGAAGGTAGGCAGGGCCCACAGCTCAGCACTATGGACATGGGGAGGGAGGTGCACTAGTCACTTCACAAAAGAAAGGGTCCTACAAGAGCTCGATAAGCTCAGGTTGGACAAGGCAATGGGACCAGATGGCATACATCCCAGGGTACTAAAGGAGATAAGGGTGGAACTAGCAGAGCCATTATCAGAACTGTTTAGTGAGTCTCTGAGCACAGGAGAGGTCCCAGAAGACTGGAGAATGGCTCATGTGATCCCGCCCACAAGAGTGGTAGCAGGGAGCTACAGACCAATCAGTCTTACCTCAGTAGTGGGCAAGATTATGGACGCAATCCTTAAGGAAAGGATAGTGCAACAGCTGGAATCCATAGGAGCACAGGATCCAAGACAGCATGGGTTTACAACAAGAAGGTCCTATCAAACTAATCTTGTAGATTTATTTGACTGCGTTACTAGAGTGGTGGGCCTAAGGGGAGTAGATGTCGCTTACCTGACTTCAGCAAAGCTTTCGTACTGTCTCCATAGAGATTGATTAATATGCTGGGTAAGTTCAGGGTGGGTCAGAAGTTGGTCAGCTGGATGGCAAACTGGTTGATGGGCAGGAAACAGAGAGTGGTGGTAAATGGTATACAGTCAGAAGAAATGCAAGTCACAAGTGGGGTACCTCAGGGATTTAGTCCTGGGGCCAGTCCTCTTCAATATCTTCATCAGTGACATTGCAGATGGACTGAGGGTAAGGTTTGTCTCTTTGCAGATGACACCAAGATCTGCAACAGAGTAGATGATCCAGATGGGGTGGGCAGAATGAGAAGAGATCTGGATAAACTGGCAAAATGGTCCAAAAGTGGCAAATAAGGTTTAACGCAGAGAAGTGCAAGATCATGCACATAGGAAGAGAAACCCTGAAGCCACCTATAGGTTGGAAGGGAGTTGCTGGCAGTCACAAGAGAAGAAAGACACTTGGGCATCATCATCACAGATGACCTGAAATCATCCAAGCAGACCACTAAAGCAGTAGATAAGGCTAGGCGATGTTGGGGTGTATTAGTAGGGATATCATAAGTAGTAGAGGGAGGTAATAATCCCTTTTTTACAAGACACTGGTTAGGCCCATCTGAAGTACTGCGTGCAGTACTGGAGGCCACACCTTCACAAGGACATTAACCAAATTGAGGCAATCCAGAGAAGGATTAACCAAAATGATGCAGGGACTGCATCAGAAAACATGAGGACAGATTAACGGAGCTCAATATGTATATCCTAGAGCAAAGGAGGGAGAGAGGTGATATGATCAAAATATTCAAACATCTTAAGGGCATTAACAAGGTGAAAGAGTCTAACATGTTTCAATATAAGAAAATAGCAGGACAAGAGGACACAGCATGAGATTAGGGGAGGTCAATTAAGAGTACTGTGAGGAAGTTATTTTTCACAGAAAGGGTGGTGGATGCATGGAACAGCCTACCTCAGGAAGTGGTGGATATGAATACAGTGCAGGGCTTCAAACAGGAATGGGATAGGCATAAGGGAGCAATACAGATGAGTATAAATAGATAGGCCATTGACAGAGCAAAGGCCGATGGCACATTCATAAGGTAGAAAAAGAAATGGGCAGACTGGATGGGCCTTGTAGTCCTTATCTGCCGTCAGCTTCTATGTTTCTCTGTAAAAGACGGCCCTTCAGCCTGCCTGCTGTACTGGGCCCCAACCACGACACTGGTCCTGCCTGCACTGTCAGCTTCAACAGCCGACCCGATCCGCCAGCAGAAAACCCTTGCAGGCCCACCCCTCACTCAACAAAATTGGCTACTATGTAGCGGATTCTTCCCAGAGAAAGAATCTTCCCACCACTACCACAAAAAAATCTGGGAATCACTCTTCAGAAAAACAAAGAAAAAAGCAAGAGGCGGAAATATCCCATTCAAGGTGGAGGTCCTTGGGATCGCGCTCTGCCTCTAAGAAACAGCTCCGACTCCTTCAGCCATGGCTCCAGGCTCCTTCGTCAAGGCCCTGGCTTCCAGCCCGTGTCACAGGCCACAAGGATAAAGGTTTGGGTCCTCTGCCACCCCCCTCCGCCCCAATCAAGATTAGGCCTCTGGTCCCACCGGGAGGCCGTTGCTCTGAGTCAAGGAAGGACATCAGCCTTCCCAATCGGCCTCTGTATGTAGCCTCAACCCCAGGACAGGAAAAGACCTCTGGACATTTGTCAGGAGGTGGTCTTCTCTTCCATCCAAGCAATCTAAGAAATTGGCGGAGAAATCTCCTCAACTGCTGTGGGACAAGCGTTAGGTCAATGGCATCCTCCCTCCAGGTCCGCGTCGGACCAACACCAACATCAGGACAGCCTCCCAAAAGTTTCTCATACACTGCGGAACTCCGTGTCACCCCCTCTTCCTATCGATGTCCGGACTGACGACACCCAGTGGAAGAAGAGGAACCACGCCTGTTCCTCCAGATAAGCAGATGCCCAATGGCACAGCCACATCCCACCGCTGCCCCTGTAGACCTTTGACTGTACCAGCACCAGAGCTGGCACAGGTACTGGACTGACGCTGACCAGGCGCCAGGTTCTGAACCTAGATTGAACCTAACTCAGGTCAAGGACTTATTTAGCCACTGGTGGGAAACCATCAAACCAGACATTCTGCCCCAAGGGCACAAACAGACACACTGACAAATCCAGATGTGCCACTAGCTCCGGATGGGGAACACCCACAGAACCCCACCCCAACTCCGGACAAAGAGAAATCTCTCATCCACAGTCTGATGAGGGACATGTGTAAGGAGCTACCACTCTGGATAAGCCCAAGAAAAAGGCCTCTCGAAAGAGACGCTACAGATCCAGGTCACAGAGCCCGAGTTCTTCAAGCTCCCTGGCAGGCATGGGCATAGGCACGGAAACGGCGATGAGGTCTTCCTCCATCTCCTCATATTCATACTAACCCTCTGACTCCTCCTGTCTGGACTCATCAATAGGATTTGTCTCCTCCGGACCCAGAGGGACACACAAATCTCTGGCAGACAGTCCCTCCTTCATGGAGGTTGAGACACATCCAGGCCAAAATGGGTTGGGATACTGAGGACCTAGACCCAGAGAGAATGTGTCTGGTTGTTATCCCGAACTTGTGGACACCTTCACGGATGTCAACCAGGCGGTTTGGAAGCATCCTCATTTTCTACAGCTGTCCCAAAGAAGGCTGATCGCATGTACAGGACACCCAAAGAACAACCATTCCTGGCTGAACATCCCACTGCTGACTCAGTAGTGATCTCAGCAGTGCATGACCGCTCCCAGAGACCAAGCACCTTAGCACCCAGCTACCGGATAGGGAGTCAGAACAACTGGACTCCAGGGCTTGTCCCTAGAATCACAGATCTCCCTTACAGAGATGAGGATGTCATTCTGAATCTCAGACCATGCGCTGTCCGGCCCTGATGGGTTCATAGCAGAATTGGTACTGCAAATTCTCGATTGTTCTTCTCCCATGCCTACATTCTCTATACAGCGAGATGGTTAAAGGGACTTACCAACCCCCACCCTCGTGGAGCTACACCACCAATTTTGAAGCCTGATAAGGATCCAGCAAACCCCACGGGCGATCACCTTATCTCCATCCTAAGTAAAGATTACAAAATATTCACTCTATTTGGGCCAAAAGAATAGAACACCTCCTCCTACATATTATTAATGTAGACCAATCAGGATTTATTGAAGGTCGGACTACGCCGGGTAATATCCGTGAAATCCTGATTTTGTAAGAACATGTTATCACCGGACTGATTCCTAGTCATCTTCAGCCTAGATGTTGAGAAAGGGTTTGACAGGGTGTCCTGGCCCCTTCCTTTGGAACACTCTGTGGACCTTCTATTTCCGGCCTCCTTCATAGCCTGTCTACAAAATTTATACTTCTCCCCAGAGCCTATTTACGGGTTAACGGAGGTATTTCTAATCCAGTCCGGTGGGTCGGGCACAAGACAAAGCTGTTCTCTTTCTCCAGCTTTATTTGCCATCTATATGGAACCATTGACTCAGGCATTGAGAGAGGTATGGAAATAGAGGGCATACATATTGCCCAACAAGAATACAAAATCAGCTTCATTTGATTTCCATTTATGTCTTACTCTCCTTGACCTCACCCGCACTTCAGTCCTTTCAACCTGGAAAATCTTAAAGCAATTAGAAGGACTTACAGGTTTTAAAATAAATGACTCGAAACAGAATTATTGATATACCATTTTACCACCTCTAACCTTTGAAAAGGTCGTACCCATTCACATGGCAAGCAATAAAATAAAATATTTGGATATTAATTTACCCCTTAATCCAGAGGTACTCAGGTTAATAAACTATGAATCACTAAAACTCAACATTCAGTCTGACCTGACCTGTTGGGCCCTTTAATTTTTTCCTTTCACCAAGAGTAAATGAACCAACAATTAAAATGAATATTTTACCACGCCTTTTATACTCATACAGAAGTTCCCAGTTTTCCATCGCTATTTATCTCAAATCGTGGAGTTAAACTGATTTCCACCTTTATTTGGGGACAGGGACGCCAAGGATTAAACTTTCTGTTCTAAAACTCTCCCTGGCTCAGGGTGGGTAGCACTTCTGACCTCATTCTCACGCCAAAGCATCCTTTTTTAAGAACTATACTGATGATGTTGGCGGAGATTGTCTCAACCCTTGGAAAACTCTTGAATTTCAAATTAACAACCTATTTGACCTGACTAAAATACTCTTCTCATCGGATAGTCGTTCCCTACCACCCAGATCATTCACTAAAATAACTGCTCACACATACCAAATATGGAAAAGACTACAAATCTAACTAAAACTTTTCACTCTATATATGAAAAACGGCAAATTAATTTCAGAGGATCAGTCATTTCTCCCAAATATTACGGACCTTTCCTTTTAAAAGATGGCGACGGATGGGACTCTCTCATTATCAGTTCTTATCACCCCAGGGTATAAGCCCCTTTGACTCATTAAAACTCAGTTTAATTTACTTACTCTGACCAATTTCAGTTATTTCAGACTGTAAACTATTTTAAGAAATCTACATATTCAGCTAATTCACCGACCTGGGTGTACTGAGAATTTTTGAGAGAGCTTATCCAGGGAAATCTGAAGACTCCTCTTATTGGGAACTTACAGTGCCTTCAGAAAGTATTCACTCCCTTGATTTTGTCACATTTTGTTGTGTTACTACTGAATTTTTAATGCATTGAAATTATTTTCCCTTGATTCACAGCATACTCAACAATTTAAAGGGGCAAAATATTTATATTGTATAACAAAATTTTATGAAACAGTAAAACTGAAATATCTTGTTTACTTAAGTATTCACCCCTGAGTCAATACTTTGTAGAAGCGCCTTTGGCAGCAATTACAGCTTTGAGTCTTCTTGGTATGTCTGTATCAGCTTTGCACATATGGATTTGAATTTTCGCCCATTCTTCCTTGCAGATTTGCTCAAGCTGTGTCAAGTTGGATGGGGAGCTGCGGTGAACCGCAATCTTAAGTCTTTCCACAGATTCTCAATGGGATTTAAGTCTGGCTTTGGCTGGGCCACCCAAGGACATTCACCTTCTTGTTCTGAAGCAACTCCAGTGTTGCTTTGGCTGTATGCTTGGGGCGTTGTCCTGTTGGAACGTGAATCTTCACCCCAGTCCAAGGTCTGTTGCAGACTGATGCAGGTTCTCCTCAAGGATGTGCCTGTATTTGGCTCCATTCATTGTTCCTCTATCCTGACAAGTTACCCCAGTCCCTGCCCGCTGAAAAGCATCCCCATAACATGATGCTGCCACCACCATGCTTCATGGTAGGGATGGTGTTACATGGGTGATGAGCTGTCGGTTTGCGCCAGGCATAGCGCTTTGCATTCAGGCCAAAGAGTCTAATTTTTGTTTCATCAGACCAGAGAATCTTTTGCCACATGGTCTCAGAGTCTGCCACGTGCCTTCTTGCAAACTCCAGGCATGCTGTTACGTGCTCTTTCTCAGGAGTGGCTTCCATCTAGCCACTCTCCCATAGAGGCTATATCTGTGAAATTCTGCAGAGATTGTTGTCCTCTGGACAGGTTCTCCCATCTCGGCCATGGAACTCTGTAGTTCTGTCAGGGTGGTCATTGGGTTCTTGGTCACTTCCTGACCAAGGTCCTTCTTGCCCGGTTGCTCAGTTTGGGAGGACGGCCTGCTCTAGGAAGAGTCTGGGTGGTTCCTTAATCTTTCCATTTCCTAATGATGGACTTGACTGTGCTCCTGGGAACTTTCAGCACCCTAGAAATGTTTTATACCCTCCCCAGATCTGTGCCTCCTCACAGTTCCACGCACGGAGTTCTACAGACAGCCCTTGGTCTTCCTGGTAGAGTTTCTGCTCAGACATGCACTGTCAGCAGTGGGACCTTATATAGACAGGTGTATTTCCTCTGAAATCATGTCAACCATTTGAACTGACCACAGGTGGACTCCATTCAAGTTTGAGTGATCTCACAAGGAAATTGGATGCACCTGAGCTCAATTTGGAGTGTCATAGCAAGGGGCGAATACTTATCAAATCGACATTTCAGGTTTTACTTTTAAATTACATGTACAAAAAATTCCAGAAGTTTCATTCCACATTGACATTATAGAGTAATTTGTGTAGATACGTGACAAAAACTCACATAAATATATTTTAATTTGAGTTTGCAACATCACAGAATGTGACAAAATCAAGGGAATGAATACTTTCTGAAGGCACTGTATATAAGACACTGAGGGAGGGATCAGACTGTAACACTTTGCCAGTTCTAATGGAATGGAACAAAGATCTCGACCTAGAGATAACCTGGGAGATTTGGTCGGAGGCAACAGTAGCGGTTGTCAAGATTACTTCCTCGCCCACAATGTCGTGAGTTCGCCTAGAAGTGCAGAATGAATTGTTTTTTTTTGTTTTGTTTTGTTCCCTGGCAATTCTCAGCAACTACTTGCCAGAAGAGGTATGGTTGGTGTTGGTGCAATTGTGGTGGTCATCGTGCCTCACTGAGCCATATCCGCTGGCAATGCCCATACCTCATGCCTTTTTGGTTGACACTTAAAATAGAAATTTCAAACTGTTTGAATGAAAACGTTGAACTGACAGTCGATGGTCCTGCTTGCCATTTACCCCGATCACACTCCACCCTGGAATAAAACACTTTTCCAGTTTTTTATTAGCAGCTAAGGAAGCATTAACTAGATGTTGGATGACTAATAAGTTACCTACTGTGGTAGATTGGAGAACTGTTACGAAGCAGATTTACTATACTGAAGGCCTCAACTCCAAAATTCAACATTGAGAACCAAATTCTATCACGGAGGTGGCAGCGATGGTCTATATACCAAGCTACGTGGATCTGGACTTTTCTCCTTATCCGTGTAGGTGGGCTGAGGGTGGAGGACCCAGATCTCAATAGAATAGATCCACTCTGAGGATGGGGATAATCAAAACAGAGAAATTGGATACGGAGACAAAGGGTATTTTCCCAGAAAATTGAAATTTTGGAGTTGTGGATATATTAATAGATAGAAATGATCATGACCATAATATTTAGACAATCTGGTTGGTAGCTATACATTATATGGATATTCTTTATAAAAAAAAAAAAGGATAAACTAAGTCAGCAGTATCAAATGTACCTCATATGTACACTCACTATTTTGAACCTGTGTTTAATAAGGAACAATGTAATTATACATACTATGCTGTTCAAAAAGATGTGTAATAAACTTAGTAAAAACTAAATTAAAAACAAACAAAAAACAACTGGACTCCATGGGGTGTAAGTTGTACTCTTCCATAACCTGCAGCATTAGGAGTCTGAATTTTCTGACCCATATGGTCTAATTTCAGAACACTCTCTGGGAATGAGCTAGACTTTCTGCAGGAACTACCAGACTGTCCGCAGAAAACAAAGCTTACAAAACTCCTACAAACTGAGATCGAATGTTTGGCTTACATGTGCTCCAATCTCGTCTGATTCTGCAACGGGTGTGCCTCGCCGTCATTCTTGGCTTCAGGTCTCGGGGTTCACAGAGGATGTTCAGTCGAACTCCCTAACGCACCCTTTTATGGATCTGTCCTCTCTGATGAGGACACTGAAAAGGTCATTAACAGGCTCCAGGATTCTGGGAAGGCATTGCTGACAGTTCAGTCCATGTATCGCCAAAACAGGGACCATTTCATAGATCTCATTTTCGTGGCAGAGGTGGCCAGCAATAACAGCAACCCTGCTTTCCAGCAACAACAGCCCCAGTGGGGAGGCTGTAGCTGAGTGGAGCCCACAAGGATCTGCAGGACCCTCCTCTCATCAGGCAAAACCAACCCCAGGCCGCCTTTGACCCTCCCACTGCCAGACTCTCCATTGGATCCGCTTCCTCCCCCAGCACCCCGGCCAGGGAGGCGGTCGGAGGATCGCCACTTCACGCCACTGCATGGAGGAAAGTGACCTCCCACCAGTGGGTCCACCAACTCATTGGAGAAAGGACACTGTATAGTTCATCCAACTGCCACTGACAGACCCCTCCGTCCCATTACTCCACGGAACACGCAGATCTGATCCGTTCAGAGATCCAAGCCCTGCTAGCCAAGAAGGCCATAGAACTGGTTTCCCCACTCAGAGAGGAACAGAATTCTACTGCAATTCTTCCTAGTCCCAAAGAAGACGGGCGAACCTGAGACCCATCTTAGATTTCAGCTAACTGAACCACTCTGTAGAGTACAAAAGGTTCAGAATGGTCACACTCCAGAATCTGCTCCTAATGATTCATCAGGAAGACTGACTGGCATCATGGGACATGCAAGACTCTGACCTCCACATTCTAGTGGCAAAGCCCCAGGAGATAACTCAGATTTGCATTTCAGGGCAAACATTTCCAATTCAGGGCACTACCCTTGGCCTCTCATCGGCACCAAGAGTCTTCACAAAGTGCCTCACTGCGGTAGCCGCAGCAGTCAGAAGGATGGGTCATGACATGTTCCCATACTTGGACGATTGGCTCTCACAGCACCGTCAAAGGAAACTACAGAGATCCATTGGGACACCTGTTCTCTTTTAGAAGAACTGGGCATCACTGTCAACGTCCCGAAATCCTTCCTGACTCGTCCCAGAACCTGATTTTTATTGGACACCATTCGAGGGAGAGCCTTCCTGCTGGAGAGAGCAGCCCGGGCTTCAGGTCCCAGCCCAACACATCTCTTCAGCCCCTCGTGGTACCAGCCAGAACCCTGTAGCCGCTTAGGCCATCATCACAGTCCCATTTGTGAGACAGCGTATGAGGACAATTCAGTGGACCCTTCGCATCCAGTGGGACCAAAATGGGACGACCTGGACCTTCCAGTCTCCGTCACAAGGCTGGTACGACAGGAACTCCAGTGGTAGATGACATCACCTTCCTTGCTTGCAGGGATGCCATTCCAAATGGAAGCGCAGGACCAGATCCTGACGTCTGATGCCTCAGACACAGGATGGGGGCTCATCTAGGCGTTCAAGGACACAGGGTTCCTGATCCATGATCAAGGAATATCTCCACATCAGTGTTTCAAAATGAGGCCATTCTCTACGTCATTGCAGGCTTTGAGCTCGGTTCTCGGACTAGATCAGCCTCCTCACGTACGGACAGACATGTCGGGTGGTATTTTATATCAACAAGCAGGAGAATACACTTCTGCCCACTCTGCAGGGAAGCAATGAGAGTGTGGGATTCTGCCACCTCATCACCTGATGCTCGGTGATCCTTGTCCCCAGGGTCCAGAATACCTTGGCAGAAGCTCTGAGCCAAACATGGTTGAGAGCGCACGAGTGGTCCTTCTCCAGTCTGTAGTTGACAAACCATTCGTCAAATGTGGGACATCCGAACTGGATCTGTTCACCTCCCCTACCAACACCAAAACTGCCCTGTTTTTGCTCGCTGAGATCCCGCACCTGGTGTTTTCTGGCAAGACCTGTTGTCCCTCTCCTGGAAGGGAGATTCCTCTGTGCCTTTCCCCTGTTTCCACTCCTTCAGAGGGTCCTCCTCAAGGTGCAAGCAGAAGGCGACAGTGATCCTGATGGAGCCACTATGGCCTCAACAGATACGGTTCCCACCTTACCATTGAGCACCTGCTTACTCTCCCAGGACAAGGGACTTTGGTCCACCCAAACCTGTGGTCCCTCCACCTTTGTGCATGGCTTCTGAGGACTTAGGCTCCATTTCAGAGTTTCTGACAAGGTTGCCGATGTGATAAATCACGGCTAGAAAACCTTCCACTAGAGCCATACACCATGAAATGCGAGTGTTTCTGTTTGAGGACCATGGCTCGTCACCTTGACCCTTTGGCCTGTCCGGTGACTGTTCTCCTTGAGTACCTCTTATCCTTTTCGGATTCAGGTTTGGAGTTACGCCTCCATTAAGGTGCATTTGGCTGCTCTTTCTGCCTATCACACCCCTGTTCAAGGCAGAACAGTGGCACAGTTGGAGGTAACCCATGATCTTCTGAGACACAGCTCTTGCAGCAGGTTACACCATTAGGACTGAAGCCGCCAGGCGCTAGGGACCCAACGGAAAATACTAGCTAGCTATCTACAGCGGGACCGCCTCGACGTCCTCAAATGCCAGGCGTAAAAGGGGCGGTCCCGCCAGATTCCTGAGTTCTTTTCCCCGTCAGAGACTTAGCTACCTGACCTGGCTTCAGTCTAGCGTTGACGCGTGAATAGTTCTTTTTCGACAAAATTTTCGAAAAATCAGAATCCTCTTCAAGCAAGATCTTGATGTCATCACCAACGGGCCATCCTTGATGCGCTTGTGGAAAGCAGATCCCGTTCAAGGACCCCCACCGGCCTGCGTCCGGTGCCTAGGCCCAGACCACGATACCCGGGCCTGTCCTTCTTGCCAAGGGTTCAATAGCGTACCGGATCCGGCGTCAGAGGGCTTTGCAGGCGTTTCTTCTGGAGGAACAACTGAAGACCATGTCCTCCAAGGGAAGCTCCAGGGTCCACAAGCACGGAGAAGAGAAGGAGAAGCCCCCTCCAGGTCCCCTTCTGGGGTTCGAGTCCGTAGCTCGGTTGAAATCTCCCGGCTGCAATCAAACCTTCACCTCAGGAGAAATCCGCCAGGCCTTCCTCCCCTCCAGGGCCTTGGCGAAGTCCGAGAACGACACCATCACCACCGCAGAGTCGGGTTCCGCTCCTCGGTACCCGGCGTCAGGTCTTCGTCGGTGCCTCCACGCAAGGCGTTGGAGCTCACGCCTTTAAAAGGCCTGTAGCCCAGGCGCCCGGCTCGGCGCTGTCAGCCCGTCTTGCCTTCTTCCCTGGAGCCGCCGTCGGTCCGGCGCCGGCCCGTATCAGCGGACGCGGTAGGGGACCGGCGCCCGCCCCTCCTGAAAAGAAGGCCATGTTGCCTCCGACCGACATCGGTCAGGAGCCTCTGCTCGGAGGAGGACCTAGAGCAGCCGAGGACCAGGCAGGCGACCCGGTCCCGTAGGTACTCCCAGGGATCCCTACGCCATTACCAGAGCCCCCTGTGGAGCCGGCCGGGACCCGACGACCGCCCACCGGCACCGGCGTCGTCGAGCCTCTCTCTAGTGGAGTGAAAGATCTGTTCACCTACTGGTGGGATACCATTAAAAGACATGGTTCCCCCCTCCTCCTCCTCCTCCTCCTCCTCCTCCTCCTACTCGGTTCCTGCCCCCCTCGCCGCCAGGGTCGGCAGGCCGTGTTCCTCCTCCCGGGAGCCTAGAACCCCCCAGGGAGACCTGATAAGCGAGACCTCCGTCGAAATCCTCTTCTGGATCACCCAGCCCCAAGAGACCCAGGAGAGCGCCGACGTTCGCCTTCAGCGGAGGACACGGGATCAGACTACTCTACCTCTAGATCCCCATCTCCACTCTCCATCCTTCTCCGGACCCACGTGAGATGCCTAGATCTCCTCCGGATGATCCCTCGTTCCTTGATATTATGAGACATATACAGAGAACATGGGATGGGATGCTGAAGACTTAGACCCGAAGAGTGCGACTAGCCAAATATCTTGACAAAGGACCCAAGCCTGTGGTGGTACCACCTTGGTTGACACTTCGTGGGCGTCACCAAGGCTGCGTGGAAGTGTCCACACTCGCTCCGGCGAGACCGAAGAAAGCTGATCGCTTGTACAAGGCTCCTAAGGACGACCAGTACTTGACGCAGCATCCTCAGGCCGATTCTCTGGTCATCACAGCCTCACATGACCCGGTCACAGAGGCCACAACATTTGAGCACCCTGCCACGGACCAGAGTCCAAACAACTGGGCGCATTGGGTAGGCGCACGTATGCTTCCGCTACCTGCGCCATCAGATCCCTGAACTATTTAACCCACATGGTTCAGTTCCAGAGCAGCTTTGTGGGAACAGGGTCTGGAAGCGGCTGAAAAGATGCCCGAAGGTGAGCAGAAGGAGGAGATGCTTCAGCTCCTCCGTGCAGGTTCAGGCGTTGGGACCCAAGTGCTAAGACGCGTATGACTCCAGCGGACTCATCGCCCGACAGCAGCTTCTGGCGTTTGCCTCGGAGACACTCTTGGTTGCGTCTCCGGTTTCACCAGACGTCCAAAAGAACATCTTGGACGCCCTTTTGAGGAAAGTATTGTTTGGTAATCCTACAGAAAAGATCCTTACCAAACTCCAAGAGGCGGGAAGGCGGTAAGGTCAGTTCAGGCCATGTACCGACTAAGCTTGGTTCCTTCGTAGGAACAACAAAACCGTTCTATGCTGGGACGCAGAGGCAACAGACCCACTCCAGCTGCACCTCAGAGGGCTCTGGTTTCGTGGGAGCCAGGGCAAACACCCGCCAGCCGAGGCCAGCGTTCTCCTAGGCAGGCCCAGCCAGCGGGTCCATCTGCCGCCACAGCCTGACTCCTTGCGGACCCCGCCCCTCAGGATCAGCGGGAGTTTATAGTCGGAAGTCGCATTGCAGCTTCCTGCCGGGATGGCAGGCCATACCACCCACAGGTGGGTTCTTCAGTTGGTCAGTCTAGGCCACTTTATAGAATCGCAGGAAAGCCACCCTCGAGGCCTCCTTTGCTCTCCGGTATCAGGGTCAGCACAAAGCGATCTGGCACAAAGAAGTACTTTCAGCTACTGAGGGAAGCGATGAAAGTACGTCCCAGAGAACCAGAGGGACTAGGATACTATTCCACTTCTTCCTGGTTCCCAAGAAAACAGGGGACCTCCGTCCAATCTTGGACCTCAGCGACCTCAATGTGTCGGTCACTTACAAGAGATTCCGCATGGTGACCCTCCAGGTCTTATCCCCATGCTCAAACAGGGCCGCCTTTTAGCGTCTCTAGACATACAGGATGCCTACCTGCACATCCCTATAGCTCAGGCAAGGAGGTTCCTGCGCTTGAGTTTCTCGACCACCACCTTCAGTTCCGAGCCCTTCCTTTCGGACTGTCTTCGCACCGAGGTCTTTACCAAGTGCATGGCAGTCGTGGAGCGTCTCTGAGGAGACAGGGCCACTACGTGTTCCGTACCTGGACGACTGGCTTCTCATGGCCGCCTCCAGAGGCGTTGCTTCTTGCAATCAAGAGCACCCAGGATCTGTTCCGATCCTGGGCTTCCTCATAAATTACGAAGTCTCTCCTGGTACCGTCATAGAAACTGCAGTTCATAGGAGCAGTTCTGGACACTGTTCGGGAAGAGCCTTTCTTCCGGCCGACAGGCGGGCGCATCAGATCCCTCATAAGGGACCTATCACTAAGCAAGGTTGTACCTGCCAGGTGGGTCCTTTGCTTGCTCGGACACATGGCTGCGGCCATTCCTACTGTCCTTCGCAAGACTCCACATGCGCATTACTCAGTGGATGCTCAAAGTGCAATGGGACCAAAGGCAAGACCACTTGCAGCATCCGGTCAGACTCACGAATTCAGTGATTCAAGACTGGCAGTGGTGGCTAGCCCCAGGGTCGCTCTCATCAGGCGTCCCGTTCATTGCGCCGTCCCGGAGGTCACCCTCACCACAGGCGCTTCCGGTCTTGGGTGGGGGCACACCTGGACGGGGTAAAGTCCCAGGCACGTGGACCCAGATGGAAGCTCACCTTCACATCAGCGTGCTGGAAATCAGGCGGTCCTCTATGCCTGCAGGCTTTTCAGTCAGTTATCCCACCGTGTACTCTTCTACTTCAGACAGACAACACGGCGGTGATGTATACCTCAACAAACAAGGGCGCTCACTCTTACCCCTTTGCAGGAGGCCATGAGAGTGTGGGATTGGGTAATCAGACACGGCGCGAATCTGATCACTGTGCACGCTCCCGGAGTGGACAACACGGTTGCAGAGCGGCCTGAGTCGTTCTCAGGCCAGAGTCCACGAATGGGAACTCCTTCAAGAGGTAGCAGAGGATCTGTTTCTTCGATGGGAACTCCAGATCTGGACTTGTTCGCCTCCCCATCCAACGCAAAACTGCCCAATTTTTGCTCGCTAGATCCAGGGCCTGGTGTTTTCTGGCGAGGCGCGTTATCCTCTCCTGGGCCAACAGATTCCTCTCGCTTCCCTCCTTTCCCGTTGATCCAGAGAGTTCTTCTCAAACTGCGAGGGAGCAGCAATAATGATCCTAGTGGCCCCATTTTGGCCCAGACAGATTTGGTTCCCTTTGTTGATTCAACTATCTGGAACCCCGCTCCCGTTGCCGCTCAGCTCCCACTTACTGTCTCAGGAGAAGGGTTCACTTGTCCACCGGACCTACGTTCCTTGAACCTGCATGCTTGGCTCCTAGAGACATAGCAATTTTGCGTCGAGGGTCTGCAGAGGTTGCAGAAGTCCTTTCTGCAGCCAGAAAGCACGACAGCATGCGACGTCACGCCATGAAATAGGCGCCGTTTTT
This sequence comes from Neoceratodus forsteri, assembly GCA_016271365.2. Lineage (NCBI taxonomy): Eukaryota > Metazoa > Chordata > Ceratodontiformes > Ceratodontidae > Neoceratodus > Neoceratodus forsteri. The sequence continues at coordinate 924,477,484 of CM028135.1, read as the reverse complement.
AATGTATGGTCGAGCCGCGACCTTTCCCCTTTAGGTTGTCCTGTGGGAGTAATATTAGAATATTTGCTCTCCCTCTTTCATTCGGGTCTAGCATACTCCTCTATTAAGTGCACCTCTGTGCCATTACCGACACCACCTCCCGGTGGAAATCGTACAGTGGCTCAGGTGGGCGCCTCTCGGAATTTCTTAGGGAGTGTTGCACCTAGGCCTCCTATTAGAGACCCTGTGCCTCCATGGAATTTGCTTTTGTCCTTGAACAGCTCACGCTTCCCTTTGAACCTCCGCGGATTGCGAGCTCGTTTTCTGTCGTGGAAAGCGTTGTTTTTAGTTGCTGTTACCTCGGCAAGAAGAATTTCTGAACTTCACGCTCTCATGTGCAAAGAGCCTTATTTAGTTTTCCACGGGACAGAGTATCCCTGAGGACGAACCTAAATTCTTGCCTAAGGTGGTTTCTTCACTCTCTCTGAACCAGGATATCGACCTTCGGTCTACTTCGAACTACTCTAATAGAGGAGAGGCTCTGCTCCATACCTGGATGTTCACCGCAGCCTGAGGTTTTACCTCAACAGAACTCAGTCCTTTCGTAGTTCTGAGCAGCTTTTCATTTCCTTCTCTGAGAGAATGATGGGCCAATCAGTATCCAAACAGTCCTTTCTGCTGGCTTGTCCAGTGTATTTCTCACTGTTATGGTATCAAACAAAGCCCTCCCGGGTACAGTCCGGGGTCATTCCACTAGAGGTGGCTACTTCCTTTGCAGCGCTCAAAGCGTTTCCACTTCTGCTATATGCGCTGCAGCCACTTGGAGTTCTGTGCATACCTTTATCAGGCATTATAGCCTGGACATCGCCTCTCGGCGAAGGGCTGGTTTTGGTTTGGCGTGCTTCAGGGTCTCCTGTCCTAGGTTCAGGACCTGGTTTTTATCTTTATTTTCCTCCTCCGGATTTTCTGACAGCGTTACTGTGGAATCAGTCTAATGGTGTAACCTGCTGCAAGAGCTGTGTCTCAGTAAGATAGTACAGTTACGTAAGAACTTCCGTAACAGTAGATCTTCGAACAGCTCTGCAGCAGGTACTATCCTGCCCACCTTCCCCTTGGAGGAAGCATGGCTCAGTCTTTCTGAGCAGGAATTGTTATCTTTCTGTCTTCTGACTGGCGAATCCTAGGTCTCCCATTTTGATGTCAGCCTGCGGCAAGAAGTCTCGGCCGGAGAACTGGGAATCTGCGGGACCGCCCCTTTGTACCACGCCTGGCGGAGGCGGGACTGGCGTCGGGCGGTCCCGCTGATGTTACAGCTAGAATTTTTCCGTGGGGTCCTAGCGCCTGGCGGCTTCAGTCCTAATGGTGTAACCTGCTGCAAGAGCTGTTCTCGAAGATCTACTGTTACGTAAGTTCTTACGTAACTGTACTCTTTCCTTAGTGGTATCTTGCATGTTAAGCCTCCCATCGGGGACCCTGTGCCCCCTGGGATCTACTGTTTGTTTTGGAGAAGCTGATCTTACCCCCTTTTGAATTGGCGTAGATTGCAAGCTACATTTTCTATCTTGGAAGCGTGTTTAGTTGCTATTACTTCTGCTCGAAGAATCTCCGAGCTTCAGGCCCTGATGTGCAAGGAGCCTTATTTGGTGTTTCACAAGGACAGGGTGGCCTTGAGAACCAGTCCTAAGTTTTACCCAAAGTGGTATCTGACATGACCCTAAATCAGGACATCCAGCTTTTGTTTTATTTCCCTAATCATACAAATAGGGGAGAGCTCTTCTCCACACTCTAGATGTGCATCAAAATTGCGATCTTACTTCAAGTGGGAGCTCTTGCGGCGAGCTATAACATTCAGGACTGCTGCAGGCACTAGGACCATCCGGAAAACTCAGCCAGCAGTATACAGCAGGACCGCCCTCAACACCGCCCTCACTTAACGCCGGCTCCTGGTACAAAATGGGAAGACCCAGCTCCACCTCAGTTCTTTTCCCACCATGTCCCACAGTGAAGAGAGAAGATCTACACTCAGCTTGCCAGAATCGGCAAGATTTTCTTCAAAACCCGCTTTTCTTACCGTTTTCAATGTTTTTTCTAGTTTATCCGACCGGGACCATTTCCGACTGTTTTTGAGATTATTCGACGGATGTGTTCTCCGTCGTCGGCCTTCACCTGAACACCATCAAAACAAGTGTGAGTGTGGGAGGCAGGATCCCGGCCAGGGCGGCCATCAACGCTGTGTTTTCTGCCCTCGGGCGGACCACGACTGCGGCCTGCTCCGCCTGCTGGGCTTTTACTAGCGGACCGCATCCATCGTCTGAAGGCTTTTTCTGGTGAAGAAGATGGATCTACACTCCTCCGAGGAAACGCAAAGAGAAGAAGCATCACGGTAAAGACCGTAGTCGGTCCCGGAACCGTCGCAGTCCCAGTCTCATGGCCCTCTTCCATGAAGGCCCGCCCTTTGGGATCAGGAGAGCATCCGAAATCGTCTCAGGCCAAGGCCGGTCCTTCGGTGAGAAGCCGCCAAGCCAAGATAACCCCACTAAGGGTTACCACAAAGCCCATGGAGGTGAAAGCTGCGGCCCCATCTCCCAAAGCACTCCATCGTCAGTACCACCACAAAGCCGAGTTGGAGGTCAAGGTGGGTATTGGCTGTGGAAAACCAACATCCGTGCCTAAGTCCTCCTCCCCTTGGTCCCCAGGAGGACTCTCCTTGTGAGCCCAGCGTCCCGGATACTCCTTTTCAGGGCCAGCGGCAGAATTTTTATGTGCCAGGGCCGACGTCAGCGGGTCCTCATGTATACTGCTGGCTGAGAAGTTTTCCGGATGGTCCTAGTGTCTGCAGCATAGTCCTGACTGTCATAGCCTGCTGCAAGAGCTCCTCTCAAAGATCTACTGTTATGGTAAGTTCTTAGTAACTATACTTTATTTGTCCAGAACCAAGGACAACAGGCATTCCGACCAGTTGTTTGTCTACTTTACTCCCGGAATCCTAGGGGCTCCTGTGACCAAACAGACACTGTCCAAGTGGCTACTGCATTGTATTTCTTTCTGTTACCAAAAACATAACAAACCCCTACCAGGACCTCTCCGAGGTTACTCAACAAGAGATGTAGCAGCTTCCTTTGCCATGTTGAAAACGTATCAGCATCAGACATTTGTCGCGGCAGCTACAAGGCACACAGTCCACACTTTCATTCAGAATTACAGTCTGGACATTGCCTCGAGACGCAGAGCAGGCTTCAGCCTTGCAGTTCTGCAGGGTCTCCTCTCGTAAGGGATATTCCTTCCCTTCTCTCTTGGTTCTCCTACCACCCGAGCCATTGTCTTTCGTTTATACTGCTTGGGATGAGTCTAATTCCGTTACCTGCTGCAAGAGCTGACTCTCGAGTAAGATGGTACAGTTATGCAGAACTTACCGTAACAGTAGATCTTACTTCGAGAGGATTTCTACAGTAGGCAATATACTCGAGACTGACAGTGACGAGACCCCGAGAAAAAATTTCTTAACTAGCAGTCCTGGCGAGGACCGCCCCTCGTCAGGTGACCGGTGTCAGGAGACGTTGGTATAAAGGGGCAGTCCCTGAAGCCCACCTTCCAGTTCTTTCCGCCGTTAGCTCGTGCAGCTCCTCACGGAAAAGTTTGTTGCTTCGTCAGCATCCCTTCATCGTTTTTACCGAATAATTTTGACTTTTAGAACATTTGTCAGGTCATCGTCGGTGTATGTAGTCCCCCTACACCCTCGAGCACAAAAATAAATGCGACTAGATGCTGGCCTAACTCCTGACAAGGACGGCCATTCCTGTACTTGTTCTGTCTAGGCCCCGATCACCCGGTCGAGAAGTGCCAACACTGCCTCAGCTTTAACGTGGCTACCCGGAAAGGCGCAGCAATCCTGGAAGCCCACATCTTGAAGAAAAGATGAGTTCGATGGAGAAGGAGCTCAAAAACTGAGGCAGGCATCTACTTCCCGAAGGCCAGCCGGAAGAAAGACACGGAGAGGCACGGGACAAGGTCTCCTTCACTGCGTCTCCCTCGGGAGTCGCCGGACTGCGGCAACGTCCCTCCGGGGACTGCTCCTCGACGCCGCCTCGGAGGTTCTGAGGCGGCGGGCCCGCCTGTCTGGCTCGCGCCTCAGGCCTTCGGGTTGCCTCCAGGCATTGGAGGCCTCCGCCCCCAGTTCAGCCGTAGGCCGCGGCCTACTGGCGTGGGCGATTCTGGTAAACGGATGTTGGCTCCTCTGGCGTCGGCGGAGAAAGCCGTTAGGCGCGCGACCGCCGGGCAGCGGCTCCCTCCTGCTGGACCAGGCGATCTCCCTCTCGGTCTGCCTCTGGCGAAGGTCCCATAAGTCAGGCGCCGGCTCCTCCGGCGCCGCTGGGATCTCGCTTAAAGCCGCACGGAGTTCGTCCGACATCCGGTCGGCGAAAAGAACCGACAACGGACCCCCACATCCGTCATCCCCAGTTCTCCGCAGACCTCGCTGCCTTCTGAGGACCCAGAGTCCCCAGCCCGACCTAGAGATTTTCCCTCCATCCCGAGGCGACATTGGGGTTCCTTCTCAGTTCGGACCGTCCTCCTTTAGGTGTGCCAGATCTGGCGTCGGTTCCCTGGGCCCGGCTCCGACACCGATACCTCCAACACGGGGCCTCAACGCGGTTTTACTGACTCGGCAGACATCCCACTCCCGGATGTTGCCCCACCTCGGACCCTCCAACCTGGAACCGCCCGTGAGGCTGCCGGCTGGGCCATCTGCTCCTAATCTCCACCAGCTCCCGGATACCCACCTTCCTATCCGGCCGGCGTCGTATCCGGGACCACAGTATCAAGCGCCTCGAAACAGGCGCCGGCCTTTCCGCCCGCCGCAGTACCCGATGCCTGGTTTTCCACCAACAGGTCTTGGATACTCTCCGTATGGGTACAGTCCATACCTTATCCCCCCCTCCACCGCCCCAGCCGCCGGTGGATTGCAGGAGACTCTGGCCTCCTGGTGCGCTGAGGCCAAGGCTCAGCTCACCAGGGAGGTGGAGACCGCTACCGATGATGGTGCCATCTCAGGTTCCGTCGTCCACGGTGGCACACTCCCTCACCACCTCCGGACACCAGGGCTCTCCCTCTGGGTCCTGAGAGGGCAGGATATGCTTCCCAGGTACTTCCCAAGGGTCCGTTCCTCCGCGGGTCTGGAAAGGGAGTCTTTTTCCTCTTCACCCTCCGGACTTCTGGACGGTTGCTCAGAAAGGACGACGAGCCGCGCTCTCCGTCGAAGCCCAGGCCAAGGACTCCTCCAAGTCTGCTCCGGAAGATCCTTCCTTTACAGAGTTGCTACGAAAATCCAGGAGGTTCATCAGTGGCACTCTTTGGAACCAGACCCTCAGCAGTTGAAACTCGCCGAGCATCTGGATCTGCCCGTGACAGTTCCTACTTTGGTGCCACCCTGGATGAGAGCCTCACGCTGACCTTGTTACCACCATCTGGAAGCAGCCGTTGGCTCTAGCCCCACTTCATGGTCGAATAAGCTATACCAGGCTCGAGGGTATTGATTTTTAGATTCTCACCCTCATGCCGACTCGGTAGTGATAAGCGTTGCTCATGGCCGGTCGGCTAACCCAAAACATCTCAGCTCATCGCCACCTGACAAAGAATCCCGCCTACTGGACCAGTATGGAAAATAGATCTTCGCTTCCTCCACGCTGGGAATTAGGGCCCTGAACTATGTTGGTCATATGGGGACTACCAGAAGGCGATTCTTACTCAGGTGAAAACCAAACTAGACTCCCTGCGGACTCACAGTCGAGCAGGAGTTGGCTGATCTTGTCCACTCTGCACGTTAGGCCAGTCAACACATGCTTCGTGCGACCTGCGATGCAGTGGACACTGCTGGAAGGAGCTCAGCTTTCGCCGTGAAACTGCGTAAATCATGCTTGGCTCCGTGTGTCAGGGTTGGTCCCGGAAGTGCAGTCACTATCCAGAGCGCCCTTCCGGAGATCATGCATGTCGGTGGCGATGTCAAGGACATCATCACTGATTTGCGGGAAAGGGGATGGCACTGAAGTCCGTTGACTCCATGTACTATCCCCACCAGCGCCTGTGCCGTCCCTTGCAGACGGAATCGCCCGGCAGAAACCCCAGGAAGGCGGGCCACAAAGCAGACGGGCCCCACAGCTGCTAAGCCCCCACCCACCCAAAAAGCAGGGGTGCTTCAACGTGGCGCTGCCCACACACTTGACTCCTCTCCTCTCCCACAGCCTCTGGACTCCTCGGAGAAACCGGTAGAGGAGGTTTTCCCTCCACCTTCTGGAATGGGAGAGGATAACATCAGATTCTTGGGTGCTCCAGCTGATGCAGAAGGACACTCGATAGAGTTTCTACAGAAACTGCCTCCCCACCCCACCCCCAAAGTCGTCATATTCACGGGAGACGTCTTCTCTTGGTCATGGAAGAGATTTCAGCTCTGCTACTGAAAGAAGCAATAGAACCCGTCCTCTTCATCTTCATGGGACGGGTTACTATTCCCATTTCTTCCTGGTCCCAAAGAAGACAGGAGATCTCAGACCTATTCTAGATCTCAGTTCCTGAATCTTTTTGGAATACAAAAGGTTCAGAATGCTCGTTGCAGAGCCTTCTGCCCTCCTTCAGTCGGGACAATGGCTATGTGCTCTGGATATGCAGGATGCTTACCTGCACATTTCCATTCGCCTGTCTCATCGCAAATATTTTCGTTTTTGCGTTCCAGGGTACCACTACCAGTTCAAGGCACTTCCGTTTGGCCTATCCTTGGCTCCCAGTATTTACCAAATGCCTAGCGGTGGTGGCCTGCATACCCAGGGGTGCAGGTTTTCCTACCTGGACGATTGGCTCCTGGCGGCCTCATCCAGGGAGGAACTCCTGCGCTGCCTCACCCTTAACCAGCAGGTTTTGCCTCCCTGGGTATTACTATCAGCCATTCCAAGTCTCACTTGATCCCATCTCAGAGACTATAGTTTATAGGGTGATTCTAAACACGACCATTGGCAGGGTCTTCCTGCCACCGGACGGTATCCACCCTCCAGACTCAAATAAGTCCGTTTTCCGGCTGCAGGAGGGTCAGTGTAAGGTCGGTGCCGCCTTCTAGGGCTCATGGCGGCTGCTATCCGACAGTCCCTCACGCTCGGCTTCACATGAGAGTTTCTTAGTGGACTCTCCGCTCCCAATGGGATCAGTTAGTGGACAACTTAGATCACCCAGTTCTAGTCTCCTTGCTGATGCTCCGAGACTTGCAATGGTGGATGGTTGAGAGAACCTTTTGAGGAGTTCCATTCTTTCGTCCTCTTTCTCCCCCGACTCTAACCACAGGCGCCTCGGGGAAGGTTGAGGCCATCTAGTTCAACACAGGACCCAGGGCTCTTGGTCTAAGCTCGAACAGACACTCCATATCATCGTGCTCAAGCTTCAGGCAGTTTTTACGCTCTCTAAGACCTTCACCCATACATCCTTCCAGCCACCTAGCCGTTCAAGCGGACAACATGTGCGTCGTTTGGTACATCAACAACGGGGGACTAAGCCTACCTCTTTGCAGGGAAGCAGTGAGGATTTGGGATTGGGCAACACAACATGACCTTCACCTCATGGCAGTTCATGTTCGGGAGTCGACAACACCTTGGCAGACAAGCTAAGTCACTCATCTGCTCTGGCTCACAGTGGGAACTGGACCAAGGGTTCTAGGCGGTATCCTCGACTCTGGGGAACACCACAGGTTAACCTGTTTGCATCCCTCTAAGCACGAAAGCTTCCGTCACTGCTCGCTCGTTCCAGAGCGAAGCGTTTTCTGGAGAGACACTCTGTCTCTAGACTGGAAGGACAGATTCATTTATGCCTTTCCCCAATTCCACTTATCTCACGAGTCTTACAGAAACTAACTTCAAAGGATCACGAATGATTCTGATTGCTCCTTTCTGTCCCAGGCAAGTTTGGTTCTCTCTTTACAACAATATTCATAGGATCCTCCTCTTCCTCTTCCTCTATCACGAGGTTTGCTGACCCAGGAACAGGGGACCCTGGTCCATCCAGGCCTCAAATCTCTTCAGCTGCATGCATGGCTCCTGCAGACTCTAGCTCAATCCCGCTTTGGGGTTTCTTCCCAAGTGGCAGAGATTTTGGTGGAGGCTCGAAACCCTCTACTAGATCTACCTATGCCATGAAGTGGAAAAGTTCACTATCTGGGCTGCCTCTAGGACGTGGAACCCTTTTCCTGTTCAGCAGGGGCTGCTGCTGGAGTATCTCGCCATGTTTTCGACCTGGGTCTCAGTCATTTCTTCTCTGAAAGTCCACATGGAGGCCATCTTGGCGTATCATGTCCCTTTTGCAGACAAGACATTTGCTCAGCTGGAGCTCTTTAAGACTTTTCTTAGAGGGGTCCTCCATCTGAGACCTCCTATCGTACTCCTGCTCCCCTTGGGACTTGAACTTTGTTCTCGAAACTTGCTCTGCCTTCTTTTGAACCAGCAGCTTCAGCAGACTTGAAGTTCCTTTCATGGAAGAGACTTTTCCTGGTGGCCATTACTTCCGCTCAGGAGAATTTCGAGCTCCAGGCCCTGATGTGTAAAATTCCATACTTGATTTTCACAAGGAGCGTGTGACTCTGCGCACTAACCCTAAGTTTCTCCCTAAGGTAGTAGCGAGTCTACTCTGAACCAGTCCATAGAGTTACCCACCTTTTTATGCAGTACTCCAATCAGGGGAGTATTTACTCCATACTATGGATGTTCACCGGTTCTGAGATACTACACTAACAGAACAAAAGATCTCGGAAGACCGATCAATTGTTTGTCTCTTTTGCACCCAAAGAGAAGGCAATGCTGTTTCTAAGCAGTGCCTATCTAAATGGTTGGCACATTGCATCACTTTCTGTTATGATAAGTACAACAAGACCCTGCGGGTCAAGTAAAGCCACTCCACCAGGCGTCGCTGCCTCAGCGGCTTGTTTCAAGAATGTGTCAGCGGAATCTGTGCTGCCGCCACCTGAACCTCCGTCCATACCTTTACAAAACACTACAGTTTGATATTGCCTCAGCAGCAGAGCAGGCTGGGTTGGCTGTCCTGCAAGGCCTCTTATCTTAAGGCTTGCACAGCTAGAGCTTCTTCTTGGAGTAGTTTCCTCCTCCCGGTGCTTTTCCTTGTTCCAGACTGCTTGAGACTCAGTCCTATATGTAATTTACCTACTGCAAGAGCCCTCTTGAAGTAAGATAGTACAATTCGTAGGAACTTACCGTAACAGTAGATCTTAGAGAGCTCTGAAGTAACTACTCTTCCCCCTCCATCCCCTAAGCTTTTTCAGCTCCTTTTCCATTTGGGAAATATCCGCTCTTCTTTCTTCCGGCCTCTTATGGCCTGTGGCAGGAAAGAACTGGAAGGCCCCGGGCATCCAGAGACATACATACCGGCGATGCTCTGATGCGGTCACCTGACATGGGCGGTCCCGCCAGGGACTGCTAGTTTAGAAATTTTCCGTGGGGGCCTGCCGGCGTCATTCCTATATGTAATACTACTGCAGAGCCTCTCTCGAAGATCTACTGTTCACGGTAAGTTCTACATAACTGTACTATTCGAGAGAAGCTATTGCAGCAGGTACTTCCCACCCTCCTTCCCCTTGAGATTTTTGCTGTGAGCAGACAATATAGTCCTAGAACCATCAGCTCTGTGAGGTATTGCCTAGGTTTTCTGCTCGGATCAGGTTACATCCGGATGCGGTGTCTCCGGCAGAAGATGATCAGGGCACACCAGGGACCACCCACCCTTTATACCACAGGTGACTTCAGGGGCAGTCCCTGCCTGATACTGCTGGCTGGAAGTTTGCCGTAGGGTCCTGGCCTGACAGCCTCAGTCCTCATTGTGTTACCTGCTGCAAGAGCTTCTCTCAAAGATCTACTGTTACAGTAAGTTCTTGCGTAACTGTACTTTACTCTTCTTCAGGACTCTGGGAAGGGCATTTGTTCATTCAAAGATGTAGAAATCAAATCAAAGGCCTTATAAGAAACAGCCATTACGTAAGCCTCAGGCCAGCAACCCAGAAACCAGCCCCTGCAGCGGGTGGTTTCAAGTATAAGCCACCTCCCAGAGACCTGGGGTTCTACCTCTAGAGCTGCAAAGTCAGCCCAGGCCGCTCTCCCACCCCAGGAGCATCAGCCTGACTCCTTGCCAGAGCCCCATCCTACAGCGGAATCCCTGGGGAGGCAGTGGGGAGGTCACTTCTCCCACTATACAGAGGGCTGCAGACAGATAATGACCGACCTTTGGGTCCTCCAACTCGTAAAGAGCGGACATACCTTGGAGTTCCTGGAGAGGTTGCCAAAAAATCCACCAGTGCCTCCCATTACCCTCCTTCTGCATCCCCTAATCAAGGGGAAATTCAGAGCTCTGCTCCAAAACAGGCTATCGAGCCAGTACCACGGACCAGAGAGGAAGTGGATTTTGTTCCCACTTCTTCCTCGTCCCCAAAAAGACCGAGGACTTCGGCCCATCTTGGACCTCAGTCGCCTGAACAAATGCATTGGGTACAAGAGGTTCAGGATGGTTATACTTCTGGGTTTAATCCCCTACTGCATCAAGGGGACTGGATCTGCTCCCTGGATATGTAGGATTCCTTCCTGCTTATCCTGGTGTTTCTGCCCACAGGAAGTACCTGCACTTCCTCCTCCAAGTTGGTCATTACCAGTTTCGGCCTCTGCCAGCCTGTCCTTTGCTCCTAGATCTTTCACCAAGTGCCTAGCGGAGGTGGCTGTGGCCCCTCAGGAGGCGGGACCATTACATCTTTTCCTACAGACGACTGTCTCCCTAACAGCTCCCTCAGAGGATCAGCTGCTTCACGCTCTCAGAGATACCTTTACACTCTTCTGGGAGTTGAAATCACTCTGAATTTGCTAGAGTTGTCCCCATGGCCAAGCCAGAGACTCCAGTTCATTGGAGCAGTCCCTCGACACAGTTCAGGACAAGGCTTTCCTCCCATGCAGGGCAGATGGCTTGTGGGATCAGGCTCAGATGGTGAACTCGTCTCACCACATTTGACCTGAACTTACCTGAGAGTTACTCTGCCACATGGCAGCTGCCATTCAACCGTCTCATGAGCCGTCTCCGGGTCATTCCTGAAAATAGGCATAAAACTTGTCTAGTGTGCCTACCGGTTAACAAAACTAAATAAATGGGCCCGCCTCACATGAGGTTCCTCAGTGGTCACTCGGTGCAGTAGGACCAGCGGTCCGATGACCTGAATGTCCATGTTTCTGTCTCAAACCCAGTTCACGGACTCTGTCCTGGTGTATGGACTCCATTAATCTTGTCAAAGGAGGTTCCTTCAGGCAGGACCCTCCAAAGAGGATTCTGACTACAGACTTCTCCGGACTAGGTTGGGGTGTCCACAGGCCAACTCAGGGACCTGGTCTCCACTGGAGCAGTCCCTTCATATCAACGTCCTGGAGATACAGCGGTCCTTTATGCGCTGCAGGTGTTTCAGACTGACCCTCCTCCAGGCCCTCTCCTCCATTCAGATGGACGATATGGCTGTAGTATTTTACATCAACAAGCAAGGGGGACTCATTCTTATCCCCTCTGCAGAAAGACCATGAGGGTTCGAACACTGCGTAGAACTCACAGCTGTGCATGTTCCAGGCATCCAAAGCGTCTTGACCGACAGCCTAAGCAGGTCTTGGTCCAAAGCCATGAGTGGGAGTTATTTATTTATTAAATTTTGGTGACCGAGTAGACCCACTGAGCCCAGAGGTCCCTTTTTCAGGGGCGACCGGGATTACATTACGTAGTCTGATACACAGAGTAAGGCATCTATAACAATTTACAGGCAGTAACTTATAAGTTTCAATGGTATTCAGAAATGTATACGGTACATAAAATATACAGTCACATTATTGGTGTAGAGAGTTCAGGGAAACGTAGTTTATAACAGATAAGAGAGAGACATCACTTAGTTAATGTTGCCTGGTGTAACATTTGGGAGTGATTGGGGAGATCTCTGGTGCCGTGGCAGTGGCATGTGCTGGCTTCAAGCATGTGGGCTTGAGTCTTGTGTGGAAGATCTTGATTGAAGGGCTTGCTGCACCAGTGGTGGAAGTTTGTTCCACAGAAGAGGGTGTGGGAGAAGGACTTTGCCACCCACCTTGAAGCGTTCAGCCTGAAGTCCAAGTTTCAGGGATTGTGTTTGGTGGCAGTGAGCCCAGTGAGGCTGGGTGGAGAGGAGGGCTAAGTAGCTTAAATGCCAGGCAGAGCAGGGGTTACTGGAGGCGAGCATCCAGTGAGGGCCAGCTTAATAGTGCTAAGGTGTCACGGTGACTTCTGGAGTGAGCCTGTGTGGCAAAGCGAGCCACCTTAATAATAATAATTTTATTTGTAGTCGCTTTTCCAAAATCAAGGCACATAACAATAAATTAAAACAACACTTAAAACACTTAATATCAAAACAAATTACAACATAAACAATAGTAGCGTACAGATTCATATTAAATCAAATAGTGTAGGCATGATTCCACAGACAAGTCTTTAAGGCCCGTTTAAATCCTTCCACAGTCCTTACTCCCGTAGCTGACGGGTAGAAAATTCGAGGCGGGCGCTGCATTACATAAATGCTTGAGCCCCAGAAAATTTTAAAGAAACCCTGGGATCTCTAACAACCCCTCATCAGCCGAGCTGAGCGATTGCCCTGGGCAGTAAGGAACCAGAAGCTCTTCAGGTAGTCCGGGACCTGTCCATGTAGGGCCTTATAAGTCAAAAGTCCAACTTTAAGGTGATCCGCCACTGCACTGGCAGCCAGTGCAGATCATGCAGCAGCGGAGAATATGACATGAACGAAGTTCCAGTCAGTAACCAGGCTGCAGCGTTCTGCAGTAGTTGGAGGCGGGATATCAACCCTGGTAGCCCTAGGTACAGGGAATTGCAATAATCCAGGTGCGAGGACACAAAGGCGTGGATCAACATAGGAAGATCGCTGGATGAAACAAGGTGTTTAACCGTGGAGATGTTCCTCAGATGATAGAGGATTTGATGACTGCCAACACCTGTGTACTAGTTTCAGCCCTTTGTCAAAAATCACCCCAGGTTTCGCACCCATTCGGAGTGAGTGGCCCCCAAGTTAAAGTCCCGAAGGTGAACCTGCCCCAACCTCTCTATCCGGTGCCCGGGTCCACCAACACCTCAGTCTTTTCCGAGTTCAACTTCAGCCAGCTCAATTTCAGAGTAGGCAGTTGTTAAATACTGAGAGAGCTCTATCTTGGTCAGGTACAAAGAGAGGTAGAGCTGGGTATCATCAGCATAGCAGTGAAACCCTCAGCCCATACCTTCTTACAATGTCTCCAAGGAGCATGTACACTCACCGAATAACATAGGGGACCACGCAAATCCTGAGCAACCCACATGATAGAGACTGGGTCAGAGGAATAAATCCCTGACACCACCCTCTTGAGTCCTACCAAGAGGAAAGATGTAAACCAACTGAGGACTGTACCTGACAGGTCACAGATGAACCTCAGGTGGCCGAGAAGCACCCATGGTCCACAGTGTCAAATGTTGATGAGAGATCTAGAAGAACCAAGATGGGCGGTTCCTCCGATCTCTTGCCATCAGGAGATCATTGAGCACCTGAACCAGCGCTGTCTCGGTACTATGCCTCTTACAAAACCAGATTGGAGAGAGGTTCATAGATGTCATGGATGGTCAAGTGGTTCTCCAGTTGTAGGGCCACTATTTTCTCAACCACCTTCCCAGTAAAGGAAGGTTAGAGATAGTCTGTAGTTGGCCGGACAGTCTGGATCCAAGAAGCTTTCTTCAGGAGGGTGTCACCACCGCCTCCTTCAGGGAGCTAGGAAACTCGCCTGTCTCCAAGGAGCACTAGAATGTCCATGCAAGGACCGGACCAATGATATCACTACAACCCATAATCAGGGTAGTTGGCCCCGGATCAAACTACAACACGTGGGGCGCATCCCTGTCAATCGCACTGACCTCCAAGAACTCCGGTCCGGTCAGAGGTACTCAGGAAAACTGAGGGACAGTGACCAAGTGCCAGTCTAAGGCAACACCCATAGAGTGTGTTGATAGGAGCCCTGCCCTGATGTCAGCCACCTTAGCTGCAAAGAATCAAGCAAGCTCGCTGCACTCCACTGGTGAAAAGGCTCTTCTAATCTTCAGACAGGCTGGGTTGCACAGTCTGTCCACAGTTCGAAAGAGCTGGGCTGGTTGATTCTGAGCTGCCGCAATCTCCCGGACAGGAACTCTGCCTTCTTACAGGTGATTGCAGGTTGATAAAATGATAATGATCCATCAATCTAAGGCAGTTGGCATCCAGGGTGGATTTCTGCCAGCAGCGCTCTAACCTTCACCCTACTAGCTGCATCTCCTCAGAATCCCATCAAACCAGGCGGAGAGAGGGCGGACTCAGACTGGAGCAACGACATCCAGAGCGGCAGAAATTACCTTATTATAGGCCACCACTAACGCCTCAGGGTGCGTTGTTTGCCTCGAGGGAGAACCGATGGGTCAAGCACCGTTGCCAGGCCTTCAGAGCTTATATCGTAAAGGCGGTGCCTGACCATCTCCACAGGGTAGGCCAGCGCAGGGCGCGAAACTAAAACCCACGGTGCAGTGATCGGACCATCCAACAGGTTCCACCCTCAAGTTGAAGGCCTCGATCCCCAGGAGAAAGACTTGGTCAGAGGTAGCCATGTTTGTGCGTAGCAGTGGTAACAATCTGTGTAAGGCAGAGATGACATCAGCTGGAGGAAGTGCTGACCAATTAGAGAGTTCGTCATCGACCGAGGCATTAAGTCCCCAGGACCATCAGCCTGGGAGATTCAAACACCATATCGATAATGATCCGCCACTTCCTGAAGAAATGCTTCTCATCCCGGGTAGACCGTAGATGAGAACAATCCTACAACCTATACCTGCTACTGCTGTACACTCAAGTGACCCAGCCTCCTCAACTGGTACATCTGTGAGGCCCAGTTCGGTCTTGAAACAGATCACAACCCCCACCTGTGCGATCCAGTCTCGGGTGGTGTATCACCAAGTACTCAGCTGGAGTTGCAGCCTCTAATATAGGGCCAGAGTTCTCATCCAGCCAGGTCTCAGTGGTGCAAGCCAGGTCAACTGTCCCAACAAGATCTTTATTGCAGTCTTGTTTTAAGAGATCTGGCATTATATAACACCGCCTGAGTAGGATGGACTTCCGACGCCACTTTACCTGCCCACCTGCATCGGTAGTGCCCTAGAGTATGGGCACCAGACATGGAAACCATAGTCCAGGTTCCATTTCACCCCGTCTTCTGGTCTTCACTCCCCGATGCGATGGCCCGCCCACCACCCCTCCACCGCTCGCACCCCCTGACCCCCTTCTGAGTTGTAAACTGCAATTGGGGGACAAAGGGCAGAGGATGAGAAGAAGATCGTGGGGAAGGCCTCACACATATCAGTAAACACCAGGCCACCACCAAAAAACAATCACAATCAAATAAAAGCTAAACTATAAAATAAATTAAAAAGATAAAACAAATATCAAAATTGCCCCTAACAACAACCAATATATAAAGCAAACTATATAAAATAAGTAAAGTGTGACAAACAGTCATTAAATCTAGGACAGCAGTTTAAAAGGCAGAGTCCGTGTAAAGCTTGCTGATACGTCTTTAACACTGTAACTAAAAAGTCATCTTAGGCGAAATTCAAATTTTCAGGTCCCGATGGGCCTCCCCCCAACAAAACTGAAAACCCTCAGGAACACACACCTTCTAAACAGACAGATAAGTGTCTTAATGGTTTCTCCAGCCCCCAAACACTCACTGAAGATGGGGCTTACTGAAATGAGTCCAGCTGCTTCACTAATCTTCAGACACACTCCTGCCTGAGTTTAAAAGCCAATATAAGACACACTCACTGCCTTTTAAATAAAGTTAAAGGTCTGACCATAATTTGAAGAAGGAGGGGTGTCCAAAGGTTCCTCTTCCATAAATCCATCGCTCTAAAGCCAAGTGGGCCCAAAAAACCTAACAGGCGGCCGACCGAGGTCTGCAGCTGCTGCTGTGGGTCCCGTCCGAACTCACCAACCAGCAGGTCCCACGGGAAACCCTAGGACCACCTGCCCTCGCTGCTGGCTTCCTGGCGAAAATAGGCCCAGGTCCCACACCATCACACCCAAGATCAGCCCACCTGCAAGATCGGGCTAACACCACCAGCTCCAAATCAAGCTATTCTTTGATTTCCACCGACCTGCCAGCTGAATCCAGTTAATAGTTTCCACCACAGTGTTCAGCACCAGTAATCCCATATCTTCACTTGCACAGTCACCACTTCTGTAACTCCCCTCCTGACTCACGCCCAACTTCTTCACGGCAGGCTGGCTACCAGAGCAATACCAGCCGAGCCAGTATAGGACAGGAACAGAAGTAAAGGCACATCCAAGCCCAAACAATCCAGGGAAGGTAGTGTGATCCACCAAATTCCAACATCGAAAGCAAGCAGGCCCAACCGCCAAGATAATGAGAGCGGTAGCAGGGACAACTAAGACAGACCAGTGCACACTTCGAGGAAGTCCAACGTCCGCGATGTCACACCGAGACTCAGTGCACTCAACTAAACAATCCTTCCGATGGATTCGGGAACACACAAGCAATACCATCAACGAGCAGCAGATACGGCAGTGAAACAGTCCGTGGCCGGTAGAGCAAGCGGAGTACGGATTCGGGGAAATGCCACCAACACCGCCAATGAACAGCAAATGTGGCAGTGAAACAGCACGTAGCCTGTAAAATAAGCAAGAATACTGACGTCAAAACAAAGGGGCAACAGATAACACATAGCGTACCAGGCTTAAAGCGAAAACAAAACTTGAAACTAAAATAAGGCGCTAAACAATAAAAACTAAAAGTAAAACTATAATGAAACACTAAAATAAGACATTAACACACTAAAACGCTAAGAACATTGTCAGAGCAGCCGTTGGCACACCCAGCCGGCAACCGTCTTCTACGAGACCTGCAGTCTGTTGACCTCTAGCTTCGCCATGCCCTGCATGACTGGGGCGCATAGGTCAGTGTGGGAGAAGGACACTGGAGGCAATTGAGATCCTAGCTTCAGGGATCAGCTGGTCCTTTAGGCGGTAGAAGGTGCCAAGTTTGCTGTGGATGGTTTTAGTCACTTGGTCAGTGTGATTCTTTGGGTAAGACCATGGCCCAGTGTGAAGCCTAGATATTAATATTTAAACTAGCAAATGGGAGAGGGTGCAGCACCCCATCGTCGAATGGGAAGAACACCCCTCCACCCTCAGCTAGTGGTCAAACAAGGATTCAACATGTTTGCAGTTCATTTGCATCACCAGGTGAGAAAAAGGTCCGTCTCCCCATACGACGCACAGGGAAATGCCAAACCTCACCCAACAACTAATACACGAAATCTGGCCAATGGAAAATCGTGTACACAAATGCTCACAGCCTGGGAAATAAGATCTCAGACCTGCAGGCAATAATGTCAGAGCTAAACTGGACATAGTAGCAATTAGTGAGGCCGTGGTTTACCAGCAACCACACTTGGGAGACTTCAGTACCTGGCTATGTATTGTTCAGAAGAGACCGAGGTGCAAAAGGGGGTGGAGTGGCCCTGTATGTCAATGAAAATATCAAAGCTACAGAAATTTAGAATACACATAAGAGCCAGAAGAACTGTGGGTCACGCTGGAAACGAAATGGGACAGCCATAAGAACCGGGGTTGTCTACAGGCCCCAGACCAGGGGAGGACATAGACACATTACTGTTAGAAGATATAAAAACATGACAGCTAAAGGGAGGTTCTGATAATGGAGACTTCAACATTCCAGATACAGATTGGTCAATACCAGCAGGGACATCTGCCAGAACTAGACACATGGTGGATTCCCTGCAGGGAGGGCCTCAAACAACTGCTACAACAACCCACAAGAGACAGAGTTATCCTAGATCTAGTACTGACTAACAGGAAGGGATCACAGATCTTCAGGTAGAAGGACACCTGGGGCCAGTGACCATCACATGGTATGGTTCAATTTGGCTACTACATCTAAATCATCCCATTCCAAGGCAAAAATATGGGACTTCAGAGGAGCTGACTTTGATAAGATGGCCAACAGAGTTAAGCTAGCCCTGGCAAAAGAAACACAGGTGAGGATACAGGCAAAGTGGGCAAGCATTAAGGATGCAATACTTGAAGCAACATCCCATTGTGTTAGACAGAAAAGGAAGTGCAAAGAAGGAAACCACTTTGGTTCTCAAAAACAGTAGCAGAAAGGTCAGAGCCAAAGGCTGGCCTTCAGGAAATATAAGGGAACACAGTGGGATGAAGATAGGGAGCACCAAACTGCCCTAAGGGAAGCAGGAAGGCAGTAAGGCAGGCAAAGTCCCAAACTGAGGAAACACTAGCACGAACAGTAAAAAGAAGGTGACAAGATTTTCTATAGGTACATTAGTGAAAGGAGAAAGTCCAGAGGAGTATTGCTGAGCTCAGTGGAGAAAAGGGGACATGTGAGGAGGAGGACTATAAAGCATCTATCCTAAATAGATACTTTGCTCAGTATTTACAGAAGAGAAGGTAGGGCAGAGCCCACAGCGCAGCACCATGGACACGGGAGGAGGTGAGCACTCACTCCCTTCACAAAAGAAAGGGTCCTACAAGAGCTCGCTAAGCTCAGGATGGATAAGGCAATGGGACCTGATGGCATACATCCCAGGGTACTTAAGGAGCTAAGGGTGGAACTAGCAGAGTCATTAGCAGAACTGTTTAGTGAGTCTCTGAACACAGGAGAGTCCCAGAAGACTGGAGAAGGGCTCATGTGATCCTCCACAAAGTGGTAGCAGGAGGGAGGCAGGGAACTACAGACCAGTCAGTCTTACCTCAGTAGTGGGCAAGATTATGGAGGCACTCCTTAAGGAAAGGATAGTGCAACACCTGGAATCCATAGGGGCACAGGATCCAAGACAGCATGGGTTTACAAAGGAAGGTCCTGTCAAACTAATCTCATAGATTTCTTTGACTGGGTAACCAGAGTGGTGGACCAAGGGGAGCAGTTGATGTCGCCTACCTTGACTTCAGCAAAGCTTTTGACACTGTTCCACATAGAAGATTGATAAATAAGCTGGGTAGGCTTGGGGTGGGTCGAAGTTAGTCAACTGGGTGGCAAACTGGTTGTGGGCAGAAAACAGAGGTGGTAGTAAATGGTATACAGTCAGAAGAGATGCAAGTCACAAGTGGGGTACCTCAGGGATCAGTCCTGGGGCCAGTCCTCTTTAATATCTTCATTAGTGACCTTGCAGATGGACTAGAGGAAATGCTTGTCTGTTTGCAGATGACACAAGATCTGCAACAGAGTAGATGATCCAGATGGGGTAGGCAGAATGAGAAGAGATCTGGATAAACTAGCAAAATGGTCAGAAGAGTGGCAACTGGAATTTAATGCAAAGAAGTGCAAGATCATGCACATAGGGAAGGGAAACCCTGAAGCCACCTATAGGCTGGGAGGGGTTGCTGGCAGTCACAAAGGAAGAAAGAGACTTGGGCATCATCATCACTGAGGTGAAAGAGTCTAACATGTTTAAATATAAGAAAAATAGCAGGACAAGAGGACACAGCATGAGATTAGAGGGAGGCCGATTAAGGAGGAATGGGAGGAAATACTTTTCACAGAAAGGGTGGTGGATGGATGGAACAGGCCTACCTCAGGAAGTGGTAGCTATGAATACAGTGCAGGGCTTCAAACAGGCATGGGATAGGCATAAGGGAGTAATACAGATGAGTATGAACAGATAGACCACTGACAGAGCAAAGGCCGATGCACATTTATAAAGTAAAAAGAAATGGGCAGCCTGGATGGGCCTTATGGTCCTTATTTGCCTCAACTTCTATGTTTCTATATTATAGAGAGGACACCACTTTGATACAGTTGCCTGGGACTGAAATGAGTTGTAAGGATTGGGTTCTGTCTTGTCCAAGGGATCGAGATCCAAACAGCATGGCCTTGGTTTTGCCAGTATTGAGGACCATTCTGTTCACTTTTAGGCAGGACTCCAGTGACATTAGGTCAGCTTGGAGGAGGGGCCAAGGTCAGCCAAGTTGTCAAGGGATCAGTAAATGACTGTGTCGTCCTCATACTGGACAACAGAGCTTCCCCACAGTGGTCGTTTAAATCATTTGTGAACGGAAGAAAAGGAAGGAACCAAGTATTGACCCCTGCGGTACCCTCTCTTTAGCGGAAGTGGGTCAGATAGAGACCCTTCCAAATAATCCTCTGTGTGCGGCCAGATAAGTAGCTCTCATACCACTTGAGAGCATGGGGTTGACGCCTAGTTTATTTATTGAAATGTTTCACCAGGAAAGGCACACTGAGCAAAAGATGCTTGTCTCACGATGCGACTGGGGGTTTACAGAGAGGAGAGCAACTGCATACATTTTGTACATGCAAATACATTACGCATCGGAACATAAGTATAACATCTCGGAACATGAAGTAGGAGTAACATAGGAAACATTGCGACAAGGAATTATACACATTGTTACATGATGAGAGAAAATTACGAAGAATTATGACAAAGGGTTTAAAATGTAACTATATAATAGTCAGCTACTAATCTCTGGTAACACAGTAGACAGAGAAGCGAGGCTAGAAGTGCAGTAGGGGTAAGTGAGGAAGTTGGTGGATATATGCCAGCATTTATAGCGTAGCTAAAGCCACTGGTCAGGCCGCATGGGATCTAGGCTAGGGCATTGGGGAGGGAGAAGTTGTGGGGAAGAGAAGGTAAGATGAGAGGAGGAGGGTCAGCAACACTGGCAGTTTACTGCATAGTAGTTTGTCAGGGCAGAGGAGATGGAATGCCTAGAGGAGGAGTGACAGATTTGTGATGGTGAGTCGTTCCAGAGCCTCAGGAGGTAGTAGGAGAAGGCCGACTGGCCTGTAGTGGTCTGGTGGTGAGGGATTGCCAACAGCCAGGAGTCAGTAGATCTAAGGGCATGAGAGGGGTTGGGGTGGGAGATAGGGAGGAGGTGAGGTAGGGTGGAATGGATCCGAGGCTAGAGGTTGGGCATGAAATTTAACACAATGGAGTAGGCACCAGCTGTCAGGGAGGAGAAGGACAGTGAATGGTAAAGCTCACAGTGGTGGGTGTGGGGGGCATCAAGGGCAAAGTGGCAGAAGCGTTGAAGAAGGGGTCCAGTCTGAATAGAGTAGACTTAGGGGCGGTACTATAGACTACATCACAGTAGTCGAACGAAGGTAACACCATTTCTAGGAGTGTGGATATGTTGTTAAGCCACTCTTGGCATATCCCTTTCTCCTTTAAATCTCGCGGAAGAGTCTTCAAGCTGGCTCCTCCGCCCACCCAGTTGATAAATACCTCAGCTCTGCCCCATGGGCCAGATCTTCCGTTCCGCTGGAAGATTCAGGTTCCCTCATGCTACCTTAGCAGTTCGTAGGCCCTGGATTCTCAACGTCTGTTTTCACTGCCAATTTCTTTAAATTTCATTAGAGTTTACAACTCCGATCCTAGCACATCGGACATGGAGGACAAATCATCCCCAGTTTCGCGGTGTCCCTGCAGTCAGAAAATGTCACGCACGATCCCCACCTCTCATGTGTCTATTGCTTAGGTGTCATACATGACACCACCTCTTGCCACTATCTGTCTGGCCTTGCATCCCAACGTCCTGGGGCGACGCAAGGCGCGCTAAGTGGGGAGACCGGAGCCGCGCAGTCCGCCTGTGAACCCAGAAGGAGGCAAGGTGGGCGGTTTCACGCTGCGGGATCTGACGATCAGATGGCAGCTTGCGGAGGAAGCTGCTCAAACTCGACCAGTAGAAGCTTTTCGCACTCTCTCAACCTTGGCTCTACTTTTACTGGTTCTTTCAGGAGTTGTGCCAGTCTCTCCCACCAGGGTGAGGCACCCTTGGGCTCGACTCCTCCCGCCCTCGGAAGAGGGACAAGGACCCCAAGTCGTCTTCCTCCAGAAGGAGATGTTCCTGGGACCGAGAGAGGTCTGAGTCCCAGGAATATGCGGTCTCAACCGGTCGAGATCGCATCCTCGGTCACTGGCTTTTCGGACCTTCCATCCGGCAATGGGCGCAGAGACCGAGGAACGCTGAACTGGCCGAGATCATCTCGACCCAATCTAGCCTTTGTAGCCGACTCCTTAGAAAGGAAGTCTGTCTTTTCCTTCCTGATAGAGACCCTGCCCTCGGGTGTCCGATCGAGGAAAGGTGCGGAACCTCGGTTCTCCCGATCGAACAAGCCGACCCGTCGGTCTCAATCGAGGACCAGGATCCTTTCGGCCAAAAACCAAAGAAAGGTCACAACACTCAAAAGAGCATCGCCATCGATCCTCATTCTCCTCAGATGAGGAGAGTCTTCGACGGAAACTCTGGCGGCGTTATGAGGATCTCATGTGGCAGCAGCTGATTCTGACCAGTCAAAGTCGGCTCTGCCGCCATTACTTGGCCCCGCCTCCCAGACCGACGCTAACCCCTCCGAACCGGCGCTTCAGTTCCCCACCTGTGGGGCAGCACATTTTCCAGCTCAGCCTATTTTGATCTCCCCACCGATTTTGGTGGAGCCACTGCCCAAGCAGCCTCGGGTGGGGCTCCCTCAAAGAGGACCGGACAGCCGTTATCTGTCCATCACTGTTGTCCCGATCACCCTTGGCGCATCGAGGGAGACCGCTATATCCCGACTCATCGAACTCGGATGCCACTGGTTTGCACTCTCATCCGGGGATGACAAGTCATCAGTGGCAGGTTTGGGGAAGGTCCCTCTTTCAGGGCATCCTCCACCTGATTTCCGAATCTACGGAATGCCCCGGAGCCTATCCAAAGAAGGCAGAATACCCCTTACGGATATCTTCAAAGGGGATACCCGACGGAGGCCTTTCCAGTTGCAGAAGCCATTGCTGGCCTGGCCCTTGAGCTATGGCAGCGCCCTGCCTCCTGTTCAGCTCCATCTCCCGCATGGCCCGCAAGTATATGGTACCTATGGGGTCCCTGGCGGGGTTCACAGAAGCATTCCTCGGCCAAAAGCCTTGTGACTGCTTCTGTGTTCAGATGCACTAGTAGCTCAACCGACACTAACCGCCCTCCGACAAGGAGTCAAGAATATGGAACATTCTGCCGGAGGGTCTATGCGGCCTCATCCTTAGGCCTTCATCAGGCCAGCTCGGCTGTGATCATGGCACACTTCTATCATGCCCTCTTAGGGTCATTAGATGAAGTCCTCCCTCATCTCCCAGTGGACATGCAGACCACGGTGAAGCAAATCCGTGACCAGGGCCATGCTGTTGCGAAACAGCAGCTCCAGACAACCCTGGACATTGGAATTCCTGTGCTCGCTCCTTAGCAGCGCAGTGAGCCACTCGCCCGAGGGTCTGGCTGAGGTTATCCTCCTTTCGTGCGGATACTCAGCACAAGTTAGCTGACGTGCCTTCCTAGGCACCGACCTCTTCGGTCCGGGAGTGGCTGGTCACCTCCAGCGCATAGAGTAGTCCAGTGCCACCTTGGATGCTACTCTGCAAAGGGTTCTTTGGGCAGAACCAGCAGAAGCGCAAGAAGCAGCCTTTCGGCACTCTTCCCCTGCAGTTAGGCAGCCTCCTTTCAAGGAGGCCAGCAGCAGTAGCAGGCTCAAGCTTGGCATCTCAAGCCCAAGCAGTGTCCCCAACAGCCCCGTAAAGGAGCCAAGGTGCTGGTCCAGGAGCCGCCGCCTCCTCCTCTAAGCCTGCTCAGTGACAGGTCGGGGTTGCCACCCTACACTCATCACGCCAGCTCTGGGTCCTCCTGTGGGGGCAGACTCCGTCACTTTCTTTCTGCCGGTCTGGTATCACTCGGACAGGTGGGTTCTGGAAGTGGTCAGCCAGGGACTGCCTCTGGAATTCGAGCAGTAC
Organism: Neoceratodus forsteri; assembly: GCA_016271365.2. NCBI lineage: Eukaryota > Metazoa > Chordata > Ceratodontiformes > Ceratodontidae > Neoceratodus > Neoceratodus forsteri. The sequence continues at coordinate 924,453,598 of CM028135.1, read as the reverse complement.
CCTCCCAGCGAGCCCGTGCCCCTCAGATGGAAAGGATTTCAGCTTGCACTCAGTTGGCCCTTCAGGGCGACATTGCTCAGCTCCTCCTGAAGAAGCAGTAGCTCCAGTGCGGATCCTCCTACAGACCCAGGCTTCGTGTCCAGGTACTTCCTGGTGCCCAAGCGGATGGGAGGTTGGCGCCCCATCCTAGATCTCCACGACCTGAATCAATATCTCAGGTCTCGCACCTTCCAGATGCTAACTCTGAACCAGATCATACCATCTCTGGAGCGAAATGTGGTTTCTCCACCAGTGGTTCCTCTGCTTCAGGGTCAAGGGGACCCTATGCGAGTTCGAGCCATTCCGTTAGGCCTGTCATCTGCCCCACGGGTCTTCCACCAAGTGCATTGCAGTGGTGGCAGCCCATCTTCGCATCGAGGAGTTCTGATATACCCTTATCTCGGCGACTGGCTCTTGGCAGGATCCTCCCTTCAGGAGGTGGAGAGGTCCAGGGATCTGGCCTTCGAACCTGCTCCCAACTCGGCCTCCTTATCAAAGAGGCCAGGTCAGAACTTGTGCCCTCTCAGGTGATGGGCTTCATCGGGGCTGAGCTCGACTCTTGTCAAGCCAGAGCTCGGCTCCCGGCGGACAGGGCAGAGGTTCTTTCCTCCTTTGCCCGATAATTTCTGGTTGGGCACTTGCGCCCTGCCTGGGATTTTCTGCACCTTCTGGGTTACATGGTGGCGTGCATCTCAGTGGTCCGTTGGGCCAGGTGGCACATCGCCCCTCCAGTGGGAGCTGGCCCCAGTGGACTCAGCACCAGGGTCATTTCGACCAGCTGATCACTGTAATCCAGAAGATGTGGGACACTCTCCAATGGTGGACCACCCAGAATGGTTGCAGGAATGGATCCGTTTGTCCTGACGACCGATGCGCCTCTCATGGGCTGGGAGCCCACATGGGGACAATGGGGCCCCGGGTTCTGGACCCTCGAGGAGTCCTGATGCCACATCAACCTGTTGGAGCTCAGAGCAGTCAGCCTGGCACTGTCAGCTTTTGCTCCTCAGCTCCAGGGTCAAGTGGTTCAAGTCCAGACAGACAATACCACAGCCATGTACTACCTCAGCAAACAGGCGGCACGCACTCCCATCTGCTAGGTGCTCCAGATCTGGACCCTTGTCAGCGGTTGGAGGCGGATCTCCTAGCCATCCATGCAGTAGGAGTCTCGAACCAACTGGCGGATGCTTTCAGCCACTTAGGCCAGACATCCCACAGTGGTTTCTCCATCCAGAGGTAGCTTACAATCTGTTCTTCCGTTGGGGCAAACCATTGGTGGACGGTTTGCCTCCAGGAGAACACTAACCTGAGTCTGTACCATGCCCGCCCCTCAGCAGGGCTCGCTGCAGGGGATACTTTCTCGAGGCCGTGGACCCCAGGCCTCCTCTCGCCTTCCTCCATTTCCCTTGATCCACAAGGTGTTACTCAAGGTGAGGAGGACAAGGCAAGTGATCCTAGTAGCTCCAGATTGGCCACACCAGTTCTGGTATCCAGATCTCCTCAACCTCAGCTGCAGGGTCCCGGAGCAGCTTTGTACACGCCGGACCTGATGATATTGAACCAGGGAAGGTATTCCTTCCGGACCTTCAGTCCCTGCACCTCACAGCCTGGTACCTGAGCGGCTAGAGTTCAGGTTCTGGGTCTTTCCGAGGATGTCTACACCATAGTGGAGGCATCTCGTGAGAACCGACCAGCAAGTGTTATGCCTTCAAATGGAAAAGGTTTTCCATTTGGTGTCGGAAGTAAGTTTCTGGACCCCTTATCCTGCTCTGTAGCTAACAATCTAGACTACCTTTGGTCTCTCTCCAAAGGGGTCTGTGGTCATCGACCCTGGTGCACCTGGCAGCCATTTCTGCTTACCAGGCTCGGGCCGGTCAGCTGACATTGGCACAGGAGACAGTGGTCGGGCGCTTTTCAAAGGCCTTGATCACATATCCCTCTGGTGCGTGAACCTCCACCTCTGTGGGACCTCTTGCTGGTTTTGGCAAAGCTAATGGGAAGCCATTCGAACCCATGCACAGATGTGAGCTCTGCACTTGTGGAAGACTGCCTTCCTGGTGGCTGTCACGTCAACCAGAAGGACAGGGAGCTCCAGGGGCTTTTGGTGGACTCCCTTATCTGGTCTTCCACAGGGACAAAGTTGTCCTGCTCCCACCCAAAATTCCTTCCAAAGGTGGTTTCAGAGTTTCATCTTAACCAGGTGTTGACTCTGCCAGTATACTACCCTAACTCACGCTTGGACGCCGACTACAGGCTTCATACTCTGGACCTGAGATGTGCTCTCTTCTATTACAAGGAGAGGATGGTGAAATTGGGAGAGGTTCGCCAGCTGTTTGTCACCTACGCTGAAGCCGCTTCTGGCAGACCAGCTAAACAGACCATTGCGAGTTGGAGTACATCATGCATACGTCTATGCTATGAGTTGGCAGGCAAGGAGCCTCCCAGAGGATGAGCTCATTCTACCCGCCATACTGCTGCATCGGTGGCTGCTTCCAGGACATCCCTATCCAGGAGATCTGTCGGGCTGCTACCTGGAAGTCAGCAAATACATAGAAACATAGAAGTTGACGGCAGATAAGGACCCAAGGCCCATCCAGTCTGCCCATTTCTTTTCTACCTTATAAATGTGCCATCGCCTTTGCTCTGTAAGTGGCCTATCTATTCATAGTCATTTGTATTGCTCCTTATGCCTATCCCATGCCTGTTTGAAGCCCTGCACTGTATTCATAGCCACCACTTCTTGTGGTAAGCCATTCCATGCATCCACCACCCTTTCTGTGAAAAGAATTTCCTCACATTCCCCTTAATGGCCTCCCTCTAATCTCATGCTGTGTCCTCTTGTCCTGCTATTTTCTTATATTTAAACATGTTAGACTCTTTCACCTTGTTTATGCCCTTAAGGTGTTTGAATGCCTCGATCATATCACCTCTCTCCCTCCTTTGCTCAAGGGTATACATATTGAGCTCCGTTAATCTGTCCTCATATGTCTTCTGATGCAGTCCCTGCACCATTTGGTTGCCCTTCTCTGGACTGCCTCAATTTGGTTAATGTCCTTGTGAAGGTGTGGCCTCCAATACTGCACAGTACTCCAGATGGGGCCTAACCAGTGTCTTGTACAGAGGATTATTACCGCCTCTTCACTTGTGATACCCCTACTAATACACCCTAACACCCCCTAGCCTTACCTACTGCTTTAGAGGTCTGCTTGGATGATTTTAGGTCATCAGTGATGATGATGCCCAAGTCTCTTTCTTCCTTTGTGACTGCTAGCAACTCCCTCCCAGCCTATAGGTGGCTTCAGGTTTCTCTTCCCTATGTGCATGATTTTGCACTACTTTGCATTAAATCCCAGTTGCCACTCTTCTGACCATTCTGCTAGTTTATCCAGATCTCTTCTTATTCTGCCCACCCCATCTGGATCATCTACTCTGTTGCAGATCTTGGTGTCATCTGCAAACAGACAAGCCTTACCCTCTAGTCCATCTGCAAGGTCACTAATGAAGAATGTTGAAGAGGACTGGCCCCAGGACTGGTCCCTGAGGTACCCCACTTGTGACTTGCATCTCTTCTGACTGTATACCATTTACCACCACTCTCTGTTTTCTGCCCGTCAACCAGTTTGCCACCCAGTTGACCAACTTCTGACCACCCGAGCCTACCCAGCTTATTTATCAAACTTCTATGTGGAACAGTGTCAAAAGCTTTGCTGAAGTCAAGGTAGGCGACATCAACTGCTCCCCCTTGGTCCACCACTCTGGTTACCCAGTCAAAGAAATCTATGAGATTAGTTTGACAGGACCTTCCTTTGTAAACCCATGCTGTCTTGGATCCTGTGCCCCTATGGATTCCAGGTGTTGCACTATCCTTTCCTTAAGAGTGCCTCCATAATCTTGCCCACTACTGAGGTAAGACTGACCGGTCTGTAGTTCCGCCTCCTCCCTGCTACCACTCTTGTGGAGCGGGATCTCACAACCCTTCTCCAGTCTTCTGGGACCTCTCCTGTGCTCAGAGACTCACTAAACAATTCTGCTAATGGCTCTGCTAGTTCCTCCTTTAGCTCCTTAAGTACCCTGGGATGTTGCCATCAGGTCCCATTGCCTTATCCACCTGAGCTTAGCAAGCTCTTGTAGGACCCTTTCTTTTGTGAAGGAGTAGTGCTCACCTCCCTCCCCTGTGTCCATGATGCTGAGCTGTGGGCCCTGCCCTACCTTCTCTTCAGTAAATACTGAGCAAAAGTATCTATTTAGGATAGATGCCTTTACAGGGTCCTCCTCCTCACATGCTCCTTTTCTCCATTAAGCTTAATACCCCTCTGGACTTTCTCCTTTCACTAATGTATCTATAGAAAGTCTTGTCACCTTCTTTACTGTTGTGCTAGTGTTTCCTCAGTTTGGGACTTTGCCTGCCTTACTGCCTTACCTGCTTCCCTTAGGGCAGTTTGGTATGCCTCCCTATCTTCATCCCGCTGTGTTCCCTTTTATTTCCTGAAGGCCAGCCTTTTGGCTCTGACCTTTTCTGCTACTGTATTTGAGAACCAAAGTGGTTTCCTTCTTCTTTTACACTTCCTTTCTGTCTAACACAATGGGATGTTGCTTCAAATATTGCATCCTTAATGCTTGCCCACTTTGCCTGTACCCCTCACCTGTGTTTGTTTTTGCCAGGGCTAGCTTAACTCTGTTGCCATCTTATCAAAGTCCGCTCCTCTGAAGTCCCATATTTTGCCTTGGAATGGGATGATTTAGATGTAGTAGCCAAATTGAACCATACCATGTGATGGTCACTGGCCCCAGGTGACCTTCTACCTGGAGATCTGTGATCCCTTCTTTGTTAGTCAGTACTAGATCTAGGATAGCCCTGTCTCTTGTGGGTTGCTGTACCAGTTGTTTGAGGCCCTCCTGCAGGGAATCCACTATGAGTCTAGTTCTGGCAGATGTTCCTGCTGGTATTGACCAATCTGTATCCGGCATGTTGAAGTCTCCCATTATCAGAACCTCCCTTTAGCTGTCATGTTTTGTATATCTTCTAACAGTAATGTGTCTATGTCCTCCTCTGGTCTGGGGCCTGTAGACAACCCCAGTTCTTATGGCTGTCCCATTTCCTGTTTCCAAGCGTGACCCACAGTTCTTCTGGCTCCTTATTGTATTCCTTCATTACCCACTATTGTATCGACCTTGAGTCACGCCGGGATGCTGGTTTTGGGGCCTCGGTTCTCCAATCTCTGTTTCCTAAATAGAGGTGTCGCCTTGCCTCCCTCCTCCGAAACTGCTTGGAGTCTGCCAGAGAGTGTGGATGAACTACATATCTATGCTCCTAGATAGGAATGGTATATGTTGTTCATCCACCACTACCCGACCTCCCAGCTTTAGGTGCACCACCTTGCTTCCAGCGAGCTAAGATCTGGCGTCATGAGGCGGAGCTGAGGTATTTACCACCGGGTGGGTGGGTGGGAGGAGCCAGCCTGAAGACTTTCCGCGAGATTTAAAGGGAAAGGACATGCCAGAGGTGTGTATGAACAACATATACCACTCCTAGAGCTACTGTTACAGGTGAGTAACCTGTTCTTTGTGTACAGTTCGCGTCTCACCGGTGAGGAGAGGCAACTGTAGTTTCTGTAGAGAGCGCCGAGCTTAGGGCACAGTTTTTCAGGATAGCATCCACATGAGCAGAGAGGATAGATGTCAGTCAAGCCAAATACCCAGGTACCTAAAGTTGTCACGTCCTCAAGGACAGTCCCGTCAAGGTGTGGAAGTTCAGGGGTATAGTAAGCCTGGATAGTCTCTGCCTAATGCGAAGGTCATGGAGACTGTCTTCTTGGCATTAAGGGAGAGTTGGTGGGAGCTAAACCAGAGCGAACTTTGTTGAAATCAGCCTGAGGCTGGTAGCAACCTCCTCAGAGTGCGTGCCAGAGGAAAGAGGATGGTGTCATCTGCATACGTGTGAATTGAGGTAGATGAGCAGGTTTGAGGCAGGTCATTTAGGAGGATGGAAAAGAGGATAGGGCCGAGTGCTGAGCCTTGGGGGACACCAGTAACTATTGGGAGTGGAGAAGAGGTGGAATCAGCAATTTTTGGATTGAGTTCTCCTTCCAGGTATGCTCTGAACCAGCTAGTGGCAGGCATGGATAAGCTGGCTTCAGAGAGGCAGGATAGCAACAGGGGTGGAAACGGTGTGAAGCTTTTGGCGTCGACAAAGATGGCTGCAGTAATGAGACCTTTGTCAATCCCGAGAGTCATAGGAGGGAAGTGGTGGAAGCGTGATTCTTTCTAAATCCAGACTGGAAGGGGTGAAGAGTTGGATTCAAGAGGAGCTGGAGAGTTGAGAGGCACAAGGTGCTCCTGGAGTTCGCTACGGTGGGGAGGAGGAGGAGATAGGGTGGTAATTGGCCATGGTGGTGGGGTCCCCTCCTTTGGGAAGTGGTAGGACTATGGTGTTTCCACTCCGCCAGAACTGATTCAGAGGCAAGCGATAGGTTTAGCAGGGCAGCTGCGAGCTGCAATGGCAGGGGCAGATAAGTAGAGGAGTTTGGGTCTAACCCATCAGGGGACTTTCCTTGGAAGGGTTAAGGGTGAGTAGGGCATCAAGAGCTTCCGGCGGGCAATGGTCCCAAGAGGAAGGTGTTGGATCGGGGAGATTAGCAGCTTCAGCATGGTGGGTGGAGCTACAGCTGGTAGGGAGGCAAGGAGCAAAAGTAGCACATGTGGTGAAGTATGAATTGAACTCGGAGGGAACTGCAAGTGGGTCAGAGAGAAGAGTACCATTTGAGAACAGAAGGGGTGGGATTTGTCGTTGTGTAGGGAGGGAAGGAGTGGATAACTTTCCAAAATTTAGATGGTCTATGTAGGTTGGCATTGAAGGTGGAGTTAAAGCATTCGACTTTGGCTAGCCAGGTGGCCTTGGTCCACTTGTTACGGAGCATACGGTGAGTGATGTTATCACCTGGGAGGTGTAGACTTGAAGTTTTCAGCTTTGTTCGAGCATTTAGGCACGCTATTAGTTCTGGGAAATCCAGGAAGGTGTGTCCTCGGACCCTGATCCGGCATGGGGGCATGATTATCCCATATGCCAAGGAAAGTGGTCTGGAAATGTAGCAGGGCATCATCCATGTTATAATTACTATCTTGAGTACCCCAGTTTGCATGAGTTAATTCATCCAGAAGGGGGTAATGTTTAGAGATTTGTAAGACCTTTGAACTATAAATTTGGGAGGGTTTATGGCAATGGATTTTGCATACTATATAAGTGATATGGTGGTCGCTTATAGAGTCAGGAAGTAAGCCAGCTTTGAAGACTCTGTGGGAGGTGAGGGCCAAGTCAATCAGGGAGTGGTTGCCAGTCTTGTGTGTGTTGGTTCGAGATGACCTGGGTAAGATGAGGGGCTGTAATCTCAGAGCGAGCTTTTTAAGGAGAGATGGCCAGTTGTGATTAAAACCCCAAAATATAAAGTTTGCCAGATGTGGCTAGGGAGGCTAGGTGGCTTAAAAGGTAGTGACAGTTGCGGCAGGGGTTCCAGGGTGGCAGTATACATCCGCAACATAAATAGGGAGTGAGAAGGGCAGGGTCAGTTGGAGCATGAGCAGTTCAAAGGCTTGGGGCTCTGATTTGTCAGGTGTAACAGAGAAGTGTAAGTCTGAGGCTGTGTAGATTGCAACTCCTTCTCTTCTGATAGAGCGGTCTTGTCAAGTGACATTGAATCCTGGGACAGCAATGGATGTGTCCTTAAAGTTCGTGTTTAACCAACCAGGTTTCTGATAGGATGATAATGTCGCTGCGTACTAAAACTATGAAAGCCCCAGGCCCTGATGGCTATGGGCCGAATTCTGTAAGCGGCAGGTCAGTTTCTTCTTCCCGTTTGCTGAAAGTGTGCAACACGGTTCTAAAGGTGACTCACCCCCAAAGCTGGGCATTTGCTACCATCTCAGTTATTCCCAAACCTGGGAAAACCCGCAGTTATGTGAATCCTACCGCCCAATATCTGTACTGAATACAGATTATAAACTATTCATGGGAATAATGGCCAAGATTTGAAGCCATTCTTCTCCAACTTGTGAACAGAGACCAGGCGGGCTTTGTGGATGGCCGATACTACAATGGACAGTATTAAAAACCTATCATATAATTCGGAGATGAACATCCTAGGCTCCCCAGCAGCTCTGGTAAGTCTTGATGCTGAGAAGGCTTTCGACAGAGTCTACTGGCCCTTTCTATTCCAGCTAATGGAATCAATGGGATTCCTGTAGCACTAATACAAGCTATCTCCAATGTCTATTCCTCCCCTAGAGCCTGGGTTAGAGTGCAGGCACCTCCCACCCCTTTTCTCTTTACAGAGGAACTAGACAGGGTGTCCTTTGTCTCCCTTATTATTTGCCCTATTTATGGAACCATTAGCACAACAAATTAGACAATCACAAGATATTATGGAATTGTGATGGGTGAGGAGGAGCACCATATCGCTCTTTATGCGGACAATGTCCTGCTATATCTCGAAATCCAGCTACAGCGCTCCCGGAAGTAATCACGCTGCTTAAAAAATTTGGAGACCTTTCGGGTACAAAGTCAACATTACAAAAACTGAAATATTAACCTTTCAATTTGAGCGAACAAAGCATCGGGATCAGTTCCCATGTAAATGGGATATTAACAAACTTCAATATTTAGGACTCTCTCTCACAAGGGACTTACAAGATGTGTATAAGTATAACTCGCCCCTTCACTACACGCCTCAAGGAAGACTTGGCAAACTGGAGCACTCTCTCGCTGACTCTTACCAGAAGAATAGATCTTATTCAGTATGATCACGCTCCCTAGAGCCCTTTATCTTTTACTAATATTCCTATTTCTTCCCAAACCACCTTTAAAGTTTGGAATAGGGCTATATCACGTTTATCTGGGCAGGATGCAGACCAAGAGTTAAATTTAAAATATTGACTCTGCCACGAGATTTAGGAGGCTTATCCCTACCTGATCTGTACACCTACTATCAGACAGTAGGCCTGGTACATGTATTTGCTAGGCACAATTCAGGCGGAGAGCGCATTGGGTAGACCTTGAACGGCACATCATTCCAGATTTGAGTACCATAATAGCTTACGGTGATACACCCGTCTGGAAGAATCTCAGAATTACCCTGAAATTAGGAATAGAGTGATAATATGGCATAAATTAAGAATGCAATCTTGGATTACTCCTTTTATTCCATTAATATGCCCCATAGCGCCCTTCTGGTTTTCTCCCTCGGAAGCTTGCGGCCTTTCAGTGCTGGACAAAATATCAGCTTAAATATTTATTTCAGATTGTAACAGCTGGGAGATTTTGGTCTTACCAGGAATTACAAACGAAATTTAATTTACCTGTCTCACATCACTACAGGTATCTCCAATTGAGACATTACTATTGCTCCTTATCGTCTAGGCTTCACACCCCAGATAATTGTTTCCATACAATCTGTGCTCTCCTCCCTAACCAGAGGCACCTAATTTCAAGTTTCTATAGATCTTTAATATCTTCATATCAGGGAAGCGCTCAGTCTAATAGACAAAAGTGGCAACACGTATTAGATACACCATAGAGCAGGAGCAATGGCAGAAAGCCTGTCGACAAGTTGCATGTACCACTAGCTCGCATCAATGGCGGGAATTCGCGGAAGTTTCTAAACAGGTATTTTTATACCCCAGAGATCGCCAGTCATTTTGAACGGAATGGCACAGCGGCCTGCTGGTGACTATGTGGGAAAATAGAGCCCACCTAACACATGTAGTATTCATGCCCCAAATTGGAACCATTCATCCTAGCCCTACAGTCTGAAATCCAACTTATTCTGGGTTCTCCCCCAATTATCTCCACAGCTTTTATACTTCTAATTTTTCCCAGGAATATAATGGACCAAAATGACTGTTACCTATTGGCCATCCTTCTTACAGCAGGGAAAAAGGCTATAACTAAATTTTGGAAGGCCCAGTCCCTCCCTCTCTGAATGATTGGCACACCATAATAAAACAAATCTATTATATGGAAAAATAACCTATAAATTGAACAACCGAGTAGAATCTTTCAACTCTAGATGGAATAGATGGATATTTTATTACGCATTGAAGGACCCAATGTTCATTCCCTAATAGACCAACTGAGCTAGCTACTGTAAAGGAAGATGTATTGGAAGAGCAAGAGAGAAAGTTTAAGGAACAATAAATACGTATACCTAGACTATCACGGATGCAGCAATAAAGCTTTTATTAGGCCACTGCTGGTTCTTAAAAGCATGTCTAGAACCACAGTTAGAGACATATTATGATATCACCTTTCTGATTGTCACTGAAGGGGTGGAAATGTTCTTGTTATTAATTTGTTCTGGATATTGGAAGGGTTTGACACCAGAGCCCAGTCTAGGATGGTGTGGTTGCCTGTTTTATAGTTTAGTCTGGTTTGTTCTGTGATTACCTGAACTAGATTAGCCTCTTGAGTCAGGGCCTTGAGACCCATGTTTGAGTCTTGGGCCCAGTTGAGGTTAAAATCCCCCAAGCTGAGGAGTTCAGATGAGACATCTTTAGCTGTAGCTTTTGTGATTGTCTCTAGGGATTGGATGGCATTCTTAGGAGGGGTTGTATACACATCCAGTGGTGTACTTGAGAGGCCAGGGTGATACGAATAAAGATCGATTTGCTGTCTCTGCGAGGTTTTGTGCTGCAGGCAGAGGTGCTGATCTCGTTAGTGTATGTTAGCATAGATAAGTACACCTCCCATCTTTTGTTTTCCCTGTCCATCCGGAAGGAGTTGTACCCTTGGGCAGTGACCTCATGTGTGAGGATGTGGGCCTTAAGCCAGATCTCCGAGACAGCGAGGACGTCAGGCTTGTAGAGGTCAAGCCATGCTTGTGCCGTGCATCTTTGACTGAAGGCTACAAACATTCATGTGTGCAATCTTCATCCCTTCAGACGATGTCCAGTGTGGGCCCTGAGGAGGATATTGAAGATTGGCAATTGGGGACCTGTGTTAGGCCATATGTCGCCTGCAAGGGCAAAGAGCAGCAAGCGAGGAAAGTGACTTAGTAATCCAGTCAGTCGCAGACCAGCTGTTGGACAGATGGGGCGACCAGAGTTCAAATCTCTTCGTGTCCCCATCCAATGCCAAACTGCCCAATTTTTGCTCGCTAGATCCAGGGCCTGGCGCTTTCTGGCGAGAGCCATTGTCCATCGGCTGGACAGGGAGGTTTCTCTATGCCTTATCTCCTTTACTCTTCTGCAGAGGGTACTGCTCAAGCTTCAGGCAGAGGGGTGGAAATGATCCTCGTTGCCCCTTCTGGCCTTGGCAGATCTGGTTCCCTCTGCTTCAGCAGCTAGCAATGGAACCCCATGTCCCTCTGCCCCTGAGCTCCCACTTGCTCTCCCAGAACCAGGGCACCTTAGTCCATCTGGGACTTCAAGTCTCTACACCTACATACTTTGCTCCTGCAGACTTGGCAGTTGCAAGGTGCGGGATCTTGCCTGGCATAGCGGAGGGCCTAGTAGCTGCAGGAAGCCCTCCACTAGGGCCACCCTATGCTATGAAGTGGAAGAGGTTTGGTCTTTGGGCCTCTGCCCGAAGCCTCAGTCCTTTCTCCTCTCAGTGAGCAGCTGTGCTCAGTATTTCTCTCTCTGTTCCAGATCGGTCTGAACTACTCCTCCATTGAGGTGCACCTTTCTGCTATCTTTGCATACCATGCACCTTTAGAGGGTAAACACCTTGCCCAATCAGACTTGTCCTGCACCTTTTGCAGAGCATTTTACATCTAAAGCCTCCCATTCGGGACCCTGTCCTATCATGGGATCTCCTCTTTATGTTACAGAAACTCGCACTGTCCACCCCTCCAAACGAGCCAGCCACGGAATGCAAGCTATGCTTTCTGTCGTGGAAAGCATTATTTTAGTTGCCGTTACTTCTGCTCGGAGGATTTCACGCTCTGATATGTAAAGAGCCTTATTTAGTTTTTCACAACGACAGGGTATCCTTATGGAAGAATCTTAAGTTATTGCCCAGGGTGGTGTCTGAATTCACCCTAAATCAAGACATCCACCTTCCAGTTTATCCAGAGTACTCCATTCGGGGTGGGGGAGCTTTATTACACACTCTGGACGCCCACCGACACTTCAGTTATACTCAACCAAACTTTCTCCTTTCGGAAGACCAACCAGCTTTTTGTTTTGTTTGCTCCAAAATCTCAGGGAGCACCAGTTTCTAAACAAACCTTTTCAAAGTGGTTAGTTAACACACCTGATGAGACTCGATAACCCACGAGGGGTTGTTTAGCCCGTTCGTGACAACCATTAATGGCCGGGGAAGGCGACGGGGTGGGCTTGTTCCCCTGTCAGAAGGAGCTACTGTACATCAAGTCTCGTAGTGTTGACGCACTTGCGCTCAAGCCTTCCGAGGAGGAGGAAGAAGACGAGGACAAGGCGCTCAGCTTTCCTCGGTGCTGAGACCGAGAAGAGGTCCGAGACCAAGACCATCGGTATTTGAGGGTGTGTCTGGGAGGAGCAGGGAATCCCTTTCCTCCCTCGGCTCAGGAACCTTAACTGGGACTCCGGCACAGGAGGCACAGGCAAGTCCTTGGTTTCCTCGAGGGTACCCGGTGAAGAAGGGTTGTCGGCTTCTCCAGTCGACAGCCCTTCCGACTGGATTGAGAAAATCTCGACCACATCGATGGGTGTCTCGGCGGCTGACCTGACAGGGACACCGTGAAGCCAGCGGCCTTAGCGCAACCTCGACCAAGTCGAGTGACGACTGTCCGGGAAGGGACCTCTCCGCCTCCCACGAACGCCGACAGTGGGACTTGCCCTTCGAGTCCTTCTTCTTGGACCGAGAGGAATGTCCCGATGGACCCTTACCTTTGTAGAGAGATTGACAAAGCTCTTAAAAGAACCCGTGTAGGAGGCCCAGGGAGAAGCGGGATAAATGCCGTGACCGAGGAGGGCGAAGATATGGCCTGGGCCGCCTCCTCCTTGAGGGGCGATCATCTGCTCAAATTGCTCAGCTGAGCCGCCCGCTGCCGGACACCGCCCGGGCCTCCTTTGACTTCACCAGAGGAATTCGTCTCTCAGGCGCCCAAGTTTGAGTCTGGCAGCACGGTCTTCGAGGACAGTGGCTAAGAAGGACTGCACAATTGAGCCTGCGGATGTGATCAAGCCCAAGGCATTAAGCGCATGGAGGTGCGGATTGGTCCGAGCGTCATCTTCACCCGCATGGGCACCGGCCAAATCTGAGTCGACGTATCCATCGCAGCCGCCAAGGAAGAAACAGTCCAAGTCTAGAAAATTTAAGAATAAGTTTTGGTTTAACCAACGAGTTTGGATCCAGGCCTAAAACACAGAGCGCTAAGGAGGGAACCTGAGCTTCCAAGCGGTAAGGAAGATCTGGCGTCATGGGGCGAGCCGAGTTTACCACCGGGTGGGTGGGAGGAGCCAACTTGAAGACCTTCGGCAAGATTTAAAGCGGCAAGGAACCTGCCATGAAGTGTGGATGAACAACATATACCATTCCTAGAACTCCTGTTACTGGTGAGTAACCTGTATTTTCCTCTTATTCTGCTCACATTTGAGATCCTGTCATATCCGGTTTGGAATAGACCTACCTCTGTCCTTCTGCCTGCAAGCAGATAAGACAGGAAATGCACTGCTCTTCAAGATAGATCAGTGTATGTTTCTCAACCTATAGCTGATGCCATTGTTGTTCCGCTGAGAGTGACAAAGCTATTATTCCCCAAGAGGTCACTGCACACCCTATTAACAAGGAGTTACTCAAGACTGACACTGTGGCAAGTGGGTCTTCATGGCAGCTACGCTTAGCATGTAGATAGCTGACCACCAAGGGCACTTTTCCACATATGGGAGTATATCCTGTGGAGCTTTCACATAAGCCTCTGGCATCCCTGACAGATTCTGAAATAAAACTTCTGCCAAGTGTCACACATGGAATTTAGTCGAACAGTCATCAGCTCAAAGCCACTATTGATGCATGTGATACTGCCTACCACTCTGCCATACCAGGCATCTGTATCAGAATGCATTCTTGGTTACATACAGTTGGCTTTTCTCGAGAGGTCCAGCAATGAGGAATGAACGTTCCTTTTGATGGTACCTACTCTTTGGACCGCAGGTTGAGAAGTCTCTTAAGGCGTCTCAGAAAACCAGAATGACCATTAAGACTTCAAGCCAGCTCTTGCTAATCCTCAGAGGGGAAAGGTTATGGTTTATTTCAGAAACAGCAGTCCTTTTGTGAGAAAGGCAGTAGAACACAAAATAAATCTACCTCCCCAGTCTCAGAAAAAGGCGCAGCTGAAGGCAGAGATGCCGAAAGCACCCAGTGCCACCCTCTGAAGTGCTATCCCTGGTCCTGCCTCTGCTGCCCAAGGCAGACCCAGTTTGGGGGTCTCTGATCGAGTTTTACAGTAACTGGGAGTCCATTACGATGGACGAGTGAGTCCTCAGGATTATCTGGGAGGGATTCTCCTGGACTTAACAGAAATCCTTCAGAATATCCACCCAGCAGACCGCCCTTCTCATCAGTTTATATGTTAGGACTTGTGGCAAAGGAGATTGTGGGCCTTCTGATCAAGAGAGCAGTGGAAATAGTGCCTGACTGGAAACAAAATAAGCTTCTACTGTGACTACTTCCTAGCACCAAGGCAATGCGGGACATGCACCACATTCTCAACCTCAGAAACCCGAACAGGTTCATGGATAAAGAAAGATTCTAGAATGATTTCTCTGGGATCTCTGCTTCCTTCCTGAAACCTCAGGATTCGCTGCTTCCCTGGTATGCAGGATGCACCTCAGCCATGACAGATACCTTTAGGTCTTTGTGCTGATACAGCATTACCAGTTCAGAGTCCTGCCCTTATGGCTTTCCTCAGCGCCATGAGTCTTTACAAAGTGCTTTGCGGTACTCTCAGCACACCTCAGAAAACTAGGACTCCAGGATTACCCTTTCCTGGATGATTGGCTGATAGCCAGTCCATCCAGACAGGAAACTGAAGAGGCAGTGGCCATGGCTGAACAGCCACTTGTGCTGCCTGCTTTCTTTGCTAACTTCCAGAATGAAGAACACTCTGTTCTGTGAATGTTAAGAGACTCTTTATGTTTTACCTGTACACAACTAAGAATTTCAAGCAGTCCATACAGGTCTTTTGTCTTCTTTGATCCCAGTCAGAAGAGACAGCTTGTTACAGTCAAGAGCATTTCGGCCTGGATTGTGAGCTGACTGCGCCATTGCTATGCTTACAACACAGGTCAAGCTGGAAAGTTAGGTATGTGCCCATTCCACCAGAGCAGTTGCCTGTCCCTGGCACAGATTTGCTGTGTGCCTATCGGTGCAATTTGCAAAGCAGCAGCTTGGACAACAGCTCACTTTTAAGCACTATGCCTTGGATGTCCATGCAAGGCAGCATGGCCTCCTTTGGCAGGACTATCATGAATGGACTTCTGTCCTGAGTGAGCCCTTGGCCCTACCACCTGAGTTTGGGATTTTGTCTGAGCTTGGTACTCTGGCCCATTAGTGTGAATGAGTAAAGACTGATTCCAGGAAGATAAGAAAATTACGCACCCACCATAATTCTTGATCTAGGAATATCTTCACCATTGATTCACACACACACACACCACCATCCCAGGGCTCATGCCAGTCTGTTGGTCTCATACCTTGTTTTTGGTTTGGGGTGTGGAGTGAGGGTGCAATTACCATAAATTAACTTGGTCTCTGTACAAATTTAAAGGGAAATTTCTTGGCTGTTTGCTAGAAAGGTGTGCTATAAATTGCACTCATCAGTTAAGTGGTGATAATCACTGAGATCAAACTTTCTTGGGTATGAATTGCAAAGCATTTTATTTTCCAGTATCACAGATAACATAAACACAGTAACTATATAATCTTAGGATCCTGAGTAGACTGTTTGTTGTGTGTTTCTACAACTACACACTAGTAATCTTTATATAGCCTTGATCTGTCCCAATTTGTGGGTCTAAGGCAGTGTTCTCAAGAACCGTTTTAATTAACATATGTGCACAGTTCTTTAGTAACAAATAACTTTTGCTAGCTTTAATCAGTACCCGTATTGCATTTTATTCTTATTCATTTATATGGAACCTTGATTCTCAAAGACACACATTAAGTGAGCACCTTAATAGTCTTTAAAATATAATCAGCCAAAGTTCTATCTTCTCTCCCATGCGGAGACTGGATTTTCCTTGGAGGCTGGATGAGTAGTGTCTTTTCTTGGTTCCTTTGGTTTTGAAGTCCTTGTATTCTTCTGGAGCCTGAGGCGACATTAATTTGAACAAAGTTAATATAATATTAGAGCTTCTAATGAACTCTTATCTCCTTTGGCAGCAGCCAAAGTCTTTGCAGAGTTAGAGAAACGACAGTCTCAGATTCAGAGTGAAATATAGCTGATGTCTCTTTCAGAGAAGAGGGAATATAGCAGTGATGATGCAAGCTCATACAGCTTTCTGTTTCTCAGCATCCTTCTTTTATTGTAGTTCTGTCCCATTACCGATAATGTGGTGTCTTCCTTTGGGTTGAGCAATGGATACTTGCCACTCTCTCATTGGCCTAGCTATATCTCCAGGCAGATGTCCTTGCCTGATTGGAGGATCCTGAAGTAGATGTATTGGGTTTTCCAACCACAAAACCTCAGTCAGCATCTTCATGTCTATTGTACTTTTGACCTAAACACCAGACAGCAGTTAATAGATTCATGACCGCAAGGCCTAGCATTGTGCATGCTCAGGATAAGGTGTTCAGGAGTTCTGTAACTGGTGGTTAGAGGACTGCGGTTTGTAATAGCAGATGGTCATTGTGACAGAGGGTTCTGGTTGTCTTTGAGGAATTTGTTCATAGGGTGAACTGTGTGGAACGTCTGGGGTGATTGCAGTTTTGTAGTTTCGGTCCTGTGACAGGATTAGTGCTGCATTGTAGTAGTTTTAAAAATAAATCTTTGTAGCTGGCCTGGTGGTGCTGAGGGTTGAGGCCCTGCATGCCTTACCTCATGCCACACTGATGAACCGGGTTTGAGAATGACTTTGGGTCACCAGGGAGCTGGCATGGGGCGGGGGACTAGATTGAGCCGCCTAACAGCAGCTCTCCTCTCCCAGAGAGGCTGTCGCCCCACCCCACCACCCCCATTCCGTCGCTGCCATGTGTAGGTCTGGTGACGGCACAGGTGGAAGGGGCGACATGAGGAGGGCATCTCAAGCATGACGGCTTGCGCTCTCCACACGATGTGTTCGTGCAGAGACGGGATGGGAGAAAGCCGAGGCACAAAAACTCAAAAATTAATTACAAAATAAATAAATCTTTGCTTATCAAGCTCTTAACACAGTTCATAAGTTTATTTAAGCCAAGTACAGTATGTCCAGTTAACACTTTTAAGGTTTTTGAGTTGGAAGGCCTGAAGAATATATTTTAAAAGATCTTTTTAATATTTGTGTTCTCCAAGCACAGTCTCTCAACTGAGTTACATCCATGTATATGAATTAATATTTGGTAGAACTGTTTAGCTGTAGAATGCTTTGAAATAAATGTGTTATGACAGGCTCTTCAGTGCATGTCTATTGCTGGTTAGACTGAAGTATACCTACTTTTACATTTTGTCAGAATCCTTCGCTAGCAGGCCAGAATTGAGCCTTTAGGAGACACTGTGTTGCTGGTTTGTTGACCCTTCTTAGACTGGACACTATGGCTATCTTATGCCCTTAGGTTTAGTGCATAAGCAGTAGATCTTACTTCTAGGGGAGCTCTTGCAGCAGGCTATAACCATTAGGACTAACGTCATGAGCCTTGGGACCCACGGAAAAACTTATAGCTGGCAATACCAGCAGGGACCATCCCAATGTGGGTCATGTAGTATAAAGGGGGACCCAGGTCCACCCCAGTTCTTTTTCTTGCCTTTGACCCGCTCACGTTGAAGTTCTGCTTCTCTAGCCCAGCAAAATGAAAATTAGACTTTTCTACGGAGAATTACATCCTTCGTCGGGCATCGGTCGACCGCTTTCATCACATTTGGTTCCTCCAACTCCAGTCTGACGATGTCGCCGCCTTCATCGGTCTCCATGCCCAAGAAGAACAAGTGCCACTGTGGCTGCCAAATTCCTCCAAAGACGGCCACGTTGAATGCGTCTTCTGTCTGGGTCCAGACCATGACAGCGACCTGCACCATCTGTCAAGGCTTCACTAGCAGGACCAGAATTAGGTGTCTCAAGGCACACCTTCTGGAGAAAAAAATGGACATCCTGCATACCTCAGGGACAAGGACAAGCATTGGAACAAGTCCCTAAACACCTCCGACAAGGACTGTAGCCGTCCCACCATCGCTCCAGATCTCGGTCTCGCTCTGTCTTCCCCAAAGTCCTCTACCTTGGGCTCAGGGGACTGTTACGAGCGCCCAGAAGGCTCCAAGGTGCCGAGCCCTCCTGCTAAGAATCCGATGCCAGCCAAGGCAGGAACATCGAGGGAGAAATTGGTTAAACCCAGGGTGGCTTCTCTTAGGGTTACCCCCACCTCTTCGGCACAAGCTACAGTGCCCAAGGTGGTCTCGCCTTGCCCAATTAGGGAAAACTGCCGGGCAACAAGGTTACCCTTGGCACTGACGCCCGCAGGCCGACGTCTGATCCCATACCAATGCCAGTAGAGGCAATTGTGGCAGAAGTACCCACGGCAGGGGTGGCTTTGATAACCCCAAATCCTTCACCTCGCGGGGTTCTGCAGGCAGTTAAACCCTCCCGACCTTCATGATCTGGTTCACTGCCCCCCTTTCCAGGTTCAGCAGCCACGGTCTTAAATAAAGATGAACTGGAGGAGCTTTTCTCATTCTGGTGGAGTCAGGTGAGAAAACAGTCTCCGCCAGACCCGACCCCAGACCCTAACTGGCTGGACAACAGGGAACCTGAGGGCCTTCCCGCCTTCCCCATGTAAAACTCCTGAGCGGCTGCTGCCACGCCCGCCTCCAAGATTCATTACCGGTCCCAGTCCAGGAGCCATTCCCGCTCTTATAGGCAGGCCGCTTCCACTCGGACGTCTGCCCCAGACCTGCGTCAGTCGTTGCTCCGTCATCGATCCGATAGCTACCGACGCTCGAGCTGGGGAGTCCGAGAAGCAGCCAGGCTGTCTCAGGGCCCAGTAGCAGGTCGTCCAACCCTTCTACCTTGTCCCTCTCGGGGTTCCCAGGAGAAATGGACTAACCCAGTCGCCTCCTGATGATCCAGCCTTCATGGATGTCGTGAGGCACATCCAGGCCTCCAGTGAATGGGAGACGGAGGATCTGGATTCAGAATGCTGCTGACTGGCCATTACCTGAGGCAGAAGGAGCCCAAGCCTCAAGTGTTGCCTCCTTTGGTGGATACCTTCCAGGATCTTACCAGGACTACTTGGATGCATCCAGCTTCAGTCCCAGCAGTTCCGAAAAATCAGACAGGCTGTATAGAGCCCGAGGGACAAGCCCTTTCTGGCGGAACCCCTCAGGGTGGACTCTTCGGTGATTAAGGCTGCCCACGATAAGTCAAAGCAGCCTAAACACCTAAGCTTCCAGCCTCCTGACCCAGAATCCGCTATTTGGATCAGGTGGGCAAGAAGGTTTATTCTGCCTCCACCTGCTCCATTAGGTCACTCAGCTTCCTCATGCATGTAGTCCAGTACCAGAATGTACTATGGGAGAGAGGACAGGAGATGGCCAGTACCTTGCCAGACTCTGCACAAAGACTGAGCTTCTGGATATATTAAAGTTGGGCTCGGACGTAGGCACGCATGTTCTCCTTGCCCTGCATGATACTGCAGATACAGCGCCAGAGCCAGCGCCAGGTATCTGCCTCTGGCGCCATGCCTGGTTGAGAGTCTCGTTTTCACCAGGATCTGCAGTCCGGAATACAGGACCTCCTGTTCCAGGTTTCCGTCCTTTTGGGCAGGATACAGAGTCTCTAATCTCTCGTCTCCAGGAGTCAGGGCAAGTCTATCTGGTCCGTTGGGCAAATGTACAGAGGGGACCAGAGACAGAAAGATAGCCTTTCTAAGCCCTCAGGTGCTCAACCCCGAGGAAACCAACAGGGCCAGAAAGGCAGCTTGAAAAGGAGAGCTGGCAACCAGCAGCCTGGAGGCGCTCCTTTCGAGGCCTCAAGTCCTCCCAAGCCTCTCTGCCCTACTCCCAGCTCCGCCAATGACTCCTCCTCAACCCTTCCTCCGGAGGAGGTTCCAGGATGCTGTAGGGTCGCCTCCTTCATCTGAAGGGTTGGAGTGCATTACAGTGGACCAGTGGGTCCTAGACATTATAAGGAGGGGACATACGCTGGAATTCACCGAAATTCCTCCAGATACACCACCAAGGTCCTCAAGATATCCTCCTTCCCACATACCGCCTGTAGAAGGAGAAATCCAAGCCTTGCAAAAAGGGCGATAGAATCAGTTCCTCTGCAGCAGCGGGAAAGGGATTTTACTCCTATTTTTCCTGGTTCCCAAGAAGACGAGGATCTTCAGCCCATCCTGGACCCCTTTTTTGAACAACTACATAGAGTACCGAAAGTTCAGGATGGTGACCCTTCGAGGTCTTATTCTTCTGCTGCACCAGGGAGACTGGCTCTGCTCCTAGACATGCAAGATGCTGACGTGCACATTGGGGCCTTTCCTCTCACAGGAAATTTCTAGTTCCACTTCCAGGGGAGCATTATCAGCTTCAGGTTCTTTCGTTTGGCCTCTCCTCTGCTCCTCGAGTCTTCACCAAATGTTTGGCAGTGGTAGCTGTGGCTCTAAGGCACCTGGGGCATTACGTCTTCCCTTACCTCGATGATTGGCTGCTTGTGGCCCGTCCAGGCGCCTACTTCAATCTCTCTGAGACACCTATACCCTGTTCCAGAGGTGGCGATCACCCTGAACCTTCCAAAGTCATCCCCGAGCCCAGCCAAAGACTCGCCTTTATAGGGCGGTCCTGAACTCGATCCAGGGCGTGGCTTTTCTGCCTCCAGGAGGGGCGACGCCTGTGGGAGATAGCCAGATCGGTTCTAGTAATCCCACAGGTCCAGGTCAGGACCTTCCTCAGACCTCTGGGGCACATGGCAGCGGCCATTCCTGTCACTCCTTTGGCCCGCCTCCATATGAGAGTCCCACAATAGATGCTCAGGGTGCAGTGGGACCAGAGCTCAGACGACTTAGACCAAGTGGTCAGAGTCACAGAGCCAGTCAAGAGGACACTTCTTTGGTGGCTGGACCCTCTCAATTTAGAGAATAGGGTCCTTTCCATCAGGAGCCTCCAGATCGGACCCTAACGACGGCTGCATCAGATTTGGGATGGGGGCACACTAGGGACCCGCCAGACAGAAGGGGTCTGGACCCTAGAGGAGCACGACCTCTACATCAATGTACTGGAGATGCAAGCGGGCCTCAGTGCACTGATTGCCTTTTCAGAGGACCTCATCCCAGGCTCTCTTCTAGTTCAGACAGACAACATGGCGGTCATCTTTACATCAACAAACAAGGGGACGTCATTCTACCCCTGTGCAGGGAGGCAGTGAGAGTCTGGTACTGGATGCTAGAGTGTCAAATTTCTCTGTCCGCTGTGCACATTTCTGGTCGTCCTAAACGACTTGGCAAACAGCCTAAGCAGGTCTCAGTCCAAGGCACACAAGTGGGAGCTACTGCAGTCAGTAGCGGACCAGCTCTCGATACATGGGGTCGTCCAGAGCTGGACCTGTTTGTGTCCCCATGCAATGCCAAACTGCCAATTCTCTGCTCGCGAGAGCCTGCGCCTGGTGTTTTCTGGCGACGATCTCCCTTTGTTGGACAGGGAGGTTCCTTTATGTCTTTTCTCCCTTCCCTTTCATTCAGAGAGTGCTGTTGAAGGTACAGGCTGAGGGGCTCAGATGATTCTAATCGCCCCACTATGATCTCGGCAGATTTCGTTCCCACTACTTCAGTGGTTGTCCTCGAAGCTCCATTCCGCTCCCAGTATGCTCACAGTTGCTGTCCCAGGATCAGGGCATTCTGGTCTATCTGGACCTCGGTTCTCTGCACCTTCATGCTTGGCTCCTGCAGGCGTAGTAAGGTCACGGTATGGGGTCTCCCAGGTGGTGGCAGACGTCCTCATCTCAGCGAGAAAGCCTCCACTCGCTCCACTTATGCTATGAAGTGGAGCTGTTTTGTCTCTGGGCTTCTTCTCATCATCTGGACCCCTTACCTGTCCGTGAACTCAGCATTACAGTATCTCCTCTACTTACACCAGCAAGGCTTGAGCTGTTCTTCAATAAAGGTGCACATGTGGGCCATCTCTGCATATCATGTCCTCTTGGGGATAGAATCTTGGCCCATCTGACGTGGCCCGCACCTTTTACAAGGTATTCTGCATATGAGACCTCCCATCAGGGATCCTATCCCTCCCTGGGACCTCCTGTTTGTGTTGGAGAAGCTCATGCTCCTCTGTTTGAACCAGTGGCTGTGTGTGAGCTGTGTTACCTTTCCTGGAAGGTTTGTTTTTAGTTGCTGTTACTTGACTTGAAGAGTTTCCGAGCTGCAGGCTCTGATGTTAAAGAGTCTTATTTAGTTTTTCACAGGAAAGTTTCTCAGAACAAATCCTAAGTTCCTTCTTAAAGTGCTCTCAGAGTTGACCGTCAACCAGTCGGTTGACCTTCCAGTTTATTTTCCTTCTCCGCCTAATAGGAGAAGCTCTCCTTCACACTCTGGACGTTCACAGGGCACTGAGGTGCTACCTCAAGCGCACAGCTGCACACCGTAAATTGGAGCAATTGTTCGTGGCCTTGGCGCCACAACATTCGGACAGCCCGTGTCCCAGCAGACTGTTTCTAAGTGGCTTGTCCACTGTATCGTGTGTTGCTATAAAAACAATGAACCCCTTCGGGTCCAGTTAGGGGTCACTGCACCAGAGGAGTCTCGGCTTCTTTAGCCGTATTGAAGAATGTCTTTGTAATGGACACCTGGAATTCTGTGCACACTTTATGAAGCACTATAGCCTGGACATTGTATTCAGGCGCCATACCGGTTTTGGCTTGGCAGTCCTTCAGGGACTTCTTTCCTGACTGGCCAGCATTGTTTCACCCTTCCTCCTCCTGGGATTAGGCACCTCCTTGGCGTGGACTCCTTGGGATTCAGTCCTAATGGTTATACTGCTCAAAGAGCTCACCTCGAAGATCTACTGTTACGTAAGTTCTTGCGTAACTGTACTTTAGGATATGCTACACCCCTCGTAAAGAAAGGTACTGAGGCAGTTGAGGGCTGGTGCTGAGGTAGGCTGCAGTGCAAGCCAGTCTCATAGTTCCAAGCATGCGTGCAGTTTACATCAGCCAACCTCCTGAAAGGTTCTGGCTCCCACAGGGTCCTAGCGCCCAGCTCAGAATCCATTATGTGAATCAGTGGTGAAGATATTTCTAGAAGATAAAGAATTATGGTAAGTACATAATTTTCATTTTCGTATTCTGCCTTCCATTAATCCTGAGAGCAAGGGATATGGATAGACTTCCAGACAGAGAGTCCAAGAAGATTGATCTTTTCCCCTATCTCTTTACCTACCCCTTAGGTCTATACAAGGATGTATTCCACTGCAACTCCAGAGAAATTGTACGCCTTTAATTGTAAATCTGTATTTTATACTAACATGTAATTTGGTGTATTCTGTGTTGAGTGTCTGCACCTGTAAACGTTGTCCAATGTTGTATCTGCACAATGTTCTATTGTCTTACCCTCTCTGCGCCTTTGTAAATGAGTCCCAGATTCAAAGGACATAAATCCGTCTTGTTCAAATAAATAAATATGCATGATGGCAGACTTTGGTCATTCACTGTTTGGGTGTCTTTCAGCTGACAAACAGCCACCAGTTAAGATGATCAGAGACCAAAGTTTCTCACCCCAGGGTCCTTTAGCATCAGTAACTATGCAGCAAGCTGATGCAGTTATTCTAAGAGCGTGGATATGTTGTTCATCCACACTTTTGGCATGTCCTTTCCCTTTAAGGATCACGGAAGTCTCGAGCTGGCTCCTCCCACCCACCCAGGTAGTATATACCTCGGCTCTGCCCAATGACACCAGCTCTTCCTTTCCACTGGAAGATTCAGGTTGCCTTCCTCATGCTCACGGATTTCGGAGGCTCTGACTTTCAAACCTTCGGTTTTGCGAAACTTCATATCTTTGAGTTAGCGATAGCTTTTTCGGATCTTCGATTATGGGAAAATATTCCCCGGATTTCGCTGGGTGTCGTAAGCGGCCAAAAGATGTCGTACCGATCCCTCACGCATGTGTCTACTGCCCCGGTGTTGGCCAAGACACTCATCCTGCAGTTTCTGCTTGGCCTTCCATCCCAAAGTCCTGGATGACCGCCTTGCACGCTTACAACTGGGAAGACCAGAAAGACGAATCCTCTGGTGAAATTCAAAGAGGCTAGGTGGGTGGTTTCATGGCTGCAAGATCCGCCTAGCAATTGGAATGCATGCAAGCATTCGAGGAAGCAGCGGCTCACGCCATGGCTCTTCCCGAGCTTCTTCGTCTTTGCTCAACCTGAGCTCCACGTCTCGGGTTCCTTCAGGGAATTGTGCCAGTCTCTTCCCACCAAGGGGAGGTGCTGCGGACCGACTGTTCTCAATCCCGTAATTGGATAAGGATCTGAGCAAGTGTTCATCTCGACGAAGGTGCTCTTGGGACCAAGAGAGGTGTCAGTTCCAGGAGCATGCGGTCTCGACTTGATCGAGATCGCTTCTTAAACCATGACTTCTTGGACCTCCCTTAGGGCCAGCTGACCAAGGATGTGGTCTAGAGGTCAAATGGTTATCAACCCAGTCGATCCGTCACCGACTCCAGTCGACAACTCTTTAGAGAGGACTCGGTCCTCGTTTTCCCCTGATAAGGAGTCCCAGCCTGCTGGAGTCCCCATTGAGGATCCGGTCCCGGACTCGAAGTCACCGGCCTGCGGTGTCTCCCGCGACCGAGTCGGCCTGCCCGATCTCGGTCTAGGTCTAGGACCCCTCCTCGACAGGCCGAGGAAGAGCCACAAGCGCCAAGGAAGAGGCAACGCCATCGGTCATCCTCGGATGAGGAGAGGCTCCAGGAAACTCCGCGCCTGCAAAGACCTCATGTGGCAGCAGCTGATTCTGTCTAGGCATAAGCCTTTCACAGCTTCCTCCTGGCCATTACTTGGCTTTTCCTCCCAGGCGAAACCAACCAGATCGGTCCCCAAACCCGTGGAGCAGGCAAGACCACCTGTTCGGCCCATAACGGTCTCTCCACCTATTGTGGTGGAACCACCACCCAAACAGCCTGTGGTAGGGGCTCCTTCTAAGGAAGACAGACCAGACACAGGGCTTCCCGGCATTGTCGGTCACCGTCACCCCAGACCACCCCTGTGAGTCGAAGGTGACATGGGCGGTAGGCTGTTGTTTTCGGATCGGACGTCACCAGTCTTCACTCATATCTAGGGATGATGATTCGACTGCTGGCCTAGAGCGGAGGAAGGTCCCTTGTCCTTTCAAGGGATCCTCCGCCTCATCACTGAGTCTACAGGGATGCCCCTGGAGCCTGGCCAGACAAAGCGGAGTACCCTCTCACCGACATCCTCAAGAGAGGGATACCCGACGGAGGCCTTTCCTGTGGCCGAGGCCATTGTTGGACTGGCCTTAGAACTTTGGCAGCATCCTGCCTCTTGTCCAGCTCCATCTGCCCACATGGCCCGCAAGTAAGCAAGAACCAGCAGAGGAAAAAGAAAGTATTTTGGCATTCTGCCCTGTGACTCAGCAGTCCTCCTTTCAAAGGCGAACAGCAGCAACAGTTTCAAGCTTGGCGCCCTCGGCAAAGTAAGGGTCCCCAGCAGGCCCATTAAGGAGGCTGAGGTTCAGGTCCTGGATCCTCCTCCTCCAAGCCTGCTCAGCAAAGGCGGGGCTGCCAACCACGCTCCCGCCACGCCAGTTCTGGGTCCTCACATGGGGGCAGCTCTGCCACTTTCTCTCTCTGCCTGGTCCGTTATCACCACGGACAGGTGGGTTCTGTAAGTGGTGGTCAGGGACTGCCTCTGAATTCAAGCAGTACCTCCAAGCTGAGCCACGCCTCGGGAGGAACGAGTATCCGCCAGACCCAGTCGGCTCTCTCAGAGCGACATCGTTCAGCTCCTCCTCAAGGAAGCAGTAGCTCCAGTGGTGGATCCTCCAGCAGACCCAGGCTTTGTCTCCAGGTACTTCCTGGTGCCCAAACGGATGGGGGCTAGGTGCGCCATTCTAGAGCTGCATGACCTGAATCAATATCTTAGGTCATGCACCTTTTGGGTAGTCTTCTGTCCCAGATCATACCATCCTTAGAGCGAAACGTGGTTCTGTTCACTGGATCTGCAGAACGCGTTCTTTCACGTCTCAATCCGTCCATCCCATCAGCGGTTCCTCCACTTCAGGGTCAAAGGTACCATATACGAGTTCCGAGCCATGCCATTCGGCCTGTCATCGGCCCCATGGATCTTCACCAAATGCATTGCAGTGGTGGTGGCCTTCTCTGGAGTTTGGGGGTCAGTACCCTGCCTCAACGATTGGCTCCTAGCAGGTTCCACCCCACAGGAGGTGGAGAGGTTCAGGGACCTGGCCCTCCAGACCTGCTCTCAACTCAGCCTCCTGATCAACGAGGCCAAGTCAGAACTCGTTCCTTCTCAGGTGATGGGCTTCATCAGGGCAGAGCTCGGCTCTTGTCAACCCAGTGCTTGGCTCCCGCGGACAGGGCGGAGGTTCTTTCCTCCTTTGCCCAGTCATTTCTGGGTGGGCACGTGCGCCCTGCCGGAACTTTCTACACCTTCTGGGTTACATGGCGTGCACCTCACTGGTCTGTTGGGTCCAGTTGCACATGCCGCCCCCTCAGCGGGAGCTCTCCGCCCAGTGGACTCAGCGTCACGGTCGTTTCGACCAGCTGATCACTGTAACCAGAAGATGTGGGATGCTCTCCAATGGTGGACCGCCCCAGACCGGTTGCAGGAAGGGATCCGTTTGTCTGCCCGAGCCAGCGGTCATCCTCATGACCAGTGCCTCTCTCATGGGCTAGGAGCCCACATGGGGGACAAAGGCCACGAGCTCTGGACCCCGAGGAGTCCGATGCCACATCAACCTGTTGGAGCTCAGAGCAGTCAGACTGGCACTCCTCAGCTCTGGGGTCAAGTGGTTCAAGTCCAGATGGACAATACCACGACCATGTACTGCCTCAACAAACAGGGCGGCACGCCCGTTTGCTGTGCAAGGAGGCGCCCGCATCTGTACCCTCATGAGCTGGTTGGAGGTGGATCTCCTAGCCATCCATGTGGCGGGAGCCTCGAACCATCTGGTGGATGCTCTCAGCCACTTAGGCCAGACATCCACTGGCGGTCTCTCCATTCAGAGGTAACACCGGCCTATTCTCCCGTTGGGACAGGCGATGGGGACCGGTTTGCCTCCAGGAAAACCAAGCTGAAGCTGTTTCATGTCGCCCCCAGCAGGGCTCACTGCAGGGGATGCCTTCTCGAGGCCGTTGGACCCCAGGCCTCATCTATGACTTCCTTCCATTTCTTTCATCCACAAGGTGCTTCTCAAGGTGAGGAGGGACAAGGCAAGGTGATCCTGGTAGCCCCAGACTTGGCCGCACCAGTACTGGTATCCAGATCTCCTCAGCCTCAGCTGCAGGCACTTGGAGCGGCTTTGTACACGCCTGGACCTGATATCACTCTGGGGAAGGTATTCCATCTGGATCTTCAATCCTACACCTCACAGCCTAGTACCTGAGCGGTAGAGTTCCAGGCTTTGGGTCTTTCCAAAGATGTCTACACTGTGATGGAGGCATCTAGAAGGAATCGACCAGAATGTAATAGCCTTCAAATGGAAAAGGTTTCATTTGGTGTCAGGTAAGGCCTGGACCCTTATCCTGTTCAGTGGCTAACATTCTTGACTACTTTTGGTCTCTGTCCAAATGGCGTCTCGGTCATCGACCATTAGGGTGCACCTGGCAGCCATCTGTGCTTACGGTGTGGGCGGTCAGCCGACATTAGCGCGAGGAGACAGTGGTTGAGGTGCTTTTTCAAAGGCATTGATCACATATCCTTCTGTGCGTGAACTCTACCTCTGTGGGATCTACTGCTGGCACTGGCAAAGCTCATGGGCAAGCCATTCGAACCTATGCACAGGTGTCATGGAAGATGGACTTCCTGGTGGCTATCACGTCTGCCAGAAGGACAGGGAGCTCAGGTGCTTTCCGTGGACTCCCTTATCTGGTCTTCCACAGGGACAAGGTTATTCTCGCCCTCCCGGAATTCCTTCCAAAGGTGGTGTCAGAGTTTCACCTTAACCAGGTGTTAACCCTGTTGGTATACTACCTCAATTACACCTCAGAGGCTGAAAACAGGCTCCATACTTTGGACCGAGGGCGTGCCCTCTCCTATTATAAGGAGTGGACGTGGAAATTGGAGAGAGAGGTTTGCAAGCTGTTTGTCACCTGTGCTGAAGCTGCTTCTGGCAGACCTGCAGCAAAGTGGACTATTGCAAGATGGATTACATCATGCAAAGGTCTGTGCTATGAGTTGGCGGGCAAGAGCCTCCCAGAAGGATAAGCGCTCATTCTACCCACCATACTGCTGCATGGTGGCTGCTTCCAGGGACATCCCTATCCAGGAAATCTGTCGGCTGCTACCTGGAAGTCAGTAAACACCTTCATCACCCACTACCACATCGACCTTGAGTCATGCTGGAATGCTGGTTTTGGGGTCTCAGTTCTCCAGTCTCTGTTCCCCAAGTATGGGTGTGCACCTTGTCTCCCTCCTCTCGGAGAACTGCTAGAGTCTGCCAAAGAGTGTGGATGAACAACATATCCATGTTTCCTAGAAGAATAGGTTACTCACCTGTACAGTAGTTCTAGGAGTGGCATATGTTCATCCACACATGCCCACCTGACCTCTGGGTGGCCATGGACGGACACAACCTGGCTTCCAGCGGCTCTGATCTGGCATCATGGGCGGAGCCGAGGTATATACTACCTGGGTGGGTGGGAGGAGCCAGCTTGAGACTTCCGTGATCATTAAAAGGGAAAGGGACATGCCAAAGAGTGTGGATAAATAACATACACCACTCCTAGAACTACTGTTACAGGTGAGTAACCTGTTCTTCTGCCTCGGAGGTGGAGACTGTGATAATGAACTTAGTGAATTAGCCAGTCAGAGAGAGCTTGATGGTGTGCTGAGGGGATCCTATCCAGAGGGCATCAGAATTTTTCTCTAACTAAGAAACACTGCCTCAGAGTTGCTCTCTCTTCTTGAGGCAGCCACTTTTTTACCCCAAAACTTTACTTTTACTGAGGCCATGGGTATTTTCTTCTTTTTTACTACTTGATGTTCTTGATGTTTTTAAGCAGTTTCATTCGGTTCCTGGGAGACCGCGTTTCCCCCTTCTTTCATGGTTCCCCTTTTTATTTTCTAAAGTAAATCTTTTATCACATGTACAGTTTTCATGGTTCTTTATTTTACTAGCGTTCCCTCTTTTACGGGAACCACTATTTTCTTTCCTTTTCTTAGTGTTTTTGGCAATTTTAAATCGCAGTTCTTTACCCATAGGGAACCGACAATGCTATTTTCAATAAAGTTCCTCCTTCCCAGAGCGGCAGAGGCCTCTATTCCAGCTATATATTTAGTTGTTTAACCAGGAGTAGTACACTAAGCTGGAAGCTTTTTACAGGAGCGACCTGGGAGCACAGGAAGTTAAGTGACTTGCTCAGGGTCACACAGTATGCAAGTGAAGCTGTGGTACTCAAACCCAGGTCTGGTCTGCTGATGTCACCAGATTTGCAACTCAGAGCCTTAAACCATCATGCGCTATACTGCCTGACATATATGCTATGTCCTGACAATGAAGAAAGATGGGGAGTGGTGACCTATCCTTGACCTCTGGCACCTGAACAGGCACTTACTCAATCCAAAATTAAAACGATCACTCTCAAAGCAGTGATTCATTCTCTTCAGTAAGGAAGCTGGCTAGTCTCCTGGATTTCAAGAACGCCTTTTCATTTCCCAATAAGGCAGTCTCACAAACAACTTATAATGTTCAGGCTGCCATCAGGGCACTCTGTTTCCAGCCATGCCCTTCAGCCTTTCTTCTGCTCCACGAGTATTCACCAAGTGCCTAGCTGTAGTGGCAGCTTATCTCAGAAAACAGGTCATTTCAGTCTACCCATATTTGGACGATTGTCTCCTGGTAGGCAAAACTCCTCTGAAAGTGGAAGAAGCTCTCAAAATCACAAAGCAAACTTTGCAGTCTTTGAGCTTCCTTATAAACAGAAGTCATTCCATCTGACCCCAACTCAGTTCCTTTTATCAGAGCAGAGCTGAATACACAGCAAAGCAGGGATTTTCTCCCTGCAGACAGGATAGAGAATTTCCTCTCACTGGCAAACTCTCTTGTCTTGGGCCAGCCCAGGCCAGCCAGACTCTTTCTAAAACTCCTGGGACACATGGCATCCATGACAGCGGTTGTTCCAGGAGTCAGATCTAGAGGAGGGACATACAGTACCACCTGTGGGCTCACTGGTCCCAAAAGGCATTCTGTGTCCAAGCTGGTCCTAGTCACAAGAACCTTATTCCAAGCTCTGGACTGGTGGAGGGATCCTACCAACCTGTCGGTGGGAATCCTCTTCCAACTGCCTTTTCCACAGGGGTCATTACCACAGATGCCTCACTCATAGGATGGGGAGCTCATCTGAGAACTATTCCGTTAGTGGCTCCTAGACCCCCAAGGAATCTGCAAGCCGCATCAACCTTCTGGAGCTCAGAGCCATCTACCTTTCCCTGATGTCCTTTGCCCACAGTTAAGGGGCCATTCAGTGCAGATCAGAACAGACAACACCACTGCAATGTTTTACATAAACAAGCAGGGTGGCACAAGGTCTTACAGTGCTTTGTACAGAGGCAATGAAAATTTGGTCCCTGGCCTACTCTCTCGATGTCAGCCTTTGAGCCATACAACTTCCAGGCAAGGACAACACTCTGGAGGATGCCCTCAGCCACTTCAGCCAGGGCACAACGACTGGACCCTGAGCAAGTGGTTCCTTGCCACAGTCTTCAGAAGGTGGGACATGCCAGAAATAGATCTGTTTGCCTTTCACCTCGACTATCATCTTCCTCTGTACTGTTGCAGGCCCCCAGCACTGGGGATGCTTCCCGACAGAGGCCTTGTCCCTGGACTGGTCAGGAGGTTCCTTTATGCCTTCCTCCCTTCCTTCTGATACACAGAGTGCGGCTCAAGCTAAGGTCCCAACTTGCAACAGTGATGCTGGTGGCACCAGATTGGCCAAGGCAGTTGTGGTACTCTCTCCTGCTAGCCCTGGCTTGCAGCAAGCCTATCTGGCTTCCTCTCAGTCACTCCCTCCACTCTTCCTCAAGGTGACTCTTCCCAACCTGCAGTCTCTTCACTTCAGAGCCTGGCTGTTGAGGAATTAGGGTACCCAGATTCCCAGTATTCGAACAGGTCCTTAAGATCCTGAGAATGGCCAAGAAACCTAGTACCTAGAAAACTTATGCAGCTAAGTGGACAAGATTTTCTTTCTGGTGCAAAGGCAGCATATAAATGCTCTCAAACCATCAATCCCTAATCTTTTAAACTATTTGGTGCTCCTGCAGGAGTCCGGCTTGAAAGGCCTCATCCTTGAAGCCGCACTTGGCTACACTTTCTGCTTACCTGTCCATAGGCAAATACCAGTCAGTCCTTTCTTTGCCTGTTTTCAAAAAGTTCTTAAAGGCCTTCTCCACCTTCAGCCCCGATCAAGGAACCTGTTCCCCTTGAGCCTTAATCTGTGCATTGCCAAGCTCATGGAGTCGCCTTTTGAACCCATGGCTACGGCTCATCTTAAATATGTCACTTGGAAGACAATCTTCCTAGTTGCCATTACATTTGCTAGAGCATTTCGAGTTGCAAGCACTCTGCACAGATCCTAACTACATTATCCTTCACAGGGACAAGGTAGAGCTCAGAACAAACAGAAAATGTCTCCCTAAGGTGGTCTCTGAGTTCAGCCTTAACCAGTAGATCACTCTTTCTGTTTTCTTCACTAAAATCCACTCCTGGAAAATAGAGACTCCACAGTGTGGCTGTGAAGAGAGCCCTATCCTACTGCTTGGAGCACATCAAGCAGTTCAGGGTCTCACTACCCAGCTTTTCCTCACCTATGGGAGGTAGGTATAGGAAGGCTAGCCACTAAGAGAATTGTCTCTCGGTGGATAGTCTCCTGTTTTCAGTTTTCTTACGACAAGGCTGGAAAACAGCCACCTGAGGGCCCACTCTACCAGGGGCACTGCTGCCACAGTGGCAGCTGCAAGGGACATCCCTTGCTCAAAGTCTGTAAAGCAGCTACTTGGAAGACTGTACACACACTCACAAAACATTACTGCCTGGATGTACAGTCAAGGTCTGATGCCAGATTTGACAAGGCAGTCCCATGGAGACTCTTCCCTCACGTGGATTCTATTCCCACCTCCTAACTGCACTGTTTTATAGTCTGTGTATTGTCACTGATGCTAAAGGACCCCTGGGTTGAGAAGAAAAATTACTCACCATGGTAATATTATTTTTCCAAGGTGTCTTTTAACATCAGTAACCTCCCACCCTTTCTCCCCTGATAACCTAACTGAAGAGGACTCTGCTTCCTCTGTTCTTTTGCCAGATCTGTTCCTGAACTTTTGAATTAAATTTAAAGCAGTTGCATGGTTTTTAATCATTTGTTCATGCTGTTGCATGATTTTTGAAATCCTGTTGTTTCACATTTAACATGGGCATGCTTCCCATTCTGTCTTCAAAATTCTGGTGCCCTCTGGGCAGGCTCCTCTCAGCACACCTTCAAGCTCTCCTGATTGGCTAATTCACTTAGTTCATTAGCATAGTCTCCACCTCCGAGGCAGTACATCCTAGTCAGCTTGCTGCATACTGTTACAGATGCTAAAGGACACATTGGAAGAAATAATATTACTATGGTGAGTAATTTATTTATTCTCTGGCTAAACACCAGCTTCAGCCAGCTTTGAACATGGGTGACTCCTGTTCCTGTACCATGACAGTGCATTCACCATGCATTGTTGACCTGGCTGGGCTTTTCACCTTCCATTGGACACTCAGCATAAGCTGGCTGATGTTCCTTCTTGGTACTAGCCTCTTCAGCCCTGACATGGAAGTACATCTCATGACGATTAAGAAGTCCAGCGGCACCCTAGATTCTGCAGCTTCATCTGAAAGGACCTAAAGGCCCAAAAATCTAAAATTGATGGCCTTACAGTTCTGATACTTTCAGCTGCAAAACTTTAGCAGGAGCCCCAGCAGGTGGTTTCAGTGCAGGTGTCTGGAGGCCCAGGTTCAGCCCATTGGTGGGGGTGGGGGGCAGAGGTGGTTGTGACTATGGCAATGGTAGCACCCTCCAAGGCCGCTCAGTAACGAGTTGTGGGTGTTACGCGCCTCTCACCCAGTCTCTCCTGATCAGGGTCAGATGTGCCACTTCTTGCCACAATGGTCCTCTACTACTTTTGCCAAGTTCTAAGCGTGGTGGGCAGAGGGCTGCCTCTGAATTTCAAGGCTTTCTGGTAGTTCAATTCCATCTGTGATATCTGTGCACCACGACAAAATGGAAAAATTCGGGGAGGGGGTTAACGGCTGGATTGATGGCAAGCTCCTCTCCTCCTAAAGGAGAGGGACGCCTCTGGGGAAAGCCTAAACCCAGGCAGCAAGCATGACCCACAGTGCTACAAAATGGCTAGAAATTGGTGCACCAAACTTATCAGGCTTGCAAAAGCCAATTTCCATAAGACCCAGCTTAACAATGCATGGGAGATGGAAGAGGTTTTGGGACAACATCAAGAACATCCTTGGTAAAGATCAAAGCAGCACCCTAAGATGCTCAACATTAATAACTCATCCTCCTCAGAGCTGCTAGCCATTGCTGATGTCTTTAACCAGGCCTTTAGAGACCTGTCCTCAGTGCTACCTCTGGACTACCTTCTGCCTGTGGAGGACCAAAGTTGCTCCAACCTGCTCATAAGTAACCACCCAGCCTTCTACTTTAAGAAGGTGACAGTGAAGGAGGCCCTAACGATGGTCAGGAAAGTCCTAGGCAAAACCAGATTGGGGAGTGACGGCTAGACATGAAGTTACTACCTCTCACCCTTGATACTCTTATTATGCCCATAACAATGCTATTTAATAAATCCTTGGCCCTAGCTCAATTTCCGGAGGTATGGAAGCAAGCCCTGGTAACTCCAATGCATAAGAATGGTGACAAGGTGCTGGTGTCAAACTACAGGCCAATATCTATCCTCTCCCACTATCCAAAGCTTTGGAAAAATTCAGCAAGTCAACTCACAGAATACCTCAATAAGTACAATCTACTCTGCCCTAACCAACATGGCTTCAGGCAAAAACACAGTATCCACCACGGCACTGCTGGAATACACTGACTTATCGCATAAAGGCGTTGGATGAAGGCAGATTGGTGGGGTCCATCTTCATTGAACTCACCAAAGCCTTCAACACCTACAACCACTCTCTACTAGTACTCCAGCTCCAAAGCTTGGGTCTGGCACCAAACGCCGTGAATTGGTTCAATGACTACCTAACGCACAGGAGCCAGCGAGTCAAAATCGGACAGACTTTATCCAGCTTCAGAGATGTACTCCTAGGAGTCCCTCAAGGATCAGTTCTAGGGCCCTGCTTTTCAGCCTGTTTGTAAAATGACCTACCCACAGCCTGTGACACCAAACTTATTCTGTATGCGACAATGCCGTGCTGCTGAGCAGCAGCACCTCTCAGGTTGCCCTACAAACAGAACTACAGAACTCTTTCAGTAAACTCGAGGACTGGTTCATTAGGCAAAAGCTGCTACTAAATTACAAGAAAACCAAGGCCATGCTACAATCCAGCCCTACAACAAACACAAGCATGCTCCTCTCGTAATCACCACAAGGCTGGTGAGCAGACTGAGCAGGTGCACTTGTTCAAGTACCTTGGAGTCACCATTGATGACTCCCTCACTTATAAGCACCACGTAGACTCCCTTGTTAAAGTGGTAGACACAAGATCGGGGGTCCTTTATAGGCATAAGAAATCCCTCACCCCGGAAGCACCTGAATCTCAGTCTCTAGCTCCATACTCTCCACGATAGACTACGGACTGGTGGTCTATGGAGCTGCTACTGATACAGTGCTCAGAAGGGTCCAGATTGCACTCAGTAAGGCATGCTGCCTCACCCTGTGTGCAGATCGCTATACTCATACTTGCACCCTGTATGAGCATACAAACTAGCTTAACCTAAAAGACAGGATAAAATACCAAACTTGCCTCCTGGGAAAGAAGGCACTCCTCGGAAAAACTCCATCCTGTATAGGAAACCTGCTCTAGGCTTCTCTTTCAACACACATCACCAGACGGAGGAAGAATGGAGCACTGTCCATACCATTCCAAACCTCACTAGGGCAGCGTGCTTTCTCCTGTAGGCCCCACCTCTGGATAAATGAACTTCCGATGAAATTACAAACAGCAGCCTGTCTCAATTCAAAGTAGGCCTCAAACAGCAGCTAATGTCTAACTCAAATGCATCTGCTTCTCAGGCCACACTTGATAGACAGGCCTACCCCAAAGTAACACCAACAGGGCTACCTTGAGAACCCTTCCTCCATTCCAGCTTAGCCAAGGGCTTAAGTAAACTATCTGTCCTCTTTAAACGCACTTGGTACTGCCCCTCCCAAACCCCTCCCCCACCACCACCACCACACACACACACACACCATACTCGACAAAGCCTCTGAGCTGCCCCCATCACAGCCCCCTCCCATCCGTTTCACTATCCCCCACCTCTCGCTGTCTGCAGTTGGTTTCAGACCCAATCTCCCTTGTTTCACTGTCACCCAACCTCTCGCCATCTGGGATAGCGTTAAACCGTATGCAGTTACTCTGCCATAGTCTATCAACTGATTTGGAGGTTTCGGTATGCTACCTAGGGCAACCAATTAGAAATAGCTTAGTATTCAATTACAACTGCTCAGTTTTTTTTCTCCTATTTGTCTAATTGTCATGTAATCGCTCTTTAATGCCTAATGATCAGGCCTCTGTAACCAGTGAATACGTGTATTGTCTTATTGTCCACCCTGAAGTGGAACCTTTGTAAAAGAGCTCATGCTCAAAGGTCTTTCCGAATATTAATTAAACAATTAAATCAATTAAACAATTAAGTACTGACTCGAGCTTCTCAGGAATCAGACTGTCCCAGAACACGTACGTGCTTTGAGCCAACATCTCTTAGCTCCTAGTACACGGGCGATAGCCCATGTTCCAGATGCCCTAGCCACTCATTGATATTTGCCTGGTACTTCCTGGTTCCAAAATGGAAGGGAGTAGCGCCCTATACTGGAGCTGCATGATCTGAACCAGTTCATGCGAACTACAGACCTTCCAAGAATCAGCCGTCACCATTGATTCATATTCATGGGTCTGTGGCGGGAGGTGCTAGGAACCTGTCAAAGCTTTTTTTCAGAGAAGGAGCCGATAACAGCTATTGTCATCACGCAACACCTCACCTGGTACAGTGCATGCTATCCAGTAACCATCATTGATCACATTGTGCACCTCAGTTCTGTTCTTCACGCCATTGCGGTCACAGCATGGGAGCAGTCATGTCTTAGTTTGACTGTTGTTGGACTAATTTTTTCTGTTTCACTGCTGATTTTCCATGCGTTGATGTCCAAGAAAGGGGATGAAAAGACCATCAGTCTCCATCGACCATCGTTACTCCTATAGGAAACCTGTCGGTAGCAGCGGATGACATCAGTGGTCCTGGATCTGTAGCGCTGGAGCTCATAATATAGATCGTGTGATGCCTGCTTCTCTGTGGACAACCATACCTTAGAACACCTCGCCTCTTAGTGAGATCGCTTGATCCCCACCTTTCAAACGGGCATCGAGGTTTGAGCCCATGGCACGGTTCTCTGGGCCCTTCCCCTGGGGCCCTTCCAGCACTTCCCATGCTGAGGAAGCTCAGGGTTCTCCTGGACCCCTTATCAAGGTGTCAGAGTCCGGGGGTGCTTCTAGTGGACAGCCAGCTCCTTCTGGGCAACTGCCCGTGCACACACATGGGGCAGGGCAAATTTTCTTTAAAGATGCCCGCCAGCTCCATTGTGCCAAACGAAGACGTTCACTTGGCATGTTGGCGATCCAGGTTCGTGCCCCAAGCCTGGGTACCAGGAATGGAGACCAGCAGGGAGGGTTTCCTGGCGTCCATTGGGCGCTACCCTCCCTGGGGTGGGGCGCGGGACAACCCTGTGGCTTCTGTGGGTGGCTTGGTGGGCAGAGCTTGGAGGTCACGTCTCAGCACACCCTCCCTGTATATCCCCCACCTCAGGATGCCATCCTTATGGCTACAGTGTGAGGGGTGGGACTGAACAGTGGAAAAATGGCTTCCTGCCGAGCAGATGACAGCGCCTGGCCTGCACCACCACAAAGCCCCGGACTAGCCCAGACCAACTCTGCGGCAGCTTCCGGGATCTGAGTTTGCCTGAAGGCACATCCCCTCAGAGGAGGGACCCTCCCAACACAGAGATGTGTCAGGTTGCAGGTAGGGCTGCAAGTCAGGGTTCAGAGAATGGCGGGGTCGAGGTGGTGGTGTGGAGGGCATTTGCACCGAGTGGATGGCAGGTGCTACAATAAGGTGGAAAAATAGATAATACCAAAAAATGCCCAGTCCCGAGGGCTTTGGGTGCTGTACATAAAACCAGCACAAAACAACATCAATAAATAAGATCAATCCTAAAACTACAATACTAATTAAATACAGTTCAATAAATAAAGAAAAAGAAATCTGGACAAGTAGTGTTAACAGGTCAGAACAGGGCAGTATTTACAAAGCTGGGTCAGGAAAAGCCTCATGAAACAGGAAGGCCTTGAGACATACCTGAAATACCTCCACACACACCGTCTTATCTGTCCTGGGCAGCAGACTTCCCGGTGGTGAGTCCAAAGCTATACGCCTAGTCTACACTGGTGGACACCTTGGTGTTTGGGCTTTGTGGTGTTCGGTTTCAGACACCGTCCGTGATGTTGGTGAGTGGAGTGGTGCTGACCATGATGTAATAGGTAGTGCCGGACATGACATCGGGTTCTCTCCTGACACCGCTCGCAGTATCGGGAGAGTGAGCGCACCGAGGCCATACAATGTCCATTTTCTGAGGTGTTGGTATTGGTATCTCCTGTGTAGCCCTCGTGGCTCAGTGGGTGGGATCAACACTGGCCTGGTAACTGGCCTGACACCAGTTGTAGTGGCATTGTTGCTCCTAGGTCCCTCCCTGGTGTCATTACCAGCACCAGGTCTGCTCCTGGCACTTGGCCCCAGCACTGAGGGTGGTGCTGGGCTGGAAACAGCACTGCTAAGGTTCAGAGGACTGCCGGGCATGGAGTTCTGAGGTGCCCCGTGGGGATTGTATGGCTCTCTCTCCTCACCTCTGGGTCTGCCCCATGGGCACCAAGCCATTCCTGTTCTATAGGTCGACCTTGTTCAGTGGTCCTGTTGGGCCCTCATCTAATCATCTCTGCAGCTCAGGTATAGGCCCAGGGTCATGCTTCCTCTTGGGCCTATATCATCTCTGCCAAGAGTTTCCAGGGATCATGGGCCCTCTGACATGGCCCACTCACCTGGAGTCAGCATGGAGTTTCAGCCTAGACCTCCGGCACCACCAGGCTCTGTGTACTCCCTGTACAAAAAAAATCCTGGCGGATATGTTGCAAGCTCTGGACATTGGTACAGTTGCTAGCCACAGTACCGTATCCTTGCAGTTGAGACTTCTAGGAGATTTTCATTAGTGCCAACTGTGTCATCTCTTCCTGGCCTAGAGCCTTCCAAGGAGTGTTCAGTGGCAATCTGGAGATGTACTTTCACATGCCCTCCATCCCCAGGGACATCCAGCTTCGGTACTTTGCATACTGGCTCTGCAGGAGTAGTGACTCACCCCACTTCAGGGATTGTGGTCATGTAGACCACTGTAGGGCCTCAATGCCCAGTGTATGACAGACTTCCTGAAGCTGACTCTGCTCAGCAGGTGCTTTGGGTAGGAAAGTATTTACCTCAGCTTGCACCAAGACTGATGCAGCCATGTCAGCCTGGCACAGACCCAGTATGGTGCCAGCAATTCCTAGGAAGGCTGACAAGCTATATCAGACACCTCAAGGGTTGCCCTTCTATGCAGCCCATTCTGAGACTGACTGTGTGGTCATTAAAGCTGCCTATGACAGGACTGGGGCCCCTAAGCAGCTTTGCTCCTGCCCCCGACCAGGAGTCCAGAAGGTTGAATAGCTGGGGCATCAGGACTTTTGTCTTGGCCACCCTTGGCCTTCGTGACGCCAGTTATTTGGCTCATCTTATCAAGTACCAAAATACCCTTTAGAGGATGGGCAAGCAACTGCTCAGACCCTTCCTATGGGTTCTCCCAAGTAGGAGCTTCTCAGTGTACTCAAGGCCTCGGAGAATGTTAGCTAGCACCTCCTCAGAACCACCAATGATATGGTTGACACTGTACAGCTGTCTGTTATTTGCCTCAGATGGCACTCTTGGCTGCTGGTCTTTGGCTTTGCCAGCGACTTCCAATAGAAGGTGTTAAATGCCCTTTGTGGGTCACAAACGTTTTGGTCCAGATGTGGAGGACATTATTAATGAGCTTTGGGCAGGGCCATTCAGTCTGTTCTCCCTTATATCATACCCAACCCAGGAGCAGACCATGGTCCTCCTTTCAGAGGGGCTCCACAAGCCGTGTTCCCAGAGGCAAGCTTCAGGGTAAAAGCAGAACCAGTTCAGCCTTGCCTGCCCCCGCTTCCTCCTGCCCTTCAGCAGAGCAATCCAGAGGCTGGAGTGTGCCCCAGCTACCAGTTCAGCCTCTGCCTGTCTCCTGTCAGACACCCCGCCCCCTTTCCCAGAGCCATGAGGTGGTGGTCGGAGGCTTGTCCTCCCTCCATTTGCCCCAGTGGAGAACCATCACGACAGATGGCTTGGATCCTGCATATAATCAAACCAGGGCCATACTCTGAGCTTCTAGAGCAGCCTCCAGATGTTCCCCAGTCCCCCATTTTACCCTCCCGATCACACAGCGGTACTCGGGAGGGAGGTCCTCTCCTTGCTATACAACAGGCCATAGGACCAGTGCCCAGGTGGCAAAGGAACAAGCGGTTCTACTCTAGGATCTTACTTCTGACACAGCTCTTGCAGCAGGTTACACCATTAGGACCAAAGCCGCCAGGCGCCAGGACCCCGGAAAAATTCTAGCTAGCTAACTTCAGCGGACCGCCCGACGTCGGTCCCGCCCGGTCAGCCAGGCGTGGTGCAAAAGGGGGCGTCCCACCAGATTCTAGTTCTTTCCCTCGCGACTTAGCTACCTGACCCCTTCGGTTACCAGTCTAGCGCGCACGCTGTGAATAGTTCTTTTTCGATAAAATTTCGAAAATCTTCAGACCCTCTTCAAGCAAGATCTTGATGTCATCACCAACTTCGGGCCATCCTTCAAGTGCGCTTGTGGAAAGCAGATCCTGCTCAAAATTCCCCACACGGCCATGCGTCCGTGCCTAGGCCCAGACCACGATACCCGGCCTGTCCTTCTTGCCAAGGGTTCAACAGCCGCACTTCAGGATCCGGCAGCCAGAGGGCTTTGAGGCGTGCTTCTTCTGGAGGAACAACTGAAGACCATGTCCTCCAAGGGGAAAGCTCCAGGGTCCACAAGCACGCTGAGAAGAGAAGGGAGAAGGCCCTTCCAGGTCCCCTTCTAGGGGTTCGAGTCCCGTAGCTCGGTTCGAAATCTCCCCGCTGCAATCAAGAAACCTCCATCTCAGGAGAAACCGCCAGCCTTCCTCCCTTCCAGGGCCTTGCGAAGTCCGGGGAACGACACCATCACCACCGCAAGTCGGGTTCCGCTCCTCGGTGCCGATGTCAGGTCTTCGCTCGGTGCCTCCACGCAAGACGTTGGAGCTCACGCTTTAAAAAGGCCTGTAGCCCAGACGCCGCTCGACACGTCAGCCGCGCGCTCTTTCTGGAGCCGCTGCCGCCCGACGACCGGCACCGCCATTACATCCCAGCGACGCCAGTAGGGGACCGACGCCCGCCTCCTGAAAAGAAGAAGGCTCTGCTCTCGGACCGACATCGGTCAGGAGCCTCATCGGAGGAGGACCTAGAGCAGCCCGAGACCAGACTGGCGACCCGTCCTGTAGGTACTCCCAGGGATCCTCGCCATTACCAGAGCCCCTGTGGAGCCGACACGTGACCCGACGACCGCCCACCGGCACCGGGCCGGGCTGGCCTCTCTAGTGGAGGTGAAAGATCTGTTCACCTACTGGTGGGATACCATTAAAAAGACATGGTCCCCCTCCTCCTCCTCCTCCTCCTCCTACCTCGGTTCCTGCCCCTCGGCCATCGGGTCGGCAGGCTGTGTTCTCCTCCCGGGAGTTTAGGAACCTTCCCAGGGGGAGACCTATAAACGGAGACCTCCGTCGAAATCCTCTTCTGATCACCCAGCCCCAAGAGATCCAGGAGACGCCGACGCTCGCTTCAACGGAGGACACGGGATCAGACTACTCCACCTCTAGATCCCCATCTCCACTCTCCATCCCTTCTCCGACCCACGTGAGATGCCTAGATCTCCTCCGATGATCCTCGCTCCTTGATATTATGAGACATATACAAGAGAACATGGGATGGGATGCTGAAGACTTAGACCCCGAAAGAGTGCGACTGCCAAATATCTTCGCAAAAGGACCCCAAGCCTGTGGTGGTACCACCTGGTTGACACTTCGATCGCCACCAAGGCTGCGTGGAAGCGCCCACACTCGCCTCGCGAGATCAAGAAAAAGCTGATCGCTTGTACAAGGCTCCTAAGGACGACTCAGTACTTGACGCAGCATCCTCAGGCCGATTCTCTGGTCATCACAGCCTCACATGACCGGTCACAGAGGCCACAACATTTGAGCACCCTGCCACCGGACCCAGAGTCCAAACAACTGGACGCGATTGGGTAGGCGACGAGATGCTTCCGCTACCCGCGCCATCAGATCCCTGAACTATTTAACCCACATGGTTCAGTTCCAGAACGCTTTGTGGGAACAGGGTCTGAGCGGCTGAAAAGATGCCCGAGGTGAGCAGAAGGAGGAGATGCTTCAGCTCCTCCATACGGGTTCAGACGTGGGGACCTGTTGCTAAGAGCCACAGATGACTCCATGACTCATCGCCCGAGCAGCAGCTTCTGGCGGGTGACCTCCGGAGACACT
The DNA here is from genome assembly GCA_016271365.2 of Neoceratodus forsteri. Taxonomy (NCBI): domain Eukaryota; kingdom Metazoa; phylum Chordata; order Ceratodontiformes; family Ceratodontidae; genus Neoceratodus; species Neoceratodus forsteri. The sequence continues at coordinate 924,411,310 of CM028135.1, read as the reverse complement.
CTTGGTTGCTGCGTGCCGTTTTACCCCGGACGTCCAAAAGAACATCTTGGACGCCCTTTTGAGGGAGAAGTATTGTTTGGTAATCCTACAGAAAAGATCCTTGCAAACTCCAAGAGGCGGGGAAGGCGGTAAGGTCGGTTCAGGCCATGTACCGACCTAAGCTTGGTTCTTTCGTAGGAACCAAAGCCATTTCGTCTTGGCGAGGGCGCGAGAGGCAACAGACCCACTCCGCTGCACCTCAGAGGGGCTCTGGTTTCGAGAGCCCAGGGCAAACACCCCGCCAGCCGAGGCCAGCTTCTCCCAGGCAGGCCCAGCCAGCGGGTCCATCTGCCGCCACAGCCTGACTCCTTGCCGCCCCCGCCTCAGGATCAACGGGAGTTTATAGTCGGGGTCGTATTGCTAACTTCCTGCCGGGATGGCAGCCATTACCACCGACAGGTGGGTTCTTCAGTTGGTCAGTCTAGGCCACTTTAGAATTCGAGGAAAGCCACCCTCGAGGCCTCCTTTGCTCTCCCGGTATCAGGTCAGCACAAAGCCTTGATCTGGCAAGAAGTATCCGCGCTACTACGAAAGGGAGCGATAGAGTACGCCCCAGAGAACCAGAGAGGACTAGGATACTATTCCCACTTCTTCCTGGTTCCCAAGAAACAGGGGACCTCCGTCCAATCTGGACCTCAGCGACCTCAAGTGTCGGTCACTTATAAGAGATTCCGCATGGTGACCCTTTCAGGTCTTATCCCCATGCTCAAACAGGACGCCTTTTAGCTGCCTCTAGACATGCAGGATGCCTACCTGCACATCCCTATGTGCTCAGGCGACAGGAGGTTCCTGCGCTCGAGTTTCTCGACCACCACCTTCAGTTCCGAGCCCTTCCTTCGGACTGTCTTCGCACCGAGGTCTTTACCAAGTGCATGGCAGTCGTGGCAGGCGTCTCTGAGGAGACAGGGCCACTATGTGTTCCCGTACCTGGACGACTGGCTTCTCATGGCCGCCCAGAGAGACGTTGCTTCTTGCAATCAAGAGCACCCAGGATCTGTTCCGATCCCTGGGCATCCTCATAAATCACGAAGTCCTCCTGGTACCGCCGCAGAAACTGCAGTTCATAGGAGCAGTTCTGGACACTGTTCGGGAAGAGCCTTCTTCCGGCCGACAGAGCGGGCGCATCAGATCCCTCATAAGGGACCTATCACTAAGCAGGTTGTACCTGCCAGGTCGGTCCTTGCTTGCTCGGACACATGGCTGCGGCCATTCCTACTGTCCCTTCGCGAAGACTCCACATGCGTTACTCAGTGGATGCTCAAAGTGCAATGGGACCAAAGGCAAGACCACTTGCAGCATCCGGTCAGACTCACGAATTCAGTGATTCAAGACTGGCAGTGGTGGCTAACCCCAGGGTCGCCTCATCAGGCGCCCTGCTCATTGCGCCGTCTCGAGGTCACCTCACCACAGACGCTTCCGGTCTTGGGTGGGGGACACCTGGATGGGGTAAAGTCCCAGGGCACGTGACCCAGATGGAAGCTCACCTTCACATCAACGCTGGAAATGAGAGCGGTCCTCATGCCCTGCAGGCCTTTCAGTCAGTTATCCCACCGTGACTCTTCTACTTCAGACAGACAACACGCGGTGATGTATTACCTCAACAAACATGAGGCACACTTACCCCTTTGCAGGGAGGCCATGAGAGTGTGATTGGGTAATCAGACACGCGTGCGAATCTGATCACTGTGCACATTCCCGGAGTGGACAACACGGTTGCAGACGGCCTGAGTCGCTCTCAGGCCAGAGTCCACGAATGGGAACTCCTTCAGGAGGTAGCAGAGGATCTGTTTCTTCCATGGGGAACTCCAGATCTAGACTTGTTCGCCTCCCATCCAACGCAAAACTGCCCAATTTTTGCTCGCTAGATCCAGGGCCTGGTGTTTTCTGGCGAGACGCGTATCCCTCTCCTGGGCCAACAGATTCCTCTCGCTTCCCTCTTTCCCGCTGATCCAGAGAGTTCTTCTCAAACTGCGCGCAGGAGCACGAATAATGATCCTAGTGGCCCCATTTTGGCCCAGACAGATTTGGTTCCCTTTGTTGATTCAACTATCTCGAACCCCGCTCCCGCTGTCTCAGCTCCCACTTACTGTCTCAGGAGAAGGGTTCACTTTGTCCACCCGACCTACGCTCCTTGAACCTGCATGCTTGGCTCCTAGAGACATAGCCATTTTGATCCACGGGGTCTCGCAAGAGGTTGCAGAAGTCCTTTCTGCAGCCAGAAAGTCGGTAACGACAAGGACGACGCCATGAAATGGCGCTTTTTGTGTATGGTCGCGAGCACGCGACCTTTCCCTTTAGGTTGTCCTGTGGGAGTAATATTAGAATATTTGCTCTCCTCTTTCATTCGGGTCTAGCCTTACTCCTCTATTAAAGTGCACCTCTGTGCCATTTCGGCTTACCACCTCCCGTGGGAAATCGCAAGTGGCTCAGGTGGACGCCGGAATTTCTAGGAGGTTGCACCTAGGGCTCCTATTAGAGACCCAGCCTCCATGGATTTGCTTTTTGTCCTTGAACAGCTCACGCTTCCCCTTTGAACCTGCCGCTGATTGCAGCTACGCTTTTCTCGGGAAAACGTTGTTTTAGTTGCTGTTACCTCGGCAAGAAGAATTTCTGAACTTCACGCCTCATGTGCAAAGAGCCTTATTTAGTTTTCCACCGGACAGAGTATCCCTGAGGACGAACCCTAAATTCTTGCCTAAGGTGGTTTCCTCACTCACTCTGAACCAGGATATCGACCTTCCGGTCTACTTCCTAACTACTCTAATAGAGGAGAGGCTCTGCTCCATACCCTGGATGTTCACCGCAGCCTGAGGTTTTACTCAACAGAACTCAGTCCTTCGTAGTTCTGAGCAGCTTTTCATTTCCTTCTCTGAGAGAATGATGGCCAATCAGTATCCAAACAGTCCCTTTCTCGCTGGCTTGTCCAGTGTATTTCACTGTTATGGTATCGAACAAAGCCCCTCCCAAGTACAGTCCGGGGTCATTCCACTAGAGGGTGGCTACTTCCTTGCAGCGCAAAAATGTTTCCACTTCTGCTATATGCGCTGCATACTTGGAGTTCTGTGCATACCTTTATCAGGCATTATAGCCTGGACACGCAACTCTGTGAAGGTCTGGTTTTGGTTTGGCCATCTTCAGGGTCTCCTGTCCTAGGTTCAGGACCTGGTTTTTATCCTTTAATTTCCTCCTCCGGATTTTCTGACAGCGCTACTGCTTGGGAATCAGTCCTAAGAGACCTGCTGCAAGAGCTGTGTCTCAAGTAAGATAGTACAGTTACGTAAGAACTTACTGTAACAGTAGATCTTCGAGAACAGCTCTGCAGCAGGTACCTTCCGCCCACCTTCCCCTTGAGGAAGCATGGCTCAGCCTCTTCTGAGCAAGAATTGTTATCTTTCTGTCTTCTGACTGCTAATCCTAGGTCTCCCATTTTGATGTCAGCCTGCGGCAGAAGTCTCCGGCGGGAGAACTGGGGAATCTGGCGGGACCGCCTTTTGTACCACGCCTGACGCCTGAGGGGGACCAACGTCGGGGGCGGTCCCCGCTGAAGTTAGCTAGCTAGAATTTTTCCGAGGTCCTGGCGCCTGGCAGCTTCGGTCCTAATGGTGTAACCTGCTGCAAGAGCTGTTCTCGAAGATCTACTGTTACGGTAAGTTCTACGAACTGTACTTTCTTCCTAGTTCCAAAGAACAGAAGACTTGAGCCCCATTCTGGACCTCAAGGAGCTGAACCTGTTTATCCAGTACTAAAGGTTCCTCGCTGCTCAAGCAGGGCAACTGGCTGTGCTCCCTCAATATGCAGGATGCCTGCCTGCACATTATGGTTTGTCCCCTCACAGGAGGTACCTGCAATCCTCTTCCAGTGGGCATTACTAATTTAGGGTATTGCCCTTTGGCTTATCCCTCTGCTCCACAGGTCTTTACAAAGTGTATAGCAGCTGTAGCTACGGAGTGAGGCCTCTGTGTTCCTATATCTGCACGACTGTACTGAAAGTCCAGTCTAGGGAGCTCCTGTTGTTCACTCTAGAGCATACCTGCAGTTGTTCCACTCCTTGAAGCATCACTATCAGTCAGCCCAAGTCAGTGCTGACCCCTTCTCAGAGGTTGTAATACATAGGGACAGTTGTGGATGCAACTTGGGACAAGGCCTTCCTTCCTCAAGACAGGGCGGACCGCCTTATTGCTCAGTCCCAGGAGGTGGCCCAGAGCTGGCATGTCCCAGCCAGAACATTCCTCAGGTTCTTAGGCCTCATGGCCATTTCATGGTTCCTCTGGCACGGTTGCACATGGGGATTCCACAGTGGACTTTCAGGGTTCAGTGGGAGCAGCTCTCAGATGATTGAGATCAGCTGGTCCTGGTCTCCTCACCAGTACACAAAGTACTTCGCTGGTGGATGGACCCAGCCAACCTCTTAAAGGGAGTCCCCTTTCTTATCCCCCACCCTCATCAGATATTCACCACTGACGTTTGGTCAGGGATGGGGAGCCCATCTAGGCTCTTATCAGACTTAGAGTCGCTGGTCCCGCCGGGAGGCTCACCTCCACGTAAACATTTTAGGAATGAGGGCAGTTCTGTATGCCTTACAGGCCTTTCAGAACCATATCTTTCCTGGTCCTCTGTTGGTGCAGTTGGTCAATCTCTGTGTGGTCTATTACATCAACAAGCAAGGAGGACCCATTCCTACCCTCTGTGCCAGGAAGCTGTGAGAGTCTGGTACTGGGAAACCTTTTGTTCATGGAGGAGTTGGCGTTGAAGCCAGTGCTGCCCGTCGAGGGGCGACACACAGTGACTGCGTGAGCTTCAGCCAGTAACTGATGCCAGCTCCCCTGCACCGGAGTTCTGTTCTTCCGGCTGTTGAGAGTGCACCTCGTGGGAGCTGAAGATCAGACTCATGTAGTCCGCTTTTCATTAGAAGCCAACTGAAGTTTGTTCATTACTCGACACCATAGATCTGCAAATGGGTGAGACTGCCTTTTCCTTGGTTTTATTGTACATTTCTACAGCGCAGTCTGTTCTTTGTTTTATTTCATGTGATACTGCCCTATGACGTATAAAAAACTGCCCAATCAATGCCTGCAGGCTCACCTTAGGGCACACCGACTAACCCATACCTGCGATCTCTGTGCAGTGGCTCACTGGCTAACGCTCCTTGGTCGCTTAAAATATCAATCCTGCCTCCTGGCCAAAAATATCTGCATTGGTCAGCTCCCAACTGGGGTCCAACAACTCCCTAGTTTCCAGGCCCACCCGAAATTGGAACTGCAGCCCTTCCTGACTCCAAAATGTCAGACATCTCAAGGACAAAGGTCCTTTGCCTGTCAGGCACCATTGTGATTCAGCTTCCTCCATTAGCCTGCCCACTCTATGGACCTTCAAAAGAACCATTTAATACAGGAATCTCAATGTGTCTGCCATCGCTAGCATCTAGCAAAGGCATCTCCTACCATCTGCCCTTCTGACAAACAGATCTCTCTCTCTCTCGGACACCCTGCACTTGGGGCTCAACCCCACCCCGCCTCCAGCAGTTCTATTCTGTTGCTGACAACTAGCAGGCTCCCTGTTGGGCATAGTTATTTAGTCTGTTCCTGTATGTATATGACTGTGTTTACTTATTCCAGTTTTAGTTTTCGCTGTATTGTTTGCATTCCTTTGTTTGAAGACCAAATGTACCTAAATGTTCTCATTCTAATCCCACTGCCTCATTTGTCTCAGTCCTCTGTATAATCACTTACTTGTTCTAAATGTACTAACGTGGAACCTATGTAAAGAGCTCTGAGCTCAAATAGTTAATCCAGATCAGAAATAAATAAATAAATGTGTGGTCGATCATGTCCGATCCAGGGCCCTAAGTCAGAATCTAAGATGGGATGTGCCCGTGTGTCTGTGCCCTGCAGCAAGTCCATTTCCATATCGGATCGTCGTAATCGTTGTCTTTCTTGCCTGGGTCCATAGCATGACATGGACAACTGTGGCAGCGTGCTTCTCTGTGGACCACCAGGTCTCGGCAACGCCATTGATGGTGGTCGGAAACCTCCTACCTCGAGGGTGCCGCCAGTCCCAGGACGCCATGGCGAGAACTTTGAAACCTTCCTCCAGATCACCCTCCATTGCTATATCGCACAGAGGGCCACGGGCCGCCGACAGTGCCGGCCTCACTGGTACCTCTGGCTCGTTAGAGAGGTTGCGCGACAATCGGCCTTCTCCAGGGATCAGTTGAGCATCCCGTAAGTCATCAGCCTCCTCAGAGCCACGACCTCCTCCAGTGTCGTGATCGGCGCTACATGCTGGATCAAGCGGTGGGACCCTGGGCGACTCCCAAGCGGCTCCGCTCAAGTTCCTGGCTCCATTTCCGAGTTGGTGAGGGCGGGCCAAGGCACTGATTGGTCTTTGTTCGGTGCCGGACCCGGTGGGGTGCGAGGGGGCCTCTTTCCTGTCACTTCTCTTTTTCCTTTCAGGGAGGAAGATGGGTCTGACCCCCGGAGTTGGGTTTTGAAGAGTGTCACCACCCTACGAGGCCTAGCAGCTCTTCTCTGCAGGTTTCTTCTCCTCCTCTTCTGACTGGCTTTGTCTCTGGGACCGTTTCTTCAGAGTCTTCCAGTGCCTTTCGGGGGAGCTGGACTTTGTGGGACACGGCACCGTCTTCAGTGTCGTGAAGCAGGAGATGCTTATCCCTGGCGCGATGATGGAGCGAGGCAGAGGACAGTGTCCAGGTTTGGGATGGCGCTGTTCCTGATGCCGAGTCGGAGATCTGTGCCTCTGTAAGGCTGTATCCGCGCTGAAGCAGGGAGTGGCGTGGCTTCTATTCCCTTGTTAGTGAATAACTCTGGGGTTGCTGTGGCAGGTTTTAGACACCTGTGGCTCCTCCATTGTTACTCCTTCGATACCTCTAGGACGGACATGGGGCAGGTCTCTTTCGGAGGGAGAGGGTTTGAGTGTGCCTGGGATGGCCCATGGGTTTTCTCTCAGAGCTGCTGCTGGTGACTCTGGTAGGAGCCACAGTGCCGATCCCTCATACTTCCGCTCTCTCCTTGAGGGACCTGCATCTGGTGAGGTACGGGCTGCCCATGAGGGCCAGACCAGCCCCAGTTGCCTGTAGTGTGGGGCTTCTTCCTCAGGGCATCAACTCAGATCGCACTTGCAGGGTTGTGCGGCCTTCTGTGATTTTTTGCACAGCCCCACCATCTGGGAGGCTGCGTGAATACGTCAAGCCCTAGCAGGATCCTTCTGGTTCGGCCAGTCTTCTCCTTGATTCTCTGCCTTGCTCTTCTGCTCTCCCAGGCATTTCGGGTCCTGTGGGGTCCTGTCGTGGGACCAGTTCAGGCTTGGCTGCAGCATTCCTTGTTATCTTAGAGCTCTGGACCAGGTTATTTGTAGACCAGTACCCACTGCTGCACCCAGATCTGAATCGAGCTTCAGTGCTCCTTGTCTTCCTCACATGAGGAAGAAGACACTTCGGTCCACCTGCCCTCGGACGCTACCATCACCGGTTATCAGCGCTTTTGTCAAGGGTGATGGAGGAGCTCCACATTTCAGTTTAGCAGTTGCAGTCCTGCCCATGAGATGCGGGTTCTCCTGGGAGAGTTTCCCTCGGGGAATGTGGTCATTCCTCCATGGCCTGTTCCTCTTCAGGAAGCGTCCCATTGGGTCTGGAAGTCTCCTGCTACCCTTCTACTGCTTGAGGGTCTGCCAGTGCAGGTATAGGTGCCCCACTGGGATCTCCAGGCACCTTGCCTCATCCCACATCGGGGACAGAGTTATGGGATACCCCTCTGGGCATCGCTCGCCGAGACACGACTGTCCCCAGAGTTTGACTCAGCTGGGCTTATACGCTGGGAAAGGATTTTATCCTCAGTGTCTCCTCTTGTGTATTCAGCACATGAGGCCCATATGGCTATCTATGTTAGACACTTATGGATGGTGTTAGGACAGCTGAGCCACTTTGCCTGATTCGGAGGCAACCAGGCAGGCCATCTGTCTTTCTGCTTCTGGCCTAGAGCTAGCGAGGCATCTCTCAAGAGCGCCTTACGACGCTAATGAGGTAGCTTCTAGGTTGGCAGGATCTGCAGTCTCAGACAGGCAGCATGGCTTCACCTTTCTAGGTTATCACCCTTGGCCTGGCGTGGGGTGATTGCTCCCCTTTCCATGGAGCCTATTTTTCTCCCACAGGCTGAGACGGAAATCAGCAGGGCGCCTTCCTTCTCCCTGGTCACAGGAGTCCCCATCTTGTCCTGACCAATCTCAGTCCTCTCCAGGCCTGTAGGGGCTTTTCCTGCTGTGGTCTGCCTCACCAGGGGCTGAGGATATGTCTTCCTCAAGGATGGGCCATGTCCCCTTTGGGGGCTTGTTACTCACCCACCAGTGATGAATGATGAAGATACATACAGGAAGATATGAAAATTATGGACTTACTGTAATTCTTGATCTTCTTGTTTATCTTCACCATCCATTACTGCTCCTGCCCGCCTTCCCTCTGGTGCCTCAGCCTCTGAGCAGTACATCCTCCTGCTTGTTCTCTTCTCCATGGAGTCCTTGTGGGAAGCCCTTGCTTCTCTACTTTTTCTCCTTGTTGAGGGAGGACAAGCAGGGTCCTCTTTTTCTCCCCTCTGGTAGGAGATCCTCGGGTCCCTTTCTTTCTTTCTTCTTGCTTCCAAGATGGGAGTTCGGTCCCTCCGGCATTTGCAGACCAGTAGACCTAAGGGACCTGATGACTTCTGCTTTGCTTTCTTGAACAATAAGGTTGACCTGGGTTTGTGTCTCTTCTTCCAGGATCCTTCTCCTTTCCTTGCTCAGGTTCAGTTCAGGGATAATGACGACTGATGTAAAATCCTGTTGGGAAGCCCTTCATCTTGGGGTGAACTCTGTCCTCACTCCTGTGCCCTAGGACAGCTTAAAGACCCCAGCACCCCTACTCTCTGAGGATTTTGAGGCGCCTCAATATCTTCACCCTTGGGGTTGTTTTTTTCTCAGGCTAAGCTTAAGCTCAAACAGCCTGGTCTCAGTCAGTCTGACCTCCATTGTGGGCAAGCTCATGGAGACCATACTAAAGGGAAGATTGGTAGAATATCTAGAGGAGCATGGTCTCCAGGATGTGAGGCAGCATGGGTTCATTGGTGTGGGGGAATAGTGGTCAAACAAATCTGATTGACTTCTTTGACTGTGTCACTAAGACAAGCAGGGCCAAGTGGTAGACATCTTCTGTCTTTATTTCAGCAAGGCCTTTGACTCTGTGCCCCACAAAAGGTTGATCAGGAAGTTGGTGGATCTTGGGGTTGAGGGGAAAGATGGTCAGATGGGTGGAAGACTGGCTGAGGGACAGAACCAGAGGGTGGTTGTTGGGGAGAGTTATTTGGTACCAGAGAGAGATAACCAGTTGGGTCCCACAGGGCTCTGCTGGTGCCGGTGTTGTTCAGTGTCTTTATCAATGACATTGGGGATGGTATTAATGGCAAAATGTGCCTATTCACGGATGACACAAGCTCTGCGGGAGAGTGGACACAGCTGATGGGATACAGGACCTACAGGAAGATCTGAAAAGTGGTCCAGGATTCGACAGCTTGGCTTCAATGCCAAGAAATGTAAAGTTATGAATATTGGAGCCAAGAATCCCAGGATGGAGTACTAGCTGGATGGAGGCCGAATATCTTCATCAGAGGAGGAGAAGGACCTGGGAGTGATGATCACTAGTGACCTGAAGCACTCCACGCAGTGCAAGAAAGCAGCAGCAAAGGCAAGCAAGACACTGGGATGCATATCTAGGGGATCAGTAGTAGGAGAGAGGAAATTATACTGCCCTCGTACAGGTCACTGGTAAGGCCGTATCTAGAGTATTGAGTTCAGTACTGGTGCCCACACCTCAGAAAGGACATTAACCTGCTAGAGAAGGTCCAGAGGAGGGCTACAACGATGATAGTGGGTGAGCAGGGTAAGGCATACGAGGAAAGGTTGAGAGCTCTGAACATGTATTCCCTGGAAGACGAGAGAGGGGGATATGATTGAGACCTTCCAGTACTTGAAAGGGATAAATAAGGTTGATGAGAGTTTCTTTAGCTGCGGCAACCATAATACTAGGGGCACAGTCTTAATCTGGAGGGTGGGAGGTTTAGGAGGGAGTTCAGGAACTCTACTTCACAAAGAGGGTAGTGGACACTTGGAATGCACTGCCAGAAGAGGTAATCTCGTTGAAGACATTGGGCAGCATTAAGAGGCTGGCATAGGGGAAAGTAAGATCATGGGTAGGGAGGATGGGAGTAGTGGGGAGGGAGGGCAGGGACATTAGCTCAAGCTGTGGACCCTGCAGTACGAGCAGACTTGATAGACTAAATGGTCTTCTTCTGCTGGCTTCTTCATATGTTAAGTATTCCACTTGAAATGGACAGTCCCCTTCAGGAGTGTCTGGCAAACGTAAAGGTGGAGGTGGCCCTGATATTCATCCTTCTCCTAGGGAGAATGGGGTGTTGTGGGGTCTCTAATCTTTTTACTATCCCTTTTATTCTCCTTTCTCCTGAACCCTTCACACTTCTCTGTTCCTAGGGCTGCTCAGTGGTTGGGGCCCCTTCCCATGCCACAACCTCAGGTAGCCTCTCTCTCCTGTGTCGGCTTTTTTCTCCTTTCTGTTTATATCCTTTCCTTTTGCTATCTCTAGGACTCCTTTGCCCGCCTTCTAATTTCTCTGTTGCTAATTTCACTCTCTGGCGGACAGAACTGAGGTAAGGGAGGAGTCGGCCTATTACTGGCTGACGCCTGTGCAGCATGATGTGCGCTATCCTCAGGCGGCACCAGCTTCAATGCTGACTCCTCTCCCAAAACAAAAATTTGTAAGCTGAAAGCTCCGCAGGGTCATAGCGCCCAGTGTATACCCACCAGTGATGAATGGTGAAGATATACAAGATGATCAAGAATTACAGCAAGTACATAATTTTCATTTCTAGGGACGTGGATATGATGCTTTGTCCACACTTCTGGCAGTGTCATTTCCTTTTAAGAGTTTGCCAGAAAGTCTTCAAGCTGGCTCCTCCCACCCACCCGGCTGGTACTTCCTCAGTTGTACATAGATACATAGACAGTGTCGGCAGATAGACCTGTGGCCCACCCTGTCTGCCATTTGAGCTTGTAAGTTATGTTTCCTAGAAGTCCATTGCCCCTTACCCTGACCTCCAGAATTCCTTTGTCTATCCCATGCATTCTTAAATCCTGTGATTGTTTCAGCCCCCACCACTTCTCTGGCAGGGTGTTCCACTTGTCCACCACCCGTTCTGTGAAGAAATTCTTCCTCATGTTTCCTCTGAATCGTCCTCCTCCAACTTCATCCCATGCCCTCTGGTCCTGGAACATCTTTTCGCTTAAAAATAGTGTATTCCTGCACCCTGTTCCTCCCTGTAAGATACTTGTATGTCTCTTATCATATCCCTCTCTCCTCCTCTCCTCCAGGGAGTACATATTTAGTTCCTTCAGCCTGTCCTCATAGGACTTGTGATGCAATCCATGTACCATCTTTGTTGCCCTCCTCTGAACCTTCTCTACCCTGTCAATGTCCTTACGTAGGTAAGGTCTCCAGAACTGTACACTGTACTCCAGGTGGGGCCTCACTAGTGTCTTGTATAGTGGAATTATGACCTCCCTTTCCTGCTGGTGATGCCCCTGCCTATGCATCCCAGCATCCTATTTGCTTTACCTGCTGCCTTGTCATACTGTTTCCTACCTTGAGGTCATCAGAGATGATAACCCCAAGATCCCTTTTCCTGCTTGGTGCATGCTATATCCTCACCCCAACTGATCTATTGTGCCAGGGTTTTTGTACCCTATAGCATTATCTTGCACTTTGCATTGAATTTCAACTGCCAAACCCTGACTATTCTTCAAGTTTCTGCAGGTCCCTTCTCATTCTGTGTACACCCTCTGGTGTGTCTACTCTGTTACAGAGCTTTGTGTCATCAGCGAACAGTGAAATTCTGCCTTCTAGGTCCTGAGCAATGTCACTGATGAAGATGCTGAATAGGACCAGTCCCAGCACTGATCCTGTGGTACACTACTGGTCACTCTTCCCTCTGTGGAGTGACAGCCATTTACCACCACCTTCTGTGTCCTGCCGCCCAGCCAGTTACCTACCCACCACACTACTGTCCTGCCTACACCCATATTCCCCAGTTTGTGTAATAGTCTTCTATGTGGCACAGTGTCAAAGGCCTTGCTGAAGTCCAGATAGGCCAAGTCCACTGCCCTCCCGATCCACCTCCCTAGTCACCCAGTCAAAAATTCAACGAGGTTGGTCTGACATGACCACCCCCTGGTGAAACCATGCTCCTTGGGTCCTGTGGTCCATTGACAACCAGATGTTCCACCAGTCTCCTTCAGTAGTGCTTCCGGATCTTCCCCACTACCGAGGTGAGGCTGACTGGTCTGTAGTTTCCCGCCTCTTTGTTCCCACTTTTGTATAAGGGACTACATCTGCTGTCCTCCAGTCTTTGGGTACCTCCCTGTTTCCAGTGATCAGCTAAACAGGATAGCCAGAGGTTCAGCCACCACCTCTTAGTTCTTAAGGACCTTGAAAGCACCCCATCTGACCCCATTGCTTTATCAACTCTTATTACTTCCAGTTCCTTCAGGACCCTTTCTCAAGTAAAGGGACTTGTGTCCATTTCTGCACCATTCTCACCCTTGTACTCCCTTCAGACCATTACCCTCCTCTTCCTCAGTAAAGACTGAGCAGAAATACCTATTCAATATGTCAGCTTTACTGTTGTCATCCTCACGCAGCCCCATCCTCCCCTTCAGTCTCACTACCCCTCCCTTTGCCTTTCTTTTTCACTGTGCCCCATGACATTAGACCTTCCTTTCGCTGGAAGAAATAGGTTCCTCCTTACTGCTCCTGCACTGAGTAGGCCCTTGTGCTTCAATCTTCAGATTTACTTCAAAACTTAAAACTCTCATGAGGTTCATCTTCAGCTCGATCTTGATCACGACCATCATGGACAATAAGTCCGTTCCCAGGTTCTGCCAGTGCCCTTGCTGGCAGATGATGTCAGGACCAATCCACATGCCATGTCGTCTACTGCCTAGGACATGTTCACGATCCCCAGGCCTGCGACCTTTGTCATTCTTTTCACCTGAACATTTTGGAGGACAATCTCACTTGACTTAAACTGGGCCACCGGTGCTTTGTAACCCGTTGGTCAAATCCAAGGACGACCCGTTGGATGGTCTCCGTGTCTGCCAAACAGCTTGCGGCATTTGTGAGGAGGCGGCCCCAGGCTGCAGTTAACTCCTCTTTGGCTTCTGCCTTTGTGCCGCTCCTGCTGGACTCTACTTTCATAGGGTCCTTCAAGGAATTGTCAGTCTCGCGACCCTCAGTCAGGGCACAAATCTAAATCCAAAAGAACGGACTCGCCATCGCTCAGGGATTGGGAGTGCTCGGTCGAGAACCCTGATTCCCATGCTCTCCTGATTTGACTTCAGTCAAATCCACAGCCCACACCATCTGCTCCACAGTAACCCCATCGTGGCTAGTTGAAGTCCTGGACGAGATTTTTCTTGACCCAGCCAACCAGTTGTCAACTGAAGAAGCTGACACTTCCTTGTCCAGGACTCCAGTCCTGATTCAGACCATTGGAGGGACGGATCAGTCTGCTGCCCCACAGCTTCTGGTTGACAACCGAGACCTGGAGGAGCCTCGGTGCTCACCGACTCCTTCCGAGCCCCGCTGGTTCCCCCACAGGTGAGGTCGAGGTCCCAGTCTTCCTTCCTTGGTCGAGCTGGTCCCACTGACACCGCACTCCCATTGTCGGTACCACGGGAAGCGGTGCCACCACTACTCTTCATCTTCGGGTGAGGAGAGGCTTCAGCTAAATTGCCGGCGATGCTACGAGGATTTGATGTGGCAACAGTTGGCGCTACAGGCATCAGGTGGACTCCAGCTTTACGCCGCCCCATCACCGCTGTCCCCGAAAAGGCCAAAGCCATCTCCATCGATGGAGCCGACCAAAACTGTCCCAGCTCGCCAACCCTGGCATCTCCACTAATAGTGGTGGAACCGCTGTCTAAAGGGCTTCCCCATCCTCTGTCACCATCACCCCTGACAACCATGCTGACACAGGTTAACTGGCACCCTAGATCCAGCCACATAACACCTGTTCTGCGTGTATTACACTGGCTGCCAGCACTTTTATTTATTTTTTTATTTATTGAGGTCTTGGATTACACCCTAAACGGTTGCTTATTTATGGGTTCCATGTCCGTTACAAAGACAGAGGTACATCAAAACAGTAGTACATGCTTTAGACAGCGTAACAGTAAGATACAGTAGTACATTTTAGACAGAGTTCCTATAGTGAACACAACAAATTTAGGATCATAGGCAGCAAGTAATTTGCCTGAGTCAAATTTAGTGCACCCTACTGGGTTGCATGAGAGGAGATGATAGTAGGAGGATAGTGGTAAGGATGCTAGACAGTGAGTAGGGAGTGGGGGCATATACAGAATGGATGGGGTAGAGGTGGCAAAGGTTGTGACTTAGGGTGGTGACCTGCATTGCTAAGGATAGGTCACGTCAGACGAGTAGGTTTGATGTGAGATAAGAGTGTTCGGGTGCTCTTGAGGCACAGGAGAAGTGTTAGTGGAGGCAGCCACAGCTGTTGGTTGACATAAAGTGCTGTCATAGTTTGTATTTGAAAACACCAATAGTTGCAGCACTGGAAATGTCAGGTGGTAAGACATTGGTTTAGTGAGGAGTAACAGAATGCGCGTTGTGCCAAGGCTAATGCGGAGTCTAGGAATTTTTGTACATCTGGGTGGCGGATTCTCATGTGAAATGGGAGCTTCAATGCATGGTTAGGGAGTTTCTGGACCCCTGCTGGTAGTAGACTGAGAGAGCATTTCTTGGCAAGGAGGCAGGATTGGTATCTTATTCTTTCCTTTAGTTGGAGCCAGCTTGCCTGTGAGTGAGTCACAGGTGTGCATGAGTCTTGAGCACCTGTGAGAAGGCAATGCTTTATTAAGCCCGATGGAAATGCGTTGTAGGGTTGTTTCATTTGCCGATCCTTAGATAGCCAGTCCATAATCGACAAGGGAGACAATTGAGCTGTTGATGGCCAGATTCAATGCCTCATAAGTTATGCTTGTGGCAGTAAATAATTCCTATTCTTGTATTGCTAGCCTTTGCTGTGTTATCAGTGTGTTGTACATAAGACAGAGTGGAGTCTATTGTGATACCCAGGTATGTGAAAACTGGATGTGCTCCAGGGTGTCACCACTTATTTCTGATCGTAAGGTAATGCTGAACTTACTCTGGGTGCTGGAGTATAACATTGTCTTGGGTTTTGTACAGTTCATGATTAGTCTGTGTTCTTTAAACCATTTCTCTGCAGATGAGAATCTTTGGAGTTCTGCTGTTAGTAGTTTTGGATAGAGGTTTTGGTGAAGATAACCGCATCGTCTGCATAAAGGAGCATCTGAGTCAGACAGGAGGCCAGCAGTTGGTTTAGGAAAAGACTAAATAGTAGGGGCCCCAGAATTGACTCCCTGGGACCCATTGAACGGACAGGTCTGCTAACAGCGGTGGTGTCTCCCAGCTCTGGCATTTTACTATCAGTTGTGAAGGTAGCTGTTGAACCATGAAATGGATTCTAGAGAGAGCCAATAGCAGACAGCTGATTCAGAAAGAGCTCATGGTGCACCGTATTGAAAGCTTTTGATAGGTCAATAAATGTCGCTCCTACCAGAAGGCCTTGGTTTAGGAGTGGTGGATGTAACCTGTGAATTCCAGTAATGCTGTGATGGTACTGTGACCTGGTCGAAAGCCATGTTGTTCAGGACAAAGGAGTTAGTACTGGTTCAGATACTGGACAAGCCAATCTGTTACAATCCACTCTAGAGCTTTTTTGGGGGTGGGGGAGTATGGACATAGGTCTGTAGTTGTGTAGAGTCCGATCACCCTTTGTGCACAGGGGTTTGTCAAGGCACAGATCAGGAAGCATAGGAAAACCAGGAGCAGTTGTAAAATTCACAAGAGTTTTATTTGTTCTAGTAGTAACATAAGAAAATTGTTCAGTATAACTGTTTACAAAGGCAGAATAAATAGAAGATGCACCTGAATTTTCCTTCAGTCTTTGTGTCCCTCCTCTCCCAGCAGTTGCAGCTCGGTCTTTTAAGTCCTTGCAACACCCACCCCACTTCCCAACTAGCATCCTGTTTTTTTGTTATTTTAATGTCCTTGTATATTTCAGGCAGATGCTGGCAGGAACACTGTCCCAGAACTGAGGCCTCATCTCCACAGTTTTGCAAAAGGTTTAAAATTGCACTAAGGTGTAACCTCTGAGTTTCCAATAGCTTTTTGCAATAATCTCGAACTATAATTGTACACATTTCAACAGTAACACTATATAATTTTTAAACAAAGGATCCCAATATCAGTTACATTTCCACATAATGATTTGCATATATTTTTATACCAGCAGATATACAAGGGAGGAAAAAGACAGAAACAGCAAGGGAAGACTGAGAGACAGAGAACTGTGAGACTGTCGGGTGATCAAATCCTAGGTCTCACAAGAAAATTTGGTTGCACAACCAGACAGAAAAGAGACTGGAAAGGAAAGAACAGATTCCTGTATTCAAACTCTCCATAACAACTGGGACAGGGTCCTATTCAACCCTGTCACATACAGTAACCCATTACATTTTTAAACATTGGTCCACCCTGTTTTGGTTACTTAAAATAACCTCATAACATCATTAGCTTGTCCTGAAAGAAAATCAGTAATCAGTTTAGTTTCAGTGTTTTCATATGTTAATCCTTTATGTCCATCAGTCATTTGTTGCCACAGTTACTTCAGGCATTGTCTTTCTTTCCTGGATTTCGGGTCTTGGAGCGTGCTCAAACAAGTCCGAATCAAAATCGTCGAAAGGAAATGAGTCCCCACCATTTGAAATTTTCTTTGCCTGAGCTCGTCACCACTGCTGCTGAAACTGCAGGGTTCAGTTCCTCCGAGATTCTCAGTATATCCTGGAAAGTCATTTACAATAATCACAGGTACAGGTAACTAAGGTACTACCCCACTTTCATTTGGTGCTACACACCCTTAGTGGTCAGCCACTTGGGTGTTGGGATAGTATCGAGTGTCCCCGTGGATGCAGATGACGCCAGTACCAGGTCCTTTTGCACAGCTTTCCTAGAACTTCCAACATGCACGAGGGTCTGTCTTGCTTTATGAATCAGTGAGTCTGTTTACAGTCATATCCCCACTTTCACATCTGTTAAGTACTTGGCCCAATTTGCCAAGGACAAATCTGCTCCAGTGCCACTCTTCTCACGGCAGTTTCTTGCAGTATGGTCGTGTTACTACAGTTATAGCAAATAACATCTTTGAGCACAGACTGTTACCCCCACCAGAGTTCTTATCACACTTGAGTTTAAATGGGAAGAGGGTCTTGCCAGTGCTTGTTGGTACCTCGCTGCTGTGGCATCTGTCTGGCCATTTGGTAGTCCTCAGCCATAGAAACAGCCTTTTCCCCATTTTCTGGTGGTGTTCCTTTACCCAAAGCTGCACATCTGTAGGAAGGATGTTGATGAATTGCTCCAGTGCTCCAAATTTTATTTTGCCTTTGTAAATAGTTATACTGAACAAGTTTATTTTATGATACTGCTAGTGTAAATAAATAATTTTGGTGAATTCTACACCTGCTCCTGGTTTTACTGTGCTTCTTGACTTGTGCCTCGATGCCACTTCCCTTGCCAGATCATTCATTCCCTGGTGGGCAACAACATCCAGCTCCCTCTACCCCCTCTTCCTGGCGATCTCCAAGATGTGGCTTCCAGTCCTCCCACCAAAGCACCTGGAATGCACTGTGCTACCCTCTCCTCTCCGTCCCCTGCCCCCAGCTTAATCCCCTGACTATGGAGCCCCACCAGGAACTGCTGCCTCCAATTCAGAGCTTCACAGAATCTGTTTCAGGTCGTTGACCAGTCTCCAGCAATTTTGTAAACTCATTTTGAGACTCCTCAAGTACATTGGGATGTAACCTGTGTGATCCCGAGTCTTTCACTTTCCTTTTGACTGTTCCACCACCATATTGACAGAGATTCTTACTTGGCAGTAGCTGCCTTTGCTGTACTTGAGGATGCCTCCCATTTGAAACATATCTCCTGTAGCCTCTCTGATGAATACCAAACCTAGAGTACTCATTCAGCCTTCTACAGTGCTAGCTTGATCATCATGTCTCCCAACAGTCCCTGTGCTCAGCAGACCTAGCTTATCCTTACTGTCCGCCACAGCAGTGTTTTGATGCCTTGTTGGCGCAGCCTTTATTGATTTAACAAAGGCCTTGACACGGTCAGTCACTCCCTACTACTACAAAAACTCGCATTCGATGAGCCCTCTCTAGCGCCCGTACTGCTTGGCTCAAAAGCTATCTAGCTGATGGGTTACCACGGCCCCTGCAAGTTCATTGTGGGGTTCCCAGGGTCAATCCTAGACCCTCCTTTCAGCATCTTTCTAAATAGCCTACCTCGATCATGTGACCAATGGATACTTCTCTATGCAGATGATGCTGTTATTTTACTTCTCAACATGACCTCGCACCCTAAACTATCAGCTACAACATGCTTTTAAACAAACTGAAGATTGGTTTAGAGCCCACAAGATGGTTCTGAACTATAAAAGACAAAAGTAATGCTTTTTGAGGTGCTAGAAGCAAATACAAAGCAGCATCCTTAACATCACTAACTGCAGCACTGATTTTATTTGAACAAGTGGAGCAATTGAAATACCTGGGGTTACGCTTGACTGTTCCCTCCTATGCAGAACACATTGAGAATGTGGCAAAACAGTCAACATAAGAATTGGGCTCCTGACAGGCACAAGAAATGCCTAACACCGAAGCACTCCAAACTGCAATCCATAGCACTGTTGTCTTAGTCATCGACTGTGGATTGGTCATGTACAACTCAGCTACTCCCACCTCACTACATAGGACAGCAGTAGCCCTAAACAAAGCCTGCAGACTGCTCACCAGTTCCCCTCTCTCCCGACTAAACACATGTGTGACCTTTATGAGCAAGCCGGTGGCTACAACTTGAAAACAGGATACAATGCCAAACCTGCCTCTTAGCTAAAAAAATCACTACTCCTTCAACCTCCTGGAGTCACAAAGCTATTCAGCTTATTCACAGGCCCACATCACACCAGGAACTCTGACCATCAGGTTCTCACCATCCCCGCTGCAAACCTCCCAAGGGCAGAGGTCATATGCCTACTGGCACCACTTTGGCTCAGTAACCTGGCACTGAACATAACGCCATGCAGATATTGGGGCTTTCAAGACCAAGCTAAGACAACACCTACTGAAGAAAAGCTCCTGTGACTGTACTTTCTAATTACTCCACACACACACTCTTCTGGTTATTACCATCTCCTCGCTACTCCTACTTTGTCCTTCTACCCTGAATTGTCCCATTTTGCCCTGCAATACCCTGCACCTCTCCTCTCCCACCTCCCCTAAATAGTCATCATGCCCCCACTCAGTGCCCCATACTCTCCTTTCTGGATAGCTGCTTACTGTCTTTTACCTGACAATGCCACTCTTAGGCTGCTACTGTTACCTGAATTATCCTAGTGTTAAAATCATTTCTGTTTCCTATTTACAATGTTTTTGTCTATGTTTACTCACCTGCAGAGATACTCCTAAACCCACAATGTATGTATACCCACCCTTTACAACGTGGAACCTTTGTAAAGAGCAGTCTCCGCCAATTACTGTAATCCAAGATTGAATAAATAAATAAAATACTGTAGTTGGGTCTAGATGCCATTTGTATAGGTTCAGAGCAACTAAGTCTGTTTTTTCTTTGTATGTGTGTATGGGGGTACTTAATATTGCATGATAAATTCTACTTACAGTTTTTAGACTCTTCTTGATTTTGTGTTTTCATTTATTAAGCACTGATTCCAACTACTTAGGTTCTTTTTTAATTTTATTTTTTTTTAACAGACCAACCTCATCATACAGGTTGCTGTTGCAGGGAATTGAAAAAACAAGTGAGTGTAATTGTTTTCTGCCTTTTCTGATTATTGATCTACAAGGTATTTACAATGGCAGCAAGAAAGATGGGAAAGCTAAGCTTATGCAGGAACTTTAGCTAATTTAGGGAATTCAGTGATACAGATCAAAATTCAGCTGCTCTTAACAGTGTAGTGTCTATGTTAACATAGAGGAAGTAGTGATCGAAGTTGTACATTATGGAAAAGTGTGCATCAGCATTTCTGTCTTAGTAGCACACCACCTCTAGGTCAGAAGGTCATGGGTTCTAGTCCCACACCAGGATTGGGTGCATACCATAAATGCTGGCACCTGCATTCAGTACAAGGATTCTGCATAATCAGTGTGTACAGTCCTTTGGATGACATGTTAAACCAAAGTCCCTTCTACCCATCTCTTGTGGTGTCCTGGTGAAAGTGAAAGATCCCACAACACTTGTTACAAGAGAGTGGAATATCCCCAGTGCCCCGCCAGCATGATTCTTACCTTAAAAGTGGTTCATGTAATTGTCCAAGGTTATTTGTGGGTGTTGATGTACAAAATGGCAGCCACTACACATTTACAGTCACTTCACTACCAGTCTCACATTGCTTGTAAAGTGCTTTGAGATGCATGTATGAAAAGCGCCACCGTATATAAATTCTAATTATTCTGCTTCTTCATCTTCATAGTTGATGCCAGTTCTGGCTTGAAATAACCCTCTTCCTTATTTGAGCTTTTATAGCTGGTAACTACAGGAACCAGATGATGTTTAGCGAACAATCCAGCATAGAACAGAGAGAAAACATGGAGAAAATGTTAAAACATGAAGAAAACTTAATTCACCTGTCGGGCTGCGATATGAAAACATTCCATGGACGGGTACTGCTAACTTGGGGTGGGTGCAATTGCATGGAGTTAAAATTTTAGAAACATTAGCAGCACCTGTGCTTACCAGGGAACATGGAAGTTAACTCGATGAGCTGCACGATTTATTCCATCCTGGCAGGGGAGAGATCATCGGCAGTTGCTGCCAGGTAGTAATTGCAACTGGCTATATCATCGGAGCATGAAAAGACGGCAGTAGTTTGAGTGATTCAGAGGGGTTGTAGCGCCCAGGAGACTTAGTAGAGAAGCACACTTAGTGTGTTGCTAGGACCCACTCTCCTCCATGGGAGGCGAGAATACATTTATGGCTTGTCATTCTCAAGCCAGACCTGTGTGGTTGCTGAGGCCCAATCCGGGCTCAAGAAGTGAGCAAGCAGCTGAGGAGGCATTCCCTGTACTCAAGAACAAGGGAACATGCTGTTAAGCTGAAGGAGGGTAGGTTCATGAGAGATGTGAGGAAGCACTTCTTCCAGGAAAGGTATGATTCTGAACAGCCTTCCAGCAGAGGTAGTTGGTGCAAAAAAGTGGTGGGTTTCAGAAACGCATGGGATAGGCACAAGGAATCATAGTGGAAAGGAAGGGGAGGAAGAAAGAGCTGAGACCAAGTAGTGTCTGTGGTTTTATTTTATTTTAAATTTAACAGGGTAGGGACACTGAGCAAAACCTTCTTCTGGACTGACCCGGACACACAACAATACAAAATGTTAAAACAGTATTATACAAATACAGATAAGAAAACTGGAGCATACAGTATCAGATATTACAGTGACATGCATCTCAAGACAACAAATGAATTTTAAGTTTAGCTTTAAGTCCAGTCGAAGAGGAAACGGAGCATAAAGAAATGGCAAATCATTCCACAAGCTTGGAGCAACAGATAGAAATGAACGCAGTACTATATTTGTTCTAGGGACATGGATATGTTGTTCATCCACACTTATTGGCAGGTCCTTGCCGCTTAAATCTTGCCGGAAGGTCTTCAAGTTGGCTTCTCCCACCCATCCGGGTGGTAAAACTCTCGCTCGCCCCATGACGCCAGATCTTCCTTACCGCTTGGAAGCTCAGGTTCCCTCCTAGCGCTCTGCATTTTCGACTGGTTCCTGAAAATTTTGGTCTTGAAATCATTGGAAGTGTCTTTTCTGAAACTTGATCTTTCTTCTTCGCATGGCGATGGCTCAGTCCTTTCGGCCCGAGAGGCGCACGTTACTTCCTTCAGGAGAGACTCGCATTCCACATGCTATTGCCTGGACTTGGATCACGATCCTCAGGCTTGCACTTTCTGTTCTGCCCTTCGGGTCAGCTCTCTGAGGACCGTGCGTCTGCCTGCCTCGACATCTGGTGTTTTTTCTGCTCTGAGATTCCTCGACCGGCGGGTGTCCGCTTCGACTGTTCCTCAGCAGTTCGATCCTGCTGGGAGGGCAGCTTCCCCTCCTCGGTTGCGCTTATCCCGCCTCCTTGGGTTCAACTCATGCAGCTTCATTCAAGGAGCTTGCCTTCCCTCTCCTCCAAGGGAGGGGGACCTTGAGCTCTGCCACGTCGCCTCAGTCTAAAGGGCTTTGAGGTGGGGTCTCTTTGTCGACGGGAGCGGAACTCTTCCCCTCCCTCATCGGCCGACGGCCGACTTCGGGTCGAGGATACTGCCGCCACTGGCCTCACGGTAATCCCCGCCAGGTCAGCCGGCCAGGTCCCCTCTGTCGACGTTGTCGGTCTCTCGACCCATCTTTGGGTGGTCTTCTGGTGCCTCCATCCCGCCTCCGCGAAGGCTGAGGTTCTGTCCGTCCCTTCGGTTGACAGCCTCGGTCCTTTCTTCCCGAGCCTAGGCAGGAGCGGGGCGCCTGCTCCTTCCCAGGCCCGCCGGTCCCCGAGGATTTGGGTCTCCGCCAACCTTCTCGGTCTCAGCCGGGCCACGCCGATCTCGGGCGTTTCGGTCGGGCACCGAGTTATGGCTTTGCCGCTCTTCTCGGATGAGGAGCGTTTCGATGCTGTTGCGCTGTCATTATGAGGAACTTATGGCGACAGCAGTTGTTGTCCGGTATCAATCAACCTCGATTCATTCTCCAGATAGCTAGCAGGCCCCGCTGGTCAGCAGCCGCTCGAATCAGTCGAGGAGCCCTCCAGGGCCGGGTTGCTCGTCCGACCGCTGCCCCTCCGCCTTTGCGGGTACAGGCCAGGCCATGACCTGTTCTTCAGATTACTTGGTCCCTCGGCTCCTGCCCGCCCCGGCGCCAAGAGTGCCTTGGCTCATGGTGCAGCTTTTTGCAGACCCTCTCGAGCCTGAAGCCGGCTCTGCTATGTTTCCTAGCAGGGAGGACCCGGGTCTTCCCAGGAACATTCAGTGAACGACAGCCCATCTGCCTTTGATGGGTCTGCTTGCCTCATTTCAGAATTCACTGGGATGCAGCTCGAGCCCGTCTCCAAATGGGCACCTTACCCCTCACGGAGATTTCTGGACCAAGGGTTCTCCCTCGGAGGCCTTCCCAGTGGCTGAGGCTATCGGGCCCAGCTTTGAGCTATGGCGGCGCTCACTTCCTGCCCTGCGCCTGGCCAGGGTGGCTCGAGGTACCCTGTCCCTGTCGGTTCTCTGCCCGGTTTCTCAGAGCATCCTCGGCTGAAGGGTAGTCACTCGATGACATTTTCCAATGTCTTGGAAACGATGGGGATGTGGATAGACCCCTGACAAAGAGTCCAAAAGGATGGACTACGCCGGGCGCAAGGTTTACGCCTGCGCCTCCCTAGGCCTCCCGCCAGGCCAGCTCGGCGGCTCTTATGGCACACTGTTCCCACGCCTTCTGGGCTCCCTGGACGAGGTTCACCTCATCTCCCGACCGAACTGCGGACCACGGTCCGGCGGGTACGGGACCAGGGTAGGGCGGTGGCAAACAGCAGCTCCAGACGGCTCTGGATCTGGGTGACCCTGTGCCAAGATCGGTGGCGGCCGTGAGGCCCGCAGGGCGTGGCTGAGGTTATCCTCCTTTCCTTGGAAACCCAGCACGAGTTGGCGGACATCCCTTCTTGGGACTGACCTTCGGCCCTGGAGTGGAGGGACATATCCAAGGGCCCAAGAAGTCGATGCCACTCTGGACTCTGTCTACTCGCCCGGAGGGTCAAGGCAGCCGGCCTTTGTGAAGCCCCTTTGCCCCTGAGCCCTGCGGCTCAACCAGCCCAGCACAGGGCCAGCAGGCATGCGCTGAGCGGTCTGTTGCCAGTCCAGCTGCTTCCTCCAAAGGAAGCAGGAGGCAGGAAACCGAGAGCCCCTCAGCTCCTTCCCCTCCAAGCCTGCTCAGTGACGGGCTGGCGGGCACTGCCGCCCCGCCGTCCCAGCCCGGTTTCCTATGAGGGACGGCCCGCACCTCGCTCTGGAGGTATTTAAGGGTAGATCCTGTCGCAGGTTGCGAGCGGTTTCCCTTGAGCCGCTGTCCCATGGGGATCTTGTGGTCCACTGCCTCTTGTCGGTTGTACCGACACGCCTGGCCCTCTAGTTAGAGGTGATCAGGCAGGCTGCGCCCCCCAAACCTTGGGTTCGTGTCCAGGTATTCCTGGCCTCAAACGGACGGGGCTCGCGCCCATTCTCTCGCACGCCTGGATGGTCTCTCTGCTTCAGATATTCTCCATCCTCAGAACGTGGCGTGGCTGTTTCCTGGGCCTCCAGGATGTACCCTACACCTCGTTCCGTCAGTTTCTTGGGAGGCTCCTCCCTCTTAGCGGGGATCTCCCCAGAGTTCCTTGCTAGGCCCTTCTTGCTCAGCAGTCTCTGGCACTGAAGGGTCCGGACGTAACCCCACCCGAAGGCAGACTGGTCTCCTGTTACAGGAGCCAAGTGGGAACTCGTGCCTTAGCGGTGAGGCTTCGGGACTAAGCTCGACTCTTGAGTCTGAGCTCGGCTCCAGGCGGACAGGGCTGAGGTTCTTCCTCCTTACCCAGTCGGGTTGGCCGGTAATTATGTACCTCAGGACCTCCTGGGCCTCAGGGTGGCCTTCCCCAGTGGGAGGGCCAGCCAGAGGTCACAACGCCTGCGTCCTTGGACCAGTTTGTGACTACAGCCCAGGAGTTAAGAGAACGCCCCTTCGGACCGCTCCAACTTTGGCAGGAGAACATCCTGTTCGTCCTCTGAGTCGGGCGGGTCTTCTGACCGATGCTTCTCGGATGGGTGGGTGCCCATCTAGGGAATACAGAGTGCTGCGATCTGGTCCTCTCAGAGTCCCGATGTCCTTCCTGCTCGCTGGAGCACCAGGCGGTCCGCTTAGCTTGCACTGCTCGCTCCGTTTGTAACGTGGGTCTAGTGGTCTAAGTCCAAGTAGGACAACACCACGACCATGTGCTACCTACCCCCACTCAGGTTCGGTGATCCCTTGCCTCGGCGCAAGGAGGTTCTCCGCATTGGATTTTTTACGCAGTCGAGGGTTCCCAGCCATTTGATGGCAGGAGCCCCACTTTCTGGCTGCTGCCCTGCCGGCATAGGCTGCGCTCATGAGTGGTCTCTGCCGGAGGTAGCACAGCATCTGCTCCTCTTCCTCCAGGGAGAATACGAGTCCGGAGACTGTTTTATGCCCGCCTCAGCAAGGGTCTGTGGGGGATGCCATCGGGCACGGACCCCGGCCCTCCCGTGCCTCTCCCCATTTCCCTTGACCCACGGGCAAGGCAGGAAGGACTTGGCGCAGGTGATGCTGGTAGCCCCAGACTGGATTGCCAGCTCTGGTATCCAGCTCTCCTCAGTCTCAGCCCCAGGCTCCCGAGGCTAGCTTCTAGTCCGCCCGGTCCTGTCTTTCCTTTCAGGGAAGGTTATCCATCTGGACCTTCAATCCCTGCACCTGTAGGCCGGTCCCTGTGCGGCTAGGGGCCAGGCCTAGGGGTCCTTCGGCAGGATCCTCAACCTTTCGAGGCGTCCTGCTAAGAAGTCGGCCAAGATGCTCGTCCCTCTGGGAGAAGTTCTCCTTGATGATGGGATAGGGCCTGCCTCCCCCGTCCCTGGGCGAGCATTCGGACCATCTGCGGTCCATCCTTAAACCAGGGCTTCAGCCGACAACCCTCTAGGTGCTTCTGTGGTCACCCCTGTCTTCCGGGCGCGGGCCGGAGGCAGCTGGTGGTGCGAAGGTGGTCTGGCACTTCTAGGCCTCGATCACTCCTCCCTTTTGGGGAGAGTATCCCTGTTTCTGTGGGATCCTTGCTGGTATGAGCTAGCACATGAGCAAGCCATCCTGAACCTTTTGCACAGGTGCGAGTTTTCCCACCTGTTGGGAAGAACACCTTCTTGGGGGCTACTCTGCCATCCAGAAGGTGGGAGAGTTCAGGCGCTTCTTTAATCTCCCTATCCGGTCTTCCACAGGGACTAGGTTGTCCTGCGCCCACCCCAAGTCGTTCAGGGCGGTGGTGGAGTCTTCCTTCGGGGTATTGCTCTGCCGGGTTTATCCCCATTCACACCTCGAGGTCGAGTATACAGGTTCCTTAGGAATTCTGTTTAACGCCACCTACCTAGGGGAGCGTAGTTAAAGTTCGGGAGAGGTTCGCCAGCTGTTTATCATCTTCGCGAAGCCGCGATCTGGCAGACCTTGCAGCCAAGTGGACGAGCGGGTGGGTCACCCCTGCATAGGTCTCCACTATAGGCGACGTGGCATGGAGCCTCCCAGAGGATAGCGCTCATTTTACCCATCCTTTCACTGCATCGGTGGCTGCTTCCGAGGATACTCCGTCCAGGATATCCATAGGGCTTCTGCCCGAAGCAGGCTTTACGTTCCTCTCCACATCGACCTTGGTCGTGCCGGGTGCTGGTCGGGGCCTCGGTTCTCCAGTCTTTCTACCTAAGTAGGGTGTGTGCTTGCCTCCCTCCTCCGGAGAACTGCTAGGAGTTCAATATGTGGATGAACAACATATCCATGTCCCTAGAAATACATGTTACTCACCTGTAACAGGAGTTCTAGGAATGGTATATCTGTTCATCCCACGACCCACCCGGCTTCGGCACAACCTGGCTTCCAGCGGCTAGATCTGCGTCATATGGGCGGAGCCGAGAGTTTTACCACCGGGTGGGTGGGAGGAGCCAGCTTGAAGACCTTCCGGCAAGATTTAAAGCGGCAAGGACCTGCCAATAAGTGTGGATGAACAACGATACCATTCCTAGAACTCCTGTTACAGGTGAGTAACCTGTATTTTTATCTGTATTGGCTTCCAAAACAATCTCCTGTTTGATCTCAGATTAACCGATTAATTTCTGACCACAACAAATCAGATGGAGGAAAGGTACACTAGAATATATGGCCTGATGAATTAAACAGCCCATAGGGTATAAAATGTAGACTTCGGGATAACCATCCTAAAGAGCTATAAATCGTGACAATGATGAGCCATCTGTGGAACAGAAAGAATGAAACAACAAATATTGATCTTACTTTGAGAGGGTTACCAGTGTGTCTTCACAAGCAGGACTGCGCCACTTGGCGTCAGGACTCCATGGCAAAATTGTATCTAGCAATCAGTGGGACCGCCCCCAGAGTCAGGTGACTGATGTCAGCGTGACTATAAATAGGGGCGTCTCCTGCCTGCCTCCAGTTCTTTCACCATCAACCTGAATCTTCTGACCTCCTGGTAGAACAGCTTCAGTCGCCTGACATTTTCAGTGTATTTCATAGTTATTCTAACATTATTCCTCCTCAGCAGTGGTGTATGTCATCTCGTCGGCCCAAGAAAAAGTGCTCCCAGGTACAGTGCACAGATCCTGCACGGGCAACCATTCCCATTGCGTTCTCTGCCTGGGGCCTCAGCATAAGACTGCAGAGTGCTCCATCTGCCAGGCCTTCAACCAGGCCACGCGACACGCTGCCAGAGGACCATTGATGCCCATTTTTGACACACAGACTGGCATTGATGGAAAAAGAGCTCTAGGAGCTGAGGGAAAGATCGGCGCTACCGCCCTGAAAAGAAGACCAAGGAGAAGCCAGGAGGAGCCACTCTCCCCAGAGGAAAACCAGCCAGACCACTGACACCATCTCATAGGGCCTCCACCCGTGAGTACCCGACCTCCTGGGCCTCGTCCGCCCAGACCGTACGCCTTCTACTCCACCTACCAAGGTCAGCGGGCAGTCGGGTCTCCTCTTTGAGGAAACTGTTGCAGTTCCTGCCCGAGCGCCGAGCAGTTGCCCTCCTGCTCCGCCCACCAGGTACCTGGCCCAGGCCGATCATCCTGACTCTAGCCTCCCGGCTTCTGTCAGCCCGGCCATGGTCTGTAAGCTGGTTGTCCGCTCCTCCAATGCCCACCAGACCATCACCCCTAAGTTGGCTGGCAAGCGCATGGTGACTTCTCTCCTGTCGGACTCCATTGTGGACCCAGACACAGGGCAGAATGAGCTCGCAGGTCCCCCTCATCCCAGCAGAGCTCTCCTCCTAGGGTTCGCTGTCCTTTTCTGACCTTATTAGACCTGATCACCAGGATCCTCTCCCATCTGATATCCTCCAGACAGACCACGAGAGGGCGCTCTCCTGGACTTGCCTCTCTCGCCGGCCCTGTTTCACTGACGGATCTTCACCCAACGCCAGATCACCGGATGTTCTTGGGAGTGTATGGATCTGAATCCTCTGGGCCTTCAGGGCCGCCCCAAATCCACCAACTGACCCATTCCCCAGTGGTCCTTAGGAGCCGCCTCCTGTTGGGCTTCATTCCTCCCGCCTGGTCCGACAGGGTACTATCCTGGCTACACGCCGCAGTTCTTGTAATACCTGACGCCGGATCACCCGACGCCAGGTCAAGCCCTTCAGTATCAAAGCTGCCAGTATCCTTACTGGTACCAACCTCCTAGTTACCATTGGTACTCCATGGGGTATCCAGGATATCCTCCACTCCCTCAGCCAGAACAAGAACCCATCCCGGCTTGTAAGGATGCTAAGTCACAGTTGTTGCTGGAGTTGGGTCAACCTCAGCTAGTGATCAGAGCCACCCACCTCACAGGGTGCCACCTGGTAGCCCTTCACCTTCCAGCAGAGCTTGGATGGAGGCTTGGGTGCTCTGCCTCCGGCATTACGGAACACAGACTTCTGGAGTCTGTTCCATATGCTTCTTACCTAGTAGGCTGGAATCATCTGATTCAGATGAGGACCCAGATGTGGGGAACCAGTCAGAGCCTCACTCACCCATTGAGCCCCAGCCAAAAGAGTCCCTAAATCGCCTCCAGAGGACCCGCATTTGCTGACCTCCTCCGTCCATTCAAAAGTCCAGCGGGTGGGCTTCCCAAGAATTGGAACCCAAATGCAGAAGACTGGCAGAACATTTGACTTGGTCAATGCTGACCCTCCCCATTCCCTGGACAGGGCCATGAAGATCTCACTTCCACAGTCTGGCAGCAGCCATTATCCATTCCTGCCATGTCAAAAAGGCCGGCAGGACCTACCACCCCAGACGGGGTTTCCACATTACTGCCCAACTGGCTGGCTCTGTTGTGATTACTGCAGCTCACGATAGGTCAGCACAACCAGAACATTTCATTGCCTCCCGCCAAACAGAGTTGAAGCAGATGGACCAATATGGCAGCAAGATTTATACCTCTTCTACTTGCACCATTCGTTCCTTGAATTATGTGGCCCACATGGTGGCTTTCCAGAAATCAGCTCTGTCCAGTCTGGAAAAGGACATTGAGGAGGTACCTGATGAACAGCTCAGGAACAAACTCCTGGACAAGATAAGGCTCAATAATTACTCCTGCCACCATGCCCTCTCGTGCAACCTGCGACTCGGTTGACTCAGTAGCACATGGTGCAGCTACGGGCATCTTTCTCAGGCTCCTTGTTTGGCTTCATCTGGCAGGGTTGGCACAGGATGTTCAGACTATGCTTCTGGATGCTCCCTTCAGGGCCAGCTCTGTTTGTGGTGACGCCATGACATAATCACAGAGTTACAAGAGAGCGGCGAATCTCTGAAAGATGTCCGTCCCTTGTACTGCTCAGGTCAGAACCCCGCAGCCTTTTTGCCGCCAATGGAAATGGAACAAACAGAACCAGGGCAGACGCAGACCATGCATCGCTCCTTGGGCTCTGGTGTTCAAACACCCCAGGCCAAGTTCCCCAAATCACCGCTGGGGAAAGTGCCCCTCCCTTCTGCGTCCTGACCTCGCATCCCTTCCTGCTACTCCCATCCCTGTGAAGGAACCGTGGTAAGATCTGCCTCCACCTGGAAGGGTGAGAGCCATAACTGCAGATGCACGAGTTCTATAACTCATAGCAAGAGGTCACTTGTAGAGTTCCTGGAGAGACCATCCACAAATCCTCCGGCAGGTCTCAATACCCGTCAGGCCAACAACTTGGTCCTACAGGAAATACAAGCTGTACTGCAAAATCAGCCATAGAGCAGGTTCCACCAGAACAGACAGGAAGGATTTTACTCCCACTTCTTCCTGGTTCCCAAAAAGATGGGAATCTAAGGCCTATCCTAGATCTCAGCATGCTCAACCTCTTGTAGAATACAAGAGGTTCCGCATGTGGACCCCCAGGACTATTGCCTCTGCTCCAACCAAACACTTGGTTGTGTTCCTGGATATGCAGGTTGCCTACCACATATCCCTGTTCTTCCGCCCACCACCGCTTTCCGAGATTCTCCTTCCAGGAGGAGCATTTCCAGTTCAGAGCCCTTCCATTCAGCCTTCTTCAGCACCTCAGGTTTTCATCACGTGTAGCGTGGTAGTGGCATTACCATGTCAGCAGGGGCATTTATGTGTTCCTGTACCTGAATGCTTTGGTTGTTTTCAGCCCCCTCCCCAGACAGTCTGAAGGAACTCCTTTCCTTCACTCTGGACCTTTTCTCCAGTCTGGGCGCCCGGTCTGCCACCCCAGTTCCAGCTGTTACCCTCCCAGCGCCCAATTCATTTGAGCGGTTCTGACATGGTCCATAGTAAGGCTTTCCTTCCAACCGACAGAGCAGAGACTCTAATCTCATAAACTGCTTTGGTGGCTTCATCTCATTGGACCACAGTGCATTCGCCCTGTGACTGTTATGTCTGAGGGGGCTGCCATACCCACAGTCCATCTGACCAGACTGCACATGAGGGTGATCCAATGGTCTCTACGAGTCCAATAGGATCAGCACCTGGACGACATGGACGGAAGGTCCTAGTCTCCAACAGCCTTCCGAGGATATTCTTTGGTGGCAGGACATCTCCAACTTCGTTGGTTGTCCCTTTCCTCTCCGCCTCCTCCATGATTCTCACATCCAGTGCCTCGAACCTGAATGGGAGTGACTTGGGAGATCATCGGACACAGGGCACTTGATCACCCAAGGAGGAGAACTTTATATCAGTATTCTGGAGACAAGAGCAGTGCTTTTATGCTCTTCAGGCCTTTCAGTCCCTTTTGGTTCCGGGAACACTACTCATCCAGACAAACAACCTGGCCACTGCCTGGTACATCAACAAACAGGAGGCACCCATTTGTACCCCCTTTGCAGGAGACGATGCGGTGTGGTACTGGCTGTTCAACATGGCCTATCCTTGACAGCAGTCCACGTATTCACAACATTCTGACAGACTGTCTGCTTCCATCAGTCGCCAGGGCTCATGAGTGGGAACTAAAGCAGGCATTAGTAGAAGATCTTTCTTCAGTGGGGTCAGCCAGACATGGACCTCTTTGCCACCCCATTCAAGACATAACTACCCAGCTTTGCTCGCTTCTCCCGGCATGGTGCTCTTTGGCGAGACGATTGTATCTGTCCTGACAGGGAGATTTCTATACATTTATCCTCCCTTTCCTATCCTTCAGAAGGTTCTGCTGAAGCTTCCAAGCAGAGGGGGCTCACGTGATCCCTGCTGGGCCCGGCTGTGGCCCCTGCGCAGATTTGGTTCCCTATTACAGCAGTTAGTACTGAGCCCCCTTACCTTTCCTGTCTCATGACCTTCTGTCTCAGGAGCAAGGCCCCTTTGTACACCCAAGCCTCAAATCGCTCCACCTTCATGCTGGCACCTGTGGACTTAGTGGATCCTACTTGAGAGAACAGCTCTTGCAACAGGTTACATCATTAGACTGAAGCCAGCAGGCTTTCAGGACCCCATGGAAAAATTCTAGCTAGCAGTATCCAGCTGGGGACCGCCCGACGCTGTCCCTCCCGACGCCAGGCATCACATAAAAGGGGGCAGTCCCCAGCATCCCCAGTTCTTTCCGCTGTCGACTTGCCAGCATCGACCTCACGGGCGCCTGCATCAACGATATGACACGCGGAATCTTTACAAAACCCATATTCTATTTCTCCAACTCTCCTCGAAGGACACCCTCAAAGTGCGCCAGCAGCAGCAGATCCCTTCACGACCATCATTCAAGGCTTGTGTGAGGTGCCTGGGCCCGAACAACACCCAGGCCTACTTATCTGCCAACAGTTTAATAGCAGGACTAGGATCCGCCGCCAAAAGGTCTTTCAGGGGTTCCTTCTGAAGAGAAATCTGCAAATGGAAAAAAGACCTCTTCTAAAGTGATTCTTCCCATAAGACCGAAGCATCGACTTGGGTAGGTCGGATCCCAGCAGGGCCTCTGAATTCAGGCCAGCTCCAGCTCTCACGAGTCCGACCGCTTCCTCCTTCCCGGCCCGCCTCCCAACCTCCCCAGTTAGGAGGTCTTCAGGGGTTCTTCAGCCTCCTTGCACCCGCTTAGACCCACCGGTGCCTGACTCTCTTCCAGGCCTGATTCTTCAGAAAACATAGGAAGTCTTCCTTAAATCTAGCGGGCATCAGGCCGACGCCGGACACTGACCTCAGGTCCGCCTCCCAGCCTCCCAAGGCCTCGGAAAGAAGACCAAGGATCTGACGCCTAAGCAGATGTCACAGAATAAAAGGTGCCTGATCCGACACCCAAAACGGACTCCCAACCCAACAGCAGTTGTACTGATGCCAGACATCAGGGGTCCTCTCGAGAGGCGGATGCTCGCTGCCGGATGACCAGACAGGTGACACGGAGGACGCTGGCTCGCCAGGAGCCTTCGATGGATCCGTGGTTCCCCAGGAACTGACGGGCGACCCCAGTGACAGACCCACACAGACGCCGGGCCCGTCATCAGGCATGAACATTCAGGAGTTGAAGGAATTGTTCACCTTCTGGTGGAGACCATCAGAAAGGACGTGGGTCCCCAGTAAGCCCTTCCACCTCCACCACCTACACACTCTCCTCGGGAGGGTGAAGGCTCAAGCCCCCGACCCCCAAGGAGCCAACTCCACCTCCTAGGGCAACTCAGAGAGAGAGAGAGAGAGGGAAAGACGCCCATCACGGTCTCCCTCTGGATCTCCAAGCCCTAAACAACCCAGGGACACACGATACCCACCGGGATGACTCCAGACCAAACACGTCTGCTACCTCCAGGTCTCCATCCCCATAGTCCCCATCACCAGACCCACGAGACCAGCCAAGGTCACCACCGGATGATCCCTCTTTCTCCGAAATCATGAGGCACATCCAGGAGAATATGGGATGGGAAACTGAAGACTTGGACCTCGAGAGATAATGCCTTGCCCATTACCTTGTAAAAGGACTCAAAGCCTGTGGTGGTCCCACCTCTAGTGGACACCTTCACGGACATCACCAAGGCATCTTGAAGCATCCGCACTCAACACCAGCTGTTCCTAAGAAGGCTGACCGCCTCTACAGAGCTCCTTGGAGGACCTGTATCTTGCGCAGCAACCCCGCAGACTCACTGGTCATTATGGGTCCATCATCGGGTCTCAACGACCGCAGCACTTCAGTACTCCAGCCTCCGGACCAAGAATCTAAGCAATTAGATTCTATGAAGACGCATGTATGCAGCTGATACATGCTCGACAAGGTCTTTGAATTACCCTCACGCACATGGTGCAGTTTCAAACGCCCTCTGGGAACAGGGCCAAGACCTTTGAAGGACTTTCTGTATGGCGAAAAGGAAGAGGAGTTGCTCAGCCTCCTTCATACTGGGTCAGACGTGGGACCCAGGTTCTCCAAGCTGCTTACGATTCAGCGGACTCGGCAGCCAGGGAGCAGTTACTGGTATTTGTCTTGGAGACACTCTTGGTTGAGAGTCTCCGTTTCATCCTGATGTCCCTTATAACGGAGCTGTCCTGTTCGGTGAGGAACTGAGAAGGTCATCACCAAGCTACAGGACTCCGGGAAGGCAGTTCGGACTGTACAGGCCCATATCTGGTTCTTTTGGAGGAATCAAACCGCTTTGCTGCAGGCAACAGCCACATTCCGGCCAGCAACCCGGGGCAATTTTGGTCGCAGTCAAGCCAGATTCCCACGGGCCAGGGCTCAAAGCATCCCAAGGCAGCCCAGCCCACATTACCCAGTGCCACCACAGCATGAATCCTTCCCGCCCTCATCCCTCCTCTGATCAAAGGATAAAGGTTGGGGGTCGACTCTCATTATCTTCCAGGATGGCAGAGATCACCTCCGACTGGGTGGGTGTTACAGTTGGTACAGCGCGAGGACACTCTATATAGTTCCTCAGTCACCCACCGCCCAGACCTCCCCTGCTCTCCTGCTACTTGGGTCAGCATGCTCTGCTCATCTAGCAGATCATCTTTGCCCTCCTGTACAAGGAGGCCATAGAGTACATTCCACCAGACCAGAAAGGAAAAGTTATTATTCCCACTTCTTCCTGGTCCCAAAGAAAACGGGACTTGTGCCGATCTTAGATCTCAGTGATCTTGACATGTCAGTGTTATACAAATAAGCTCCACATGGTGACCCCACCGGTCTCATCCCCATGCTCAAAGAAGGCACGTGGCTAGCGCCGCCTGGACATGCTGGACGCCACTTCCACATCTCCCAATCGCCGACACATCAAAGGTGTCTGCGCTCGAGTTTCTGGGACGCCACTGCCAGTTCCAAGCCCTCCTGTTCAGACTGTCTTCTGCACCTCGGTGTTTACGAAGGCATGGCAGTCGTGGCAGCAACTCTCAGGAGGCAGGGCCACTGTGTTTTTCTGTACCTAGACAACTGGTTCTCATGGCACCCTCTCGGGAGGCCCTGATGTCCACGATTCAGAATATCCGCTCTCTTGTCCAACGTTGGGCATCATCACCAACCAGGAGAAGTCTCACCTTGTCCTGCCTCAGACACTGCAATTTATTGGAGCAGTTCTGGACACCACTCAGGGAGCGATTTCTTCCTTCTCGACAGGGCGAACACATCAGATCCTCATATGGGACACAATGACGAAGACAACAGTGCCCGCCAGAACCGCTTCTTTGCCTGCTCGGACATATGGCAGCTGCCATTGTGACGGTTCCCCTAGCCTGACTCCATATGCGGGTTACCCAGTGGATGTTGGGGGCTCAATGGGACCAGAAGCAAGTTCATATGCAGTATCCAGTCCGATCACAATGCCGCCAGCCGAGACTGACAGTGGTGACTCTTCCCGA
Source organism: Neoceratodus forsteri (assembly GCA_016271365.2). NCBI lineage: Eukaryota > Metazoa > Chordata > Ceratodontiformes > Ceratodontidae > Neoceratodus > Neoceratodus forsteri. Next base: position 924,376,031 of record CM028135.1, on the reverse strand, counting down.
CCATTCTCGAAAGGAGTCCCCTTCATGGCGCCACCTCCTTTAGTGACACTCTTCACCGATGCCTCGGGATCCGGATGGGGAACACACCTCAACGGGTCAGGACTCAAGGCTCATGATATTCTCTAGAGTCCCATCTCAACATAAATATTCTGGAGATGAGAGTCGTCCCTCTGTGCCCTACAAGCATTTAAGACGGACATTCCACGGGTGCTCTTCTGATTCAAACAGACAATACTGCAGTGATGTACTGTCTCAACAAACGAGGCACTCATTCCTACCCCTTTGCAGTGAGGCTCAAAGGGTTTGAATTGGGTACTGCAACACGGCGCAGATATTATTGCAGTGCACGCTCCCAGAGTGGACTACATAGTCACGGACAGTCTCAGCCGATCACAGGCCAGAGTCCATGAATGGGAACTGCTTCAGGAAATTGCAGAGGATCTGTTTCACAGATCGAGGACACCAGAATTAGGCCTTTCTAGGACATGGATATGTTGTTCATCCACACTCATTGGCAGTATCCTTGCCGCTTTAAATCTTGCCGGAAGGTCTTCAAGCTTGCTCCTCCCACCCACCCGGTGGTATAACCTCGGCTCCCCCATGACGCCAGATCTTCCTTACCGCTTGGAAGCTCAGGTTCCCTCCTTAACGCTCTGCGCTAGACTGGTTCCTATTCTCCGCTTATGGATTTAAAATAATATTTTGCAAAGACTTCAGGTTCGATCCCCGCGGCTGCGATGGATAAATCGACTCGGATTTGGAGATGCCCATGCGGGCAGAAGATGTCTCGGACGGATCCACACTCCACGCGTGTCTACTGCTTAGGCCTTGAGCACCACCCGCAGGCTCTGACCTGTGCTCATCTTTTCGGCCCACGCCCTCAAGACCGCGTGCCCGATTGCAACTGGGCCGCCCCGAGAAGCGTTTCTCCGGTGAAGTCCAAGGAGGCCGGTTGGCGGTGTCTGCGGCGGCGGCTCACGGATCAGCTCGAGCGGATGTGCCCTCGAGAGGAGGCGGCGCTGGGCTGTATCTTCCTCGGCCGCGCATTTATCCCGCCTCTCTGGGTTCTTCCTACACGGCTTCCTTTAAGGAGCTTTGTCTGTCCCTCTCCACTAAAGGAGAAGGGCTCGTCTGCTGGACCTTTTCTCGGTCCAAAAGAGGGACAAGGGTAAGTCCCTCCGTCGACGCTCTTGGGAGCGGGAAGGTCCTCTCGGCCGTCCGACCGTCGGTTCGTCGATCAGCTCGCTCGGCCACTGGCCTCACGGTGTCCCCTCACAGGTCAGTTGACCGAGACTCCACTGATAAGTCGAGATTTTCTCGACCCATTGACGGGCTGTCGCCTTTAGCAGCCGAGATTCCCTCTCCCGGTTCCCCGGGAGGAGTTGAGATCCTGTGGCTCTGTGCCTCCGGTTCCGGAGCCCTCGGATGGACCTTCCGAGCCGAAGGGAGTGTCGGTTCCGGCCGACACCTCCCTACACCGACCCGGAAATTCCGGGATCTCGGTCTCGGTCCTGACCTCTTCAGGTCCAGCGTTCCCACCGTCATAGGCGGTCTCGGTCTCGGCACGTAAGCGGCGTCGCCGCCGTCTCGTCCTCCTCCTCGGATGAGGGGAGGCTTCGGGCGAATTACGCCGACGGACGAGGACCTTATGTTGCAACAGTTCCTCCTGGCCGGAATAAGCCGACTCCGCGCCTTCCCCGCCATTAATGGCTGTCACCGAACGGCCGACACAACCCCCGACTTGCCCGAGGAGCTTATACCCAGGCCGGTTGTTCGCCAAACCAGCTGCTCCACCGATTGCGGTGGAACCTCCGCCTCCACAGCCACCATCTGGGGCTCCACCAAGGATTCTCGGTCGGCTAAGGGTTTACCCCATCGGTTGTCCGTTACCCTCACTCCCGACCGACCTCGGCAGGTGAAGGGTGGTTCAGGCCAGAGGCAGTTTTCGAGGACTCTTCCGAGTCCGAAGATGATTCCTCCTTCTTCTCCAAGCGACTGGACTTGGAGTCTTCAGGAGGTCAGCCAATGGACGATAGCCCGTCGTCCTTCCTAGGACTGCTTCGGCTCATCTCGAGTCTACCGGGATGGAGCTCGAACCTGCTTCCAAACGGGCCAGGTATCCCCTCACGGAGATTCTGGACCCAGGGATTCTCCGACGGAGGCCTTCCGTGGCCGAGGCCATAGTGGGTCCAGCACTGGAACTTTGGCAGCCCTGCTTCCTGTCCTGCGCCTCGGCCAGGATGGCCAGGAAGTATGCGGTCCCCACCGGTTCCTTGTCCGTTTTGGAACACCCTCTGCTGAGGGGTTGGTTACCGACAGCGTTCTCGCGCGCCGGCAACGCCAGGGATGTGGACAAACCTCCTGACAAGGAGTCCAAGAAATTGACTATGTCGGGCTTAAAAGTTACGCCATGCCCTCTCTCGGCCTGCCAGGCCAGTTCGGCCGTCCTCATGGCACATTTTCTCATGCCCTGTTGGGCTCCCTGGATGAGGTCATCCCTCATCTTCCCGCCGATCTGCAGACTACGGTTAAGCAGGTGCGGGACCAGGGCAGGGTAGGCCAAACAGCAGCTCCAGACTGCTTTGGATGTAGGGGACTCATGTGCAGATCGGTGGCGGCCGCAGTGGCTCGTCGGGCGGGCTTGGCTGAGGATATCCACCTTACTCGGATACCCAGCACAAGTTGGCGGATGTTCCCTTTGGGACTGACCTCTTCGCCCTGGGGTGGAAGGTCACCTGCAGAGGATCGAGAAGTCCAATGCCACCTTGGACTCGGTCTCTTCCGCTCAGAAGGACAAAGGCCGCAAACCACAGCCTAAGCCCTTTCGTCCTTCTGTGCCCCGCAGCGCCTGACCCAGCAAACGCCAGGGCCAGCAGGCTCCGGCCTTGGCATCCCAAACCCAAGCCGGCTTCCTCTAACAGGAGGCAGGGAGGAAAGCCCAGGAGGTCCCTCGGCGGTCCCTCCTCCAAGCCTGCCCAGTGACGGGCTGAGGGTGTCGCCCATCCCGGCCACTCACTCCCTGGGTCCCCCTGGGGACGGCCCGCACTTCCGTTCCGCCTGGTCCGCTGTTACCACGGACAGGTGGGTCTTGGAGGTGGTGGGAAGAGGCCTGCCTCTGGAATTGAGCAGGCACCACCCTTCAGAGCCGCCGCCTCGGGGCTTCGGGATCCCCAGCCTCACTGGCGGCTCGTCGAGCCGACATCACTCTCCTCCTCCAGAAGGAGGTGGTAAGAGGTGGTGGACCCTCCTTCAGACCCAGGGTTTGTGTCCAGGTACTTCCTGGTTCCGAACGGACGGGGCTGGCGCCCATTCTCACCTACACGACCTAAACAAGTTCCTAAGGTCTCGAACCTTCAGGATGGTCACTCTGGCTCAGATAATACCATCCTTGGAACGCGGCGTGTGGTTCTGCTCTCTGGACTTGCAGGACGCGTTTTTCACGTCCCTATCCGTCCGCTCTCACCAGAGATTCCTTCGCTTCCGAGCGGAAGGATCTCTTCGAGTTCCAAGCCATGCCCTTCGGCTTGTCTCCAGCTCCCAGGGTCTTCACCAAATGCATGGCAGTGGTGACAGCATTCCTGCGGCGCCGAGGGTCCGGGTGTACCCTTACCTGGACGACTGGCTGATAGCAGCTCCTCCAGGAAGGAGGCGGAGTGGTCCAGAGATCTGGCCCTCCAGGTCTGCTCTCAACTGGGCCTCCTTGTCAACGAGGCCAAGTCGGAACTCGAGCCGAGCAGGTGATTTTATTCATCGGGCGCAGCTCGACTCTCTCGAGCCAGAGCTGCTCCCGGCGGACAGGGCGAGGTTCTTTCCTCCTTTGCCCGATCATTTCTGGTTGGGCACTGCGCCCTGCCCGGGACTTCCGCGCTCCTGGGTCTCATGGCGGCCTGTACCAGCGTGGTCCGTGGGCCCGCTGGAACATGCGTCCCCTTCAGTGGGACTGGCCAGCCAGTGGTCACAACGCCTGCATCCCTTGACCAGCTTCAGTCGGTGACACAGGGATGTGGAATGCTCTCCAGTGGTGGACCGCTCCAGATCAGTTGCAGGAGGGCATCCTGTTCGTCCGCCCCGAGCCGACGGTCTCTCTGTCGACCGATGCCTCTCTGATGGGTTGGGGTGCGCATCTGGGGAACACCGGGCTCATGGCCTCTGGTCCCGCAGAGGTCCGATGCCACATCAACCTGCTGGAGTCTCGAAGCGTCCGCCTAGCTCTCACCGCCTTTGCTCCGTCCTCCTCCGGGGTCAAGTGGTCCGAGTCCAGACGGACAATACCACGACCATGTACTATCTAAACCGCCAGGGCGGGACCAGCTCCATGCTTCTATGCAAGAAGGCTCTCCGCATTTGGTCACTGATGCGCTGGCGGGCGGATCTCCTAGCCATTCACGTGGCAGGAGCCTCCAACACCCTGGCCGATGCCCTGAGCCGGATAGGGGCTGCATCCCACGAGTGGTCTCTCCTGCCGGGTAGGTACAGCATCTGTTCTCCCTTTGGGCACACCTCAGGTGGACCTGTTTGCCTCCACGGAGAAGCGAGCTGAGTCTGTTCCATGCCCGCCCCCTCAGCAGGGCTCGCTGCAGGGGATGCCTTCTCGAGCAATGGACCCCGGGCCTCTTTACGCCTTTTCCCATTTCCCTTGATCCACAAGGTGCTTCTCAGCGAGGAGGGACAAGGCGCAGGTGATTCTGATAGCCCCAGACTGGCCTCGCCAGTTCTGGTACCCAGATCTCCTCAGTCTCAGCTCCAGGACTCCGCGGCAGCTTCCAGCTCGCCGGACCTGCTCTCAGTCAATCAGGGAAGGTGTTCCATCCGGACCTTCAATCCCTGCACCTGACGCCTGGTTCCTGGCGGCTAGAGTTCCAGGCTTTGGGTCTTTCCGACGAGGTCCTCAATGTAGTTGAGGCGTCCCGTGAGGAGTCGACCAGAAAATGTTATGCCTTCAAATGGAAAAGGTTTTCCATTTGGTGTCAGGACAAGGGCTTGGACCCTTCCTCCTGTTCCTTGGCAAGCATCTTGGACTATTTATGGTCCTTTCTGTCAGGGCTTAGGTCGGCGACCCTAAGGGTGCACCTGGCAGCCATCTCTGCTTACGGAGCGGGCGGGAAGCAGTCGGTGGCAGGAGAAGGTGGTCTGGCGCTTTCAAAGGCCTTGATCACATTTCCTCCAGTGCGGGAACCCCACCTCCGTGATCTACTGCTGGTACTGGCAAAGCTCATGGGCAAGCCATTCGAACCTATGCACAGGTGTGCTCTCTCACCTGTCGTGGAAGACCGCCTTCTTGGTGGCTATCACGTCAGCCAGAAGGATGGGAGAGCTCCAGGCGCTTCCATCGAGTCTCCTTACCTGGTCTTCCACAGGGACAAGGTTGTCCTGCGCCCCCACCCGAAATTCCTTCGAAGGTGGTGTCGGAGTTTCACCTTAACCAGGTGTTGACTCTGCGGTGTTCTACCCCAATCACACCTCGGAGGCGAATATAGGCTCCATACTCTGGATCCTAGAAGAGGCGCTCGCTTATTAAAGGAGCGCACGGCTGAAATTAGGAGAGGTTCGCCAGCTGTTTGTCACCTACGCTGAAGCCGCATCTGGCAGACCTGCAGCCAAGCGGACGATAAGCAGGTGGGTAACCTCCTGCATAGATCTCTGCTATAAGTTAGCGGGCATGGAGCCTCCAGAGGGATAAGAGCTCATTCTACCCGCCATACTGCTGCAACGGTGGCTGCTTCCAGGGACGTCCCTATCCAGGAAATCTGCAGGGCTGCTACCTGGAAGTCAGCAAACACCTTCATTACCCACTACCACATCGACCTTGAGTCACGCCGGGATGCTGGTTTTGGGGCCTCGGTTCTCCAGTCTCTCTTTCCCAAGTAAGTATATGGGGTGTGCGTTTGCCTCCTCCTCCGGAGAACTGCTAGAGTCTCGTTATGAGTGTGGATGAACAACATATCCATGTCCCTAGAAATACAGGTTACTCACCTGTAACAGGAGTTCTAGGAATGGTATATGTTGTTCATCCACACGACTCCACCCGACCTCCCGGCTCGACGCACAACCTGAGCTTCCAGCGGGCCAGATCTGCGCTGGGGCGGAGCCGAGTTATACCACCGGGTGGGTGGAGGAGCAAGCTTGAAGACCTTCCGCAAGATTTAAAGCGGCAAGGATACTGCCAATGAGTGTGGATGAACAACATATACCATTCCTAGAACTCCTGTTACAGGTGAGTAACCTGTATTTTCATCCCCATCCAATGCAAAACTGCCCAATTTTGCTGGCTAGATCCAGGCCTGGTATTTTCTGGTGAGGCGTTGTCCTCTCTTGGACGGGCAGATTCCTCTCCTTTCCCGCCTTCCCTTGCTCCAGAGGGTTTTACTGAAGCTCCGACAAGAGCAGGCGCCTCTGATTCTGGTAGCGCCTTTTGGCCCAGGCAAATTTGGTTCCCTCTATTACATCAGCTGACCCAGGAACCTCCGTGCCTCTGCCATTCAGCTCTCAACTTCTGTCCCAGGAGGCAGGCTCCTTAGTCCATCCGGATCTTCGGTCGCTGAACCTGCTTGCCTGGCTCCTAAAGACATAGCAGTCCTGAGATACGGGGTCTCTCGGAAGTTGTGGACGTCTGACTGCAGCCAGAAAACCCTCCACTTATGCCATGAAGTGGCGCAGATTTTGCATCTGGGCTCGAGCTCGCCAGATTGACCCCATTGGATTGTTCAGAGGGTCAGTGTTAGACTCCTTCTAACCCTGTACGAGGCAGGCCTTGCCTGCTCTTCCATTAGAGTTCACCTGTCGCCATTTCGCGCATCATTCACCGATAGGTCATAGCTCTCTAGCTCAACCAGAGGCTTCACCGCTTTTCGTGGCATCCTGCACCTGGAGACCTCCTATCAGAGACCCACTTCCACCTTGGGATCTCCACTTTGTTTTAGATCAGCTTACTTTTCTTCCTTTTGAACTAGCCGCAGATTGCGAGCTGCCTGGCTAAAGACCTTTTAGTTGCTGTTACTTCTGCCAGAAGAGTTTCTGAGCTTCATGCACCCATGTGCAATGATCCTTATTTGTTTTTTTCACAAGTCAGGTGTCCTTAAGAACAAATCCCAAGATCTTACTTGAGAAACAGCTCTGCAACTGGTTACACCATTAGACAGAAGCCGGCAAGCGCCAGGACTCCACGGAAATTTTCTAGCTAGCAGTATTCAGCGGGACTGTTTTCTGAGTCGGGTCCCGCCCCAATGTCAGGCACAGTACATAAGGAGGCGGTGCCCCAGAATCCCCAGTTCTTTTCCGCCATCGACTCGCCAGCATCAGCCCCTCGGTCTCTACCTAGTGCACGCATTTGTGAACTTTAAAGTTTCTTCAAACTAATGTCCTCTCCAACTCCTTCACTTCAGAGACACCTTTCCAAGTGTGCCTCAGGAAAACAGATCCCTTTCAAGGATCCTCATTCCTCCTGCGTGTGGTGCTTAGGCCCAGACCATGACACCAAGGCCTGCACCTTTTGCCAAGGTTCAACAGCTGCACCAGGATCCACCATCAGAAGGCACTTCAGGCTTATCTGCTGAAAGAAAACTTAGCAGGATGGACCAAGAACCTTCATCCAGGGGCGAGTCTTCTTCCAAGGCCCATAAACACCAGGACAAACACCGGGAGAAAGCAAGGTCGGATCCCCGAACCGGGCCTCGGACTCACCGAGCTCAGGCTCCACCGATGGGACCTCTCTCCCTCCAGGGCTCGTTCTCAGCCCCTTCAGTCAAGATCCGGGCCTCCGGCTCTTCGACCCTTCAGCCTATTAAGACTTCTAGGCCCTCGGCTTCCTCTACTCCCTCTCGGGCCTCTTCAAAGTCCTCGGAGGCCACAAGTCTTCCTCTTCCACCCAATGTCGGGACCCCGACTCTAGGTCGGTCTCTCAGCCCCCTAGGGGCTGGACCCCTCCATCCAGGAAGGCAGAGGGACCTGATGTCCCTCAAGCGGGCGATGGTCCCAGCATTGGCCAAGCGTTACTGGAGCCGAGAACATCGGCTAAGCACCAGGCGTCGACTGGGCGTTCACTGGACCCAAGTCGTCCGATAGCGACCGACTACAGCCTCACCGAGCCAAGCCGCTTCCAGTCACCGGTTGACACGGTCACAGGGACTCCATGGAGGAGGACACTGCATTGCCCGAAGACCAGGCGGGTGACACAGAAGATGCTGGGTTTCGAGGTACCTTCACCCTCCCGGAGACACCCAAGGACCCGGCGTCAACCCTGGCGCCAGGCCCATCGTCTGGCATGAACATTCAGGAAGAAATGGAACTCTTTACTTTCTGGTGGGACACCATCCGCAAAGATGTGGTCCCAGTGAAACCTCCTCCTCCTCCTCCCCTCTCCTACTCCTTCGCCTCCGCCCCCTCCTCCACCTATGGGGCCAGCAGGGACGACCACCAACCCCAAGGAGCAGACTCCACCTCCTAGGGTAGATCCCAGGATCGGAGAAGGCCTCCTCAAGATGCCCATCAGGGTCTCCCAGCCCCAAGCGACCCAGATGTCGGCGGTGTGCCCCGTCTGGGAGGACTCCAGATAGGATACCTGGATTACTCCAGATCTCCTTCTCCACTCAGCATTTCATCACCTGACCCACATGAAACATAGAAACATAGACTTTTGACGGCAGATGAGGACTGCTTGGCCCACCCAGTCTGCCCATTTTCCTACCTAATGGATAAGCTGCAGATCCTAGTTAACCAGCAGCCTACTTCTTCCTACCCCACCCCTAGAATTGCCTTATGACTGTCCCATGCATGCTTGAATTCCACCACTGTTTTTGACTCCACAACCTCCTCTGGAAGGCCGTTCCATGCATCCACAACCCTCTCTGAGAAAAATACTTCCTTAAATTACCTCTGAGCCCCCCCAATCTTCAAATTGTGCCTCCTTGTTCTTGCACACCTCTTTTTTGAAGATGCTACCCTCTTGGACTTTGTTGATTCCTTGAGGTGCTTGAGAAGTTTCTATCATGTCCCCCTCTCCTCCTTTCCTCGAGGCTATACATATTTAGCTCCTTAAGTCTCTCTTCATATGTCTTCGGTGCAGACCCTGCACCATTTTAGTTGCCCTCCTTGACAGCTTCCATCCTGTCTGTGCCTTTACAGAGATTGGGTCTCCAGAACTGCACGCAGTACTCCAGATGGGGTCTCACCAGCTGTCTGTACAGAGGGATAATAACTTCCTGTTTTCTACTGGTGATGCCTCTTCCTGCATCCCAGTATCCCCAGCCCTCCTTGCTGCCCTCTCACATTGCTTGCCCACCTTTAGGTCATCTGATATGACTACCCCAGGTCCCTTTCCATTTTGTTGTTGTCAGTATCTCACCCCCATTGTGTACCCTTCCTGGGTTTTGTTTCCCAGGTGCATTACCTTACACTTCTTAGCATTGAATCTAAGCTGCCATACATTTGACCATTCCTCTAACCTTGCCAAGTCCCTTCTCATCCTTTCCACCCCACCTTGTGCATCAACTCCGTTGCAGATCTTTGTGTCATCTGCAAAGAGACATGCTTTCCTTGCAGCCCCTCTGCAATGTCGCTTATAAAGACATTGAAGAGGACCAGTCCTGATACTGAACCTCCTGTACCCCACTAGTAACCCCTTCTTCAGAGTGGTCTCCATTTACTATTACCTCTGTGTCCTATTCTCCAGCCAGTTCTTTACCCAGGCTGTCATCTTGGGACCACTCCCAGGCTGGCTAACTTGTATATTAATCTTTGTATGGGACTGTGTCAAATGCCTTGCTAAAGTCTAGGTAGGCCATGTCCACAGCCCTCCCTGATCTTCTACTTTGGTCACCCAGTCAAAGAAATCTATCAGATTGTCTGGCATGACCTTCCGCTGTGAATCCATGCTGCCTTGGGTCCTGTGCCCTCTGGCCTCTAGATACTCGACAGTTCTTTCCTTCAAAGTGATTCCATCATTTTCCCTACCACTGAGGTTAAACTAACAGGTCTATAGTTTCCTGCTTCTGCCTTGCTCCCACTTTTGTGAAGGGGAATCACATCTGCCCTCCTCCAGTCCTCGGGTACCACCCCATCCTCCCATGATTTGTTAAAGAGGGTAGTCAGTGGTGTCACTAGTTCTACCCTTAGTTCTTTAGAATTCTGGGATGAATCCCATCAGGCCCCATTGCTTTGTCCACCTTCAGTTTTAAGAGTTCTTTCAGAACCCTTTCTTCTGTAAATGGGCTGGTATCAACTTCTGTATCCAGAGTGTTTCTGCTGTTTGTTTTAGGTACCTCCCTCTTCCTTTGTAAATACTGAGCAAAATATTTGTTTAGTATGTCTGCCTTTTCACAGTCACCCTCTGCCCACCCTCCCTCCCCTTTGTTAAGCCTCACTATCCCTCCCTTGGTCTTCCTTCACTCCCTGATGTACCTATAAAATGTTTTATCCCCTTCTCAACTGAGTTGGCTATCTTTTCCTCGGTTTGGGCCTTTGCTGTTCTGACTGCCTTCCCAGCTTCCTTTTGCTTTAACTGATGCAGTTCTCTGTCCTGCTCCTTCTGTGATTCCTTGTACTTCCTGAATGCTTTCTTTCTCTTGAACCTTCACTGCCACTTCCTTTGAGAACCATAGTGGTTTCTTACATTGTTTCGTTTTATTTGCTTCACACAAAGGCTTGTTACCTCTGTGATGGCAGTTTTATTATTCCCCATTGTTCTTCCACCCTTCCTTCTTGCCCATTTGCCAGTGCATTCCTTAGGCACTCACCATTTTGGGGCAGTCAGCCCTTCTAAAGTCCAGTACTTTTGCCTTTGTATGGCTTGACTCTATTGCTGTGTTTATTGTGAACCATACTGTTCGATGGTCGCTAGTTCCCAGATGGCTACCACTTCTACATCTGTGATCCTCTCTTCATCTCCATTTGAGAGAACCAGATCTAAGATTGCTCCCTCTCGAGTGGGCTCCAATACTAGTTGTCAAGGCATGCCCCTGTAGGGCATCTAGAATAACCCACTCTTCAAGTGGCTGCTGCAACTGCACTCCAGTTAACATCTGCATATTCAGATCACCCATCAGCAATATCTCCCTTTTTCTGCCATTCTAAGTATACTTTCTATCATTTTCTTGTCCATTTCCTCCCTGGAGAAGGGGTCTGTATACAACCCCTGTGCGGATTGTGGTGCCATTGCCGGTCTCCAAATTTGCCCACAGTGCTTCTTCTCCTCCCTGTTTTCCCTTTTGTTCTGTTGCTTTAATTCCTTCCCTTATGTAAAAGCTACTCCTCCTCCTTTTACCCTCCCTGTTCCTCCTGTAGATAGTGTATCCTGGTATGTTTACGTCCCAGTTATGGTTTTGTGTGTACCATGTTTCTGTGACTGCCACGATATCCAGATGATCTTACTTGAGACACAGCTCTTGCAGCAGGTTACACCATTAGGACCGAGCCGCCAGGCGCTAGGACCCCACGGAAAAATTCTAGCTAGCCTTAGCAGGGACCCCTATCGTCGGTCCCGCCTCCGGCGTCAGGCGTGGTACAAAAGGGGCGGTCCGCCAGATTCCCAGTTCTTTCTCCCGCCGCCGACTTAGCTACCTGACCCCTTCGGTTTCCAGTCTGGCAGCGACGCGTGAATAGTTCTTTTCGATAAATTTTCAAAATCTTCAGAATCCTCTTCAAGCAAGATCTTGATGTCATCACCAACTTCGGGCCAACCTTGAGTGCGCTTGTGGAAAGCAGATCCCATTCAAGGACCCCACACGGCCTGCGTCCGGTGCCTAGGCCCAGACCACGATACCGGGCCTGTCCTTCTTGCCAAAGGGTCCAATAGTAGCTGCACCCGGATCCGGCGCCAGAGGGCTTTGCAGCGCTTTCTTCTGGAGGAACAACTGAAGACCGTGGTCTCCAAGGGGAAAGCTCCAGGGTCCACAAGCACGCGAGAAGAGAGAAGGAGAAGGCCCTTCCAGGTCCCCTTCTAGGGGTTTGAGTCCCAGCTCGGTTCAAATCTCCCCGGCTGCAATCAAACCTTCACCTCAGGAGAAATCATGGGCCTTCCTCCCCTCCAGGGCCTTGGCGAAGTCCGGGAAAGACACCATCACCACCGAGTCGGGTTCCCGCTCCTCGGTACCCGACGTCAGGTCTTCGTCCGTGCCTCCACGCAAGACGTTGGAGCTCACGCCTTTAAAAGGCCTGTAGCCCAGACGCCGCTCGACAGCTGTCAGCCGTGCGCCCTTCTTCCCTGGAGCTGCCGCCCGACGTCCGACGCCGCCATTACATCCCAGCGACGCCGGGGATCTCACGCCCGCCCTCCTGAAAGAAGAAGGCCATGTTGCCTCCGACCGACATCGGTCAGGAGCCTATCGGGAGGACCTAGAGCAGCCCGAGGACCAGACGGGCGACCCGGTCCCGTAGGGTACTCCCAGGATCCCTGCCATTACCAGAGCCCCTGTGGAGCCGGCGCGGGACCCGACGACCGCCCACCGCACCCGGGCGTCGTCGGCCTCTCTCTAGTGGAGGTGAAAGATCTGTTCACCTACTGGTGGGATACCATTAAAAAGACATGGTTCCCCTCCTCCTCCTACTCCTCCTCCTCCTCCCTACTCCTACTCCGGTTCCTGCCCCCTCGCCATCGGGTCGGCAGGCTATGTTCCTCCTCCGGGAGCCTAGAACCCCTCAGGGGAGACCTGATAAACGGAGACCTCCGTCGAAATCCTCTTCTGGATCACCCAGCCCCAAGAGACCCAGGAGACCCCGACGTCGCCTTCAACGGAGGACACGGGATCAGACTACTCCACCTCTAGATCCCCATCTCCACTCTCCATCCCATCTCCGACCCACGTGAGATGCCTAGATCTCCTCGGATGATCCCGTTCCTTGATATTATGAGACATATACAGAGAACATGGGATGGGATGCTGAAGACTTAGACCCGAAGAGTGCGACTGCCAAATATCTTCGACAAAGGACCCCAAGCCTGTGGTGGTACCACCCTTGGTTGACACTTTCGTGGACGTCACCAAGGCTGCGTGGAGCGTCCACACTCGCTCCAGCGAGACCGAGAAAGCTGATCGCTTGCAAGGCTCCTGAGGACGACCAGTACTTGACGCAGCATCCTCAGGCCGATTCTCTGGTCATCACAGCCTCACATGACCGGTCACAGAGGCCACAACATTTGAGCACCCTGCCACCGGACCCAGAGTCCAAACAACTGGACGATTGGTAGGGCGCACGTATGCTTCCGCTACCTGCGCCATCAGATCCCTGAACTATTTAACCCACATGGTTCAGTTCACAGACGCTTTATGGGAACAGGGTCTGGAAGCGGCTGAAAAGATGCCGAAGGTGAGCAGAAGGAGGAGATGCTTTAGCTCCTCCATACGGGTTCAGAATGGGGACCCAAGTACTGAAACCAGCGTATGACTCAGCGGACTCATCGGCCCGAGCAGCAGCTTCTGGCGTTTGCCTCCGGAGACACTCTTGGTTGCGCTGTCTCGAAAGCCACCTCGGACGCCCAAAAGAACATCTTGGACGCCTTTTGAGGGGAGAAGTATTGTTTGGTAATCCTACAGAAAAGATCTCACTAAACTCCCAAGAGGCTGGACAAGGCGGTAAGGTCGTTCAGGCCATGTAATCGACTCTAAGCTTGGTTCCTTTTCAGGAACCAAAGCCGCTGTGCGCTGGACGCAGAGGCAACAGACCCACTCCGCTGCACCTCAGAGGGCTCTGGTTTCGTAGAGCCCAGGGCAAACACCCGCCAGCCGAGGCCAGCGTTCTCTAGGCAGGCCCAGCCAGCGGGTCCATCTGCCGCCACAGCCTGACTCCTTGCCGCCCCGCCCTCAGGATCAACGGGAGTTTATAGTCGGGGTCGATTGCGAACTTCCTGCCGGGATGGCAGGCCATTACCACCGACAGGTGGGTTCTTCAGTTGGTCAGTCTAGGCCACTTTATAGAATTCCAGGAAAGCCACCCTCGAGGCCTCCTTTGCTCTCCGGTATCAGGGTCAGCACAAAGCCTTGATCTGGCAAGAAGTACTGCGCTACTACGAAAGGGAGCGATAGAGTATGTCCCAGAGAACCAGAGAGGACTAGGATACTATTCCCACTTCTTCCTGGTTCCCAAGAAACAGGGGACCTCCGTCAATCTTGGACCTCAGCGACCTCAATGTGTCGGTCACTTACAGAGATTCCGATGGTGACCCTTCCAGGTCTTATCCCCATGCTCAAACAGGACGCCTTTTGCGCTCTAGACATGCAGGATGCCTACCTGCACATCCCTATGGCTCAGGCGCACAGGCGGTTCCCAAGCTCGAGTTTTCTAGACCACCACCTTCAGTTCCGAGCCCTTCCTTTCGGACTGTCTTCCGCACCGAGGGTCTTTACCAAGTGCATGGCAGTCGTGTAGCGTCTCTGAGGAGACAGGGCCACTCGTGTTCCGTACCTGGACGACTAGCTTCTCATGGCCGCCTCCAGAGAGACGTTGCTTCTTGCTAATCAAGAGCACCCAGGATCTGTTCCGATCCCTGGGCATCCTCATAAATTCAAGAAGTCTCTCCTGGTACCGTCGCAGAAACTGCAGTTCATAGGAGCAGTTCTGGACACTGTTAGGGAAGAGCCTTTCTTCCGGCCGACAGAGCGGAGCGCGATCAGATCCTCATAGGGACCTATCACTAAGCAAGGTTGTACCTGCCAGGTCAGTCCTTTGCTTGCTTTCCGGACACATAGCTGCGGCCATTCCACTGTCCTTCTTCAAGACTCCACATGCGCATTACTCAGTGGATGCTCAAAGTGCAATGGGACCAAAGGCAAGACCACTTGCAGCATCCGGTCAGACTCACGAATTCAGTGATTCAAGACTGGCAGTGGTGGCTAGCCCCAGGTCGCTCTCATCAGGCGTCCTTCATTGCGCCGTCCCAGGTCACCTCACCACAGACGCTTCCGGTCTTGGGTGGGGGCACACCTGGACGGGGTAAAGTCCCAGGTACGTGGACCCAGATGGAAGCTCACCTTCACATCAACGTGCTGGAAATGAGAGCGGTCCTCTATGCCCTGCGAAGCTTTTCAGTCAGTTATCCACCTGTACTCTTCACCTCTTCAGACAGACACGGCGGTGATGTATTACCTCAACAAACAGAGGCGCACACTTACCCCCTTTGCAGGAGGCCATGAGAGTGGGATTGGGTAATCAGACACGGCGCGAATCTGATCACTGTGCGTTCCCGGAGTGGACAACACGGTTGCAGACGGCCTGAGTCGTTCTCAGGCCAGAGTCCACGAATGGAACTCCTTCAAGAGGTAGCAGAGGATCTGTTTCTTCAATGAGAACTCAGATCTGGACGTTGTGCCTCCCCATCCAACTAAAACTGCCCAATTTTTCCTCGCTAGATCCAGGGCCTGGTGTTTTCTGGCGAGACTGCTATCCCTCTCCTGGGCCAACAGATTCTCCACGCTTTCCTCCTTTCCCGTTGATCCAGAGAGTTCTTCTCAAACCGCGCAGGAGCACGCATACTGATCCTAGTGGCCCCATTTTGGCCCAGACAGATTTGGTTCCCTTTGTTGATTCAACTATCTGGAACCCCGCCCCGTGCCGCTCAGCTCCCACTTACTGTCTCAGGAGAAGGGTTCACTTGTCCACCGGACCCTCGTTCCTTGAACCTGCATGCTTGGCTCCTAGAGACATAGCAATTTTAGGCCGCGGGGTCCCGCAAGAGGTTGCAGAAGTCCTTTCTGCAGCCAGAAAGCGACAGCACGCGATGACGTGACGGCATGAAATGGCGCCTGTTTTGTGTATGGTCGCGAGCACGCGACCTTTCCCTTTAGGTTGTCCTGTGGAGTAATATTAGAATATTTGCTCTCCTCTTCATTCGGGTCCAGCATATCCTCTATTAAAGTGCACTCTGTGCCATTTGGCTTACCACCTCCGGTGGAAATCGACAGTGGCTCAGGTGGACGCCTCGGGAATTTCTTAGGAGTGTTGACCTTAGGCCTCCTATTAGAGACCCTGTGCCCATGGATTTGCTTTTGTACTTGAACAGCTCACGCTCCCCTTTGAACCTGCAGCGGATTGCGAGCTACGTTTTCTGTCGTGGAAAACGTTGTTTTTAGTTGCTGTTCTTCGGCAAGAAGAATTCTGAACTTCACGCTCTCATGTGCAAAGAGCCTTATTTAGTTTTCCACGGGACAGAGTATCCCTGAGGACGAACCCTAAATTCTTGCCTAAGGTGGTTCTTCACTTTCTGAACCAGGATATCGACCTTCCGGTCTACTTCCGAACTACTCTAATAGAGGAGAGGCTCTGCTCCATACCCTGGATGTTCACCGCAGCCTGAGGTTTTACCTCAACAGAACTCAGTCCTTTAAGTAGTTCTGAGCAGCTTTTCATTTCCTTCTCTGAGAGAATGATGGGCCAATCAGTATCCAAACAGTCCCTTTCTCGCTGGCTTGTCCAGTGTATTTCTCACTGTTATGGTATCAAACAAAAGCCCTCCCGGGTACAGTCCGGGTCATTCCACTAGAGGGGTGGCTACTTCCTTTGCAGCGCTCAAAGCGTTTTCCACTTCTGCTATATGCGCTGCAGCCACTTGGAGTTCTGTGCATACCTTTATCAGGCATTATAGCTGGACATCGCCTCTCGGCGAAGGGGCTGGTTTTAGTTTGGCTGCTTCAGGGTCTCCTGTCCTAGGTTCAGGACCTGGTTTTAACCTTTATTTCCTCCTCCCGGATTTTCTGACAGCGTTACTGCTTGGGAATCAGTCCTAATGGTGTAACCTGCTGCAAGAGCTGTGTCTCGAAAGATAGTACAGTTACGAAGAATTTCCGTAACAGTAGATCTTCGAGAACAGCTCTTGCAGCAGGTACCTTTCCCCACCTTCCCCTTGAGGAAGCATGGCTCAGTCTTTCTGAGCAGGAATTGTTATCTTTCTGTCTTCTGACGGCGAATCCTAGGTCTCCCATTTTGATGTCAGCCTGCGGCAAGAGTCTCGACGGGAGAACTGGGGAATCTGGCGGACCGCCCTTTTGTTACCCACGCCTGGCGCGGAGGCGGACCGACGTCAGGGTCCCGCCAGTTAGCTAGCTAGAATTTTTCCAGGTCTCTAGCGCCATGGCTTCGGTCCTAATGGTGTAACCTGCTGCAAGAGCTGTTCTCAAGATCTACTGTTACGTAAGTTCTACGTAACTGTACTTTCTCCTCCATCAAGGCCAGTAATTCAGGAAGCTTGTTACTCAGACTACGGGCATTGGTACTCATTGCTGTCCATTTTTGATGGCTTTACCTTCTTTGCAGCATCCCCACTGACCTTTCTACCTCTGTCTTTTCTCATTTAGTACCCTGTTTTGTAGGGAGGCTGGGATTTTCCTGCTGCTTATCAGTGCTCCCCTTGACTAGTTTAAAAGCTTGCCAATGAAGCATTTAAACCGATTGCTCAAAAGACTTGTTCCCTTCCTGGACAGATGCAGACCATCCTGCCAGTATAGGCTGGTGTCCCTCCAGGTGGAACCCCAGTCCCCAATGAAGCCAGTCCTCCCAGGTCTCCTCCGGATGACCCTCTTTTTCTGAGATCATGAGGCACATCCAGGACAACATGATGAGATGCTGAAGAACTTGACCCGAGAGACAGCGACTTGCCTGTTATCTTCAGCAGAAAGATCCAAAGCCTGTGGTAGTGCCACCCTTGTTAGACACCTTGACGGGCGTCACAAAGGCCTCATGGAACGCCTGCACTCCGCTCCTGCGGTGCTGAAGAAAAGCTGACCGCCTGTACAAGGCCGCAGAGAGGGACCAGTACTTGGCTCAGCAAACTCTGACAGACTCCTGGTCATTATGGCTCACGTGACCGGTCCCAAAGACCGCAACATGAGCACACAGCCACCGGTCCAGGAATCCAAACAATTGGACCCTGGGAGAGCGCATGGTACAGTTTCAGAACCCCTAGGGAACAGGGCCAGGACCTGGTCAATAAACATCCGGATGGTGAGCAGAAGGCGGTGCTTCTAAACCTCCTCTGCACAGGGTCTGATGTGGGGACACAGGTAATACGAGCCGCATATGATTCTGCGGACTCGTCTGCCAAGCTGCAACTTCAGGCGTCTGTCTCCGGCGACACTCTTGGCTCCGTGTGTCCGGTTTCACCCGGACGTACAGAAGAACATTCTTGATGTCCCATACACGGCAGAACTCTTTGGTGAACCTCGAGAGGGATCACCAAACCTCAGGACGCTGGGAAGGCATTCAGGTCTGTACAGGCCATGTACTGACCCAGGTCCGGTTCCTTTCATAGGAACCAGAGCCGTTGCGTGGCCGGCAACAAAGACAATAGCCACGTTCGGCCAGGCTAAGTTGTCCCCAGGCAGAGCCCAACGATCTTATTGAGAAACGCTCTTGCAGCAGGTTACACCATTAGGACTGAAGCCGCAGGCGCCAGGACCGCCGGAATTTTCTGGCTAGCAGTTTCGCGGGGCCGCCATCCGCGTTAGTCCCGCCCTCGGCGTCGGCGTGAGTACATAAGGGGTGGTCCCCCATAATCCTCAGTTCTTTTGCCGCCGACTGCGCCAGCATCGGCCTCTCGGTCTCCTTTCTGGCGTGCGCGACTACAGACCTTCGAATAATTTTCAAACAACTTTCCTCTGCACAGCTGATGTCCTCTCAACTCCATCTCTTGAGGATCAGCTTGAAGTGTGCCTGCAGCAAACAGATCCCCTTCAAGGATCCCCATTCGTCCTGTGTGCATTGCCTAGGCCCAGACCACGACACCAAGGCTTGCAGCTTTTGCCAGGGTTGTAATAGCCGCACGGATCTTCCGTCAGAAGGCACTTCAGGCATTTCTTCTTGAAAAAAGCTTAAAGTATGGACCAGGAACCTTCCTCCAGGGGACTCTTCATCCAAATCCCACAAGCACTGGGAAAAGGTGGGGTCTAGGTCCCCTACTGGGCCTCGGACTCCCGCAGCTCCGGCTCCAGATCGGATCGCCTCTCTCAGGGCTCAGTCGCAACCTCCCGGTTAAGGTCAGGTCTTCCAGCGGTTCTTCCTCGCTCCAGCCTCTCAAGACTTGAGGCCCTCAGCTTCATCAACACCCTCCAAGGCCTCTTGAAGTCAGGTGAGCGCCAAAGTCTTCATTCTCCCGTCACGGACACCGACTCAGGTCGGTCTCCCAACCACCCTGAGGTCCTGATCCAGCGCCAAGGAAAACCAAGGACCTGGCGTCCCTCAAGCGGACGTCGGACCCGGCGTCGCCAAACACTGTAAATCGGCTCAGTACTCACAGGAGCCAACGACACGGCTAGACACCAGTCGCCGCCAGGCGTTCACCAGGTCTGAAGACATCGGCCAGGGCCCGGCGTCGGCTACCCGGTGCGAGAGACCGCTTCCCCAACGCCGGCGACGCCAATCATAGGGATTCCACAGAGGGACACCCCATAGCCCAAGACCAGGGGCGACACCGAGGATGCGGGCTCCACGGAACCTTCCTGGATCGGGAGACCCCTGGGACCCGACACCTGACCCCTCGACAGGCCACCGGTGCCAGGCCCATTGTCAGGTATGAACATCATAGAGGTAAAGGAGCTCTTTACCTTTTGGTGGGACACCATCAAGAAGATGTGGTCCCGCCCATGGTCCTCCTCCTACTCCTCCTCCTCCTCCTACCCCCTCACCGCCTCGCTCCCTCCTCCACCTAAGGGGCTAGTGGGACGACCTCCATTCCCAAGGCAAACTCCCACCTCCTAGAGGCAGATCTACTGACAGGAGAAGGCCTTCCTCCAGATCCCCTCAGTGTCACCCAGCCTCAAATGACCCAGGCACGCCAGTACACTCCATCAGAATAGGATTCAAGATCGGATACTTTGAGTACTCCAAATCACCTTTCCACTCAGCATCTCTTCTCCTGACCCACACGACCTCCCAGGTCTCCACCGGATGATCCCTCTTCGCCGGAGATTGAGGCATCCAGGACAGCATGGGTGGGATGCTGAGGACCTTGACCCCGAGCGACAACGCTTTGCCCGCTACGCCGGCAAAAAGACCCTAAGCCTGTGGTAGTGCCACCCTTGGTGGACACCTTGTGAGGGACGTCACCAAGACTGCGTGGAAACGTCCGCAATCCACTCCTGCAGTGCGAAGAAGGCTGACCGCCTGTACAAGGCCCCTAGAGAGGACCAGTATTTGGCGAAGCAACTTCTGGCAGATTCCCTGGTCATCACTGTTTCACATGACCGTCTCAGAGACCCCAGCATATGAGCACTCAGCCACCAGACCAGGAATCCAAGCAATTGAATGCCCTGGGGAGGCGCACGACGCTGCTGCTACTTGTGCCATCAGGTCCCTGAACTACCTTACCCATATGGTTCAGTTCCAGAATGCCCTGTGGGAACAGGGCCAGAACCTGGTTGAAAAGCTTCCCGATGGCAAACAGAAAGCGGAGCTCCTAAACCTCCTCCGCACTGGGTCAGATGTGGGGACCCAAGTGCTTAGAGCCATGTACGACTCTGCGGACTCTTCGGCCAGAGCTGCAGCTTCGGCGTCTGTCTCGGAGACACTCCTGGTTCCGTGTCTCCGACTTTACCCTGGACATACAGAAAAATATTCTAGGCGTCCCATATAGCGGCGAGGTGCTGTGTGGTGAATCCTCTGAGAAGGTTATCACCAAGCTCCAAGACGCAGGAAGGCAGTCTGATCTGTACAAGCCATGTACAGATCTAGGCCTAGTTCCTTTCATAGGAACCAGAGCCGTTTTACGACCAGCTACAAAGGCAGCAGCAACATTCCGGCCAGCAGCAGAGGGCACTTTCTCGGCAAGGCCCAGGCCAATCGTCCCCAGGCAGAGGCCAACGTTACTCAAAGTCTGCCCAGCCTGCAGGGACAAACGCTGCCACAGCATGACTCCTTCCCGCCCCCACCCTCCCCAGGATCAACGGGCAAAGAAAGTTGGGGTTGCATTGCACACCACATTTCAGGGTGGCATGATCACCACTGACAGGTGGGTTTTACAGTTGGTCAAAAAGGCCATTACATAGAGTTCATAGACAACCCACCTACAAGACCTCCCTGCTTTCCTGTTATTTGGGTCAGCATGCCCTGCTCATACAGCAAGAGGTGCTCGCACTTCTGGAAAAAGAAGCTATAGAGCACAGTACCAGGAACCAGAGAGGACTAGGGTATTATTCTCACTTCTTCCTGGTTCCAAAAGCGGGACCTCCGTCCAATACTGGACCTCAGCGACCTCAATCTTTCGGTGGCGTACAAGCACTTCGCATGGTGACCCTCCTGGGCCTGATTCCCATGCTGAAGCAGGGCGCATTTCTTGCGTCCCTGGACATGCAGGACACCTACCTGCATATTCCTGTTGCTCAGGCACAAGGAGGTTCCTCGCTTGAGTTTCAGGGCGCCATTATCAGTTCGAGTTCTTCCCTTCGGGCTGTCATTGGCACCTGGGTCTTCACAAGTGCATGGCGGTCGTGCGCGGCGTCTCTGAGGAGACAGGGCCACTCGTGTTCCCCTACCTGGACGACTGGCTTCTCATGAGGCCTGATGTCTACCATTCACTGCACTCGGTCTCTGTTCGAGACCTTGGGCATTCTCATCAATTACAAGAAGTCACGCCTGGTTCCGTCCCAGATGCTGCAATTCGCCGGAGTAATTCTGGACACCGTCCAAGGAGCTTTCCTTCCCTGGACAGGCGGAACACATCAGATCCCTCATAAGGGACTTGGCGAAGAGACCATCCCAGCCAGACTGGTCCTTTGCCTGCTCCGGACACATGGCTGCGGCCATTGCAACAGTCCGCTAGCCCGTCTCCACATGCGGGTAACCCAGTGGATATTCACGGTACAATGGGACAAAAAGCAAGACCATCTGCAGCATCAATCCGAATCACGAAGACCGTAATTGAGATTGGCAATGGTGGCTATATTCAAGGAACCTCTTGGTGGGAGTCCCCTTCACAGCGCCGTCTACAACTGTGACACTTCCACAGATGCCTCAGGACTCGGTTGGGAAGGACACCTCGGCGGTGTTCAGTCTTGGGGCCTGGGACAGACCAAGAGACTGATCTCCATGTAAGTATACTGGAAATGAGGGCAGTTCTTTACGCCCTGCAGGCCTTCAGTCGGAGATTCCACGGTACACTTCTGTACAAACAGACAATTCAGCGGTGATGTATTACCTCAACAAACAAGGAGGCACCCTCCCTACCCGCTTTGCAGGGAGGCCATGAGAGTGTGGGATGGGTCTTGAAACACGGCGCAAACCTTATTGCAGTTCATGTTCGGGAGTGGACAACATCATTGCAGACAGCCTGAGCCACTCTCAGGCCAGAGTCCCGAATAGGAACTACTCCAGGAGGTGGCAGAAGATCCGTTTCACAGATGAGTACTCAGAGATAGACCTCTTCGCATCCCCAGCCTAGCATAAAACTGCCCAATTTTTGCTCGCTAGATCCAGGGCCTGGTGTTTTCTGGCGAGGCCACGTTGTCCCTTTCCTGGGCAGGTAGATTCCTTTATGCCTTTCCTCCTTTCCGCTGATCCAGAAAGTTTTTAAAACTCTGCAGGGAGCAGCGATGCTCATACTGATCGCACTCTTCTGGCCCAGACAGATATGGTTCCCTCTCTTGCATCAGCTATCCGGGGAACCTCCAGTGCCTTTGCCAATCAGCTCCCATGTACTGTCTCAGGAGGCGGGTTCCTTTGTCCATCAGACCTCGTTCCCTGAACCTGCATGCTTGGCTCCTAGAGCATAGCCTTGATACGATCTGGGTCTCGTGAAGTGGCAGATGTTCTCACTGCTGCTAAGAAACTGGCTACCCATGCGACCTATGCCATGAAGTGGCGCAGGTTCTGCTTATGGGCTCAAGCGCGTGGTTCTTCGCCTTTGGACTGTCCAGAAAAGCTGGTACTCTGCTACCTGCTATCCCTTTTCCACTGCAGTCTGGCTTACTCCTCGATTAAAGTGCACCTTTGTGCCATTTCAGCCTACCGTGTCCCTGTGGGCCAACGCACTGTGGCTGACTGGACTACGACACGTGTCCACTTGGGGCCTCCACGTTAATCCCCCAGATTAAGGATCCAATCCCACCATGGATTTACCCTTCGTCTCTGGAGCAGCTCATGCTGCCACTGCTTGAACTAGCTATGATCGCGAGCTACTGCTTTTTTCTTGGAAAACGTTATTTTAGTTGCAGTTACTTCTGCCAGAAGGATTTCTGAAATGCACGCACTTATGTGCTAAGAGCCTTATTTGGTTTTCCACCAGGACAGGGTATCCCTAAGGACTAATCCTAAGTTTCTGCCTAAATTGGTCTCAGCTCTCACCCTTAATCAGGATGTCGATCTACCAGCGTATTTTCCAAATACTCTAATCGAGGAGACACACTCTTGATGTGTATAGGTGCATTAGATACTACCTGACCAGAACCAAACACCGAAAAGTCAGACCAACTTTTCGTCTACTTTGCCCATAGGATGAAGGGCTCTATCTCAAAGCAGTCGCTGTCCGGTGGCTTATCCAGTGCATTACGTTCTGTTACCAAGTGCAACAAACCCTTACGGGCGGTTAAGGGTCATTCCACCAGAGGGTAGCTACCTCTTTTGCAGCTTTAAAGAACGTATCCACCTCAGCTATTTGTGCTGCAGCTACTTGGAGCTCCGTGCATTCTTTTATCAGGCATTACAGCCTGGACATTGCATCGAGGTGAAGAGCAGGGTTCGGTCTAGCAGTCCTTCAAGTACTTCTGTTCTAGGCTCAAGGTATCTCGAGGATTTCTACTTTTCCTCCTCGGTGTGTGATTGCCATTACTGCTTGGAAATCTGTCCTAATGGTGTAACCTGCTGCAGGAGCTGTTTCTCAAGTAAGATAGTCAGTTACGCAAGAACTTACCATAACAGTAGATCTTCGAGAACAGCTCTTGCAGCAGGTACTTCCTCCCACCATCACCGCTGGAGGTAGGTCGTAGTCAAGCGTCCTTCTCCTAGGATAGGACATTTACTGATCACTTGTTTCGCCACCTGATGGCGGATCCTCAGTCTCCTTTCTGATGTCATACAGCAGCCAGGTCTCCAGGCGGGGAGAACTAGAGTTATGGGGGACCACCCACTTCATTTTCGCCCGACGTCGGGGGCGGGACCGACGTCAGGGCGGTCCCGCTGAATACTGCTAGCTAGAAAATTTCCATGGGGTCCCTGTGACTGCCGGCTTCAGTCCTAATGGTGTAACCTGTTGCAAGAGCTGTTCTTGAAGATCCACTGTATGTAACTGTACTTTCCATGAAAAGGACCAGGACCGGTCAAAGGGCATTCGCCTCCCAGCCATCCCATAAGAAAAACTCCTCTTCCAGGTTGGGCGGTTCGGATCATTCCCACCACTCCTAGCACTCCACAGGGCAGCCAGACACTACCACTTCCTCAAAGCCATCGATGGCAGGTAATGGTAGTTGGGGCCCGGTTTCTGTGCAGGTCTCTTCCACCTTGATGGTGAAGGCGGCGCCTTGCAGCCACCCTCCACCCTCAGCAGTCAAAATTCTTCTGGGACTTTAGTCTCAAAGAAAAATTCCCACCTTGGTCGCTCCCAGGGCCCCGGCAAGGCCTCTGAACTTAGGGAGTGGGAGCCAGGTTCAACACCAGTATCGGCCACTGGCCCTCAACGGTTCAGCCTTCTAAACCAAAGTCAATGACTGTTTCTAAGCCAAATGGCTCCAAACCATCAACGACCAAGATTTGGAACGACGCTTGGAAGGTGTGGTCGGTAGCCAGATGTTCACTGGTCTGCAGGGGGCTCTACCCTGAGGATCAGGAAGATGATTCCTCCCCAGGGCTCATCTGACCTTCCATCCTCACCTATAGCTCCTCACACGCCAGACAAGCCCAGTTTTTCGGCATGGTCTGCTGCTGCCCAGTTCACCAAGGAGGAGCTCACAGAACTTTTCCAGTTCTGTGGGTCAGGTTAAAAGATGTGCTCCCAGTGCAGCCAGGCCGATCTCCAGCTCCAGAGGAAGTAGGGGACCAGAGTCGGGTAGAAAAACTCTTCTTCTCCCGTGCCCAAATGTCCCTCTCCTAAACCTAAGCACAAGTCTTGGTCATGCACTCCAGCCGATACCGTGGACAGATCTTATATAAGGAGCGTCGGCACAGAGGCTGAACCAGCAGAAGCGGTCCCATAGCCGGCGCCGATCTGCAAGCCATCCTCGAGCGCTCATCCAGTCGTCACTGGTCCCACAGCCATTGTCGGTTCCTTAGCCAATGTTGGTCTTCCAGCAGGCGACCTTTATAGAGAGGATCAGATCACCCACTTATTCAAGATCAGCTTCCTCCTCTTCTGTGGCCATGATTTGCATCCCAGATCTTACTTGACAACTCTTGCAGCAGGTTACACCATTAGGACTGAAGCGGCGCCAGGAACCTGCAAATTTTCTAGCTAGCGGTATTCAGCGGGGACACCCTCAATCAGTCCGCCCCGGCGTCGGCATAGTACATCGGGAGGCGGTCCCCCAGAATCCCCTGGTTCTTTTCCCCCGTCGACTTCGCCAGCATTGGCGTCTCAGTCTCACCTAGCGTGTAGAGACTCACAGAACTTCTGCGTTTTTCTAACTGATGTCCTGTCCATCTCCTTCCGGCCGAGGGTCACCTTTCGAAGTGTGCCTGCAGCAAACGATCCCTTTCAGGATCCTCACCCTTCTCGATGCGGTGCTTTGGCCCGGACCACGATATCAAGAGCCTTCACCCTTTTGCCAAAGGTTCAATGCGCCGCACCAGGATCCGCCCGTCAGAATGCACTCCAGGCGCATCTTCTTGAAGAAAATTGAAAAGGATGGACCAAGAACCTTCCTCCAGAGGAGAATTGTCCTTGAAGGCCCATAAGCACGGAGAAAGTAAGTCCAGATCCCCAAACATGGCCTCGGACTCCCGCAGCTCAGGCTGCACCAGATCGGACCGCTCTCCCTCCAGGGCTCGGTTGCAGCCCCGCCCCGGTTAAGGTCTGGGCTTCAAGCAGCTCCTCTTTGCTCCAGCCTATTAAGACCCACGGGAGGCCCTCAGCTTCCTCCACCCGGCCCAAGGCTTCTTCCAAGTCTTCCGAGCGCCATAAATCATCATCTTCCACCCGACGTCGGGACACTGACTCCAGGTCGGTCTCCCAACCTCCCAGAGGTCTGATCCAGCTCCTAGAAAGACCAAGGACCAGCGTCCCTGAGGCGGTCGTCCAGACCCCGACATCGGTAAGTATCAGAAGTCATCCAGGCGCCACAGGAACCGAGCGACACCAGCCAGACACGGTCATCGGCGGGCATTCGCCAAATCTGAAGGCGTCTGCCAGAGACCAACGTCGGCATCGCACTCTCTGGAGCCGGGCGACCCACCCCACCCCACCGTCACAGGGAATCGACTGAGGAGGACACCCCACTGCCTGAAGACCAGGCGGCGACACCGAGGATGCCGGGCTCCCGTGAGAATCTTCCCTGAACCGGAGATGCCCAGGGACCCGACACCCGACCCCCGCGACTGAACACTGGTGCCAGGCCCGTCATCGGGCATGAATATTGAAGAAGTAAAGGAGCTCTTTACTTTTGGTGGGACACCATCTGAAAGGATGTGGTCCCCGTTAAACCTTCTCCTCCCACTCCTACTCCTTCACCTCTAGCCTTACTCCTTCACCCTACGGGCCAGCAGGACGACCACCAACACCCAAGGAGCAGACTCCACCTCCTAGGGGCAGATCCAAAGACAGGAGAAGGCCTCCTCAAGATCTCCATCAGGGTCTCCCAGCCCCAAGCGGCCCAGATGGCGTCGGTACACTCCGTCGGGGATGACTCCAGATCGGACACCTTGGACTACTCCACATCTCCTTCTCCATCAGCATCTCCTCTCTGACTCACATGACCTCCCTAGGTCTCCTCTGGATGATCCCTCTTTGCTGAGATCATGAGGCACATCCAGAACAACATGGGGGGGGATGTCAAGACCTGACCCAAACGACAACGCTTTTCCGCTGTCTTCGCAGAAAGACCCAAAGCCTGTGGTAGTACCACCCTTGGTAGATACTTCAGGGACGTCACCAAGGCTGCATGAAAGCATCCGCCTCCACTCCTGCAGTGCCAAAGAAGGCTGACCACCTGTACAGGGCCCGAGAGAGGACCAGTGCTTGGCCCAACAACCTCTGGCAGACTCCTGGTCATCATGGCCTCGCATGACCGGTCTCAAAGACCACAACATATGAGCACACAGCCACGGACCAGGAATGCAGGCAACTGGATGCCCTGGGGAGAGACACGTACACGGCTGCTACATGCGCCATCAGGTCTCTGAACTACCTCACCCACATGGTACAGTTTCAGAACGCCCTGTGGGAACAGGGCCAGGACCTGGTCGATGAGCTTCCGGATGGCGATCAGAAGGCGGAGCTCCTCAGTCTTCTCCTCACAGGGTCAGATATGGGTACCCAAGTGCTTCGAGCTGCATACGATTCTGCGGACTCATCTGCCAGAGCTGCAGCTTCGGCGTTGTCTCGGAGGCGCTCTTGGCTCCGTGTCCAGCCGCCTCAGACATACAGAAGAACATTCTTGGCGTCCCATATAACGGTGAAGTACTCTTTTGTGAATCCCGGAGAAGGTCATCACCAAACTGCAGGACACGGGAAGGCAGTCCGATCTGTACAGGCCATGTACAGATCCAGGCCTGGTTACTTCGCAGGGAACCAGAGCCATTTTCGTAGCCAGCAACAGAGGCGGCAGCCACGTTCCGCCAGCGCCAAAGGGGCGCTTTTCAGCGTAAAGCCCAGGCCAAGTTGTCACCAGGCGAGGCCAGCGTTACACGAAACCAGACCAGCCTGCAGTGACCAGTGCTGCCACAGCATGACTCCTTCCCGACCCCGATCCTCCTCCGGATCAACGGGCACAAAGGTCGGAGTCGCATCGCTGCCACTTTCAGGGTGGCAGTCGATCACCACCAACAGGTGGGTTCTTCAGTTGGTCAAAAGGCCATTTCATAGAGTTTCTGACCACCCACCAGCAAGACCTCCTGCTCTCCCTTTACTCGGTCAGCATGCCCTGCTCGCATACAGCAGGAGGTGCTCGGCGTGGAAGAAGAAGCTGCAAAGTCATGTACCCACGCAGGACCAGAGGCGTCTAGGATATTATTCTCCCTTCTTTCTGGTTCCAAAGAAAACAGGGGACCGTCCACGATACTGGACCTCAGCGACCTGGTCCTGTAAAAGCGCTTCCGCATGGTGACCTTCCCGGGTCTGATTCCCATGCTCAAGCAGGACACCTTCCTAGTGTCCTGGACATGCAGCAGCCTGCCTGCATATACCATTGCCCAAGCGCACAGGAAGTTTCTGCGCTCGAGTTTCAGGGTCGCCATTAGAAGTTATGAGCTCTTCCCTCGGACTGTCATCGGCACCTTGTGTTTACTGAAGTGCATGGCGGTCGCAGCTGCATCCCTGAGGAGACAAGGCCACCACGTGTTCCCCTACCTGGACGACTGGCTTCTCATGGTGCCCTCCGGGAGGTCTGATGTCTGCCATTCACTGCACTCAGTCTCTGTTCAAGACATTTGGCATCATGAATCACGAGAAGTCACGCCTGGTTCCATCCCAGACTCTGTAATTCAGAGGTGCAGTTCTGAACACCATCCAGGGAAAGCTTTTCTGCCCCGGACAGAGCGGAACACATCAGATCCTCATCAGGGACATTTCAGCCGAAGAAGACCGTTCCTGCCATACTGGTCCTTTGCCTGCTCGGACACATGGCTGCGCGCTTTGCAACAGTCCCACTAGCCGTCTCCACATGCGGGTAACCCAGTGGATGTTAAGGGGTCCAATGGGATCAAAAGCAAGACCATCTGCAGCATCCAATCCGGATCGAAGGCCGTAGTCTGAGATTGCAATGGTGGCTACATTCAAGGAATCTTTCAGTGGAATCCCGTCATTGCACCGTCTCCGACTGTGACACTCTCACGGACGCCTCAGGACTCGGTTGGGGAGGACACCTCGGCGGTGTTCGGTCTCGGGCTCTGGACAGACCAAGAGACTCATCTCCACATAATATCCTGGAAATGAGGGCAGTTCTTTACGCCTGCAGGCCTTCCAGTCAGAGATCCCATCGGGTACACTTCTGTTACAGACAGACAATTCTCATGATTATGCATTACATCAGCAAACAAGGAGGCACCCATTCCTACCCACTTTGCAAGGAGGCCATGAGGGTGTGGGATTGGGTCTTGCAACCACGGCATAAACCTCATTGTAGTTCATGTTCCAGGAGTGGACAATGTCATCGAGCGGCCTGAGCAGCTCAGGCCAAGTCCACGAATGAGAACTACTTCAGGAGGTAGCAGAGGATCTGTTTCGTAGATGGGTACTCCGAATTGGACCTTTTCGGCGTCCCCATCCAACGGAAAACTGCCCAGTTCTAGGGACATGGATGTGTTGTTCATCCACATGTCTGGCAGGTTCCTTGCCACTTTAAATCTTGCGGAAGGTCTTCAGGCTGGCTCCTCCCACCCACCCGGGTGGTAAAACTCAGCTCCGCCCGCGACGCCAGATCTAGATCTTCCCTTACGCTTGGAGCTCAGGTTTCCTCCTTAACGCTCTGCGTGATAAACTGGATCCTAATTCTTCGTTAAGCAAAACTCATTTTAAATTTTCAAGACTTGGTCATCTTTCTCCCTCGCGGCTACGATGGACGAATCGACTCCAGTTGTGGTGCCCTCCTCCGAGTCCGACGACGACGACTCCCTGTTCTCCAGGCCCATTGACCTGGAGTCCTCCGGAGCCAGTCGATGGACGAAAGCCCATCGTCCTTCATGGGTTTGCTTGGCTCATCTCGGAGTCCACGGGATGCAGCTCGAGCCGTATCCAGGCGGGCAAAGTATCTCCTGGACGGAGATACTGGACCGAGGATTCACCCACAGAGGCCTTTCCGGTGGCTGAAGCCATTGTTGGCCCAGCCTTGGAGCTCTGACAGCGCTGCTTCCTGTCCTGTGCCTTTGGCCAGGATGGCCAGGAAGTATGCGGTCCCACGACTCTTTGCCGGTTTGGAACACCCTCTGCCGGGGGTTGGTCACCGACAGCATTTTCTGGCGTTCCGGCAATGCTAGGGATGTGGACAAGCCCCAACAAGGAGTCCAAAACTGGACTCACGCCGGCGCAAGGTGCACGCCATGCCTCCTCCTTGGCCTCCGCCAGGCTAGCTCGGCCTTGCTGATGGCACACTTCTCCCACGCCTCCATGGGCTCCTTGGATGAGGTGATCCCTCATCTCCCGGCCAACCTGCAGGCCACAGTCCGGCAAGTGCGGGACCAGGGTAGGGCAGTGGCTAAGCAGCAGCTCAAATGACTGGACATCGGAGACTCCTGTGCCAGATCAGTTGCGGTGGCCATGCCGCAGAGCATGGTTGAGGATATCCACCTTCACGGCGGATACCCAGCACAAACTGGCGGATGTCCCTTCTTGGGACCGACCTCTCGGCCCCTGAGCGGAAGGTCACCTCCAGCGGATCGAAAAGTCCAGTGCCACTCTGGACTCGGTCACCTCCGCCTAGAAGGACAAAGGCCGCCCGACAGCAGCGACAAGTCCTTTCATCCTTCTGCGCCTCTGGGCACATCCGACCCAGCAGCACCAGGGCCAGCAGGCTCGCGCTTGGCATCCCAAACCCAAGCCCGCGCTCTCCAACAGGAAGCAGGAGGTAAAGGCCCAAGAGTTCCCTCGGCCGGTCCTCCTCTAAGCCTGCCCAGTGACGGGTTGAGGGTGTCGCCCCAGCCACGTCACTCCCCTAGGTTCCCCTTGAGAGGCGGCTCCGCCACTTCCTGTCCGCTATCACCACGGACCGGGTGGGTGTTGGAGGTGGTAGGAAAGGGCCTGCCCTGGAGTTCGAGCAATCCCCGCCTCTTCCGAACCGTCGCCCTCGGGAAGCTCTGGTCAGCAGCTTCTCTCTAGCCATTTCGCCAGGCTGATATTGCCTGCTTCTCCGAAAAAGAGGTGATCAGGAAGGTGGCGGATCCTCCTCCGGACCCAGGTTTGTGTCCAAGTACTTCCTGGTCCCAAAGCGGACGGGGGCTGGTGCCCCATTCTCGACCTGCACGACTGAACAGGTCCCTAAGGTCTCGGACCTTCAGGTTGGTCACTCTGGCTCAGATAATCCCATCCTTGGAGCGAGGGCATGTGGTTCTGTTCTCTGGACCTTCAGGACGCGTTTTCACGTCCCAATCCGTCCGTCCACAGAGATTCCTCCACTTCAGGCGGAGGGATCCCTTTCTGGTCCAGGCCATGCCCTTCGCCTTTCCCTAGCTCCCAGGGTCTTCCCAAATGCACGCGTGGTGACAGCATTCCGTGGCGCTGGAGTCTGGGTTTACCCTACCTGGACGATTGGCTGATAGCAGCCTCCAGGCGGAGGTGGAGCGGTCCAGAGATCTGGCCCTCAGGCTTGCTCTCAGGTTAGCCTCCTCATCAACAGAGGCCAGATCGGAACTTCGTGCCAAGCAGGTGATACAATTCGCCGAGGCAGAGCTCGACTCTCTCTGAGCCAGACCACGGCTCCCGGCAGACAAGGACGAGTTCTTTCCTCCTTTGCCCAATCATTTCAGGTTGGGCAGTCACGCTCTGCGGGATTCCTGGGCCTCATGGCGGCCTGCACCAGTGTGGTCCGTTGGGCCCGCTGGTACATGCTCCCTTCAGTAGGGGCTGGCCAGCCAATGGTCACAGCACTTCAATCCGCTGGATCAGCTAGTGACAGTGATCCAGTGGATGTGGAATGCTCTCCAGTGGTGGACCGTTCCAGCACATCTGCAGGAGGGCATGCCGTTTGTCGCCCGAGCCGGCGCTCACTGATCGACTGATGCTCTCTGATGATGGGTTGGGGTGCCCATCTGGGGTGCACGAGAGCGCCCGACCTCTGGTCCCCTTAGAGGTCCGATGCCATATCAACCTGTTGGAGCTTGAGCTGTTCGTCCTAGCCCTCACTGTCTTCGCTCCGTTTCTCACGGGGTCAAGTGGTTCAGGTCGAGACCGACAATACACGACCATGTACTACCTAAACCCAGGGCAGGACTCGCTCCATGCCTCTGTGCAGAGACTCTCCGCATTTGTCACTGTGCGCAGCCCGTGGCGGATCTCCTCACCATTCATGTGGCAGGAGCCTCCAACACCCTGGCCGATGCCCTAAGCCGGATTGGGCTCGTCTCACACGGTGGTCTCTCCGCGGAGGTAGTACAAGATCTTTTCTCCCACTGGGGCACGCCTCAGGCAGACCTGTTTGCCTCCAGGAGAATACGAACCTGAGACTGTTTCTTGCCGCCCCCTCAGCAGGGCTCGCTGCAGGGGATGCCTTCTCGAGGCCATGGACTCCGGGCCTCTTCTCGCCTTTCCCCATTTCTCTTGATCTACAAGGTGCTTCTCAAGGCGGGCGGGACAAGGCACAGGTGATTCTGGTAGCCCCAGACTGGCCCCACCAGTTCTGGTATCCAGATCTCCTCAGTCTCAGCTCCAGGCTCTCTAGGCGGCTTCCAGCCCATCCGGACCTGATCTCAGTCAATCTCGGGAAGGTATTCCATCCGGACCTTCAATCCCTGCACCTGACGGCCTGGTTCCTGAGCAGCTAGAGTTCCAGGCCTTGGGTCTTTCCAACGAGGTCCTCAGCGTCGTTGAGGCGTCCCGAAGGAGTTGACCAGAAAATGCTACGCCTTCAAATGGAAGAGATTCTCCATTTGGTGTCAGGCAAGGCCTGGACCCTTCCTCCTGTTCTTTGGCAAGCATTCTGAACTACCTGTGGTCCTTTCTCAGCTAGGGCTTCGTGTCGAGATTAATGTGCACCTGGCAGCCATCTCTGCTTACCAGGCGCGGCCGGAAGTAGTCGGGTGGTGGAGGAGAGAAGGTGGTCGAGCAGCTTTTTCAAAGACCTTGATCACATATCCTCCTCGGTCAGAGAACCCCACCTCCATGGGATCTACTGCTGGTATTGGCTAAGCTCATGGGCAAGCCATTGAACCGATGCACAGGTGTGACATCTCTCACCTGTCATGGAAGACTGCCTTCTTGGTGGCTATCACGTCAGCCAGAAGGATGGGAAGCTCAGGCGCTTTCCATCGAGTCTCCTTATCTGGTCTTCCACAGGGACAAGGTTGTCCTCGCCCCACCTGAAATTCCTTCCAAGGTGGAGTTGGAGTTTCACCTTAACCAGGTATTGACTCTGCCGGTGTTCTACCCCAGTCACAGTCGGAGGCTGAATATGAGGCTCCATACTTTGGACCCTAGAAGAGCGCTTGCTTATTACAAGGCGGATGGCTGAAGTTCAGGGAGAGGTTCACCAGCTGTTTGTCACCTACGCTGAAGCCGCACCTGGCAGACCTGCAGCCAAGCGGGACGATAGGCAGGTGGGTCACCTCCTGCATAGATCTCTGCTGTAGGTTGGCAGGCATGGAGTCTCCCAGAGGATAAGAGCTCATTCCACCCACCATACAGCTGCATCGGTTGCTGCTTCCAGGGATGTCCTATCCAGGAAATCTGCAGGGCTGCTACCTGAAGTCAGACACACACCTTCATCACCCACTACCACATCGACCTTGAGTCACGCCAGGATGCTGGTTTTGGGGCCTCGGTTCTCCAGTCTTTATTTCCCAAGTAGGGGTGTGCACCTTGCCTCCCTCTTCCTCGGCGAACTGCGAAGTCTGCCAGACAGTGTGGATGAACAACATATCCAATATATATAACAATACAGGTTACTCACCTGTAACAGGAGTTCTAGGAATGGTATATGTTGTTCATCCACACAACCCACCTAACCTCCCGGCTGACGCACAACCTGGCTTCCAGCATGCTAGATCTGGCGTCATGGGGCAAACCAAGTTTTACCACCCAGGTGGGTGGGAGGAGCCAGCTTGAAGACCTTCCGCAAGATTTAAAGCAGCAAGGAACCTGCCAGACAGTGTGGATGAACAACATATACCATTCCTAGAACTCCTGTTACAGGTGAGTAACCTGTATTTTTGCTTGCTAGATCCAGGGCCTGGTGTTTTCTGCGAGACACGTTGTCCCTCTCCTGGATGGCAGATTCTCCTAAGCCTTTCCCTTTCCGTTGATCCAGAGGGTTCTTCTGAAACTTCGAGAGAGCAAGCGACGCTGATACTAACGCGCTTTTGCCCAGGCAGATATGGTTCCTTCTTTTGCATCAGCTGTCCCAGGAACCTCCAGTGCCGCTGCCAATCAGCTCCCACTTGCTGTCTCAGGAGGCAGGTTCCTTGGTCCACCAGACCTACGTTCCCTGAACCTGCACGCTGACTGCTAGAGACAGAGCCATAATGCAACATGGGTCTCAAGAGGTAGCAGACATTCTTGCTGCTACTAGAAACCGGCTACCATCGACCTACGCCATGAAGTGGCGCAGGTTTTGTTTATGGGTTCAAGCGCGCGGTTTTCACCTTTGGATTGTCCAGAGAGTTGGTTTGGACTACTTACTGTCTCTTTTCCAGTCAGGCTTGACTTACTCCTCGATTAAGGTACACCTCTGTGCTATCTCAGCCTATCATGTCCCTGTAGGCCAACGCACTATAGCTCAATTGGACACGACACGTTGCCTTCCTGAGGGTGTCCTCCACCTTAGGCCCCTGATTAAGGATCCGATTCTACCATGGGATCTACCTTTGTCCTGAAGCAGTTTATGCTGCCACCCTTTGAACCAGCCGCAGATTGCGAGCTGTCTGTCTCTCTTGGAAGACGCTGTTTTAGTTGCCGTCTACTCGCCAGAAGAATTTCTGAACTCCATGCACTTGTATGCAAAGAGCCTTATTTGGTTTTCCACCAAGACAGGGTATCCCTCGGACTAATCCTAAATTTCTGCCTAAGGTGGTCTTAGCTCTGCCCTTAATCAGGATATCGATCTACAAGTGTATTTCCTAAATACTCTAAACAAGGAGAAGCCCTTCTGCACACTTTAGATGTGCATAGGTGTCTCAGATACTACCTGACCAGAACCAAACATCACCAAAATCGGACCAACTTTTGTCCCTTTGCCCACAGGATGATGGGAGCTCCTGTTTCAAAACAGTCGCTGTCCAGGTGGCTCATACAGTGTATTACGTTCTGTTACCAGAAGCGCAACAAACCCTTACCGGGCGCGGTTAGGGTCATTCCACCAGAGGGGTGGCTACCTCTTTGCAGCTTTAAAGAACGATCCACCTCAGCTATTTGTGCTGCAGCTCGTGGAGCTCCGTACACACTTCATCAGGCATTACAGCCTGGACATTGCATCCAGGCGAAGAGCAGGTTTTAGTCTAGCAGTGAGAAAGTGACAATGTAATAAGGACAGGATGGGGCAAAAGGGGTAAGGCCATCAAGAAATGGAAAGTAATGAGTACCAATGCCCATAGTCTGGGCAACAAGCTTCCTAAACTGGTGGCCTTGATGGAAGAGGTATGCCTGGATATCGTAGCAGTCACAGAAACATGGTACACAGAGAACCATGACTGGGATGTTAACATACCAGGGTACACAACCCACAGGAGAGACAGGGAGGGCAGAAGAGGGGAGGAGTAGCTCTCATGTAAGGAAGGGATAAAAGCAACTGAACGAAAGAGTAAACAGGGAGGAGAGGAGGCACTGTGGGTCACTTTAAAGACTGGAAATGGCACCACAATCCGCACAGGGTTGTATATGGACCCCATGTCAGGGGAGGGAATGGACAAGGATATGATAGAAGGCATACTTAGGATGGCAGAGAAAGGGGAGATACTGTTGATGGAGACCTTAATATGCCAGATGTTGACTGGGCACCTTTGCAGGCAGCCACATCCAAAAGCAGGGCCATTCTTGATGCCCTTCAGATGGCATACCTCAGACAGCTAGTTTTGAAACCTACTATGAGGGAGCAATCTTAGACCTCGTACTCTCAAACGGGACAGTAAGAGGATCTCAGATCTAGAAGTGGGTAGCCATTTGGGGAACAAGTGACCACCAAACAGTGTGGTTCACGGTAAACCAGCTACAGAGTCAAGCTACAAAAGTGAGGGTTCTGACTTCAGGAGGGCTGACTTTGGCAAGATGGGAGAGTGCCTTAGAAAAGCACTAGCAAACAGGCTAGAAGGCGGTGGAGCAACAATGGGGAAATATCAAAACTGCCATCACAGAGGCAAAAAAGCCTATGTGTGAATCAAATAAATCAAAATGAAAGAAAAACCACTATGGTTCCCAAAAGAGGTGGCAGTGAAGGTTAGGAAGAAAAAGATAGCATTTAGGAAGTATAAGAAAACACAGAAGGAGCAGGACAGAGAACTGTACCAGTTAAGGCAGAAGGAAGCAGGGAGAGTAGTTATAATAGCAAAGGCACAAACTGAGGAAAAGATAGCTAACTCGGTTAAGAAGGGGAATAAAACCTTTTATAGGTATATCAGGATCGTAGAAAGACAAAGGAGGGATAGTGAGGCTGTATTGAATGGATGGTGGTGGGCAGAGGTGACAGTGAAAAAGCAGGATACTGAATGAATACTTCTGTTAAGCATTCACAAAAGAGGAAGTGCCTAATCCAATTAACAGAAGCACTCTGGAGAGGGTGGCTGATCCCAGTCCTTTCACAGAAGAAAGGGTTCTGAAAGAACTCCTAAAACTGAAGGTGGACAAAGCAATGGGGCCAGATGGAATTCACCCAGAATTCTAAAGGAATTAAGCAGAGAACTAGTGACACCACTGACTACCCTTTATAACAAATCATGGGATGATGGTGTGGTACCTGAGAACTGGAAGAAGGCTGATGTGATTCCCTTCACAAAAGTGGGAGCAAGACAGAGGCAGGAAACTACAGACCTGTCAGTTTGACCTCTGTAGTAGGGAAAGTGATGGAATCACTTCTGAAGGAAAGAATTGTTGAGTACCTAGAGGCCAGTGGGGCACAGGACCCAAGGCAGCGTGGATTCACAGCAGGAAGGTCATGTCAGACTAATCTAATTGATTTCTTTGACTGGGTAACCAAAGTAGTAGACCAGGGTGGGGCTGTGGACATGGCCTACCTAGACTTTAGCAAGGCATTTGACACAGTCCCACACAAAAGATTAGTAGTCAGATTAACCAGCATGGGAGTGGGTCTCAGGGTGGTAGCCTGGGTAAAACATTGGTTGAACAACAGGACACAGAAGGTAATTGTAAATGGAGTCCACTCTGAAGAAAAGGTTACTAGTGTGGACCGCAGGGTTCAGTATTGGTCCAGTCCTTTTAATGTCTTTATAAGTGACATTGCAGAGGGACTGGAAGGAAAAGTATGCCCTTTGCAGATGACACAAAGATCTGCAGCAGGGTTGATACACAAGGAGGCGTGGAAAAGATGAGAAGGGACTTGGCAAGGTTATAGGAATGGTCAGAAGTATGGCAGCTTGATTC
The DNA here is from genome assembly GCA_016271365.2 of Neoceratodus forsteri. NCBI lineage: Eukaryota > Metazoa > Chordata > Ceratodontiformes > Ceratodontidae > Neoceratodus > Neoceratodus forsteri. The sequence goes on along the minus strand of CM028135.1, from coordinate 924,338,740 downwards.
AATGCAAAGAAGTGCAAAGTAATGCACCTGGGAAACGAAACCCAGGGAAGATTACACAATGGGGTAGTAACAACAAAATGGAAAGCGCCCTGGGGTAATCATATCAGATGAACTTAAGGTTGGCAAGCTGTGAGAAGGCGGTAGGAGGGCTAGGGGATACTGGGATGTATAGGAGAGGTATCACCAGCAGAAAACAGGAAGTTGTTATCCTCTGTACAGGCAGTTGGTGAGGCCCCATCTGAGTACTGCGTCCAGTTCTGGAGACCCCATCTCCACAAGGACATAGACTGGATGGAGGCAGTTCAGAGGAGGGCAACTAAATGGTGCTGGGTCTGCAAGAGAAGCCATACAAGGAGAGACTAAAGGAGCTTAATATGTATACCCTTGAGGAAAGGAGGAGAGGGGACATGATAGAAACGTTTAAGTACCTCAGTGGAATCAACAAAGTCCAAGAGGGTAGCATCTTTCAGAAAAAGAGATGTGCAACAACAAGGGACACAATCTGAAGATAGAGGGGACGGCTCAGGGCAATGTGAGGAAGTATTTTTCACAGAGAGGGTGGTGGACGCATGGAACAGCCTTCCTGAGGAGGTTGTTGGGTCTAAAACTGGGAGAATTAAGAATGCATGGGGCAGACATAAACAATTTTTGTGGGGGTAGGAAGAAATAGGCTGTTGGTTAAATAGGATCTGCAGCTTATCCTCTAGGTAGGAAATGGGCAGACTAGGTGGGCCAAGTGGTCCTTATCTGCCGTCAAATTCTATGTTTCAGGGACTTCTGTCCTAGGCTCGATGTCATTCAAGGATTTCTACCTTCCTCCTCCCAGTGGTGTGGGATTTCAGGATTGCTTAGGAATCGGTCCTATATGGTGTATTTGTTGCGAGAGCTGTTTCTCAAGTAAGATAGTACAGTTACGAAGAACTTACCGTAACAGTAGATCTTCGAGAACAGCTCTTGCAGCAGGTACTTTTCCTCCCACCATCCCCACTGGAGGTAGATTCTGGTTCCAACATCCTTCTCCTAGGACAAGGCGTTCACAGCCTCTTTCTGATTGCCATTTGATGGCGGATCCTCAGTCTCCTCTTCTGATGTCATCCAGCGGCTGGGAGTCTCCGGCAGGAGAACTGCGGATCTTACCGAGATACAGCTCTTGCAGCAGGTTACCATTAGGACTGAAGCTGGCAGGCGCCAGGACCCCCAGAAATTTTCTAGCTAGCAGTCTTCAGCGGAGACCGCCCGGCGTCAGCGCGTAGTACATAGAGGCGGTCCCATAATCTTCAGTTCTTTTCCCACTGTCGACTCGCCAGTATCTGCCTCCTGTCTCCTTTCTAGCATGTGTTGACTGCAGAACTACGACAAATTTCTTCTTTTTAAGGCTCTGATCAACTGATGTCCTCTCAACCCCACCTTAGTGGGTCACCATCAAGTCGCCTCATGCAAACAGATCCCCTTCAAGGATCCCCATTCGTCCCAAGCGCTCACTGCCCAGGCCCGGACCACGACACCAAAGCCTGCTCCTTTGCCAGGGTTTAATAGCCGCACCAGGATCCGCCATCAGAAGGCACTCAAGGCTTCTCCTGGAAGAGAAACTGAAAAGCATGGACCAGGAACCTTCCTCCCGGGAGAAACTTCAAGCAAATCCATAAACACCGGACAAGCACTGGGAAAAGGCGAGGTCAAGGTCTCCTGCAGGGCCTCGGACTCCCAGCTCCGGCTCCAAATTGGACCGCTCTCCTCAGGGCTCGGTCTCAACCTCCCGGTCCAGGTCAGGTCATCTAGCAGTCTTCTTCGCTCCAGCCTCTGAAGACTTCGAGGCCCTTGGCTTCCTCAACACCTTCCAAGGCCTCTTCAAGTCGGGTGAGCACCATAAATCTTCCTCCCATCACGGGATACCAACGCCAGGTCAGTCTCCCAGCCACCCCGAGGTCCGGATCCGCACCCACAAACTAAAGGACCTGACGTCCCTCAAACGGACATCGGACCCGACGTTGGCCAAACCGCGGCACTCACAGGAGCTGACGGCACCCAGACACCTGTCGCTGGCTGGCGCTCACCTCAAGATGTCAGCCAGGGGACCGACGCCGGCTACCCCGGAGTGGAAGACTGCACCCCGCCGCCGGTGGACGCCGGGTCAGAGGGACTCCACTGAGGAGGACGCCACACAGCCAGAAGACCAGGCGGGGATGCGGGCTCCCGAGGAACCCCCTCCCGGAGCGGGAGACCCCAGGGACCCGGCCTGACCCGGCGACAGAGCCACCCGGCGCCAGGCCCGCTCATCGGGTATGAATCTTGCCGAGGTAAAGGAGCTTTTACCTTCTGGTGGGACACCATCAAGAAAGATGTGGTCCCTGCACGTTCTCCTCCTACCACACCTGTTACTCCTCCTCCTCCTCCTCCTACTCCTTTACCCCTATGCCCTCCTCCACCTAAGGGGCCCATAGGACGACCTCCATCCCCAAGGAGCAAACGCCACTTCCTAGGGTAGATCTTCAGACAGGAGAAGGCCTCCTCCATATCCCCTCAGGGTCACCCAGCCCAAGAGACCCAGACGACGCCAGTACACTCCGTCAGGGGAGGATTCCAGGTCGGATACGTCACAGTATTCCAGATCACCTTCTCCTCTCAGCATTCCCTTTCCTGACCCACACGACCTACTTGGGTCCCCTGTGGATGATCCTCCTTCGCTGAGATCATGAGGCACATCCAGGAGAACATGGGTGGGATGCTGAGGAGCTTGACCTCGAGTGACAACGCTTGCCCGCTTCCTTGGCAAAAGACCCAAAGCCTGTGGTAGTGGCGCTTTGGTGGATACCTTTACGGATGTCACCAAGGCTGCGTGGAAGCGTCCGCATTCCACTCCCGTGGTGCCAAGGCGGCTGACCGCCTATACAAGGCCCCTAGGTAGACCAGTATTTGCGAACCACCTCTGGCTGATTCCTGGTCATCACTGCTTCACATGACCGGTCTCAGAGACCTCAGCATGAGCACCCAGCCACGGACCAGGAATACAAGCAATTGGACACCCTGGGAAGGTGCACGTGCCGGCTGCTTCTTGCGCCATCAGGTCACTGAACTATCTGACCCATATGGTTCAGTTCCAGAACACCCTGTGGGAACAGGGTCAGGGCCTGATTGAGAAGCTGCCAGATGGCCACCAGAAAGCGGAGCTTTGAACCTTCTCCGCGCGGGTTCAGATGTGGGGACCCAACTGCTCAGACTCGTATGATTCTGGACTCTTCAGCCAGAGCTGCAGCCTCAGGTGTTTGTCTCCAGAGACACTCTTGGCTCCATGTCTCCCGATTTACCGGACCTCCAGAAAACATTCTTGATGTCCCATATAATGGCGAGGTTCTGTTTGAAGCCTCTTGAGAGAGTAATCACCAAACTCCAGACACGAGGAAGGCAGTCCGATATGTACAAGTCTCGCCTAGTTCCTTTCATAGGAACCAGAGATGTTTTCACGCCGGCTACAAAGACAACAGCAACATTCCGGCCAGCAACAGAAGGGCACTTTCTCACGTAAGGCCCTAGCCAAGTCATCCCCAGGCAGAGGCCAACGATTCTCAAAGTCGGCCCAGCCCACAGGACAAACGCTACCACAGCATGACTCCTTCCCGGCCCCACCCTCCTCAGGATCAAATGGCAAAAGAAAGTTGGGGTCGCATTGCATGCCACTTTCCAGAGTGGCAATCGATCACCACTGACAGGTGGGTTCTACAGCTGGTCAAAAGGGTCATTACATAGAGTTTGTAGGCAGCCACCTACAAGACCCCACTGCTTTCCCGTTATTCGGTCAGCATGCCCTGCTCATACAGCAGGAAGTGCTCGTGCTTCTGGAAAAGAAAGCCTTAGAGCATGTTCCAGGAACCAGAGAGGACTAGGGTACTATGCTCACTTCTTACTGGTTCCAAAGGAAACGGGACCTCCATCCAATATTGGACCTCAGCGACCTCCACCTTTGGTCACTTACAAACGCTTCCATGGTGACCTTCCGGGCCTAATTCGCATGCTGAAGCAAGGCGCCTCTGGCGTCCCTGGACATGCAGGACGCCTACTGCATTCCATTGCTGAGGCGCACCCGGAGGTTCCTGCGCTTCGAGTTTCAGGGCTGCCATTATCAGTTATGAGCTCTTCCTTGGCTGTCATCGGCACCCACGTGTTCACGAAGTGCATGGTGGTCGAACGGCGTCTCTGAGGAGACAGGGCCACTACATGTTCCCATACCTGGACCACTGGCTTCTCATGGCGCCTCCCAGGAGGCCTTGATGGCGGCCAGCCACTGCACCCAGTCTCTGTTCCAAACTCTGGCCATTCTCATCAATTACGAGAAGTCATGCCTGGTTCCATCCCAGAAGCTGCAGTTTATTGAGCTGTTCTGGACACCATCAGAGGAAGCTTTCCTTCCCACTGACAGAGGGGAACACATCAGATCCCTCATCAGGGAGTTGTCTGCGAAGAAGACCGTCCCAGCCAGACTGGTCCTTTGCCTGCTCGGACACATGGCTGCGGCCGCTGCAACAGTCCCGCTTAGCCTGTCTCCACGCGCGGGTAACCCAGTGGATGTCACGGCTACAGTGGGACCAAAAGCAAGACCATCTGCAGCATCCAACCGAATCACGAAGACCGTAATTTGAGATTGGAAATGGTGGCTACATCCAGGAAACCTCTTGGCGGTAGTCCCTTCACAGCACCCTCCCGACTGTGACTCTTCCACAGACGCCCAGGGCTCTGGTGGGGAGCACACGATGGTGTTCGGTCTCAGGGCCTGTGGACAGCCCAGGGGTCTCATCTCCACAGAAACATACTAGAAATGAGGGCAGTCCTTACGCCTGCAGGCCTTCCAGTCGAAGATTCCACGGGTACACTTCTGTTACAAAAGACAATCCGCAGTGATGTATTACCTCAACAACAAGGAGGCACCCACCTCCCCCCGCTTTGCAGGAGGCCATGAGTGTGTGGGAGTGGGTCTTGCAACACAAGCGCCAAACCTTATTGCAGTTCATGTTTCTGGAGTGGACAACATTCATGAGACGGCCTGAGCCGCCTCAGGCCAGAGTCCACGAATGGGAACTACCGCGGAGGTGGCAGAGGATCTGTTTCACAGATGGGGTACTCAGCACTAGACCTTTCAATCCCCATCCAACAAAAACTGCCCAATTTTGCTCACTAGATCCAGGGCCTGGTGTTTTCTGGTGAGACGCATTGTCCCTCTCCTGGTGGGCAGGTTCCTCTATGCCTTCCTCCTTTCCCGTTGATCCAGAGAGTTCTTTAAACTTCTGCAGAGAGCAAGCTTACGCTCATCCTGATCGCACCATTCTGGCCAGACAGATCTGGTTCCTCTTGCACCAGCTATCCCGGAACCTCAGTACCTTTGTCAATCAGCTCCCATCTACTGTCTCAGAGGCGGGTTCCTTAGTCCATCCGGACATATGTTCATTGAACCTGCACGCTTGGCTCCTAGAGACATAGCCATGATGGCGATCTGAGGGTCCTAAGAAGTGCCAGATGCTTTCTGCCAGAAAACAGCTACCCACGCAACCCACGCCATGAAATGGAGTAGGTTCTGCTTGTGGTCTCAAGCACGCGACTTTCCGCCTTTGACTGTCCAGAAAAGCTGGTACTGGACTACCTGCTTTCTCTTTTCCACTCCGTCCCTGGCTTATTCCTCGATTAAAGTGCACCTTTGTGCCATTTCAGCCTACCATGCCCTCATTGGCCATCGGACTGTGGCCCAGCTGGACACTACTCGCCTTTTAAGGGGTGTCCTCCACCTTAGGCCTCAATTAAGGATCCTGTCCCTCCATGGGACTTACCTTTTGTCCTGAGCAGCTCACCTGCCACCCTTTGGACCAGCTGATTACGAGCCACGTTTCGTCTTGGAAAACGTTATTTTAGTTGCAGTTACTTCTGCCAGAAGAATTTCGAAATGCACGCTTATTGTGCAAGAGCCTTATTTGGTTTCCATCAGGACAGGGTGTCCCTAGGACAAACCCAACATTTTTGCCTAAGGTGGTCTCAGCTCACCCTTAATCAGGACATCGATCTACCAGTGTATTTTCCAAAATACTCTAATCGAGGAGAAGCCCTTCTGCACACCTTAGATGTCCACAGGTGCCTCAGATACTACCTGACCAGAAACAAACAGCACCGAAAGTCGGACCAACTTTTCGTCTCCTTTGCCCACAGGATGAAGGGAGCTCCTGTCTCTAAGCAGTCACTATCTAGGTGGCTCATCCAGTGCATTACTTTCTGTTATCAGAGCGCAGTAAACCTCACCGGGCGCGGTCAAGGGTCATTCAACTAGAGGGTGGCTGCTTCCTTTGTAGGCGTTAAGAACGTCTCCACCTCAGCTATTTGCGCTGCAGCTACTTGGAGCTCTGTGCATACCTTTATCAGGCATTACATTTTGGACATTGCATATGGGGCGAAGAGCGGGGTTGGTCTAGCTGTCCCTTCAGGGACTTCTGTCCCTAGACACGAGTTATCTCGAGGTCTCTACCTTTCCTCCTCCCGATGGTGCATGATTGCCATTACTGCTTGGAAATCAGTCCTAATTGTGTAACCTGCGGCAAGAGCTGTATCTCGAGTAAGATAGTACAGTTACGCAAGAACTTACAGAACAGTAGATCTTCGAGAACAGCTCTTGCAGCAGACTTCCTCCCACCATCCCGCTGGAGGTAGATTCTGGTTCCAATATCTTCTCTAGGACAAGGCGCTCACAGCCTCTTTCTGATTGCCATTTGATGGCGGATCCTCAGTCTCCTCTTCTGATGTCATCCAGTGGCTGGGAGTCTCGGCGGGAGACTCGCGGATCCCTACTTGAATACAGCTCTTGCAGCAGGTTACACCATTGGGACTGGAAGCTGGCAGCGCTTGGGACCCCCAGAAATTTTCTAGCTAGCAGTCTTCAGCAGGGACCGCCTCATCGTCTGGCGTAGCACACATAAGGAGGCGTCCCCCATAATCCTCAGTTCTTTTCCCACCGCGACTCGCCAGTATCTGCCTCCTGTCTCCTTTCTAGCATGCGATGACTGCAGAACTACGACAAAATTTCTTTCTTTTTAAGGCTCTGATCAACTGATGTCCTCTCCAACCCCACCTTTAGAGTGTCACCACTCAAAGTCGCCTCAACAACAGATCCTTCAGGATCCCATTCTTCCCTCGTTAGCTGCCTAGGCCGGGACCACGACACCAAGGCCTGCTCCTTTTGCCAGGGTTTAATAGCCGCACCAGGATCCGCCATCAGAAGGCACTTCAAGCTGCTTTCTCCTAGAAGAGAAACCGAAAAGCATGGACCAGGAACTTTCCAGATACTTTCCTCCCACCATCCCTGCTGGAGGTAGGTCGAGTCAAGCACCCATCTCATTAGATGGGACTTTCCTATTTCTTTGTTTTGCCATCTGATGGCAGATCCTTAGTCTCCCTTCTGATGTCATCCTGCGGCGGGAGCCTCCAGCGGGAGAACTGAGGATTATGGGGGACCGCCTCTTATGTACTACCGACCGGGGCAGGACCACGCAGAGAGGCGGTCCCCACTGAAGACTGCTAGATAGAAAATTTCAGGGGTCCTGGCCTGCCAGCTTCAGTCCTAATGGTGTCACCTGCTGCAAGAGCTGTTCTCGAAGATCTACTGTTACGGTAAGTTCTTACGTAACTGTACTTTCCTCTGGGTCCAACTGTTCCCTTTTGAGGAAAGGCCAGTGTCTACCGATGAGAAAGACACGCCAAGATCGCCTCCTGATGATCCAACTTTCATGGAAGTCATGTGGCACATTCAGTCCTCCCAAGGGATGGGAGACTGAGGACTTGGTCCGGCATCCGGAGGTTGCCAAAACACCTGAGGCAGAAGGAGCCAAAGCCTTTGGTAGTTCCTCTTCTTGTGGATACCTTTCAGGCCTTACTCTGATCACTTGGAAGCATCCCTCTACCACCCCAGCAGTTCCAAAGAAATCTGACAGGCGGTATCGAGCCCCAAGGGAGGAGTCTTTCTTGGTGGAACACCCTCAGGTGGACTCTGTGGTGATTACAGCTGCCCATGACAAATCTAAAAGCCTAAGCACCAGCGCCCGTTGATGCTGAGGGTTGAGGCACCGCAACCCAGGTTGGGGAATGGACTTGGGCTGGCAGGGGAGAGGAAGGATTGGCGTCCACAGGTGCTCTCTTTCTTTTGGGTGGGTGAAGTCCCTGTGCCGCACTGTATCAGCAACTCTAGCGGAGCCGGGCGCATCACAAGCTGCGGGCCCAAACAAGGGGTACAGTGCAGCGGACGCCCACACGTTAGTATGCCGACACCACTGCACATCTGGCTCCACGGGGCTTCAGTACCAGGAGGAAAATGGCAGGCGACCGCCGCTGATGGCCGTTCCTGCGGACCCGTGAGCTGCAGCAGAGTGTCGGGGGTCCTGTCATTGGCTGGCCCATTGAGTGGGCGATACACGCACGGCACACCTGGTCCGGGGTACAGCTGTGGTCGCTGGGGGCTGCTCTGGCCAGGAGGGAAAAGCTTAAATGTTAAAAATAAAAGCCTAAACACCTCAGCTCCCAGTCACCTGGTGTTGAGTCCAGATTCCTGGACCAGGTGGGCAAGAAGGTTTGTTCTGCCTCCACCTGTTCCATACGTTCTCTTAACTTCCTCACGCATATGTCCAGTACTAGAATGCTATGTGGAGAAGGGGCCTAGAAGTGGCTCAAGCCTCACCAGAGTCGGCACAAAAGACCTAACATCTGAATCTGTTGAAGTCGGTTCGGACATGGGCATTCATGTTTTGAGAGCCTCTTACAACACTGCAGATATGGCCTCAGAGGCAGCAGCTTCCGGCATTTGCCTTGGCACCATACTTGGCTTAGAGTTTCAGGATTCTCCCAGGATCTGCAATCCAGAATCCTGGACCTTCCATTCCAAGGTTCCTTTTTAAAATGTTCTTTTATTGGCAGGGACATCAAAATACAGTAAATTATTATACCCAACATTAAGGTAATTTCACGTAAATATACAGTTTGATAAGACTTAGCTTAATGTCAGGATTATAATACACTGTATAAAAGAATGTTACAGTAATCACACACCAATACTTATGCAGTCACCCGTGAAAGAGGGCTATCCTGGATAGCTTTAAGCAGGCTGCAGGACTTCGATCCATTTTTAAATATAAGTTTGGGAAGAGGGCTTGAGAAGCAGCCTCAAGACAACCCCTGTTGGCAGCTTAAAGAGTGAGGAGGTGGGGGGTAACCTCCCATAACACAGGGTTCCACGTTTCCTCTCCTATCTAGGAACAAATTCAGGATCAATCTGGGCAAAGGAAAGAATCCATCGCTGCTATTTCTCATGAAGGCATCCTATTTATTATGAAATTTAGCTGTTAGATATTCAACTCTGTAAATTTCAAACACTATTTGTGCCAGTCTTGAGACCACCGGATCACGGGAGACATCCATCTATGGGTGATGGCTTTTTTGCTGCTAGAATGAAACGGAAGTAAGGTGTTGGTCCACCTTGGTCTGTGAGGGTAGATGGATTCAGTACCATTTCTGCCGTAATTCGATTGATCTTACTTCGAGAGGGTTCCTGCAGTAGGTCTTCACATATAGAACTCGCCCCCTGGCGTCGGGTGCGAATGTAAACTTTGAGATATCAATCAGCAGCGGGACGCCCCAACATCAGGCGTCATAGCGTCAGCCCGGCTATAAAGAGGCGGTCCCGTGCCGCTCTCAGTTCTTTCTGCTGTCACCTCAGTAATGTTCAGTTACAGCGAAGAACAGCGATTTCACGTCCGCCCAGGAAGTTCACTCTCAACACTGTTTTTTTTTTCTCTAATTGTTTCACTCATATTTGATGCCTTCTAGACAGAAGAAGAAGTGCTTTCGAAGTACGGCGCTCCGTCCCGCGCAGGAATGGCCATTCCTCTGCCTTGGTTCAAGCACAACTCCCAGGAGTGCTCTGTTTGCCAGGCCTTCAGCCAGGCAAACCCGAATCAGGCTTAAGCAGACCCGAGGGCCATCTCCTGACCCGACGACTGACATCGATGGAAAAGGAGCTCCAGGAACTGCGGATAGGTCGTTGTCGCCGGCTCAAACGGAAGAAAGGCAAGGAGAAGCTTGGGACCGAATTGTCGCCACGCCGGGAGGCCCCGAAATGGTGAGTACTTCTGCCAGGTCCCCGCCTGCTGCTTTAGGCTGGGCACCATCTCCCCTCCTGCCGAGGTGAGCGGGCAGCCCGGAGTAGCCTCTCCAGAGATTTCTGTCAAGTCTTCCTGCCTAGCTGATGAGACACCTCGACCCTGTCAAGGCGCACAGTTCCTGCCGATCAGACTAGCGGCGGTCTCCGGACTTCTACTAGCCCGCACAGTCCGATAAGCGGACGACGGCTCCTCGTCGCCCACCCAGATCCTTCCACTCTCCCATCAGGCTCCAGTTTGGCCCCGATGCAGGACAGAGTGAGGGGCAGGTTGATCCTTCGTTCTCATGGGTTTTACATCCAGGGACTTGACACTTGATCGCTCGTTTTTCCTGCCAGCATGATCGCTTCAGACCGCTGTCAGGCTCCTTCCAGACCTCCCCACCAAGCCTTGTGCCATCCCGGACATTAGTCCGCTGCTGGCTAGGGATCTTCCTCATGGAGCCTCCTCCTTCCGGGGACCTCTGTGATCCGCCCCTCCGAGGTGCCATGACACTTCCCCGGCAGGACCAGATCCTCCAGGTGGGTTTCCTGGCTCAGACCCCATTATCCGACCTCCGATGCCGGGATACCCTGGGTACTGACTATCCACAAATGGGTTATCATTACCCTTCTTGGCCTGAATACCCAGGTTATCCTACCTTCCAGCCTCCTCCTCCGCCACCACCGTGCCGGAGATAGCATCTCGGTGGTGGCAGGAGGCCAGAACTCAGCTGCTGTTGGAGCTTAGGCAGTCGGTGGGGAACCTCCCAGCCTAGGCCCCCCCTCACCGCCTCCTTCCAGGCAGAGCCTTGGGTTCTCTTGCTGTGGTACCGCTGGTATGGAACCTTTGTATCCCAGATCTCCGGTTGAGGTTCCTCCCAAGTAGTCACCTAAGTCTTCTCCAGAGGAACCTTCTTTTGGAGACCTCTTGCACCATACAGGCGGCGGAGGCTGGTCCCACAAGGAGGTGGATCCGCGAAGAATTTAGCGGAGCACCTGTATCTTAGTACATCGGATCCCATCCCCCATGGATGGGACCACATGAGACTTGTTGACCACAGTATGGCAACAACCGTCCTCCATTCCTGCAATCTCCAGGAAGACAGACCGGACCTATTATCTCCCAGAAGGATTCAGCACCTTAACTCCCATCCTAAGGCTGACTCCATGGTAATTACTGCACTCCACGGGCGGTCAGCCCAACAGAACACCTGAGTTCCTCACCACCAGATGAGTACTCTCATAAGTTAGATCAGTTCAGGAGAAAAATCTGTTCTTCCTCCTGTGGCATTAGATCTCTCAACTATGTCACGACATGGTTGCTTTCTAAAAGCTACTGTTTCGAGCTGAAAGGGATCTACTTGAGGTTCAGGATGAAAACCTTTGGAAGAAGCTCCTGGACAAGGTCAGGATGGGAAAGTCCTCGTGTTGTCACACGCTCTGGTGACGTCACGACTGGGGTGGTTCTGTGGCTAAGCTGGCAGCCTGGGATCTGTCTCCGCCAGCTCCTGGCCGCGCAGCGGTTTGGCACAGGATGTACAGTCTTCCTCTTGGCGCCTTTTGGGGTTCCGCCTTTTGGCGGCGATGCCAAAGATATCATAACAGGACTGCAAGAGAGTGGACGCTTTAAGAGACGCATTTTGTACAAGACGGCTGAAAAGCAGCCTTTTCACCGCCAAAGAAGGTGGAACAAGAACCAGGCAAAGCGTCAGGGGAAAATGACACGCCCTGGCTCAGGAACCCAAATCCCACAGGCTAAGTTCTCCAAACCAGCCTCTGGGGCTAAAGCTCCCTCCTCTCAGCATCCTGACACCTTTCCTCCTTCCGCTTCCTCCCTTACTTCAGGAAGAACCAGTCGGAGGGAGGTTTGGCCTCTACCTTGAAGGTTGGAGGCTTGTAATCGCAGAGTCTTGGGTGCTTCAACTCATCCAGTGGGTCACCGATCAAGTTCCTTGAGATTCCAGCCCTCTACCTCCTGGATGTTTTTCTATCCATGGGATCAGGTCCCCTCGTCTACGCAAGAGATTCGAGCACTTCTTCTAAAGGAGGCCATTGAACCCATCCTCAAAACCAAATAGGAAGGGGTTTTACTCCACTTCTTCTTAGTCCCAAAGAAAACTGGCAACCTGAGACCGATCCTGGACCTCAGCACACTAAACATCTTCGTCGAGTAAAAGAAGTTTTGTATGTTGATTTTTCAGGGCTCTACCCCTGCTCCATCCCAACTCCTGGCTGTGCTCCCTGGATATGCAGGATGCCTACTTGCACATCCCTATCCTCGGTTCACGCCGCTTCCCTCAGTTTTGCTTTTATGGAGGATCAGGTCCAGTTTGGGCACTCCCTTTTGGCCTTTCTTGGCCCCCCAGGTGTTCACAAAGTGTCTAGTGGTGGTGGCGGCATTCCAGCAAACATTTTGTACCATTCTGCTGTGAAACCGTCAGGTCCTGGACATTTGAGGGGCTTGTGAACATGAATGTGGGTTAGAGTCTCATCCGAACTTGTAGGGGATTCAAGAGCAGCTAGTTGTATGTCTGATACTTTTGGAAAAGATCATTTGGATAGGAACTCGGACCTAATGCCTGAGTCTGAAGAGACTTGAGAGAGGATGTGTAGAAGCTTGATAAAACTTGAGAAAGGACGATCTAATGTGTTCGTCCGAATGAAGACTTGTTTGTTACTGGGTGCCTAACTTTTAGAATAGTTGCATGTGTGCTTCCTATTTCTTCATTTCTGGGCTAAAAGGCAGTAGCCCTAACTCCTCCGTCATAATTGGCCTCTTTAAGATAAGTCAGGTCTGAATTAGCTTGGAGTCCATTATGTTCTGTATTTTCTAATTTCCCTAATTTTTGTTGTATTGCTTTGTCGCCTCCTATATGGCAATTGGTAAGATTGTAGTTGTTCTGTATAATATTTGTATAAGGCCTCTGCCTTCAGCTTTTATGGGAAGAAAAGGCAATTGTCTCTCCTCTTATAGCAGCTTTTAAAGCGTTCCATGCCATGGGTCAGAGGTTTCCCTCCACTGTTGTCATTAAGAAACTGTGTGATTCGTAATATATTCAAGATGTCTCAGTAGAGCTGGATTAAGACGCCATAGTTTTAGTTTTGAGGTTTACCCAGGTTTATTTTCAAAGTTAGTGGGTGATGGTCAGATAAGAGCCGCGGGCACATAGTTAAATCCTGGATGAGGAGAAATGTTCACACGAGATATAAAAAAAAAAAAAATAGTCCAGGCGTGAATATGTTTAGAAGCAAGATGAATAGTAGGAGAAACCGGGATCGGAGGAAAGAGCCTCCTCCAGATATCCTATATGCCGGGTGAGAAAGTGTGGATCTAAGGTATTTAGGAGCTGAGGAGGATCTGTAGATCTGTGGTGAAGAAGCATCTTTTGGGGTAAAGAGCTAAATTAAAATCTCCCCATTATTAGGATGTCTTGATGAGCAGTTAGGACTTTCCGGAGAAAGGCACAGATTACTCCCAAGTGACGATTGGAGTGAATAGGTATTCACTAGTTTAACCTCCTGGAGTACAGTACGCCCATTAAAATAACATGTCATCCCTGGGTATCCATAATAACGCTCTGTATCTCCAAAGGCATGGAGGTGGGAACTAAAATAACAGTCCCCATATCTCCGGGCACTAGGCTGAAGGATGCGCATACTTCATAAGTGTCTCCGCTTCAGTTTCTGATGTTCTGAGTCTGATAAGTGGGTCTCCTGTAGAAAGAGGAGGTCTGCGGCTGCTTATTTAAATATTGCATGAGGCGGGATCTCTTAATGGGCTATGTAGCCATTTACATTCATTGAGAATATCCTTATCGGATTAACCACCATCTATCACAAAGTACAGGTAAGTGAGAGAACATAAAATCATACTGTAATGAAGTGTTTTTAAAACCTTGTGTGTGTGTCTCCTTTTTTCAATTTTTGGTGAACCAAGAAAAACATTAAATGTAAGCGCATTTCAGCCTTATTAACAAAGTTAAATAGGTGTTCAGAATGGACTCCACTATTGGAGTTAAAACCTTGGAAGAGAGAAAAGCCTCCCTACTGTAATAGGCTCCTCTATAACCTGAGGAGTTTAAAAGGAATTAATCACAGTAGAACTAGATTTTAACAGTAAAAAAAAAATAAAGAACTATGCACATATTGACTTCAAGTCGGAGATAGGAATCTTCAGCCACCTCAAGGGGTTGGGAGAACTCCAAAGTAAGAGTGTCCCTGAACAAAGGGCAAAAGCCACAAATGTGGCCAAGAGCCCTCTTGAAGACAGGAGTATTCGAACAAAAGGAACATTACCAATATGGTATACAGGTTTAACTGTGTTGGCTTCCTGTGGAGTCTCAGAGCAATTCCCCTCTTAATGCCAATGTCAGAGCATTTATATTGAAGGCCGGTGAGGGAGTAATCGGATAGACAAAAAGGGGGTAATTCCTTCAAAAATCTGAGAAATTCAGTAACGTTCCCACTCATTTAGATGGGGCATAGGTGTGGAGAAGGACCGGCCACCGTGGGAGATGATGTCTTTATAGGTTGCCCTGCTAGTGTCTTTCCTATAGGACAACTCAGTTTTCAAGTTTGGTCTCCTGGTAGCATTATAGAGACACTTATAAGGCTCAGTCTCCACTGGCCTAGTCAGTGCTTTCATTTCTTTCATCAGGTCGAAGATCTGATAATAGGAGGTTCTGGTTTTGCCTAATAGTATATGCCGCCTAATTGTTGTTGAAGGCCACAGATTAAATAGTCTTACTGTAGCCCTCTAGCACTGAGGCTATAAACTAATAGTAAGTATTCTAGGATGGAAAAAGAAAAATTAATATTTATAATGTTGGGGTTCTCAGGGCAGGTCTTTGTTTGGGAACCCATAATGGTACCCCTAACAAATCCACCATAAGCTCCCTGAAAAGACCCTTAAGCAAAGGGAGAAAACATCTGCCTTTCTACGGCATTATATTAAGTAATACTATAATTGTAGATTGTTGGCCTATTGCTTTCTGTGCCTGAACCCAACCCCATAGATTTCTTATTTTAAGTAATCCCTCCCATGGCCATTCAACATAGTGCAAATTATTAAAAGTGTATTATCACAAAAGGGGGATTGGTAAAAGGAAAGTTTGGGAAGGATAAGGGGAAAGTACAAGGGAGGAAATGGAAGGAAAGGCTCCAATGTCTTGAGCCTAATTCAAATCCTGGTTTATATTCCATAAAGTTTCCTTGGATGTAGTCCCTCGGGATGGCGGGGAACAGGAGGGTCCCGGAGGACAGAGGAGGGAAAGGAAAGGGCCCCGGAGTAAGTGCAGACATCAGCCTGGGGCCTCGACTTCTCGCAGCCAGGTCGGCAAACCTTGCCATCACCAGCAAGGACAGAGGGAGCCAGGGAGGACCCTAAGGGGCAGTTCAGCACTCAGATCTGGGTGGCTGAAAAGGTCCTCCCCATCTAGTCACCTAGACTCTCCCATACCAGCCCAGTTGTCCATCATGCAGTGAGGCATATAGAGTCCTGCCTCTTAGTAAGTCTTCTGTTGGAAACCAGGATAAGATGTTGTCCCTGGTTGAGTCGCCCGTGTTCAAGGCGGGGTAGTTTATTATTCAGTGGTGGTCGTGTCCTCCAGTGGGTGCTGTCGATTTCTAGTAGCAGTATTTAGAAAGGTGTTTGGGAGAATGGGGAGAGAGAACACACAAGCGGGAGCATGGAGCAGGAACCCCAGCCATGGAGCACCACCTATGGAAAGGAAGTTAAGTGAGGGTTCTGGCCAGACCTACGTTGTCCGCCATTGTGAAGTCTCTGCTAATTGTATCATTCTCTCGAGCTCCTAATATGGGCGAGTTCTCGTACTCAAAGAACTCACCAGATCCATATCTCATACTTAAGGTATCACAATGAAACAATCACTAGAAGTCAGTCGAGAGCAGTCCCGTATCAAATTGCTGGATTGATTGTATGATGCCTTGCAATGACTGTTCTGCTTTATGTTCTTGTATCCCTTTAAGAGCCTTTTCAGTCGACGATTCCCTTTTTCTTTTTAACTCTCGAGCCTCATGGTCTTTCAGCAGGCCTCTTAAGATTAGGTCTTTTTGCTTTGTCTGCCGAGAATCGACTGGGGTCAGTGAAATAAAAACAACCATCCTGGCTGGGTAAGGTGTTTTGAACTTTAGTTTGTTTGCTCAGAGGCAAAGAGAGATGTATTCCCTTCTGCGCCGCTGAGTTTGTAGGGCATAGTCATATCGATAAAGATTCTTTTATTTTCATATTGTATTGATTTCTGTGCCCAAGCTTTCTGGATCAGTGTCCTTTCACTGCATAATTGAAGAAGCGTGCAATGATCGATCGAGGAGGGGCCCCTGACAGTGATCTGAGGCTCTAACGCTCAATGAGCCCTTCTATGTCTGTAGGGAAATTAGGGCCTACATTGAGCGCGAGGGAAGAAAAATGATCAAGAAAGGCATGGATGTCTGTATCTTCCTAGCCCTCAGGGATACCATAGGGCAATAGGTTTTTCTCTTGCGTGCCACGAGATTCAGCGTCTTTGCCTGTGTACAATTTGTAGTTGGAAGCACAAGATCTTTAACGGAGTATTCAAGGGCGTCAGACGTTCACTATTAAAGGTGATTTGCAATTCGGCCTCATCTAGGCTGCCCGTAGTTGCCGAGATCGTGCAGAGGTCGAGGAGGGTTTTATTGCTGTGGCGGGTACGCTGCATCCTCTGAAGCCAACATTTCCCTCATTGACGGTGGTGTTGCTGTCCCTTGATCTCTGTAGGTGTTAAAAATCCAGAAGCGGTTCCGATCAGCCCTTGTAGCTTCATATATTAAGATGTTAGCTTTGGTGAGCAGTTGGGTGATGTTCTAGCCCGTTTAAAGTGCTGTTGGTATGCTTTTTAAATGTATTTAGGTATGAAGCAGGGAAGAGCTCTGACTCGATGCTGTTTCCTACTCCATGGCACCACCAAAGCCCCCATTCTGAGGTTCTGTCCTTTTGGGAGAAGACTGAGAAACTCATCTCTTGCCTCCAAGATTCTGGGAAGTGCATCTGGTCTGTCTGAAAGCTATATAAGGAGGACCAGAAATCATTCCACAAACAACTATTTTGTAAGCCCTCAGTGCAAAATACCTCTTGGAAGCCAATTCCACAGAAAGGTGGCTTTAAGAGAAAGCTACAGCCAAGCAGTGGGGCTTGACCTCTATAGGCCCCAAGTCCTCCCAGCTCTCTCTGCGGTTCCTGGATCTACCCAGTGACACATCATCACCCCCCCAAGCAGAGGCATTGGGGCAGGTGGTTAGGGTCACTCTCCATCTACCAAGAGGGATGGAGCAGTATCACAACAGACCTCTAGGTTCTAGACCTGATAAGGTGAGGATATACTCTGAGTTCACCCAGATCCCTCCAGAAAACCACCAGGGTCCTCCTTTATCCTCCTTCACACATTCCTGTAACAGGAGAGATGCAGGCCCTTTTGCTGAAACAGGTGATAGAGGCCCGTCCCCCAGGGACAACAGGAAGGGCCATTATTCCCATTTTTCCTGGTTACAAAAAGACTGGGGACCTTTGTCCCATCCTGGACCTCAGTTCCCTAAACCTTTTCATAGAGTACAACAGTTAAGGATGGTGTCACTGCCAGGCCTCATTCCCTCTTGCACCAAGGGGACTGGCTCTGCTCCCTGGATATGCATGAGCTTATATGCACAGAAGGATCTTCCCTCCCCATCGGAAGTTCCTGAGGTTCCACTTCAGGGAGACATTAACTGTTCCGAGCCTTACCGTTCGGTCTCTCCTCCTCCTCGAGTCTTCTCCAAATGCCTAGCAGTGGTGGCTGTGGCTCATGAGACACCAGGGCCATTACGTCTTCGCCTAACTAGATGACTTGCTCCTGGCAGCGTCTTCCATGGCTTAACTACTACTCCTCTCGAAGACACCTTTATTCTCTTCTGAGAGCTGCAGATCACCCTGAACCTTCCAAAGTCTCCCCAGAGCCCAGTCAGCGACTCCTGTTCATTGGAGTGGTCCTCGACACAGTTCAGGGTATAGCCTTCCTCCCGCAGGACAGGGGATCATCTAGGTGGTGTAGCCAGGACCAGTAACCATGGCTCCACAGGTCCCAGCCAGGACCTTCCTCAGACTTCTGGGGCACATGGTGGCGGCCATTCCCGCAGTCCCTTTGGCCTGCCTCCACATGAGAGTCCCACAGTGGATTCTCAGGGTGCAGTGGGACCAGAGGGTCAGGCCATCGGACCGGCGGTCAGGATCTCCGACCCAGTAAGAAGGGACTCTCTTTTTGGTGGTTGGACCCCTCCAACCTGGAACGAGGTCGCACTCGCCCAGAGCCCCGAGACAGATGCAGATGACAGACGCCTCCTGTCTCGTTGGGGGCCATCTGGGAGACAGACTACTCCAGGGACGTGTTCTCCAGACGAGCAACAGCTCCATATCAACATTCTCAGATGAGAGCGGTCCTGACCGCCTTTGTGGGTGTTACAGACTGACCTTCGCCAGGCCCTCTCTCATCCAGATGGACAGCATGCCTGTAGTGTTTACGCCAAGCAAGAGGCATGCATTCCTACCCCTATGCTAGAGGCGAAGAGAATCTGGTATTGGCACTAGAACACGCCTTAGATCTCACTGCTGTTCATGTTCCAGGCATCCAAAACGCTTTGGCCGACAGCCTAAGCCGGTCTCGGTCCAAGGCTCACAAGTGAGAGCTCCTCCAGTCGGGGTCAGGTCAGTTGTTCGACAGGTGGGGCCGTCAAAGTTGGACCTATTTGCATCTCCACTCAGTGCCAACTGCCCAGTTTTTGCTCGAGAGCCTGCGCCTGGTGTTTTCTGGTCAGACGTGTTGTCCGTCTGTTGGACAGGGAGGTTTCTGTATGCCCTCCCTCCCTTCCCCATTATTCAGAGGGTTCTTCTTAAGTTTCAAGCCGAAGGAGCAGAGATGATCCTCATCGACCGGTTCTGGCCTCAGCAGATTTGGTTCCCACTACTTCAGCATCTGTCAGTGGAACCTCCAACACAGCTGCCGCTGAGCTCGCACTTACCGTCCGAGGATCAGGGAACTTCAGTCTACCCAGACCTCAAATCCATGCATCTTCATGCCTGGCTCTTGCAGACTTAGTAAAATCCAGGTTTGGGGACTCCCAGGAAGTGGCAGATGTTCTCATGGCAGCAAGAAAGCCTCAACTAAATCCACTTATGCCATGAAGTGGAAGGCGATTCTGTCTGTGGGCTTCACTCCATCACTGGACCCTCTCATCTGCCCAGTGAACTCGATATTAGAGTATCTTCTCTCCTTATTGAATCAAGGCTTGAGCTACTCCTCCATAAAGATAACATTTGTCAGCAATTTCTGCCTACCACGTACCAGTGGAAGGAAAAACACTCGCCCAGCTGGGTGTTTCCTGGACTTTTTGAGGGGCATTTTACATATCAAGCCTCCCATCGAGATCCAGTACCCCTGGGATCCTTATTTATGCTGAAGAAGCTTACCCTTACCCCTTTTGAGCCTGCCATGGATTTGAGCTTCGCTTTCTTTCATGGAAAGTGTTATTTTTGGTTGCAGTTACTTCTGCTGAGAGAGGTTTCCGAGCTTCAGGCCCTGACGTGTAAGGAGCCTTATTTTTATTCATAGGGACAGGGTACCCTTGAGAACCAATCTAAGTTTTTGCCAAAAGTATCTGAAGTGACATTGAATCAGGATGTCAATCTTCGGTATATTATCTGTATCACTCAAATAGGGGAGAGTGCTCCTGCATACTCTGGATGTCCACAGGGTGTGAGGTACTATCTAAAACACACTGCTTCACACCATTAAATGGAGCTGTTGTTCATGGCCTTTGTGCCTAGGTGCCTGGACACTCCAGTGTCAAAGCAAACCCTATCAAATGGCTGGTCAATTGCATTGTTTACTGTTACAAGAAGTATAACAAAACCCTACCGGCTCAGTTAGGGGTCATTCCACCAGGGGGTTGCTATGTCATTTGCACCTTAAGAAATGTCTCTGATGGAGACATCCATGCAGTGGCCACCTGGAGCTTAGTGCATACCTTCATTAAGCACTATAGTCTGGACATTGCTTCTAACAAAGGAAGGCTTTGGCCTAGTGGTCCTCCAGGACCTCATTTCTTAAAAGTGCCCTGTTGGTAACACTTGGTGCTTAGGCCTCCCAGTTCCTGTTCCTTTTTGCTGGACTGCTAGAGTTCCTGGCTGTAATAGCCTGCTGCAAGAGCTCCCACTCAAGTAAGATAGTACAGTTACGCAAGAACTTACTGTAATAGTAGATCTTCTAAAGGAGCTCTTGCAGCAGGCACTGCTTTCCTCCTTCCCCCGTGAACTGCTGTTGCATCATTTTTATAGCAGCTCACCTGCCAGGCCTTACTCACGGGTCTCCAGCAGGTGAACTGAGGTGAGGCTGGGATCACCCCTGATATACTGCTACGTACGCTGGGCAAAGCTGAATTCAGGGGCTGCCCTCTAAGAGACTGCTAACTAAATGTTTCCAGTGGGTCCTAGTGCCTGCAGCGTAGTCTTAATTGTAACACTGCGGCTGCTAGAGCGCCTCGAAGATCTGCTGTTACAGTAAGTTCTTATATAACTGTACTTTATTTAGCTTATCTGATTAAGTACCAAAATACCCTCTGGAGGAAAGGCAGAGCTGCTACTTGGCCCTCCCAAGGATTCCCAGAGACAAGACTGCTTAAAGTGCTCCAGACCTCGGAAGATGTCAGTAAGCATCTCCTGAGAGCCACCTATGATATTGATACTACAGCCAGGGCAGCTGCTTCAGGCATTTGCCTTAAATGCACTTCTGGCTTAGAATCTCTGGCTTTGGAGCTAATGTCCAACAAAAGACTTTTGGTCCAGACATGCAGGATATTATCAGTTACACTACTGGTCAAAAGTTTTAGAACACTCCCATTTTTCCAGTTTTATTGAAATTTAAGCAATTCAAGTCCAGTGAATAACCTGAAATGGTACAAAGGTAAGCGTAAACTGCTAGAGGTTAAAAAAAGTTTAGGGTTAGCAAAACTGCTGTAGAGAAATTGCAAAGAAAGCCAAGGTGTCAGTGAGTACAGTTTCCTACACCATCAAAAGGCACTTGGAAACTGGAGGAAACTCTGACAGGAAGAGGTCTGGCAGACCCAAAGCCACAACAGAATCAGAAGACAAGTTTCTGAGTCAACAGCTTGCGTGATAGAGGGCTCAGGGACAACAGCACAGAGTGACGGCACCCTGAACCAAAAGGGCTACCACGGCATATCTTCCCTTGTCAATCTTCACCATTCATTACTTCCTGGGTGTAAGCGGCGCAGACCATCACGGGAGCTTTTTTTTAAAAAACTTTGGCTAACGGCACCGCCCGAGAGTGACGCCGCGCGAGGGGCGGCCGCAGTGCCGCACCGACTCCTCCTCCAACTCAGTTCTGTTTTCTCGCCGTCGGCAGCACCCTGCTCGCATGTGAAGCGCCCTTAACCTGCGTGGTAGTGTACAGACTCCTGGTTTTCTTCACTCGATGCCGATCCGGTGAACTGTTCCTTTTTCTATCTAACGGCGCGGGTGTGTTTCCTACTGTGTTTAGTCTTGTTAATTTACGTTGATGTCCGGTTAGGGAGCAAAGCGCTTTTCTAAGGAGCAGACGCTTCATCGTCGGTGCTCCTGTGGCGGCATTTCTCCGTCTCGGACCGCGCAGCGTTTGCCTTGTTTACCTGGGACCCAACCGATGATATGGTTAAATGCGGCGCCTGTTTCTCGATGGACCGCCGTCCTCGAAATCCACAGCGTTTAAGCTCGGCAGGCCCCGCCCGACCTTCGGGGATGGCGTCGCTCTCGGGATTCTCGGGCAAGGTCGTTTAGGCCCTTCCCGGGTCCCCTCCGAACCTGCTACGGTCCGAGGAGGAGTCTCCTGGTCTATTCTTGCCGAGGAAGGCCTCTTCTGCGGTGTTGGGGAGCATCGTGAGTCCCTCCGGGGCCACGGCGGACACCGCCTCGGCGATCACCTCTCGGAGGTGCAGCTCCCCCCGTGTCGAGGCCTCGACTTTTGGGCCTGGCTCGGGTGGACCCTCGGCGCGCCTTCGGGCGCCGTTTCAGATCCGGCACCGTTCGCGGTGCGGTAATCAGATAGCGCCGTTTTGGATACCGGTGATGAGGTGGCACCGTTGGCGGTGCCGCTTTGAGCCTCGGCGCCCGTTCCAGACGCCATCGTGTGCCACCCGCCTCCCGCGCCGGGCGGCACCATCGGCCTTGTCCTTCCTCCAGCGGTGCCGGCCTGCCGGCGCTTGGGGAGTTAGGCCTGGCTGCTACTGGCGTGGTGGGAGGCGGCGTCACCCTTGGTACCGGGGCACGTTCGGCCCGTGGCCTCGGGACCCCTGGGTGGCCAGCATCGAGGTCCAGCTGGTCTCATCCTCCTCGGAGGCGATAACTCGGGCGTGGACCCATCCTGGCACCCCACTCTTGAGGGGTCTGGGTCCCCGGTGGCTAGAGGTGCCAGGCGGCGCCAGCGGGCCCCTCGTCCCCTACCCGCTGCCGTCTCTGAGGGTTCCCGGCTGGGGTGGCTGGGGCCCGGGGCAGGCGGGGTGAGGAGGAGGCTCCTCTCTGGAGGCCGGTGACAGCTACCCCGGGTGCTGTTGCCCTCTAGGGACAGGGGACGCTGGTCGAGGAGGAGGCCCTCCGGAGTCCAAGGGTTGAGGTGCAGGGGGTCTGCCACTCGGTCTTCTTTGCCACCTCAGGAGCCTGAGTGCAGAGCCTCGCCCCTCCCTCCAGGGTTCTAGGGTGTCCTCCGGGCGTTTGTGCGGACTGCCCTTCTGGATCCATGCAGTCCCGGCGTCGTCACAGGAGGTTCTCCCCAGGGCTCTTCCAGGCTCGCTTCCCAGAGTTCCGTTCTGCGGCCTGGTCTGATATCTGGGATCCCTCCTACCAGGGCTCCTTTCCCGGATTCCAGAGCCCTCGCAGAAGCAGTTGCCTCCTGGAGGTGCCCCTCTCCCATCTCTGCCTTCACCACCCCTGCTCCCAGGCCATGTCGGTCCTATGGGTCCGTTATCCTGGGAGCAGTTCAAGGGTTCTCTGCGGCCTTCCCTCATATGTTAGATACATGCATGGCGGGTCTTCGACTCTCCCCACTGCCGCAGGAATCCTCTGGACATTCCAGCTCCCATCATCCTCGTCTCCCTCCTCTGAGGGAAGGAACCCCTACTCATCTTTCCTCCGATGCTGATTTCACAGAATATCAGCATTTCCTCTCGAGGATGATGAGGGATCTTGGATTTCCTATGTTGGAGAGACAATACCAACGAGAGCAGCGAGAATTCCTTGGTGAATTCAGTGCCCAGCATTTGGTGGTACCTTCCTGGCCTATCCCCTTCCAGGGCGTCTATCCGGTCCTGGCAGTCCCCAGCCGCTGCTTCTCCAGCCCGGCTGACTGTCGGCGTAGGTATTGTGCCCCTCAGAGTCTCTAGGTTCCTTCCCAACCCACCTCTGGTTTGGTTTACCCTAGATACTCCTTCTGGGCACCGCTGCCTGGCGCACCGACCGCCCACGGATGCGTACTCTCTCCAGTTCGACCGCTAGAGTGAAGAGTGTTCTCTTCTTCTCGTGCCAGTGCCTGTATTGCATCTCATCAGGCTCACCACGCTGCCTACAACCGCATTTGTGGTCGATGATGTCCCAGCTGTTGGCATCAATGCCTGACACGAACCAAACCAGACAAGCCGTTGCCCTCTCGCGTAGGCCTGGAGCTGGCAAGACACCAAGCAAGGGCATCTTATGCGCCAATGAGGTGGCTTCCAGGCTTCCGGGGACAGCGATCTGCATCAGGCGGACGGCACGGCTTCGTCTTTCCAGGTTGTCACCCTGGCCCGGCGGGTGATTACATCGCCTTCTGGGGACCCGCCTTTTCTCCTCTAGAGCTAGGAGACTTTACAGGGCTCCTCCGTCTCCTTGTCCTCGGGAGGCACCTCCTAGCTCTTCCCCACTTAGGCTTTCTGAATAAACCAGGGTCTTTTCCTTCTGTTTCTCACCAGCAGAGGCTGGGGTCTTGTTAAGCTCAGGGTATGGCCTCTTCCCTCAGGAAGAGGAGCTGGTATCACCCAGGAAGTAATGAATGGTGAAGATTGACAAGGGAAGATATGAAAATTACGCATCTACCGTAATTCTTGATCTCTCTTGTATCTTTCACCATTCATTACTTACACCCGCCCACCATCCCCTCAGTGGCCTCTTCCTGTGGCTTCTCCACCTCCGTCTCCTTCCTCTCTCTGCAAAATAAATATTGGAAAAAAAAAAAAAAAAAAAATCTATATCTTGGTGGGGGAGGGTTCTTATTTCTCCAGAAAAATTATTTACTCTAAGATTCTTGGGCCATCTTGTGGATTTGCATTGGCGATCAAACTGCACAACTATATCTTACCATCCCTCGGTGAGATACCTCTGGGGTTTTAGCCTGGCTCAGGCTATTCAGTTTTGATCCTGCAATCCCGTGCTCCAGCTGTTCGCCCTAGAAGCAAAAACCCCTCCCTTCTCTAATTCTTGCCTTGCAGAAGCGGAGGAACGGCACGTCTGTTTTCTTATTTTTCTAAAAAAAGAAAAATGCTGAGGAACTCTCTTCGACTGCTATAGGCATTCTTGGTATTGGGGTCATGCTCCTAGCCTGCAAATGATTATCTGTAAAAAAAAAAAAGGGAAAACAAACAAGAAGGGAGATGAGAGGGCAGGCAACCCTTCTCGTGAGATTTTGATGATTGGTTTTTCCTTTCAAGTGTCCTCTGGACAGTTTACAGAAAAGCAGTGCTGACCATAACCAATCCCAGCCAGCCTAAGCCTCTGGCCTGCCTTGGCGAGTCCGTCTGAGTCCCACTTCTATGCTTAAAAATGCCTGAAAGGCTTACATTTTCCATTTCTAAACCCCTGAGCAGGCCTCCATGCTGCCTGGGTTTATTCTTCCCTCCTCGGGTGTCCTCCGGTTAAAGGCCTTCGGCCAGGAGCCCAAGGGGTATCAACAACAATGGCATGTTGAAGATGAGGACTATGCCCTCCTGAGTCTGTCTAGCGGGTTTGGTGAACCTTCTCTTCAGCTCTATCTCCGGGGATTCTTGCTTCCCTGTTAGTCAGCCTTCAGCTATAAGCTAACTGTGCTCTTGGGCATTCTGGTCCCTTCAGCATCCCATCTCTCTCTTCTCTTCTTCTTCTTCTTCTTCATCTTTCTCATTTCCTTCCTTTTCTCTCCTCCTAGAGTCGCCAGGTGAGGAGGCCCTGCAGTCCCTAGGTTAGGATACTCTTATCTCCTCTGTCCTTCCTCCATCGGCTTATTCCTTTTCAGTTCATTCTTCCTTGCTTTGCTATCCCTTGGCTATCTTCAATCAATCAGTCAATCAAAATCTTTATTTAATCAGTGAACATCATTGAGCATAGCTCATTTACAAGATGGACCTGAGTGGTCAAGAAGTGCAAGTGTTATTACATTGACAAGGGTAGCATAAACAGTAATACAATGACAAGGGTAACATAAACAGTAATACAATGACATAAGTGTTAATATATAACAATATACATATGTACAAGGCACATTAAAACTTTTAATCTGTGAGACAGAAGGTAATGGGCACATCAGAGTAATATGTAGATTATAGGACCTAGCAGGCATTTTGAGGGTGAATCTTGGGACTGGAAACGGAGTTTTATCAGCATATAGGAACACGGGGGTAGGTAGGGCGGGGTTTAGGCCTTGTGGAAGCAGTTGCAGAGTTCTGGGAATAGGGTGGTGAATAGTCTTTTGAAGGATATTAAGGGTAGGAGGTTATTTAGCTTCATGGTTTTTTGAGTGAATTCAAACAATTGCTAGTGAGTAGCTGATAGCAGCCCTCCCAAACTGGGTGCAGACATTGGGGACCTTAAGAATGATAATTTTGCTGATCCTTAGGTTGTATGGCCTAGAAGTAATTTGAGTAAAACAGTCTGAGATATAGGTAGGTAGCTTGCCTGATAAGGCTTTGAATATCCAAATTGCAGCATTCCTATTTCTTCTGTGTTGTAATGATGTCCAGTTAACTGCCTTATAAAGGGAGCAATGATGGGTGCTGAAGGAAGGTCAGTAATGAATCTGATGGACCTGTGGTATAGGGTGTCCAGTTTATTTAAGAGGGGAGTGAACAATGTCCGTACAGAAAGTCAGCATAGTCAATGAGGATAGGAATGAAGCCTGGATTAATCTTTTTTGGAGTCTCTGTTGAGGTAGTGCTTTATTCTAAAAATAAACCAAGCCTTTGTCTCAGTTTCTTTAGTAGCTCCTCAATATGGACAGAATAGTCAAGCTTGTTATCAATCCAGACTCCAAGGTATTTGAAGTTATCAACGAATTCCAGCTTCTCTCCAAGTAAGGTGGTTAGTTGTAGGGTGGTGGATGGTGGGGTAGTGGCAGAGCAACTCTTTGAGGTAAAGAACATAGCTTTGTTTTTGGCATTTAGAAGTAGTTTTTATCCAGTAGGTTGTGTTGTAGGATGGAAAATTCAGATTGTAGCAGTTCACAGGCTTTAGATAATGAAGGATTGCTAACATATAATACAGTATCATCAGCAAACAGATGGATGTTGGATTGAGTGAGGTTAGCATCAATATTATTAATATAGATGGCAAGAGGATGGGGCCAAGAATAGAGCCTTGCGGTACACCTCTTAACAGTGGTTTTAAGGTGGATAGGTAGATTCCATTGTTTACCAGTTGTGATCTATCTGATAGATAGCACTTGAACCAATTGAGTGAAGGGAATCCAACCTAGTGAGCCAAGGGAGGTGATTAATGATTCATGATCCACTGTGTCAAATGCTTTGCTCAAATCCAGGAACACAGCACAGGTACTGTTCTTCTTATCCATAGCAATCTGCCAGTCGTTGGTTACTTTGGCTAGGGCCGAAATGGTGCTATGCCTTGATCTAAATCCTGATTGTGCTGTATTTAGGAGGTTATTGTTATCCAGGTAGTCCCTTAATTGTGAGTTTACTAACTTTTCGAGCATCTTGGATAGAACTGATAGGATGGAAATGGGCCTGTAATTATTGAGGTCCATGGGATCACCAGATTTGAGTAAAGGAACTACTTGAGCTGTTTTCCAAGTGGAGGAATGGATCCAGTGGTGAGGAAAGATTGAAGAGATGAGTGAGGGGGCAGATAAGACTTGAGATGCAATCTTGAGGAAGTAGGGGTCCAGGGTCTGTACCTGCACTTTTGAAGTATCTAAATTGGAGAGAGATCTTCCACTTCTTTCAAGGATATTGGGTTGAAGGAGAAGGTTGATGTAGCCTTTTGACCCACGGTGGATTGAAGGTTCAAGGAAGATCTCAGGAGATTTGCAGGTGAAGAGTCAAATGCTAGTCCAGCTGTGGTGAAGTGGTCATTGAAGGTATTTAGGATTTCTTGTTTGTCCGTAATTTCTGTGTTATTTAGTAGCAGTTTGCAGGTTAAGGCAGGAGTAGAGTTTTGGCCCAAGATACCTTTATAGTTCCCCAGAGCCTGGTTGGGTTATTATAGAGCATCCAATTCAGCTCTCTATCTCTATTCTCTGCTTTCGCCTCTCCCGGCTCACAGAACTGAGTTGGAGGAGGTCGGTCTTCTGTGACGCCCCCTCGCGCATGGCGTCACTCTCGAGGCGGTGCCATTGGCCAAGTTTTAAAAAAAAAAAAAAAAACTCCCGTGGCCGTTGGCGCCTCGCTTACACCCAGTAAGTAATGAATGGTGAAGATACAAGAGGAGATCAAGAATTACGGTAGGTACGTAATTTTCATTTTGCAGCGCCATGCAATACCCTCTGGTCTACGCCTAGTTGGTCAGGGTTCATCCTACAAAAGATAATGACCCAAAACATACCTCCAGGCTATGTCAGAACTACCTTGAGGAAAAGAACAAGACGGTAGGCTTCAAATCATGGAATAGCCAGCACAGTCTCCAGACTTAAACCCCATCGAGCTGGTTTGGGATGAACTGGACAGAAGGGTGAAAGCAAAGCAACCTACAAGTGCAACACATTTGTGGAACCCGGCAACAGTGTTGGGAAGAACTTCCGAACAATATTTGATAGCCATTGTAGGAAGAATGCCACAGTGTGTTAAAGTGTTACAGTATATCTACAAAAGGTGGCTACTTTGATGAGTCAAAAATTTAGATTAAATTTTGTTAAACAAAATGATTCTATGATTTCTTTTTTATCTCCAATTGTTTATTTGTTCTATGCTTTCATTTGAGTACATTGAGACATTAACCTACGTAAATTTCAATAAAAACTGGAAAAATGGGGTGTTCTAAAACTTTTGACGGTGGTGTACCCACTGAGCCTCTTGCAGGGCTGTTCAGTCTGTCCATTGCCTTTACCATCCCCTGCCAGTAGTAGACCAGGCCCTCCTTCATAAGGCCTCTCATAAGTTGGGTTCTGGAAGCAAGCTCCAGAGCAAGCATGAGCCAGCTCTGCCTTGCCTTCCCTCCTCCATCTCTGGTTCCTCTGCCAAGCAATCCAGAGGAGAAGGTGCAGCCCAGCCACCAGTTCACCTTTAGCTTGACTCCTTGACAGACCCTCCCTCTTGCTCAAGCCAGGAGGTGGTGGTTGGAGGCCAGTTCACCCTCCATCTATGCCAGTGGAAAACCATGACAACAGATACTTGGATCCTGCAGATAATTAAACAGAGCCATGCTCTAGAACAGCCTCCAGATTTTACCCCTGTCCCCACCTTTTATCCTACAGACCACACAGAGGTGCTCCAGGAGGAGGCCCCTCTCCTTGCTGCGCAAGAGGGCCATAGAACCAGTGCCCAGGCAGTAAAGGAACAAGGGGTTCTACTCCAGGTTCTTCCTGGTTCCCAAAGAACAAGGAAACTTGAGGCCAGTTCTAGACTTCAAGGAGCTGAACCTTTTCATCCAGTACAAAACTTTCCAGATGGTTACTTTGCATGACCTTTTGCTTCCTCACTATGCAGGCGCCTATCTGCATATCATGGTTTCCCCCCTCATGGGCAATTCCTGCAGTTCCTGTTCCAGTGGGAGCATTTTCAGTTCAGGATATTGCACTTTGTCTTATTCTCTGTGCCACTGGTATTTACCAAGTGCTTAGCATCTGTTGCAGCGCCCTCCGGTGCAAAGGCCTCTATGTGTTTTCCTAACTGGGCGACTGGTTACTAAAGCCCAGTTCAGGAGCTCATGTAGTTGACTCTAGAACACACCCTACAATTATTCCAGTTCTTAGGCGTCACTGTCACTTGGCCCAAGTCTTTGCTAACCCCATCTCAGCGGTTTGCAGTACATAGGGGCAGTCCTTGACTCTACTCGGGCAAGGCCTTCCTCCCTCAAAACAGGGTGGACCATTTGTGCCTAGGCCCAGGAGGTGGCATGTCTTAGCCAGTACATTCCACCGGCTACTATGCCAACACGGCTGACTATCATTGCTACCGCCCCTCTGGCCAGGTTGCATATGAGATCCCCAGTGGGACCCTCAGGGTTCAGTGGGATCAGCACTCAGTCTAGATAAGTTGGTCCTTGTCTCCTCACCAGTACATGAGGTGCTTCACTGCTGAATGGACCCGGCCAATCTCTTGAAGGGTCCCCTTTCTTGTCCTACTCCACACCAAATCCTGCATACAGATGCTTCAGGGCTGGGTTGGCGAGCCCATCTGGTCCCTATCAGACCCAGGGTTTCTAGTCCCACTGGGAGACTCGCCTTCACTTAAATGTCCTAGAAATTAGGGCAGTTTTGTATGCCTGAACCATCTCTCTCCGGGCCCTCTGTAGTGAAGTCAGACAATCTCTGTCTGGTATATCAGCAAGGAAGGGAGGCATTCCTACTCTCTGTGCTGGAAAACAATGAGAGTCTGGTACTGGGCTCTAGACCACGGTCTAGAACTGTCAGCTGTCCATGTGTCAGGTGCCCAAACAGCTTGGCAGACAGCCTCAGCCGGTCACAGTCCAAAGTACACGAGTGGGCACTACTGACCTCTGTCACAGACTACCTTTCGACAGGCAGGGGTCATCCAGAGTTGGACCTTTTGTGTCCCTACTCAGCACAAATCTACAACATTTCTGCTCGCTAGATCCAGGGTCTAGAATTTTCTGGCAGACGCATTGTACCTCTCCTGGAAAATGAATTTTCTACCCTTTCCTCTGATTCAGAGGTGCTCATCAAGCTACAGATGGAAGGTGCCACCATAATTCTGGCCTCGACAGTTACGGTTTCCATTACCACAGCAATTGGCTGTGGAACCTCCAATTCCCCTGTCCCTCTGCATGAACCTTTTGACACAGGCTCAGGGGACCCTGGTGCATCCAGACCTCAAGTCCCTCCACCTGCATGTATGGCTCCTCAGAACATAGCCATTGCTCACATTGAGTACGTCTCAGAAGGTGGCTGATGTCCTGGTGGCCACCAGAAAGCCTTCCACCAGGGCACCTACTCTCTGAAATGGAAGCAGTTTGCTATCTGGGTAACTTTTCTTAGCCTGTACCCTTTCATCTGTCCAGTTGCACCAGGTTTGGAGCATCTCCTGACCTTGGCTGATGCATGACTCAAATACTCCTCGGTGCCTCTGTCTGCGTTTCAGCCTTTCATGTGCCCATTGATGGGCATACTGTGGCGCAGCTGGATGTGCCCATACTCTTTTGAGAGGCATCCTCCACTTGAATCCTACTATCTGTAACTTGGTTCCAGATTGGGACCTGAATTTTGTCTTGGAGAAGCTGACCTACCTCCTTTGAGCCAGCTGCATCTTGCAAGCTATGCTTTCTGTCATGGAAAGTGTTATTTTTAGATGCCATTACTTGTAATCAAAGAATTTCAGAGCTACGCTCTCGTGTAGGCAACCTTTTTGATTTTCCATAGACACAATCTTTTTCCGTACTAACCCCAGATGTCTTCCTAAGGTGGTGTCAAGTTTACTCTAAATCAAGTCATCTGCCTACACGTTTATTGTCAGTATGCCAATCCAAGGAAAGCATTGTTCTTCACACTTTTAATGTGCATAGAATTTTGTGTTACTATACACACAGTACCAAGGGACTGCAGGAAGTACAAACAGTTGTTTGTTTCTTTTCGCCCCTGGTGGAAAGGCTCCAGTTTGAAACAGTGATTGTCCAAATGGTTGGCCAGTTGTACTATTGTTTGTTACTGGAGGTATGGCGAAAACTTCCTGGGGTTAAGGGCCATTCCACCTTGGTTTTGCCACTCAGTTGCCTGTTTCAGGGGCATGTCTGCAGCCAAGATTTGCCCTGCTGCCTCTTGGAGTACTGTCCACACTTTGCCGAAGCACTACATTCTGGACATGGCCTCCAAGAGAAGGGCAGGCTTTGGCTTAGCTGTGCTTCAGGGCCTTCTTTCTTAGGCCTCTGGCCTTTCAGCCACCCAGACTGTCTTTGCTCTCGGGACTGCTTGGGACTCTTCCATAGGTGTGACCTGATGACAGAGAAATCCCAAAGAAGATAGAACAGTTATATAAGAACTTACTTTAACAGTAGATCTTCGAAGGTCTCTCTGTCATTCAGTCTGCCGATCCCTCAAGCCTGCTTTACTCTCCAGCCTAGCTGTCCTGTAGCTCTAGCCTTTCTGCTAGCTGGACACCTTATCTCTCTCCACTGTTCCCTGGTGGGTCTCCTGTCTCTTATGGCGTCCTGCTAGGGAAAGAACTGAGGAGGGAGTGGGGCTGTCTCTTTTATAAGTGTGTGATATGGGAGCCTGATGTCGGTGTGGAAGCGGCCCCTAATAGATTGCTTCAGCTTAAAAGCTTCTGTGGGATCCTGGCGGCTAAGTTCCATAGGTGTGACCTGATGACAGAGATTCCCTCAAAGATCTCCTGTTACATAAGTTCTTACATTAGTGCTCTTTCTGATGTCAAAATGTTAGTTTATCTAAGGTATGTGAGCTCTCATTGATCCTAACTTTCATAGTCCTTTTCGGGCTCAAACCCACCTCCTTCAAAGTACATTTGGCTGTTGCCTGACTCTTTAAAGTCAACGTCAGAGTTTCAGACAGTAGCTGTGAAAATACATCATGAGTTTCTGTAAAGGACTGGACCTTAGTTTCCTCCTCTCTGCAAGCCTCCTCCTGCATGGGCCTACACCTGTTCCTCACTAGGCTCATGAAGATGGTCTTGAGCTTCTGTTGACATGCAAAATGAGTTTCTTCTCCTGAGATGGGGTTTTCCTCTTAGCCATTGCATCTGCTTAGAGGGTCAGCAACTACAGCTTAGGTATCAACCCTGCCTATCTGATCTTCCACCAGGACATGGTTGTGCTGTGTACCAACCCAGAGTTTTTGCAAAAGATTGTGTCCCAGGTTCCTCCTTAACCAATCTTTTGAACTAGTGTTCTTACTGTGACTGCATGCCAGTCACAGAGGAAACTATGTATGTTTTTGATGTTAGTCATGTACAGTAGCCGTCTGCCATATCACACAAAGTCCATCCGAGGATGTCCTGCTTTAAAGCAGGCATCACTGGATGGATTGTGCCATGCATTTAGCACTGTTGATCTCTGGCCTCACTAATGCTGCTAAGTGCCTCTGTGGCCAGGGCATCCCCTGGGTGAGGTCTGTCAGGGTGCTGCCTGGTCTTTCAACACCCCATTCAGTCTCAACCTGCAGACTCGGAAAGGCACTGCTTCTAAATCCTCAATCCAGAAATCTTTCCTTAAACTGAGGACTTATCCCGACCTGCCCATAAACTGTAGTCTGAACTGATAAGATCTGAAGGATAGTGGGGTGGAAGATTTGTATATATTTTGTGCAATTCCACCAATTGATGGCTGCAGTAAATAAATACAACTAGCAACAGTAACTGTAAAGTAAGCAAAACCACCTTCTACAGAAACAAATGTACAGGTGTGGTCCTCCCTTAAGCAGCTCACGCCTACATTCTCTATTTTGATACATTTTAGATATTTACAGACAAGTTGTGATGTCACATTTTGTAATGTTTGTGTCAGATCAGCTATTGATGAAGCCTCAGGCTTTATCTTGCTGTGGTGCAGAAATGAGGAAGGAGCGTCATGACTTTTCTTAATTAACAGTTGCGCTTTCTGTATTTCTTCTTGCAGGTGGACAGACATGAGCAAATCCTTGCTTTTCTATTGAGCAAACTTGAATCCAGTGAAGAATAGCTAGGTTGGAAGACTGGGATTTGAGAGAATCTGCATATGAAGAATAAACACTGATGGCATTATTCAAAACTGTCAGCTTCCTGTTACTATTTTTGTAAGCACTGAAAAGTGCAATAATACAATACTGCTGTGCTTTTCTGGTCATAATAAGACCCTTCCATCATAAGGGCAGATGCCTTGGAGTTTCATTGTGTAAAAATCATTTTCCTTACGGCTTGAAATTTGTGTTCTTGGGATGACATTTATAGTGGGCAAAGATCTGTCTCCCAAGTTTGCATTGAGGTGAAGTGGGAAATAATTATGTCCTCCAGTTCTGTTTCGATTAGGCTGACCTTGTTAACAAATAGCAGTGGGTCAGAAGAACTGGATGTTCACCAGTACAAATCTAGCCCAGGTTGGTAGTGGAGAAAACTATATCTTCTGAAGGCTGTTTGGCAGGTTTGTGTAAAACATAGTTATGGTGGACTTGGTCCAGTGTCTTGTGGACTGGTGTCAGCATCACAACAAATACCATTGCAGTTTGCACTAACGGACCATTCCTCGTGAGAGGCCAAGGTCTGAATGGATGTAATATCTAAACTAACTTTTCACCTGCATGGTGAACTCAGAATTCTAAGAATTGGGCCCACGATATCTAGGCAGCATTGGGAAGCTTACATTATGGCTGCCTGTGCTGTGCCTGCTGTTCCCAAAATTATTTCTCCTGTTCTGTGCTTATCACCAAAAATATTTTGAGACTATCCCTGATCAGGGTAAATGGGCACACTAGGTGGGCCAAGCTGTCCTATCTTCCGTCAAATTCTATGTTTCTATGTATCCAGTTCTGTCGATCTGGCACCTTTTATCGGTGTTAAAATTAAGCTAGACAATATTTAAGGGAAAAGAAGAGGGCCATGATGAGCTGCACAACATTAGAGTTCAGCAGGTAGCCATAGACTGTACAAGTGTCACCTATTTTAAAATACCTAGACAGACTTTACTACAACAACCATAAATTGGTATAATTTGGCCCACTTAGGTGGGGACATTTCCGATGGGCCTTGTGTCCCCTTATGTCCTTTTAATCCTAGTAAACTTCTTCAAGAAATACTGTCCCAGTTTACTAGTTAACATGGAAATATTTTTCAAATCATAGCACTGATCTTTTTGTTGTAGGACTGTTATTTTTAGATAATGGTTATAGTATGGCTTTATATAATTAGAATCCTGAGTTTTATCACAGGATTTTTCACCTAAAATGGTTTTGTTTGTTTTTCTTTTTGGCTCTGTATGTCTCACAGCCACCAGTCAGGACATCCTTCTGCCTTATGCCAGTGTCAGCTTATTCTGTCAACAGCTTAATCTGGTTCAAGGTCAGTTGGCATTCATCTGTATCCCCCTCCCTAGGTCGTGCCTGAAAATAGGCAGAATTTGTCTAGTGCACTTACCCGGTCAACAAAACTAAATAAATAAACAAAGCCATTCCACTCCTGTCCCAAGAGCCCCGGGCAGATGTGACACACCATGGTGAGCCCCTCCCAGGTGGAATCCTGCTTGCAGCCCCATGGCAGTGAAGCTCAAGTACTGTATATCCAGTCATCATGGAAGAGGTCCTTCCAAAGCTATCCTGAGGGCTGTGTGGAAGCAAGTCTATTACAGCCATTGGGGAGGGGGGCAGGTGTCATCTACCCAACTGACACCTGATTCGTATGGTTACAATTGCAGACGCTAATGGTTAGCTTTTGTGCAGTCCACTAAAAGAATAGAAGGTGATAACCCTTAAATGTATTGAGGCTTTGCAGATCTTTTGAATACAATTTATTTACCCAGGATTACCCCAGTTGTGATAAAGCATCACATTTTTATTCTGGTCCTGTTTCTACAGGATTTTGCATCTGGGTGAACTGACACACAAGAGTTTGTGACTCCCAAAATACTGTGTTACAATTCAGGGTTACACATTAAATGGCTCTTGTGGGATTTGAACCTAGGTGATCTGCTTCTCATGTCGGAGTGGTTCCATGTCATAATGGCGATTGCCATTACGGACAAGTGCACATCGCCAAAAAAGGCGATGTGCAGTCTAGTGAAGAAACATTGGTAAACCTAAACAGGTTTTCTGTGGGGTATGCCTCTACGCACTCCTACTTAAGGATTACTAACTCCAGGGGTGCATTTCGGGAGGGGGAACCTTGAAAAATAAAATTGTCTTCATGGCACACACGTGGCGATAAAAAAATTATATCCTTCCAGCCCCAAATCCTGCACCTTCCCACTGTAGCCTGCCACCCTCACCACTCCCCACAGTGCCAGCTCAGCAGCCTCCCGCCCGCATAACCTCCTGCATACCCTCCCTCCTGTCACTTTCTTCTTCTTCCTGTCGCCCTGATCGCTAACCTTGCTCTGTATCCCTACATAACAGGTGCTGTAATTGAGTGGCTCATATTCAAGTCGCCAATTGCAGTTATTATGACGGTATACTGTCTGTGCTATAGCCATTATGCAGTGCTTCCTCCCAGAGTTAAAGCCATGGCTTGATTTTCACATTCCAGAGACAACTTCCATTCAGGTTGTTTGAGAGCATTATTGCAGAAGTACTGTAAATACAAATGAAACTAGGGTATTTTTGAATCTACGTTGTTGGATAACAATTTAAGGAGAACTGCACTGAACTCGTAAGTCATTTTTCCTGTATTAGCTGTTTTGTTTTATTTTTAAATACTGGATCACCGTTCTGTTATTGTTCTATCTCTTCTAGCCTTGGCGAGTTCACTTGAGTTTCCTGATTTCCACACTGGTGGCACACAGCCAGGATGCGGACTCTGTGATAAGCATATCACAGTTTCCTGCTTGACATATTGGAGTAGTGCCATTGGATTATTGTGACCCTGCGGTATTCTGCAGCGCGTCGATGGCAGAAACTGTGATGGAGTCGCATCTTGGCTGGCTCCACCATACCTTTTGGAACTTTGATGATGTAGATCATCACTTTCAGCTACGGAGTTTTATAGTAGAACACGGATGCATTGTTCTAAGAGTCAACGAGACATAAAACTACATCATGTACAGTGGAGCCACAAGGCTGCAGCATAGTGTTGAGAGATTCCAGCATGATGAAAGGGATTAACTGCCATTGAAGATCTCCTTGTTTTCCTGCAGTAATTCTGCTGCAGAATTGTGCAGTATTGTGTTGCATCCTGGTGGGCTCTACTGTAATTCTAAAATGGCCTTACTGTCACTGTGTTAAAAGATGAAACTGTAACAGAATGTGAATGAGTATTTGAAAAAACTACAAAAGTTACTCACCTGCAGGTTAAATGCAGTTCTCCTTGCTGTGCCGTGTTCTAATTATGTTGGCAGCCTAAGGGTTAAAAGCAGACACAATTAATTTGTGCTACCTGAAGAATGTTTAGTCTCCTCCATAGTACCCATGCCTTAAATTACTGAGTACAAGAGCCCCGGAGGAAAATGAAGTTGGAGTGCAGCATGCTTTTCCTCAGCTCTTCTAAGTTCACTTTCTTCAGTGATCTTTGTCCTCTACTGCTTATGGTTTGTACACTGGAAAGCTGCGTTTATTGAAGGGGAACCGTAGTCTGTACAGAATAAATGTATTTGGTCTGGCTTGAACATCATATGTATTGGGGGGTTATAATTTAAAATGCAACTTTCAGTAACTGGAAGGACATGAGAATTGTGCCACAATAATAAACTTGAACCTGCCTGTAGGATTATTTCCAAAACTAACTTTTGTCTTTTTAAGTTGGCATTCCTGTATATATACTGTAAAATCACTGTGACTCATGAAATGTTTTCCCATCCATTTAATCACTCCCAAGTTTCAGTTTACTCCTTCATGGCTAAATTACCAGAAATGTTTATTATTCTGAAGAATAGGATTAGTGATACAGGGAGCCTAATGTATGTTCAGAATGTTACCATTATATTACCATTTGGTAAACATGAACTTCATAACAAAATATTGATAAAGCATGACATTCCAGATTGTTTAAACATAGCAGAGACTGCTTAAACAGCTTTTCTTCTTTGTCATGGTAGTTATGCACTGAGGAACTTTGTTTTAAATCTTCTTGAGTGCAGTGAAGTGGGCAGAATGTTAAGTAACCTTCCAAATTTAACAATACTGTAATTTTACCACAGAAAAGTAACTAGAAACTGTTTTTCAGAGTTTTTCTCTTTCCTCCTTTCTTTGTGCTCCTGCCACCGGCCCCGTCACCCGGCTTCCACTGGAGTTACCTCTCTTGCACTAGCAAGGTGCCAGGTAGCAGTGTAGAGCCTGCGGGGCTGGGCTTCATCCTGCTGGCCGATGATTTTTCTACTCCATTTTCCCCGTTCCCAGTGCGGCAGCATGCATTGGCGCCAGTTGCCGAGCCACGCTGCGGCTTACGTGGGTGTACGCTGGGCATCTGCCCGCGTTAGGTCTCCTGCATATGGACACTGTACTACCCCAGCCACCGCTAGGAAGCCAGGCAGGCAGCGGACTCCATTCCCACCTCTCTCTGGGAGGAGGAGGCTGTCCTTTGGACGCTCAGTCTCTCCCTCCCAGCCGACCCGCTTGCACCGCGAACACAGGTCGTCGGCATGGCAGGAGGTGTAAGTCATGATGCTTCAGCCCTCCATGCCACTGGGCGGCTAGGTTTTTCAGAGTTGATGTGTAAATGGAAAAGTGTTGAGGAATCTTGCTTTGTATATAGGTTGTGGCAAACAAGAAATTTTCTGTCACCATTTGATAAATTAAGATCAATCTGCTTGTCAGAAAAACAGACAAAATATAACTTTATTTTTATTGAGAAGAATGTGCGTTACTAAATAGACTTTATAGGTATAATGTCCAGAGGAGTTGGCAGTATACTTTTAAAGCTTGTTTCAAAATAGGTTTGTTTTCAACTTTATTTTTTTTTTATTTCAATAGCAGACAAGTAATTGAAATCATGGCCATAAAACATCCTCAGATACAGAAATCTTATCACAGGAATTGATGCTTCTGTAGTCCAGCTATTAATAAAGTCAGGAAGTCCTCCATAACAATGTTCAGTTGTCCAGAAGTGAGCAGTGGAGCTAAAAGACCATGTATTTGAATATACCCTGAAAATATCCTGTAAGAAGAAAGATTAAAACCTCCTTTCTGGTTGCTCAGTAAAATAGATATGCACTTTCAGGAGTTAACTGTAAATGTGTAAATACAAACACCTAATAGGGTTCTTAAAGCAGCAGTGCAGCGAAAATGGGTTAAAATTTGACCCTGCCTTTTGTTCTTCCTAATTGATACGGATGTCTTCCAGTTTATTTTGGTGGTAAAATTTTCAGTTTTCATTATTATTTAAGAATTTAATGAACATTTTAAAGTAATTATTTCTCAAAGAAAAAAGATGGCCACCTCATTTTGCATAGAAATAATACTGAGGACCGAGGGCGATAGTTGTCAGACGAAACTTCAAATGTACAGTACAAAGCATAGGATGCATCCAGGAACCCAGATCAGCAGTTCTGCCAATATTTTTACAACCATAGTAGAAAATTAGCTTTTGGAATAACTTTTTCATTGCACTGCCGCTTTAACATTAATAAAAGAAAGATAAGAATATTGCCTCTCTGCTGAGCACGCTGACATAAAGGGTCTTGACTAATATGGTAGCAAACCTCAGTGCAAGTTCTGTAAGCAAGTTTATAGAGGAAAAGACAGAAACAAAACAGATGCATGTCTGATATATGGGTGTAGTGGAAACTGCACACTCGAGCAGACTAGATAGACTGTAAGGTCTTTCTCTGCTTTCATGTTCATAAGTTTATCTCCTGACCCCACATGTAAGACATCTTGTCATCCCGATTATTCACCTAGACACCATCTGTGCCACGTGGAGACCATAGATACATAGACAACGATGGCAGAAAATGGCCTGTTGGCCCAGTAGTCTGCCAACCCTACCTGTCTATTCTGCACTGGACTTAGTGTGACCATCCCTCTCCTTTTTCCTGCCCCTCCCCAAAAATTTTTCTATTTAATTGAAATGCTGGAGACAGAAAATATACCACAAGCAACTTTAGATTATGTATACAACTTGGTCCATTCTCACCTGTTCTTTGAAATACCCTTTAAATCTTCAATCCTGCCGGCCTGGTGGCACTAAGGGTTGGCGCTGGATGTCACATCTTGCTCCACGCTGGCAACCCGGGTTCAGGAACGAGCTTGGGCCACCATGAGTCTGCAGTGGTGAGAGAGGATCAGTGTCAGGGACTGCTCTCTCGGGGTGGGGGGACTTGTCACACTCGTTGACTGCCCTCTGGCGGTGGCTGGAGGGCAGTATGGGTCGAGGAGGAAAATGCTGATGGTCATCACATCAGTGGGGAGGAAGGGAAAAGTGGAAAACTGAGCCCGGCAGGTTCCATGATGGCTCCTGTGTCCACAGGGTCGGCCCAGTGTATCTGGATGGGTCTTTTTGGAGGGGGTGCCAGTGCCCTTCCTCCTGGCACCGCCACTGAGAGGATAATCCGTGGTGGACTTACCGGGTTAGCGATGCGGGGACACAGGAAGCTGGAGGCGAGCCTCTCCGCAAGGAGAGACCACGGTCACCTGCCAGGGCTCTCAGAATGGATAAAAGCTCTATGGCAAAAAATAAAAAATCTTCAGTCCAATCATGTAAACCTTTGTTTCAGCACTTAGAACTGTGCAGAGCAACATTTTACCACTCAAATCCCGATGAGAGCAGACTCCTTTTGAATGTCTACTAGTTTCCCAGCATCAGAGAGATCATTGAAGAAATGCCCATTAGTGACATAAGCATGTTGTAGTTGGGCCAGTACCTGTACAGCATGACATACCCAGTTCTCGGTGTGCTGATCTAAAGAAACAACCCTTTTCTCCATGGTAGAAAAGCTTAGATTGGGGAACAGGTAAAGGTTATTTCTGAAGAAGTAGATAGTTTTCCAACCTCTGTGCTGGCTGTAAGACATGGTCCCTCTCAAGCATACCAACAGTAAAGTATGTGAGCGAGTCATCAGTCAATTTTTGTCGCTGAAGAAATATGGCAAGCCCATTTTAGAATAATGGGGACCTTCAGTCCTAGCAAATCTTTTAAAAGGAACTGAGGCAATTAACTGGGTCCTGTCCTTATGCACCTTCAGGTAAACCAGTTAAACCAAGGTTTGGGGCACAAACAGCATTCTCCAAGTGCATGAGTCTAGCCTGGAGTGCTTTGTTCTGTCTGATACTGTGAGTGAATTTATAGAGTTTATAGAGGAATCTGGTACTGTGAGTGAATTTATAGAGTTCAGAAATTTCAAATAAAAATAAGCTGTTGTATTAAGAGCTAGCTCCAGAAAACACATGATCTTCAGTCTGCTGCAAGCTCCACCCACCTACCCAGATAAATTTTAAGAAGAAATTCATGAAGCATGTCTAGATCGACTTTTATTTTACCAATGAAGCTTTGAGGTAAAATTATCTTTCCATCTTAAATAGTTACAGAGTCTAATTAAACTTTAAAACACTTGCAAGCTCAAGAAGATTGTGCAATCATGTAAATTCTAGCATGAGCCTCAGCTGGGAAAAAATAGTTGACATGGGTGTAATATATTGATTCTTAATGCTGATTAATCAGTATGAATGTGAAACATAACCAAAAATGATGTCAAGGTAAAACAGGAATAGATTACACAGATCTGAAAGTTTCTAACTTGTCAGTATTTTCTAACTTATCAGTGCTAAAATTATTAGGTTTCACAATTGACAGAGAACATAGTAGCATGTTTCTGTTAACCATGGAATGATACAGGATAAATGGAACAAGTGTCTGAAGATCTACAGAATCAGCCTGGTATAGCTTTCATTAAAAAGATGCACTCAGTAAATGTCCACTGAGATCCAATGAACACAAATGACAGCTCAAATGCATTTTTTTTTACGTTACTAAAGCATATAAGAATTAAATGATATTCACAAATGTACTACTTCAGAATTCAGTGCAGTTTATCTAAGAACAGTCCGTTTTGTTTTTAATGGATGCATATAACCGTAGTATGTTTTGTTATATTTTTATTGTTGAATGTTCTGCGTATTAAATGTTTTCTGTTTGTATTTCTCTGGCTCACTTGAAAACAGATTGTCCTCTGTAACTTGCAGATAGATTGACAGTTTATTTATGTTTCCACGTTTAAATTTGCAGTTTGTTTTTCATACATCTCTTCTGTTATGTTCCCAGGTAACCATATTTCAGAACCTGATTTTTTTGCGGTCATAACTGGTTAATAAAATATTACATAAGTGATGCATGTGGCTGCTGCATTCCTGGATTACATAATTTCTGTGGTGTTCCACATTTCCTTAGATTAGTCTTAACTGTTGAGTGATTGTCATCTAACTAGGAGACTGACACACTCCCAAAATTATATTCGCCATGGCACCCGCCTGTCCTAACATTTCATGACAGATTGTTTAAAACAATCCTATCCTAGTGACTGAAGTAAGTTGAGAGTATTTTGTACTTTCATTGTGAGCATCTCCTCCATTGGGCCACACCTTTAGTACTGCAAGTCATCAGTGTCAGGACCTTTCTGAAACTTTTGCTAGCCGTGGCTGCCCACAGTGATATAAGGCATCTCCGCTTATAGAATTACGGCCTCATCGCTTCCTCAGTTCTTTCTGCCACTGTCGATCATCTTTGCTAGACATTCTGAAAACGCCAAAATAGCCATTGCTGTTTATTTTCAGTTGTGCATTTATTTCGTCGTCTCTGTATGTCATTGAAAACAAGCAGCCTTTGTTCAGATATTCCTGCTGCTACCAAATCTACAAGGACGACACATTATTTGTGTGTGCTTGTTTGGACAATCTCAATGTAAGGGCCTGCGAGATCTGCCAAAGTTTCAACCAGGCCACTGGGCAATGCCAGCAGAAGCTGTTCAAAACCTTCCCACTCAAAAGCGTTAAAATTGAGCCGGCGCAGCAGTTGAATCAGCAAACTGGTTTCAGGAACGAGCCCAGGCTGTTGGAGGGCTGGCCAGGAGGAGAAGGATTGTTTTCTGAAGGTCACGGACTTGGAGCCACCCTGCCACCCCAGGCGTGTCATTTCCTGTATACTCGAGGTTCAGACATCACTTTCCCAAAAGGGCAAGGGCATACATCTGTCATATCCTGAACAACCCAGCACAGTGCATAGAGGATAAGCACATGTGCACATGAACAAAAAGGCAAAAAAAATATTGTGTATCTATATTAAGCAGGAAGGTGAGGGACATGGGGAGGTGGTGCAGTGCACTGGCTGTGGGGCAGCAGTTTTCCGGGAGGCATTCTGGAGGCAGAGTTGCTGCCCTGTTTGCAGGCAGTTGGCTGCTCTGAGGAGGAGGTTGCCCATCTCCAGGCCAAAATGGCAAGGAGTAGGGAAGCCTCCCCACCCAAGGACACCAGTGCCACCACTGTTGCCTCAAGGTTGACAAGAAAGAGGAGCATTTGGACCTGGCGGCTCAGAGAGGGTGAGGGTGGTGGAACAGGCACATCCCTCCAGTTGTACCTCTCACAATTCATATGCCATTGTGGCAGAGCTGGGAACCTCCACAAGGAAGACACACAGGAGGTGGCAAGGGACATCAAGGGCAGGAAGCAGCTTCTGGTGGGGACTCAATTGTTAGGAGGTAGAACTAGGGAGAGGAGGTAAGGTGCCCGCCTGGCGTCATGGCTTGGAGGGACAGGAAGTGAATCCTCAGGCTCGTGGGAGCAGGGTCACAGGAGAGGAGGCAAAAATCTTTGTCCATCTTGGGACAAATGATGAACTGAGCATGGGATCAGAGCAGTGCAGGAGGAGTTTGTGGAGTTGGGAGGGGCCATAGGTAGCACTCACGGTAACCTGGAGTGCTGCCTGTCTGTTACATGGGTTAGGCTAGGTACTCCCTCACCATGCAATTCAATGAATATTTGAAGACTGGTGCAGAGCACAGGGTTTTGGCTTCACTGGGGTCCACCTGGAGGGATGCAAGTATACTGCAGCGATGGTGTGCATCTTGTCCAGGAGGAGAACCAGACTCCTACATGATAGGTTTAAATGCTTCTTTGGCAAATTTTAAACTAGCCAAGGGAGAGGTGCTGATATGAAGCAGGACATTCAAGCCCCAAAACAAAGCAGGGTAGTTAGCGAGGTAAACACAAGGTACAGAGATCGATAATGGAGATGGATGGATAAATGACGAAAAAGGCAGTAAGGGCAGGGATGGAGCAAAAAAGGATAAG
This sequence comes from Neoceratodus forsteri, assembly GCA_016271365.2. Taxonomy (NCBI): domain Eukaryota; kingdom Metazoa; phylum Chordata; order Ceratodontiformes; family Ceratodontidae; genus Neoceratodus; species Neoceratodus forsteri. The sequence continues at coordinate 924,295,270 of CM028135.1, read as the reverse complement.
GCCATCATAAAATTAAGGGTAATGAGTACCAGTGCCGTAGTCTGGGTAACAATCTTCCTGAGCTAGTGGCCTTGATGGAAGAGGGACACCTGGATATTATGGCAGTCACAGAAACATGGTATATGAAGAGCCATGTCTGGGATGTCAACATAACAGGTACACAGCATACAGGAGGGACAGGGAGGGTAAAGAGGAGGAGTAGTAGCTCTCTACATAAGGGAAGAAATCAAAGCAGCAGAACTAAACTGTAAACGGGAGGAGAGGAGGCACTGTAGGTCACCTCGAGATGGGTAGTGCACCACAATCCATACGGGGTTGTATACAGACCCCCATCTAGGAAGGAAATGATAGAAGGCACCCTCAGAATGGTAGAAAAAGGAGAGGTTGTTGATGGGGACCTGAATATGCCAGATGTTAACTGGAGCACATTTACTGCGGTCACATCCAAGAGTCTGGTCATTCTCGATGCCTACAAGAGGAATGCCTCAGACAGCTAATGTATTGAAACCCACTCGGGAGAGAGCAGTCTTGGACCTGGTACACTCAAATGTGGATGGAGAGAGGATCACAGACTTAAAGGTGGGTAGCCATCTGGGAACAAGTGACCACCACACAATGTGATTCACAATTAGCACAACCATGGAGTCGAGCCATCACAAAAGTGAGGGTACTGGACTTTAGAAGGGCTGACTTTGGAAACGGGGCGTGCTCTAAGGAATGCACTAGCAAATGGGCATAGGTGGATAGAAGAACGATGAGGAAAAATCAAAATGCTATCATAGAGGCAACAAGCCTTGTGTGAATCGAATAAGAAAAAGTAAAAAAACACTATGGTTCTCAAAGAGGTGGCAAGAAAGGTAAGGGAAAAAAGCACTCAAGAGTATAAGGAATCACAGAAGGAGCAGAACTGAGAACTATTAGTTAAAGCAGAGGGAAGCGGGAAGGCAGTCAGGATAGCAAAGGCCCAAACTGAGGAAGAGATAGCCAGCTCAGTTAAGAAGGGGATAAAACGTTTTATAGATACATTAGGGAGTGCAGAAAGACCAAGGGAGGGATAGTGAGACTTAATAAAGGGGAGGAGGGTGGGCAGAGACCGACAGTGAAAAGGCAGAGCTACTGAACGAATACTTTTGCTCAGTATTCACAAAAAAGTGGTAGGTACCTAAACCAAACGATAGAAGCACTCTGGGCAGGGTGTTGATACCAGCCCATTCACAGAAGAAAGGGTCCTGAAAGAACTCTTAAAACTCAGAGTGGACAAAGCAATGGGATCTGACAGGATTCACCCCAGAATTCTAAAAGAACTAAGGGGAGACCTAGTGACACCAATGACTACCATTTTAACAAATCATGGGAGGATGGTGTGGTACCCGAGGACTGGAAGAAGGTGGATGTGATCACCCTTCACAAGAGTGGGAGCAAGGCAGAGGCAGGAAACTACAGACCTGTTAGTTTGACCTCAGTGGTAGGAAAAAGATGGAATCACTTCTAAAAGAAAGAATTGTCAGTATCTAGAGGCCAGCGGGGCACAGGACCCAAGGCAGCATGGATTCAGCGGAAGGTCACGTCAGACAAATCCTAATAGATTTGACTGGTGACCAAAGTAGTAGACCAGGGAGGGGCTGTAGATATGGCCTGGTTAGACTTTAGCAAGGCATTTGACACAGTATCACACAAAAGAATAATAATCAAATTAGCCAGACTGGGAGTGGGTCCCAGGGTGGTAGCCTGAATAAAAAATTTGCTAGACAACAGGGCCAGAGGGTAATAGTAAACAAAGCACACCCTGGAGAAAGGGAGTTCTAGGAGTCCCTTGGTAGGGAGAGACTGGCACAATTCCCTGAAGGTGGAGCCCAGGTTGAGCAGAACAAAGGAGCTCAGGGAACAGCGAGCTGCTGCTTCTTGAATGCTTGCATGCGTTCCAATTGCTCGGCCGTGGAAGCATCCACCTAGCCACTTTTGATTTCACCAGAGGGTTCCTCTTCTCCAGTCTCCCCAGTTGCAAATGTACAAGACAGTCTTCCAGGACTTTGGGTGGAAGGCCAAGCAGAAACTGCAGGATGAGGGTGTCATGAGCCTACACCAAGGCAGTGAGCCTTGCGCAGCGGAATGGGATCGATGCCAGCGATCTTCTAAGCGCAGGACCACCGGTGAAATCCAGGGAAAGATATTTCTTCCATAATCGAGGATGCGAAAAGACGATTGCTAATTTGAAAGATAAGAATTTTCAGTAAACCGAAGTTTGAAAGCCAGGCCTACAAAATGCGTGAGCACCAGGGAGGCAAACTGAATCTTCCAGCGGAAAGGAAGATCTGGCATCATGGGCGAGCTAAGGTATATGCCACCCGGTGGGTGGGAGAAGCCAGCTTGAAGACTTCCAGTGATCCTCAAAGGGGAAAGTGACATGCCAAAGAGCGCGGTATGAACAACATATACCACTTCTAGAACTACTGTTACAGGTGAGTAACCTGTTCTTACTAGTGGGTACCATAGGCTTCAGTACTGGAACCGTACTCAGCGGAGGGGCTGGAAGGAAAAGTCTGCCTCTTTGCAGATGACACAGAGATCTGCAACAGGATTGATGCACAAAAAAGTGGAAAGGATGAAAAGGGACTTGGCAAGGTTGGAGCAATGGTCAAGAGTATGACAGGTTAGTTTCAATGTAAAGTAATGCACCTGGGAAACAAAAATCCAGGGAAGAGTACACGATGGAGTATCTAACAACAACAAGCATTTGTCAATGCCGAATGTTTGCTTGCTGGCATTGGTAGTGTAGAAGTTACAGAGCTGCATAATAGGAATGGCAGTGAAGTATTGAACTGAAGCCAACCTCACCGCCACCCTGCAGAGAGTGACAGGCATTGGGGTGTGCCTTTGGTCGCCAGGCATACGGCCATCGCCATTTCACCTCACACCCTACCCTGCAGACACTGACAAGTGTTACGGTGTGCCTTGGGGTCTTTGGCACTTACATGTACCCCATTCCATCAGGAAATACAGTGAGATGGGTGCAGTATACGAGAATGGGGTGAACTTTGGGCCCGAAGAGTCCAAGGCACACTCGATGCCTCTGGCTGCAGGGTGTGGAGTGGTATGAGCATTACAGGCAAGAATCCCAAGTCACACCCCTGATGCCTGTCATTCTCTACAGGGTGGGCGTTATGGTTGGAAACCCTAACACCTCAGGCATGCGTTATTTTCACTCCAGATTTTCAACATGTTTTTTGTGACCCCACTTCGCGAACAGTGGCAATATCAGTTTGTTAGCGAAGTTGCTTATGCACAGCGACTACGGCATTTGCTTTCACAGGTGCAAAAACACATTCCAAACAGGATGTGAAAATGACAGCTGTACTGTTCATGGGGAGGTGGAAAAATGGCAGTATTGCAAATCTGCAGTAAAAATATTAAAAACTGGTGAAGTCGAGGCGAGCATAGAAACTGTGCAACGCACACCTGTAATGTAATTAGTTTGGGGATTTTTACAGCAGATTGTCAACACAGGCATTTTGGGACCTCCGATCATGAACAGTGTCACTGTGATTTTCTTTATCTGTCCCGAACAATGATTTCCCACAGCGACCACGCATCTCTGCACTGAAAGTGTGAAAACACATTTTGGCCATGTTGTGAAAATGACAGCTGTACTGTTCATAAGGTAGTGTGGAAAAATGCCACTGGTGAAAATCTGGACTGAAAATATTACAAAGTCATGAACTTCTGACGGTGCGTGGAAACTGTGCAATGCTCCGCAGCAACACAGTCATTTTATGGACTTTTGTCACCAAATTTCAACATAGCCATTTTAAGACCTCTGCTCATGAACAGTGTAACTGTGATTTTCTAACTGTCCCAAACATTGCTTTGCACACCGACTGCACCATTGTAGCCATGTCGGAAACGCATTTTGGTGACGTGAAAATGGCAGCTGTACTGTTCATAAGGAAGTGTAATAAAATGGCAATGTGGAAAATCTTTAGTGAAAATATAGAAATTAGAAACTGATGAGCGCTGTAGTAGGAACGCGCAACGACTCGTGAAACAGTAATTTTAGGAATTTTTTCACCAAATGTTCAACATAGCCATTTTAAGACCTCTGCTCATGAACAGTGTCACTGTGATTTTCTTAATGTGTCTCATACATTGATTTACGACACCAACTGCGCCATTATAGCGCCACATGGGCAGAAACACGTTTTGGGCAAGATGTGAAAAATGGCAGCTGTACTGCTCATAAAGAGGTGTGGTAAAATGGCAATGTTGAAAATCTGAAGTGAAAATATTGAAAATTAAGCTAACTACAGCGCGCGTGGGAACTGCATAGCGTGCGGCTCGTAAAGTCATTTTAAGAATTTTTCCACCAAATTTTCAACATAGGCTTTTGAGAGCCCACCTTATGAACAGTGGCAGTGTTGTTTGTTACTCGGTCTTGAAGGTGATTTAGCACAGTGACTGCGTAAATCACCCTTCGCCCGATTAACGCCATGACAGTGAGAGCATTCATGAGAAGGATCCCAAAACCCATGTTGAAAATTTGTTGCAAAATTCAAAAATGCCTGAGATATACAGCAAAGTTGAAAACCCTATCTATCCCATTATACAGCTTACGGCATTTCCTCAGTTCGCGGTTGGCTTTGAAGAGTGCAGACGTGTTCCCGGTCCACGAAGATCGTCACCCTGAGTCCGAGGTAAGTATGGTATGGGGTGTGTGGGAGGCAGGGTGCACTGTGGGTGGGCGGGTGGGGACAGAGACAGCGAGGGACCGTTTTTGAGTTTCAGGTTTGTTTGTTTTTAATGATGATGTGGGACGTTTGCCATGCTGGGGTGGGCTCCCATGTGTGGCAGAAGGGCGGCTAGTTGAGGCTGGAGCCGACAGGGATTGGGCACCCCTGTCGGTCATATTCGGTTGCCACGCTGGGGTGGGCTCCAGCGTGGCACCCTGTACCTCTTGGACCAGTGAGCCGATAGGATTGGACACCCCTGTCGCTATAATGACGGTAGCCACGCTTGGGGGGGCAGCACAGCCGACTGGATTGGGCACCCCTGCTGGCTGTACAATGTGCGTGGGGGCGAGAACGCAGCGTGTGTGTGTGTGTGTGTTTAGGGAAGCGATGAGCAGGCGATATCTTATCGCTGCTCACTGAAGCGTAGCTCCCCTTTCAACTGTACTCCACTGCATTTTGGACTGCTGTCATAGCTCCAGCAGGCATTGGAGAACTGCGGCGTGCCTGCAAACACACTGAATTGGAAGAGAGCTGCCACACCTCTGAAAACTCGGATGATGGCACTATGTTTCTTGCACATGCGTGCAAGCAAACATAAAATGGTAAGGGACCTGGGGTGCTCGTGATGAGACAACCTTAAGGTAGGCAAACAATGTGAGAAGGCAGTAGGGAGGGATTTGGGGATGCATAGGAAAGGCATCACCAGTGGAAAGCAGGAAGTTATCACTGTACAGACAGTTGGCGAGACCCCATCTGGAGTACTGCATGCTGTTCTGGAGACCCCATCTCCACAAGGACATAGGATGAAGGCAGTTCAGAGTTGGACAACCAAAATAGTGCAGGGTCTGCACCAGAAGCCATCTGAAGAGAGACTAAAAGAGCTTAATATGTATACCCTTGAGGAAAGGAGGGAGGGGACATAGTAGAAACCTTCAAGTACCTCTAGGGAATCAAAGTCCAAGAGGATAGCATATTTCAGAAAAGATGTGTGTAAGAACAAGGGACACAATTTGAAGTTAGAAGGGGGCGACGGGGCAACATGAAGTATTTTTTTCACGAAGAGGGTGGTGGAAGCATGGAACAGCCTTCATAAGGAGATCGTGAGGTCAGCAACAGTGGGGGAATTCAAGGATGCACAGGACCGATGTAAGGCAATTCTAGGAGTGGGTTAAGGAGGAAGTAGGCTGCTGGTTAACTGGGATCTGGAGCTTATCCAGTAGGGAAATGGGCAGACTAGGTGGACAAAGCAGTCATTATCTGCTGTCAAAGTCTATGTTTCTATGATCCAAAATCTACTCCAACCTGCACAAATTCTCACTGGACCAGAGGCAAGGCTAGAACTCATTGTACATCCCATTTCAGCCACACTGCTCTGGCCCAGAGGCCTTCTCCTGCAAGGCCCACTCTGGCTCAACGAGCTCCCAGCCAAAATCTTAAACTACTCCAAACTTGAGCCATTCAAAAGTGATCTAAAACAGCACCTTTGTGACTGAGGGAGATGAGATTGCTCGGACTATTCCCTCCTCCTGGTTCTCCCTCGCTTCCACACCTTAGTAACATTGTATGGATATCTACATTCCTGCCCCATTCCCCATCTCCTGCACTAATCACCCTGTCTTATCCCTGCAACCGACTGTCAATTACTCCCCATACAAGAGGCAACTGAAGCCTGCACCAAGACACAGAGTAAGAAGAGCAGAGCAAGGAAACCATGCTGGTTGAACAGTGAGGCAGTGGAGGTGGTGAGGGCAAATAAGAGGCGCACCAGAGGTATAGGTGGATGGGGAAGGAAGAAGACAGGGAAGAGTATGCAAGATGGTCCAGGGAGGTGACCAGAAAAGTGAGACAAACCAAGACCCAGAGGAGGCGGAGATTAGTGCAGGGAATTGGGGGGACTTTTTCAGATACATCAGGGAGAAAAGGAAGTGCAAGGAGACAATAGGATAAAGCAGGGTAGAGGGAAAAGGGAGGAGGAACAGGCAGAAGCACTGAATGAGTACTTTTCTTAGTGTTCACAGAAGAAAAGGGACCGCTACCACCATGGGCTGGGAGGGTGGGGACAGGTGGAGAGGAGGCAACGGAAGGATTGAGGGAGGTAGAGTCCCAGAGGGACTGAGGTAGAAAAGACACCAGGGTTGGATGGTATACAACCCAGGGTGCTGAGGGAGATGGAGGTGTTGGAGTCACTGGCAGATCTGTACAGCACCTCAGTGGAGTTGGGATGTGTGCCACTGACTGGAGGATGGCACATGTAGTGCAGTTACACAGAAGTGGATCAAGGGATGAACAGGTAATTATTGTCCAGTAAGTCTCACCCCATAGTGTGCAAACTCATGGAAACGATAAGGAGAGACTGGTGTACCTGGAGGACAGCGACCTCCAGGATGTGTGGCAGCATGGGTTCATTTCAGGGAAGTCCTGTCAAACCAACCTAATACAGTATTATGACTGGGTGATAGGTGAGCATGATAAGGGTCATGCAGTGGATGTTCTTACCTGGACTTCAGCAAGGCCTTGATTTGGACCCGCTTGGGAGAAGTTAACTGGTATAGGGATAGAGGCAAAAATGAACTGGATTACAAGCTGGCTGAATGGGAGGCTGCAACAGGTGGTGGTGGGAGGGAGCTCTCAACATCGAAGTTGGTGATGAGCGGGCTGCCACAGGGCTCTGTGCTGGGAGCAGTATAATTTGGGCTCTTCATATCAGACATTGCACACGGGTGGTGAGCAAGATAAGTCAGTTCTGCAGACGCAAAATGGGAGCAGTGGTGGATGGAGAAGAGGGATGGAAGCAGCTGCAGGGGAACCTAAGAAGCCAGAGGAGTGGTCAGAGAGCTGGCAGCTGGGATTCAGTACAAAAAATGTAAGGTTATGCACTTGGGCGAAGAGGCCAAGGAGAGAATACTGGCTGGGTGGGGTTAAGCTGGGTATCACTGAGGAGGAGGAGAAGGACCTAGGGGTAATAGCAGAGACAATGAACAATACTATCCAGTGCAGGAGAGTGGCTGCAAAAGCGAACAAAATGCTGGGGTGCATAGCGAGGGGTTTTTCGTCCAGGCAAGAGGAGGTGATTTTACCCCTCTGCAGGTCGCTGGTAAGTATTGTGTGCAGTTTGGAGGTCATACCTAAAGCATGATATCCAGCTACTGGAGAGGGTGCAGAGGAGGGCAACAAAGATACGTGGAAGAGAGGGAGAGACTATGAGAGTAGGCTGGGAGACCTGAATATGTACACCCTGGAGGATAGAAGGGATGGGGGAACATGATAGAGACATTCAAGTATCTGACAGGAATCAGTAAGGTTGGAGTCTTTGAGCTAAGGAGGGGAGGGAAACCAGGGGCATGGGCTAAGAATAGAGGGGGAAGATTTAGGAGGAGATGAGACTATTTCACAGAGTGGGTGGTAGAAAATGTAAACACACTACCAGAATGAGTGGTGGTATGTAAATCTGAACAGCTCTAAAAGGGCATGGGATGGAGCAGGGGAGTGAGGGTGGGACAGGTGGGATGACATGGGGTGGGGCAGCTGCAAACCAGGGGTGCTAGCTGCACACTTGAGCAGAGGTAGATAGACCAGGTGGTCTGTTTGTGCTGGCACATTCGTATGTTTACTTTCTCTCTTCTGCACATCTCCTCTTCCTGACCAACCCTTCTAATCAACATAGCACTTCTGCTGGTTTTACTTAATTGTTTCTTCCCACTACATCCACTTCCTAACCAATACTTCCAACAAACCTAGCTCATATGCTGGTTTTACCGCATGACTCTCCCCCCACTTGCCTTTACTCTGGTGCATATTCACTTTGTGCTGTGCCAGTATCATCTGGTGCAGAGTCAAGAGTCACTAGATGCATCGGTGACAACAGTGTCCAAGTAATACAGATCCTTGTATATTGTTTCCACTTGAAAACACTGTCCTCGTTAGTTACCCCCCACTCACACTCACCCCTACACAGTCCCCACCAACCCACTGGTCATCCCAAGATTGTACTATGGCTCCTCACCCCACCCTCTCCCATTATCCTCGATCCTGACTCTCCACTGCCCTCCCCACAAGTTCCCTCTCTCTATTGCACCTTCCCATCTCTCTAGCACATTAAACCATTTTTCACCTTCTGACAGTTCTTCTGGTAAGATAAAGCCATATTTTATTATTTTGGGACATGTTTTATATAACTTTATGTGAGAAATGCATCAGATGCCCACAGTAGCCAGTGTAAGGGCAAGGAATCATAGGTACAGGAAAAAAGCCATAAGCCCTAGACTAAAGTTGAAATTCCTTTTACTGGGCAGCAAAGCTGTTTATGCTAGCCAGGAAACGAGTTAAAGTATCTAAAAGGAGACAAAATCATGATTAAGCCTAACTGGGAGGCCAGCTAGGCCCATTTGTTATGAAAGTACAAGACCTCATAAAAAGTCGAGATGTCTGGGCATCCTTTGTGTTGAGAGGTCTGCAGTGACTTAAGCTCTTTACAAGCTGAATAGGGCTACCATTTATGTAAATAGCTGTATTTTAAGTGTTGAGTAAAGAAGGCCATCTACCAGCAGGGTGCCCTGAAGATCCCAGAACATCTAGATTGAGCTGGCTACATCATGTTGTTTTTTTTTCTTTCTGTGTTCAGAAACTGCATATCTGTTATTGTAATAACATACTGAACTCTGGTTGGGTAACCATAGAAACTGAGATGCTAGCCAGTCACAGGGCAGCCACAATTGACTGGACCTGCCCTCCTGGATCCCTTTAAAACCAGGATACAGTGAGTATCTGAGCCTTTTTCCCTGCCTTTCGCTAAAGCCTCTGCTTTGCCATCTTGCATTTTGGACCTTCTCTACCTGCTATCTTGAACGGAGACAATTTTCTCCTGGTCACGAGAGCCAGGACTTCATCCACCACACTTTTAAGGAAACTTCTGCACTTCAAAATTCCAGTTACGGACTCTAGGTAGACTTTTAACCTCAGAGTTTAAAGTGTAGGTTTCTTATGTATACTTTAATTTTCAGTTTCCTGTAACCAGTCTCCAAGTTATTTTATCTGTTATTTACTGTTTTGTCATTAGTAAAGCCTTTGGCTTATTTAAAAATAATTCTGCCTATGTCGATTGTGTGTGTGTGTGTGTGTGGCTGCCTGGGTCAAGTTGTTAAAATGATACCACACCTGTGTGACTGTTTTAGGCTAAACACTACCAGAGTGAAGTACCCTTAGGGTCTTTGTGATGAAAGGGAGGGAAATACCAAGGGTCTCAGGAGGAGCCTGCGGTGGGATTGGAACCGAGCACTTCATTTCTGGGAAAAGACGCATACTGGGGTGTATAGGGCCCCCAAAGCCTATGGCACACCTGTGGCTTTCTGCTTTGTGGTACAGTGGCTGAATGCGATCTACCCCAGGAACACAGACTTGAGACTGTATCGCCTTGCACAGAGAAAGGGTATCTTCTGTCCCCATTTCCTCCCCAACCCCCAGCACAAGAGGAATTCGCTATGACGCAGAGAGAGGAAATCCTGCCCCATGGGAGTGTACTTGTGACAGATTTGTGAGCAGCGGTGTGATTGAACTGTTTGAACAACCACACACAAAGAGGGCAGAAAATTGGAAAAGGGCAAATTGGTTACAAGATACAATTCCCCACTGTTTTATACTTTTTTTTTTTTTTGCTGAAAGACAGACTAGTGGTAGTGTAGGGAAGAGATTACTTCCAAGAACAGCAGCTACACTGTAGAAGAGCTGAAGCAGCTGTTCCAGGAAAGAGGTTCATTATACTGTTGCAGACTAGAGGAGACCGCAAAACCCTGTGCAGACTAACTTTAACGTGCCTCTGTCCAGCCGAGCTGTAAACTGAATTTATGCCTTGCACTGCAGCTCCCTGGTGTGTTTGGCAATCTTCCTGGATTCAAGTCTCCACTACTCATTCACACTAGTGGGCATAGCGCGGAGGCACTAGGACCAGCAGGAGCCAAAATATTCAGAAGGGCGGTGACGGGATAGCACCACGTGCTGCACTGTGAGACTAGGTCATGCCTGTGTAGGCTATGTCGGCATCGACCTCCAACCGCCTCAGTTCCTTTTCTCCCACCGCTGAGTGCGCACTTGATGTCGACGTTGCATGTCTGCCAGATTCAAAGTTTTCATCTGTCGACAACAGCATTAAGCCGCTCAGTATTCGTTTAAATATTTTAGTATTATTTTCTTATTTTAAGAAGAAAAGAAATTCTCACCTGCCTTAAACGGAGTCGTCCTGAAGGTAGCGGTGACGATAGGAAGATTTAGTTTGAAAGTTGTTATGGCAGAGTGGCTGTGTCTGGTCCACTGCCCTTCGCGAAGGGTGGGGTCCGAGCACAGGCAGTCCTATCTCCGGGGCAGTCGATCGAGGCACAAAACTGGCGGTTCCAGGGATCTGGCTCCACTTGACCTGCGCTCTTCTTCCTACTTGGGGAAGTAGAATCGGTACTGCTGGAGGTTGCCGTCTGATATGGCTGCACGGGATTGTCGATGGTGAGGGCAGTAGGTCTGAACCAACTTTGGTGGGTTCCCTGGCCCTGTACTTAACGTGTCGTGTTCTTCACACGGATTCCATTTCTGTCCTCGGAGTTGGGTGAGAGCGTTTCCTTTGGCCGCTCTTTGGAGCAGGGCTTCGCTTCTGTCCAGTTTTCCTGGCCAGTGTTCCCAGTTCTGGGGACTCGGAACTGCTAGACCGGGCTGGGTCATTTGGGTCAGGATGTGCAAGGTGCCTTCGCCATCATGTCAATCCTTCTCGCTTCTACTCTCCCCTTTTTTCCATGCAGGGACTGGCAGGGTACTGCTTTTCCTTCTCCCTCTTTCTTTGTGGATCTCGCGTCTGCTTGGCATTGCTAGCATTGCCATTGGTGCCACGTGGCTGTGGTGCCATGCCGCACCGTGGATGACGCCGCTGGTGCCGCAGATGGTGGTTGTGGATGGCACCCATGCAATTGGTGCTGCATGGTGCCATGGATGGCACCGCTGGTGCTGTACAGCACCGTGGATGGCGCCATTGGTGTCCATGCCGCAGGCACCTGCGGATGATGCTACTGCCACGGGTGGTGCCAGTCGGTGCTGTCCAGCAAGAACAGGTGGTGGCGCTTTTCCTTTCCACGGATGACTTCTTCCAGAAGTTATTGTGAAGTGTTTTCTGCGCAATGAAGTCCTGTTACATGGAATATTTTCCCTGTATCATAATGGGTGGAGGTCTGTGGGATCCTGTGTTCTTCTGGTGGTTTACCGCTGGTGGAACTCTTGTTCTGTGCTGTTTTGCTAGCAGAATTCTGCATTCCGCTCAGCATTTTTTCGGCTGAAGTGTCAAGCTCCTTGATACCTTTCCTGGTGGCGGAGTCTCTAGTGATTCTGACCTAGACCTCCTTTTGGAGGTTCTTCTAGGATAGAGTGCATCTGGATGAGTCTCCTATCCTACTTGTCGGTGATACAGTGGAGGACTCATCTTAGAGACTGGAGGTAAGTCTTCTCTATCAGTAGAGTCTGTGATGGAAGATCTTTTTCAGTTTTTCCTCAGGATGTGGGGTCCACCATAACATTTCTGGACTTTTTCCGTGTATCAGATACTTCTGCGTCTGTACTCTTTTCAGTCGTCCAGTACAACTGTACCCTGTGGAAGACATTAATTCAATGGTCAGGAGCCTTCTGGACTCCTCTGCACCTTGATAGGGTATATTAGCCCCGGTGATACTGCCCCTTCGGTGGCTTAATCGGCAATGGGTGATTAACATCTCCTCAGCTGCGATTATTGGTCCGGTCCTGGTTTCAGTTTGGATGCTTGGCTCCCCTGCCCCTCGAATGACATCTTCATCATTCTTGTATCAGTGGTCATTTCAAGGTAGAAGCCTGAGAGCCTTGTCAGGCTCTAACTGTTCAAAAATATATAATTTTTTTTTTTTTTAACCATGAGAGAGACTAAGTTGAAAGCTGTTTACAGGTGCGACCTGGGAGCACAAGGAAGTTAAGTGACTTGCTCAGGGTCGCACAGTATGCAAGTGGGGCTGTGGGATTCAAACCCAGGTCTCCAGGTTTGCAGCTCAGAGCCTTAAACCACTGCACTATACTGCCTCCATATATATATATATATATATATATATAGAGAACCGTGCCACTATGAGTACCCCATTTCAGGTTAAAGTGTGAAATTTGGCAGCTTAATAACTTTGCCACAGTATGACAGATTCGCATGAAATTTGGCATGCATGGAGCGGTACCATAGATCTCTGGATCTGCCAGGTTTCGTAATGGTCGGATACAGTTGCAGAGCTACATAGCGCGCGAAGAATGTGGTATTTACACATTTTGCACATTCTTTGCTTCGCATCTACAGGTCGCACGGTCTGCGCAACTGGTCCAAAACCTTCAGGAAAGATGCAGCGGAGTCTCCCCAATGTGCCTTTCGAAAGATTTCGCAAAAAATATTTAACAGTTCAAAAGTTATTCAAAATACAAGTTTCCCACTATAGTCAATGGAAAAGTTAACAAAAAGTTTGACGGTGTCACAAATACAGTTTTGGTGTCGCAAATCTGCCATCTTGTTTTCAGTTGGTGGTCACAGAAATGCCTGGCATTTAAATTTGGGACCCTCTAGGGACTAATTCTTTTGTGTTTACCTAGTCGAGCCCTGAGGATGAGAGCCATGTCTTTTTTTTTGGGGGGTTAAACACCCCAGAAATATGTTTTTAAAATGTTTGGAAACAGTAGTGTCGCACATTCGACACTTTCATGATTTTTTGCGAGGGTGTCTCAAATCACGACACTACTTTGCAACTACTATGCCCGAAAGAATAGGAACTCTTTGCCACTCTGCTGCAAAAGAATGGTTTGGTCTTTTGGGCTGAAATTTGGAGGAAGAAAGCCAAGATCCTACAGATGTGCCTTTTGGTGGTTTGCTGACAAAATATTAGAGGATGCTAAGTTATGGCACTCCGAAGTTGACAATTTTCCTAAGGCTAACATTACGGCATCTGCCGCATTTAGGGCCCATATCTCAAAACGCTTCGAGATACATACGCTTCATCAGAAAATGCTTAGCCTCACTAGGGGCTAGGTGCAAAACTAGCCAGGAAAGTCATAAATAATATGAGGTTTTAATTTTTTCTATGTCGTACAGTTCCTGAGATATAAGCAATTTAGTATTCTCTGAGGCCCATTATTATGCATAAATTCTTTGTATTCACTGTGTTTCTCAATGCAGCTTTTGTGGAACTAAAGAGTGTGCATTTCATTACTATTTACAGTTAGCATTTCCGTAACCGTTAGCGTTACATCTACACCACTGTATCGTTACCCTTCGCATTAGCGCTTGATTGTTACTGTTAACATTTTGCTTCCATTACTGTTTTTGTTTACGTTTCCTTTTGCATCACCGTGTGCATTACCATTTGCATTTCCGCTTTGCGTTTGTGGTAAGCGTCATCATTGCTGTTACCGTCAGCATTTGTGTTTCCAGTTGCATTACCGGGAAAGTGCGCATTACTATTTGTGTTTGCATATGTGCTTGCTTTTGCATTTCTGTTTTCATTAACGTTTGTACTTGTGTCTAATACCATTTGCATTATCGTTAATGTTTGCGTCACCATGTACATTACTGGCTCTTCGTTTGCGTTACTATGACTTCACTATTTATAGTGCACATTCTCAAAAAGAAGGGAAATTCATGGCAAAAAATCTGTTTAATGCATCAGTTATGGTTGTTCCACAGTGACAAGAGAAAATTCGGTGTTGGGGTTGAAAACCCTAACTGTGCATTCCACCACCACCACACACACACGCACACACACATTGCAAGTAGGAGAAGGACCAAGGCCACAACCAGCAGCAGGTAAACAGAAATAGCACACAACTATCTAAACCATGAAACCACACACGCATGCTCCCATTGGGCTGTGGCATGGGGTCGCCACTGCTGTCATCCCAGACATTCCATGCACCGCTAAACACACATTGTCGTATGACACTTTCGTGTTTGCAACAGTATTTTGTGAAAGTATGTCCTAATTACTGCACATCTTTGCCATCATCCTGCAAGCAAACGGTTGGGTCCTTTGGGCTGACATTTGCAGGGTGGCAAGACTTAGTCCCACAGATGTACCTTTTCCTGCTATTGTGCTACAGTTCTTAAGAATTACAAAGTTACACTGTTCCAAAATTGAGCAATTTGCCATAGACCAACATTGTGGTGCCCATGATGCCTTTGCCACCCATATGTTGAAAAGGAGCGGTACACCATTTTCATTACTGCCAGCTTGCTTCACCTTTGTGTGAACTAACAACGAAGAACAACTTTGCAAATAATGTATCATATCTGAAGCTGGTTCTCCACTTCCTATAGTGACACAGGTGTACGCCTCCTGCTGAATGTGTGTGGTTGTGTTGCCTTGGTCCTTCCCCTACTTGCATGTATGTGTGTGTGTGTGGTGGGGTGATGCGGTTAGGGTTTTCAACCCCAACACCAAATTTCCTTGCTTTTGTCACTGTGGAACAACCCTAACTGATGCATTAAATGGAGTTTTTGCCATGAATGTGTATATATCCACACAACAGAGTGTGTTGCCAGAAACAACCCAATACCTTCCTTCTGGATCGGTCCAGGTTCCACCTCAGCTGCCTGAAGCAGTCGTCTGTAGACTACGGTGGAGAGCACCTGACTTCTACTTCTAGGGAAGTCCAATCCAGCGGAGGTATGGGTCATTGCTTTCTCAAGGGAGAGTTTCTCTTAATTCAGAGGTGTTCTCTAGACCTGGCGGCAGCCCAGTCTATTTTTTTCTGTAGACTCTCTTCTCTTGATCAGAGCCTCAGAATAACAGAAGTGACTCCACAGCGAGTCTGAACACAGGTTCCTGCTTCGTTGCTTGCTCCAAGCTCCTTCTCGACCATAAAGGTCAAGTAGGTCCTTGTTCAGAGATGGGTTCTCGGTGTTCATACCTTCACTTCCTGCACACTGGTTCCGTGCCAGTCCTCCGGACTAGACTCTTCGGAAGCAGTTGCTCATCTCTCCCTTTCCCAGGAAGATTTTTTCTATTTAGGGAAGATGTAGTTTCACCTTCCTAGCAGCTCCTTCTCTTAGGAGTCTCCCGAGTTGCCCCAGGGCAAAGGAAACCCTCTGACATGAAGTTACCCACTTTGAGCAGGTGACGAAACTGTTTGTTTTTCATCAGCAAGCAATCTAGGACTTTTTCCCTACTCCCTTTCAGGAAGGCCTGAGCAAGTGCTGCCTCACCACATCAAGGCACTTCAGTCATTATGCAGTCACTTTCAACAAATGGGTCAGCCCGAACTTGGTCCTTTCTGTCCCTCTCGGCAGATCTTCCCCTATCTTACCTCAGAAATCCAGACCCTGTTTTCCTTTCAGAATGCTTCTCCGCAGTGAACACGTTCCTCCTGTACACTTTCCTCTTTTTCCTTAGTTCAGAGACTGCTACTAGAGTTGTAGGCAAACAGGGCAGAATGATTCCTCTTGGAATAAGAAGTGGGTAGGCTCTGGTTTTCCTAGACTAACACAAGAGGCTTCTGAGTCGTGCTTTGGCCTTCCATTGATGGACTAACCCCACCTGGACCTCCGATTACTCACCAAGTAAGGGGTTCAAGTGTTTATTGGACCTGTTGTTCACAGGTCAGCTATACTTGCAGTGGGGCAGCCATCTGCACTTTCTCTGTCTACTTTGAACCAGCAGACTTTGTCTCCGGCTCTTCCAGTTAGTAAACGTTTTTGCCTTACCTCCAGAAGGAAGGAGTGCTCCATTCATTCTTTGATTGTTTCAGTCGTTCTTCACAGAACGAAGGGCTACACTCAACATTTTTGTGTAGCTTCAGCTTCCTCAGTTGGATCACCTTCTTGCCCGAGATGTTTTAGGCTAGTTTAGTAGCATGTCTTCGACACTATTAATTTTTGTCTTAGATCAAATTGAGAGGCGGTTCTCACTGCTCTTCTAGAGTAGTTGTGGCTTCCTGGTGGAGTTTCATTTTGTGTCCATTGCAGTCTTCTGCAAAGTGGTGAGTTGGAGCTCAAGTGCATATCTTTGTAAACACTATGTTCTGGATCTTCTTTCCAGACAGCTCTTTTCTCAGTAGGACAGTCCTTGGATGTTCTTTCTGAATGAGCCCTATCCCTACCGCCCTACTCAGGCGAGGTTGGTTCAGCTTGGCACTCTCCCATTAGTGGTGAATGAGTGGTGGAGACTTGAGTCCAGAAAGGTATGGAAATTACATACTTACCATAATTCTTGATCTTCTTGGAAGCAGTCTCCACCACTCATTCACACGCCCACCCACCATCCCCTAGACTCACTTGTTTTGTTTCTTTGGTCTTCACGGCCTTGTGGTTCCCACTGTGAAGACATTGTTCAATTGACCCTTCTTGAAGGGTCATCTGGACCTTCAGGCCCAGAAGGTTATGATAAGTTATTTTTACTAGTTATGCTGCACCTCCTTGATCAAAAGGTACTGAGGCAGTTGAGAGTCCACGCTGAGATAGCCTACACAGGCGTGAGCTAGTCTTGCAGTGCAAGCATCGTGGGCTATCCTGGCCCTTCTGAAAATGTTTGCTCCCACTGGGTTCTAGTACCTCCGGCGCTATCCCCATTAGTGCGAATGAATGGTGGAGACTGCTACCAAGAAGATCAAGAATTATGGTAAGTACTTAATTTCCATTTTCTGTGTGCACTGCAATCTCTGAGTTAACGGCACTTTTTCTGATTTAATTGTATGCTGCTAGTCTGTTTATCTGTGAGAGACACTGAAGTCAAAATTAAAAATAATTTCATTTAAGTGCTACTGTATTTTCTGTTGTGCATTTAGTAATTACCTGTATTTTCTGATGATTTTATGATTAATAAGGGATGGATTTGGCCAGCCGGTGGTGTAAAGGTTGAGGTGCTGGGCGCACACCTTGTGCCACACCGGCGACCCACATTCAGGAACAAGCCGGGTCGCTGGGGGTCAGCAAGTGGGGAAGAGATCGAGTATCCATAGGACTGCTCTCTCTTCCCGGGAGGGTAGGGAGAAACCATCGCTCCTGGAGTGGCCTCTGGTGGAAATCGGCGCCCAGCATGGCGGGCGAGGGGTGAACATGGGTGAACTGCAGCTCGATGTCTTTGCTACGCCACAATCCAAGGGGAATGACAACAGAAACAGTCGAAAATACCCCTCTGACTCCCGTGAGATGATGGAGGCCCCAGTGGAGCGCCCACATCCTCACGCGCCCAGGGCCGACCCGCACCAAGGTCAGTCCTTTACATTCAGCTACAAGAGGGCAGCTCCAGACCCAGAGGTGATCTGGGATTGGACTTGCTGCTGTCGCCTGGGGGAATGTGAGAGTTCAGGCCGAGCAGAGGCACATCCAAGAGGGCACTGCCGAAGGATTCCTGGGAGGTCCAGGAGATAAAGTTAAAAAATAAGGGACAGATTTAAACTCTTAGAATGTACTGACTTACTGTTCATCAATTAACTGTTTAAGGAATAATTTAGGGGCGGACCTACCTACAGAGAGCAATATGGACAGGTAAATCTAGAGCTCTGGCTTAATCCGTCAATATCTCCTCCATCCCACATTATACTCGTGATTCTTCGATACTACTATAGAGAAGTGAAAGGTCCAGATGTCTACATCTACCAAACCTGCAAAAACAGGCAAAACTACTTTTAACGAGTCAAGAAGCCAGGCATCTGGGAGAGGCCTACCAACCTCCCCCCTCCAGAGAAGCATCGCAACTCGCCAAAGAAATCCCCAACTCATTCAACCGAACAGCATCGAGTAGAATCTGGTAGGAGATGGCAGATAATTACCAAGCAATAAAACAACTAATACAGGACCTTAAGCATGACTTGGGGACTCGATGGAAATGGGGTTCAAAATGTTACCTCTCAGCTGCAGCATTTACAACAGACTGTTAATACAGTCTCAGAAACAGTCGATACCCATGAGAACTGTTTGGGCGAACTGGAGGCCGTTAAGCTCCCAGCAAGATGCAAGACATATAATCAGTATAGACCTACAAAATGCACTTAAAGAGATAGAGATGCTCAAACAAAATATTGACCATAAGAATCAGGAGAGGTGTAACGTTAGAATCATTGGCCTACCTGAATCTGTGGAGGCACGATCAGTCCACATATCTTCAAACATGGTTGAGGCAGTCCCACAGCTTCCACCGACATCCAGTTGGAAATCCAGAGGGCACATAAGGTCCTGGGCTTAACCTGCTCGGATCAGAGGCCCTGGCATATAATTAAATTCCCACGCTATCAAGACCGCAGAATGTCCTAGAAGCCACACCCAAACATGGGCCCTTGATGATGCAGCAGTCCTGTGAGCATATTCCCAGACTACTTTTACTGCCTTCAGCAGCAGAGACAAGCTGTATGCTGCGGTCAAGAGATGGCTTCATGCACTGCAATGCCAGTTCTCACTGTGTGTCCGGCTCAACTGATAGTGTGACCTCAAGGAGCGAGTCAACATTCCTTTTCATCACCGGAGGCAGCTTTGGAGTTTGTGAAGAGCCTTGAGGAGGAGGAGACAAGACGGGAGAAGGCCAGGGTGACTAATTTTGGGTTTTGGGACTGCAGATTGCAGGTACTTTTATCGAGAACCGAGACCCTAAATATAGGGCCGCAAAGTCCATTTACAGAAGAAAGGGTTCTGAAAGAACTAATAAAATTGAAGGTGGACAAAGCAATGGGGCCTGATGGGATTCACCCAAGAATTCTAAAAGAACTAAGGGTAGAACTAGTGACATTGCTGACTACTCTCTTAACAAATCATGGGAGGATGGGGTGGTACCGAGGACTGGAGGAGGGCAGATGTGATTCCTCTTCACAAAAGTGGGAGCAGGACAGAGGCAGGAAACTACAGACCAGTTAGTTTGACCTCAGTGGTGGGGAAAATGATGGAATCACTTCTGAAGGAAAGAATTGTTGAGTACCTAGAGGCCAGTGGGGCACAGGACCCAAGGCAGCATGGATTCACGATGGGAAGGTCATGTCAGATGAATCTAATAGATTTCTTTGACTGGGTGACCAAAGTAGTAGACCAGGGAGGGGCTGTGGACATGGCCTACCTAGATTTTAGCAAGGCATTTGATACAGTCCACACAAAAGATTAATACACAAGATAGCCAGACTTGGAATGGGTCCCAAGGTGGTAGCCTGGATAAAAAATTGGCTAGACAACAGGACGCAAAGGGTAGTAGTAAATGGAGTACACAGTGAAGAAAGGAGGGTTACTAGCGGGGTACCGCAGGGTTCAGTACTGGGACCGGTCCTTTTAATGTCTTTATAAGTGACATTGCAGAGGAACTGGAAGGAAAATATGTCTCTCTGCAGATGACACAAAGATCTGCAACAGGGTTGATACACAAGATGGAGTGGAAAGGATGAGAAGGGACTTGGCAAGGTTGGAGGAATGGTCAAATGTATGGCAGCTCATATTCAATGCAAAGAAGTGCAAGGTAATGCACATGGGAAAAAAAACCAGGGAAGCGTACACAATGTGGGGTGAGATACTGACAACAGTAAAATAGAAAGGGACCTGGGGTAATTATATCAGATGTCCTAAAGGTGGGCAAGCAATGTGAGAAGGCAGTAAGGAAGGCTGGGGGATACTGGGATGCATAGGAAGAGGCATCAATAGTAGAAAACAGGAAGTTGTTATCCTCTGTACAGACAGTTGGTGAGACCCCATCTGGAGTACTGTGTGCAGTTCTGGAGACCCCATCTCTGCAAAGACATAGACAGAGTGGAGGCTGTCCAAAGGAGGCGCAAAATGGTGCAGGGTCTGCACCAGAAGACATATGAAGAAAGACTAAAGGAGCTTAACCCTTAGGCTGCCGACAGAATTAGAACGATAGAATTTTGGACTGATATCAGTCCGTGGCACAACAAGGGTTAATATGTATACTCTTGGGGAAAGAAGGAGAGAGGGACATGATAGAAACTTTCAAGTACCTCAAGGAATTAACAAAGTCCAAGGCGTAGCATCTTCCAAAAAAGAGATGTGCAAGAACAAGGGGCATAATTTGAAGATAGAGGGGGCTCAGGGGTAATGTGAGGAAGTATTTTCACTGAGAGAGGGTTGTGGATGCATGGAACAGCCTCCTGAGGAGGTCGTGGAGTCAAGAACAGTGGGGACTTCAAGAATGCATGGGACAGGCATAAGGCAGTCCTAAGGCGGGTAAGAGGAAGTAAGCTGTTGGTTAACTAGGATCTGCAGATTATCTGTTAGGAAAATGGGCAGACTAGGTGGGCCAAGCGGTCCTTATCTGCCGTCAAATTCTCTGTTTCTAAAGCTGGCTGGGGTAGTACAAATGTTTGGGGATCCACAACACTGTTTTGGTTTCCTATGGTGGCTGGATCCAGAAGCTCCTAATACAGCTCACACAGAAGCCTTGTTTTGTTTGCTCAGTCTATGAGAAGAGGATCTGATTATCAAGGACATAAATGGACCAAAGATATAAAATGAGACAGTATGGTAGAATTTATTTGGACCTTAATGTTGCTGTTACAATTTACACTTTATTTTATTCAGGGACAAATAACGGGAATGTGTGTTTCATTATATTGAAATGGGAGATGGGATCAGTTGCTTTATACAATGGTCCAATGTTGTAAAACTGCTCCCTCCCAGCGCTCTAGGAATTTTCAACGGATGGAATAAGGTGGATGTGGTTTTGGAAAAGAAAGAATTGGATCTTACCTGAGATACAGCTCTTGCAGCAGGTAACACCATTAGGACTGAAGCCGGCAGGCGTCAGGACCCCGCGAATCTTCTAGCTAGCAGTCTTCAGCAGGGACCGCCCCTCCGGCGTCAGTCCGCCCCGGACGCCAGGCGTGGTACATAAGGAGGCGGTCCCCAGAATCCCCAGTTCTTTCCTACCATCGACTTGCATGTCTGACCCTTCGGTCCGTTTCTAGCGTGACGCCTGGTAAAGTTCTTCCGCTCAGAAAAAGTTTGTTTTTTCTTCAAAGTTGCTGTCTGATGTCCTCTCAAACTCCGTGGAAGGCCATCCATCAAAGTGCGCCTGGGAAGCAAATCCCTTTTAAAGACCCGCATTCGCCCAAGTCCGGTGCCTAGGCTCAGATCACAACACTGGCCTGTACCTTCTGCCAGGGATTCAATAGTCGGACCTGGATCCGTCGCCAGAAGGCCCTGCAAGCGTTCCTGCTCGAGGAAAAGTTAAGGCCATGGATTCAGCCTCCAAGGGGAATCTCAGAAAAGCCCAGAGACACCTTGAAAGCATAGGGAAAGGATGAGATCAAAGTCCCCTTCTAGGGCCTCCGACTCAGAGTCTCGCCCCGGTCCAACTGCCCCTCTCCCGCTCCTCAGCCTCCCCTGCTGTGGTGAAGACTTCTTCAGGTTCTTCCTCTCTTCCTCAGGCCAAGACCTCCAGGCCCTCCTCTTCTTCGGCTTCCAAGGCCTTGCTGAGGTCAGGGGACCGCCACCACCACCACAAGTCCAGTTCCCATCATCCGGACCCCGACGCCCGGTCAGTCTCCTTGCCCCCTCCCCAGCAGAAGACCAAAGAGCTGACTTCACTCAAGAGGCGCCAGATCTGACGGCCTCCCGACGCCAGCCAAGCACCACCGGTCCCGAGAACCGACAACCGCCAGACACCCGCCGCCGGTTAGGCCTTTTGCCACCACGACACAGGCCGGGGACTGACGTCTGCTCCAGTAGAGAGGAGAACCCCACGCCTCGACCCATTATCGCCAGGAGGCGCCACGAGGAGGAGAGCTGACCCAGCCCGAGGACCAAACGGGCGAACCTCGATCCTGTCGCACCCCCCAGGGAACCCTCCCTGAACCTGAGACCCTGGAGAGCTGACGCCGAACCAGATGACCGACCACCGGCGCCCGGTCCGTCAGTCGGGCCTCAGCATTTCAGAGTTTAAGGAGCTGTTCACCTACTGGTGGGATACCATAAAGAAGGATGTGGTTCCCACCTCCTCCTCTTCCTCCTCCTCCACCTGCGACTCCATCGGCCCCAGCGACCCCCACTCCATCCGGGGCTGCAGGCCGAGTACCTTCCCCTGGGAGCTCGCGGAACCTCCTAGGGGTAGACCAGACAAGAGGAGACCTCCGTCCAGATCGCCTTCAGGGTCACCTAGCCCCAAGAGACCCAGAAGACGCCCGTCGCCTTCGACGGAGGACATGGGATCGGACTTCTCGGATGGATCCAGATCCCCTCTCCAATCAGCATCCTTCTCTGGACCCATGTGAGCTCCCAAGATCTCCTCCGGATGACCCATCATTCTCGGAGATTATGAGGCATATCCAGGAGAACATGGGCTGGGGCATAGAGGAACTCGACCCCGAGAGACTACGCCTTGCCAGATATCTTGCGCAAAAGATCCAAAGCCTGTGGTGGTGCCACCCTTGGTGGACACCGTGGACATCACCAAGGCAGCGTGAAACATCCACACTCGCTCCCGGCGATGCGAAGGCTGACCACCTGTACAAGGCCCAGGGAGGACCAGTACTTGGCATCACATCCTCTGGCCGATTCTTTGGTCATTACAGCCTCACATGACTGGTCCCAGAGGCCGCAACATTTGAGCACCTTGCCACCGGACCCAGAGTCCAAACAGCTGGACGCTATGGGCTGGCGACGATGCATCCGCTACCTGCGCTGCTAGGTCCTTCAACTACTTAACCCATATGGTCCAGTTTCAGAATGCCTTGTGGGAGCAGGGACTGGATCTGGCGGAAAAGATGCCAGAAGGAGGAGTTGCTGCAACTCCTTCAAGCGGGTTCGGACGTGGGAACCCAGGTGCTGCGAGGCAGCGTCTGATTCAGCGGACTCCTCGGCCAGAGCGGCAGCCTCAGGCATATGCCTCCGGAGACACTCTTGGCTCTATGTCTCTGGATTTACCCGGATGTCCAGAAGAACATTCTGGACGCCTGTTCCATGGAGAAGTTCTTTTGGTGAGTCCTTGGAGAAGGTCCTCACCAAACTTCAAGAGGCCGGAAGGCAGTGTGGTCTGTCCAAGCCGTGTACAGACCCAAGCTTAGTTCCTTTCGTAGGAACCAAAGCCGTTTCAAGGCCGGATGCAGAGACAGCAGTCCCAAGACTGCCCGCAACAGAGGGGCTCCTTCTCCCGCAGAGCCCAGGGAAGTCGTCCGCTGGGCAAGCCAACGCCCTGCAAAGTCGGCCCAGCCTGCAGCACTCTCAGCCACCACAGCATGACTCCTTCCAGCCCGCCCCCTCAGGATCAACGGGACACCAAGGGCAGGGGTCGACATGGACCACCTGCCAGGGTAGCAGTCCATAACCACCAACAGGTGGATTCTTCAATTGGTCAAACAAGGCCACTTTATAGAATTCGTGGACAAGCCACCCACAAGGCCTCCTCTGCTCTCCCGCTACTCGGGTCAGCACAGATCACTCATCAGGCAAGAGGTACGCACTCCTGCAAAAGGGAGCGGTGGAGTACGTCCCGGAGAACCAGAAAGGATCTGGATACTATTCTCACTTCTTTCTGGTTCCAAAGAAAATGGGGACCTCCGTCCAATTCTGGACCTCAGCGACCTCAACATGTCTGTCGCCTACAAACGTTTTTGCATGGTGACCCTCCAGGACTCATTCCCATGCTGAAAAAGGACGCCTTCTTAGCGTCCCTGGACATGCAGGCGCCTACCTGCACATCCCAGTAGCTCAAGCGCACAGGAGGTTCCGCGCTCGAGTTCTCGCCACCACTTTCAGTTCCGGGCTCTTCCGCTCGGACTGTCATTGGCCCCAGGGTCTTTACCAAGTGTATGGCAGTCGTGACAGCATCTCTAAGGAGACAGAGCCACCATGTGTTCCCGTACCTGGACAACTGGCTTTATGGCCGCCTCCAAAGAGGTGCTGTTGCTGGCTATTCAGAACACCCAGGATCTGTTTCAGTCTCTGGGCATTCTTATCAACTACGAGAAGTCTCTTCTCGTACCATCCCAGAAGCTGCAGTTCATAGGCGCAGTTCTGGACACCATCCAAGGGAAAGCCTTTCTTCCCGATAAAGAGCTGAACACATCAGATCCCTCATCAGGGATCTCTCGGCGAAGAAGACTGCCCCGCCAGGTTGGTTCTTTGCTTGCTCAGACACATGGCTGCGGCCATTCCAACCATCCTTTGGCAAGGCTCCACATGCGGGTACCTCAGTGGATGCTCAAGGTGCAGTGGGACCAAAGGCAAGACCATGCAGCATCCAGTCAGAATCACGAATGCCGTGATTCGAGACTGGCAATGGTGGCTAGACCCAGGACACTCTCTGCGGGTGTCCGTTTACAGCGCCCGTCCCGGAGGCAATCCTCTCCACAGACGCCTCAGGGCTGGGGTGGGGGCGCACCTGAATGGGGTGAGGTCCCAGGGAACGTGGACCCCTCAGGAAGCCCACCTCCACATCAACGTTCTGGAGATGAGGCGGTTCTTTATGCCCTGCAGGCCTTTCAGTCAGAAATCCCGTCGAGTACTCTTCTGCTTCAGACAGACAATACGGCGGTGATGTATTACCTCAACAAACAAGGAGGCACACACTCTTACCCCTTTGCAGGGAAACTGAGAGTGTGGGATTGGGTAATCCGACATGGCGCGAGCCTGATTGCAGTTCACGCTCCCAGCGTGGACAACACAATCGCAGACGGCCTGAGTCATTCCCAGGCCAGAGTCCACGAATGGGAACCCTCCAAGAGGTAGCGGAGGATCTGTTTCTTCGATGGGGAACTCCAGAGTTGGACTTGTTCGCCTCCCCATCCAGCGCAAAACTGCCCAATTTTGCGCTCTAGATCTAGGGCCTGGTGTTTTCTGGTGAGATCGTTGTCCCTCTCCTGGGTGGATAGATTCCTCTCGCTTTCCTCCCTTCCCATTGATCCAGAGGTTCTTCTCAAACCACGAGGAGCATGCAACAATGATCCTGGTAGCGCCTTTCTGGGCCAGGCAGATCTGGTTCCCAATGCTGACGCAATGTCCCGGGAACCTCCACTCCGTTGCCTTTCAGCTCCCATCTACTGTCTCAGGAGGAGGGTTCTCTAGTCCACCCAGACTTACGCTCACTGAACCTGCATGCATGGCTCCTCGAGACTTAGCCAGTATGTGACACGGGTCTGCAAGAGGTGGCGGAAGTTCTTCATGCCAGAAAGCCGGCAACGCATGTGACGACGCCATGAAATGGCACCGATTTTGCTTGTGGTCACAGGCACGCCTCCTCCCTTAGAATGCCCAGTAAAATTGGTTCTGGAATACCTGCTTTCCTCTTCCACTCGGGTCTCGCCTACTCCTCTATTAAAGTTCACCTCTGTGCGATCTCGGCCTACCACTTCCCAGTAGGTCAGCGCACAGTGGCACAACTTCGATGCCTCTCGGGACTTTCTGAGAGGGGTGTTACACCATAGGCCACCCATCAAGGATCCCGTCCCTCCTTGGGACCTACTCTTCATCCTGGAACAACTCACGCTTCCCCTTTGAACCTGCCGCAGATTAGAGCCTGCTTTCTGTCTGGAAAACATTACTTTTAGTTGCTGTCACATCAGCAAGGAGAATTTCTGAGCTTCATGCTCTCATGTGTAAGGAACCTTATTTAATTTTCCACCAGGACAGAGTGTCTTTGAGGACGAATCCTAAATTCCTGCCTAAGGTGGTCTTTGCCCTTACTCTTAACCAGAACATTGATCTGCCTGTGTACTTTCCCAAGTACTCTAATAGAGAGAGGCATTGCTTCACACCCTGGATGTTCACCGCTCCTTAAGGTACTACCTGAACAGGACTAAACAGCTCCGCATGTCGGAGCAGCTGTTTGTATCCTTCGCTGAGAGGATGCTGGGCCAACCAGTCTCAAAGCAGACCCTTTCTCGCTGGCTTGTCCAGTGTATTTCCTTTGCACCAACAATAAACAGAAGCCCTTCCGGGCACAGTCCGGGGCCACTCGACAAGGGGGTGGCTACCTCCTTTGCAGCACTGCCAATGTCTCCACCTCGCCATTTGTGCCGCAGCTACTTGGAGCTCAGTGCACACATTTATTAGGCACTATAGCCTGGATATTACATCATGGCGGAGAGCGGTTTCGGCTTTGCTGTTCTACAGGGTCTCCTGTCCTAGAGTCAGGACTTGCTCAAGATCTCTCCTATTTGCCTCCTCTCAGAATGCTTGAGGCGCTATTGCTTGGGAATCAGTCCTAATGGTGTTACCTGCTGCAAGAGCTGTATCTCAAGTAAGATAGTACAGTTACGTAAGAACTTACCGTAACAGTAGATCTTCGAGAACCGCTCTTGCAGCAGGTACCTTCCCGCCTACCATTCCCCTTGGAGGAGGTGACGGCCTACCAGGCCTTGGCAGGAGCTAATGCTCTTTCTTCCTTTTCTTCTGATGGCGGATCCTCGGTCTCTCCTTCTGATGTCATCCTGCGGCCGGGAGTCTCCAGCGGAGAACTGGGGATTCTGGGACTGCCTCCTTATGTACTACGCCTGACGCCGGGGCGGACCGGACGCGGAGGCGGTCCCCGCTGAAGACTGCTAGCTAGAAGATTTATGTGGGGTCCTGACGCCTGCCGGCTTCAGTCCTAATGGTGTTACCTGCTGCAAGAGCTGTTCTCGAAGATCTACTGTTATGGTTAAGTTCTTACGTAATCTATATATCCTTCATGTCTACTTAAAATGGTCATCAGAGCCATATTGTACAATATGTGTTAAGCCTTTCGTAGGAGCTCGCCCTCCCATTTCAGGTTCAGCTGGGGACAGGGACCCTGGTGGAGGACCTCTTGGAATGAAATAATATAATGCAATTTTTGGAGTGTGGGGGGCGAATAATGTTTCTCAACTATGATTTTATTTATGCTTTATCTCCTGTTACATTACCTTTAATATTCACTTAGTTGGATTGGAGGGAGGTATCGTCCTCCCATATAATTAATAAACAAAGGGGGACAACAGTGGATTAATAGCGCAGTCCAGAAAAGTGGAATGTATAGTCTTGGGGGGTGAAGAGGGAAAACTTGGAAGAAGAGCTGTTTGGTTGTGTGTACATCCTCTCCCATTGGAGGGCTTTATAGAAGTTGGGTAGGGATGTTATTGTTGACAAAGGGGAACAGTTAGGGATGTTTTATTGACAGTTTTAAAAATGCACAGTGAAATTTGAAGTTCTGAATTTACAATTGAGGATAAAATATGGTAAAATGGAGGTTGTATGGACAGGATAAATTTTCTGTAATGGAATGTAAATGGACTCAAAATGTTTTTAAGAGGAAAAAGGTGTGGTCTTAATTAAGAAACTGAGAGAGATGATATATGCTTACAGGAGATCCATATGGATAAACAAGAGTCACTGAAACTGGCGGAGTCCTGGGGGTTCCTTTTGGTATCCCAGTTTACATCAAAGGTGAGGGGTAGCTATCTGGATTCGTCAGACTTTCCTCATAAGGTCCATTCTGTCCTCTCGGACCCACAGGCTAGATATATTCTGGTGGAGGTAAGGTTGGAGCTAAGAGGCTAAAGGTGGTATCGGTGTATGGATCAACTTTGGCTCCCCAGACTTTTTACCTCGACTAGGGGAGCTTTGGGCCCATGTCCCGATAATATTATCTTGACGGAGATTTCATCATGTACTGAGATCCTAATTTGGACCATTCAGAAGGGAAATTGGGCCCCTCGTAGCACAGCGCCCTTAAGAACTTGGTGAGAGTCAGAATCGTTGGGAGGCCTGGAGACATTGTCATCCGGGGACTGGGAATATTCTTTTACTTCCATGCTCACAAGGTGTATAACAGATTGGACTATGTAGCCCTTCCTCGGGAATGGTGGTAGAGATAACAGAAGTCTCGTATGGTCCAATGACAATAGCAGATCATGCCCCACTTAAGATTATCCTTAGCATGCCAGATAGTTATCCAGCAGAGGCCCAGTGGACGATGGATCCAGCCCTCCTAGTGGATCCCCATTACCTGGCCCAGAATAAAGAAAGGCTAGAGGAGTATATACGGTTGAATCCCCAGAAGACACTAGCACAGGTAATGTATAGGAATGTCTCGGGGTTTATGTTGGGGGGAACTATTTCCTATGCTGCATTTAAAAAAAAAAAGACATTGAGCAGGGAGGAGGCAGTCCTGGAGGGAAGATATAGTGAATTTGGAATAACAGAATATGATAGCCCATTCTTCCCAGGTATCCAAAACACTTAAAAAGCTAAGGACAGCTAGTTATCATCCAGAAGACTAGAGTGAAATTTGTTAATTACAAAATCGCACTCATACTTTGAAGGAGATAAAGGGGAAAGTGGTTGGCGAGCCTGATTAAGGGAAGAGCGGAGAGGTCTATTCTTTCACTGGAAAGTGTACCAGGGGCATTACGTATAACCAACAAGAAATTAATAATGCCTTTAAAGAATTTTATTCCCCTATATACAACTGAATTCCCAGCGAGAGCGAATGTAGACTCATTCTTGGACACTGTCCAACTGCCCTCCCTGCCCTTCTGAGATGATGGAGATGGATTCACCAGTCTTGTTATCTGAGGTAAGGAGTGCGATATGGAAGGCTAACAAGGGTAAGGCTCCAGAATCCAATGATATTCTAGTAGAATTTTATAAACTTATGGGGATACTGTGGGCCCCTTTGTACTGGATGATCAAGGAAACCCTGGATACGGGCACTCCCCTTCCCTCTGTATGGCTACAATTACTGTTCTACAAAACCTGGAAAGATCCCACTAAGTGTGGATCATATCGCCCAATTTCTCTGCTCTACTCTGATAACAAGGTAATAGCTAAGATATTGGCATCCAGATTGGAATAATGCCTTCCAAAATTAATACACTCGGATCAAAGGGGATTCGTGAAAGGCAGATAGGCTAAACATAATTTGAGGAGAACAATAAATATGCACCAGTGGCGGGGAAAGGAGAGGGGACTACTAGTATTAGATGCAGAAAAAACCTTTGATCGTGTCGAATTGCCATTTATGATGGCAGTTTTGCATAAATTCGGGATTGAGGAGGGTATCTTGGGTTGGATACAGGCTTTTATAAGAACCCACAGGCTCAGATATTGATGAACAACATCATTTCACCCTCCTTTACCCTCACCCGAGGAACGAGACAGGTGTCACCTATCCCTCTGCTTTATGTCCTCACCATCAAAGCATTAGCTGGGGCTATCAGACAGGAGATGTCAATGGAGGGATTATTTTGGGAAGGGAAAATAATGTGATATCCCTTTTCGCTGGATGATGTCCTCTTTTCTAAGGAATCTTGATAAGGCACTCCCAGCCCTAATTAATATTTTTAGAGTATATGGACCAATATCAGGCCATAAGATAAACTGGTCAAAGTGTAAATGGATGCCCATGGGAAAGAGTAAAACTCCATAGCTCTGGGTTCAGTAGTGGTGCTTCCTTCCCTCAAATATTTAGGAGTATTAACAACAGCCAAGTTATCTAATATGGCTAAATCCAATCTTATCCGCTGATTAAAAAATAAAAGAACAATGCATTAACTGGAGGCCCTACCTTTGACACTAATTGGATAAGTCAACTTAGTGAAAATGAATATCCTACCACAATTCCTATATATATTTCAGTCACTTCCAATAGGTATACCGAATAAATATATTAAAGCACTAGAAGGTGCCATAACTCAGTTAATATGGCAAGAAACGCTCCCAAAGGATAAAAAAAGATACTTTGGCTACCGGTGGGTAGGGGAGGTTTAAGACTACTGAGTGTTAAGTACTATTATATGGCTGCACACTTGACATATACAAGACTTGGTGGGAGAGAGGCTTCACGCCTGGGGTGGGTAGACATGGAGAATTCAATATCAGGTTTGTTATACAATAGTATAATGGTAGGGTATCTCTATGATGGATCTTTTGATAGATTGGCTAATCCATGCTCCAACACTACATTTAAGGTTTGGAGGAGGTGCATCATATTCTCCAGTACCCCACTCATTCTCCCTGGACACTGAGTTGGGAGTTGTATTGAAAGGACGAGCTGGCATATTGATTAGGAGTACCAGACACTCAAAGTTTGGAAGAAAAAGGCCTATATATGGTGGGTCAGATATGGGAGGAAGGGAGGCTATCCCATTTAGAGTATTAATACAAAATTCAATATTGGTGTCTCACATTTCTTTCTGTGGGCTAGGATTCAGAACAAGTTGAGAGCTAGATGGGCCCGTGGTGGTGGTTTCTCTTGTTCTCCTTAGAAGAGCTATTTATAGGCCGAAAAGATGATAAAACCTTTAAACCACTGAGAAATAGTTATATATTACTATTGGGAGTGCTTAGGACCCACTGGGGAAGCTGGTTTCCAAATGGGAACAAGATATGTTGCCAGATGGGCTTACAGGAGGCGATTTGCTGAGTATTCTTAGAAATCTTCTAAAAGGATCAATTAACAATAAGCTCTGAGCCATCCAGTACAATATCTTTACTCGAGCATATTTCACTCCAGAACTAGAAAAAAAATAGACACAAGTGCCTCTGAGATGTGCCCAAATGTGAAGTACATGTTGGTACCTTTTTTCATATGTTATAGGAATGTCTGAGGATCCAGACTTTCTGGAAAGGCACAGTAGCTCTCCTATCACAAATTCTGGGTTATCCGTGGGGATGGATCTTATTGAAAATATTCTGGGGCTACTAAGAGTATAGGGCAGAAAATAGACCACATTTGAGTTTAAACAGATTGGGAATCACAGTGGCCCTCTGTAGTATTGTGAGGTACTGGATGGCTAGGGACAGTGGTGCAAGTGGTAGACAAGATATACAGGAACTCAGGCATTGGCAAATATGAAATGCAGAATAAGGATCCTCAATCAGAAGGGTAGCAATGTCATAACACATCTATCTGTTTAGACACTAGTAGATTCAGTTAGAATATTGAAGTATTTTAGGAAAATAGCATTGTTGTACAAGTCACATGTTATGGAAACACTGATTTCAGGTCACAGGCCCAGAAACTGTCATTATGTTGCTGGTTTAACAAGCATTTGTCAATGCCGAATGTTTGCTTATTGGCATTGGTAGTGTAGAAGTTACAGAGCTGCATAATAGAATGGCAGCGAAGTATTGAACTGAAGCCAACCCCACCACCCTGCAGAGTGACAGGCATTGGGGTGTGCCTTTGGGTCGTCCAGGCGTAACGACCACGCCTTTCACCACCCCTACCCTGCAGACACTGACAAGTGTCACGGTGTGCCTGGGGTCTTTGGCCTTATGCGCACCCCATTCCATCAGGAAATACGGTGAGATGGGTGCGGTATAGGAGAATGGGGTGAAGTTTGGGCCGAAGAGTCCGAGGCACACCTTGATGCCTCTCACTGGCTGCAAGGTGTGGGTGGGGTGGAATGGTATGAGCATGACAGGCAAGAATCCCAAGTCACACCCCTGATGCCTGTCATTCTCTACAGGGTGGGGGCGTTATGGTCGGAAACCCTACGCCTCAGGCATTCGTTGGTATTTTCACTCCAAATTTTCAACATGGTTTTATGTGACCCACCTCATGAACAGTGGCAATATCAGTTTGTTAGCGAAAACTGCTTTTGCACAGCGACTATGGCATTTGGCACCACAGGTGCAAAACACATTCTGAACAGGATGTGAAAAATGACAAGCGGTACTGTTCATGGGGAGGTGTAAAAATGGCAATGTTGAAAATCTGCTAGTAATCTTAAAAAACTGGTGAAGTCACGAGCATGCATAGAAACTGTGCAGCACACCCGTAATGTAACTAGTCTGGGATTTTTACAGCAGATTGTCAACACAGGCATTTTGGGACCTCCGATCATGAACAGTGTCAGTGTGATTTTCTTTATCTGTCCCGAACAATGATTTCCCACAGCGACACATTTCTGTGCTGAAAGTGTGAAAACACATTTCGCCATGTTATGGAAAATGACAGCTGTACTGTTCATAACGAGGTGTGGAAAAATGCCACTGGTGAAAATCTGGACTGAAAATATTACAAATTCATGAACTTACAGCGTGCGTGGAAACTGTGCAATGCTCACTCGTAACACAGTCATTTTATGGAGTTTTGTCACCAAATTTTCAACATAGCTATTTTAAGACCTCTGCTCATGACCATTGTCACTGTGATTTTCTTAATCTGTCCCAAACATTGTTTTCGCTTACCGACTGTACCATTGTGCGCTACATATGCGAAACACATTTGAGGCGAGATGTGAAAAATGGTAGCTGTACTGCTCATAAGGAAGTGCGGTAAAATGGCACTGTTGAAAATCTGGTGTCAAAATATTACAAATTCGCAAACTTGCCAGCGTGCGTGGGAACTGTGCAACGTGCATTCCTATACCAGTCATTTTGGGGAATTATTTCACCAAATTTTCAACATAACCATTTAACACCTCTGCTCATGACCAGTGTCACTGTGATTTCTTAACATGTCCCATCACGTTGATTGCAGCACACTGACTGCGCCGTTATGCTTCATGAAATAAGCTCTGCGTTAATAGGCGAATGTAAAAAATGACAACTGTACTGCTCATAAGGAGGTGTGGTAAAATGACAATGTTGAACATCTGGAGTAAAATATTGAAATTTTGCAAACTTACGAGCGTGCATAGGAACTCTGCAAGCACACTCGTAAAACAGTCATTTGTAGGAATTTTTCACCAAATTTTCAACATAGCCATTTAAGACCTCTACTCATGAACAGTGTCACTGTGACTTTCTTAATGTGTCCCGTACATTGATTTAGCACACCGACTAGCGTTATGCGCTACATGGGCTGAAACACATTTGGTGAGATGTGACAAATGACAGTTGTATTGCTCATAAGGAGGTGTGGTAAAATGGCAATGTTGAAATCTGGAATAAAAATATTGAAATTTCGCAAACTTAACTAGCGTGCATAGGAACTGCAACGCATGCTCGTAAAGCTTTTGATACCGCTTCCCACCCAAAGCTCATCGCAAAATGCAAGATGCTGGCCTATCAAATCAAGCCATCAGGTGGTTCCATGACTACCTCACTGGTAGAGTGCAATCAGTCAAAATTGGCACTCAAGTATCCCCAGCTCCCAGTCACAATGGGGTCCCCAGAGTCCGTCCTGGGCCCAGTTCTTTCTCAGTATTCCTAAATGACCTCCCGCAATCCTGCCCTAACTCAGCTATTCAAATGTATGCGGACGACACAGTCCTGTACGCCTCCGGCCTCAGCGGAGACTCTAAAATCTACCCTTCAACAAGACTTCAACGCTGTCCAAACTTGGCTAAGTTCTAATCAACTCGTCCTAAATGCCAAAAGACCATATCCATAACCTTGCACACAACACAGACTCTCCAGGATAGCAGCTGTACCCTCCTTCCAGACACTGGACGGTACCACCTTGAAGCCTGCACCTCCTTTAAATACCTGGGAGTATGGCTGGATCATCACTTGGACTTCTCTGTCCACATAGACTCCTCCAGAAAAAACTGTACCCAAAACTAGGTGCCCTTTACGCAACAAAGGGTGCCTAACCACCCCTGTCGGGAGAGCTCTTACACAAATGATTCTCCTATTTTCGACTATGGCGATGTGGTTCACGGAGCAGCCTCTCCATCCACCCTAGCAAACTTGGACCCCTTTTCCACTTCTTCTGCCGCCTCATCCTAGAATGCCCCCCTACCACCCACCACTGTCACCTATATGCCCCTAGGCCTCCCTCCGCTGCACACCAGGCGCCAGCTCCACTGTGCAAATCTCATAGCTAAGCACTGGTCAAACTCCCTCCCTCCTATCTCAGCTCCGCCTAACAACGCAACCACCACCGGCCTACTCTTCCGCGGGCTCTGACTCAAATCTACTGCACATCCCTTTCATGCGCACTCTAAAGGCCAATCAGCTTTCAAATACAGAATGCCCACCTCTGGAGTCACCTCCCAAGTGCAATCAGCGGCTAGCTCCACCCTTGGGCCATGTCCACTCTCCTTCAGGCCCACTTCTCTGACACTTGCAACTGTAACCTGCAGGATAGCTCAGCTAAAACTAAGAATCCACTTGGTACTTAATGGGGCACATGCAAACCCTCATATCTATCCTAACTACCCCATCACCTATGCTCTCCCCATCCTCAACACTGCAAGTTTGACCATTTTCTTTGTCCTCATTGCTAGTATGTACTAAGTATTACAAATCTTGAAACTTGCATACATTTGCTTAATTGTCCTGACTGTAATCATCCTTGGATCTGTTTTGCTTCACCTATGCTTGAGCCTACTGTACCTAAATATGAGCGTTATGCACATATTCTATTGTAACACTACCTACTGCATTTCAGATGTTAATTTTTAACACTGATATGTTATGTACACCAGAATTAGCATCTGGAAGCAGTGGTTTCCGCTCAGTATCTTATCTGGTAAATCTCGTTAATAAATAAATTAAATAAAACAGTCATTTTAGGAATTTTTCACAAATTTTCAAAATAGGCTTTTGAGAGCCCACCTTATGAACACTGGCAGTATCATTTCGTTAATCATTCTGGAAGGTGATTTCTTACAGTGGCTGCAAAATCACCTTCAGGCCTGAGTAACGCCATGACAGTGACAGCATTCATGAGAAGGGCTCCCAAAACCCCATGTTGAAAATTTGGTGCAAAATTCCAAAAATGCCCGAGATATGCAGCAAAGTTGAAAAACCCTATCTATTACATTATACAGCTTACCAGCATTTCCTCAGTTGCGGTCGGCTTTGAAGAGTGCAAGCGTGTTCCAGTCCACGAAGATCATCGTCGCCGGACTCCAGAGGTAAGTATGGGGTGAGGGGGTGGGGAGGCAGGGTGCGCAGTGGGTGGGTGCGGGTGGGGCAGGGAGACTCGCGAGGGACCGCTTTTAATTTACAGGTTGTTTTTTTAATTACTAAGGCGACGTGGGGCGTTTGCCGCTGGGTGGGCTCCCAGCGTGGCAGCTGAAAAGAACTGTTTGGGGGCTGGAGCCGGCGGGATTGGGCACCCCGTCGGCCATACGGCTTATGCCACACTGGGGTGGGCTCCCAGCATGGCAGCTGTAAGGCTGTTTGGGGGATTGGAGCCAGCAGTTAGGCACCCGTCGGCCATACGGGCTGTGCTACACTGGGGTGGGCTCCCAGTGTGGCAGCTGTAAAACTGTTTGGAGGGGGTTGGAGCCGGCGGGGTTGGGCACCCCGTCGTAGCATGGATGTGTGCCATGCTGGGGTGGGCTCCCAGCGCGGGCACCAGGAAAGCTTTTTTGGGGGCATGGAGCCGACGGGGCATTGGGCACCCTGCTGGCTATACAGTATGTGTGTGGGGGGCGCGCCAGCATGCAATATGCGCATGCTGTTGAGGGGGGGAGCTCTGCTCACTGGAAACGGAGCTCTCCCTTCAGCTGTATGCCACTGCATTTTCAGCTGTCATAGACAGCTGGAGCAGTGCTTACGCCCTGCGACCCGCCTGCAAACACACTGACTGAATTGGAAGAGGCTGACACACCTCTGGAAAACTCGGATGATGGCACTATGTTTCTTGCACATGCGTGCAAGCAAACATAAAAATGTCAGTTCTAGTGTCAGTGAGAAGTAGTACAGGAACTCCATTCCTGCTGCAAAAGTGCAGGAACTGAGTTCCTGTGCATCCTGTTCACTTTCATCACTGGCTAAGGAGGTCCCTCAGTAACTGTGTGGCTCAGTTCACTACTAGATAATATGAAACTGGAAAGGACTCAGTTATAAGAGAGGGCAAATGGATAGATATGTGAAAATTTGGGGCCAGATGGAGTGGGCATTACAGCAAGACTGGTTTCCTATGTTTTGAGATAACAGCTTTGGGTTGTGGCATTTTCCTCTAAAATAATATGAACTCTGAACAATGTAATCTACAACTGGTATAAGTTAAATATGTCCTAATGTAAAAAAAATGTAGCCCTATATGGGATTACTGATTTTTTTCTCTGTGCTGAAAAATAAAGTTTATTAAAAAGAAAAGGAATAATTTAGGGTAGGATTTTATTTCTTAAAGTCTACTGATTGTCTGCTCTTGGTGTGGGATTTTCTTTCTCATCTGTACTGCTGATTCTTGCCCCCTCCTCCCTAGTTTCAGTACCCCTCCCTGCCAAGCTAATCACTTCTGTCCATCCCTCCCAGTTAGTTGCTCTGTCTGGCCCCATCTCCTCCTTTTGTCCCCGACTAAATATAATCTACCCTCTTCTCTCCCTGGGCTCCTAGTCGCCCCTGTTCAGGCCACCGCAGCGCTCCCATGGGTACTTGGATCTCACCAGCCCACCTCAAGCCAGCAAGGTACTGTGGCCAGCAGGTTCCGTTCAAGTCATCAGAGCAACCCAGCTTTGAATTCTGGCAACTTTTTAAGCGGCTCCCTGCTTTCGAGCTGTGGCTGAATTTCTACCTCAACTTACCTCTGCACTATTGCAGACTAGAGGAGACACAAAACCCTGTGCAGACTGACTTAAATGTGCCTCTGTCCAGCCAAGCTGTAAACTGAATTTGTGCCTTGCAGTGCGGCTCCCTGGTGTGTTTGGCATTTCTGTGTGCACTGCAATCTCTTGAGTTTATGGCACTTTTCTGATTTAATTGTATGCTCCTAGCCAGTTTTTCTGTGAGAGACACTGAAGTCAGATTTTCTCCCTCCCCCCCTCCCCACGTCTTATTAAATGCTTGTTCCTTGAGGCGGATATTCTTTTTTCCCTAAGTGATTGGACCATTTCTTTT
This sequence comes from Neoceratodus forsteri, assembly GCA_016271365.2. Taxonomy (NCBI): domain Eukaryota; kingdom Metazoa; phylum Chordata; order Ceratodontiformes; family Ceratodontidae; genus Neoceratodus; species Neoceratodus forsteri. The sequence goes on along the minus strand of CM028135.1, from coordinate 924,257,896 downwards.
GGGGTGAGGATCTCAAAGCTGCTAGCTTGTGAATTTCATCATTGGATTGCCCCAGGAAGCTGGTGAATATTTCCACACTTTGCAAAAGCCTTAATAAGGTTTCTGGTTGCAGCTCTACATTGTTGCCTGCTGGATAGTTTCATCCTTTAACTTAGTTACTTCTCTCACTCCTGCAGTCAACTGCACATTGCTTCTGTCCCTCTCCAATCCTGAATTTGCTTTCTCTTTTCCCTAGTTCTACCTTCCTTCTTTTCCTTACCAGTGTACACTATGGGGTGATCTCACGTCACTGCAACTTTGTAGGCATATTTTCCTTCTGCTAGCCCTCCAACTCTCAATAGATGTTCTCTGCCAGCCATCTACTGACTCTGGCTACTTAAATAAAATTGAGGACTGGAGCTGTTGTTTCTCAAACCTAATTATCAGGGTTAATACCTCTATCCGAAACATGGCTCCTAAAGCTTATCCCATTTGCTAGTATAGCTGACTACCTAAGCCATTCCTTTTATATGCCACTGGAGGGCAAACTCCAAACCTCTCTCATTGAGACCTGGGTACCCATGTCATCTCGCTCTGGTGATATTGAACCTAACCCAGGCCTCCTGATGGCATCGCTCCCAGGAACCCATCTTATTGATTCACAGAAAAGGGGCTTAGGCTTGCACATATGAACATTAGAAGTCTGTCAGCTAATTTTGTGCAGCTTGAAGCCTGGATTGCTCACAACTCCTGACTTCTTTGGTCTAACCGAGACCTGGTTAAAACCCCATATACTAGATTCATTATATAGTATCAGTGGATATAAACTTCACAGATGTGATTGTCCAAATGCTAAAAGTTTGGTGGTGTTTTGTCTTATACCTGACAAAACCTTGACATTCACGGTCCTCCCAGTCAACACTACCTGTCTGTGAAAACAATTCATATAGTTATTACCTTAGGTCTCACTAAGAAGTTAAATAGTGTGCATCTATAACCCTTCTAAAAATGGACTAACAGGCCTAAGTTAATTGACCATCTTTCCTTGCTAAAGGGTAGACAAGAGCTCATTGTTATGGGGACCTCAACCTGGATTGGCTAGGGAAAAATCTAATCTCTATGCTGCTGAACTCAGCAGGTTACACCTGTCTCAACTGGTCATGCTCACGACCAAACAGACTAGTAACAGCAGTCTCCTAGACTGGGTTGTCTCCAACAGGTCTGAGAGGATCAGTACTGTTGGAGTTTTACCAGACTCAATCAGTGACCACTCCCCAGTTTACTGTGTTTGGAAGGCTAGGGCCCCTAAACCACCTGCCAGAGAAATTCTTTTCAGGGATTTTTCAAAAATGGATAAGAGATCCTAATCTTGGAGCTACAGAACACGGACTGGGCATCTCTATATAATACTTGTAATATGGAGCGTGCTGCTCAGTACCTCCTTACCACACTTTTGAACCTTCCAAGACAAATATATCCCAGTAAAAGGCGCTGTATGCAGGGATCTGCTACCCGCTGGTTAAATTCTTTACCCGCCCTCTCTCAAAAAGAGGAATAAAGCCTGAAACAAAGCTAAGCTAACCCAGTCCCCATCGGATTAGGCAGAGTACAGAAGGCTCTGAAACCTATGTAAGGTTTCCATCAGATTGGCTAAGGGCAGTTACCACCGTCGGCTCCATAGTACCTCTGTCAGTGACTGTTGTGGTGATTGGAGTCATGTTAACATCATCATGGGGAAAAACAAGCGCAGTACCATCTCTGGTATGGTCGTGGATGGTTGTAGTTGCAATAACGTGCTCACTATTGCCGAGGCTCTTAACTCCAGATTCACTGACCTCTCCTCCTATACTGCACATCCTGGGCCTGTGTCTGTCACTCCACAGGATAACTTTAAACCTTCCTACCCATCTTTCACCCTTACTCAGTCTCAGAGAATGAAATCTTACACTTACTTAAGTCCATCTCTATTGCTGGATCGGCAGGGGCAGATGGACTCTTACCAAAATTCTAAGAACCATTGCACCGTCTGTAGTCTCTCCAGTGACTATACTTTTCAACCTGTCTCTTCTTACTGGACATGTCCTTCCTTCTGAAAGATTGGAAGATTGTTCGAGTTGTGCCGGTCCACAAAAGGGGACACCACTAACCTGGATTACTACCACCCTATTGCCATCCTCTCCACCCTCTCTAAAATACTGAAGAAAATTGTTGCTACCAGGTCTCAGATTAACTCTACTCCTTCAAATTCCTCACCCTTACCAACATGGTTTCCAACGTGGGCACAGTACATCCACTGCTCTCATACAGTTTACAAATGATGTCAGACTCGCTATGGACAATGGCTTTCACTGCGGCTACTTTGTCGATCTTACAAAAGTGTTTGATTTAGTTAACCACCCACTGCTCCTATCAAAGTTGTCATCCCTAGGCTTCTCTACCTCAGTCACCACCTGTTTCCAAAATTATCTTTCAAAGTGTCAACAATTTGTCCAGATTGGAGATGCTAAGTCCCCTCTTGCTCTTTCTTGAATCAAGTGCCCCAGGGTTCGATTCTTGGTCCTCTCCTGTTTACGGTCTTCATAAACTGACATCCACAGCTTACTGGTGCTTGTTCCAGGTCTGCTGTATGTCGACGATCTTGTTCTTTACTCATCCTCCTCAAACCTCTCAGATATCAACCTGAATCTCAGTAATAACTAATACCTTTCAGAGCTGGCTATTGCAAAACAAGTTCACCTTAAAAATAAAAAGGTGACTCTTCTGATTCATGTTCAAAATTCAGTGCTGCACCCAACCATTAAGCATCAGAGCACTTGATGGCTCTCCCTTAACACAGTTACCTCCTTTAAATACCTAGAGTAACCCTTGATCCCGCCTGGATTTTGACTGCACCTAGCCTCAGTCATTAAATCCATCAATATTCAACTTGGACTGGCATATAGGTGGAGTTTAAACTTGTGAAGGGGAGGGATGGGAGAAAAGGCTGTTATGGGGGGGTCCAATAAAGGAGAGATTCTGTCTCCACCCCATGGGGAGCTGGAGGAATGTGGGAAAAGGCTGAATGGTAGAGTGCAGACCAGGGAAAACAGAATCCCATGGAAACATGAGCAGGGAAATGGAAGTATAGGGAAAGGGTGGAAGGTAGTCCTGCTAATGCCAGGAGCTGGGCAATAAAATGCCTGCGCTCCAGGCGATGCTAACTGAGGGAGGGTGGATGTGGCAGCAGTCACTGAGACCTGGGCCACCGCAGGTCATGACTGGGACCTGAACCTGGAGGGTTACACTATGTTCAGGAAGGACAGGGGAGGGAAGGGAGGAGGAGTAGCAATAGTCAAAACTGCATTGGCATAGGGGAGAGGAGGAGGTGGAGGGAACCGTGGAGGCAATTTTGGTCCCCTTGATAACAAGGGGAGGCAAGAGAGTAAAATAGGAGTGGTGTATAGACCCCTGTGCTGGCGGAAGAGCTGGAGGAGAGTCTGGTGGTAGATGTTGGAAGACACTGCAGATTGGGCAGGGGAAGGGTGGTGGTGTTGGGGGACTTAAACATGCCAGGAACAGACTGGGAGACTATGACATCCTTGGTGGCCAGGAACAGAGGTTGTTGGATGTCTTTCAAGATCGTTCCTAACTCAGCAGATGGGGAACCAACCAGGGAGGTGTGGGTACTGGATGTGGTCCTGGCAGACAGTGACCAGATTGGGGGCCTGGAGTAAGGGACCCATTGGCGGGGAAGCGACCATGCCATGGTCTGGTTCTGCCTGGACCTAGGAGGGTAGAAGGCTGCACAAAGACGGAGGTAACTGACTTCAGGGGTGGATTTTAAGGAAATGGGAAGGATCCTTAAGAAGCAGTTGGATGTGATTGGGCCAGACATGGACGCTGACAGTAGGTGGGAAATCATCAGGAGAGGAGTGCAGGATACTACCAGCACCTGTGCAAGAGTAAGACGAAAATGCAGTAGGGCCCCAAAACCCTGCTGGTGGACCAGGGAGGTCTAGGAGGTGGTGAGGGGAAGAAGGCAGCCTATAGGCAATTCAAGTGCCCAAGGAGTGAAAGGGATCAGGAGCACGAGGCTGATGGCTAGAAGGGCCACTAGGGTGGTGAGGGCGGCTAAGGCAAGGAAGAAGCAGAGCCTGGCCAGGGAAATTAGGAGAGGGAACAAGGGGTTCTTTAGATACATTGGGAAAAATGAAGGGTGAAGGGCAGATTAGCAGAATTAAAACAGAGAGAGATGGGCACAAGACCTGGGGAGCAGGCTGAGGTACTAAATGAGCACTTCACCTCAGTTTTCACCAAGGAAAATGGAGGGGCTGCATCATACATGGAAGGCGACTGTGATACTGAGATGGGGACCCTTACCAATTGGCGGGTCTGGGGAAGAGGAGGCATCACTGGCAGGAGGGGAAGGCTAAGCAGGAGGACGAGGTAGCGGAGGTGAAATCACAGCAGAGTGAGTGAGGAAGCTCTCAGGTCCCTTAAGATGGAGAAAGCACCGGGCGGATAAATTACATCCCAGAGTGCTGAAGGAACTGGCAGATGTCCTGGCGAACCCCTGGCGGAGCTTTTCACCATCTCTCTGAGGACAGGGTGGGTGTCCCAGGACTGGAAGGTGGCGCATTTAGTGCCTATCCACAAGGGGGATCAAGGGAGGTGGCAGGGAACTACAGGCCTGTCAGCATGACATTGGTGGTGGGCAAGGTGATGGAGGGCATCGTCAAGGAGAGGCTAGAGGGGACCTGGAAAAGTCAGGGTGCCTGGACGATAGACAGCATGGATTCATCCGGAAATTGTGTCAGACAAACCTTGTGGAATTCTATGACTGGGTGACAGTGCCTTCAACCTGGGTAGAACAGTGGATGTCCTCTTTCTAGACTTCAGCAAGAATTTGACTCTGTTCCTCACAGGGGCCTGTTGGATAAGCTGAGAGAAGTGGGGATGTGGAACCAGATGATCAGATGGATAGGCAGTTGGCTCCAGGACCCGGACCCAGGAGGGTCGTGGTTGGTGGGATAGTCTCATCCCAAGGAGGGTCATTAGTGGGGTCCGCGAGGATCAGTCCTTGGGCCTCTCCTGTTCAATGCCTACGTCTCTGACATAAGGACAGGTATCAGGAGTGAGATGATTCTCTTTGTGGATGACTCAAAACTGGGGTGGTGGTGGATGGAGAGGAGGAGGGTGGCCCTCCAGGGGACCTGGAGGCTCTGGAAAGATGGTCTAGAAAGTAAAAGCTGAGGTTCAATGCAGGAAAATGCAAGGTACTGCACCTGAGGGCCAGAAACCCGGCCAAGTGTACACCGGGGATGCTACAAGTCTCGATGGCTGAGAGGGACCTAGGGGTGGTGGAGGATGTCAAGATGATCAACTTGTGGGAGGCAACAGCCAAGGCCAACAGGATGCTGGGATGCATCGCTAGGGGGATCACCTCAGAAGGAGAGAAGTGATACTCCTCTGTATAACTGCTTGGTGAGGCTGCACCTTGAGTACTCGTGCAGTTTTGGAGGCCACATTTAAAGAGGGCATTGAACTCCTGGAGGGTCCAGAAGAGGCAACCAAATGATTTGGGGCTTGGGGACAGGACCTATGGGAAGAGGCTCGGAGAGCTAAATATGTACACATTGGAGAGAGAGAGGGACGGGGGGACATGATAGAGGTCTTCAGGTACATGAAGGGGTAAATAGGGGAGGAGCAGTCAGGGTGCTTTGAAGAAAGGAGGAGGGGCAACTAGAGGGCATGGGTGGAAGCTGGAGGGAAGACTCGGAGGAGAAAGGAGGAGGTGCTACTTCACTGAGAGGGTGGTGGTGCCATGGAACCTGCCCAAGGGCTGGTGGAGGCAGAGGCGGTGGAAGGGTTCAAGAGGGGTGGGACAGGTACAGGGAAGGGTTCTGGAAGCAAAATCCATTGCAGCGAGAATATCCGGAACTGGGAAGGGAGAAGCCAGAGAGGCGAGGGCAGCAAGGTCGGCTCCCAGGGTGAGGCTGACCAAGAGCAGACATGAAAGACCGTTAGGCCTATTCTGCTGGCATTTTAGTATGTTAGTATATATAGGGCGAGACATAGCCTATCATCCACAGTGAGGATGGCCATTGCACAGGGGATCCTAAGAACCAAATTTGCATATGGGTTAATAGCCTTTCCGGCAACTACTGGAGGGCTTTTCGAAAGTGGGATGTCTGCTCCAACAGCAATTGCCATTTTGCTCTGTCTTTACCCAAACTTGCTCAACGATGCACACTATACTTCAGTTTGGGATAGTTTACTCCCTCTGCCTTCCGTTAGTTTACTTCCTACTGTTTTATAAAGAATATAATCTCCTCCCAGATACCTGACAAACTGGCTCTACTGCTCAAACCTGTGACCTCTGACTACCTATTGAGATCAGCTGACAAATCCTTTCTTGTCCAACCGAGATGTAAAATTAAAATGGGAGAATGCTTTCTCTAGCTGGGCCCTAAACTATGGAACTCCCTTCCACTGAATCTAAGATCTCCCTTCTCCATGCAGCTTCAAACAGGAGCTTGTGTGGCTCTTCTAAGCTCTGAGCCCTGCTCCTGTTCTCTATCCACCCACTCCTGTACTGGTTCCTCCTAGTCACTACCCTCTCAAACCTGCCTGGAAATCTTGCTATTTCTCTCTTAGCACTTACTCACTAGTTGTATGACTTATGACTGTTAGTTATTTGCACTATATTCCTGTTTTGTTACTACATACAGATTGCTGAAAATGTTGTATAAGTGTACTATGTCTGACTTCTATTTGTTCCCATGATGTTTTCTTGTATCTATTATTGTCTACATATTCTTTGTTGTAATCTCCCAGGTCGTATCTAAAAATAGGCAGCTATGCTGTCTAGTGTACCTACCAGTTAACAAAACTAAATAAATTATGAGGCTATAAAGAGAACTTCAATGGAGGTGACTTGTGGCAGCCAATGAGCAAGCGACTTCCCAGGACCTCAATCACAGCCAGTGACTGAAAGGGACCAGACTTTGGGCATGAGGGTGCAGAAGGGGTATACTTAATGCCGAATCTCAGAATCCTGACATTTGGGATCCCAAATTCAGCAGCCAGAAACACACCTGCTTGACAGAATGGAAGCTGGTGCCAACAGAGTAAGGTAGCATATGTGATGAACAGCTACCTAACTCTACCCCTAATCAAGCACCACAAGAGGGGAAAATGTTAAAGCTGGCTGTGTTGCTAACATGGTGTGGAGGCTAAGCCACTAGCAGCTCGGCCAGCATGGTGCTCCAAACCCAAGTTCTGTTCCCAGGATAAATAATTTTGCACTCAATCTTCTGCCCCCCCATTAACTTTTAACCTACTCCGATGTCCACTCCCCTCGGAGTTGGTTATTTTAGTTCTTGAGGGCTCATTACACTGGATTCCTGTCGCTGTCTTGAACTTGGACACATGGAGTTTGGAATACTGAATGTTGGTATTCTGTAGTAAATCTGCTAAGGGATGTCACAGTGTCTAGTCCCAGGGAGGAGGACAGCAAGACCAGAGGGAACACAGAGCTACAGAGCTGGAGCCCAAAGGGATCAGGCTGCAGCTGGAGTTGAAAATTGGAGCTTGCGGCAAGAAAGGGAACTGGAGCTGGATTTCAAGCAAGAAAGTTTGAAGCACAGCTTCAGAGAGAGCAAAAGGCTGAGGAGAAGCAGCACCAGCAAGAAAGAGAGAAGAGGTGGTTTGAACTGGAGAGGCGGAAACAAGAAATAGAGCACCACAGAGAATTCAAACTGGACAAGTTGAGACTGCAATGACCAGTGCCAAAAAGGTGTAAGTAGCAGGATAGACCTGAAATTTCAGAGTTGGGGTATAAATTAAGTTCCAAATTAATAGCGGAATTTAAAGGGGAAGATATGGATGCATTTTGAATTCATTTGAAAAGATCTGTATCCAGGCCAAAATACCCAGGAGTTCTGAAGCTTTAGTTAATGGTAAAGCAGCGTGAGGTGCTAGGCTAACTGATAATGATGATAGCCAAGACTATGAGAAACTGAAAGCTGCTTTACTTAAAAATGTATGAGCTGACTCCTGAGGCTTACAGGGTTCAGTTCCATAAACTCCAAAAAGCCCTGACTAGCCACAAAGCAACAGCAGTTCTTAAAGGTTGTGGAAGCAAACTCTGGGGGAAAATTGAGGATTATACTTTTAGAACAGTTCTTTTCAGCTTGCCCAGTGGAGCTGAAAACCTGGCTGGAGGACCGGGATCACAAAACAGCACAGCAAGCTGCTGAGCTCTCTTATCACTATGCCAGGAGCAGGCCTGCTCTGAAAGGAAGTGGGAGCATGTGCTACAGGGCAGAAAGGGAAGAGGCGCCTTTGGGGCAGCTAAAACCCTCAGTGTCTATGCAAAAGGGAAGTCCCAAGTTACCAAGAAGGAGGTCTTTTTGGGGGCGCTGAGAATGATGAATGCTGGTTTTGTAAGCAGTCAGAGCATCTGGCTAGGCAATGTCCTAAACAGGCACAGAGTGATCAAAGTGTCCCTAGACAGAAGGTGGGTGCACTGTGTCTCGAGTATGTCTGTGAACATGAGGAACACATACACCCTGTAAATGGGTACAGACCCATGGGTTAAGGGACATGGGTATGTCTTATCCTGGTAAAAGGTTTGGCTGAGCCTGTACAGCTTATACCTAATCAATTTGTCACTGTGAGGGGATTCACGGGAGGAAAAACCCTGCCACTAGCTAGTGTTCTCCTGGATTGGGGTGAGACAGGAGAGGGTACCAAAAGTGGCAGTGGCAGGCAACCTGGCTCTGGATGTGATCATAGGGAATAATATATAGCAGGGGTAGTTTTGCAGTTATCCGCGGTCAGACAGCCAAGACCTCTTGCATTTCTCTGAATCCTACAGAAGCACCTGTGGAGGAGAGTAGGAGGCTGGTCCCATAGTCTGTGTCTCTGAAATGGAGAATAGTGAAAAGGAGATAGGACTTCCCAAGCAGTCCTGCACCAAACAGCTACAGAAGGTTACTCCGAGAAGGAAGTGGAACAGAAGGTTAGGGATGGTAGTGACTCTGAATGCCCTAACGCTTAGTGCTATGGACTCCAGTTTAGGAACTGAGGGAACATGTCCCACGTGTTGGGAAAATGTGAAGATCTGCAGCTGCTCAGAGAACTGACCCTAGTTTGAGAGGCTGAGGGCTTGTGCAGAATCTGACAGGACACAGGGAGGTGACATGAGACAGGGTATTTTGGGACAAGAGCTGCTGTATACACAGGATGTGAGAACACGGGGAGGAGTGATGGGCAGGTGGCTTGTCGTACCCAGAAGTATCGTGAGTGGTTGCCCAAGGTCGCCCATGATATCCTCATGTCTGGTCATCTGGGAATCACGCACACCATGCAGCAATTGGCCCAACATTTCTTTTTGGCCAATCTTCACCCAGCAGGTGAAGGAATATTGCAGGTCTTGTCACCAGTGTCAACAGATAGGGAAGGCAGGTAGTAAAACAAAAGCTGCCCTACTTCCCTTGCCCATTGTAGAGGAGCCATTCAGAGGGTAGAAATGGGTATTGTGGGACCCTTGAATACCTCAGGATCCTCCAGAAAAGGTTTTTCTAGGATCGTGGATATATTGTTTATCCACACTGTTTGACATGTCCCTTTCCCTTTAAATCTTGCCGGATGGTCTAAAAGCTGGCTCATCCCACCCACCTGGGTGGTATTTCCTCTGCTCCACCCCTTGATGCCAGATCTTCCTTTCCACTGGAAGATTCAGGTTCCCTCATTGCTCCAGCATTGAGTAAGCTATAGTACACAAATCCTCAGATTTACTTTTAAACTCGTTCGAGTTTCTCCGCATTGTTTTGCGATCGCGACTACGATGGAGAACAAGTCCTCACCGGGTTCTGCCAGTGTCCTTACAGGCAGAAGATGCCTCTCACCGACCTGCACACCTTGTCGTCTACTACCTGTGCCATGCCCATGACACCCAGGCTTGCGAATTCTGTCGTGTGTTCCAGCCTAACGTCCTGGACGATCATCTCGCATGACTTCAGCTCGGTCGACTGGAGAAATGGAACCAGGCGGTCAAATCAAAAGAGGCCCTTTGGGCGGTCTCCATAGCTGCGGGGTTCGCTGACCAGCTAGAGCAGATGAAGGCTTTTGAGGGAAGGTGGCTCGGGACGCTGATCGGTCCTCTTCTGCGTCGGTTTCGCCCACTCAAATTGGGCTCCACCTTTAGGCTCCTTCAAGGAGTTGTGCCAATCTCTCCTGACTGAGGGAGGGCCCTTGGGCACGCACATCTCCCACTCCCATAAAAGGACAAGGAGTTGAGAGAGATTCATCTCATCGACAACGTTCTTGGGATCAAGAGAGGTCTCGGTTCCAGGAATCTGCTGATTTGGCTTTGAGGTGGAGCTCTTGCAGCAGGTATTACACACAGGACTAATGCTCCCAGGCAATAGGACCCAACAGAAAAATCTTCTAGCTAGCAGTCTGTGGTATAAAGGGGCGGATCCCGGTGCCATCTCAAGTTCTTTTCCTGCTTAGTTCAGCTACACGGATACCTTGCTTTAGCATTGAATTTCTTTGCGCTTAGTAAAGTAGTTTTCAAATAGTTTTCCTCAATCGGTAGATAGTTTTTGCATGTCTTCGCCTCCCACCGCGGCGAAAGTTGAAGTGCAGTGCAGCAAGCAGATCCCAGCCAAAGACACCCACAAGACCTGCCTAGGCTCCTACCATCGGCCTGATGACTGTCCACACTGCAAAAGTTCAACAATAAAACAAGGATCCAAAAGCAAGCACCCAAGGCCTACCTCCTGGAGAAGAAAGCGGGCCATGCAGAAATCCATGTCAGGACCCAGCTCTTCATCTCCCGCAAAGGAGTCTCCCACAGAGAGAAGTCATTGGGGAAACACCATTCGAGGGAAAAAGGCAGGGCCAGGTCAGAATCCACCCAAAATCTCCTCTGAGAGCTTCCTCCTCAGCCTCCAGCGGGAGGTCAGGATCGGTCCCTCCGTCCTCCGCTGGGACCAGTTCTAAGAAGACTTTCTTCTTCTGCTATAAAGCCCAGAGAGCAGTCTTCTTCCTAGGGCCTCACATGCCTAGGTCCCCTTGGCCCACTGACCCCATAAAACTTCACACAGGTCGACCAGGTGGGCAGCTGCCCATTGGTAGGCCTAAGGGGACGGGCCATAAATACAGTGGCTCATCCAACAACCACAGAAAGTTGGACGACTCCACCAGGTGATAGGAAATCGTCCACCTTTGGATGCCTCCTCCTCCAGCTAAGGGAAGCTTGCACGCCAGTGACAAGCGCCCCAGACCAGGTGACCTCGCTGGAAGGCAGGGCCCCATCGCCCGATAAGATGTAGTCACTGGCTGGCGACCAAACTCACGACCTTCCACCAGATGACCGGTCACCTGAGGATGCTCAGTACACACCAGACGGGTCGGACGACTGCTCAGCCTTAGACATGGAGCCCAACCCACAGCCAGACACAGCAAAGGTGACTTAACCAGAGCGGACGCCTGCACTGGATGCCCCAAAAACTCCGATGCCCGATCCTTCAAACCCAATGCCCCCGCCACTGGTTGTCCCTTAGTGGACATCAGGGCTCTATTCACTCGTGGTGGAATACAGTGAAAGGAACTTGCTGTACAGGCCACCGCCCCTCCAAGGAATTGCCAGGTGAAGGCTCTTGTCCGCCTCCTGGCCCTAAAGGAAAAGAAAATGAAGGCTGTCCTCTGCTCCCTCTTCCAGTGGCCGTCCAGCTTCCTCATCTGGAGAAACGCAGGAGACTCATCCTCTGAATCTTCAGAAAAAGAGGGCTATCCTCCTCCGTCCACAGGACCAAGGGATTCTCCAAGATACCCACCGGATGATCCTTCCTTCCTGGATATAATGAGGTGCATCCAGATTATATATGAATGGGACACGGAAGAGTTGGACCCAGAAAGACCCCAAACTGCTGGTCATACCTCCTCTAGCTGAGCCCTTTCATGATGTTACCAGGCTCACCTAGAAGAAGTCGTCCTTCCATCAGCAGTACCTAGGAAGGCGGATAGGTTGCATAAACTCTCGAAAGATGAACCCTTCCTGGGGAGCAACCAAAGGCTGACTCCATGGTGCTCGCCACAGCTCATGGACGACTCACCCAACCCAAACACCTCAACTTCCAGCTCTCCAGACCCAGAATCCAAAAATTAGATTACTGGGGCAGGAAGGTCTATATCTCTGCCACTGGGGCCATTCATTCGCTAAACTTTTGGCTCACATGGTTACATGTCAAAAATCACTGTGGAGGAAAAAACATGGAGCTGGTCAATGCCCAAGCTGATTCCGATACAAAAACGAACTACGGGCCTATGTTCAGTCCAGCATGGATGTGGACAAGCATGTCCTCTGATGCTCTTATGATTCGGTCGGACATGGTGGCCAGAGTGGCAGCATCAGGGGTCTGTCTACATAGACACGCCTAGCTCAGGGTGGCGGGTTCCATCAGGACCTCCAAGATGCAATCTTGGATGCCCTTTCAAGGCCAGTCCTTTTTGGCCAAGAGGTTGAGGGCATCATAAAGGACCTTTGAGCCTCAGGAAGGCAGTTGCCGAAGTGCACAAGATGTACAAGTCAGAACTGCAGTCAGCGCATCAGCGCCTTTTCGTAAACCTCAAAGCCAGCAAGGAAACCACCAGTTCCACGATAAGAGCTTCAAGTGGCACGGTCAGCCTGTCTTTTCAGGCATCCAAGGTCTAAATAGCCTAAGGCTCTCAGACACCCGCCAACCAACCCCCAGAATTGCATGACTCTCAGCCGCCTCCCCAAGTCATCAGCCCTCATGGGAGGAAGAGGAGGGGAATTATCCTCTACCTCTCAGAATGGAACAATATCACCTTATTCACCTCAGACCAGTGGCTACTACAAGTCATTCAGAGGGGCTACGCTATAGAGTTCCTGACTGTTCCCCAGACAACCTACCATCTCCCTCCCACTGTTCAACCATCCATGCCCTTCTTCTGGAGCAAGAGATTCAGTCCCTCCTCCAGAAGAAGGCCAGCCAGCCAGTCCTACCCTCCCAGCAGGGCAAAGGCTTTACTCCTTTTTTCTTGGTGCCCAGAAAATGGAGATCTTCACCCATTCTAGACCTCCAGCCACCTCAACAAATTCGTTCAGTACAAGAGTTTTCAGATGGTGACCCAGAAGCCTTTTCCCCTTCTTCATCAAGGGGACTGGCTATGCTCCCTGGATATGCAGGCACTACATGTCCTGCCTCTCATAGAAATTTCTCCACTTCCTGTTCCAAGGCCAACACTGCCAGTTCAGGGTGTTCCCTTTCGATCTGTCATCAGCACCCAGAGTCTTCACCAAGTGCCTCGTGATGGTAGCTGCAGCCTTAAGGAGGAGAGGACACTTTGTCTACCTTGACAACTCGTTACTCTTGGCCCAGTCAGAGGAACAGCTAGCCAACACTCTCAAGGAAACAGTGGAGTTGTTCCTTTCTCTAGGCATCACTCTGAACTGGTTGAAATATCAGCCCTAGAACTCCCAACAGCTTCAATATATTGGGCGGTGCTTGACACCATCAGGGCAAGGCCTTCCTGCCGAGAGACAGAGTGCTCGCCTGGGTGAGCTGTCTTGAAGGGTCCAGACATTGGACTAGATCTCCGCTGAGGGTAGTCTTGCAGTTGCTGAGGCATAAGGCGCCATCCATAGCCACGGTCTCTCTCTCTCCCCTCTCTCAATTGAACATGAGGACCCTCCAGTGGCACCTGGAGAGTCCAGTGGGACCATGGCTCAGACGATGTGGACCATCCCATCCAGATATCTAAAGCGGTTCGTTGCTCTCTTCAGTGGTGGCAAAACCCGACTCACTTAGAATGGGAGTACCTTTTCAATGGCCAAGTCCGTTGCAGTTCCTTACCACAGACACCTCAGGACTAGGCTGGGGTGCCCACCTAAATGAACATCAGACAAAGAGGATCATGGTCTGCCATAGAAAGATCTCTTCATATCAACGTACTGGAGATGAGGGCTGTTCTGTATGCCCTCCAGGCCTTCAGGATCAGCTCTCCTGGGGTCCGTTCTTAATCCAGTCGGACAATACCCGGTAGTCTTTTATCTGAACAAACAAGGGGCACCTCTCATACCCCAATGCAGGAGGCCATGAGAGTTTGGGACTGGGCAGCAGAACGTAATCTGTTCCTCTTAGTGGTTCACGTGCCAGGAATCAGAACGTTCTAGCCAACAGTCTGAGCCACTCTCGTTCTTTGAATCATAAGTGGGAGTTGTTTCAAGAAATAGCAAACTACCTCTTGAGAGATGGGGTTGTCCAGAGTTGGACCTCTTTGTGTCCCAGTGCAACGCCAAACTGCCAAATTGTTGCTCACTAGATCCAGAGTCTGGTGCTTTCTGATGAGATATATTGACCTCTTTTGTACAGGGAGGTTTCTCTATGCCTTCCCTCTGGTTCAGAGAGTACTGCTCAAACTGCAGTCAGAGGGGGCCAGAATAATTCTGGTAGCCCCTCTTTGGTCTTGGCAGATTTGGTTCCCTCTGCTGCAGCAGCTGGCCACAGAGCCCCCTGTGCTGCTGCCTCTCTCACTCGCTTGCTCTCCCAAGAACAGGGATGCTCATCAATCCAGTTACATGGACTCTCCATTTGCATGCCTGGCTCCTACAGTCCTAGCAGAGGAGAGACTGGGAGTATCGAAGAGAGGGGAGAGATTCTTGTGGCAGCAAGGAAACCTTCCACTAGGGCAACTTATACCATGAAGTGGAAAGGCTTCTGTCTATGAGTGGCACCAGACTCTGGATCTAGTGAGCAACTCTTTGGATCCTCTAGATTGCTCGGTCAAGCATGTGATGGAGTATCTTCTCCATCTCGATTTGGAGTCTCAGCTACTTATCGATAAAGATGCACCTCTGTGCCCTTTTGGCATATCATGCCCTGTGAGAGAGAGACTCCTGCACAGCTCAATATGTGCAAACTTCCCTTAGGGGGTGTCCTGCATATCAGACCTCCAATGAGGATCCCGTCCTCCATGAGATCTTCTTTTTGTTTTGGTAAAGCTCACCCTGCCCCTTTTGTACCAGCCATGAAGTGCAAGTTATGCTTCCTCTCTTGGGCGGCATTATTTTTTAGTTGCCATTACTTCTGCGAGAAGGATTTCTGAGCTTCAGGCTCTGATGTGCAAGGAGCCTTACCTTGTGTTTCACAGGGACAGGGTACAGCTATGTACAAATCCTAAGTTCCTTCTGAAAGTGGTGTCCAACCGAGCTGAACCAGGACATTCAGCTTCCAGTTTATTACCAGAGTTCTCTAACGGGGAGGCCCGTTACACACTCTGGACATTCATCATGTTCTTTGTTAAATTACTTAGACTGAGCTTGTTCTGTTCACAAGGCGGCCAGTTGTTTCGTCACTTTTGCTCAGAGAAAGGCAGGGATCCTGTCACTTAGCAGACTCTAACCAAATAGTACACTGCAACCCTTTCTGTTACCAGCATCACGGCAAACCCTCACGGGCTCGGTTAAGGATCATTCCACCAGAGCAATGGCAACTTCATTTGCCTCTTTGAGGAACATTTCAGCAGCAGACTTATGCGCTGCAATACTGGAGCACTGTCCATACATTTGTTAGACACTGCAGTTTAGACATAGCCTCTAGGAGGAGAGCAGGATTTGGGCTGGCGGTCCTGCGGGACTACTCTCCTAAGAGGTAGGTACCCCTCTGTTTCAGTCGTTCCTCCTCCCTTCTGATCTGGACCTATCTAGGGTTACAGCTTGGGAGTCAGTCCTATGTGTAATACCTGCTGCAAGAGCTCCACCTCGAAGTCAGATAGTACAGTTATGTAACAACTTACCGTAACAGTAGATCTTGAGAGGAGCTCTTACAGCAGGTGGCTTCCACCACCATCCCACAGGTCCTTTCTTTACTTACATCTTATACTTCTCTCGAGTGGGAAGTTTCTTCTCGTTCTCCAACATTTTCAGCTGGGTTTCCAGCAGGGAACTGAGATGGCGCCAGGGTTCGCCAGCATTATACCACATTGGACGTCAGGTGGAGCTGCCATCTGGTGTGGACCCCGCCAAAGACTGCTAGCTAGAAGATTTTCTGTGGGGTCCTAATGCCTGGTGGCATTAGTCCTATTGTAATACCTGCTGCAAGACCTCCTCTCGAAGATCTACTGTTACAGTGAGTTCTTATGTAACTGTACATCTTGCCGAGAGGGCTCTTGCAATGGTGACCATGTGGACTGACGCTGGCAGGCGGTAGGGCCCCATGGAAAATATAGAGTAGCAGTCCCTGGTGAGGACCGCCCCCACGTCAGGTAACGGCGTCAGAAGGCGTCGGTATAAAGGCGGGTCCTCACCCGCCTTCAGTTCTTTCCCACTGTTAGCTTTATGCCAGCGCCTCGTGGAAAAGTTCCCAGCTCGTCAGGCCCTTTCATCAGTTATTTTACCGAGTTTTTTTCTTTTCTACTATATTCGTCAGTCATCCGTCGGTGTATGTCGCCCCTACACCCTCCGAGCACAAGAATAAGTGCGACTGCAAGGAATGCCCAACTTTGCACAAGGATGGTCATTCCCTGTGCCTTTTGTCTAGGCCCCGACCATCAAGTTGAGAAGTGCCAGCACTGCCGAGTTTCAACGCGCCACCCGGAGAAGGCGGCAGCAGTCCCTGGAAGCCCACATTCTCAAAAGAAGATGAGCTCCATGGAAAGGAACTCAAAAACTTAGGCAGGCATCAACTTCCCTTGAAGGCCATCGCAAGAGTAAGGACAAAGAAAACACTGGAACAAGGGCTCTTCTCCCACAGCGACTCCTCGGGGTTGCCGTGTTGAAGTAACATCCCCGAGGACCGCTCCTCAGCGGCCGCCTTTGAGATTTGAAGGCGGCATCAGTCCGCCCACCTGGCTCACGCTCTGGCCCTTCAGGCACCTCAGGGCTTTAGAGCCTCTGTCCCGGTCAAGTCGTGGTTTCCCAGCCTACCGGTGTGGGTGGCTCCGATAAGCGGACGTGGGCTCCGGCGTTCGTTCCGGAGAAGGTCGTGCCGCCCGACCCTTCGGGCGGCACACGACCCCTCTTCCACCAGGCCAAACCAGCCCTCCTTGTGGCCTGCCCCTGGCGAAGGATCCGCAAGTCAGATGCCAGCCCCTCCGATGTCCACCGGATCCGCTGATAAGACTCATGTCGGTTCACACAGAGGATGAGAAGACGACTGACCTCCCATGTCCGTCATTCCTGGCTCCCCACAGCCTTCGCTGCCCTCCGGGACCCTGAGTCTCCTCAGCCCGACCCCTGGGACTTTTCCCTCTGTCTTTGGGAGGGCTGAGGTCCTGGTTCCACCTCTGTCGGATCAACCCACTGCTGATCTGATGTCGGTTCCCAGGACGACAGTTCCGACATCGGCACCTCAGAAGCCAGCCCGATGCCGGTAGTGCCGCCCAGGGTGACATCCCACCTCCGGATGCCGCCCGACGCTGGGCCCTCCACCCCTGGGCCTTCTTCTCCAGTTCCGCCCCACGGGCCATCTGTCTGCACCTCCCATGGCTCCCGGGTTCTCAACCCCGTCATATTCGGCTGTCATACCGGGTACACAGTATCCGACACACGCAGTACCCGACACTCGCCTGCCCGACGTCACACACCCAACGCCAGGCTTCCCGCCAGCGGTTATGGATACTGCCTTATGGGTATAAGTCATACCTTATCCCCTCCTGCTCCACCCCCAGCCGCGGTGGACTTGCAGGAGACTCTAGCCTCCTGCTGGGCTGAGGCCAAGGCTCAGCTCACCAGAGATGGAGAGTCATCTTCCGATGATGGTGCCAGTTCAGGTTCTCGATGTCCATGGTGACATACTCCTGTCCTCCTCCAGACACCAGGGATAAACCCTCTGGGTCCAGAGAGGCAGGACACGCTTCTCAAGGTCTTCCCAAGAGGTCCGTTCCTCCCCAGATGGGAAGAGAGTCATCTTCTTCTTCAGTTTCTTCCTCCTCCTTGGGCGCTTTGGATGCCTCCAACGGCTGCTCCGAAGCATATGAGCCTCGATCTCCATCAAAACCCAGGCCAGGGACTCCTCTGAAGTCTCCTCCGGAGGATCCTTCTTTCACGGAGCTCTTACGTCAAATCCAGGCAGTACATAAGTGGCAGTCCTTGAGCCAGACCCATAGCGGCTGAAACTCGCTGAGCATCTGAATCTGCCCATCACAGCTCCTACCTTGGTGCCACCTGGATTGAGCCTCATGCCCACCTTAGTTACCACTATTTGGAAACAGCCGTCAGCATTAGCTTCTCTTCCTTGGAAGTCAAATAGGCTACACCAGGCTCCAGAGGGTGTCAACTTTTAGATTCCACCCTCGAGCTGACTCGTTTGTGATTAGTGCTGCTCACGGCGGTCAGCTAATCCAAGACACCTTAGCTCGTCGCCACCTGATAAAGAGTCTCACCTTCTGGACCAATATGGGATCAGGTGCCTGAACTATGTTGGTCACATGGGGGACTACCAGAGGTAATTCTTTCTGAGGTGAAAACCAAGTTAGACTTCCTGCTGGACTCTCAAGTCAAGCAGGAACTGTCTGACCTTGTCCGCTCTGCGCGTTCGGACAGTCAACACATTCTTCGTGTGACCTACGATGCAGTGGACACTGCTGGACGAACTCAGCTTTCGCCGTGAACTTACGGCGTCATGCTTGGCTCAGCGTGTCAGGGTTGGTCCTGGAAGTGCACTCCGCTATCCAGGAAGCACCCTTCCAGGTGTCGGTGCTCGGAGGTGATGTCAGGACATCATCACCGATCTGCAGCAGAAGGGACAGCACTAAAGTCCGTTGACTCTATGTACCATCCCCATCAACTGCAGCGCCGTCCCTTCTGCAGACTAGAATCGGCCAAAGGCAAAACCTCCAGGAAAGCGGGCCACTAAGCGCCAGGCCCCTCAGCTGCAAGCCCCTCCACCCAAAAAGCAGCGGGTGCTTCAGCGGCGCTGCCCACCACCACCTGAGTCCTTTCCTCTCCCACAGCCTTTGGACTTCCAGGAGGAACTGGTAGGAGGAGGTTCTCCCTCCACCTTACGGCTGGGAGAGGATAACAACAGATTCATGGGTGCTCCAACTAGTCATGAAGGACAGCAATAGAGTTTCTTCAGAAACCACCTCGTCACCCTCCCCAAAGGTGCGTCGTGCTCTAGGAGACATCTTCTGGTCCAGGAAGACATTTCAGCTCTGTTGCTGAAAGAGGCAATAGAACCTGTCCCCCTTCCTTTCAGGGACAGGCTACTATTCCCATTTCTTCCTGGTCCCGAAGAAGACAGGAGATGTAAGACCTATTCTAGATCTCAGTTCCCTGAACCTGTTCGTGGAGTACAAGAAGTTCAGAATGCTCTCACTGCAGAGCCTTCTGCCCCTCCTCTCTCCGGCCAGTGGATGTGCGCTCTGGATATGCAGAATGCCTACCTACATACCTCCATTCACCCACTGCAAATATCTTCGTTTTGCTTTCCAGGGGACCACTACCAGTTCAAGGCACTTCCATTTGGCCTCTCCTTGGCTCCCCGTGTTTACCAAATGCCTAGGTGGTGGCCTACCTGCATACCCAGAGGTGCAGGTTTTCCTGTACCTAGATGACTGGCTTCTGGTGGCCTCATCCAGGGAGGAACTCCTGTGCTGCCTTTCCCTTACCCAACAGGTCTTTGCCTGCCTGGGTATTACCATCAGTCATTCAAGTCTCATTTGATCCCATCCCAGAGACTCCAGTTTATCGGGGCGATTCTGGACACGATCCTAGGCAGGAGCCTTCCTGCCCGGACAGGGCAGCCACTGTTCTGACTCAGATGCGCCTGTTGTCCGGTCACAGACAAGTCACTGCAAGGTCGATTCTTCGCCTTCTTGGGCTTGTGGTGGCTGCTATTCCAACAGTTCCTCGCTCGGCTGCACATGAGGGTTTCTCAGTGGACGCTTTGCTCCCAATGGGATCAATTGGCAGATGACTTGGATCAGCTAGTTCTGGTCTCCTCTCATGGTTCAAGACTTGCAGTGGTGGATGGTCAGAGAACCTGTTTCGAGGGTTTCATTCTTCATTCTCTTCCCCAGACTCTAACTACAGATGCCTTGGGCAAAGGTTAGGAGCCCATCTCGGTCCTCATCAGACCCAGGGCTCTTGGTCCAAGCTCGAACAATCGCTTCACATCAATGTGCTAGAGTTTCAGGCAGTCCTGTATGCCCTCAAGCCCTCACCTGTATCTCCTTCCAGGCCACCTAGCCGTCCCATCGGACAGCATCTGTGTGGTATGGTACATCAACAAACAGGGAGGGACTCGATCCTACCCTCTTTGCAGGGAAGCAATGAGGGTGTGGAACTGGGCAGTACAGCACGACCTTCACCTCACAGCAATTCATGTTCCAGGAGTCGACAACACCTTGGCAGACAAACTGAGTCACTCGTCTGCCGGGCCCATGAGAGAACTGGGTCAAGGGGTCCTAAGCGAGTATCTTCCCTATGCTGGGGAACACCACAGGTAGACCTGTTGCTTCCCCTCAAATGCAAAACTTCCAGTCTTCTGCTCGCCGTTCAAAAGCAAGGCATTTTCTGGAGAGCGCTCTGTCTCTAGATTGGAAGGACAGATTCATCTATGCTTTCCCCAATTCTTTTGATCCCAAGGGTCCTGCAGAAACTAGGGTCAGAAGGAGCATGAATGATTCTGATCGCTCCTTTTTGGCCCAGGCACGTTTGGTTCTCTGTTCTACAACAATTCTCAGAGGAACCACCGCTTCCTCTTCCTCTGTCACAAGGTTTGTTGACCCAGGGCAGGGACCCTGGTTCATCCAGGTCTCAAGTCCCTTCAACTTCATGCATGGCTCCTGCAGACATAGCCCAGGCCTTCTTTGGAGTTTCTCCCAGGTGGCGGAGATTCTGGTGGAGGCTAGGAAACCCTCCACCTGGTCTACCTATGCCATGAAGTGGAAAAGATTCACAATCTGGGTGGCTTCAAAAGACATTGAGCCTTTCTCCTGCCCTGTTGGTCGTCCGCTGGAGTACCTGCACATCTCTTCAATCTGGGTCTTAGTCATTTCCTCCTGAAGATCCACATGGCGGCCATTTGGCCTATCATTTCCTTTCCAGGAAAACGTTTGCTCACCTGGAGGTCTCTAAGATTTTCCTCAGAGTGGTTCTCCACTTGAGACCTCCTATCCGAGTTCCCACCCTCCTTGGGATTTGAATTTTGTTCTTGAGAAACTAACTCTGCCTCCCTTTGAGCCGGCAGCTTCCATGAACTTGAAGTTCCTCTCCTGGAAGGCAGCTTTTCTTGTGGCCATTACCTCTGCTCAGAGGATTTCCGAGCTCAGGCCCTGATGTGTAAAATTCCTTACTTAATTTTCCACAAGGAGCGTGTGGTTCTGCATACCAATCCTAAGTTTCTCCCCAAGGTGGTAGTGGAGTCTACTCTGAACCAGTCCATGAGTTACCCGCCTTTTTACGCAGTACTCCAATCAATGGGAGTATTTTTCAAACAACATGAAGTCTTGCTATATTCTGACAAATGCAGTGAGTCCCAACCTTGAACTGCCCGGAGATGAGAGTTAACTTTCCATGCCAGGCATGGAATGCTGAAACTCGAGCTCAGTTGAGACTCTGTCTGTTGTTCTTCAAACTCAAAAGTCAGATTCTTTACTCCGCCTCACTGAACAGTCGCTCGGAGATTTCTCCTTCTGCTCAGTTCAATTTGTCGGTTAAAGTACCGCTTTTCTCGGTTTAGACCGAATTTAAACCATAACCTGTCAGTTCAGTCTCCGTCTGTGGTATTTGAGTACTAGATAAGTTTTATTTTATTCTATTCTGTGTGGAACTTGTAAGCGGTTTGTCGGTTCGGTTTGAACCGATCAAGTTGTTAAAAATCTTAAATTGTGCTTTTAAGTGTGGTTACGGTTCTTATCGGTTCTAAAAAAGCGGATTTTATTACGTTTTTTCCACGACCAGTGACATGGTTGGGAACCAATAAGAGGGTCTTGCCTGGCAGATTGCCATAAAAGGTAAGTTTGGTTAGGACTGGCACTATGTCTGAGAAACCCAAAAGAAAAATGGACCCACTGGGTTTCAACACTGTAGTGTGTGGGGAAGTCTTTGCCAGGCTGACCCCACACCACCTGTGTTGTGTCTAGGGTTTGACCACCTCAAAGCAGACTGCCAGATTTGCAAAATTTCCTGCAGCTACCCTAGAAAAGAGGCTGGTAGGCTCAGGAAAGGGAGGCCAAAAGTCCGCTGAACTGGATGGCCAGCCTGGTTCGGTTCAAACCGAACCAGAAGGAATGCCCTCTGACCAGGGCGAGACTTGGGCAAAGGAGAGCCGATTCTGAGGAATCGGTTCCAGCTAAAAGAACTAGAAAAGAAAAATCAGCTGGTGTGGGGCCAAAACTTTCCTCTCCAACCACTGAAGAGATAGCCAAGCGATCAAATTGTTCAGTCGCTTTCCCGGTTCCGACCGAACCGGCACCATCAAGGCGCTCTGTTCGGTCGGTTCCACGGTTCAAAAGTATGAGTTAGAGAGTTTATGAACCAGATGAGGAGGAAGAGGAGTATGAGGAAAGTGAATGTGGATTTGAAAGTCTGGATGTGCCCATTGACCTGGACATCTCCCCAGACAGACCTTCAGGGTTTCTCCTCCTAGGCTTTCTGAGTCCCCTCCCATTTCATGTTTTATAAAAAAGTGGCTGAAACCCTCCAGCTCCCTACGGAAGAAGCTGTGGATGACCAGGAGGAGCCTGACTATGTGGAAATGATGGATATCCCAGAGTCTAGGAGGCTGTCTATTCCCTTGCACAAATCTTTTGGGAAACAGACATTTAACATTTTAAAGACTCCTAACACTATACCTCCTGTGGATAAGAGAATGGACAAGAGGTATACATTGTCAGGCTCTGACACGAGGGTTCCTGCGCAACAATGCAGCCATGTTGAGGGTAGTGCAGGCTGCAGCCTGCGATAAGGCAAACATTCCCTTAGCTTCACACCCCGGACAAGGACTCCAGGAGGATTGATGCCATGGCAAAGAACAGTACATGGCAGCATCCTTGGGACTCAGGCAGACCAGTTATATGGCCTATACTGCTAGGTATCAAAAATCCAGATGGGACACTGTTATGGCCCTAGCAAAACAGGTCCCTGGCCAGCTTGCCAAGGAACTGGAGCAGGTGGCTGCTGATGGTAATGAGGCATCCAATGTGCAATTCCATGCTGCAGTGGACTCCAATAATGTGTCTTCTAGAGTCATGGCTACATCTGTGGCACTTGAAGAATGGCTTGGCTCAGATGTACTAGCCTGTCTGGGATACCCAGACTAAGGCCATGATGGATTTTCCTGTTGTGGGTAATTCTCTGTTAGGGAGCAAACAGAGGATTACATGAAGAAAATGGATGAGTATAGGACCACCTATGGAGTGCACAGGCCAATCCTCAAGGCAGTTTCCCAGGGGCAGGGGCAGGCCTTTTCATGGGCCTTTTACCAAGCCCAGGCTTCCTCTTCTGCTTATGCCCAGAGGGGTTCTTTAGAGGGAGGCAGATGGGGTACAAGCAGACCTGCTTCCACCCCTCAGCCCAAAGCCCCTGCCAAACAGGCACCTGATGGGGTTGCCAGGGCCAATTCTCAGCTACCTATAGGGGGCAGGCTGGCTTACTTTCCAGGACTGGGAGTCTCTGACATCAGACAAATGGGTCCTGGAAGTAGTAAGCCAGGGACTGATTCTCAGCTTCAAAAAGTTTCCAAAGATGAGAACCAGATCCTTTCCACCTGCAAATCCATCAGAGGCACTTGCCTTAGAGGCAGAGGTCTCCTCCTCCTAGCTCTCAGAGCTGTTGAAAGGTTCCACCCTACACCAGGGCAAGGGTTGTACTCCAGGTACTTCCTTACCCCAAAATAGACAGGAGAATGGCGGCCCATCCTGGATCTCAGATACTTAAACAAGCACCTTTAAAACCAAAATTCAAAATGGTGACTCTGGGAATTATTCTACCCTCTCTAGCATGAGACTGGCTAGTGTCCCTGGACCTCAAGGATGCCTACTTCCATATTCTCTTCAAGCTCCCATGAAGTACCTCAGGTTCGAGCTGCGCTCAGGCCATTATCAGTTCAGAGCAATGCCCTTTGGCCTCACTTCTGCTCAAGGGTATTCACAAAATGTTGCAGTAGTAGTTGCTTTTCTAAGAAGGCAGAAGATTGCCATCTTCCCTTACCTGGACGACTGGCTCATAGTAGGCCAGTCCCAGACCAAGTCAAGTTACACTTACAGATAACTCGGCAACTACTCACTTCTTTGAGTTTCCTTCTAAATCTTCCAAAGTCAGTTCTAGAGCCTGTCCAGCTCCTCAACTTCATAGGTGCAGAGCTAGACACAGTAAAGGCCAGAGCCTTCCTTCCCTGGACAGGGCAAGGACCCTGGTCTCTCTGGCCTCCTCATTCACCCTGCAGGTGTCTTGACCAGCAAGGCATTTTCTACAGCTCCTGGGGCACATGGCTGCTTCTACAGCAGTAGTTCAGGAGCAAGATTTCAGATGAGGGACATTCAGTTCCATTTGAGAGCCTTTTGGTCTCAAGGAAGGACCCTCTGACCAAATTGATCCCAGTAACTCGAACCCTGATCCAGGCCCTACAGTGGTGGCAGGATCAGAACAATCTGAGACAAGGGGTTCCTTTGTCACTCAGTCTCACTCTTTAATCCTTACTACAGATGCCTCCCTCTTGGGGTGGGGGGCTCACATGGGCGACCTCACCACCCAGGGGTTGTGGTCCCCTCGGGAATCTCTGCTCCATATCAATCTGTTGGAACTCAGAGCAGTATTTCTAGCATTTCAAGCTTTTCCAGATCTGTTCAGAACAAAGTTGTACAGGTCAGAACAGACAACACCACCACAATGTGGTACATCAACAAGCAAGATGGCACTCGGTCTACGGCCTTGTGCACGAAGCAATGAAGTTGTGGTTCTGGCTTACTCCTGAACACCTCCTCACAGTAGTTCACCTCCCAGGCAAGGACAATGTCCTGGTAGATGCTCTCAGCAGGATTTCCTGGGCCATCACGAATGGTCACTGGACCCCTGGTCTTGAGGTGATATTTTCCAGATGGGGCACCCCAGATAGACTTTTTGCAGCCCCAGACAATCTACCAACTTCCCCTTTTGCTGCAGGCCCCAGTGTTGGGCTCAGTCCCCTGGATGCCTTAGTTCTCAATTGGGAATGGAAGTTTCTCTATGCTTTCCCCTTCCCTCTCCTGTTCAAAGTGCTAGTCAAAATCAGATCTCAACCCTGCAAGATGATCCTGATTGCTCCAGACTGGGCCAGACAGCCCTGGTATCCATTCCTACTGTCCTTAGAGTCCATCTTCCCCTGTCTTCCTGAGAATTACAACCTGTTAACCTGTGCTCAGGGAGGGTTTGGTACCGAACCTCAAATCTCTCAATCTCAAGGCCTGGCTCTTGAAGAGTTAGAGTTGCTAATTTACACCTCTCCCAAGGTGTAATGGATATCCTGAAGGCTTCTAGAAAAACTTCCACCAGGGCTACTTACAATTCAAAATGGAAAGATTTTCCATATGGTGCTCTGGAAGCATATTTCCCCAGAATCTGCTGATCTGCCCGCAGTCCTTGATTATATGGTCCACTTAAATAGCTTGGGGCTGAGACCAGCTACACTGAAAGTGCATCTGGCAGCTGTGTCTGCTTTTATCTCAACAGGTAAACCCTCTTCTCTTTCAGCTCACCCTGTATTCTCCAAATATTTCAAGGGATTGCTTCACCAACCCTCCATTCAGGGACCCTGCCCTGCCTGGGACCTCAATGTTTGCATTGTTCAGCTTATGCAACCCCTTTTGAGCCTTTATCTTCAGCAGAGCTTAAGTACTTGACTTGGAAGACTGTGTTTCTGGTAGCCATCACTTCTGCCAGACGCATAAGTGAATTGCAAGCTTTGTCAGTGGAGCCTGATTTATCTCCTTTCATAGAGATAAGGTGGTCCTCAGGACTAACAGGAAGTTCTTGCCTAAGGTGGTTTCAGATTTCCACCTTAATCAATCTATGTCTCTTCCAGTGTACTTCACTGACCATTCCTCCTCTGGTGAGAGGAGGCTGCACAGTTGGATGTGAAAAGGCCCTTAGCTACTACATAGGCGTACCAAGGGTCACAGGTTTGACTCCTCCAACTGTTCCTCACTTATGGTGAGGTTGGTAAAGGAAACCTGCCACTAAAGATCCATTGCCAGGTGGATTGTCTCTTGTATCCAATTTTGCTATGAAAAACTGGGTAAGGTTCCTCCCTCAGGCCTGAGGGCTCACTCTCAAGAGGTACAGCTGCTTCCTGGCTGCTGCCAGGGACATCCCTATTCTAGAATATGTCAAGCAGCTACCTGGAAAACAGTTCACAGTTTTACCAAGCATTACTCCCTGGACATCCAGGCTAGGAGTGATGCTCGGTTTAACACAACTGTGCTTCAGAGCCTATTTCCTAAGTGAGGTTCTGTCCCTCCTCCATGGAGTACTGCTTTGTAGTCTGCATATGTCAGAATATAGCAAGACTTCATGTTGTTTGAAGAAAAATTACTCACCTTAGTAATGTTGTTTCTTCTAATGGAGTCTTGCTATATTCTGACCCCCTCCCCTGCTCAGAACCTCTGTTTTTCGGGATGTGGGTGGGCAGTGCAGTGTTGGCATAGTAGGTGCCCACCTTTTGTTTTCACCCTTCTTTTCTTGGGGTGAGTTGGTGTGTGTTTTTCATTTTGGGTCTCCTGACTTGAGTCTTTGTTTGGGACCAAAAATGTGTTTTATCATTTAGTAGCCAGTTGGCTGAGTGTAGGTTTACAGCTTCACACAGGA
Organism: Neoceratodus forsteri; assembly: GCA_016271365.2. Classification (NCBI taxonomy): domain Eukaryota; kingdom Metazoa; phylum Chordata; order Ceratodontiformes; family Ceratodontidae; genus Neoceratodus; species Neoceratodus forsteri. Next base: position 924,231,114 of record CM028135.1, on the reverse strand, counting down.
TCTTAGTGAGTTTAGCTCGTAAAGATCTGACAGTTTGAGTTTGAAGAACAACAGACAGAGTCTCAACGAGCTCGAGCTCAGCATTCCATGCCTGGCATGGAAAGTTAACTCTTTCATCTCCGGGGCAGTTCGAGGTTGGGACTCACTGCATATGTCAGAATATAGCAAGACTCCATTAGAAGAAACAACATTACTAAGGTGAGTAATTTTTCTTACATACTATGGATGTTCTCCAGATTCTGAGATACTACACTAACGCGACGAAGGATCTCAGAAAGACAGATCAGCTCTGTGTCTCTTTTGCTCTGAAAGGAAGGCAGTGCTGTTTCTAAGCAATGCCTATACAAATGGTTGGCTCATTGCATCACTTTCTGTTATAAGTACAACAAGACCCTCCGGGTCAAGTCAGAAACCACTCCACCAGAGGTCACTGCCTCAACCGCTTGTTTCAAGAATGTGTCGGCAGTAGACATCTGTGCTGACACCACCTGGACCTCTGACCATACCTTTACGAAACATTACGGTTTGGATATTGCTTCTCACCATAGGCGGGCTTTGGGCTGGCTGTTCTGCAAAGCCTCCTTTCTTAAGGCCTTCTCAGCTAGAGGGATCATCTCTGGGTAATTTTCCTCCTCCTTGTGCTTCTTTTTGTTCCAGACTGCTTGGGACTCAGTTCCTGTAATGTAATTACCTACCATAAGAGCCCTCTCAGTAGATATTACAGTTACGTAAGAACTTACTGTAACAGTAGATCTTGAAGAGGCTCTTGCAATAAATAATACCTCCTATCCTCCATCCCCTAAGCTTTTTAGCTCCTTTTCTCTTCAAGAAAATATCCGCTTCTATCTCATCTGGGCTTTGTTGGCCCATGGCGGAAAGAACTGGAAGGCGGGCATGAGGGCGCCCTTTATACAGATGTCTCCTGACACGGTCACCTGACGTGGGGGCGGTCCCTCTCCAGGGACTGCTAGCTAGAAATTTTCTGTGGGATCCTGCGCCTCCCGGCATCAGTCCTATATGTAATTCCTACTGCAAGAGCCTCTCTCGAAGATCTACTGTTACAGTAGTTCTTAAGTAACTGTACTTTTCAACTTTGAGTGAGATTGCGGCGGACGCTGGCTTCATGGTATGCCCATCAGCCCAGTTGGCTAAGGCGTGGGACAATGACACAATCGAGATTATTGACCCATTGTCACTCAATGAGGCTGACTGTTCCTTATTCAGGACCCCGGACTGGACCTACCAAGGAGGAGACCCAGCTCGCTGGAACCCTCTTCACAGTCCCTGTCCTGACCTGGAAGAGCTGCGGTTCTCCCCAGCTCCTTTTGAGCACCCCATGATCCCGAGGCCAGGGTCTCGGACAATTTGACTGACAGGCGAAGAAATCTCAAATGTCACTCAAGGCGTCCTAAAAAGCGGCGCCATATCGTTCTTCTTAATCCTCCTCGGAAGAGGCTTCAATGCAAGCTGCGTGGGCCTACAAGGACCTAATGTGGCAACAGTTGATGATGGCAGGTTCAAAGTCGGCCCGTCTTCCACACCAGCCATCACTTCGCTGTCATCCTCCAGGCCGATGCCTCCAGAGCCGGTCGACATTGTTCCCCTGCCTGTGGAGCTGGTGAAGACCCTCCTGGCTCAGCCAAAACTGGCCTCCACCAATTCTGTTGGAACCATCACCTAAGCAGCCTCCTCCAGGGCTCCGCCAAGAGTCTCAGCCCGTCAAGGGCCTTCAGCCTGAGCTGTCACCCTCACTCCCAACTCCCCCAGCAGATTGAAGGTGAAATGGGTGACCGGCCCGATCTAGCCCGACTCCTCAGATTCCGAGGACTCCGACTTGCATTCGGTCCCTTGGACAAAGAATCCATTGGAGTCTCGTGATGGAGAAGATCCCATTATCCTTCATGGGCATCCTCCGTCTCATCTCCGAATCTGCAGTGATGCCCTTGGAGCCTGTTCAGAAACAAGCCGAATATCCCTTACTAATATCCTCATAGAAGGGGCCTTGGGCTTTGGCAGCACCTGCCTCCTGCTCTGCTCCCTCAGCCCGGATGGGCCACAAATATCAGGTCCCCATTGTTCCTTCGGGATTCACAGAGCACCCTCAGTTGAGGGGTTGGTGACCAGTCTGTGTTTCAGCGCTTCGGGTAATTCAGGAGACACCGACAGACCCCCAGACAAGAATCCAAGAAACTGGACCATTCTGCTTAGCTTGGCCTTCATCAGGTGAGCTTGGCCGTCATCATGGTGCATTTTCTCATGCTCTCTTGGGCTCTCTGGATGAGATTCTTCCTTATCTCCCTGCAGACCTCAGACAACGGTTAAGCAGGTCTGCAACCAGGGTCAGGCTGTTGCCAGACAGCAACTCCAGATGGCTCTAAACATCGGAGTTCTTGCGCCCGCTCTGTGGTGGTTGCTGTCGCCATGCACCACAGGGCCTGGCTAGGGTCTTGACCGTCACGGTGGACACTCAGCATAAATTGACAGATGTTCCCTTCCTGTGCACCGATTTGGTCCAGGAGTGGATGGTCCCCTCCAGTGCATCGAGAAGTCCAATGTCACCTTGACTCCATTACTTCTGCCCAGAAGGAATCCCAGGGTTTCAAAAGCATTAGAAAGCCTTTTCTGCTTTCTGCCCCTGTGACAAAGCAGCCCCATTTTCATCAGGGCAGCAACAGCAGCAGAGCTCAATCTTGGCACCCTCGACAGCCCGTAAACTCGGAGGAAGGTCACTGCATTCCCAGGCTGGATCCTCCTCCTCCAAGCCTGCACAGTGACAGGATGGGGTTTGCAACCCCATACCTGTCACGTCACTCTAGGCCCTCCATGGGGACTTGCTCAGCCACTTCGTTTCCACCTGGTCTGCTGTTACAACAGACAGATGGGTCTTGGAAGTGGTCAGCCAGGGCCTGCCTCTGGAATTCAAACAGTACCCACCAAGCCAAGCCCGCACCCACGGAAAGAAATGGTTTCCATGCACTCTCAGTCGGCTCTCTGAGACATCACCCAACTCCTCTGCAAGGAGGTTGTGGTCAAGTCATGAATCCCCTGTCGACCAGGGTTAATTTCCAGGTCCCGAAATGGATGGGGTCTGGCGCACCTTTCTAGATCTTCACGACCTGAACCAATTCCACAGGTCTCGCACCTTCAGGATGGTAACTCTGTCTCAGATCATACCATCTCGAGCAGAGCATGTGGTTTTGCTCACTGGATCTGCAGGATGCATTCTTTCACATCCTGATCTGTCCGTCACTCGAAGGTTCCTCTGCTTCCAAACAGAGGGCCCTCTTCGAGTTCAAGCCATGCTATTTGGCCTGTCATTGGCCCTCAGGTCTTCACCACATGTATTGCAATGGTGGTGACCCATCTTCAGCATTGGGGGGTCAAGTGTATCCCTAGCTCGATGATTGGCTCATAGCAGGTCCCTTCAAACAGGAGATGGAGTGGTCCAGGGATCTGGTCCTTCAGACCTGCATTGAAGTCGAATTCATGCCTTCCATGGTGATCTGCTTCATTGGGGCAGAGCTCGACTCTTGCCGAGCCAGAGCCAGGCTCGGCGGACAGAGCGAGGTTCTCTCCTTCTTTGCCTAGTCATTTTTGGTTGGGCACTTGCGCCCTGCCGGGACTTCCTGTGCCTTCTGGGTTACATGATGGGCTGTAGCTCCATGGTCCGATGGGCCCAGTGGCATATGCACCCCATTCAGTGGGAGCTGGCCTGCCAGTGGACTCAGCGACATGGTCATTTTGGCCAGCTGGTCACTATGACCCAGTAAATGTAGGACACTCTTCAATCATGGATCATCCTAGAACAGAGCAGGAGCAGATTCCGTTTGTCCGCCCTGAGCCAACAGTTGTTCTAATGGCCGATGTCTCTCACGGTCTGGGGTGCCCACATGGGAATCAGAGTCTACGGGCTCTTAACCCCTGAGGAATCCCAGTGTCATATCAACCTGCTGGAGCTCCATGCAGTTAGGCTGGCGCTGACTGCATTTGTTCTGTTCCTTCGAGGTCAAGTGGTGCAGGTCCAGATGAACAATACCATGACCATGTACTATCTCAGCAATCAGGGTGGCACACCTCCCAGCCTCTGTGCAGGAAGCACTCTGCACCTGGAGTCTTTGTGAGCTGACTGGAGGCATATCTTCTAGCCATCCATGTGACAGGGCCTCAAATCAACTGGTGGTTGCCCTCAGCCATGTGGGCAAGGTGTCCCATAGTGGTGTCTCCATCCTGAGGTAGTACACAGCCTGTTATCCAGTGGGGCACCCCTCAGGTGGACCTGTTTGCCTCCAGGGAGAACACAAAGCTGAAGTGTTTAATGCCCGCCCCTCAGCAGGGCTTGCTGTAGGGGATGCCTTCTAAGGCTGTGGACCCCAGGTCTCTTGTGTGCCTTCCCTCCACTTCCCTGATCCACAAGGTGTTCCTCAAGGTCAGGAGGGACAAGGCACAGGTGATCCTGGTGGCATCAGACTAGCCTCACCAGTTTTGGTACCCTGATCTCCTCAGCCTCGGCAACAGGCTCCTGAGGCATCTTCCAGCATGCCTGGACCTGATCTCAGTCAATCAGGGAAGGTATTCCACCTGACCTTCAATCACTGCATCTAACAACCTGGTTACTGAGTGGCTAGAGTTCCAGGCTTTGGGTCGCTTCGATGATGTACTCAATGTAGTTGAGGCATCCAGGAAGGAGTTAACCAGGAGGGCTATGCCTTCAAATGGAAAAGATTCTCCATTTGGTGTCAGGGCAAGAGCCTGAACCCTTCGTCCTGTCCAGTGGCTAGCATCCTCAACTACCTTTGACCTTTCTCCAAGGGGATCTTTGGTCTATGACCCTAAGGTGCACCTGGCAGCCCCTCTGCTTACGGGCATGGGCGGGCAGCAGAATGTGGTCTGGTGTTTTTGAAGGCCTCAACTATATTTCCTCCAGTGCGTGAACCACCACTGTGGGATGTACTGCTGGTACTGGCAAAGCTCATGGGCAAGCCATTGAACTGATGCACTGGTGTGAGATGTCACACCTGTCATGGAAGACTGCCTTCTTGGTGGCTATCATGTCAGCCAGAAGGATTGGGGAGCTACAGGCACTCTGTCGAGTCTCCTATCTGGTCTTCCACAGGGACAAGGTTGTCCTGCGCCCCAACACGGAGTTCCTTCTGAAGATTGTCAGAGTTCACCTGAACCAGGTGATGACTCTGCCAGTGCACTTCCCCAGTTACACCTCGGGAGGCTGAATACAGTCTCCATACTTGGACACATGAGACTAGCGCTCTCTTATTACAAAGATTGTACTGCTGAAGTTCGGGAGAGGTTTGCCAGCTATTTGTCATCTACGCTGAAGCCGCACCTGGCAGATCTGCAGCCAAGTGGATGATTGGCAGATGGATTACATCTTGCATTGATCTCTGCTATAGCTTGGTGGGTGAGAGCCTCCCATGGGATAAGAGCTCATTCCACCCACTATACTGCTGCAAACATGGCTGCTTCTAGGGAAGTTCCTATCCGGGATATCTGCAGGGCTGCTACCTGGAAGTCAGTAAACACCTTTATTTCCCATTACCACATCAACCTAGAGTCACTCCGAGATGCTGGTTTGGGGCCTCAGTTCTCCAATCTCTGTTCCCTAAGTAGGAGTGTGCACCTTGCCTCCTTCCTCCCAGAGAACTGCTCGAGTCTGCCAAACAGTGTGGATAGAACAACATATCCATGATCCTAGAAAAAACAGGTTACTCACCTGTAACAGTAGTTTTAGGAGTGGTATATGTTGTTCATCCACCAAACCACCTAACCTTCGGCTTTGGCGCACAATCCTCTGCTTCCAGCGGGCAAGATCTGGCATCAAGGGCAGAGCCGAGGATATACCACCCGGGTGGGTGGGAGGAGCCAGCTTTAGACCATCTGGCAAGATTTAAAGGGAAAGGACATGCCAAACAGTGTGGATGAACAACATATACCACTCCTAGAAAGTACAGTTATGTAAAATCTTACCATAACAGTAGATCTTAGAGGAATGTCTCTTGCAGTAGGTAATTACTTCTGGGAGTTTCCAGCAGAAGGCGCTGTGATACAGCAGCTCTTCTAGCAGCTTTGTTACCAAGGACTGCCCACACATGACATCATCTTCCTGCTTCCTATATGTGGGCAGTCCTGGTATCCTCAGTTCCCCACCAGATTCAGCTCGTAAGCGAACACCAAGGGGAAGCCAAGGTACCAAGGAGTCCCAACCTAAGTCATTGGACAAGAATTTGCTCTGTTAGAGAAGGAGGGACGGAGGGTGGGATCGTACCTACTGCAAGACATTCCTCAAAGATCTGCTGTTACAGTAATGTAACCCCCTTGTTCCCAGGGTTACTAGGATCCCAGTTAGAACCAGTGACAGGCAAGGAATCGCAGCTAGTGAAAAGCCAGTTAAATGGGTTTCACACTGTTATGCTTTGATTTCAGTCTCAGCTGAGCTGGAGGATGATGTAATCATAGAACTCTCGTAGTGTCATAAGCTACACTTCTTTGCCAGCTCTGGGGAGATAGCTTAGAATGTTCAGTTAGAGTGGAGTCAGCTGTGAGTAGGAGTTGCAGGAGGAGGCTGCAGCTTGCTGTGCAGCTCCTCACCTAACTCCAACAGAGAGCTACCTTTTTGTTTTGGTAGTTTGTTCTCACCCTAGAAGAACATAGAAGACAGTGACTGAAGTGGTGGAGACCTTGCCAAGTGGGTTTTCCTTTGCTCCATCCCAGGAGGGATGGGGATGATCTTCAGGGTTGGAGGTATTCCCTCAATCCAGTCTGTCTGGTGAAGCTGCCTTTGTACAACTTCAGAACTGTGAGTGCTACTTTTGTGTAAGCCTAGGAGGGCACCTGCAATACCTATGGTGAATTTTTCTGACAAAGGGACCCTGTCACCTATACTGTTTCTGTTTTAAAAGTGTCTGCCTACATTTGCAGTCTAGCGAGAGACTGTCCAAGTACAGACCTTTTAACTTTCTGACACTTTAGAGGTGTGTCACGTAGTATGTTAAGTGTGAAAACATTTCAAGATAGCATCCACAAGTTTCTCTGAGGGTGTTATTAACCAGATGAATGGCCGAGTATAAACATGGGAACAAAGGTGGGAGACCCCCATCTGGAGTAATCAGTTTACCTCTTCAGGTTCAGTTTGGGGACCAGTTCAATTTGCAGTCAGTGCATTTGGCCAGTGCCTGATGAAAATAGTTACCCAGACATGGGTTTTGGATTCTGTTTTCAGTTTAGCTTAGTATAGTGGGTGCTGGAAGATTTTGAGCCTGGATGTGCTCTTTTGTGGTCATGTGTACCACCTTCATTCCCCATGAAATATGGGAAAGTGTTCTAGTGTTGCCCATGTGTGCCTAGTCGATAGAAAGTGACCTAGTATTGGTCATGTGTGCCAATCTCCATTTTCAGAACCAGAGTGTTCGCTGTTTTGTGTCTTTACCCTATTCTAAGTGGGAATGTCAGGAATTTCTATACTCTGGAGAATCTGCAATACCAGTATGTGTAACCCTGTGGGGTCCATCTTCACTTTGTGATTATTCCTACTTTGTTACATGAAATAAAGCCACTCTAGAATTCCAACCTGGTTTGGACAGTATTGTTATTAGCTTCCATTGTGTCTGGATTTACTTGGGTGCCCCTGACCAGAAATGCAAACCTAACACAATTATGAGCAAATGTTTTCTCCTAGGGACCTGGGTTGCTGGCCATGGTAAATGGTCCCACCAGATGTGTGCCAGGTAGTTGCACACTTGGTTGCCTGTCTGTGATAGCAGGCTTAGAAAGAATATGTACTTGTTATGTAACCCCCATCCCTTTCTTTTGCCCCTAGACGCTATGTGGTGAGAGGAGCAGCCCTGCTAGTTAAACAAGGGGGCGGTGGAGGGGTTACAGTAAGCTTTATGTAACTGTACCATCTTCCACGGAATGGTCTCTTGCAGTAGGTAATTACTTCTGGGAGAATCCCCAGCAGTTATGTCCATTTTGGAGGACAATTATGATAGGAGATCTTGAAGGACTGCACAACTAAAGGCCATTCTATATCATGAGGCAATATCAAGATTGTAATGCCTTGTGAAAGTTTGGATTGTGGACCAGGTAGCTGCATTGCAGATATCTGAAATGAAGCTCCTTTAAAAGCAAGCGCAGTAGTGGCCATAGCTCTAATGGAATGGGCTTGGACAATCAAGTAAAGTCTCGTTGTACTTTTTGTAACAAAAGGTAATACAGTTCACCAACCATGAAGGCGGTTCATTTAGCAATGGAAGCCCTTCTCTGCCAGAGGCAAAAGTGATAAATAATTGAGGCGTTTTCCTAATCGACTTGAGTACGATTAGTTTAATAGCATAGTATACAGTGGACATCTAAGGTAAGTAATAGATGTTTACCGTGATTGGAGTATTCAGAGTAATAGACTGGAAGGTAAAAGGACTGATTTAGAGTATGTTCGGAGACTACTTTGAGAGCGAAGGATGGGTTGGTATGAAGGACCACCCCATCCTTGTAAAAATCAAGTAAGGTTCCTACATGAGGGCATGAAGCTTCGGAAATACGGCAAGCTGAAGTAATAGCCACTAGAAACAACATTTTCCATGGAAAAAAAGGAGATCACAGGTGGCCACTGGCTCGAAAGGTTTGAGGGTCAGTTTTCTATAATAAAATTGAGATCTCACGGAGGTAGGGTCTTCATATAGGAGGCTTAATATGTATCATTCCTCTCAAAAACATCTTGGCTAAATGATGTTGGTACAGAAGTTTGCCATCTAAAGGTTCATGAAATGCTGAGATGGCAGCCAGGTGGACTTTGATGGAGGAGTAACTTCAGCCTGACTCTGATAATGAGGCCAGGTAGTCTAAAACCTTCATCAGTGGACAAGAGTAAGGGTCCAGTGAGCAAGAGGCAGACCATATGGAAAGCGTTTCCATTTGGAATTATATTTTTCTCTGGCTGATGGTTTATGAAGCCAGGAGAATGTTAGCAATAAGAGGGGCACTAAGAGTCTATTTATGAATGCATCCTCAGGAGCCAAGTGTGAAGATGAAGGGTCTTCAGGCTGGGGTGCAGGAGGGATCTGTGACACTGAGTCAGGAGGTCTGGTCTGACTGGAAACTGAATGGGTTCCCTTACTGACAGTTGGAGTAGAAGGTACCACGGTTGATGAGACCACATTGGTGCTATGAGAATCATGGTGGCTAGCTCCATTTGAAGTTTCAATAGAGTCCATTGCAAGAGAGGGATGGGGGCAGAAGGCATATAAATAGAGACCTGTCCAAGTTCAGGACAGGGCATCTATAGATCATCCCTTGTTGCTCGGGATAATGGAGAAGTGACTGGGGAGCCAGTGATTGACTGGGGAGAAAACAGATCCAGCTGTGGAGTTCCCCATAGGTCGAAGATTTCTTGGAGTACTTCTTTGTGAAGTGTCCATTCATGAGCAGATGACTGCTGACTTAGCCAGTCTCCTAACTGATTGCATCGTCCCGGTAGGTGGACGGCCATTAGCGTTAGTTTTGTCTGATGGCTTCCTTCCAGACTGCAAGGGTCTCCATGCAGAGGGTGCACTACTTCATGGCCCTTTGCTTGTTGAGGCAAAACACCACTGCAGTGTTGTCTGAAACAGCAACAGTCCTGGCTTGAGGTAGGGCTGGAATGCCTGAAGGGCTAGACGGACCACTTTCATCTTGAGGAGATTGATGTGAGAATGAAGGGAAGAGGTGGTCCACTGGCCTTGGGTCTGATAAGGACAAAGTGCATTCCCCATCCATGGTTAACGTCTGTATGGGAGGGAGGAGGGAACAAAAGGCATTCCTTGACGCAAATTGGTTTTGATTGTCCACCACGTCAGAGATGACTTCAGAGAAGGTTACCCTGATTTTTTCATCTAACTGCCCAGTTCTTTGAGACCATTGATTCTGGAGGGTCCACTGGACAGGTCTCATGTGAAGTTGGGTGAATGCTGCCATCAAGATGGCTCAGCATTTGTCTGTCCATGACTATTTTCTGAGTCTGTATTCGAAGCCAGAGATACAGGAGTGTCCTGACGAGCAGGCGCAAGGTAAGCTGTGGCTGTGACTGTATTTAGAACAACTCCAAAGTATTGGAGAGACTGTGTCTGCTTTGGACTGGACTTTGGCCAGTTGACTGTTATCCTAGATTGTTGAACATACTCTAAGACTATCGGCTAGGGAGGCAAGCAGAGCTTTCTGGATTCTGCTTTGATTAGCTAATCATCTATCTATGGATGACGAAGTGCCTTTTTTCTGTAAGGCTGCTGCAACCACCGCTAGACATTTGATGAACACTCTTGGGGCAGATGAGAGGCAGAAAGGAGTGCCAGAGACTGGTAATTTTGACCCAGAAAGTGGGATCGAAATTTGTGATGGGCAGGATGAATGGGGATATGTAAGTAGTCATCCTTCATATCCAGGGCACACAGCCAGTCTCCTTGTTTTAGGATAGGCATGATGGCAGTTAGTTATCATGCGAAAATGTTTGAACTGAATATATTAATTCAGGTGTCTCAGGTCTAGTATTGGTCTGAGATCTCCAGTTCGCTTAGGTACCAGAAATAAGTGGGAGTAAAATCCCGTTCAATATTCTGGAAGGAGTACTGGTAAGACAGCCTGTTTGGCTAGAAGTGCCTTCAATTCCTCTTGAAGGATAGGGACATGATCTGGAGGATAATGGATCACCTGGGGAGAGTGTTGGTGGAAAGAATTCCAGATTGTGTCCCTTTTGGATGATCTGAAATACCCTTTTTCTGAAGCGATCGCTTTTCAGGACTCCAGATGGAGGGCAAAACAATGCCCTACAACCTCTGGGGCCTGGTCGAGGAGGCGAGGGAAAGCCTGATAGGTCATTGGGTACTGGGTTGCCCAACCCCTCCCAAGGGATGGGCACAGGAGCCATGGGTGGCAGAGGCATTGCCTCTTGCAGTTTGGGCATGACCCTGAAAGCCACCTCCGTTAGAGGCCCTATATTTTCCACCTCTTTTGGAATAGGAGGAATACTGTGTATGATAGGTTGGCTGCGGTATGGTACATGCCATGTACCATAAGAAGAGATTCTGCCTGATGCCTGCAGGTTGTCTAACAACATTTGAGTACCTAGCCCAAACAGTTTGGAGCCGTTAGAGAGTGCATTAACTACTTTATGTTGTATTTCAGGAGCAAAACCTGAAATGCGAAATAGCTATGCAACACGGAGAGACTCCAGTAGCTGAGAGTTGGGCTGAGGTATTGATGGCATCATATCCTGACCTGAGTAGGTGGCTGGGGATAGAATTGCTAGTGGACACCGTTGCCAATAACTTTCCTTTTCTTGGGAAGGAGGAAGTTTATTGATAACGTTGATGTCCGAAGCCCCAAGGATATGTTGATATTTAACCATGTGTCCCACCGCCCGGTGGCATAGAGGGCTGAGGCACTGATGCCTTACCTCGACCCACGCCAGTGATCCGAGTTCGGGAACAGACTCTGGAAGCCAGAGGCTGGCAGGGAAGAGAGGATCGAGCTTCCTTAGGACTGCTCTCCTCTCCTGGGATGGGTAGTGGGTTAACGTCGCTGTGTGGCCCTGGTGGAGACCGGAGAACAACAGACATGTCAGGGATGCAAAAGAAAAGTGGAAATACTACCACTTTAAGCCAGATGACTGCTGCTGGGCTATCTGCCATTCATGTACCTGCAGTCCTCCATCCCAGCAGCACCCCAGGGCCAAGTGTAGCACTGGCTTCCCCTTTGGGCTGGTGCATTCCCCTGGGAGGGGAGCAGCACCGGAGAAGGGTTACTCCGGGTTACCCTGGGGCTGGCTGCATGTGGGACTGGAGCAAGCATTGGCAAGCCTGAAGGAGAGGCTGAGGTGGAGCAGTAGGGAGAACATAAAAGATAAAAAAAAAAAAAATACATCCCATATAGTTTAAGATTCGAATATTCATGGTGCCTGAGGCAAAACCTTTTCCTCAGGTGATCATTTCTTCAGGATTCTTTATCAGGTGGTAAGAAACTTGTGTCTGCATTTTTTAGTATGATCATGAGCGCAGTAATGACCACTGAATCCGCTTCTGGGATGGTGAACAGAAAGGGATGATCCAGGGAGCCTGATATATGATCTGCTTCTCGGGGAACAGCTGTAATAGCTGATGGCGATGCCAGGCAGCCAGCATGGCATTCTGGTAGAGCCAGAATCAGTGGGGGCACCACTAAGGCCAGCCCCTCTGGCAGTTCAAGATATTCTGCCATATTCTTACACTGTTTGTCATGTTCTGTGGTGGAGAATCCCCGACCTTTTGAATTTGAACCATCATCTCATTAAAGGTCAGGTCTTCTGGAGGAGAGGTGGTGACTGGCATAGGCAGGTCCTCATCCAGGAAGAGATTTCTGAGTAGGGGACTCCAGATTTGGGAAATACAGATCTTGGAACTCAACAGTATCACGGGGGATCCACCAGTAGTTCAGATTCATGTGACAAAAGTCTTCCATATTAGGAGGAGGAGACCAGGATGGCAATATATCCCTGTCACCATGAAATCTTTTAGGCAGAGGAGATTGAGACCAGAAAGATCCTCTAGCTCTCCTGGATTGGAGGGCTGGGAATAGCACATGGCATGTAAGACATGCTTCACAAATTTGGTGATGTCCCATTCTTGGGAAGAAGGGCGGATAAGCAGTGGGGATTGAGAGACAATGGGGGTGATGGAGGGAATGGGCATTGTGAGCAGATCTCGCCCCTGGGAAGAATAAACCAGGGTCCTGGTCTCTGTCCGCTTGCCCCTGTAAAATGCCACCTGTGAGGGTGGAGGGGCATTCTATAAGGCAAAAGCCATTGGTTTGCCTTGTGGAATGTGGGATCTCATTGATGAGCCCATGGAATTATGTTTCTTAAATATGTCAGATGCCGTTGACTGGAAGGGCCCCGTCGACGGAGCAGCCGTGTATTTGGCTGAATACTCCTCCTCCTATTCTTGCTTTATCTTAAACATTGCTAGACTCCACTGTTCCTGTTTCAGACATTAACCTCCCAGACTACATTGTCTTTAACAGGAATAGACATGGAGGTGTGGCAGCTTTGTTTGTTCGTGCTTCCATTCCTTGCCCACTTGCCCATTCAGGCTACATACTGTAAGTGGTCTGATTAACTCTGTTTTTGTTTCCTAAAGCTAAATGGGAAGGAAATGTTAGTTGGCAGTTTATACTTCCTCCCCCAACTGAAAGCAATCACATTTTGCTGCTTCAGTCGTTAAATCAGTCTCTTGGTGAGTTCCCATATTGCATATCACTGGGTGATTTGAATGCAAATTGGCCTACTAGTAGAGGTCTCAGATTGAAGCAGTCTATCACCCCCTTGGTCTAAACCAATTAAAGAGTTCACTCACTATGACTCAACCTATGTGGTTTCCACCATTTTAGACCTGATTTTGTTTCACCAAGCTCCCAACTTGTGCCTTCAGCTACCAGGGAAACTTATTTAGTGATCATGTTCTTACTTTCTGTACAATTAACTTTGCCATCCCAAATTTTTCCTAATACTATTTCGTTTTGTTGTTTCAGGAATTTTAACCTAGCTGTTTAATGTATGTAAGGGTTATTTCTTTTTCACTTCTGTTTTGAGACTAGCATGCCCCTTTTGTTGAAAAGAGTTCAATCTAAACATGTCCTGTGGGTTACTCCCTTTGTTCTTGCACAGTTAAAGGCACAAGATAAATTATACCAAAGGCAAAAAACTGGACACAGCCAGTCTTGGCAAATTTTCTGAAATTTTCTAAACTATTGCATTTCCCTTATCAGAAAATCCAACTCGTCCTTTCTCAAAGCAAATCTAGCTAATGCTGGAAGTAATCCCCAGAAATGTTGGCGTATGGTGGACTCTCATTTGAAAGTTGCCTTCTGTGTTCTCTACTACAAATGTGTCCTGTTGCAGAACTGCATCTTACTCCAAGGAGGATGTCCATGCTTTGTTCCATTTGTTTTCATTTTTACTGAGACTCCCACTATTTCGTTAAACAAACCTGGTTTATCCTCAGTTGGTGTGAACAGTGATTCCCTTGCTGAGTGCCCTCTTTGAAGACCTAGATTTTATTTTAGGACATTAAAGACAGAGGAAGTGTTCAAAGTGCTAAGCTCCTTGAGGGAGGGACTGCCAAGGGACTCAGCAACCCAGATAACTAAGTGCAGTGCTGATTTTTTTGGCCCTCCTCTAATTTACCCCTCACCACACAATGTTTCCCTACTGCATGGAAGTTTTCTTGGTCATCTCTCTTGATAAGGGAGGGATAATACTATGGTAGATAATTATAGCACAGTTTTCTACTCCCATAGTTTCAACATTTATGGAAAAAGTGTCCTAAGCCATATTAAATTATTATAGATTATTACAGATTATCAGGCTTTATCTTTATTCAAGTTAGGTTTAGGTCCAATTTTCTACCCGAACAGTAGTGATTGACTTTTATGATTCTGTTTCTAGGGCTTTAGATAAGGAGTGTCTTGTGGGTTCTGTTTTCATTGAACTGACAAAGCTTTTGACGTGATCAATAATTTTTGATCTTAACTCACCTTTCCTCCTTTGATTTTTCTTCAGATGGCACTAGCCTGTTTTCTTATTTGCGTGGGAGAACTCAGTCTGTTTCTTGGAATGGTTGCCTATAACTTCCTCTCTGTTTCTACTGGGGTTCCTCAGGGATCTATTCTTGGTCCTATCTTAGTCAATCTATTTGTAGTGCCCTCTGTCATAGAACAAGAATCAATCAGACTTTATGCTGATGATACAGTGCTTTTCTGTGCACACAGATCTTCATCTCTTCTTGCCATGACTCTTCAGGGTGACTTTGATAAAGTGGTGAAATGGTTCTTGGACAACCTACTATTGTTTTGTACAGTAAATAGACTCAAGCAGTGCTGTTTGCATCTTAGCACTCGCTGTCTTTGGTAGATTCTTTTGATTCACTTGAAAAATCATCCATTGGAACTTGTTATCAAGTATCTTGGACTTTTTTTTACTCCTCTTTGACTGTCAAACCACATACTGACAAAACCTTATCTAAGGTTTGTCAATACCTATAATTGCCTAAAGTGTGCCAGGCACTGTTTGTCAACTTTGGATCATAAACATATTATTAGGCGAGCCATTCTCCCATTCTTGACTGTGGTGATACTGTTTATCGCCATGCTTCTGATTTGCATCTCCTTCTCTTAAGCACTGTTTATTTTCAGATATTAAGTTTTATTTTGAAAACAAGATGGTATGAGCATCATTGCTGCTTATTACATTAGATAAATTGGCTGTCGCCACTTCTAGATTAACTTACATTGGTTATTTCTTTTTACAAATTGGCTAAAATCTAACCTCAGCTTATTTATCCAAAGGTTTAGATCATTCCTACTCTCAAATACACTTTTAGGGATGTGCCACACTGAGGGTTCTTCTTCCCAAATGGTTTACATGTTTTGTGAGAGAATGTTTTTTCATATGATGCCCTATTTTCCTGGAATAGTTTGTCCCTCAGCTCAGAAAGTGATCCACTTCTGGTTCTTTTAAATATGGCTTAAAATTTCTTGTTGCAGGAACGGTCTATTTGCAATTGTTTTACTAGTCAATCTGTGTATTATCTGTTATGTTGTGGTTATAACCATGACTTAGGGTGTTCTGTGAACAAGACTTGATTTTCATGGAACTTATCTTGTATTTTTTAAGTTCCAAATAATAAAAGTTCAGAGTATTGCCCTTTGACCAGTCTTCTGCACCCGGTCTTTACAGGATGCTTGGCAGTAGTGGCAGAAGCCCTTTCTAGGAAAGGCTTGTATGTAGTTCCCTATCTAGATGACTGGTTTCTGAAGGCCAGCTTCAGTGAAGCTCTACTACATACTTGGACACAACAGTTATTGAAGACTTGTGAGTCACAGTGAATGTGCCAAAGTCTGGGCTGACCATGCCAATGACTGCAGCACATAGAGACAGTCTTGGACACAGAGAAGAGATGTGCTTTCCTGCCACAGGACAGAGCAGACAGTCTGATTTCCCAAGCACAGTTGGTATGCAGGAGTCGGTATGCCTCTATGAGAACAATGTTACATCTTCTGGGTCTCATGACATTGGCCATAGTGTGATTGTGCCACTGGCCCACCTCCATATGAAAATCCCTCAGTGGACACTCCGGTCCAGTGGGATCACTTAATGGAAAAGCTGGACCAAATGGTTCTCATGTCTCGGCTTCAAAGAGCATTGCATTGGTGGATGGATCATGAAAATCAATGAAAGGGTGTTCCATTCTTTGTACCAGCTCATGTACAGATCCTCACCATGGATGCCTCAGACTCTGAGTGGGGTGCTCATCTTGGCCCTTACTAGACACAGGGGTCATGGACCAAGGTGGAGGATAGATTGCATATTAAATGTCCCAGAAATGAGGGCTGTTTGTACAGCCTCCAGGCATTTAGGAGCATCTTTGCCCCTGCCCTCTGTTACTCCAGATGGACAATGCTAGTGTGATGCATTTAATCAAAAGACAAGGGCACTCACTCCTATCCTTATGCAGGGAAGCAGTTCAAGAATGGGCTCTATTCCACGGCCTAAAACTATCAACCATACATCTCTCAGGTCTCCAAAATTTCTTAACAGGCAGGCTGAGCAGGTCACAGTCCCAAATTCACAAGTGGAATTGCTGACCTCTATGCTAAATGACCTCTTAGCAGGCAGGGGTCATCTATATTGGACCTTTTGCATGCCCACATGATGCAAATCTACCATGTTTCTCGCTTACTCCAGGGCCTGGAGTTTTCTGGAAGACACATTGTCCCCCTCTTGGAAAGGAAGTTCCTATCTGCATTTCCCCAATTCCTCTAATATTTTATTTATTTATTGAAATGTGTCACCAGGAAGGCACACTGAACAACAAGTTGCTTGTCTCTCCCGGTGCGACCTTGGGGTGTGCAAGTACAACTGGATGAAGAATTAGACATACAGTTTAACATTTATCATATCTGAGAAATTAAACATTCAATTACATTTGTAACAAGACATACAGTTAAAAATATAAATAATCATACAGTCGCATTTGTAACATAACATGCAATTAAATATATCATACCTGTGGACTATGCATTTAATTACAAGTGGCATATCTGAGGAACATACTACAGAATTGTAATGTAGCCTTAGAGCCAACTCCTTGCAGCAATGGATTATGATTAAGAGGCAGATTATTTAGCAATTATTGAATAAATGAGGTCCAGTGGGGGGATCAAGGAGGGTAGAGGGGTAGACAGGGGAAACAAGCTGGGGAAGGAGAGGATAAAGATTGGGGAACATTACAGGAGAAAAGTGAGAAAACAAAATCAGTTGTGAAGGGTAAGTTAACACAGTGCTAGTGCAATCTGGGAGCATCTCAGACAGAACAAAAGTGCAAATTATTAGCTCAAGTGAACTAATTCCTTTGATTAAGTGTGGGAGGTAGAGGGCAGGGCAAGGGATAGGGAAGGAAGAATGAGTCATACCTGGAACTGGCCCTTCAGAGTCTGGAGATAACTGCTAGTGTCAGAATGAGGTGAGGACTTAGAGTAAGGGGCAAGAGTAGGCAAGGACAAGTTGGGTAGAGATAGCAGATGGGATGGTAAAAGGAAGGAGGGAGGAGGGGTGGGAGAAACTAGCCTAAGACGAGGTCTCTTCAGGATGCTGAGAACCCTGCCAGAGAGCACAGTCAATCAAGAACGAGTTAGGTAGAGAGGATGGAAGGAGAGGAGGAAGGAAGAGTCATTTCTTAGTACTGGACCCCTCCAGGATGCTGAAAACCCTGCCGGGGGCAGAACTAGAGTGAGGACAAACAAGTTGGGAAGAGAAAAGAAAGGACAAAGGAAGAGGAGGGAAGGAAGAAGCTTTCTTAAGACTAGGCCACTCCAGGATGCTGAGAACCCTGCCGAGGCTCAGAATCAGGTGATGACTAGTTGGTAGAAAGGCTAGGGGAGGAGGAGGAGGAGTGAAAGAAGAGTGGGCCTCTCCAGGATGCAGAGAACCCTGCCAGGGGATAGAATTAGGTGATGACAAGTTGGGCAGAGGGAATGGGGGATAGAAGAGAAAGGAAAAAGTAAGGAGGAGGGAAGAAAGCTTACCTGAGAGTAGACATCACCAGGGTGCTAAGAATCCTGACAGAGGGCAGATTTAGGTGAGGACAAGTTGGGTAGAAAGGAGAGTGGGGAGGAGAAGGAGGAGGAGGCACAGTGCATGTCCCTTCCAGGATGCTGAGAACCCTGCCGGAGGTCAAAACTAAGCAGGGTAAGTTGGTAATGATAAATAAAAAGTTAGGGTAGGAGTGAGGGGTAAGCAATGAAGGGTGAGGAGAGTGTGCTGAGAAGCAGGCTCAGGGGGAGAAAGGTTTAATAGGGGATGTGAGTCATGGAGAGGAGCAAAGGCATAGGAGGACAGTTAAGGAGGGTTAAAGCAGGAGCAGTTAGAGGAGAGAAAGTTATGTAAAGCAGAGGCAAAGGAGTAAGAGGAGGGACTGACATATTTGGGGAGAGGAGTTCCAGATTTGCAGGAAATGATGGGTAAAGCCCTGACTGACCGATGAAAGTGGTTCAATGAGGGACCAACAAAGTGCGAGTGTCTGAGGATCTGAGAGAGTGGGGGAGAAAGTGAGCATGAGAGGTAGGAGAGAAGTTCTTCTAACCAAAATTTAGAAGTGAGTTTGGCACAATGAGGAGGTGCCTGTTGGCAAGTGGGAGAAGGGACAGGGCATGGTAGAGGTCACAGAGATGAGTGCATGATGGAGCATCAAGGGCAAATCGACAGAAGGAGTCAGAGAGTGTCCAATCTGGCTAGGGAGGATTTGGGAGTGGCACCATAGACTACATCACAGTAGTTGAAAATGGGAGGATCATCTTCTGGACTACTTCATGCCGCACTGTAGGAGGGATGCAACTACGGTTCCTGAATAAGGCACCAAGCTTGGGGTGCAATTTTTCAGGATGGCATCAATGTGGCCAGAGAAGTTGAGGTGTTGGTCCAGCCAAACCCCAAGGTATCTGAATGAGGTGTCCTCTAGCATTGTCTCATCAAGGGTATAGAAAGGTGGTAAAGGGTGGAGCCTAGAGACTCTCTGCCTGGTGCCAAAGATCATGGAGACAGTGTTTTGGCATTTAAGAATAGCTGATGTGAGGCAAACCCATAGCTGAACCTGATGGAAGTCATGCTGAAGGGTGGTTGCTACATTGGCGGGGCATTTGCCAGAGGAGAACAGGACAGCGTTGTCTGTATACATATGGATGGAGGAGAAGGGGAGCATACTGAGGGCAAGTCATTTAGGAAGATGGAGAAGAGAATGGGTCCAAGCACCAAGCCCTGTAGGATTCCTGTGGAAATAGGAGTGGGGAAGAGATTATATCCTGGATCTTGACTGATTGTGTTCTGCCTGAGAGGTAAGCTCTAGACCAGTTTAATACAAAGGTTCTGCTCAAGCTGTGGATGAGAGTGCCACTCTCATCTTCATTGCTCCATTATGGCCTCACCAAATATGGTTTCCACTTTGCAACAGATGGCAGTGGAGCCTCCTGTCCCCTCTACCTCTTGTGTCAGGGTCTGTTGTCACAGGACAAGGGTTCCCTGGTCCATCTGGACCTGAAAACCCTACATCTGCATGCATCACTTCTCAAGACATAGTCATGGTATGTTTTGGGATATCCACTAAGGTTGCTGATATATTGATTGCAGCCAGAAAGCCTTATACCAGACATACTTCTTCCTTGAAATGGAAGCAGTTTACCCTGTGGGCTGCTTCCAGGAATTTGGACCCATTTACATGTCTGGTAAATGCTGTGTTGAAATACTTGCTCCCCTGTCAGATTATGGCTTGCAGTATTCCTTGCTCAAGGTGCACTTGGCTGCTATATCAGTTTTTCACATGCTTATTGATGATCGTATGATTGCCCAACAAGAGGTGTCCATATGTTTCTCAGCGATATTTTCCATATGAAACCTCCTATCCATAATCCAGTCCCACCTTGCTACTTGAATTTTGTGCATGAGAAACTGATATTGGCTCCTTTGAGTTGGCCATGAGTTGTGGCTTCGTTTCCTCTAATGAAATATATTATTTTACTTACAATCACTTCTGCTCCAAGGATTTCGAGCTTCAGGCTGTAATGCGTGAGCCTTCTTATTTGACTTTTCACAAGTACAGAGTCTGTTTACATACAAATCCTAAATTTCTTTTTTCAGTTTATCTTTTATTGAAATTTGAGTATATAAGAAAGCACACATCTAATACAATAGAAGACTATCCTCCATGTAAGGTATAAAATATCACTTAACAAAACACAGTATTTAGGGTAAACATATTGAGAAGCCTTATATACATGTATTGATAATAAAACACAAACCTAGACAGGATGTAAGTGGAGAGCAGAAGGGTTATAATCAATAGGGTATGTTAGGATGAGAAATAGCAACCATGTACAAAATACATGCTAGGGCAGGCTATGGCAAGGCATTCAGTAAATTGCAAAAGTGATAAATGTGGTAATATGAACAATGTTCAGTAATGGAGAGGTGAAGATAAGAGAAAAGTGTGCAAGGAAAGAAAGAAGAGGAAAAAGCAAGGAAGAAGGGAAGGAGAGAGAAAACAGAGAGGAAGGGAAAAGAGGAGAAATCTGTGCACAAAAGTTTGAGAAACCTAATCTGAGAGCAAAATAAGAAGGAGGGCTAAATATTCTTAAGAATTAGGGTCTAAAAGAACTAGATTCGATGTACTTGAAGTAATCTGCCAACATCTGTCATATACAGTGAGTCGGTTATGAGTAACATGAGATCCTAAATTTCTACTGAAGGTGGTTCCTGAATTGACACTGAATCAAACTATACACCTTCCTGTTTATTACCCTGAACATGTCAATCGGGGTGAGGCATTTCTTCATACTCTGGATGTACACTGAATACTTAGACACCATGTACTACTTTCAAGGACTGCAGAAAGTCCTCTCAGCTTTTTGTTTCGTTCACCCCTGGGAGAGGTTGCCCTGTGTCTAAACAGTGCCTATGTAAATGGATGGCACATTGTATAACATTCTGATGTTCTTCAAGGATATCTCTTTCAAGTCGCATACTAAGGTTCATACTAAGGTAGGAATAGGAACATAAAGGCCATAGCCCATTTGTGTTTCAACCTCATTTGTAATATCTTAAGTTAGCACCATCAAGAATATATTTATCTAACCTGCTTTTAAATGTGCTCTTAGTTTCTGCTGTTATGATGTGTAGTGGCAGCGAATTCCACAAATTTACCACTCTAACAGTATATGAATATTTCCTAGCATTTGTTCTAAACCTCTTTCCTTTAATTTGTAATGGATGTCCTCTAATTTCCATATTATTATCTTTAGAGGCTATATCTAAATGACACATCAGTCTAGGGTCTTGAAGTACATCATACAGAAACAGAATGTCACCACGTGCCCTGTGTACTTCCAAAGACATAAGTCGTCTGGAATATAATCTTTCAGCATAAGGCATGTTACTGTAACCATCAACTCTTTTAATAAAGCGGCGCTGTACTTGTTCCACCTTATTTCTTTCAGAAACTTTATAGGGTTCCAAATCTGAGATGAATTCTCAAGATGGGGACAAACGTATACCCTATACAAGGGACAAGAACACTGCTGGATCTGGACACTATGTTTTTCTTTATGGACCATGTTGTCCTGTTGGCCCTATTTGTAGCTTCCCTAACTTGCCTTTGTGTATTTAAGTTATCACACATATATACACACCACACCCCACCCACCCCAGGTCCTTTTCACTAACAGTTTTACTAAGTGGAGCATTGTCCAAAAATAATTTAATTTATTATTAAATCTTCCCAAATGAAGCACTTTACACTTCTCTATGTTCAATTTCATATCCCATTCTTGGGTCCAGAGGAAATAGTATTCAAATCCTGCTGAGGTCTTGCTACTTCTATTTCAGTGGTACAGGGCCACCTAACTTTATATCATCTGCATATTTTATAACTGTACTCTGCAGTTTTTGTGTAATATGAAACGTAAAACATTGAACAGTGTCAGGCCCAGGACGGAGCCTGGGGCACTCCACTTCCCAACAGACCCCTCATCAGACAGATGTCCATTTATTGTAACACACTGTCTCCTCTCAGACAGCCCATCTATTACCCACTTGACTGTAAGAGCGGAATACCAATTTTATCATTTTATCTTCTATTGCCCAATGTGGCACCCGTCAAAAAGCTTTAGAAATCCAGATTCATCACATCACATGGTGCATTACTATCCAGGTATGCACTAATCTGTTCATAAAAACAAGTAAATTTGATGTACAACCTCTACCTTTAACAAAGCCATGCTGATCATGGTTCATATTACTAGTTTGTCTTGATAATCTGTCTTTAATTATGCTCTCCATCACCTTTCCTATCACACTTGTTAAACTAATTGGACGATAGTTCTCATTCCCTTTTTAAAAATTGGGACTATATGAGCTATTTCCCAATCAACAGGTACCTTGGATTGCATATAAGATTGAGTGAACAGATGTTTTAGTGCGGATGTGATGTAGTTGGACATCATTTTAAGAATTCCAGTGGATATTCTGTCTGATCCTGGAGATGATTCTGTTTTCAGTGTCTTTATTTTTCGCTCAGTTTCTTCTTCAGTAATTTCCTGATGATGGTTTTCCTTATTCTGTTTTATATATACAGATCAGTGGAAATTTTGGCCCCTATCATATGCACTGCAGTAGAATTAATTGAAAACCTCAGCCATTTGTTTATTATCAGAAATTATACCACTTTCACCCATTATTGGTCCAATCTGATTCTGAGAATTTTTAAAGAATTAACATAGGAGTAAAATAGTTTGTATTTCATTTATTTGCTTCAGTAGCAAACTTTATTTCCATATTCCTCTTGGCTTGTCGAATATTTACTACACTTTTTTGTATGTGCTTGAATGTCTCGTGCTAACATCACCATTTTTGAAATTTTCTATATGATCTAGATGTTTTCTTGATTAATTGTCTGATTTTTGTAATTTAACCAGTGAGGTCTTTTATACTTGGCGATTTCTTAATTTGTGGACCATTATCTGATGCTACCTTTAGGATGGTATTTTTATAAGCCTCTGATTTATCTAAAATATTATTCCATGTAATTTCCTTTAAATCTTTTCAATACCATTTACATCGGCTTTTTCAAGAGAAAATTGATGTGCAACTATTTCTGGGTATATATGTGTAATCTACAGCGAAGCAAATGGAGTTATGGTCACTGTTTGCCAAAGGGGAATCAATGTAACAGTCTTTTATAACAATATTAGGTGTAGCTAACACTATGTCCAAATTTTATTTTCCTCTAGTCGGTTTCTGAACTTACTGTGTTAAATTCAACTCACTGCAAGTATTAGTATGCAAGGATCCCAAATTAGATTTGGAAGTTACAGTTGTCCATTCTATTCCAATGATGTTAAATCCCCCATTATAATTAGATCTCCCTTTGTTTCTGTTTTGCAATTTCAGACATTATTTGTTGTGTTGTATCCATTGTACTATCAGGAGGACGATGTATACATTCAAGGACCACAGATTTAGTTACATTCCTCTGAAGCCTCACCCAGACAGATTCATATGTAGTATTAGTTTTATTTTGGCTGTGATATCTACAGAGCTCAAATGATCTTTTATAAAGAGAGCCACACCTCCACCCTTCTATTGTTTCAATATTTTCAAAATTGGCATATCCAGAAACCCTTTTCCCCAATCTTCCTCTCATTCTTCCTCCATGTCTCAGTGACAGCAATTATATCAGGAGATTTCTGATTAATAATTACGAGGAGTTTGTCCATTTATTAAGACTTCTTGCATTAAAATACCATACAGTTAATCTTATTAGAATTTTTACCAGATGATTGTTTGGAAGATGCAGAAGTATGGGGCGCTAGTTACCCTCCCCAAATTAACCATTTAAGGTACCAGTTCCCATAACTTGATTAATATTAGTTGTTGATTTTCTAACCCCTGAGTATTCAGATGCAATCCATCTGCTGAATATAGTTCCTCTTATTTGTAAAAATAGGCTCATTGTCAATCACTAACAGATGTTTTGCTTGCACATGTAATCCTGATGTTAATACGCTGGATTGTACAATTTTTTCTCTATATGTGCCCTCAGAATGGGTAATATATTAAATATAGCAACCGTGTGCCTTGATTTTTTGGGACATAGTCAATTCAATAATATCATGACATACAGTATATCCTTCACACACCTATGGAACATAAGCAGTCAGGCATTAGGACCACATGGAAACTTTTTGTCTAGCAGTCAACTAGGGGCTGCCCATGACAACATCTGACGTCAGTGTCCCCATATAAGCATGGGTGGCCCTGTCCCTAAGTCCTTTCCTGCTGTCAATCAAGTCTCGTTGGACCCTGCTGGAAATGCAGCTTACCTCTAACTATGTTTTCCTGTGGAGTTTTGGAAAATTCATCATCTTCAGCACTGCACATGGAGATCTTCCTACTGCCACTACCCACATCCTGGGCCCTGACTGCTCTATTCCTTCCTGTACTGTACTGGAGGTCTGATGTGGCATGGACAAGTCCAAATTGCCAACCAGTGGTTTGGTCTACAGGGCCTTTCCTACAGATACCCCTATGTCACAAGGAACCATGATCTACAGTGCATAGCAAGGATTTTCACCACTGGATGACCACCCTCTCTGCCTCTCAGTCATCATCTTTGGATCTACTGTCCTTGTAGACTTCACCCTGCCACCAACAAGATATCCAGGCAAGGAGCCTTGGGACCGGGGTCTCCCTGTTCCAGCTGTGGCTGGTAGTCTGTCGACGATGACATCTTTGCCTCTTCCATTGACTGTTGCCTCCTGTTGCCTAGTGCAGGGGTAATGCCTGGACTTAGCTGTCCTGCCTTCGACTATGGCTAGCTCCTGCCCATTGACGGTGGTGCCTAGGCCTTCCCCATCATCGTGGGTCTCGGTTGGCCTTTTCTGGACCATGCCCAGTGATGAGGTGCCTTCTGCCTCCCCGTTTGTTGCCTAGCTCTAGCTATGGCTGTTTCCTGTCCATCGATGGTGGCTTAGCCTTCCCATCAACATTGGTATCAGATGGTCTTTTCTGGCCCCTGCCTGTAAATGGTGGTGCCTTCTGCCTCCCCATCAACACGGGCTATGGCTGGCTGTGGATACAGCTGGCCCTTGCTCACTGACGATGGCGTCTTAGTTCCCCGGCACCGCTGGCATCTGATGACCTTTTCAGGCGCTGCCCATCGCACAGTGGTGCCTCCTGCCCTATCAATGCTGGATTTGGCTACTATGGTCATCGATGCTAGCCCCCACCACGCCTCCGCGAGGATTGAGACATCATGCTGCTGGTGACGCCTTTCTGCCCCACCAGTTCTGTTTTTCTACCCATCGCTGTGGGATGGGGTGATGTTATGCAGCTCCCTTCCTCGGTTACTCTCACCTGGACCTACCTTTGTTCTCACTGGGATTTGCCAATGGACATCCTGTACCTATCGTGCCCACTGCAACACCATGCACTTAGTCTGTGGCCCAGATGGAGGACATCAACACTCAGTTACCACCAGCCACATGCCTTGGTGATGACTGCTTTTCTTGCCCATGGCTACCGAGGAAGGGTGAGGTGCAAGCAGTGGAGGTGAGCTCTGTTGCCAGATTTCACTCCCTTGCAACTTGTTGGTCTCCTGGGTCCCTAAGAGGGCACTATTTTTCCCCATCATGAAGTTACTATTCTAGTGTGTCATGATAGTGTTGAGGTGTACCAGCCTACTCCCATCTGGACCTCTCTTTACATGGCACCCTGGGTCCAAGGCATGTTCATTACCTCACCCATCCCATCACGCTAGCTGTGGGCAATCCATGGCTCTTAGATCTGGAACAATAGCATCTTGGCTCCACCCACCTTAGCCCTAAGGTTTGTTGCATGCCTGGCCCCACCCCACACGTTCCTGGTGGCGGCGCCTGGGACCATCTCAGTTTCGTCCAGTGAGTAGTACGGTGGCCTGGTGTGGGATTGGTTTCTGACACAAGGGGTCCCAACATATATTCCTTTAGCCTTGAGGCCTACGGCAGACCCTGTGGGTGGCACATTATTCCAGCTACAGACTTCCAAGTGGCAGCTGGGGTGTCCTGCCTGCCTGTGCAGGGTTGTTATTGCTCTTTGCAGGCCCCTGGATATGCATACAGTGGTGGGAGCCTTGCCCGCCCTCCCCGCCTTTCTGTTATCCCCAGACTGGCCGACAATGTTTCTGAGGGGCTCCACACCTCCTTGCAGCAGCTGGTAATGGAACATCTGCATTGATATCTGCTTGGGGTTCTTCTTTAGATCGAGATCCCAGTGGTTGCTGACTGGGCATCATACCCATTCCTCTAGCTGAACCACCTTATCCATGCCCCTCTTTTTTGTCAATGACAGGGTCCTGGAGTTATCTATGGGATGCAGCATACCCACCATTGCTTAGGCACCTTTATCTCATACCAAACTGGGTGGTGTCCATGCCTAGAGCTACTTTTACGACCAATAAATTCTTTTTGGTCTGTGACTCACACCAGTTATGGGACCTATTGAAGGTTCCTGTGCTAGGGAGGGGCCTAGTACCCGGTCTCAGGTATTGCCTTCTGGGTTGCTTCTGGGCCATGGGTGCCTACCAGCATCCCTAGTAACTGGGCCAGCACACCTTCACAGGGATGGTTTCTCTGCCCTCCCTCAACTGAGTGATGGCCTTCTCAAAGTTCACCTCATGGAGCAGCTTTGTCTCATCCTGGAAAGCACTAGACACCCGCTCAGTGCTCTAGGGGTACCTTCTACTGTGGCAAGAGCTATATTGATCCTTGCTGGAGCCAACAACACATAGGTGTAATGTGCCACCTCTAAGGTCCTCACCTTCCTGCCATGGGATAAGGCAGCATGTAGGACAGATAGTCTGAAAAAGCAGATGTGCCACAGCTGGGACACCTCAGACTGTTGCATTGGATGCCAGCAGCCTTTGTCATGGTACCCTGGGCAGACTGCTCATGCAGATCCTCCAGTGGACTCTGAGGGTTCAGTGGGACCAGCACATGATGATCTAGAACACCAGGTTCTAGTGACTTATGCTGTCTACAAGGTGCTACAGCGGTGGATGGAACCCAGCAACTTGTTAAAAGGAGTTCTTTTCTCTTCCCTCCTCAGCAGATCCTCACCACAGATGCTTCTGGAATGGGCTGGAGGGGGCACATCTGGGTCCTCATCAGACCCAGGAACATGGAACAGAGTGGAGACTTCTCTCCACATCAAAGGTCTGGAGATGTGGGCCATTCTGTATGCTCTACAGGCTTTCCAGAACCATCTGTCCCCGGGTCCTCTGCTGATGCAGATGGACATAATCAGTGGGATACTCTGCATAAACAAGCAAGGGGGACCCATGCCACCCCTTGTGCAGGGAGTTGATGAGAGTTTGGTACTGGACTGTAGAATATGGTCAGAACTAGTGACTGTCCATGTTCCTGGCATTTAAAACATCCTGGTAGACAGGCTAAGCAGGTCGTGAGTCCAGAATGCATGAGTCAGAGCTGCTGACCTCAGTAGTAGACTGTTTGACAGGTGGGGTCGACCAGAGTTGGACCTTTGCGTCCCCACTCAACACAAAACTGCCACTTTTCTGCTCCCTTGTTCCAGGGTCTGAAGTTTTCTGATGAGACACATTGTCCCTCTCTTGGAAAGGGAGGTTCCTTTACACCTTTTCTCTGATTCAGGGAGTACCGAATCAAGCTTCACATGGAGAGAGCCACTCTAATTCTTGTAGCTCCCTTCTGGCCTTGTCAGATATGGTTTCCTTGCTACAGCAGTTAGCAGTGGAAACCCCAGTACCTCTGCCCCAGTGCAGGGGTCTGCTGTCATAGGATCAGGAACCTTGGTCCATCCAGACCTCAAGTCATGCCATCTCCATGCCTGGCTCTTGGAGACATAGCCATTATGAGGTTTGGAGTGTCACCTAAAGTGTCTGATGTCCTGGTGGCTGCCAGGAGGCCTTCCACCAGAGCTACCTACTCCATGAAGTGGATGTGGTTTGCTTTTAGGGCCACTTCCCATCACCTGGATTCCTTCACTTGCCACATGAGAATCATATTCTGGAGTGCTGTGTCTTTTCAGATGATGGATGGCGATACTCTTCCATCAGCATGCACCTAACTGCTTGTTCAGCTTTCCATGTGCCTATTGAGGGATATACTGTGGCCCGTACATATTTTGAGAAGGCATTCTCCACTTGAAGCCTCATATCCACAATCCTCTCCCAGCTTGGGAATTGAATTTTGTGTTGGAGAAGTTGCTTTGGCTCCTTTTGAGCAGGCTGCCACTTCGGAGCTACACTATCTGTCGTGGGAAGTGGTATTTTTAGTTGTGATTACTTCTGCTTGAAGGATTTGGGCATCAGGTTCTTAATGAGTGAGCCTCCTTATTTGATTTTCCACAAAGACTTTTCATTTTACACCAGTTTGCTAAATGTGAATTAATATGCTCAACTGTAAAAAAAATTTTCTTTGCATGCTCTTGTATGTATAATATTCCAGAGATTGCCACTTTACATCCCTTGGAAAGGACATGTTTACCCAGGTTTAGTAATTCATAGCAGATGTCCTTTTCATGGTCTTTGCAAACATTGTTTACACCTAGATGTAAGACAACATCCATATTTACACTACCATTTTTTATCAGTCTATCAGTATGGGAAGCAACGTCCTCAGCCTCAGCCCCGGAGGCAGACCACACAAGTTCAATATATCTTCTGTGCAAATTATGGAGTCAGTACATCTAATCATAGAGTCACCTATGACTATTGTCCTCCATTTTCCTTGCCTGAAATCTTTTGTACTTTGTTACTATTGTTTTTATTAGTATTTGTAAGCACATTAGGTTTATTTGAAGTCGGCACTTCCACTCACAAATTACTGTAAGTAGTTGGACTTCATTACAGGAGTTGTTTTCTGTAATAGCAGGGACATTGAGTGCAAGTGGAATAGAAACTTGCCCTGGACACATGGAGAACTTAAAACCGTTTAAGTGCCTTCAAATGGTTTAAATCACCCTAGCACTGTTTGCAGACAGACTACAAGCCCTTAAAACGTTTTAACAAAGTGTTTTAAACCCTGCTAGATACCTAGTCTTAAAACCATTTTTAAAACGTTTTGGAGCTAACATGGTTTTACTTACAGGTCTGTCCAGGAGTAAAAGTGTTTTAAGCTGTAATGGTTTAACTAAAACAGTTCTAGCTGCAGTGTGTCCAGGCAACCACAGTTCTGTATGTTGGACTTAACACAAAATAGTTACAAGGAGAACAGGTTTAACACTAGCAGTGTGGCCACACTAAACCGTTTTCAAAATGGTTACTGAGTAGTGTGGCTGCACTGAAATGGTTTAGCTAAACTGGTTTTAAAAACAGTTTCAAAAACAGTTTTGTAGTGTGTCCAGGGCCTTAAATGCATTAGAACAGTTGTCAGAATCCAAGTTAGCAAAACCCCCACATGGGTGTGAACCCTGATTGTCTAGAGCCCAAACTCCTGCACCTCTCTGCCCTGCTATTACATTACCTATTACCTCCCTTCTCAACATCTCTTTCGCCTCTGTCCCTAATTCTTGGAAACAAGCTGCAGTTATCCCTTCCGAAGGGTGCGGTTCCACCTCTCCTGGCAACTACTGACCAAGGTCCAGGACCACCTTATGCTATCAACTCTCCCCTTCCTTGCTTCTTCCTCCTCCTCCTTCAATCCTTACCAGTCTGGTTTCCAGAAGTCCCACTACCTCCACCTCCCTCCTCTTGGTTACTGACTCCAGTCTATCTAGCATGGATATATATAGCCTGTCCACCTCCGCCATCTTTGTTGACCTGGCCAAAGCTTTCAACACTGTTGCCAACCCCTTCTGCAGGATAAGCTCAAGGCAGCAGGGCTCACTGACTCCTCAGCTGGGTGGTTCCACTTCTACCTGAAGTCAGGTCTCAAGGGTCAGATTGGAGAATATGTCTCCCTCCACCGTACTCATCAGCTTAGGTGTGCCCCAAGAGTCCATCCTTGGCTTCATACTCTTCTTCATCTTCCTAAATAACCTTCATGCTGCTTGCTCCTCTGCATCCATCCATATGTCACGAATGTCTGGTACTCTGCCTCGGCTCCTCTGCCTCTGACCTCACTCGCAGGCTCCAACTGGACTTTATTAACATCCAGCACTGGTTCCTGATAAATCATCTGTACCTCCACAGCAAAAGAATGGTCTCTATGATCTTTGGCACTTGGCAGAGGCTCCATAGGTTCACCTCTCTCCTTCCTTCCATACCTTTGATGGGCAAGCGATTGAGGATGTCTCCTTATTTAAGTACCTCAGAGGTCTGGCTGGACAGACACCTTGCTTTAGCTGCGCATGTGGAAGCCATCCACCATAAACTGCACCCAAAACATGTTGCACTTTTCAGAAATAAAGGGTGTATCTCGCTTCCTGCCTGTGGAGAAGTTGTCTCGAAGATGATACTCCCCATCTTTGACTATGGTGATATAATATACAGTGCTGCTCCCAAGTCCATCCTGGCCAGACTGGATCCCTCTTTTACTCCTTTTGCCGCTTTTCCTGGACTCCCCACCCCAGCCACCACTGCTCCCTGTATTCCTCCTTTCCTTCCCCTCCCTTGAGTCCAGATGCCTGAACTATTGTGCTCCCTTTATTTCTAAATACTGGCTTGGCTCGCTTCCCTCTAAATTGCTTCCCTCACCACCACTTACCCCTTCACAGTTCAGGCTCTTAATGTTGCTCACACCACTCGAGCAATCCACTGCTGTTCAAGCCACTTTTTCTTCTGGTTCCCAAACTGGGGTTCTCTCCTCCTGCCAACTTCTCCGCCCCTTCCTACCATTTACCTCTCCTCCGTGACCTCACTACTCACGCTTGCTGTCACTTTAGATACTGGACACAGTGCTGCTACTAACCCACCCTCCTACCCCTCTTCCCCATCATTCCCTTTTGCCCTGCACCTACACTAGTGCAGTCCCTTTGTTCCCTCCTTTCCCACAACCATTGGCCCGCTCCTTAAATGCAGTATTGCCTTCTGCACATTGCAAATGTTGTTATTCTGCAGCATTTTATTGTATTGTAGTGTATTTGTCTTACACAGAATCGGTGTCCTTACAATTATTTATAGTACTTATTTACGTACTTGTATTAATTGTATTGTATTTATTGTTCGTAGTGTTCCTCCCTTTCTCTCCCCTCCCTGGACACATCTGGAAACACAGTGTTACCAGCTCAGAAATGTCCTTCCTGGTAAAACTTTTAAATAAATAAATTATGAAGAACCTGCTGCATAGGTTAGCATGGGGAATCTAATAAGCATGCAATTTTATGCTGTTGCGCCACAGTAGTGACATGCTATGCAGTAGCCACTGTTGTACAACAATTGGACATCAGTACCGTGGCACAACAGTATTTGGAGGTGTGTAAATTTCATAACCACAAAATGAACCATATAATAATACAAATTTGATTCTAATGTAGTGTCCCAAAGTTGAGGCCCTACAGAACTAGAAGTTGGGACCTCTAGGGTACAGATAGGTGCCCTTTGGGGCTCAGGGACACCTAGAGTCCAGTAGAGAATTCTGGGGCAGCAGTATCTGTCTGGCAGTTACCCCACCAGCATAGCCAGCAATGTGCCCCAGCAGCCAGGTCCCCTGCACTAATGGCAGCCTCCCAGTTTGGCTAGTACTCCCAGTATAATTTTCCTGTAACCCAGTATGGTGCACAGTGAGGTGCCCCAACAAGCCCCTGGTGAACAGTAAAATAAGGTGGCAGGAAGGAGGGATGACACAGTAATGGGAGCCCACACACACTGGAAAAGCAGCTGCCTGCAGTTTCAAACAATTTATTTTTCTCTTCCAGCAGTTTCTCTGTCAGTTTCCTGCTCCAGCTAGAGTGGCACAAGCAAGTGCCACTGCTGGACGATCCACCTTGCCCTGGACCGTTAGTCACCCCCAATGATACCAGGGGTTTGGCATACTGAATGTTTTTTTTGGGGGGCTATAAAGTCCAGTTCTTTGGGAACTGGCCATCAAGTTCAGCGAGTGGTTGTTGAGTGGAGCGGCCAAAGAATTCTTTGAACACTCTCAAGCACTGATGTTGGTTGGGAAAAGAAGGGCTAGAGAAGATGCTGGGGACCTTGTGTTTTAGCAGAAAGGGCTTACCTGAGCCAGTAGTCCTAGCAGTCCTTTACTCCAAGGCCTTCATGTGTGCAGTCTCCTTGGGTGTCGGTGAGTTTTGGCAGCCCTCCCCAAAGCAGCAGCAGTTGGTGATTAGAATGGTGAGTCCATCAAGCAGCATTCAGTAGTTACCGGCTGCGGCGAGGGCTCTGTTCAGCCCCATTTATTATTTTATAGTGATTCCCCTCCCTCATCTGGCAACATCAGATGGCCACAGCAGTGAGCAGACAGGCGTGAGAAGGCGGTGCTAGAGTGAGGCCACAGCAGCAAATGAAGGAATATCGTATCAGGTGGAGCAGCAAGTTCTGCCTGTAGGACCACCCACCCGAAGCTGCCACAGCAACAGAGCTAGCCTTCCAGCTACTCCAGCCCTACTCACTGCCCAAAGCTTCACCCCAGATCGGGATGGTGAGTCGGCAGCAGCGACACATGGGCAGGTGCTGACTGCCAGAACAGTATTTAAAATATATTTATTGAAGGCACCAGATAGCTCAAGTGGCATTGGCCAAGGCCATGAGGGTGGTGGGCAAGGCCCCAGTCAATGAACCACCTGTGGAGTGGAGGGCAAGAATCCCTTAGTTAAATAAAAAAGAGCTCCTAGAGGGCAGATCAAGGGGTGGGGCAGTCCCAAATAAAGCAGAACAAAATTGTTATTTATTTATTTAAATAAATTTTGCCAAGTGGCACCTAGCAAATCAGCCGAGGTTGCGTGGGTGAGCAGTGTCCCCACCTCAGAGCTCCCCACAGTGGTGGCTGAGAGCTACCTCCATAGGAGCTAAATCAGGTCCATTCATGGCCCAGTAAAGGGAGCCCATAAGGCTGAATAAACAGAGCTCCATAGGAGCCAGGATAGTGTGGGTTTGGCACCTAAAAACACTCACAGGGCACCTTAATTGCAGCTCCATAGGAGCAGATACAGTGTGGTTAGGATGAGATAAGCTCCACCAGAGCTGATCCCGAGAGTGCAAACTGTTTAAATACAGTATCTGCTGAATGTGTGCCACCTGCCTAATGACCTGTGTTTAAGGTGACAGTGTACCTTATCTGAAAGACTGCCTATTAAACTGCATTTAAAGGTACAGTGCTTCCTACTGAATCTGCCCTTTGAACTAAAGCTAAAGTGTTGTGCCTTATTTGCCCCTAATGAGCTGCCTGAACCTGTCAATTGCCCTGTTTAAATAACAAACTGCCTGAACTTGTGGTGCCCTGTTTACTTGACAAACTGCCTTTTGAACATGCGTGGTATCCCATTTGCCTAACAAACTGTGCCCCATGTGCCCAACCAACTGCCATTTGAACTTCTGTGGTGCCCCATTTGCCCTCTGATGAACTGCCTGAAATTGCATGGTGCCCTTTTTGCACTGAACTAACTGCCTCAAATTTGTGGTACCAAGAAACTTTCTTAAATCTGTGGTTCCCATTGTGACTGCCTAAAAGTAGTAGTACCCCCTTTTTTTGTTTAAACTTTATCTCCTCCTGGACGGCCCCTTCCTCTGGCCCTCCAGCCCCATCACCCTGGTGTCCACTGTACTCACCCTTGCGTGAGGTTCCAGCTAGCGGGTGCAGCGCCTGTGGAGGTTGGAATCATTCCGCTGGTCTGTGGTATTTTAGTCCTCAGTTTTCTTCTCCGACCCGAGTGTCGGACAAGCATACAGTGTCACCAATGGCTGAGCCATGCGCTTACACATGCAGCATGTTGGGCATCTGCTTCGTCTCCATCCCCTATCTGTGGAATTGGTGTGTCAGCCTCCAGCCGCTGCTAGGGGCCAGGCATATGCCAATCTCCAGTCCCACCCTCCCGGGAGAGAGAGCTGTCCTCGGACACTCAATCCTCTCCTTCCTGGCTAACCTCGAGTGACCTGCTCACACCACGAACACAGGTCGCCGATGTGGCAGGAGGAAAGGCATCACTGCCTCACCCTCCATGCCACCAGGCCGCCTAGTAGTACTCTTTTCATGAGACTGCCTATCACTTTCTGCTGCCCTGAAACAATCCTGTAATCAATCACTTGCTAAAGAATAGACTGCTGGATCTGGGTGTACTACTCTGCAATTGGCTATTGTCCCAGGTACACTCCTAAAGACTGTCTTGAATCTCTGTGTACCCTGCATTGAATCACCATTGCTTGCCAATCTTGTCTTAGCTGTAAAATTATTTGATACTCTCTGCAACTACCTGCAGACTGCCTAAGTGTCACAGCTACCAAACACTATATTTGCACATCTGACTGTGATACCCACCACATCCCTGGACTACAATCTGGGGTGGTCGACCAAGTTAGCATTAAGTAATATTCAGAACAGGCACCATTAGTTACTCTACAAGCTGTGTCCCTACCCCATTAAGTAAAGGAAGCTTAGAAGCAATACTGTCTCACTAGAAGACCTCTGTCATACAGTGGGGTGGGGTTTTCTCTTTCGGACCAGCATCCAGTATCATCATACAGTGACCTGTATCCAGAATCATTATCAGAATACCAGCTCCTGACCAAGTGCCTGGAATTTTCTTTCCTCTTCTGCAACATGTCTTCTATTCCTCTTGTCTCAGCAACCTGAGGGTGAGTTTGTGACGAAGAATCTTCTGCAAGTTCTATGTCCACTTCTTCCTGTCCTGCAGCCCAAGGAAGGTTACGTGCGGAAGAGTCTCCTCCAAGTTACTTCTGTTCTTCTTGTTCCAGTGACCCAAGGAGGGTTTGTGCTGAAGAATCTTCTGCAAGTTCCATGACTACATCTTCTTTTCCCAGCAGCCCAAGGAAAGGTTTGTGCCAAATAATCTTCTACAAGTTCCATGGCTGCTGCTTCTTACCTGGCAGCTCAATGGAGGGTTTGTGCTGAAGAATAAATCTACTGGTTGCAATTTCATTTTCTTGTACCAGTGGCCTAATAGAGGGGCTCTTGCCAATGAACATATGGCCTGTTTACAAAGCATCTCCTAAGTCCAGGTGGCCTGACTGAGACTCCTGACTGATTCATCAGTCCCACTGTTGCAACCATTACCTCTTTTGGTCCAGGTGCCCTGTTCAGGTCTCAGTTCTATGCTCAGTTACTCTCAATGTCCTGACATAGACTTTTCAAGTGACTTGATTACCTATCTTGAATTGATGCAGTTAAAATAAAAGTATTTACCAGATCGCCTGCGATGGTGGTGATCGGGGTTCAGAATGAACCTTGCTTGCTGGAGGGCCAGCCAAGGAGGAGGACTGAGTGCTCCATGAGTTGCTGTCCCGGGAGACTATGTACCTGCTGCTACTGCCACCTGGTGACCACGGTTGGCAGTGCAGTTTGAGGTGCTACAGAAAGGAGGGAGGGGAGGGCGCTATCAGGAAGTCCAGAATGACGGCACATCTGGCTATTGGGCTTCCTTACACTGGCGTCTCTGGGGGTAATGGGGTATCTAAGTCAAAACCCCTTGTCGTTAGGTTTGCCCAGACCAGTGGTCCTCCTGACTCTTCGGTCAGGGTGCTCTGGGTGTGCCATGGCTGGGGGCAAAAACAGATTAATGTGTAAAAAAAAAAAAAAAAAAAAAAATTAGCATAAGGCTAGCACTGGTTGACCAGGAAGTAATGGTAAAGTAGGGAACCGCAGCTGCAGTAACATAAAAGCATGTAACTTAGTATAGGTGCACCATCCTGTTTATTTATTTATTTTTAAAATCTCTTTTTATCCACCCCATCTCTCCAGGCTCTGCATCATCGGGAGCACCAGTGGAGTCTGCCGACTTCTGCCACCTACCCGAGTCCTCCGGTTCACCCGTGGAGCCGGGGAGGTGGGGCGGCTTCACCCTGAACAATTCTGGTCTCGTCAGGAACCAGATGGCCAGGTGAGTGCGAGCTATTGGGGTCTGCTCCGGTGCTCCATCTTCCGAACCTGGAGGCATTTTCCCATGTTCTAGCGGAGTGGCACGTGCCCTGACTTCATGGCGTCACTGCCATCACTATTTCCCATCCCTTGGAGTTAGCTCTGTGCTTGCCATGCCTCCAACTTCTGCCAGAGGCCAGTCAAGCTCTGAGTGTAGACTCCGCTCCCTCCCGGAGAGGAGGCTGCCCTCCGGATGCTCAATCCTCTTCCTCTCCTGCTGTCCCCAATGGCCTGGGCTCATTTCCAAACCTAGGTGCTGGCGTATGACAGTGTGGCATCCAGTGCCTCAACCCTCAGCGCCACGGGCCTGCTCATCCTGTTTATTTGTTGGTTATTTAATCAGCTATTTATTCTCTTGTTATTTATTGCCTTTCATCTTATTGTTGTTGATGAAAATGTCTCTGGGACCATAGCCAACTTTTCTGCTAAATAAACTCCTTGCAACATTTTGACCTCTGAGTTCAACTCCTGCCTCTTCTTGCTTGGTACCTTCATCCACCCACCTAGGAACTGCAGTGTTCCCTCACCACAACACCTGCTTGAGGTGGCACTCATACCCATGAAGAAGACTTGGTTCCCTCTTGGCTGTCTGACTCATATTGGTGCAACAATAAATTCTGGCCTAGGCTCCAGATGTCTCCTCTCTCTGCTGCCTCACTCCAGCCTTGGCTTAATGCTGTTACTCCCAAGTAGCTCTCTGGCTTTTTAATTAATGTGACCCTAGGTGGTGCTATCCCAGGGCTACTCTCTTGCCTGCATGACTAGGTGCAGGTTAAAGGGCCTGGGTAATGAAAACAGGTGCCTCCCCTGGAGTACAGTGTTATCGGTAGCGTTGCTGACCTGGGTACAACCCTCTGGGACACTGTAACCCTCCTCTTTCTCCTCTAGTGACCTAAGCAATGAACAATAGATGCAGTTACAATAACCCTAATCAGCATACAAATCCCCACTCTGCACTTACTACCAGGGCTGATTCCACCAGTTAGACCCTGGAGACCCACTGCAAAATAAGGTTAGACACAGCAGGTAACAACAGTACAGTGCTTCTTGTACAAAATGGAACCACAGTCAAGTTAAATGCTAAAATAATTAGATCTGATTTATTCAGGAAATGAACAAGGGAGGGGCATAATTTGGCTAATTAGTTCTGTAACTGATTCAATCAGGCAATCATGCATGCACTTTATAGTCCCTTCACAGCCGCACCTCTACCGGGTACCCAGTTGGAAAAAGGTGGGCTAGCCTGACACGATGCGGGGTAGACCGGCATTGCAGCTGGTCGGGGCCCTGTGATGGAAAGGAGGAGCATACACACCACACACAATTTGTAATCCGGAGCCTGGAGGCTCAGTTCATGATAAGAAAACAATTGAATCTGATGACAACACTTTTGATTTAGCTGATGTTGCAGGGAGCTACCCTGGTGTTTACTCGCGCTACTCAATCGAAACACAGGAGGGATGAAATGGAGACTGCAGGTCGACAAGCTGGTTTGCCAGGAGAAGCAGGCCCATCGCTTCACGAGATGTTCCTGTTCGAGATGTTGGGCAGGGGCTAATCCCTGGGTGAGTCTCTAGTTGATGGTGATCTCTGCATCTGAAGTAGCTGACTGGGTCAAGATGGCAGGGCCCAGGCCGGGTGAACAGTTCGAGTTCAGATCGATTGGTGCTAGAGACAGCTTCCAGTAAGCGTGACACACTTAAGTAGTGGGAACCAAATCACGATCCACTGACAGCTTACAGCACATTTATAGTAAAGCAAAACACAACACCACAGGTTGGATGACAGTCCAGTTGCAATTTCAGTTTTCCTGAGCAAAACCGTGAATCCTGTAGTGATTCAGAAGTCCTGACAGGCCGATCGCTTGCAACAAATTTTCGGTGGTCTTCAGGTAACAGGGCAGTCACAATTCAGTATTTCTGGTCACAAGCCAGTTTGTATTCAGTCGATTAATTTCACTAGCAGATCCCTAAGAAGAAGATGAAGCAGGCGGTCAGACACAGCCTTCCACCAGTTTCCTCGCTACTACACAGGAGCAGCTGCTCGAATGTTTTGAGCAGCTCCTCTCTCAACTCCAAACTCAGACTGACTCTGCTGCAGGCAGCACCAGGACTTCTTTTCATCCAAAAAGGGTTTGGTTGGTTGATTCATCTGTCTGTTAAAGCAAGGGCTCCCCTCCAGATCCATTTAGGTGCCAAAATGAAAAACTACAATTCCTACAGAAATTTACTCCACAAGACCTCTGGGGACAGACTCCATTTTAAGGTCCCCAAAGGTACTGATTGGTGCAATACAAAAATGTCCATGCTGCAAAGAGAAGGCAGGTTAGACAAACTATAATACCATTATTATTAGAGCAGTTAATCAGCAAACAATTGCCAGTTCTAATAGAGCTCCCTCTGCACCATTAGCGATGGCAGAACAGAGCAATATTATTGCAACTCGAGCAGAACTTGAGCCTGGAAACACTGGCCCCTACCCAGATTAATTATACACTACAAAATAATTTCTCTTAAAGAGAAGGCACGGAGGCTAACAAGGGCACTCGCATGCAAGCACTTTTACACCTGTAAGACACAGAATGCCCACCTGGCAGTGGGCATTTAACACACCAAGGAAGACTTTGGGAACCCCCATTTATAGGGGGTTACACCAGCTGTCATCTTCCTCACTACCCTGCCACTGCTGCTATTGATTAGATGGGTCATCAACAGTCTGGAAGCTGATAGGCTTTCAATTAAGGAATAATGCACAACAAGATGTGTGGTTGTGCTGGATAACGTCATGCCTCCGGTAGTTGGGCATGAGACCACAGGCCAAGTGTGTCCAACACTTAAAAGTGACATTATCTCAGCACAGTGCACACCCTGGAGTGAATACAATGGCTCATGAGTAAACAAGCAAAAAAAAAATGGATATTTAAAATAGATTTTTTACTGTTTTTTCCTTCAATGGATAGGTTTACTTTTAAAACAATAATGTTAATTTATTTGTAACCCCGTGTTGATTTAAGGGGTTTACTAATTGATGCCTGGTTAGCATTGGGAAGGGTTTGCACTGTCAGGCTTGCCACGAGGGTGGGGCTTGAGCTAGTGCATGAGGGTTCTGAAGTGCCAACTGGCATGGTGCAGTCGAGAGAGAGAGAGTGTCGTTGTGAGGAAGAGGTGCCAGCTCATAAGCATGAGGAGGGCCTCCAGTCGGGGCTGGGAGGGGCCGAGGTGGAGAGATGGCCTCCAGCCCCAGCATCCAGCCGCCAGCCGCCATACCATTGTGGGAGAAAAGAAAGAAGGAAGCCAGCAACCTCTGAGCGAGAGAGAAAAGGTCAGCAAGGAGCCCACTAGGCTCTGAATTGGGACCGTGTCAGGCAGAGTGGTTGCCACAAGGAAGAGACTGAAGTCGAGGTGGCAGTGACTATCTGGAGGGGCTGTTGTGGCAGCACAGCCCCTGTGCCCTTGTATGCACCTCAGGAAAGTGGGAGGCTGTTGGACATTCCTGTGTAAGTAGTTTGTGGGGTGGCCATCCTGTGCGAACCCTGCCCGAGGATTGGCAGGTGGCCCACCCTGGTGGAAGGTTCAAGTTCAAGTTTGTTGTAGGAAAACTCTGTTGAGCAAGTTCATTCACAAGGAGATCCTTTGACACAGACAGGTAGTTACAGATTACATAATCGAAAAAACAGTACAAATTCAAGTACAGAATTATGGGCAAGCATTAACATGTTGCATAAAATGACAATGACATAGAAAATACAAGTACAGAAAAAAGGTACAAAGTGCTTGTGTCGGAGTATCAAGGCAGCTAATTTCTAGGTAAGTAAGAGGAAGCAGTGGGCTAGGGTTAGAGCAGTGAGCTAGGATTTAGAAGCAGCTGCGGCAGTATCTTTATTTTTGCTGCAGCCAACCTTTTAAATAGTCTGACAGGGTCAGTATCGGGAAGCTTCAGTCGCATGGAGCTGGTTCCAGATAGTTGGGAGTATGCTCAATATGGCCTGCTTGCCGAGTGAGGTGCGAGTTCTCGGTACAAGAGGAGGAGGAGATCATTTTCCTAAGAGAGTAGGCGCTATGGAAAATATGGAAAAGGTTGTGAGATAGTTTGGGAGCTTGTTCAGGAGTAGCTTGAGTCCAGATACCAGCATGAAGCATGTGTCTAGTTGAGAGGACTGTGCCCTGGGGCAGAACCCCCCATTTAGAGGTCAATAAAATGTGAGTAAAGCACCCGCTCCCACTGGTGAGGAAAGTCAGAACAAACTAAAGACTGGTTGGAACACTGACTGTGTTCTTAGTGTGAGGAATCAGAGCCCCAAATGGCTCAGCTGGAAGGAAACAGTGTGTTAGGGTCCAGGTTCAAACCGGGTTCCCAGGTATGTGCCATGGTTCCTTGCTGTAGAAAATGTGTGGACTGTAACAAAATGAATTTTGCACCCTCCATGGAGTTCTGTTTTGCTTGAGCTTTGGGCACAAAAAGTAAAACTGCTGTTGCACTTGATTCAGTCTGGGCCAGAATCACTGGAGTCCTACAAGTATGAGTCAGTGTGCTGTGCCTAACTAACATTTCCACAGAATTTCCAGCAGCAGAGGAGCCACCAGTCATGGAGGGGAAGTGCCACCTGTCTGCACCCGGAGAGTTCAAACCGTCATGGAGGAATCCTTTCTACAAAAATAAGGTACTGTGTTTCCCTGCTAATTTGCTGCTCAGTCTAGTGGGCACCTCCTCTTTCCCAAAGACAGTAACAACAAGCCCCTAGACAGGGAAAGGAGGAGGTGGCCCTCCTTGAAGTCACGAACTCCTGGGACTAAGAGCAGACAGTCTGCTGTCTACCAGTGACTGATCCAATTCCCCAGGCAGCAGCGAGTCCAGAGATTATAAGGTGTTATACCTCCGTGAATTATGTTTTTAAAACAACCAGCAGGGAAGGAGTTTACATATTGTTTTGGCCAGTAAGTGGAGCTGCTGTGTTGTAACTGTGGCTCTGCACTCTCCCACCAATCTTTGTCTGTGTTGTTCTCTACCCTATTCCACTGGTGTGCTGTTAAAGGCATGTTTTAATTTGTTTTTTGTTTTCTCTCTCTCTCTCTCTTCCCTCCCTCCTTCTTCATGCTGCAGCCACCTAGTAGTTTGACATACCTCGGCTGACATATTCTCCCCCACCCGGCCTCTGTCACAATCGCAGCTGTTTCTGCTGTGTCACATGGAAGTCAGAGCTCTACTCCTTCTAAAAATTGTGGTGGTGTGCTTTCTCCTGGTACAACTTTTACCAGGTTTTCTCTTGCCCTGCTGTCCCTTGCTTCACTGTGTTACTGCAATTTGTGATGTAGTTTCTGGCCTCTCCATCACAATTCTGGTGCGTCAGTCGGTGACTCTGGCCCAATCCACTGACTCACAGTTGCATTTCACATGTTCTCCCAGTAAAGATGGTGCTAGTGCTGGGAAGAGCAACAACAAAGCAACTTTAACAGCTGTCTGGTAAGTGAAGTGCCAGCAGACATGCTCACATACTTGTGATAATTGAGAGCAGGGAGTGAAGCCAATCACAGTTTAGGTGGGTAGTAGTGAAGCGATCACCATGTTGGTTTCTTTTAATGACTCATTAAAAAGGATAAAGAACCGGCCGGTGGCGCTGAGGTTAGGCGCTGGGCGCCACACCTACTTTCCTTGTCGACCGGGTTGAGGCGGACTCGGGTCATCGGTGGGTCGGCGGGGAGATGGGCTTGGCGTCCAGCGACAGCTCACCTTCTCCAGGGAGGATTCAGCCAATGCCCGACACTTGCATGAGCCCGGCGGAGGCTCGGGAACTGACAAGCCTCACTTGGGATGGGCGGCCATTGAGCAGCATGGACGTCGCGCATGCGTCATGACATCGGGGAGGTTACCTGCTGCTCGAGGAGGAGAAAATGCAGAAACAAGCCTGCCTCAACCCGGGAAGATGGGAGGACCGTGGCGTGCCACGGTCGCCTGTGCCCACCCAACAGACCTTAGACCCGCGACGTAAGTAACAGGGTTTGAGCCCCGCCTCGTCCCACCGAGGTAATCCGCGGCTCCATGGGGCCAGGGGTCTGTTGGGTAGGGTTCGGGCAGTGAGATGTCCGTTGTCACTCCTGAAGGGTCGGTGGTGAGGCTAGGGGAGGAGGAATAAATAGAATTTCAAAAAAAAAAAAAAAAAGGATAAACAGAATAAGGGAATGTGTGTCATGTTGGACTCCTAAGATGTGTGTTGGGGGTTGGGGTCGAGTTTGTGGCAGTGGGAGAGAGATTTATGTTTTTAAAATAAATACTGGAAGCGCACAGTGACCATGCCTAATGAGGCAACTTGAATATGGCATGTGTAGTGATTTCTTTTTTTTCTTTCTCTGTAGCGGTGAACCACTGACACCCCGTAGAGCTTTTTTCAACTGATGGTCGGGGCAACTGCTCAGCCTTGTCCCACCTCCTCCCAACTAGAGTCTGCTGCCCTGGGACTTACCTGGTTTGTCTGTCTTTCCATGGCTTGCTTCTCATGGTGGGGCCTGAGAGGGGCCATCTTCCTCCCCCACTCCACAGGTCCATGTCGAACCTGGTAGCCTGGTCAGCAGCATGGGTCAGAGGTAGACAGCAGAGCTGCCTTAAGCCCCTGTATGACTTTCCATTTTTCCCTTCTTCCTGGTGCCATGGTGGCGTGGAGGACACATGCACATAGAGGCATGCATGCGGTCTGGAGCTACAGCCCTTTCACCCACCCTGACCTATGTCTATTCCTCAAGTGTTCTCGCTACCACCAGGTCTCCACTTGGTGGCAGCCAAGAGCTGAGACAGCACACCACCCTGATCCAGGAGAGACAGCTGCCAGGTGGCCCTTGTTCCTCTCCCAGCTCTCCCCTCCAACCACCGCCGACCCTAGACAGCCTAAGCTTGTTCCTGGGAAGTCAGGTCACCACATGGTGAGGTGAAGGTACTTAGCACCTTAGACCTCTATGCCACTGTGCTGGCTGTGCAGTGATTTCTTTAGACTAGATGTGGTCTTGTGTGTGCTGGGACTAGATCCGTGATGTTGTGCTGGGATAACATCACGAGTCTATCCTAGGCTGACCAAACAGGTTTCAGGATTCTTTCTTGCCATTGTATAATGCATATTCTTCGAGACATATCATGACATACAGGCATAGATAGGTACATAGCTTTACAAATCAGTAATCATAATCCTAAAATGCTGTGGCTCATCACCCCAAATTTAGACCAGGTAAGAATAACAGTGATAGTACAAAATACAAAGTGCCAAGTTCATAGACCAGATATTCCCTGCAAGGTTAAAATGGTAATTTTTAAGTACAGTATAACCAGCCAGCATCATGTCTCTTTCTTTCAGGTCTGGGAGTAATGGCCCTTTTGTATTGCATTTCCTTGTTCTTAATCTTCTTTTTCAACAGCAAAGTTTTATTACAAGATGATGTGGAACTTAAAAGGGCCAAATGACTGAGGTTGTCACTGATCAGTTTTATATTTGTATGTCAATGACATGAAGCCTTGAAGGTCCTGGTTACCTGTACCACGTTGCCATTATTCACTCATCTGTGCTTATTCAGAGAGGTCGCAGACACAAGTAAATTACAAGGAATGTGATTTAAAATCTGCTTCTCAGATCTGTGTCTCAGACTTCTTCATAGCATTCATATCTTTGACCTCTGTAACAGTCTTCTGAGAACTGAAGAGTTGTATGACCTCTGTAGAATCTTCAGGGATGCCAAGGTCTGAGCTTGGATTTTTTTCTCTTTTGATTTATTTGTTTTTATCCTCTGCTTATAGCCAAGATCTACACTCCTACACCACCACACAGCCCCATCTCCCAACTGAGCCCCATGGATCCCTTACCTACCCTCATGGTACCCCCCATGGTGGGGTCAGGGTGCCTTCTTTTCCCTCAGAGATCCAAGGTTGGAAACATTGAACCTCTTTATTGTTCAGACAGTTGGCAGGAACCGAAGCATGCCTCAGGCATCAACCTTGCTTGGCCAAGGGCAAGCGTTTCCTCATTCCCTGAGATGCTGGCACTAATGCATTATGAGGGTATTCAGTAAGCTGAGAAATTGATTAGCAATTAACAGTTGTTAAGTGCTAATCAATTGTGTGACTGCATACACTTTGCACTAACTGATTAGCAAAATAAAACATGTTTAAAATTGCTAATTTTGTATTTTTTCAAGTGTTTTACCTAAATACATTTTCATATTAAAATCCGCTTTGTTTGCTTCATCTTTTCCAGTACCCCCAAACACACACACACACATATACACAATGTTCCATAAGGAACTGCTGATTGACTTCCTGTCCCCTATTCCACCCAAAGAAGTCTGGTAAGCACCAGTTGTGACAGTTCC
Source organism: Neoceratodus forsteri (assembly GCA_016271365.2). Classification (NCBI taxonomy): domain Eukaryota; kingdom Metazoa; phylum Chordata; order Ceratodontiformes; family Ceratodontidae; genus Neoceratodus; species Neoceratodus forsteri. The sequence continues at coordinate 924,186,664 of CM028135.1, read as the reverse complement.
TGATCCCTAAGTATAGTAAAACTCTAAAAGAAACAATGATGGTACACATCTTCCAGTGCAAGATCAGGGTGCAGGTCTCGGAGACAACTCCCCTTCCGAATCACCTTGGTCTCAAGTTCTGGGGGATTCAAACTGTGAACCCTATGCTAGCGTACTGAAATGTACAGGCTCAGATAATCTGCTCTTCAGGGGATGCCAGATATCTTTCACCTAAGGGCACCTAACCAGATATCCAAACTGAACTCTTAAAACTCTATAAAAGACCTTAGGTATATTCTTACCTTCTCTCAGTTTGGTAACACCATTCAAACTTCTGAACAGTTTTGTCCAGTCTTAACCCTCAATACATCACATGCAAAAGAAAGAACTTGGAAGACACAGGCAGTATTTGGAATAAAAGGTTTACTTAAATGGATAAAATTATGTAAAATGTAAACACAGAACACTATATCACAAAGCATACAATCACTTAAAGAAAAAGGAAAAGTACAAACTCCTACCAACATACAGTTAGACTTTTCTATCTAATATATACCTATGTATATATAGTTAGATCTGAGCTCTTGTTTCTTAGGAGTCCAAAAGGAGTGAGCCTTAGTTGAAACACAGAATACAGTTTCAAACGCTGTGTTTCCACCCTTTGATGATGTAATCTAGCTCCTCCTTTCAGAATATAAAAAAATATACAAAACAGGAGGTATATTAAATAAGGTGACATCAGAAAAACTAATTCCCCAAATTATAAGTCTGTCTTTAAATCAAGCCTTTCCTTTGATCTTCTATGGTTTCCTGCTCTCCCAAGGAATCAAAGGGTATTTATGACTTCACACCATGATATAAAAATGTTTTTCCTCTAAAATGTCATAAAAGTTTACAATCTCTATATCCTGTCAGCTAGTCAGCTCCAATTAAGTCAGATAAACAGGAGACCCTTAATTAAGGCTCTCCAGTCTTTTAATTACCTCCTGGTTTCAGGTTAATATATCCTGTATTCTCACTAAAACCTGACCCATGGCAAAGCTGTCTTATGGAGACAGATCACACACTACATTTTATATTACAAATATCAAAGAACCATCATAACCAGCTGGCCAAGCATCACAGTACACACCCTCCAGTGCAAGATCAAGGTGCAGTTTCAGACACAGCTCACCTTGAGGTAACATGAACAAAAACCAAAGACCTACACTCCTCTGTGGGCTCACAGTGTCCAATAATTAAATGTTCACACCTGGGCAGGTTGTCCAAGTGAGTTTTATTCATAGGAAATCTTTCACAACATACAAACAACGGTTGACAACCAAAAACAGGGCATGCTGTGAGAAGTGTATAAAACAACACCACAATACAGGTGACTCGGCGCTTGGCTCAGTAAAGTTTCATCAGAGAGCAGGTACCTGTGTCAAAACACATGCTGTACACTGGCTGAGGTAATAGATAACCAATCAATTACCTGCTTGCTTAATTACAGGATTGTGTGGTATCAGTGGCTCTGGGGTGGTTCAAACATAAACACCACTGTGATGAGCATTCAAAATAAAATTAATGCAAAAGTATTTTACATTTTTAATACAAAAATTATAATAAAACAAAACAGTAGAAAATATGTAGAAATGGTAATGAAGTAACAAAATCCCCAAAACTGGCAGCCTGGTATCTTATTATTAGAGTTCAGACTTAAGATGGAGCCAATTATTTGTGTAAGTTTTCATTAGAGACTAGTTAAGTTACAGTATAAATGAGGGGTCACTGTTGAGCACCTCTACTGACGAGAGCGCACTCAGTAGGGGCACTCTGGTTTGTTGCAAAAGGTACAAAAATATATTTTAATTGATCAAAAGTAGTATTTTCTCAACAGATTTGGACTTCTGGTATCTAGCTGAATAAATTGATACTGCTCTTGAGTATGGGTCAAACAGATAAAGGCCCTGCAGCTGGACTGAAGAAGCCTCGGGTGGAATCTACCCCAGCACTGGCGGCAATGAAAGGCGCAAAGACAGAGCCTCCATGGTGGACACTACAGAAATCGATGCAGACCATAGATGGCAAGGTTGAATCCCTCCTAACATAGTGCGCAGAGCAAGATGCAAAAATTGCAGCTTCCACGGCCCAGTGACACTTAACCAGAGTCAATGGCGACTAAAGCATTAGCATTGGTGAGTAAGCTTACCCAAGAAAATGCTCAACTCGATACCAACTAGAGGCCCTCGAAATTCACGGGGACCTCTAACATATACATTGTTGGGTTACCAGAAAATGTCAAGGGAGATAATTTGCTGTGCATTCTATAGGAATGGATGCTGAGTGCTTTAAATCTGGACTCTGTAGTTACCCGGACAACATGATTAAAGCCTATTGGGTGACTCCAAGATCACTTGCAGCAACAAAGATTTAACTTGGACAATCCTGCTGGTTACATCAAGCCCAGTAATGAAGGACATCATTCTACAGGCTGCTAGAGAAGCCACGTGGCTCAATTTCGAGGAGCAACATTACATTTCCCCGACTCGTCTAAGCAACCAGAGCTTGGAGAAAGAAATTTGATGGTGTAAGGGCCAAGTTACAGAGCCTGGAGTGGCTCACTCTCCCCATGCTGTCAGATTGTGAATCCAATACAAGGGACACACTTATCAATATGTGGAACCTGAGGAAGCTGGCAGAAAAGCTGAAGCTTTGGCAAGGAATTCAACCACACCAGGCGTTCAGAGTCCTATGAATCAGGAGGACACCTGAAATCGAAGGTCACCGAACATAGGGACTTTAATCAAATACAGTAAGGTCAGATGGGAGATATATACACCCATAGTCAACCTATTGTTAACACTGAATAGATTTCTTTTATCTTGCCGACAGGTAGCTTAAAATAAGTTAAGTTACATAGAGTTTATACCTAAAGGCAATATTTACCAATATGGTTATTCAAAGTTATAATCATAACTAGATACCTGTACAAAAGAGATTATTCTGGTTAAAATAGTGGCAGCCATGTGCTGTTACATGGAGTTAGTGATAATAAATAATACTGTTTTAAGCTATTGAAAGTAGATGCTGTACTGCAGTGATTCAAAGTCACAATGCCGATTATTAAAATTATCTTGGAGTTATATTCTTGGAGGAGGTCATAACACCACAAGTTATTAGTTGAAAATGTTTGGATTTCCTTTTACCTTTTTTGAAATGACTGCTCAAAGTCTTGTGGGTGCAACATATCTTGGACTTATGGTAGACAGTTGATTTTTAGGAATACCCCAGATCCGAACTCCAGATTGTCTAGATTAAATGAAACTATTACATTGGTGTATCTGAAAGTAAGTAATATGATATCTGGCATGAGATGATTGTATGTCATTGTTTTTCTTTAAAACAATAAAATACAATAAAAAGATACAGAATAAACACCTTTATTTTTAATTTCATTTAACAGGTTGACCCTGGAGTTGTTCAGTGGACTGTACTTAAAGAAAGAAGGCAGAAGTGCTGAAAAGAGTCAGGAGCCATCCCATATTATTTCCCATGGCTAGAAATAGCCGTGGCACAGAGGTTGAGGTGCTGGCACCTTACCTCAAGCCATGCCAGCGACCTGGGTTCTGGAACGAACTCAGGATGCCAGGGGCTGGCAGGGGAAGGAGAGGATTGAGCATCTGTAGATGGCTCTCCTCGCCTCTCCTGGGGTGGGTAGTGGAGGTGTGTTGCTCTGCGGCCCCAGTGGAGACCGGGGCAGGGCAGATGCAAAGCAAGGAATGTCACCAGAAAGCGGAAAATGGCTCCACATTCAGCTGGATGATAGCCATCTGGTGATCTGAGGCCGTCAGTGTCTCGGATCTCCCAGTCCCTCAGCAGTTCCCTGATGGCCATGTACTGTGCTAGCTTGCCCCCTGGTGCCTTCCCCTCGGAGGAGGGGACCCACCCGGGCGAAGGGTTACATCCGGGTTACCCTGGGGACGCACTGCAGATATGAGGGCTGGGGCTTGGGAAACAGGACGGATCAGATGCAGCCTTGGCACAGCCTGAATGAGTGGCTGAGTGGTAGCACATAGGGGAAAAATAGATAACACACAAAAAAAAAATAGCCAGAGATCAGATAGGGTCTGCAGTGATGATATAGGCAGGGACAAATTGGGCAGATTGGTTGGCAAGGCATCACTTACTTGCCCTTAAATTATCCGTTTCTATGTTGGATGGGAACTGATGCAGGGTCTTCTTCAGTTATATCAGCTCTTTAAAGGGAAGGAGTCAGTAATCAGACCACTTGTCATGAATGGTGAGTTAATCAAAAACCCAGCAGTTATGGCTAAGAATCTAAATATCTATTTTGTAACTGCCTTTAACAATACAGGCATTGAAATGGTTGATATGACCAATAGTACAAACATGTGTGATGACCTGGATAAAACATTGTTTGCCCATGATAGAATTCTTAGTAAAATCATCCCCAACAAAGCACAAGGAGCTGATGACATTCATCCGTTAAGTTAAGAGCATGATCCATTAAGTAACACATTTCTATCATCCTTTACCACGGGTTTAGTCCCAGATGACTGGAAGGAAGCAATTGTTACCCCCTTATTTAAATAACCTCTGGCCAGAGCCGATAGGGCAGCAGCTGAGAAATATGGGGAACAATATTGTAAATCACCAAAGTTAGAAGTCTGCATTTCAAAATGTAACATAGGCTCATAAATGTGTTGTTTTGTAATATTTTACACCAGATTGTTCAACATAACCTTGTTTATGACCCTGAAACATGAAGGCAGGCAGACAAAATGTTCAACTCCTGCCTTAAAGGTGATTTTGTGCAGGGACTGCGAAATCAACTTTTGAGACACAAAAGCATTTTAGGCAGGAGCTGAAAAATGACAACTGTCAGATTCATGAGGTGCTGTAAAGAAATGGCTATGTTGAAAATTTGGGTTGTTACCGAACTTATGAGCCTGCATTCACAAAATTCAACATAGGCTCCTAACTTGATTGTTTTTAATATTTTGCACCAAATTTTCAACATAGCCTTCTTATGAACCCACCTCATGAACAAGGGCAGATCAATTTTTCAACTGGTGTCAGAAAGGTGATTTCATGCAGGGACTGCAAAATCATCTTTGGGTGTAAAACATATTGGCCAGGATTTGAAAAATGACAGCTGTCACATTTATGAGGTGCTGTAAAGATATGGCTGTGTTGTAAATTTTGGGTAAAAATATTGAAAAGTACGAAGTTGCCAGCCTGGTGGTGCTGAGGGTTGACGTGCTGGATGCCACACCTCGTGCCATGCTGGTGACCCGTGTTCGTGAATGATCGCGGGCTGCCGAGGTCGGCAGGGGAGGAGGAAATCAGTTGTTGATGCAGCCTGGTCGCTAGCTGGGGTGGCACACCAATGTTGCCGACTTGGGGTCAGAGGCAAGGCAGACACCTGGAGGGGCGTGCATGGGAGCGTGCATGCTACTGTCGCTGGTGTCATTGCATGCTCTGCTCCTGGCGGCTGAAAAACTTGAGGAAAAAAGAGCTCCCGGCTGGATAATGGAGGAGCTTGCAGGTCCCACCCAAATAGCCACGGTGCTGACCACACTTAATCTGGTCTTCAGCAGGGTTTGGAGTGCCCCACCACCCCACCAGGGGTGTAAGCCCTGGGGGTAATGGTCAGTGTCAGCTGGGTGGATGTCAGGGATGGGACTGGGGCTCCCTCCTGATTTGAAGGCTGTGCAGCAGGAGCATAAAATAAAAAAAAAAAAAAGAAAAGTACCAAAGTTATGAGCCTGCATTCACAAAATTCACGTGAGCTCCATAACTTTGTTGTTTTAATTCTTTTAAACCAAATTTTCAATATAGCCTTCTTATCACCCCACCTCATGAACAAGGGCAGAGGAAATTTTTAACTCCTGCCTGAAAGGTGATTTCACGCGGGGACTGCGAAATCACCTTTCAGTATAGATTCTGCCTAATGACAGTGCCATTGTTCATGAGTGGGGTCCCAATGAAGGCATGTTGGATATGAGCCAAAAATATATAAAATGTCCAAGTTATGGCACTAAGTTCAAAACCCCATTGAAATACATTTAACTGCATACCTGTGTCTTCAGTTCATGGTCCGGCTTTGAAGAGTGAAGACATATATGTCTGCGATCCAGAGGACTACAGCATTGGATCCCTGATGGGTAAGTAAGGGCTTTGGGCAGAGGGGCAAGGTGGTGGGTGCTGAGTGGGAGGGTTGGGTGAGGGGTAAGGAATGGCTGCAAAAGATATCAATGGACTTTTTTTTTTTTATAATAGGTGGCTAAAACAAAATCAGGACTGAGGATCTCCAGTTGTGACACTGAAGGATTAGGCACACCCAGTGTCACAGTTATGTTTCTGGAGGAGGGAGGGTGGTGGGTGCTGAGAGGGAAAGTCAGGTGGGGAAGAAGAAAATTATTTTTGAAAGAAAAAGGACTGGCATCAGGGAGAACATGATCGTGACACTGGAGATTGGGCACCCCAGTGTCATTGCTGTGTTCGGGGTTGCTGAGAGGGAGGGTCGGGTGGGGAATTTTATAATAAAAATGAAATAGACAGTCACGGTGGAACATAGCCTCCACCATGACCAAGCTGGCTGCTGCATGCCACTGAGCATGTGCGACTGCTAGCGCCAGTAAGTCTGGCGGTCATCTTGGAGGCGATGGAGTGTGCCATGTTCCGCCATAATTACTGGCACTGTAAAACAGTGCAGTGCTCGTCGACAGGAACAACATGGGTGGACTGCTTCATGGACGTGGAGGCAACTGTGACACAAGTCCAACATGTTGTTTGTTCAGAAGGAATCACGGAGTCCTTTTCTCATAGCAAAGGTCTGCAGGGCTTTGCCACTGCAGCCCTAAAAGGAAATAAATAATTGATCAGTAATTATAGGCCTATCCGTCTGACATCTATTTTGAGTCAATTGTGGAGAGTATCCTAAGAATATGTATTAGAAAGTATAAATAGAGATGGTTTGAGGACAGGACCCAGCATGGTTTCACTAGAGGGTGCTGTTGTGAGACCAATCTTATATCCTTCTATGAACCAGTCAGCGATTTTTTTTTTTAAGATCAAAATGTACCATATGATGTTATTTATTCAGGTTTTAGTAAGGTCTTTGACAAAGTGCCCCATGGTAAACTACTAAAAAACCAGATAAACTAAATATAGACAGTAGAGTGGTAAAAGGACCTCCTTGTGAATGAGCTTGCTCAATGGAGTTTCCTGCAATAAACTTGAACTTGAACTTGAAAATGGATCTGCCAAAAGTCAGGGTAGGTAGCACTGTCTCAAATTATATTCTTGTCACAAATGGGTACCGTGAGGGTCTGTCTTGGTCCGATACTGTTCAATATATGTATTAGTGACCTACATTTAGAGCTAAATAGGCTTAACAAACTTGCTGATGGCACTAAAATTGGTGGCAGAGTACAAAGCTGGGATGATGACACCAAGATTCAGGCTGATCTTGACATACTGTTTAACTGGTCTGTAATATGGGAGATGAATTTTGACCCTGACAAGTGTGTAGTACTCACTTGGGTAATAATATCTGTGCATCTTACAATCTGCAAACTGTACATGTGATATTTCCAAATTGCTTAAGAGGAAATTTGAGTTAAATCAGTAAGGATATTGGCCTGCTAGTAGGATATTTTGTAATGTCATGAGTTTGTTCTTAAATGGCATCAAAAACAAGAAAAAGCATGTAAAACTTTTAATATATCTTCTTTTGTCAAGAATAAGCACTAAAAGGAATCAAGTAGTTATACAAAGTTATTCGTTACATTGTTCATCACTAATTTAATATATACAGTATGTGTCTATATCTGCTTAAAAAATTATGAATAGAAACTGGCCGGTGGTGCTGAGGGTTGGGCGCTGGATGACACACCTTGCACCATGCTGGCGACCTGGGTTTAAGAATGAGCCTGGGCCGAGGGGTTGTGGGGAGAGATGATCAAACATCTGGAGGACTGCTCTTCTCTCTCAGGGAGGGTCCCACGTCATCCCGCTGTTGATTGCCCTCTAGTGATGACTGGAGGGCAATATGGTGAGGAGGCACTCTCTGATGTACTTACATCAGTAAGGAGGGAATGGGAGGAAACAAGAAAAAGGAAGCCTGGCAGGGCTCCATGACAGTCCGCTGCACCGAGGGCCGACCCGGCTTCAGGACTGGTTCTCTGGGAGGAGCACCACCATGATCGAGGCATTCAAACACCTTAGAGGCATAAACAAGGTGAAAGAGTCTAACATGTTTAAATATAAGAAAAATAGCAGGACAAGAGGACACAGCATGAGATTAGAGGGAGGCCGATTAAGGGGAATGTGAGGAAATTCTTTTTCTACAGAAAGGGTGGTGGATGCATGGAATGGCTTACCACAAGAAGTGGTGGCTATGAATACAGTGCAGGGCTTCAAACAGGCATGGGATAGGCATAAGGAGCAATACAAATGACTATGAATAGATAGGCCACTGACAGAGCAAGGGCGATGGCACATTTATAAGGTAGAAAAGAAATGGGCAGACTGGATGGGCCTTGGTCCTTATCTGCAATCAACTTCTATGTTTCTATGTTTCCCTGGCCCCAGCATGGGGAGAAGCAAGCCATGGGAAACCTCTGGGGTCGGCCCGAGTGTTGTGCGGAGGGATCAGAGAGAATGTCCCTCCCGGAGACAAAGCCTCGCCGGGCTCGGGCAGTATAAAGAACTAAAAATAAAACTCTGAATAGGTATTTCTGAGAATTTTACTTAAGCAGTAGATTTTCTTTTTTTTCTGGGAAGGAGGGCTGGGGTTCAGTCAAAAATCAGGAGTCTCCTGACAAAAACAGGAGATATCACATGTATGATTTGGTGATATTATTTTAAAAGCTGTCAAGGATGAAGACCTAGTGGTTGTTATGCAATCAAATCTGTCTTTTAGATCCAGTAGCTCAGCTGCTGTTACTGTTTTGAATTATATCAAAAGAAATTTTATTAGCAAACACAGGGATGTTGTTTTGCTCCTGTATAGATCCTAGTGCGACCATACTTGGATTACTGCTCTCAGATTTGGTCCACCTATTTGAAGAGTGATGTACATAATGTGGAGAGGGTGCAGAGAGATTCACTAAATCTATGTATGGAACAGACAAATTCAATTATAAAGATAGGTTGAAAATACAGAAAGGAGACTTTGGGGGATCTAATTTTAGTTTATAATACAATTAAGAATGAAGAGTTGGCCTGCTCCTTGGCACCGAGTGAAAGGTTAGCTCAGCATGCTGGCAACCGGTTTTCGTGCCCCGAGCCCGGGTGTCAGGAGGCGGAGTCGGAGAGGAGGGGATTCACAGGCATCCATTGGATGCCTCCCTTCCGGTTCAGCCAGGAGACCTGAGGGGCGGTATTGGTGGTGTGCTTGGGAGATGTGTAGCCTCAACACGCACCCCACCTCTCGTCCTGGGACCCTCCGCGCTTCACGCATGGCTGAGAACTGCAGAGCGCAGGCACCAGAACATCGAAAAATGCCACCCGACCAAGGCCTAGATGACGAGCACCCAAGGCCCCTACCACCGTAGCCAGCCCTGATCAAGCCCTCACGGCATCTGAGAAGCTGAATAGGGGCCGCAAGGTGATTTCCTCCCGGAGGAGAGGAACCACAAGTACAGGGATATACCGTGGCCACTCTCAGGTAGGCAGCTATAGGGAGTTGGTGAAGGTGGTAGGGTGTCGGAGGGTGGTGGTTGGCACTGGCACTGCAAAGGAGTGGCAGGTCGGGGGAGGTGGCAGGGGAGGTGCATTTAAAAAAAAAAAAAAAAAAAAGAATGAAGAGTTATTGGCAGACATGAGTCTTGAACTCAAAGATACAACATACAATACTAGGAACCACAATAAATAGCAATGTGGTAAACCATTCAGTACTGATAAAAGAGGTTCTTACTTTACACAGTACTAACATACTAACCTACTAGGCGCCAGCAGAGTAGGACTGTTGGTCTATCAAGTCTGCTTGTGCTTCAGCACCCTGATTGGATACCAAGCCTCTATATGTCTCCTTCCACTGTTATTCCATCCCTCAGTCCTGCCCTCTGGGCAAACCAGCCTATGCTTCACCTCTTGTCTATACCTGTCCCAACCTCTCTTGAATCCCTTCACCTATAGCTGCCCGTACCAGCTCCCCGAGCAGCGCATTCCATGGTTCCACCACTCTCTCAGTGAAGTACCTCCTCCTTTCCCCCTAATCCTACCACCTCAATCTTCCAACTGTGTCCTCTGGCAATTCCGCCCTCCTTTAGTTAAAAGAACCTATCTTGGCTTACCTTATTTACTCCTCTGAGGTAATTGAACACCTCAATCATGTCCCCCGGTCCCTCCTCTCCTCCAGTGAGAACAGGTTGAGCTCCATAGTCATTCCTCATATGTCATATCTCCCAGGCCCCGGATCATTCTGGTTGCTGTCCTCTGAACCTCTCCAGGAGTTGGATGTCCCTCATTAGGTGCGGCCTCCAGAACTGCACACAGTACTCAAGATGTGGTCTAACCAGGCTGTTGTACAGTGGAAAATCACCTCCTGTTCCTTGAGGTAATTCCCCTAGTGATGCATCCCAGCATCCTGTTTGCCCTGACTGCAACCCTCCTGCACTGCTCTGAATTATTCATGTTAACATCCAGCAAGACTCCTAGGTCTCTTTCCCCTGCTGTGGCCTGCAACTCATCTCCCCCTCCCCGGGTGTACACATAGTTGGGGTTTTCTCACCTAGGTGTAGCACCTTGCACTTGGAGGAGTTAAATTTCAATTTCAGGTGCAGGACCACCTATCCAGAGTATCCAGGTTCTTTTGCAGTGCCAGTCTCCTTCCTCCCCTCCACCACGCCCCAGCTTAGAGTCGTCTCAAAGAGACTCATTTCACACCTAATACCTTCCCTGTTATCGGAGATGGCGCAAACAGGAGTGGCTCCGAGACTGATCCCTATGGGACCCACTTATGACCTCCCTAGGAGATGAGACCTCTCCTTAGACCACTACCTGCTGAGTGCGACCTGCAAGCCAGTTTCTAATCCACCTAACCGTCAATGGTCTACCTCCGCTTCTCCCTTAGGCCAATGTGAGGGACCGAATCAAAGCCTTGCTGAAGTCCAGGAACAGTACATCCACTGGCCTCCCTGTTGAGTGCTGATGTCACCCACTCATAGAACTTGAGTAGTCAGTTATTGTAATAATTTGCCTTAGTATATCACTGATACCCCATGCTAAATTGTTTTAAGATATATAGTACTTAAATGCCCACATAGATACCTGGGATAATAAGTGTATCACACCTATATATTGGGAGGGTTAGACTAGAAGCACCTATGGTACACACCTACTCCTGTTTTATATAACTATCTAATACCTTCCAATAAATAATCTTCACTACTGATTCCCAGTAGTAGGTCTGAGCCAGAGACACAAGGACCCAGTGGGAGGCAGAACAGGGCTGGTGCTGTGGTAAACAGCGACTTGCTATGATGTCACAAGTCAGCACATGTGGCCACTAGTTCACCTCGTGTCATTCCCAATCACCTCAGTTCTTTTTACCACCATCAAGTGCACACAAAGGAAAGGGAAATTGTTTAACCAGGAAAGGTACACTAAGCTGGAGCTTGTTTCCGGGTGTGATCTGGAAGCACAAGGAAGTTAAGTGACTTGCTCAGGGTTATACAGTATGCAAATGGAGGCTGATGGGATTCAAACCCAGGTCTCAGGTTTGCAGCTTAGTGCCCTTAACCACTACGTTATACTGCATCCGTGATGATGATGCTTGCTCACCTGCCAGGAGTCAGAACTTCATGTCTATATGCGACATTCAGTTCTTTCAAGTTTTAGTGTTCAAAACTAGTTTTCAAACAACATGAAGTCTTGCTATATTATGACAATTAGCAGTTTGGTCCTCCTCTAGAACTGCCCGGAGATGAAAGAGTTAACTCCATACAGGATGGAGTTCTGGATGACTCGGTTTTCAAAACTCTATCTGGGCAGTTTCAAACTGAAACTGTCAGATTCTTTACTCTGCCTCACTGAACAGTCGCTCCGGAGATTTCTCCTTCAGCTTGGTTCATTTCTCGGTTCATTTAAGTATTCTCGGTTAAATTTAACCGAGAACAGTGTTTTATTTTACCGCATTTCGGTTCAAGCTCTATCTGGTAACCGTAAGTACAAGGTTTTAGTCTGTGTGGAAATTGTCATTATCGGTTCGGTTTGAACCGATCGGTTTGCTTTAAAACTCATTTAAACATTTTAAAATATATTTAGAGTCGGTTCCAGGTTCTTATCGGTTCTAAAAACCGGATTTCATTATGGTTTTTCAAATATCCGTGACACGATTAGGAACCGATAAGGGTGTCTTACCTGGCACTGCCATTAAAGCAAGTTTTTAGTTAGGCTGGCATTTATCTGCAGAAACCAAAAGAAAAACGGGCCCACTGGGTTTCAACACTGTGATGCTTGTGGGAAGCCCTTTGCCAAGGCTGACCCACACCCATGTGTTTATTGTCTGGGGTTTGACCACCTCCAGTCAGACTGCCAGGTATGTAAAATTTCCTGCAGCCACCCTGGAAAAAGATTGGGCAGGCTCAGGAGCGAGAGGCCAAAAGTCCGCTGACCGGATGGCCAGCCGGTTCAGTGCCAACTGAACCAGAGGGAGTGCCCTCTGACCAGGGCGATACTTCTCGGGCAAGAAAAGCTGGTTCTGAGGAACCAGCCCCAGTAAAAAATCTATAAAATCAGCAGGTCTGGGTCCAAATTTCCTCTCCAGCTGCTGCAGGAAATAACAAAGCCATACAAATTGTCCAGTCACTGTCTCAGGGGCCGTCCGAACCACCACTAGTTGGCAAAAGGTTGGTTCGTCCGGCTGATGGATTCAGGAGTATGATGTTGAGGAATTTTATGAACCACAGGAGGGAGGAGGATTATGAACAGTATGTATGTGGCTGGGAGGGTCTAGATGTGCCCATTGAACGGACATCTCTCCAGACAGACCTTTAGAATCTCCCCTATGCTATCTGAGTCCCCATCTCATTTTATGTTTTATAAGAAAGTTGCTGAAACCTCCAGCTTCCCTTAGAAGAGGCTGTGGATGAGCAGGAGGAGCCTGATTATGTTGAAATGATGGATATTCCAGAGTCTAGGAGATTGTCTATTCCTTTGCATAAGTCATTTAGGAAGCAAACAATAAAAATTTTGAAAATCCTAATTCTGTGCCTCCTGTCGATAAAAGATGGACAGGAGGTATATATCAGGTCCTGATACAGACTTCCTTTCTGAGCAGTGTAGTCATGTAGGAGTAGTGCAGGCTGCAGCCTGTGACAAGGCTAACATTCCCTGGCTTCACATCCTCCTGACAAGGATTCCAGGAAGATTGATGCCATGGCAAAAGCAGTATATGGCAGCCTCTCTGGGACTCAGGCAGGCAAAATTATATGGCTTATGTGGCTAGATATCAGAAATCTAGATGGGATACAGTTATGCAGTTAGCCAAGCAGGCCCATGGCCAGCTGGCTAGTGAATTAGAACAGGTGGCTGCTGATGGCATTGAAGCCTCTAAAGTTCAATTTCATGCTGCTGTGGATGTTAATGATGTTTCCTCAAGGGTCATGGCCACTTCTGTAGCTTTTCGTAGGTTGGCATGGCTCAGGTGTACTAATCTGTCACAGGACACCTCAGACTAAGGCTATGGATTTTCCTGTGGTGGGAATTCTCTGTTTGGGGCAGACAGAGAACTATATGAAAAAGATGGATGAATACAGAACTACCTACAAAGTGCCCAAGCCAAGGGTGGCAAGCCACTCCCCCAGAGGCACACACCAGAGGTGGGGCAGGCCCTTCCACAGGCCTTTTTATCAATTCCAAGCCTCCTCTGCTTTTGCTCAGAGGGGCTTTTTCAGAGGCAGAGGCAGACGGGCATGTAAACCGGTCCCCACCCCTCAGCCTAAGGCAACTGCCAAGCAGGCACCCTGATGGGGTGCCCAGGGTCAGTCTCCTGTACCAGTAGGGGCAGGTTGGCTTACTCAGTCAGAACTGGGTGTCCCTAACTCGGACAAATGGGTTCTGGAAGTAATGAAGTCAGGCCTGGTTCTCAGCTTCAAAATTCCCAAAGATGAGAGCCAGGCATTTTCCACCTGCAAGCCCCTCGAGACCCTTGCTCTGGAAGCAGAGGTCTCTACCCTGTTAACCTTCAGAGCAGTAGAAAGGGTTCCTCCTACACCAGGGCAAAGGTCTGTATTCCAGATACTTCCTTACCCCAAAAGACAGGAGAATGGCGGCCCATCTTAGATCTAAGATATCTGAACAAGCACCTTTTGAAACCAAAGTTCAAAATGCTAACTCTGGCAATGATTTACCCTCCCTGAGGCCAGAGGACTGGTTAGCCTCCCTGGACCTCAAGAACGCTTATTTTCATGTCCTCATCAGGCCTTCTTACAAGTACCTCAGGTTCAAACTGCCCTTAGGCCACTACCAGTTCAGGGCAATGCCTTTGACTTTACCTCTGCCCCAAGGGTATTCACAAAATGTCTGGCCGTGGCAGTGGCTCATTTAAGGAGGCAAGGGATTGCTGTTTTCCCTTACCTGGACGACTGGCTCATTGTAGGGACAGTCTCCAGAACAGGTGAAATCCACTTACAAGTCACCCAGCAGCTTCTCACCTCCCTGGGATTCCTGCTAAATCTACCAAAGTCAGTTCTAGAACCAGTTCAGGTACTCACTTTCATAGGTGCGGAATTGGACACAAAGCTGGCCAGGGTCTTCCTCTCCTTGGAAAGGGTAGAAGTTGATTGCCCTGGCCTCCTCTTTCACTCTGCAGGTCTCTCAACCAGCAAGACACTTTTTGCAGCTCCTGGGGCACATGGCTGCCTCCCACAGCCATGGTGCAGGGAGCAAGATTCAGATAGAGAGACATTCAGTTTCACTTGAGAGCCTATTGGTCTCAAGGAGGGACCCTTGCAAATTGATTCCAGTGACCGAACCTGATCCTAGCCCTTCAGTGGTGGCAGGATCAGAGCAATTAAGACTGGGGTCCCTTCATTCCTCTCTCCACTCCCTCACCCTCACTACGGATGCCTCCCTCCTGGGGTGGGAGCACACTTGGCGACCTCTCCACCCAGGGAGTGGTCCCCAGGAATCTCTGCTCCACATCAATTTGCTGGAACTCAGAGCTGTCTTTTAGCTCTTCAAGCATTTTCTGCATCTGTCCAGAACAAAGTAGTCGAGGTCAGAACAGACAATACCACAACAATGTGGTACATCAACAACAAGGGGCACTCGGTGCTCGCCTTGTGCACCGAGGCAATGAAGTTGTGGTCTCTGGCCTACTCCCTGAACACCTCTCTGATAGCAGTTCACCTGCCAGGGAAAGACAATGTCCTAGCGGATGCCCTCAGCAGGATTTCTCAGGGCCATCACGAATGGTCCCTGAATCCTCGAGTGCTGGGGACAGTTTTTGCCAGATGGGGCACCCTCAGATAGAACCTCTTCAGCCCCAGACAACCACCAACTTCCACTGTTCTGTTGCAGGCCCCAGTGGTGGTCTCAGTCCCCTGGACGCCCTTCTCTTGGATTGGGAAGGAAGTTTCTTTGCTTTCCCCTTCCTCTCCTATTCAAGGTGTTAGTAAAATCAGATCCAGCCTTGCAAGGTGATTCTGATTGCACCAGACTGGGCCAGACAACCCTGGTACCCACTCCTTCTATCACTGGCAGTCCACCTTCCCTGTGTCTTCCCAGGATTCACAACCCTGCTGACCTGTGCCCAGGGAGAGTCTGGTATCCAGACCTCAAATCCCTCAACCTCAAAGCTTGGCTCTTGAGGAGTTAGAATTGCTGATTTGCACCTTTCTCAAGGTGTCCTTGACATCCTAAAGGCCTCTAGGAAGCCTTCCACTAGAGCCACTTATAATTCCAAGTGGAAAAGGTTCTCCATCTGGTGTTCTGGGAAGCATATTGCCCCAGAATCTGCTGATTGCCCATTTTGTTGGACTACATGGTCCATCTTAATTCTTTGGGCCTCAGGCCAGCTACTTAAGAGCTCATTTGGCAGCTGTCTCTGCTTTTATTTCAGCAGGAAAGCCTTCCTCCTTTCTGCTCACCCTGTATTTTCCAAGTTTTTTAAGGGTTACTCCATACCAATCCACCCTTTCGTACTCGCCCTGCCTGGGACCTTAATGTTTGCATTGCCCAGTTAATGCAACCTCCTTTGAACCCCTGTCTTCCATGAGCTTAAGTTTTAACTTGGAAAACTGTATTTCTAGGGCCATACTTCTAGATGCATAAGTGAGTTACAAGCCCTTTCAGTAGAAAATGATTTTATTTCTTTTCACAGGGATAAGGTAGTCCTCAGGACTAACAGAAAGTTTTTACCTAAAGTGGTGTCGGATTCCATCTTAACCAATCCATCTCCTTCCAGTATTTTCACTGAGCATTCTTCCTCTGGTGAGAGGAGATTGCACAGTTTGGATATTAAGAGGGCATTGAGTTACTATTTAGAAGCGTACCAAGGGTCACCGGTTCGAATCCATCAACTGTTTCTCACCTATGGTGAGGTTGGCAAAGGGAAACCTGCCACTAAGAGGACAATTGCCAGATGGATTGTCTCTTGTATCAATTTTGTTACCAGAAACTGGGTAGAGACCCCCTCTGGATTGAGGGCTCATTCTACCAGAGGTAGCCAGCGTCTCTAGCTGCTGCTAGAGACATTCCTATTTGGAAATTTGTCAGGCTGCAACCTGGAAAGCAGTACACACTTCACCAAGCATTACTCCCTGGATATCCAGGCCAGGAGATGCTCGATTTAGCACAGCTGTGCTTTAGCCTATTCCCTAAGTAGGTTCTGTCCTCCTCCATGGAGGTACTGCTGTGTAGTCGTTAATTGTCATAATATAGCAAGACTTCATGTTGTTTGAAGAAAAATTACTCACCTTAGTAATGTTGTTTCTTCTAATGGAGTCTTTATATTATGACCACCCCAGCCTGCCCCTCTCAGAACTTCTACTTGGGTAGGGGTGGGCAACCTAGTGCAGGCACTGTTTATGCCATTGCAGGATTTTCTTCCCTTTGGGGGTTTTGGGGAGTGTTGTTTCTATTGTTAAATGGTATTTTTGCTGGCCCCTGACTTGAGTCTTTGGGTAGGGTCCAGCAGTGTTGATTATTATTGTTGCTATTGTTGTTGTTGTTGTTGTTATTAGGTAGCCAGTAGGCTAGTGTAGAGTTACAGCTCCACACAGACCCTTAGTGAGTTCTTGCTTCATAAAGATCTGACAGTTTCAGTTTGAAACTGCCCAGATAGAGCTTTGAAAACCGAGTTCGCTCAGAACTCCATCCTGTATGGAGTTAACTCTTTCATCTCCGGGGCAGTTCTAGAGGAGGACCAAACTGCTAATTGTCATAATATAGCAAGACTCCATTAGAAGAAACAACATTACTAAGGTGAGTAATTTTTTCTTTTGTGCCTCCCATGCCCCAGTTGGCCACTCTTTCGGGCCGCCAGTGGACCCCTGTCTTGCTGCACCATCTGTCATCCCTGTTTGACCCAGCATATCCTTCACTAGGTGGCCCCTCCATTGGCCTATGAGAGGGAGAAGGGCTGAATCCGTGCCAGGCACATGGTGAGGATCGGCTCTGGAGATTACTCCCAGAGTTTTTATTTTTTTATTTATGTATTTTGTAAGCAAAACACTCACAATACATATCAGCACAGAGGATAAAAACATGGTCAAATTTCACAAAGTCTTAAAGAGGATCTGTATAAACCCCTTCTTTAGATATATCATGGGGAAATACCAATGAAATGAATATCAAAATATTTATCCAAAGCATGCAGCCTAGGAAGGTCAAGGGGACCTATCACAAGTAAGAATATACATTTTCCTTTTTAACAAAGTGACACTAAGTCTAAAACTAGTCCCCAAAACCCATAACATAATTGAGCAATAGAAAAATTCCCGGTCCATATATCTCCAATTGAAGAATTCTTTCTAACAGCAAAATAAACAAACCCAGTTCGAGAAAATTAAACTGTCTCTTGTATGAGAAGCGTCCAGTGAAACTATATATATCCCAGGAACATTTAGGTTCTGTCCTCTTCAATGATATATTATATATTATTAAATAAAACTCCCTCACATGTATAAACAAGCATTTGTCAATGCCGAATGTTGCTTGCTTGTATGTGCTGTGTAGGTATTTGGAAGTCAGTGAGTGCAAATATTGAAAATTTGCAAACTTACGAACGTGCAGTGAGGAACTGTGCAACGATGCTCATGAAACAGTCATTTTTAGGAAGTTTGTGACCAAGTTTTCAAATAGTAATTTTAAGACCCTCTGCTCATGAACAGTGTCACTGTGATTTTCTTAATGTGTCCCATACAGTGATTTCACACCCGTCTGCAGCCATTGTGCACTACATAGCGGAAAAACCGTTTTGGGCGAGATATGTGAAAAATGACAGCTGTACTGCTCATAAGGAGGTGTAGTAAAATGACAGTGTTGAAAATCTGGAGTGAAAATATTGAAAATTCATGAAGCTTATGGTCGTAGGAACTGCAAGCGCGTACTCATTGAAACCAGTCATTTCAGGAATTTTTCCACAAATTTTCAACATAGGCTTTTTGAGATCCACCTATGAACACTGGCAGTATTGTTTCGTTAATTGGTGCTGAAAGGTGATTTTGCGTAGTGATCAGAAATCACCCTTTGGGCCCAGTTAACGCCATGACAGTGCAAGAATTCGCGAGGAGGGGGGTCCCAAAACCCCATGTTGAAATTTGGTGCAACAATTCCAAAAAATGCCTGAGATATGCAGCAAAGTTGAAAAACCCTATTTATTACATTATACAGCTTACTGGCATTCCCTCAGTTAGCGGTCTGCTTTGAAAAGTGCAGGCGTGTTCCAGTCCACGAAGATCGTAGTGCGGAGTCCGAGTAAGTATGGGGAGGCAGGGTGCACAGTGGTGGCGGCCCAGACAGCGAGGACGCGTTTTGTGTTGCAGGTTGTTTAGGAAGGCGACATGGGACGTTAGCTCACGCTGGGTGGGCTCCAGCATGGCATAAGGATGGCTGTTTGGGGGACCATGGAGCCGACAGAGTTGGGCACCCCCGTGGGTGACAACTTCTGTTGCCACGCTGGGGTGGGCTCCAGCGTGGCACCCGTACTCTCTGGGGGTGAGGTGGGACAGTGGAGCTATCTGATGTGTTGCCACGCTAGGGTGGGCACCAGCATAGCATGTGCAACTCTGTTTGGGAAGCATAGCACAACAGCGAAGTTAGGCACCCCGTTGAAGTGAGCACCCAGAGTGTGTGTGTGTGTGTGTGTGTGTGTGTGTGGGGGGGAGCGCGCAGGCAGGTGATATCTTATCGCTGCTCACTGAAGCGTAGCTCCCCTTTCAACTGTACTCACTGCATTTTCGACTGCTGCCATAGACAGCTCCAGCAGCCATTGGACAACTGCGGCCGCACCTAAACTCACTGACTGAATTGGAAGAGGGCTGCCACACCTCCAAAACTCAGATGATGGCACTATGTTTCTTGTACATGTGCAAGCAACATAAAACGAAGAGTAAAACTCAAGAAACCTTAAACTAAACGTTTCACAGTGGTCGTCTCCCAGCCTCTCAAACATAGCAGACAGAAACAATACTTGCTAAGACTCTTTAGTCTTCATCGGAAGAATGTCCAGATCCTGTCTCTTCAGTCGTCTCTTGATCAATACAATCCATCAATTTCTCCCCCTCTTTAGGACTGTGAAAAGATATTGGTGCCCATTCCATACCAATTGTAGCTTAGCAGGAAGTAATAACTGATGTTGTATTTTGAGCAAATGCAGTCGACCCTTATCCCATTGAGCGCTTTCCTTTTTGTCTAGTGGAATAAGAGGTCAGGAGAAATTGAAATGGTGTTCTTTCCATACTTGACACTTAATTTTTCTTGCACTCGTCAATACATGGTCACAATCTCACCCCAGTAAACACGACCATTAAAGTTCGTTAAGTAGCACCATCAAATACTGCTGCACGAGGATCACCGGTATGCTTTTTCAATCAAGAGGAGAGGTTTACATCCATAAATTTTGGTAGAGAAGGTAAAATATTTCTCACAAAGCTTAGACAGTCACTTCCTCTGATCTTTCATCTAGCCCCAGTAATTGGATATTCTTTTCCCGTGCTAGGTTTTCCATGATCTCCAAACATTGACAGAGTAGAGCATTTTCTTTAATGATTTTAGCAGTGGAATCAGCCAATTTCAACACAGAAGCCTCAGATCGTTGGACCGTGGATTCGCAGTGGTCCATTCTGGATTCAAGTGCAGCCACCCTTGGAGTAATAGAATCTAATTTTTTATCGAGTTCTTGTATGGTCTTTACCAATTGGCTAAGCATTGCATGGATAGTACCAAAGGAGACATCGTTTGGTTGAGATTCACTAGGGCCCAAGGTCCCTTCCTCAATGTAGGCCATTCATCTCACTGTGTTTGAGCTGAAAAAGTCTGCCGATATCTGAGAGACACCTCTATTTTGCACATAGAAAGCCACAGGTTCACTGGTCATCAATGTAAATGCAATTAAGAGATTAGTGCAGAAAGATGAACTTTTAGCAAAGTATTACAAAAAATTTTTCAGGGCTAGAAATATGCCTTTCTCTTCTGCTGCCCAACAGCATCCCCCACTCCCAAGTTTCATAGTGTAAGGGATCATGGACTGTCATCCAGTCAGCCGAGTGGCAATTTTCCATTTTCTCCCAGCCCACCCACCAGCCACATACTGGTCCAGACACACAGGGCTACCTTGGGGTGGGGTGTTCATAAGCACTGAAGCTCACACCACCAAGAAGCCTATTACAAGCCACCACCAGAAGCTGCCTAGCAAGTGGTCCATTACTGTCCCATCCACCCAGGATGGAAGTGTCCCAAGGATGATCTTAACTCCTCCCTGCCAGTCTCGGCTCTAAATCTGGGTTCGGGGCTCGAACCCAGGTTGTCAGCATGCCAAGTGAACCCCATCACTTGGCACCAACGAGCCTAAATCAATTTTTGTCTGTTATTTTATCATATTAAATAACTTAGTATCGAGCTGGCCCATCGGCAAAATGGTAGCACTACTGCTCCATGATGCCAGTGTCCTGAGTTCAGGTGCCAGATCATGTTGCCGGAACTGGCTGGGGAGGAGGATTGTGCATCCCACAGGATGCTGTCCTCCTCTGGGGAGAGAAGGTAGTCATTCCTGCTGCTATCCTGCCACCTGGATAAGCACAGGTGGCAGTGCAGCTAGGAGCGCCAGGGAGGGAAGGGCGTCGGCGGGATCTGGGTGCAACACTATACCTCTCGTGCACTTACACTCATAGATCCCCTCTGCATGCTGATGTTCTCTGAGCTGGAGAATAAGGAAGTATGGACCCCTACAATCGGAGGCTGAAGGACCATTTGGCACTGCAGGATCCCCTCGTCTGATCCACCGCTCATGCCTCCTGATGAAACTAGAAGCTCGAGGTTAAGCCCTCCACCTCATCCCCACATGGGGGTAGCAAAGGCTCCATTGGGGAAGGTCTAATGTGTCAATCCACAGGTAAAGGGATGAAGTAGGTGTGCTTTGACAAGTCTGGAAGGAGTTTGGGTACAGAGTAAGAAGGGGACATAAACAGAAAGTTAAAATAAATAAAAGTTTCTGTCTCAGCCCTACCAAGGGTTAACGGTCAACCATGGAGGAAGGTAGAGAGACTGAAGAGGCAGGCTGTCCTGGAAGTGGGGCCTTGTCCAGTCCACTCTCTCCACTGGAGGGGTGGGGTCTGATGATGGGCGGTCCGGTACTCCGGAGGAAAGGCAATCTTCGGTAACTACATCAGAAGGAGAAATGGAAGGAATAATGGGCGGAGGAGATACTACTGGAACTGTGAATTTAACGGAACAGAGAAAACTTCTGTTCAAAGGCAAGTCACTTTTTGCCCCTTGACTACTAATGCAGCTCTACTAACTTGTAGAGCGAACTGTGTTATAACAAGTTGAAGAATTGCTAACCAACTTTTAGCCTCCCAGAACTGTCAATTTAACACAAGAAGAAATGGCGACACAAAGAACTCTCTGATAATAGTAATATTGCAATTAAAGCTGCTGACAAGGGGCAATATAGTTATGTTAGGAAAAAGAACATTATGTTAGAATTGTGAAGGAATTGCTTAACAACGAATCTATTTATAAAAACTTAGTTTCAACCCTATTAGTGACAAAGAAACTTATGTATAGGTTACTGACACAAGCAGCTAGTAGAGGGGACATCATTGAAAGTGAGTTTAAATATCTGTGCGAATACCCAGTTACCCCAGGTTTTTACATCTTACCTAAAGTGCACACAAATCTGACAAACCCACCAGGAAAACCCATTGTGTCAGGAAATGGTGCACTGACTGAAAACCTTGGTCATTTTGTGATTTCTTCCTAAATGTGTGCAGTGGAATTACCTTCCTATTTGAAGGACACCACTGATGCATTACAGAAACCAGAAAATGTGATATGGGATGATAAGAAAACATGGCTTGGTGGTATAGATGTAGAGCCCTATACCTGCATTAGCTATTACCTCGGCATTAGGGCGAGCAAATTGTTTTGGAAAACCATCCACAGGCAAATGAGATGCCTACTGAATTTCTATTGCAAGCTTTAGAATTTATTCTGAAAATAATGTGCTTGAATTTCAGAGAAAGATACTTGCAACAATGTGGCATGGCAATGGGTGCCAGTATGGCACCAGCTAAATCAGTCTCTTTCTGGGATGGTGGAGCAATTCACGCCCCCTCAATCCAGTAGTGAACCAATTGTACAAAAATGTTACATTGTGGAAGAGGTACATTGATGACTGTATATGCATTGGGAAGGAGACCCCAGAAATTAAGGATTTTTAGCATGGCTAAATAACAATAATTTAAACCCAAAATTGATATATACAGCCAACGGAGAGAAACTGCAGTTTTAAATCTGGAACTGACTGGAATACCATGAGAAAAACATCAAAGCAAAATGCTATAGAAAAGAGACCGCAACCAATGCTGTTTTGAGGCAGAAAGCACCCACCACCCAGATTTATATAATCCATCCCATACAGCCAGGTGCTAAGACTGCAGAGAAATTGCAGTGACATGGATAGCTTTTAGATCAGACTCTGGAAGTTGAAAAAGCACTTTCTTTGGATAGAGATGGCTTGATCCATATGTAAGCCCCCTGTAACAGAGGGGCTTATATCCCATCTTAGGCATTCCTTTCCCCTCCTACCCCCCCACTGAGCCGGGCATGGGTTAGTGCTCTGTGGAAAGTGCTGCTGGACACCTCAAGGTGGCAGCGAGAGTGAGTTTAGGGATATAAAAAGGACAGACAGGAATTATCAGGGCCTTTCCAGCCCAGGCATTAGCCTGAGGCTGGACGGGAAGGCTGGAAGCATAATGCTAGGAGCAGATTAGGTGGGCAAGTGAGGGAGCACTGCAGTCCAGGAGGGCCAGTGGGAACCCCCTAAGGAGCTACAGTTGGGACTTTTTTCTATGCGCCGTGGTCGACAAAAGAGTTGGGGATGCAGCTCTGTAGGGAATATGTAGCCAGGTCCTGTGTCATTGGAGGCAGGGACAAGAGGTGGCTTGGTAGGCCAGAAAGTGTAGGAGACCCTAGTGACCCCTAGCAGGAGTACCCCAGGTTGCCAGGGCTGGGAGGGCAGTGGCAGGACCATCCCAAAGGGAGCCAGTGGCAGTGGCTTCCCTCTTTCCCAGTGTGGCAGGGTGGCTCGGGGGGGAGGAGTCGGGGGACCTTTCATTTCACCCAGATTGTGGGGCCTACTTTTGAGGTCAGGTCCTGGGGTGCTGGTATATTGAGGGTATGGGTGGGTCACAGGCTGTGTCGCAGACCTTGGAGGTAGCCCCGTGCTGGAGCTTAATTCAAGTCCAGAAAAAGTAGAGGAACTTGAGGACAGCTGGGACTCCCGAGAGTGTAACAGCAGAAATTGGAGCATTTGGGCCATCAGTAGGAGGCAGTTCAGACTATAGCAGGGGGCGGTATTGAGTGGGGCCATTTTGGGAGGCTGCTGACCGTTGGGGGCTGAGGAGAGGCTGAGCTGAGGGAAATTGGCGGGTGCTGAAGTAGCACCTGGTACAGTGCCTGCCTTGGTAAGAGGGTTGGAGGGCCTGGGTTGTCAGTAAAATTCCTTGAGCCCATGAGGCATGGGCCAGCGTCCAGTGGTCCAGGTGGGAAGGCAACTCACTTTTGTGCATCAGATTGAGAGAAGGATGACTAATGTCAGTGAGAGTGACCGGGTGAGAAAAAAAACAAAGTGTTGGCTTACGGATCCGTAGAAGCCAGGAGATTGCAGGGTTTGAGTAGGTCTCAGGTAGAGCATCCAAGGTAGAAAGAGGAAAAATAAATCCTTGCTTGTGACCACCTGTATCCATCGATCTGCTGCCTCAGAATGTACAGCCAGTTTTGTAAAAGTTAAATAGCCCCATGGAGCTGCTCTGTATATTTAAAGATGATGCATGTGACCCCTGTATTGTTGGAAATCATTTGCATTACAGGTGCAGAATGAAAACCAGTTTGGGGAGGAAATAGTGGTTATGTGCATTATTTAACTGAGAGGGAAAGTAAATGAAATGAAATCCTTCTTTCCCCCTTTATCTTCAGTTTGATTAATTTTCCATGAGTTACATTCCAGCTACAGTATTCATTCCAGCCTGTGTGGTACCATAAGGGCACCTGAAACAGCCAGTACAGAACAGAGATCCTGATCTGATGAGCAGCCTCGGGGAGGAGAAAATCAAATGCTGGTGGAGAAGGTAGAATGCTTGAGTGATGAAGACGATGGAGAGGTAGGAATATGGTTTCCCTGCCTTACTGGAAGTGCATTTGACTTGTTTGTTAGTGCTTGAGAATACCCCACTTCTATTGCCCCAGAACACCTGTGTGAAAGAGTTATGCCCCTAGTTGGGGGCATGGGGGAGGTTACAACTCTTTTATGGTCAGGAGGTCTCAGGCCCAGTTCCTATGTTTGCACCTCAGAGCTCTGTCTTTCCAGGTTCCGCTCAGAAATATGCATTCTAGGGATGGGCACAAATCCCAGTGCTGAAACTTCCCAAACTGAAGTTGCTCGGTTTCATCAAATCCTGAACCGAACACTACTGGCTCGGCTCAGATATCCAGGTGTTTTTTTACATCATTCCCTCCCCAGTTTCCCAGCCTGTCCCTGCTGGCTTACCAGTCACTGCTAGTCATGTGACTGGTTTTGAAACTGAGGTTCCCCTACTGCAGATGTGCAAAGCAGGGATATAATGTGCAGACTGCTGTAGCTCAGCACCATTCAGGAGGAGTCTTTCCTGCAGAACTGATTTACATTTTATAATATTTACACGCACTTGAGTGTGACCTCTTGTGAGGACTTCGGGTGACTCACCGTACATAGACTTCAGCTGCACACAAGAGTTGTAGTGAGAAATTAAACCAAGCAGTCTCAAACAAATTATGCAGAGGTTAGCAGTGCAGAGTGCTTGTGTTAACTTAAATGAAACTTGTGTATTACTGTTTTTAACAAAAACTTTTTTTTTAAATTGCAATTTTGTACTCCCCATGTCCTGCCAGCCCTGACCCTTCGGAGCCACCAAGAAGTCATCCTCCTGCCTCCTGCTCTACCACACCTACCTCCAGGTCCCATTGAGCTTGATTTTACCCCCAAGCAGGGATGAGGTGGGGCCTCTTACACCCCAAGCTACTCACTTCTCGTTGGTCTGGAGGTGGCTGGGTGAGCAGGGGGACATCGAGGCACCTCCAGACAGCCCGTCTTCCCGGTGCTGGCAGGTGTTTCCACTGTTTTCTCCTTGCACACCGTGTAGCCCTTGATGTCATGGCGCTTAGCGTGCCGTCCACCACATACTCTTGGCCACCCCCCTTTGGTGGGGCTTGTAGTACACAAGAGCCTCCATGAGGTCAGACAATTGTGGACATTGGCCCCACCCCAAGAGGGTGAGCTGTCATGGGTCGCTCAGCCACTCTCCCCAGCCGCCTCCAGCGACTCGAGTCCACTACCGAACCGGATCGCTGGCATCACAAGCAGAAATCCAACCGCTGCACCGAAGGGCCGGTTAACAGAAACTTTGTGTGATTATTTGTTGTGGGAGCCTGGTAACCAAATTGGAACCAGGAAGAGAGACTGTAGTTGTCATATGAGAACAGAAGAACTACAAATCTGACTGTTTCATGTAATTTCATTCTGTTTTAAACATTCTGGCACAATCCTTAGCTGGATCTCTTATGAGGGCTCTTGATGTTAAGATTGAGGTCAGATTTATGTTTTATAATATTTACTCACACTTCAGTGTGACCTGTTGTAAGTTGGTGGCTCACCAGTACATAGGACACCCTGCTGCGAGCACGCAGTTGTAGTGAGAAATTAAACTGAGCAGTCCTAAACGAATTATTGCAGGGGTTAGCAGTGCAGAGTGATTGTGTTAACCAGATGAAACTTGTGTATTACTGTTTTTAACAGAAACTTTTGTGTGATTATTTCCTGTGTGACCTCTTGCAAGGATTTCTGGGTGGCTCACCAGTACATAGGATGCCCTGCTGTCAGCAGAGAAGCAAACCCGACAGTGGCATGCACTTTTGTGCATGTCTGCTGTCCGCTGGTGATGCAGGTGAGCAGGGGTGGAAATATATTTGGCACAACATAGCCGGCTACTTAAACCAAGGTACTTTAGTTCTTTCTGTTTGCTCTACTCAATGGGCAGAGAACTATAGAGGTCATAGCCATGTCCCAGGCCAAAAATAAATGTAGTAAAGTTAAAAGACGAATCTGTATACAATGCAGTATGTACACAGATGTGGCAGCTAGTCAGGACTTTACCTGTGACAACTGTCTCTTGATTAGCACCCTGCAAGAAATTGAACAATTACTCCAGAGACTGGAAACACAGAAAGAGATAAGAATACTAGAAAACTTCATAGATGGGGTAGAACAGGAAAGTGTCACTAACAAAATGAAATCATAAAGGATGTATTAACTCCAGTGAATTTGTGGGACCAAATCTAGTTTTTTTTTTTTTTTTTTTTTTTTTTCTCTTATCCTCCTCCCTACTTGCAGCCCCTCCTCTTCGGGAGACACCTATGGGCTTATCGGCCTTCGCTCACCTACCTGGAGCCGGTGATCCATGCCCCATGGAGCCGTGGCTACGCCCCCAGGCAGGGCATGCAGGGACACCCTTCCACCCGACGTTCCGCTAATCTTTGTCGGCATGCTGTCTCCGGGCAGGTAGGGGCATGAAGGTCGGGCCCCTGGTGCTCCGTCTCAGGAGGCACAAGGGTTTCCTGGTGTTTCTCGGCCAGGTCCGATGGCGTCAAAGCGAGCGCGCCCGGCGTCTGCTGCATCGCTCCCCTCTGTTGGAGCATCGGGCTTGCTGTACCTCAGGTCTCCACCTGGGGTCAGACAAACACCGAGCTCAAAGTACCCCTCCCCGGAGAGGACAGGCAGTCCTTGGGACGCTCAAGTCCTCCCTCGGCCTGACCCTCCAGCTCCCGGGCTCGTTCCCAGGCCGGGTCGCTTCGTCATGGCCAATCCAAGCCGCTGCGCGGCGGGGCCGCTGGAACAAATCTAGTTAACGGAGCACGACGTGGACTCATGGGTACAAGCCCCTCCAGCTGATAGGAAATCAAGGTATTATAAACAGGAAAGCACCCGTACAATTACATAATAAATTTGAAGGTCTGTCACAGGACCCAGCTGATGTAGTAGAGGATTTAAACTCACTGCCTACAGAATCAGAAGTTAGACCTAATGACGTGCTACATAAACCAGCTAATTCTGATATATGGGTGACATCCAAATGGACTTTATGAAGCTAATTAAATGGACTAAGGACAAAAATGGTGAGATTATAATATCTGGGGTATTACCTACCGTTGGAAGACAGCACTTCAAAATAAGTCTATAAACATACTGAACACTGGTTACTACAGTTATGTCTAAAAGAAAATATTGGGTTTATGGACAGTTCTGTCACTTTTAGTAACAAAGCATGTTTCAAAGTTGATGGCCTTCATTTGAGTCAGATAGGGACTAGGATCCTATGCAAAAAATTAACAAAGTCTTGAAGTTCCATTTAAACTGGAAAATGGAGGGGCACAGCAATCACCGCTAATACGACCCAAACATAAACTTGCCAAACCCTGATGGTCAAAATTGAAGGGAGTGTTAAATGCTAGGAGCCTGGTGAATAAATCTGAAGAATTTAAACTACTGTTAGCCTTACAGGACATTCACCTAGCATTAGTATTTGAGGCTTGGTGGGATGAGAATGATTCATGGGCTAAAACCGTTCAAGGGTATAACCTGCTGTCAAAATCCAGGGAGCACAGGAAGGGCGGAGGGATAGCCATCTATATCCGTGAATCAGTAAAATGTGAAGAACACAGGGAGATGTCGGGGACTTGCTGTGTAGGTCGAGAGGGCCTCAGCTCCTGCCCTCCGCCCCACTTGTGGCAGAAATGGACAAAGGTACTCGGGACTCGCTGTGTAGGTCGAGAGGACCTCAGCTCCTGCCTCCCCCGCTTTCCTTATGGCGCAGAAATGGACAAAGGTAATCTGCTGCAAAGAAATACTAGGAGGGACTCTACTGTAAAACAAGCTGATTTCACCTAAAAACATTGATCTAGGGACCGGAATATCTGAAAGGCTTATCTAACAACATAGCTGCCCTTGCTGCTAGCTCCATACTTAGCCTTCCTGGTGTGCTGTGTGGCTACTATTGGAGAGCCGCGCCATTTTAGGTACGCAGAGATGTTTAGACTGTTTCTGATTTAAAGCAATCTCACCTCTGAGCTACATTAATTGCAAATTGTTGGTGTAGCCTTTAACTGTGATAAACTGAATATAGACTTTCTGATTTCAAGCAACCTCACCACTGTGCTATTTTATGCAAATTGTCAGTATAGCCTTAACTTGAATAACTTAATTAATGTCTTAATGAGCGTAGATGTTGAGACCAACAGAGCTGTTTTAATACGATTTCGCAGTGGAGCCTTGATCATAATAGAGCTTAAAGTCATAGTATGTTAAAGAAGCAGATGTTTGAGACCACAGGGCTGTTTTATCTACAATCGCAGTGGAGCCTTAATCATAATTAGAGCTTTAAAAGTGCAGATGGTTGAGACTGTTCTAATGTAAGGCATTCTTGCCACTGGGCTGCATTAATATGCTGTATTAGAATTTCTCAGTGGTAGTTTTACTGTATTAGCTTCTTAAAGTATGCAGATGTTGCGACTGATTCTAATTTAAAGCATTCACGCCACTCAGGCTGCTTACAAATGAACTACTTATTTAGCTTTAACTGCACGGACAAGTCAATGTACATGAGCTAAATGTAAATATGGGGAAATTGTTCAATTGTTCTCTAGGCTGAAATCGCTTTCCCAGGTGGCTGCTGATCGTTGCTGCAACAGGCCCCATTACACCCTCCCCTCCATTTCCCAAATACAAAACCCAGTGCTCACCTCCTCTATCTCGCATTACAGGTACTTGGGGACTCGCTGTGTTGGTCGGGAGGCCCTCGGCTCCTGCCTCCCCGCCTCTTATGTGCAGAAACGGACAAAGGTAATCTGCTGTAAAGAAATACTAGGAGTGACTCAACTGTAAAACAAGCTGATTTCACCATGAAAAACATTGATCTAGGGACCGGAATATCTGAAAGGGCTTACCTTAACAACATAGCTGTCCCTTGCTGCTAGCTCCATACGAGCCTCTCTGGTGTGCTGTGCGGCTACTGTTGGAGAGCCGGCTCTGCCCTGCCAGCACCGAGCTGCCCCGCCACCCCACTACCACCCTTGTCGGCACTCGAACTTATAGTGCCTTGATGGTCACGTGAGCTGAAAACACCTATCAGCTCACTTTGCCATCTGCAAGTTATACAGTTCTGCCACTAGGGGCTCACTGTTGTCTCTAGGATAACTAATAGTGTCACTTCACAAACATATTCTTCAATAAGCCACAGTTTCCCCACTAGAGGTCTCCCTGTTTGCTTTTATGCATCTTAACCTCCAAAAGGAAAACCTCTCCTCCCAAAAATGTTCATAGTCACTGCCTAATACTTTCCCTTTAATCCTGGCAAAAATTGAATAGTTGATCCTGTTCCAAACTACATGCGGTATCAGCTTGTAACCGCTGTTTTTCTAAGGCAACTCCTTCCTGCCATCAGGTCACAATGGCCCCTCCATATGAGCCTCTTTTCATAATACTCCTGCCTGGGCCCTTGCCAGATGCACGAGGTGGTACCTGGTCTCTCCTCCAAAGAGGAGTGATGGGTGGCTGACCCTTCCACCTCCTTACTTACCCCTGGTCATCTGGGTAGGACCCTTCTAGCCCTTGGGGATATTGAACCTAATCCAGGTCCTTTCTCCCCAAATCTCCTCTCAACAACCCTCATGCCCCTTGTGGGTGGATTCTAAAGGATCAGACTTGCTCATATGAACATAGTCAGTCTAAGGCACAAATTACATGACCTGGAGGCATGGGTGTCACTCTATAAGCCAGGCGTTCTAGCCCTAACTGAAACCTGGCTCAAACACGAGATCCTCCCCATGAAGCGGAACTACTGGACTACCTTACCTTTAGAAAAGACAGGGTAGGGAAAAAGGGAGGAGGGGTTTGTCTCACGTAGCACTGACCTTCAATGGTTGACCCGTTCCTCAAGCATTCGTGCTCCTCCGGGACAGAGCATGGGGCAACTACAAATACACTGGCAATCAATCTGACTGGGAAAAGTATAGAGAGCTGAGAAACCTGTGAAAAAAGCCTCAAAACAGGCTAATCACAATACTTAAATGACCTCCAAACTGAGCACCTACATGACCCCAAAAATTCTGGGGACACATAAACATACTCCTCAAAGGCTCCTTAAATAGTCAAACGGACTCCGTCCTGGTAGGAACTCACTGACCAATGTCCCATCAGCAGTAGTTGGAAGGCCTTCGGTGCCTACTTCACTAACCCAAGTGGTCCTCCTCCCTTGACCCCTCCAGGCCTACCCATCTCTCTGGAGATACTTGGGTGCACCCTTGGCCTCAATTCCATTTAAAGCTGGTCAATCAGTCAGAGGTACTACCTCTCCACACAAAATTAACCCCTCATCGGTAGGACATGACCAGCTTGAACCTCGCCTACTGAGGACTGCCGCCCGGCAATCGCCCATCCTGTCACCCTACATAAATAAATCACTTCAGGAAGGTGTTGTCCCAAAATGTGGAAAGTAGGGACCGTTATCCCTGTCTACAAAAGTGGGTCCCGAGACAAACTGGGAAACTATAGACCAATCTCCCTACTTAGTCCTCTTGGGAAAATCCAGTAAAGACTAGTCTCTAACCAGCTTCAAGACTATCTGGAGCAGCACCTTCTCATGGCTGATGTGCAACATGGGTTTAGAAAGGGCCATGGTACTGATACTGCCCTCATACAGCTCACTGTGGACATCCTTGCCTCTATGGACCAAGGCTCCCCAATGGGTGCCCTCTTCATTGACCTGTCCAAGGCCTTTGACTTGGTCAGTCATAACCCCTTCTATCAAAACTCTTGCACTTAGAACTGGATCACCACTCACTCTCCTGGTTTGAGAGCTATCTGAGTAACCGTGCCAAAAGTCTGCTGGAAGGGTACCCAGTCTGTCCCTAGATCCGTTACTGCAGGGGTGCCCCAGGGCTCAATCCTGGGCCCCTGCTCTTTTCACTCTTCCTCAGTAACATTGAGGGAACTGCCCCTCAGCAAACTCATTTTGTATCGGACGACACCGTCCATATACTGCAGTGATCCCCAACCTAGTGTCATAGCCACGAAACTGCAGAATAGTCTCTCAATACTTGAGGCCTGGTTCTCCTGAAACTCCCTTAAACTCAGTGAGGAAAAACTAAAGCTGTGCTGTTTGGTTCAAAGCGACTGGGCCCTGACAGGAGTCAGCTGTTCCAGATCTGCACAAACCAAAGAAAAGAGTCGAGATCATGGCCAGCTTCAAATATCTTGGGATCCATCTTGACCAAGAAATGACCTACTGACCCCACATTGACTCCATAACCAGGTCCACCCACCAAAACTTGGCCTCCTTTACCATCTGGGAATTCCATATCCTTGGTTGCAAGGCAGGCAATTGCTAGCTGCAATCTCCTCCCTCCATCCTATACAGAGCCCTCTATGGCAGTTCCTCCGAGAGACTGAATTCAGCAAACTTTCCATACTCTATAACTGTGTACGAGCCTTACCACAAACTCCTCTCCTAGGAGGCATCATTGTGAGGCACTTAAGGAACTAAACTGGCACACACTTCAGCACAAGCTAGCTTACCCTGTTTTTGTCTTGCCTTCAGGTTCACTACCCTCAGATCCCGCCCCACCTTAGAGGACTACTCTGCCCCAAAAGAACAACCGAACCCCACATCATCTGCGTAATCATTCCCTCAACATCCCTAGGATTCGGCCCAACCAAGGCAAACGCTCTTTCAAATTTGCTGCCTCCCACCTATGGAACTCTCTTCCATCCAGTATTGGAACCCACTCGGGAGGGAGCAATCTTAGACCTGGTACTCTCAAATGGGGTCGGAGAAAGAATCTCAGATTTAGAAGTGGGTAGCCATCTGGGAACAAGCGACCACCAAACAGTGTAGTTCACAATAAACACAGCCATACAATCAAGCCATACAAAAGCAAGAGTACTGGACTTTAGGAGGGCTGACTTTGGGAAAATGAGAGAGTGCCTCAGAAAGTACTAGCAAGCAGGCAAGAAGGAGGGTGGAGTAACAATGGGGAGTGATCAAAACAGCCATCACAGAGGCAACAAGCCTGTGTGTAAAAGCAAATCAATAAAATACAACGAAGGAAAAAATGCTATGGTTCTCAAAAGAGGTGGCAGGGAAGGTTAAGGAGAAAAGGACAGCATTCAGGAAATTTAAGGAAACACAGAAGGAGCAGAACAGAGAACTTTATCAGTTAAAAGCAGAAAGAGGCTGGGAAGGGTCAGAATAGCAAAGGCCCAAACTGAGGAAAGGATAGCCAATTCTGTTAAGAAGGGGATAAGACCTTTATAGGTACATTAGGGTGAAGAAAGACCAAAGGAGGATACTGAAGCTTAATAAAGGGGAGGAATGTGGGTAGTGGGTGACAGTGAAAAGCAGGGATACTGAGCGAATATTTCTGTTCAGTATTCACAAAGGAAGAGGAGGAAGTTACCTAAACCAAACAAGAGAAACACTCTGAAGGCGGGGTCGATACCAGTCCATTTACAGAAGAAAGGGTTCTGAAAGAACTAATAAAATTGAAGGTGGACAAAGCAATGGGGCCTGATGGGATTCACCCAAGAATTCTAAAAGAACTAAGGGTAGAACTAGTGACACCTGGCAACTCTCTTTAACAAATCATGGGAGGATGGGGTGGTACCCAAGGACTGGAGGAGGGCAGATGTGATTCCTCTTCACAAAAGTGGGAGCAGGACAGAGGCAGGAAACTACAGACCAGTTAGTTTGACCTCAGTGGTAGGGAAAATGATGGAATCACTTCTAAAGGAAAGAATTATTGAGTACCTAGAGGCCAGTGGGGCACAGGACCCAAGGCAGCATGGATTCATGATGGGAAGGTCATGTCAGATGAATCTTAATAGATTTCTTTGACTGGGTGACCAAAGTAGTAGACCAGGGAGGGGCTGTGGACATGGCCTAACTAGATTTTAGCAAAGCATTTGATACAGTCCCACAAAAGATTAATACACAAGATAGCCAGCCTTGGAGTGGGTCCCAAGGTGGCAGCCTGGATAAAAAAATTGGTTAGACAACAGGACACAAAGGGTAGTAGTAAATGGAGTACAGTGAAGAAAGGAGGTTACTAGCAGGGTACCGCGAGTTCAGTACTGGGACCGGTCCTTTTAATGTCTTTATAAGTGACATTGCAGAGGAACTGGAAGGAAAAGTATGTCTCTTTGCAGATGACACAAAGATCTGCAACAGGGTTGATACACAAGATGGAGTGGAAAGGATGAGAAGGGACTTGGCAAGGTTGGAGGAATGGTCAAATGTATGGCAGCTCAGATTCAATGCAAAGAAGTGCAAGGTAATGCATGAAACAAAAACCCGGGAAGCGTACACAATGGGGGTGAGATACTGACAACAGTAAAAATAGAAAGGGACCTGGGGGTAATTATATCAGATGACCTAAAGGTGGGCAAGCAATGTAAGAAGGCAGTAAGGAAGGCTGGGGATACTGGGATGCATAGGAAGAGGCATCAATAGTAGAAAACAGGAAGTTGTTATCCCTCTGTACTGACAGTTGGTGAGACCCCATCTGAGTACTGTGTGCAGTTCTGGAGACCCCATCA
The DNA here is from genome assembly GCA_016271365.2 of Neoceratodus forsteri. NCBI lineage: Eukaryota > Metazoa > Chordata > Ceratodontiformes > Ceratodontidae > Neoceratodus > Neoceratodus forsteri. Next base: position 924,152,322 of record CM028135.1, on the reverse strand, counting down.
TCAAAGACATGAGACAGAGTGGAGGCTGTCCAGAGGAGGCAACCAAAATGATGCAGGGTCTGCACCAGAAGACATACGAAGAAAGACTAAAGGAGCCTAATATGTATACTCTTGAGGAAAGAAGGGAGAGAGGGCATGATAGAAACTTTCAAGTACCTCAAGGGAATTAACAAAGTCCAAGAGGTAGCATCTTCCAGAAAAAGAGATGTACAAGAACAAGGGGCACAATTTGAAGATAGAGGGGACGGCTCAGAGGTAATGTGAGGAATTATTTTTTCACTGAGAGGGTTGTGGATGCATGGAACAGCCTCCCTGAGGAGGTGAGTGGAGTCAAGAACATTGGGGACTTCAAGAATGCATGGGACAGGCATAAGGCAGTCCTAGTGGGGTGTAGGAGGAAGTAAGCTGTTGTTAACTATATGATCTGCAGCTTATCTGTTAGGTAGGAAAATGGGCAGACTGGGTGGGCCAAGCGGTCCTTATCTGCCATCAAATTCTATGTTTCTATCCAGCCTGACACTCATCCACCCTTAACCAATTCAAGTCTGGACTCAAACTATGTCTTCTAAATCTCAGTCTCTGTGGCTGTAACCGCTAGCTCCCTAACTCCAGGTCTCTTTTCCTCTGCACTGCCTTGAACCTCCCTTCATTCCTGGCAGCATCTCCTAAACTTTGATGTCAATTTACTGTTGTTATCTCCTTTCCCTACTAATTGGAGATGAAACTCGATGTCATAAGAGCCTGTCTGCTAATCATGTATATTGTTTCCATTCTACACTTGTGTATCTAATTGTAACTATTGTAAATAATGCTTGAGACTGTACTGTGAATCCTTACTTTACTCCTGTATACTGTTGCTAGTGTCTATTTGTGCAACATATGTTACTACTGTAAAAAAATAATTGTTTCTAAATGTCTTTTCTGTAACTAATTCGGTCGCTCCTGAAAAAGGGACCTCTGGTCTCAGTGGGTTTACCCGTTATCAAAATCTAAATAAATAAATAAATAAATAAATTGATCATCTGGAATTATTATGGGTCAAGTTACTTCCCAGGTTGATGCCAAAATCAAATTGGGCTTGATATATAGACCACCTTCAGTCTCATAAGAAAATGTTGCTACTTTGCTAACTCATGTTGGCAATCTGGACCCAGCGGATAGAATACTACTGTTAGGTGATTTCAACTTGCCTCATATAGACTGGAGAACATTGTTGGAGCTAACAAAATAGATAAATCCTTTTAGATATGTTTGAACAACTTGGGCTTGATCAAAAGGTCTTAGAAGCAACCAGAGGCGATAATACACTTGACATTATATTAACTAACATGGGTAACTCTGTATATAGTGTCATTATTAATACACCACTAGGCAATAGTGATGATCAGACTGCGTTTTTTCATATACAAGGGCAACATAAGCAAGTTGTGACAGGAGCTACAAAAAAGAGTTTTAGTAGGGCTGATTTTATGACTAACAGAAATAATCTATCTAAATGGGATTGGTCCAAGGAATTTTTGGGCTTCGATGGATAAAATGTGGAATCTCCTGTTATCAAAGTTGAATGAACAGCTTAAAAATAATATTCCTATTATTAAAAATATAATAAAAAAGGACCATACCTGGTTGGCTGAACTCCTCTATAAAACAACTAATTAATAAAAAAAATTAAATGTTTAAGATGTCTTAAATGAGGCAATCAGTTGGGCTACTGAGCCTGTAGGGACCTAGCCAGAGAGGTAAAATCTAAAATAAAACAGCTAAAGCCCAACATGAAATATGGTTGGCGAATAGGGTTAAAGATAACAAAAATACCTTTTTCTCTGATATTAATAGCCTAAAGGGAGATCTAACATGACAGGTCCCTTTATAAATGAGTCAGGACTAGCAGCAAATAATAAAGAGATGGCAGACATTCAAAATAATTAATTCTGCACAGTTTTTAATAAAAATGTCTCTAACTTCCTAGAGTTATTGAGAGATCTCATCAAGGACAGTTAATCATAGATCCCAAAGATGTACACTAAAGATTACTGAAACTGGACATTAACAAATCACCAGGGCCCAATGATGCCACCCTAGAGTGTTACAAGAATTTGCTGACCTTATAACTATCCTTGATTCGCATATTTCAGTCCTCACTTGATTTAGGTGAGTCCAACCACTGAACAAGGTAAAGTCTCAGTTAGAGACTCTATTAGATTCAGAGGCTAAGCAAAATATTTTGCTGACTGTTAAGCAAGGTACTGAATCCAGCAGTCACCAGTTCAAAGTCTCTGTAAATGCCTTTGGTACAGCATCCTACTCTGCAGATGCAGGCATCTGCATCAGGTAAATTTCCTGGCTGCAGACTTGTGGATTCACTCGGGCGTCCAAAAACAGGCAATGAATGTCCCTTTGATGGCACTTACCTGTTTTGACAGAATGTGGAGCAATCACATAAGGTGTTTAATTTTATTTATTCATTTATTTGAAAACTGGTGACCGGAAAGGTACACTGAGCTGGCGTCTGCTGAAACTTCTATTAGTTTAATTTCGGCAAGTTCAAACTTAAAAATTCTTGCATACCCTGGTTTCTGGTACTGTACTTAACCATTAGTGCCAAAATTGACATAATTGATCATGGGGAAGCAAACATAATGTCTTTCAGCAACAGCCTAAATTCAAACAGGCCAAAGATGCTGCCGCCTGGAGTGAGCAGGATAGCAGCAGGTCATGGGAGTCTGAGCCTCCAAACAGTGAGGTCTCTGAGCAGTCAAAGATTTGGAGTGCTCTGTGAAGACCAGTTAAAAAAATTAACACTTTAATAACCTTGTTACATTTATGAGGATAATCTACGACCTAGTTGCATCTGAATCATAATAAGCAGAATCAGTGGCTGACAAGACTGCAGCCACGACTTTGGGAGTAATCCAGGAGAACCAGGTGTTACAGCTCAGTTAGAACAGCTTGAAAACAGCAAGGCTTTCTGACATGCTTACTTGGAATGCTTGAGATTATGGAAGGCCAGGACTTGATGTTTGTAGTAAATCTTCTGAAAAATAAAATTGACCTGGATTTAACTGGAGCAATATTCCAAACTTATCACATTAACCCCAGGAAGCACCTATCAGGCCCGAACTTCCTCCAAAGCATTCTGATTGTCATTTTCGGTCCACATATACAAGCAGCAGTCCTGAATGCAGTCAAAGGAAAACAACCACTGACTTTGCCTGAAGATGACGGAATATTTTTCTTTCCTAATTTAAGCTATTTGACAAGACAAGGTCGCAAGGCATTTGACACTGTCAGAGGAGACCTGAAATCAATGGGAAAATACACTCCCTCCAACTGCTCGTTAAATTAAGAATCCCTATTCAGGGAAAACCTACTTGTTTTCCTGACTCAACAGAGCCTGGGAAATTGTGACTTTGCAGCAGGGCCAGATTTACATATAGACAAACTATGCCTCGCTTAGGACCCAAGATGTACTGGGGCCCACTTCAAAGACCTAGGGCCCAGTATGTGGGGACATGGTACTGTCACAAAGTGATCAGATTAACCACTCTGCCCCAGTAAACCATTAGTGACCCTGTTGTGCAATGTACTATAGGACTGCAAGATTTTTCTGCATTGTTACTGGTGACATTACAATTGTGTGGTGGAAGGGGTGAGAGTTGCCATGAAAATGGATTGCAGGGCCATGCAGAAAATATCACAACCCTCACATTAGTTAGCACAGAGTTTTTCAGATGCCTTCTGCCTGTAGAACCAATATAGCCAGGTGGTATGGGTGTAAGAATTCTGCTCTCAACCACTAGCTAGAGGGTCACAGAGATTTGTGAGAGACCAGATAGTAATAAGTAGCATATGGGGGACTAAGTAAGGAGGGGGTTCTATGTGAAGCCAAGGACTGTGAAAGGGCTGGAGTTTGTGAGGGGCACTAAATCACTAGGATAGTACCACAGCACCAAAACATAAATATCTCAGCAACCCAGAAGTGGGCCTTAGGTGAAAATTGAGATGGTGAGTAGAATATTATAGACTGTGCTCATGCTGGAGTCAATTTCATAGTACAGCACCATGGGAATGGTGCAATGTCATCCCAAAACCTTCTTGAGTAGTGAAGTCTAGCATATTAGTATGTACCAATGGTATGCCGATCGAACAGTGACATTTTGTCAATGAATGACATTACAGCAGCAATTCACTGTTGCCACTGTAATGTACCACAAAGACCCTGGCACTGCATTCTGCAGGTCTTGCACCTCCCGAATCAACTCCGACTCAGAGTTGATGATCTTAAATTACAGGGGATTTTCGGGGTTGATTCTCGAAAAAACAAACCACTGATGGTTTTATGCCAACTGCAATTGCAGTCGATATAAAGCCATCGCTGTAACGTTGTTTGACAAAAATTGTTGTCGAACTGGTGTCACAGATCCTGTACAAATCCTGTTTGGTAAGTGGTGGTCACATTTTGTGACAGGGGTTGAATATGGCCTTGTCCCAGTTTTTATAGAAAAAGAGTTTAAATGCAAAGATCTGTTCTGTCCTCTCCTTTTCTGTCTCTTCTCTGTCTGGTTGCACAACCAAATTTTCTCATGAGACCTAGGACTTGATCACCCCAACTGTCTCGCAATTCTCTGCCTCTCGCTATCTCTCTCTGCCCTCACTTGCTGTTCTGTGTTTTCTTCCCCTTGCATGTCTGCTGGCATACACATATATGTGAATCATTTTATGGAAATGTAATTGATGCTGGGATTCCTTTGTTTAAAACTGTATATAGTTATAATGCTGAAATGATTACAAAGCTATTTGAGACTCAAGGGGTTAACCTAAGAATGCTGGATGCAAAATCCTTTGCAGAGCTGTGAGCAAGAGGTCAGTACTGGGTCACAATGTTCTTTTGCTGTACTTGCATCAAACTGACAAGAACATTGGAAACTTACAAGAACACTGTGTGATAAGCATGCTATTTTCTTACAGAGCTCCTGGACAGACTATGACAGCAGGGTTTTATTTAACTGTAAAATTGATTGGTGTTTTGCTCATAAAATTTCTAAAACATGGAAAATACATAGCACTTGCCTCACTGTGTTTAACAAGCATAACACTTCTAGAAAACCTACATAAATGTTTTCTGTACAGTTAGTATTGTCCCAAGGAAAAACTGCTAATCAGTTATTTAAAACCCTGGACAGGGTTGAATATGACCAGTTCAGTTGTTATGGAGAGTTTGAATGCAGGGATCTGTTCTTACTTTTCAGTCTCTTGTCTGTCAGGTTGCGCAACCACATTTTCTCGTGGACCTGGAACTTGATCACCCCAATGGTCTTGCAGTTCTCTGCCTCTCACTGTCTCTCTCTCAGTCTTCCCTTGCTGTTTCTGTCTTTTTTCTACCTTGCATATCTGCTGGTATAAACATATATGCAAATCATTATGTGGAAATGTAACTGATATTGGGAACCCTTTGTTTAGAATTGTATATAGTTTTACTGTTGAAATATAAATAATTATAGTTTGAGATGATTGCAAAAAGCTATTGAACTTAAAGGGTTAACCTAAAATGCAATTTATAAGCCTTCTGCAGAAGCTGTAAACAAGAGCTTAGTTTTGGATCACAATGTACTGTTATGCTGCACCTGCATGAAATTGACAAAACATTGGAAATTTACAAGAACATTGGTCAACCCTGTCACATACCCCTCCTTAAGAGGGAACCTGTTTTATCAAACAGGTTTACAAAATTTTCTATTAATTCTCCACTAACATTAGCTTCTAACTTTTCAGAAATTAAGCACATGTGCAGTATCCTTTTCTATAACAGTACAACAAACAGTAAAGTTTAAACTCAAACATTTGTTTTCAACCTCCAGCACCCTCAATGCCTGATCCATATCTTGACAGAAAATCAGCATTGCTATTCTTTTATCAGATTTGTCTATCACCTTGAATTTAAATGGCTGTAGTGCCAGGTATCACCTTATGATTCTGGAATTTGATCTTTCATTTGGTTAAACCAACAGAGAGGATTGTGATCTGTTATAAGTACAAAGTCAGTTCCTAGTAAATAAAACTTAAGGGACTCCATGGCCCACTTTGTTGCTCAACATTCCTTTTCAATGGTGGAGTACATTTTCTCCCTGTCATACAACATCCTACTTATATACAGAATAGGATGTTCCGTCCCATCCATATTTTGACTCAGGAGTGTACCTAGGCCTACCTCTGATGCATCTGTTTGTAACAAAAATGGTTTATCAGAGTCTGGGCTTCTTAAAATGGCCTGAACATCATGCAGTCTTAATGGCTTGAACAGCTTCATCACACTCTGGGGTCCATTTCACATTATTTGGGTACCATTTTTTGTGAGTTCAGTGAGGGAGTAGCTAACTTAGCAAAGTTGGAAAAATCTCCGATAATAACCAGCCAGCCCTAAAATGGTCTGACATGTTTCTTTGTTTTAGGGACAGGGCTGTTAGCTACAGCTTCTATTTTAGAAATATTTGGCTTGACTTCTCCATTTCCCAACACATAGCCCAAATATCTGGTTTCCTGCATGCCCAATGCACATTTGGTAGGATTAATACTCAGACCTGCATTTTTGATAGCTTGGATAACTGCTTGTAGGTGTTCCAGGTGGCTTTTCCAGTCTGGAACGTACACCACAACATCATCCAGGTATGCAGTACAGTAACCAATGTGAGGAGATAAAATTACATTCATGTACTGCTGGAATATAGCTGGTACACCATGTAAACCAAATGGCATGGTGGTGAACTGATAGAATCCACAGGACTGGCAAATGCAGTTTTGTCTCTGGATTTTTAGCTAAAGGGATTTGCCAGTAACCCTTGATGAGATTGAGGATACTGATATACTTTGCACTCCCAGTCTGTCACCAAATCATCTATTCTGGGCATAGGATAACTGTCAAATTCTGGCTCTTGATTAAGTTTCCAAAAATCAGGGCAGATTCTAACACCCCTTCTTTTTGTTTACAGTTACCATTGGAGATGACCAAGCACTCCTCGACTCTTCTATGATACCCAGTTCTTCATTTTTGTATTTCCCTAACCACATCAGCTCTTAACCACTCTGGTAACCTATGTCTTTTGCTTAATAGGCGAGCATTCCTTGTCACTATTACATGCTCGACCCCTTTTACGCTGACCTGGTACCATGGTAAAGTACCGTTAAATGTCTTTAGCACATTTGAATGTCTGCAGTTTGTTCTGAGGTTAAGGAAACATTCACCTTTACAGCATCAGCAGTTACGGTTTGTTCCAGTCTATCATAAGCTACATCAGTATCTTCTTTAACAATTTCTGGTAAAACCAGCAAAGCAGCTTTGGTGTTTTTCAACCCATTTCTTGAGGAGGTTAGCATGATGTATCTTAATAGGATTTTTCCTGTCAGGGTCTCAATCTCATAGTTAACAGAGCCAGTCCATTTAAGTACTCTATAAGGCCCTTGCCACTTCATTAACAGTTTATTTTCTGCTGTGGGTAACAGTAACAAAACCTTTTCACCAGGCTCAAAACGTTTTCTTTTACCCCATGGTCATAATATATCTTCTGCTGGTTTTGGGCCTCTTCCTGATTACTATGGGTAGTTTTCAATATATTTTGCCTACTTTTTTCTTAGGGGACACATATATGATGTTCTAGATTGTTTCTGAGTGGGTTATTGTCCCACATTTCTTTTACCACAGCCAGTGGCCCTCTTGGCTGCCTAACATGCAACATTTCAAATGGTGAAAACCCTGTTGATGCCTGTGTCACTTCTCTGTAAGCAAAAAAGTAAGGCAAGTATTGGTCCCAGTCTTTCCCTTCCCTTTTACAAACCTTTTAAACATGCGTTTTGGGGTTTGGTTAAAGCGTTCAACAAAACCGTCTGTCTGAAGGTGATGGGGAGGTTCTTATGGCAGTGATACTCAATAGTCTGTACAGCTCCTTAAGTAATGCAACACCAAAATCACTGGCCTTATCTGTAATAATTTCTTTAGGTATGCCCACTCTGCTGACAATTTTTCCAAGCTCGGCTGCCAGTTTTGAAACTGTGAAAGTATGCATTGGAACAAGTGCAATTCTCTCAAAAGGTACATCTATCAAGGGTAGGGCATCAGGGCATCTTGTCTTTTCTAGTGATTGGGGCTACATTCTTATGCTCAGCACAGGAATTACAATAGTAGTAACATCTTCATGAATTCCAGGCCAGTGAAATCTATACAGCAATCTGGCAAGGTGCGATCCCTCCTGAGTGACCAGCCATAGGACTATCATGTGCTATCTGTAACAACTCTGTTCTATACTTCTGTGGTATAACCAGTTGTTCTATCTGTTCCTGTGTCTGTAGTTTAATCCAAATTCTGTGCAGTAACCCATTACATTTTCTAAATATTGGTTCACCCTTTTTGGTTTCGCCCCCAGCTGCTTAAACTAACCATGGAGAGAAGCATTGTTAGCCTGCTCTGAAACAAAATCACAATCAGTTATCAGTTTAGCTTCAGTATTTTCATATTTTAACCCTTTGCACCCATCAGACTTTTGTTGCCACTGTTGTTTCAGATGTTGACTTTCTTTCCTGGTCTTCTGGATCTTGAAGCTGTTCTCATACAAGTCCAAATCGAAGTCACTGAAAAGTAAATGTATGCAATGTCCTACTCTGTATTACTTGATTGTACTTGCTCAGCTCTATGTAACTAACTCCGGGTCATCCCTGAAAAGGGACCTTTGGGCCCAGTGGGCTTACCTGGTTAACACAATTTAATAAATAAATAAATAAATAGTACCTCCTGGTTTAAAAGGGATATATATATATGTGTAATAGATATACCACTCTGAGGTGTCTTGATCGCTCTGATATATCGCGGGCGCAAGGCGGTCGTCAACCGCCCAAAGGCGTGTGTATATCAGGCGCCGACCGCACACCTCAGAGTAGGTATATCTATCTATAAAAATGTCAAAATTGTTTTGAGGGGGGTAAAAGTAGGTGTGCGTCAAGGCCTGATATACGCGACGGTCATGTGATGTGTTTTATACAATCAGAAGTCTGATTTGGATATAGATATGGATGCTCATTTTATAAATATATATATATATATATATATATATATACCTAAATATTTTATTTTAGTAGCCATTTAAAAGGAGAGACCATTTTAATGATTGCAGAGGGAAAAGTTAAACACCAAAATTTCCATTTTAGTATCATTTAACTTAAAGCCTGCTAAATTTTCATATTGTTTCAATATTTTCCAGGCTGCAGGTATTGAAGTGTTAGGTGACATTATTGATAAAGAACATCATCTGTGAACAGACTGATTTTATGCTTTTACTGGGCAATGGGAATGCCCTCCACCTCCACCATCCTCCTCAGAGCAACCACGAGGTTCTCCATATATAGGGCAAAAGGGAAGGGAAGGGGCAGCCCTGCCTGGTCCCTCGTTGAATGTGGATTGGATTGGACAAACTTCCATTAACTCTTATATAGGCCCCTGGTGATTTATAAAGGTTGTTAAGCCAAGTTATGAAGGAGGAAAGGAAGTGAAAGGCCCTTAGTGTGTCCTATAGAAAAGGCCATGAGACCCTGTCAAAGGCCTTTTGGCATCAAGGCTTATGAAGGCTGCTGGTATTTTCCTGTTCCAAACATATTCCTGAAGTATTAGAACCTTATGGATATTATCTGAGGTATTTCTATATTTAATAAAACTAGATTGATCTGGATGGACAATTTGGGGATAAAGGATTTCACTCTCAGGGTCCACACTGCCACATATATTTTATAATCCACATTTAAAATTGAAATAAGATGATAAGCTGCTGGGTCAGTCATATCTTTATTTGCTTTGGGTATCTGGGCCAAAGTGGCCAAGTTCCATTATTGGGGGTCCCTTGAGCTGTTTCAGTAAATATGGAGTGTAGCTTAGGGCCTAATTCTTTTAGAAAAATTGGTCCATTCAGCCATAAATCCATCCGGACTGGGACAGCAGCCTGAGGCCTGTTTTCAATTGCTATTTGGATTTCTGTTGGAGAGATTGGGGCCTCAAGGACCCAATCTGAGATGAGTTACTTTAGGAAGATTAAGTTGTTCCAAAAGAGGTTCTTGCTTCTGTAGTGGCCTCAGTACCTTCCGAGAAAAAAATCAGAAAAATGTTTTCTAATATCTGACTCTGTGTGGTACATTTCCTGTGTGGATCTTTAAGCTTTAAAATCATGGAAGTGCATTTTCTGGACAGAGTCTCTGGGCAAGTCTCCTTGCACTTCTTGGGCCACCCTCACAAGTATTATGTCTAAGATAGATCAGGGATTGCTGAATTTTATTGTCTATTATTTTTGCAGGGCTACCTTGGTGTCTCTTAATTTGTAGCTCTCTGTCCCCATCTCTGTATAACAACTGATCATTCAAAAGTTGCTCAGTCAATTCCTGATACCTTGCATCCCATTCCTTTTCTTTCTTGTAGTATATGCTATAGTCTGCCTACGTAAGGTGGCCTCATAACATCCATTGTATTGTTTCCGCTATAGATGGTGTGGAATTCTCAGTAATAAACTAAGGAATCCTTGCTTTTATATATTTTGGAATTCCTCTTCTTGTAGAATCAGAGGGTTTAACCTCCATAGTGTCTTTTTAGAGACCCTTCCTATCTCTACTTTTAAGAGTAGGGGATGGTGGTCAGACAATATTTTCGCTCCAATTGAAATATCCTGCACCATCGAAAAATGTTCAAATGTAATTAGAAAGTATTCTAACCTGGAGAAGGGTTGAAATCTAGATGAATGAAAGGTATAGCCTGGGAAGTTGGAAACACCTGTCTCCAAATATCTACAATTCCCAGATGATCCATCATATTTTTAAAATGCTTTACTGTTTGATTATTTTGGTACTTATGTTGATTTGAACTATCAAGATGAGTGGGTCAGAGTCATGTTTAAATCCCCACCCAATATCAACTGCCCTTATAAATGGTCATAGAAACACAGACTTGTGACGAGATAAGGACCGCTTGGCCCACCGAGGTCTGCCCATTTCCTGCCTAGAGGATAAGCTGCAGATCCTATTTAACCAACAGCCTATTTCTTCCTACCCCCACAAAATTGCCTTATGTCTTGTCCCATGCATTCTCCCACAGTTTTAGACCCCACAACCTCCTCAGGAAGGCTGTTCCATGCATCCACCACCCTCTCTGTGAAAAATACTTACTCACATTGCCCTGAGCTGTCCCCTCTATCTTCAAATTGTGTCCCTTGTACTTGCACATCTCTTTTCTGAAAGATGCTACCCTCTTGGACTTTGTTGATTCCACTGAGGTACTAAATGTTTCTATCTGTGTCCCCTCCTTCTTTCTCAAGTGTACATATTAAGCTCCTTTAGCCTCTCTCATTGGCTTCTCTTGCAGACCCTGCACCATTTTAGCTGCCTCCTCTGAACTGCCTCCATCCTGTCTATGTCCTTGCTGAGATGGGGTCTCCAGAACTGGATGCAGTACTCAGATGGGGTCTCACCAGTGTCTATACAGGGGATAACAACTTCCTGTTTTCTGCTGGTGATGCCTCTCCTATACATCTCAGTGTCCCCCAGCCCTCCCTACAGCCTTCTCACATTGCTTGCCAACCTTAAGATCATCTGATATGATTACCCCCAGGTCCCTTTCCATTTTGTTGTTGTTACTACCTCCCCATTGTGTAATCTTCCCTGGGTTTTGTTTCCCATGTGCATTACTTTGCACTTCTTTGCATTGAATCAAGCTGCCATACTTCTTACCATTCCTCCACCCTTGCCAAGTCTCTTCTCATCCTTTCCATGTGTCCTTGTGTATCAACCCTGTTGCAGATCTTTGTGTCATCTGCAAAGAGGCCATTGAATTGAAACAAACCCATGAATCACTGGCATTTTAGTTTAATAAACATTAGCTAATGTTATTTTCTGGCCATACAAAACACCTGAACGATCACATATCACCCTTGGGAATCTCTGTGAGTCCTCTGGATCTCTAGTGGGGTCCTTTTGGGGACCAAGATTGCTGTGCCATGTTTTCTACCCCTAGGATATGAAGAAGCGAAAACTGTATATCTGTTTCCTCATCCAAGCTTCTTATGTTGAGTCTGTGAGATACGTTTCCTGGAGAAAGTTAAGATCTGCATTCTGCCTTTTAAGATGCTACATTAGTCACAACCTTTTAATTGGATCATGGAGACCATTAATGTTCTGTGATAAGATCTTAATGGGGTTGACTGCCATGGTAATATTTAATACTTACAAAATTCTTTACCTGTTCCCTAGGATGAATAATGTTGGATCTGTCTGGATCACTTTCCCCAAACCAACCAGGACTGCCTTGTATTGTTATTTTCAATAAATAAGTTTTGACAACCATAAACCTTGACTGGTATGTTTTCCTTTCCCTCTCCCCATTTCCTTAACCTGTAAAGAGAACAATTTCAAAGTAAAACCTAAGATTCCAAAGATTGGATCTTAATACAACTTTCATATCCTTGAATTCTGTAAATTTAAGCCCAGTCTGGTTTTGAAATATTAATCCCCTCCACCCACCCCTTAGTACTTAAAATTGAACCTAGTAAATAAGTCTTGTTTGAGTCTAAGAACAAATGGCTATCTAACCAACTATAGCAGTATACACTTATAACACTAGGAAAACTATGTACAAAACGACTCCCATGTAAGAGGTGCTTTGATAAAGCTCCCTCAGATTGCTCCTGTCCTGGTTCCCAAAGGTAGCAGGAGAAGAGTTTGGGGTTACTAAACTATCCTTAGGGAGTATAATCCTAGAGGAGAGCAACAGTACCCCAATAAGGGTGAGCCTTTTCCAACTTTGCTCACCCCCGGTGAGCACCCCATATTACCAGGATTTAGAGTTCTATTTGACGTAAGCTCTGTGCTCCTTTGTGGGTTTTTGGGGATTCTGCCCTCATTATTGACAATTTAGTGGGATTAAGCCCTCAACCGTGGTATAGAGAGGGAGCTTTTTATCTGATTTCCTTCTTGTGTTCCAGATTTATTAGTGTATATCCCTTTTTCCAGACCCCAGTATTCCTTTATTCAATATTCAGTCTTCTCTCACCCGTTCCGAGTTGTCAGCTCCTGCCTCTCAGGTCAGACTAACCTGGCTGAGCAGGGTGACACTTGATTGGGTTTCTCCTTGTCCCAAAATTGGATAATGGACCCTAGTTGGCCCGGTACTAGGAGAGTACACTAGGAGTGTGTGAAGGAGGTGGGGGAATGAACAGGGCAGTAAAACTCGGACCTTTGGTCTGTTTTGAGTCTCTTCCACCTGAGACTCTGTCATATTGACTAAAATATTTTGTTTTATTTCATGTCCCACCTGTCCCCCATCTATCATCTACCCCATCACCCCCCACCACATTTCCTTCGATTCCAATCGTTTTAGTTCACAAAAGTCACTTGGCTGTGCTTCCTCTTGGTCAGGCAATAGAAGTCCTGGCTGGTGATGTTCCTGGAAATGAGAAGGAGCAACCAAAAGTAGCAGTTCCAGCTGAAGGCGCAAAGGGTGTCAAATGCTGTTGTCCCATATTTTTCTGACTGCTCACTTCAGGTCCCTGTCAGGCATCATGCCCACCATTGGTGGTCCAGAATCTGGTCACCTCCTCGAGGCCCCCCGACCAACCAGACCTCACCCCAATAAGGGTGAGGTGGTGGTGAGAAGAGGAGCACCAGAAGTGAAGAAACCCATCAAAACAGGGCGCACATCAGAGAGCAATGGTCGATATTATAACCCACAGCCTGGGGCAGGCCCCCATCAAGGGTTAGTTGGGTCCATATGGCAAACTATATGCCAAATTGGGTGAAAATCCAAATAGAAAAATATAGTGAGACTTATTATGCTGCCTGGACCCTTGGAGGTGCCCCCACCTTACCCTCAGGCAGTTAACCCAGGCCCCCACTCCAGGGAGGAGAGGAGAGGGACACCAGTGCAGTAAAAGCAAGTCATGTCCCACCATACCTCAAGTGTTGCATGATGGATTCTATATTGTTGGAGATGCTGTAGGATTTCTGTCAGCTTCAGGGTTGAAATCTGGTTCATTTCTGGTTCAGACTGAGACCACTGTCTGGGATGAGATTTCACTGTGTCCAGGGTTTTCTATTGATAATCCCTCTAGCTGCCAAGACCTCAGCTGCTTCCAGTGCTGAGGTATAAGTCTGCTGTCCCGAGGGCAGATAGACTGTAAGCCTGGCAGGGTATGGTGTTCAAATTGCAATTTTGAGATCGGAGGGCTGGAAACAATGGATTATACTCCCTCAGTTGACGCTGAGTGTAGGCTACATAGTCATTATCAAATACAGTAGCAGCCACAGACACTGCCAGCTATTTCCTGAAATTTCTGTGATATTTCCAGAACTATCTCATGCTTTCTCCATTTCCAAAGAGGGCAGCAGAGAGAAACTCTTTAGAAATTTTGTAAATTATCTGGAAATAGCTGGCAATGTCTGTGGCTACTACTGTAGGAGCTATTCTGGCCTAACATCACCCAACCTTTCTGCCAGACCTTGATAAGATTTCTTTAGTTTTGGTAATTCAATAGGCGAGTACAAGAGCGTGTCCTGGAGTTGGGGCACATGGGCTTAGGGCCAAGGGCTCTGTGAGCCCGCTCTATGTCCAGCTGGAAATTGGGTTGAGTTCAAGGACTAGCCTGAGGATGTAATCCGAGAAGGTCAAGGTGTCATAGCCTTCTTCGCCCCTGGCAGGCCAAAAATACGTATATTCCTCCTCCTACCCCGGTTCTCGGCATCTTCTTGCCAAATTGCCATTGCCAATTGCTCAGTTGTCAGGGCTTTAATTGAGTCCTTGAGATCGCCTAGTTTGTCCGTGTTTTGGATATCTATTGGTCGGCCTTAGCCATCCTGGATTGCAGGGTCCCCATTTCCAGTTTAATTTCCCTGCATCTCCCAAACTTCTCCCAGAAAGTCTACAATAGCTTGTAATATTGCCTCGGAGTTTGAGTCTGGTGTTTTTTCTTTGTCTAGCAGTCAAGGATGATTTTCTTTGTTCTGAGCAGGGATGGGGCCTGGTTTGCTGCTCCAAATCATCTGTTGCGCAGTCCTCTGCCTCAGCCATGTCTGCAAATATCTGGAAGCGATTCTGGTGAGTTTTGGGCATTTCACACAGTAGGGCACTCATTCTATACTTTATATCTGTTATA
This sequence comes from Neoceratodus forsteri, assembly GCA_016271365.2. Classification (NCBI taxonomy): domain Eukaryota; kingdom Metazoa; phylum Chordata; order Ceratodontiformes; family Ceratodontidae; genus Neoceratodus; species Neoceratodus forsteri. The sequence goes on along the minus strand of CM028135.1, from coordinate 924,137,158 downwards.
AATAGTTTCTAGTTAGTTTTAAGTTGAGTTAGTGCCTGATTTGTTTGAACTGTCATGGAGAGCCTCTATATCTGCATGTTCATCCTTTCATGCCAGACCTGGAAGTCCTGTTGATACAGGTTTTTCATGAAATACACAAAGAGGAGGGTAAGATCCCACCATCTTGGTGCAGGCAGTTATTCGGTGCTGCCCAAACCTGGAAAGAACCCTACATGTTGCACCTCATATCGTCCTGTCTCCTTATTAAATAATTATTACAAATTATTAGCCTCGATCATCTCCAGATGCCTCAGAGACATCATTCCTAGTTTCATACACCTAGATCAAGCAGGTTTTATTCTGGAAGACAATCTGAGAAGAACAATCCATATCATAGACCATATTAATAGAACTAAAACACCCTCACTCCTAGTTAGTCTGGATGCAGAAAAGGCCTTTGATAAGCTTTCCTGGTCATTCTTGGGACAGGTCTTTTCCAGGTTTTGGTTCCCCAGACCCTTTGTAGAAATAATTCACAAACTTTGATAAACCACAGGGCCTGATTCGTTAAATGGCCATGTCTCCCCAAAGTTTACTCTGGGAAGGGGGACTAGGCAGGGCTGCTCCTTTCTCATTACTTTTTGCCCTTTATATTGAAACCATTAGTGAAGAGTATCAGGAAAGCCCTCAAATTAAAGGAATTAATTTGGGGAGACTGAATATAAATCTATGCTTATGCAGATGATGTGCTTCTGTATCTGTCCTCCTCCGGAGTCCCTGCGGCTTTTTTCAACACTTACAATATTTTTCAGGTCTCTCCCGCTATATCCTGAATAGGATGAAAACAAAGGTCCTTGATCTCCACTATGCTCCTCCGGAGTTCTCTCTGATGATTCCCAATAAATGGGGTTTGACAAAATTGAAGTATATGGGTATTAACCTGGGAACTGACACAAGCCACTTGTTTCCTCTGAACTACACTCCAATGGTCACTACTCTCAAAAGTGACTTTGCCAGATGGTCACTACTCCCACTCCAGATGGTGTCCAGGGTACAGGCTCTAAAGATGAATGTATTGCGAGATTTTTATATTTGTTCCTGTGTGTTCCATGTGTTGTGCCAAGATGGGAGCTGGCCACCTGGCAACATCTTTTCTTTCATTTTGCCTGGGGCACGACTCATCCTCAGTGCAGATGAATGAATGTATTATTTCTTCCTAAACAGTGGGGAGGGCTGGCTTTCCCAAATCTGGTGGGATACTGGTCAGCTGCGTGAATGAGGATAGCATTATTATGGGCCCATAAGACATATGACCCAACCTGGAAGAGGATAGACATATGGGCACACCGAACCACCCCAGAAGCCTGAATCTTTTTAAACCTAGCAAAAAATATCAGAAGGAGTAACCTTCTGGAACTACAGCAGTACTGGAAGGATGGAGACGGGCACCTTTGAGGGGTAATATGAAAACACATGAGATTTGTTTACATGGTGGGCTTATGACACAGAATTTGCACCTGCTAAACTTGATGATTGGTTCATTGCACAAACCAGAAGGGGTCTACTCACCATAGTAATTATTCCATCGAATCTCTCTTATGTTTGAAGAAGCCCAGGGCTCTTCAACTGGGGCAAACAGACAGGCTTAGGTTTTATCAATTAAGAAACTGCACCCTTCTCTGAAAAGCAATAGAGGAGAGGACATATTAGAAGGGCTTGGGCAGATTCCTCTCATAAAGATCTGGGCCTCAGTACATGGAGAAAAATCTATTACAGCGCTATAAAACACCTATGTAATGGATAGAGCCACATTAATGGATTATATCTGTCTGAGGTGGGAATGGGCATTGAGGACCCCCAGAGAGATTGGACAAGGGTGTGGCAGGGTACATGGTGTACCACCTTGGCTCCAATTTGGAGAGAGTTTTGTTGGAAAATCAGAGTGAGATATTTCCTGGTGTCAGCCTAAGTCACCCGATACTGCCCATCTATAACCCTGGCCTGTTGGAGGGACTGTGGTGTGATCTGAGCCACACAATTACATATTTTCTGGCATTGCCCAGTGCCTAGGTGACTACTGGGAAAAGATCATGGCTTGCCTATAAAAAATATTCACAACAAATATACTCATTGGCCCAGAACACCTGGTTTTGGGGCTGAACCTCACAGGCATAAAGGGGAGGAATGCAAAATATTTATGGTTCTTGCTAAGTGCTGCAACTTTAAAGGCCATCACTAAAAATGGCTACAGAAGATCCCCCAGGTTTTCAGACTGGAAAACATAGTAGAGGATATACATCAAATGGAAAAATTACTTTTGATCTAGCCCAGAGGTTAGAATCATATAATAACAAATGGATCAGATGGGAACTTTCTGAAATAGTGAAATGAACAGACTCTTAAGTAAGTGAGGTTTTCCCCAAGCATCTACCATCCTAATTAGAGGTCTGTTTGCTTTGTACTCACTAGTCAGAAGTGTCTCAGGGATGATTGATAATACAGAAAAGACCCTCGGCTGGAAATGAATGGGAAGTATCTATTAAAACCTGGGTAAACTAAAGAGACTGCTGAAGATCCTTTTGTAACAAATTTCACAGTAAAGTGTGCTCTATTGTGGTTATATAGTCTACAAAAGAGTCCAAATCAATGAAATACTAAGTGTGCCAGAAAAGGTTGAGGAGACGTAGTTTAATTTTGCTGTTTGTTTTGAATACTGTTTCAATATTATTTCTGCTTTATTTTTCTTTTTATGTTAAAGGAGACCCAATTGTAAAGAAATAGTAGACTAAAATGTTGTCTTGCATGAAAATGCATACTTGTATAACTTGATTACTTCTACTTTGGAAATGCAATAAAGAAGTATTAAAAAAGGAAAAGCCACCTGGAACACCTACGAGCAGTTACCCAATCGATCAAAAAGAAGGTCTAACAATTCTACAAAGTTCAAATATCTGGTGGTCTGGTTAGCTATAGACTCTCCTTCACTGACCATATAGAAGAGCTGACAAAAAAATTACACAAAGACTTGGTCTTTTCTTTAGGATCAACAATCTTCTCACAAGAGACCCTAAGCTCAAACTGGTCCAAACCACCTTTCTTTCGTTACTAGATTAAGAAGACTTCCAAAATAGCCAGGGTCCTGCCGGTGCACTAGCCAAACCTCACACGCTTATCACAGAGCATTAAGATTCATCACAGGTCTTCCGTGACTCCACCCATCACTGTTCCTTGTCTACTGCAGTGGGATGGTCAACCCTTAGTTACAGACAACAGAGAAATGCCACGGTTTGGACTTACAGAGCCATTATAAATAAACTGCCCCATTATATCTCTGTTCGCCTACTGTTTTGCACTCTTGGGAAGTATGCTCTGAGACGTACTTCCTATATTTCCTTATATGTATATAAGACAAAGTCAAGTATTGGCAGAGCAGCCATGAGCTACGTGCTACCTCAAATGTGGAACAAGCTACAAAAACTTGAAATTAACTCACCCCATCAGCTTAGCAGCATTCAAATCAATATATCTACGTACATAATAAGGAATCTTGTACCCATTTCCCTGACTCATGACCCTCTAATTGTCCTAATGCACTCGGAGTCACTGCTGTTTCAGGATTGGTCACATCTAATTATTGGCTCTTTCTCCTCTCCCCTTCCTTATTATCCTCATCCATCATTTCCACATTCCCTGGGACCATCTTTGAATTCTAAACCTTCCTTCTCTATCTTATCCTTTTGAACCCTCTTACTGAATGAGCCATCTAACCCTAGTTCTTGTGGCTGTCCCTTACCTTAAGCCTTCATCTTCTACCATCCCCTGCCCCTTATCTCGCTGGTAACACTAATCATCCCAAATCCTCCCTTCTGAAATTACTGCCTAGGCTAGCCTTGTGATATTTGACCTTTATCCTGGATCACTATATACAGTATACTGTATATTTATGTTCTGTTTATAATTGTTGTATCCTTGACCTGTATTAATACATACATGTACATTTGTGTTCTATTTAAAATGTGCTGTATCCTCTGATCTATATTTCTACATACATATCTTACTGTCAATGGCTCCTACTGTTACTTATTGTATATACTGTATTTTGTTGTGTATTGTTCTTATTGAAAACCCAGGTCCACCTTGAAAATGAGCATTGCTCAACGGTGATTGCCTGGTTAAATAAAGATTTTTTTACTTTGGGACACCTGCCTCATTTATAGCCCCTCCTGTACTCCCTCAGTGCTCCACTCCTTCAGGCATTGCTCATGTCCCTCCTAGGTCCGCTACCACGGCGTCTGTCCCTAGAGTGCCCAGTTACTCCTTACCTCCTCCTCCTACTCGTGGAGCATCTGCACAGTGGAGATCTGCCCGTGCGTTCTGGACCTGGATGGCTGTTTTGGAGTGGCCATCTAGGCTCACTGAGGCTTTTTCTGCTTTTCTGTGGTTCCCAGTCCCTGGGATGCCGTGCAAGGACGACGCTCAGAGAGGCAATGTGCTGAAGCAGTCCTTCTCCTAAGCGCCTGACAGCATCCCCTCCCAACTCCAGTGAAGGGAGCTGCCAGAACCCTGGAGAGCCGTGCTTCCACCGGCTCTTCGGGATGTGGGTGCACAAGGCACCCCTCGTAACCCCTCCGCAGAGGAGGAGAGGCATCCGCTAGGATGCCTGATCCTCCCTCCCTGCCGACTCCCCCACTGACCTGATTCCATTCCTGAACCCAGGTCACCGTGCAGTGTGAGGTGTGGTGTCCAGCACCTCAACCTTCTGCACCACTGGGCTGTTAAATAAAGATTTTGATTGATTGAATGTGCATTGGGCATGCAGGAAACCAGATATTTGGACTATGTTTTGGGAAATGGAGAAGTTAAGCAGAGGTTTCCAAGATAGAAGCTGTAGCTACAGCCCTGTCCCCAAAACCAAGAAACATGTGAGGCAATTTTTAGGGCTGGCTGGTTATTATTGGAGATTTGTTCCCAACTTTGCAGAGTTACAGTAGCTACTCCCTCACTGAACTCACAAAGAAGTGGTTCCTATATAATGTGAAATTGACCCTAGAGTGTGACAAGGTTTTTCGAGCCTATTAAGGCTGCACTATGTTCAGCCCCTATTTTAAGAAGCCCAGACTTTAAGAAACAATTTCTGTTACAGACTGATGCATCAGAGGTAGGACTGAGTGCAGTCTTGAGTCAGCATATAGATGGGAAGGACATCCTATTCTATACATAAGTAGGAAATTGCATAACAGAGAGAGAAGGTACTCCACAGTTAAAAAGAATGCCTTGGGGGCACTGCTGAGCAGCTTGCAGGAAACAGCTAAATTGCAGAGTTCTGTGAGATTTTATTTCACTTAAGCCTAATTTTGCAATCATATGGGGAATCTTTCTCTCTAAATACTTTGAGGGATCCCTAAAGGGTACTAGAATCTGAATATGGGCAAAAATCGAGGAAATGCTGCTGCTGCAACTAATTTTTGCTCCTAAAGATCGCAACCTCCTCGTGATGAAGGGCCTATTGGGATTGATGAAGCTGCACCCTCAGGTGCCAGCTCGATGGAGGGGCCTTGCTGACTACAATCCAAACTACGTTGAACCAATTGGTTAAAACTGTACAGGACATTGATAAAAGCTTGATGTGCATACCCCTTGGGTCTCAGCATTGGAAACCAGAATGGATGCTTGTGAGGCCATGGTGCAGCGGAGCGAGGGGTTGTATTAAAGGCCTGTGACACGTCTGCCCAGTTACTGAGGGAGAATGGGCTGCTGCTGGTGGATGGAACTGCTCGAAAATCAGGTAAGAGAAAGAAATCTGCAACTACTGGGTTTACCGGAGAAAGTGGAAGGGAGGATTGCCTGGGCTTCATTAAATCATTTTGCCTATGATTTGGGGACTGATGAGGAGGAACCCCTTGCATTTGAAAAGCCTATTGTATCAAACCCAGAAGGCCACCAGTGGATGCTAATACCCGAGAGTAATTTTAGTTGTCTGTCATGGTATTGAGACCGGGATAGAGTTTTGCAGGTCATTCATAAAGGAGAGTGCTCCGTTATGAGCAAGTTAAAATAAGTATCTATCTGGACCTGGCATATAGTACAAGACAGAGGCGCAAGCATTTGATGGGGTTTGGAGTAAATTGAGACTCTTGAAAGTGGATCATCAGTTGATCTTTCCCAGGCTGCGCTTATCCTGGAAGGGCAGTCATATTCATTTAACGATCTGCAGGATGTGGGAAAAATTCTGCATTTGATAGAAAAGGGCATGGAAGAGTATACTGAAAATGGAGAACCCTTATCAGAGGAAGACTGAGGATTAATGGATATTTCTTTATTGTGGGGTTCGAGGCAGTGAGCTTAAAATCCTGTGAGGGCTGCTGACTTAGCATTATGGATCTTGTTAATTTTGGATTTTGGGTTTGCTCCTGAGCTGAAATGGCTTCACGGGACATTATGGACCTCTTCTTTTTATCTGGACTGGCAAGTGAACCTTAACTTTCTCTCTGTTATGGGGCCATATACCTGAATTGCTCAAATGTTTGGTTTCTAATCAAAACTGAGTGTACATATTTTAAGATGAGCATTGTATAATAGGGATCTCTCCTTATGTATATTATTGTCCCATTGGGGCTCTGTAATGTCTAGGGCTATACTGCATTTGGGTAGGTGGAAGGACTCTGATATATGTAAATATTTTGGTTGATATCGATTTATGGGCACTGTTGGATCTTATGCCTGATCTAACAGGATAGTGCCCTTTTAAGTTTCGATAGGCTGTATGCTGAGGGATCAAAATTTTGGTTATTAATGATGAAACATCCCCTTGATGTAACAAATATGGAGGGGTATTATAATTACCTGTTAAACACATGTGGTTTGAACTGCATATATTTTGGCTGTTACTCCTCCCTTTTATCTTGTAATGTGAGTGATATGACTTACAAAAGCAATAAAAATATTATGCAAAAAAAAAAAAAAGAATGCCTTGAAGCAAAGTGGGCCATGGAGTCCCTTAAGTTTTACTTACTAGGAGCTGACTTTGTATTTATAACAGATCACAATCCTCTGTTGGCTTACCCAAATGAAAGATAAAATTATTGAATCCACAGTAGTACTTGGGACTACAGCCATTTAAATTTAAAGTGGTGCACAAATCTGGGAAAGAGAATGTCAATGCTGATTTTCTGTCCAGATATGGATATGGAACTGAGAATTTGAAGGCTGAAAAACAAATGTGTGAGTTTAAACTTCACTATTTGCTGTACTGTTGTTATGAAAAAGGATATTGCATATACACAAAACTGTAAAGGTTATATGTTTATATTAGATGAGGATTACTGGAAAGTTTTGGAAATTTGTTTTATAAAACAGGTTTCCTCTTAAGTAGGGGATATGTGACAGGGTTGTACTTTGAAGCACATAACTGTACTTATTGAAAGTTAAGTGTCTCTAACCAGCACCACGATAAGTGGATGGGTGCCTCATGCTGAAGCACTTTTGCCTTCAATGGGGTAAATATTCGAACATTATATGCATTCCATTCAGTATAAAAATACCACCAACAGCTTAATCTGGTTCAAGGTCAGTTGGCATTCATCTGTATCCCTTCCCGGGTTGTGCCTGAAAATAGGCAGATTTTGTCTAGTGCACTTACCCGTCAACAAAACTTAAATAAATAAAGAATACGGCCCTGTCCCAGTTGTTATAGAGAAAGAGTTTAAATGTAAGGATCTGTTCTATCCTCTCCTTTTCTGTCTCTTCTCTGTCTGGTTGTGCAACTAAATTTTCTCATGAGACCTAGGACTTGGTCACCCCAACAGTCTTGCAATTCTCTGCTTCTTGCTGTCTCTCTGCCCTCACTTGCTGTTCTGTGTTTTTTTCCCTTGCATGTCTGCTGGTAAACAAATATATATGAATCATTTTGTGGAAATGTAATTGATGCTGGATTCCTTTGTTTAAAACTGTATATAGTTATACTGTTGAAATGATTGCAAAGCTATTTGGGACTCAGGGAGTTAACCTAAGAATGCTGGATGCAAATCCTTTGCAGAGCTGTGAGCAAGAGGTCAGTTCTGGGTCACAATATTCTTTTGTTGCACCTGCATCAAACTGACAAGAACATTGGAAACTTACAAGAACACTGTGTGATAAGCATGCTATTTTCTTAAAGAGCTCCCGGACAGACTTATAAAAAGGAGCTGCAATGTTCTGCAAAAGAGAGACAGAGAGATTGAGATTGGAAATTGAAGAAACCCAGATGAACGTTCTGTGTTTATACTGCCTTTGTAAATAGCTATACTGAGCAATTTTTTATTTTTATTTTGCTGTCATTAATAATAAACCACTTGTTCTGATTTTACAACTGCTCCAGGTTTTCCCACGCTTCCTGACCTGTGCCTCAACAACACATTTACATTATGCCTCAGTTGCTGGGAGGGCCTCCATGCAAAATATTATGCATAGGGCCCAATATTATATAAATCCAGCCCCGCTTTGCAATGGCATCCCATGCACATGACTCTGATGTTGAGGATTAAAATGTTAAAGATGTTAATTATGCATGCTCTTTCCATTATCTGACTCACATGCGGACTCTTGTACTCTCATATATGTTAATCAAGTTAGAAATATTGGGTTGTGGCTAATTCAGGGAATGTGGGTCAATTTTGGAAAGGAGCACATCCATGAATGTGAGCCTAAGGTGCAATTAGCTCAGGGTAGCACCATTTTAGGAGGATAACTCTGCTGTCAGTTTAACGCCTGCTGCAGAGGTAGGTGAAGCCAAAATTATGAGACCACATGGTCAAACAAGCCTAGCATTATACGTGCAGTTTGAACTGTAGCTTACACTAAGCATGGTGGCCTTAATTCCTGATTATCCTTTCACATTTCACAGGGTTCTACTGATGAGTATGTTTTATCCAATAATATTGCTTCTGAGTTTAACAGAAATCTCTCTATTTTAAAACTGGCACCTAGGAATCCATGGTAATTGAACTTGATATAATAACCATGTTTACTAAGGTTTTAACAGTTGACATATTCCGTTGATCTTGGTTTTGCACATTTGTAATTAAGTTTGTTACTAATTGTTGGGGTTATATTGTGAAATGTTTCAACTATAGCATGCCTTTTGGCAGAATGTCAGAGCTCTGATGAGAGGTGTATCAATTATTTACTGGACACTATTAGTGGTTACTGGAGCTCATGGACTTAAGTAAAGCCACTTGTGTCTTTATAGAGTGTTATCACTCAGGTACCTACTCAAATTAACTGTTTAGAAGACTAGTTTGTGGTTATACTGTTAATAATCACTATGTTTTTATTGCTTACAAATTTGTAGCTTACCTTCCACTATGGGTAACTCAAGAATACAAAATATTTCTCTCGTTAATCATATAGTACTTATGAATGCTATGCCTGTAACCAAGCTTTTATTTTTTATGTATTATGCATTAATGAATAAAAATAACATTTTTTAAAAAGTGCAATGCATTCTAATCATTTGTTCTGAATTTTGAAGACCAGTGCTATGTAGACCAGTGCTATGAATTTTATGTTTTAACTTGTATTTTCTTTTCATAAAATAGTGCAATACAAGCATATAAACTCAGGGAGTCAGATAGTACAAGGTAAGCCACATATGTTTCGGTGTTGGTCAGTCTATCTTCTGATTTAACATCATTTGGGGTAAAGTAGATACATTAAACATTGCATAAAGTTAATACAGTATAAGCTTACAGCAGTCAAACATGGGACAAAATATAGAATTCAATGACATATTGCAAAGGTTCAAGTCACTAGTGGGAAGTGGTTTTGCCCCAGTCTCTCCATATCAGTAAAAAGATAGTAATCCCCACGGGCTTCCAGTTACAACAAGCGACAGCCTATAATGGTTTAATACTTTTCAGCCATCATATCTGAGAAGTGATATACTGAGAGAAACTGCTTCTAAGAAGGTAATACATTTATTTCTGTTCTAACTAATATCACCTAGTTAAACATAAGGTGAAAAACATTGTGTGTGAACAACTCCCAATCTAAAATGAAAGTCAGAGTAGGCAGCATCCCGATGAAGAACCTTAAGTGCCGTATTGAAGTGTATTTAATAAAAATGAAAAGACCGGGCCGGTCCATCGTTGCAGAGGTTGGATTTCCTCTTGACGCTGGTGACCCGGTTTGGGAATGGAACCTAGGACATGGGAGAGCCTGCTGGGGCAGAAGAATGGAGCATCCGAGGACTGCCCTCCTTCTTGGTGTGGGAGTGTGACTGGCACTCAATGGACCCTGTCGGTGTGCTAGCGACTGGCGCCAGAAGCGTTCAGGGAGTGGGATGGGCCGCGGGACATCATTACCGTTCCACCCTCAGGAAGGCAGGGAAAGAGCACCTGCCAGCCACCCAGATGAAGCCCATCATGGCTTCACTTAGCCTCAGGCCTGCCCTCTGACCAATCCCATTGTCTGAGGCACAGGGGAGTCTAGTACCACAACCCCACCCTGGGGGTGCCAGGGATATCGGAGGGCTGTGGCTGTTGTAGAGGTGGAAGCCTGTGGTCCATGACTGGGCTGAGGTACTGGGCGACTGGCAGCAGGGAGTAAAGTAGAGAATTAAAAATATATATATAAAGACCCAATTTCAAAATATAACAATAAAGCATTTTACCCCCAACATATAGCACTAGTCAGAGACCCCTGACCCCCATCTTAAATCATGTAACAGTAAACATATTTTAAAACTGTTAAAACACTGCTACTACCGGTAGTATCAGTCTATGAAAATAGAAAAGCCACAATCAAAGCTCCTGTGGTTAAATTGCCTCTTCTTCTGCTGATTCATCATCTCGATGTTCAAATGCCTTGGTCTTCTTTGCAACCCACTTCCTGCCACCTCTGGGTTAGTAAATTGAAAGACCTTATGTCACAGAATGGCTCTGTGATAGTTTGGGGCCTCATAATTTTGTGCTAGATATTTTTCTTCCTGCCCTGTATGTTAGAAAAGATGGGTAATTACCAGAATTAAACAATGGAATGAAGGATTTAATGTTTGAATTAAGTTAACAAAAAATGGATCCAGTTTGAAATAAAGATATTTACTTTAAGATAGTTGGGGTTGTAAACTGCAGACAAGGACAAACGTATTGAACTTATAAGAAGTATGGGGAGGTTGTGCTCCTTGTAGGAAAGGAGTCCTGCTATGACCCTGGAAAAGAATGTTTAGAACTGGTTTCTTTGGCAGGCTAAACCCTGCTTAAATGCCTACATATCAGTTCTATCCTGTAAAGAAAATCCTCTGTTTTAGTAGTATGCAGGGCGTTGCATAAAAATCCCCTCTTACCATCCTTTCAGTTTGTTAATCTTAACTTCTACAATGCAAGCGTTTTGAAGATGTCAGTGTAATAATCACCTAGGGACAAGATACTTTATATGCCCCAATGCTTCCGGGTATTGTAGCTTCAGAATGACACTGCGGTTGTGAGTGTTTTAAAGCTGTAATCTCATATATGTGTTAAAACTATCCCTTAAGGTTTAGTTGGTGTAGTTTGTGGATATTGGCAGGAATTAAAAGCTGAATAATTTACACTGCATGTAGATAAAAGCAATACATTATGTGTTTTGTTTTCAGGTTTTGTATTTGTTTTGCTGCGCTCCTGCAGTGTTGAATTTCAGCCGTTGCACACTTTCAGGGTGCTACAGTTTGGGGTTTATGCAGTAGACTATAAGCAGGATATTAGAAGGCAGGTTAGTATAATTACTTTTCCTCTGTTTTTTTTTATTAAGGCATTTTAGCATGTTGAAAGGAATAATAAAAGAAAAGAAAGTATGCTTTAAAATACCCTAATGAAAGCATTGTTTTGCCCTGCTGTGCCTCTGTGGGCTTGCTTCCACTTTGCAGGCTTAGGGATAGTGTTAAGAACCTCCTGGTTCCCTTCCTTGCCCCTAATGCTCTGTTTCACAAGAGCTGTGAAAAAATGGCTTTTCTGTTAAGTTATGCTGTTGAAGTCCTGTGCACACACAATTATGAGTAATCTTTACCCGCTCGAACGTGCACACAGTTGCAAAGGTATTTAACCTTCAATCTCCCTTAGCATTGAGTTTTCTGTAAATAATAAAGAGTGTAGTACTCTACATACCCTCCGTGGTTGAAATGAAGCAATTTTGTACTGTTTTGGAGTCCTTGGAGAAACTAAGGTATTCCTGTTGCTGCTGCGTTTCAGAGCTCCTAGAGACCAACCTCTTTTACCTCCAGCACTTCTCTAAGAGCCAGCTGGCTGCTTCCTGAACCCTTTTGAGCTGCTGCAGGAAGGAGCTGTTCTTCCTGATACCAGAGAGTGTTTAAAAGAACTCCTAAAGACTGTAATACATTTTTTGACTGTATGTAAGTTGCTAAGTTAAAGAAAATGTGTTTATGATATATGAAATAAATATTTGTTCAGTATTTAAAAATTTACATTTAAAAATGTATTGGTGGGTGGAGTTAACTTGTCACATGGACTCTGAACTGTATAAAAGGTAAGATAGTAGTTCAAAATAGCAGATGCGATCCAGAGAGAGAGAGCGAGACGATCAAGGTCTGCGAGAACTCCAGGAGGCGATGTTAATGGTTGAAGAAAATGTGTTAAACCTGACCTAATGATGTTTTCTAGTCTTATGAAGTGATGTTGATTTTTGCTGTAAAGAATGTATCCTGCTTCTGAAGAAAATATTAGATTATAAAATAAATGTTAAACTATGTAAAGAACTGCCATCGTGTCACACTACCTGTTTTTGTCCACAAGAGCATTCACTCTATCACACCTTACCTCTGTATTGAATATGGAGCCAAGCCGGAACAAGAATGAGTTCTCAATCCCAAGGGCATGAAGTTGTTGCCTCATGCCATCAAACTGCTTTTTCCTGGTGTTGGACGTAGCTAAGATCCAGAAAGATCTGTATTAGTTGGCCATCTTGTTGAAGAGGAGAGCATTGTCTGGTTATGTTCAATAGCAAGTCCTGGGTTGTAACGCTGTCTGTAACTGCCATAACAGTCTGCAGTAATTGGAACTAGTAGGTTTTTCAGTAAATGGCTTTGTGTGTAGGTTCATTTACAAGTTGTAATTGTTCTATGAGCCAATTTTTAAAGAAAACTGTAAGGTCATTCCCTTAACTTACTCCAGCAGTCTCATAATGCAAATTTTGGCTGAATGCATTTGATTTTCCAAATTCTCCATTCTGTGTTCCAAAGCAGTGTTTTCTTTAATTAATTCCATGGTAGTTCACATTACTTTAGTAGTTTGTGCATCGGCAGTGTCCACCTTAGTTTGTAAAAGTATCTATATGAGCAGAGTGGGTCTTCAATTAAGCCAAGATGGATTCAACTTTCTGATCAGTCACATGGACCGTGTGCAGGATAGTTTGCATGGCAGGCTGCCCTTCTGCTTCTCTGAGATGCGGCAGTCTGCTGCTGCTGGGCATGTCTGTTGAGCCATTTGCTGTTTAGGATTAGAACCCACTGCTGCACCTTTCCGTGACGCATCACCTGCAAAATTCCACAGCTGAGTAGCTGTCTTTAATAAGTGAATGAGCCAAAAATGTCTGGGAGCTGTAAAGATTTAGACATTTTTAATTTAATTGTTTATTGCAATCTGGAGAGCCAAAGTGGAAATGCGTCCTGTCTCAACTGCTGCTCTATAGCGCCCGTGCTATGAATTTTAATGCTGAGAGATCGAGAGGTAAGAGTTCTGGAAGACAGCCAAGATTCAGAAATGCAGAGCCTGACAAGAAAGTGCATAACCTGTCACCTAATGGTGCAGTAGCAGCAACAGTTGGAGGAAAAAGAGAGGGGAAAAGTATGGGTTTAGAGAAGAAAGGGCTGGGGTAAACAAAAACATAAAGGAGTTAAATGGAAAATGTAGCCTACAAAGGGTGATGTTCTCTCTTCTGTACAGTAAAACTCTCTGCCACCCATCTTAGCCCAGCCACCCTCCCCATTCAATCCTAAATGGCCAGTTTTACCATAATTTTTTTTAATAAATAACTCCCTACCAATTTACCCTGCCCCAACCCTTACAAGTCTCCTTGGGCCTTTTGAGTTAGTATGTACCTAATATTAAGTTTTAAAAAGGTTCAATTCTGTGCAAAGATCCTCATTCATTCCATCTCACCGCCAGGCCTGTATGCTGTGAAATTCTTCACAAGCCTTTCCAGTCTAGTTTCCAGCCTTGTCATAGTATAGAAACTGCCATAGTGCATCTTGATCACCTCCTAGCGAGGATAGCAGACACCATTCCATTCTTGTCCTGCTTGACCCCTCTCCTGCATTTGACAATGTGGATCATGGGGTACTGTTGGATTGCCTTAAGTACTATGTGGGACTCTCGGAACAGAACTGCATGATTAAGTAATGCTTAATCCATTTATTTACCAAAGGACAAGCAAAAATGCAAAATACCAGGATCAACACAGACTGCAGGCTAGATACCCGGCGCCTGGCTACAGCAGCTTCATCATGGGGCCTTTGCTTGTCCTTTGGTGAATAAATGGCTTAAACATTAACTTATCACACAGTTCTGTTCCTTCATGAAGTGCACTATGTAAGCAATAATGACCGAACAAGCTTGTTATTTCCTGGGGATTAACAACTGGCCAGGGGTGGGAATCGGGCCATCTCCCACCAGCCAGTCGTTAATCCCCAGGAAATGAACGTGTTTGAGATCATTATTGTGATTATAATTGTAATCACAATAATGACAGTTTTGTTGAAGGTTTTCTGTTTACTTTTATTTTTCCTTTCATGGCAGCATGTGCTGACACTGCTGTGTGCTGTGAGCGACTCTGGGATGTGATGTGCTGTGGGGGTTTAGAGTCAGTATGCTAAAAGTTTTTTTTTTAATAAATATTTAAAGTTTATAGATACAACAGAGAGCATGAAAAAGGAAAAAAGGCAGTTCATTTCTGGTATAGAAGGTATTATAGAGGACAAGGCAAGGACAAAGAAATAGAGGAATTTACCCTTACATATTGTAAATATCATAGAAAAGCATATATAAAGTCCATTTTTTTAACTAGGGTTGCACACTAAGCTGAAAGCTTTTTACAGGAGTGACCAGGGAGCGCAGGGAAGTTAAGTGACTTGCTCAGGGTCACACAGCATGCAATTAATAGATGTGGGATTCCAACCCAGGTCTGGTCTGCTGGATGTCACCAGATTTGCAGCTGAGAGCCTTAAACCACTGCACTATACTGATTCCCGTTGTTAAATGAAACTGTAATTCAATAATGTACAATCAGGATATAATTATGGAATGGAAGGGGGACCCGGTGCAGGGCAATCAACCAGCACAGCTAAAAAAAAAAAAAATGAATAAAATGTTATGCACAAGAAAAAAATCCTGACATAACAAATCCCCATCTAAATGGGAGGTAAGCTTGTGTCCAGAACTTCTGCATGGTCTTAAAGAACTACTGATGCCTCAAAGAAAACTTTGAAAACGTAATAATAAGGTACATTTCTACTTGCTTTTCATTTATATTTCATATATTTCTTCTCCCCATAATTTATTACTAAGGAAATGTGTATGAATATATGATTGTTGTTCCTTAGAGTTTATTTTGAGTTCATCTGCCTCTGTAGCATACTTGCTATTCCAAGTCATAATCCTCTGTTGTGATATCACAGTCTGTTGCTATGGGGAGTAACTGTGAGGTCACAAGCAGTGCTCTGTGACTTCAGGTAGGGAGAAAGCAGCAGGAATATATAACTCTTCAGGAGCAAAGCTCCTGTTTTCATACAAATGACCTCAGTAATAATGGGGAGGAGAAATACAGAACTAATTCATTTATTCATTACGAATCGGGTTTACAACCTTTGAGTCAGAGACTCATTTACAAAGCACCTCGTTGCTGGGGGGCAGACATCAAGACAGTTATTACAGTACAGATTAAAACAGAGGATAACATTACAAGTGCAGTAAAAGGAACATTTAACATATATACACTTAGGTTACATAATGTAGTAGTTTGTATGTTACTTAGGTTACATAATGTTACAAAATTGTGAGTTACACTCATGGATATAGTAGGTCCTCAGGAAGACAGTGGGTTACATCACTGTTTGGACCTAGTAGGGAAGGGGTAGGTCTGGGGAGGGAGGCTGTCCAATAGATGTTGTCGAGCCAGGGGAGCACGTAGGCGGGAACCACAGGTTACAACAGGGGTTAGGTGCACCTACAACAGCACGTATTAAAGATATGGCTCTGAAGGGCTGTTTTGAAGGAGCCAATTTGGGCAGTTGGAGATGCAGCTAGGAGGGAGTTGAACCAGGTTGGGGCTCGGTAGAGGTAGGATCTCTGGGCAAGAGAGGTCTTGGTTCTAGACTCCTTGAAAGTGGCATTAACAGAGCTACGGGTGGTGACGACGAAGATGGCTACTGTAGGGAGGTGGAGACCCGGGGAGTTCTAGCAGAGATTTCTTAGCGATAAGGCAGGTCTGGTAGAGCAGTCACTCCTCAAAGTTGAGAAGATTGGTGGTATAGAGAAGGCAGGTGTGAGTTCGGCTGGGGGCACCGGGTCAGGAACCTACAGACCTTATTGATGGAGAGTTGGATTTTGGAGAGGCAGTGTTGTCAGCTGCAGCATAGATGGGCAAGCCATAGTCTACGAGGGACAAGATGGAGGAGGTGATGGCCAGCCTGAGGGCAACCTGAGGCAGGCAGTCCCTGTGAGAAATGAGAAATGCAAGCTGGACTGTGTCTAAATATTATGTTTTGTTAAAGTTCACCTGAACGTGTCACCAGCTCTTTAAGGAAGCCAATGTTCATCCACAGAGGCATAATAAAAATCCAGGATCTCCAGCGGATCTAAAACTGCTCCATTCATTTCTGCCGAACTGCTATAAAATTTTCATAAAATAAATTTCTAACATAATAGTGTGCCACATCTCCAATGTTGACAGAGCAGGCTTCATCCATAAATGAGTAATTGCTTTTAGCAGCCAATATGTATATCTACAGCAGGGACTTATGGAGTAGACTCTGATTAGAGGGAGGTACCGACATCGACAGGTTTATTTGAGTCAGCACTGATGTCCAGAAAGGATGAAGAATGAGACAAAAATGAAGAACATGAGCTTGGTCAGCTGGATTGCAACGAGTGCTGTCAACAATCTCCAAAATGATGCGGAAGGAAGTGTTGAAGAATAGCAGGGTATGGAATACTGTGAATGACATTTCAAGCAAATTCATGCCAACTGGGAGATGAGGTAATTTTGTAAGCTGCAATAGCTGAACTTCACATTGGGTGAAATCAATGGAAACTTGAAGTTCCTGGTCCCATTTGTCCAAAATCGACCAAGTTGATTCAGTATTGATTTCTTGTAACCCTTATAAATATTCCTATCACATGTTCCCAGAGGCAGTCATTCTGAAAATCAATTATCATCACTAATAATATAGGGAGAATGAGGAGAAGCTTAGTATATTCTTTACATTTATGTAACAGGTATGTATGTACCTGCAAGTAACGGTAGTTTTCTACCATTAAGTTTATATGTCTGTTGAAGTTTTTCAAAAGGACTACCCCATGGTTATGTAAGAACTGATATATTTGTGAAAGACCATTGCTAAAATGTTTTTAAAATAATAACTCAGAGGAGTGCAGAACTGTTCCTTTTTTATTTGGGAAACTTTTGACAGTAAACTGGTTCAGGGACAATAGTATTGCCACTTTAATGAATATGGAATGAGTAGCATACAGCATGTGATCAACTGTGTGGTTGCTGTGTCAGGCATTTCTAAGAGATTTCAGACTGGCATGGCAGCCAATCACTGAGCTACTTTAGTTCATGAATAATTAATTAGACATAATTGTATTTTGCTTGTTTCTGGGAGTCAGCACTTGTATTAGCTGCACCATGGACCAGAACCATTGAGCACAGCCATTCTTTTTCTTGGTCCTCTTCTGGTAGTGTCCATCCTCTGCCCTTCTAATTTTGCTATCCTTCCCTTTGCATTCCTCTTCTCACTTACATGTCTAAAGGAAGACTAATCCCCTTAGTGACCCCTTTGGTAATTCTTTGCTCTGTTTGTACCTTTGCTTTCCTCACCACCTTACTTGCTTCCCTCTGCTTTACTAGGTATACCTCCTATTCTCTTCCTTCTGTTTTGCTTATACTTCCTGAAGGTCATTCATTTTCCTTCACCACCTTGCCACTTTCTTAGAGAATCATAATGGTCTCTTTTCCTTCTGCTTTTGTTGGGGATAAAATGTGTAGGAAAGGGTGTTAAAAAAGTGCCAGAAAGTGGATAAAATTTTTTAATTCAATGATAAAATGAATTGCTGGAATTGCTGGTTAATATCGCAAATTATACAATGGCAAGAAAGAATGCTTGCCTCTGATTGGTCAGTCTGGGACTGGACCTGTGATGTTATCCCAGTACAACATCACGGATCTAGTCCCAGCACACACATGACTGAATGACATGCAAAATATCATTGCCCATTTCAGGCTGCCCAGCTCCTTTCACAGAGCTACAGTAAACCTGCAGTCAGCAGGGCAGGTTACAAAAAGGCAGCACAACTCTTCAGTCCCGCTTATTCAGCCGCCCTAAACATCTCCCTCCCATCATGTAACACAGAATTTCCACCCTCTCAAAAACCTCACTGTCTGAACTTTTTCCTGTGCCCCAGATCCCAAATGTAAAAGAACTTTGTTTGAAAAAGCCGGTATCTAAAAATCAGGTTTCTCCCTGCTTGCCACACATGCGCACCACAGTTCAACATTTCGCTCAACACAACGATCAGCTCAGTGGCCGTAAAACCGCCGCACTCTTACTGACTTTCTATACCTGCCCAAGTCTCACAATGGACCAGCGGGAGGGACAGCATGTAAACATTATAACACTCACCAACGCCCGATTCGCTCAGTGGTCGTTTAAAACGGTCATGCTTGCTTACGTACTTACTTATACTGCCTTAAGTCTCACAACGACTAGTGGGAGGGGCATTGGCATGTAAACATTAAATATTCATGCCGATGTAGAACTCCTCATAAAGGAAGGCGAGCATGTCATCTACCGACATCATAGAGCCATGCTCACTGCTGACTTAACGATTTTCTTTCTTTCATTCCTTTACCTCTTGGTAAAACTGCTTCAGACTGGCTTCAACTGCATCAGAGGCTACCATACAACAAAAAAAAAGAAATGAATGGTGTATGTGTGTGGGGAGGGAGGTTGCAGAGAGGGTTTCATTTATTTAGCACCAGCACCACCTGCTGGGAAAAATGGAACTTTTTTTCTTGATATACCTCTACAATCATAAATTAACTAAAATGTCTTTAAAATGTTTTTCTTTTTTTTCTTTTTTCTTTTATAAACAAGCCATTGTATAATAGCAATAATGCACTTCAGGGTGTGTGTTGTGCTGGGATAACGTCACTTCTGGGATGATTAGTTACATTCGGCCTGCGGCCTCATGCCTAATCACCCCAGGTGTGACATTATCCCACCACACACACACCTTCGTGCGTATTGCATAAATGAGGTGCGATAGCAGCTAATGCATGCAACAGGCATGCAATGCGTAGCATTGGCCAGCTTCTACCGACCCCTTTCTGCTATTCTGGTTTGCCTCCTCCTGCGCACCCTCAAGAGGTACTGTGCAGTGTGATGGATAGTAGTTAGCCACCCACCCAGAGGAGTGAACATCCACTGGGATAGTCATCCCCCTGCCAGCCCTCCAGCGTCATAGGCTCATTGAACCTGGTTTTTAAATTTCATTATGGTAAATTCAATAATTTGAGATGAGACCTAACTACCATAAGATATGCTCAGAAAATAAAAAGTAAAACCAACAAAATACAGTAGTCATCAATTTAAAATGAATGTTCATTCATTAAAGAACTTCTCAAGGCTGGATTTACACATAGGCCAACAAGGCCCAGGCCTATGGTCCCTGCCAGCCAGTGTGGATCATCCTGTACAGAAAGAAGACTCGGATGTCTAAGTTGTAATTATTCCTGTCTAGGACACTTCAGCCTAATCTTTGTAACAAAGCACTGCACACTGCTGTTTCAACCCTTATTAACACATCACTAACCAATTAACAACTCTGAATTACATATCAGGCCACCTTCCCCACCTGAAAAGGAATTTTTGATTTGCTTGCAGTTGCTGTGGTGCCAGATTCAACATAATACACATTTGAACATTCTTATGAGCTCCATTCTTTAGCTAAAGTAGCCAGTGGGAGGCATTAGCACTGCTGCAGCTGCTTCATTGGTTTTGATTGCTGTTGCCTACCCAGAGCTGGCAGACAGCTTCAGTCCCAGCAGCTGCTGGGCCCCCACCTCAAAGTGTCATAGAAACATAAAACATAGAAATTGTCAGCAAATGAGGACCAATTGGCCCACCTAGTCTGCCCATTTGTTCTATTTACTGTAAACTGCCGACCCTACTTGATCTCCAGTTTTACCCTCCCTTTCTTGACTATTAAGGTTCCTTTATGCCCTAGTCCATGGATTATTATATACCATTACCATTTTTCTCCCACCACCTCCACTGGGAGGCTGTTTCATGCATCCACCACCCATTCTGTGAAGAAGTATTTTCTCATGTTTCCCTAAGTCTATCCCTTTCCAGCTTCATAGCATGAGCCCTTGTTCTTGAACATCTTTTGTGTGAAAATGATTCCTCTTCTACCTTATTTATACCACTGAGGTATTTGAAAGTCTCTATCATATTCTTCTTCTCTCCTCTCTTCCACGGTGAACATATTGAGGTCCTCAAGTCTCTCCTCATAGGGCTTTTGGTCCTCAGTTTGACCTTGTATAAGGTTCCAGTCTTCAAGATTTAAATGTTTTCTAAATTATTTAGATGCCTTACAGTGCTTTCTGAAAAAATAAGGGGAATCAGTGAGCTGGGCAGAAGTTTTCAAATTAGCCTCACAGCGACATGAAGATGCCTACCATAATTGAGGTGGATTGACCTTCATGACTAACTTTGCTGGGGCCCCAAAACATAAGACTGCCTTTGTGCCAGTTCAGTTGAATTTATACTCCACTGTGCTTATGGTTCCCACTGCTGCTGAGGAGTCTTTATCCACAGCTGACACGCTTGAGAAAACTTTGAAAGACATACAATTTAGACATAATTCAGCTTGCATTTCATATTTGTTTAATAGATTTCTCCTGTGAGTATTTATTACTGAAGAAATTCTCACAAAATAAGATATTTATCCTTAGAGGTCATCTGCCTCTGTAGCTTATTCCTACTTGAAATCATAGTGCTCTGTTGTGAATCACAGTCTGTAGCCATGGAATGACTGTGATGTCACAAGCAGAGTATTATGACATCAGATTGGGAACAAGCTGTAGGAGCAGATGAACCCTCAAAGAACAAGTATACTATTTTCAAGCATATGACCATCTGTAATAAGTTATGGAGATGAGAATTCAGAGCTAATGAGAAATATAAGCTGCCTTGTGTCCAAATATTATGTTTTTATTTATTTATTTATTATTTATTAGAATTTTGATGACCAGATGGGCCCAACTGAGACAAACAAGTTCCTTTTTCAGGGGTGACCCAGGAACAATTACATTCCATACATATCAAGAGCATGCAACACAATACAGAGGCGGAAAATACAAAATAGAAAGTGTATTAGGTGTTACAGAGCATTGAGGTGATGACAGCAGTGTAAAAACAAAAATAATAACCCGTACAGCATTTCTACACCAACATTTACATGTTATGTATAAGGTACAAGGGCATAATGGGTTAACAGTGGCATGAATTTATAGGTAATTCATAACATACACACTTGGGCCGGATATTCAAACTGCAGAGCTGTGGTGCAAGCCTGGGCATAGTTCAACAGTTGTGCAGGGTGTAGCCTGGGTGATATTCAGCAGACTGCGCTATGGCTCAGCAGCTTTGAATGCACCCTGGTCACCCCACTGTGCATCAGCACAGTGGCACTGCAACAAGCGCAAAGTGGCTATAGTGGAGCATGGAGATGCGCTAGCGCAAGTGCCATTGCGCCATTCAACACCTGCGATATTCAAAGGGGACATGCAAATGGGGCCATAATTTATGCAAGGCATACATGGGGCCATTTGCATGTCGTCTCTTCATTTGCATCCATGAGCATGCAGGTCGCCATCCCGACGCATTCCGCGCCTGCGCCTGCCAGGCAGCAGCCATCGGGAATCGATGCCCCCCTGTAGCCCAATCGCGGGCATTTGTCTGAAAAGAAATCTTCATCTAATATCCCTGGTGGTCCAGTGGACTGCTATGTGCCTGATCGTGGGCATCGGTATTATAAAACCTCCCGTCCAATATCCCTGGTGGTCCAGTGGACCGAGTGCTGCCCGATCGCGGGCATCTGGTTAAATAAAAAAATCCCATCCTATATCCCTGGTGGTCCAGTGGACTGCTATGTGCCTGATCACGGGCATCGGTATAATAACTCCCCGTCCAATATCCCTGGTGGTCCAGTGGACCGCACTCTGCCTGATTGCGGGCATCTGTAAAACATAACAAGCGTTCTATTACCCTGGTGGTCTAGGGTACCCTCCCACCTGCCCACTGGAGCCCCACCGCCCTCCCCTCCGGTCAGCTGGCGGGCAGCAG
Source organism: Neoceratodus forsteri (assembly GCA_016271365.2). Taxonomy (NCBI): domain Eukaryota; kingdom Metazoa; phylum Chordata; order Ceratodontiformes; family Ceratodontidae; genus Neoceratodus; species Neoceratodus forsteri. Next base: position 924,114,585 of record CM028135.1, on the reverse strand, counting down.
CACCTCACCTGCCTGCCGCCCGCCGCCCACGACTGACAGCTTGGTAGGCTGCATGCCCATTGATCTGCCAACGTGAGCTATGGCATGCAGCCCATACTGTACTACATTCACATATCTGGACTGTGTAGTATGGTATGGGCTGCACACTACAAAGAACTGTAATGACAACCACAAGGAATAAACTCGAGCACCACCCACTGCAAACAAAGCAGTAACAAACTTAAAATGAATTTAATCCATTTTATTCAAGTGACATTCAGTAAATGCATATAACAAAGAGTGCCAGATAACATAGAGACCCCCACACAGGAACACATGGTAAGACTCATGCACTCCACCGGTTTTGCCTTAGAGCATCATCAGGGAGTATCCTATAGTGATAATCGCACCTCTTTTAAATCCCCATCTTAAAGTGACAAGTGCAAATTAAATATAGTGTTATGCTGGTGTGTATGATTAAATACTAAAGCTAAATAGTAGAACTAACGGCCGACTGCAAATATGGAGCTGATGAGGCTCTTGGTTACTATAAAAACCTATTTGTTATTTATTTATTTAAATTATTTCACCAGGAAAGGCACACTGAGCAAGAAGATGCTTGTCTCCGGTGCGACCTGGGGGTGGGGGTACAGTGGGAGATAACTTGCAGGTTATCAAGAAGTTACATATAACAAGGATACAGTAGACCGAAGTTACAGATGTACAAGTTACAGTAATACAGTAGACTGAAGTTTCAGTTCTACAGGTTACAGAGGTAGAGTTATAGTTATACAGTTACAAGATGAACAGGGTACGACATTCAATACAGTTCAACAAGCAGCACAAGGAAGGCATTGTTTATAGTTTAGAAATTTACAGCGGCATTGGATTGCTGATTAAACTTGTAGAACATGGATTATATTGGATAACTGTAGTGTGGCACTTGGACAGAGAAACACTGAGGCAAAAAGTCAAAGTATCAAGTGCAATTCAGGACAGGACAAATAACATGTACCAAGAAGTGCTGTAGTTGGTATAGATAAGCCAGCCTATAGCGTAAGCTAGGTGCTGCTGGTCAGGCAGTTAGGAGGGAGGGGCCGTAGGGGCACATGTGGGGATCAGGTGCAGGAGCAATTTACGTGAGGTAATTTGCTAGTGCTGTAGATAGGGAGGGTAGAGGAGGAGTGGCAAATTTGAGGAGGGAGCTCATTCCAGAGTTTGGGGAAGCGATGAGAGAAGGCTGATTGCCCGATAGCGGGTCTCCACTTTGGGATTTGTAGCTCTGGAGGTTGAGGGATCTGAGGAGCTGGGGAAAGTAATGAACAGAGGTAGGATGGGAGCACATTGGCCAGAATTTAGCTACAAATTTAGCACAGTGCTGTAGGAGGCGGTTTTGAGGGATGGGAATGCGAGGGAATGGTACAGGTTGCAGTGATGGGTGTGGGGGTCATCGAGGGCAAAGTGACAGAAGGCATAGAAAAGTCGGTCCAGTCTGGATAAGGTAGATTTGGGAGCAGTACTGTAGACTATGTCACAGTAGTTGAAGGAGGAAGGATCATCTTTGCACTAGCTCACACCTGGCTGTGAGAGGAGGCTATTGTGGTTCCTGTAAAGGTACCCGAGCTTGGGGCGCAGTTTTTTCATGATGGCGTCAATGTGGCCGGAGAAGGACAGCTGACAATCGAGCCATACCCTCAAGGTACCAGAAGGAAGTGACATCCTCCAATACTGTCCCATCAAGGTGTGGAAGGAGGGAGGGAGGGGAGCCTGGTTAGACGCTGTAGAGCCGAAGGTTATGGTGTTAGTTTTTAGCATTGAGGAGAGCTGGTGAGAGCTGAACCATAGCTGAGCTTATACATAAATTGTACATATGCTTATGAATATAAATATACATGTATATATGCAAATCAACAAATACAGTAATTAGTTAATGCACTGCATAATCCCAAGCACAATCTGAAAAAGAAAAGAGAAAAAGTGTATGTGTGTATATATATATATATATATACTGTATATACATACACACTCATACTTGTATATAGACTAGAAACCTAGCCACACATCTGGTAGTAAGGAACATGGCATTTTAGATTAGTATGTTATGGGTCTGCAGCCCAACCCCAACACAGTACTTACAAATGTATGTAACCCCTAGGCGGTGTTACCTCTAGGGTTACTACCTGCCTGTACTTCTGACAACATGTTAAGGGGCCTGTCTAGCTTAACAAATACCAGGGTTTCCCAGCCCTTAGTAACTACAATATTGTGGTCCTTCCACCCAGAATTATATGTGTGGGGTCTCTATCTGACTTAGTATAGCCCTCTGGGAAGCTATAACCACCCACAAGCCTACCTAGTGACCTCATTCCTTGGTAATGGTAAAACAGCAGTTAGCATACAGTTGGCAATAAACATTAACAATATGCACACCCCTTCCACTTACCACTAGGGTCTGGTCTTCAGCAAACACCCTGAATCCACCTGTAAAACAGTATACAAAATAGATATGCACTTTTAAATATGTCCCCCCGACACATTAACCTTATCCCAGACAATAAGATATTTGTGGAGGCAATATAACAGTGAAACAAACCAACCAATTTATTAAGGGGATGTGAACAAGGGAGGGGCAGATCTAGATGAATGATTACTTTACTGGATTTAAACCAGGGCACTTTTCATGCATGCATTCAGTCCCACTATACAGTCTTGCAGCTGCTTGGTACCCAGATTGTTGATGGCTCAGCCTGAACTTTGCCTGGGGTTGCAGCTGTTGTTGGGGCCCTTGGTGGAAAGAAAGGCAGTTAAACATGCAATAACAAAGACTGTGGCTATTTGCATCCTTGGCCAGTTGGTCTAGTCCTTTGTAACCCTGTAACACACTGAAGAAATCAGATGGTACCACAAAATCATTAAAAGAACTGTTGCAGGGAGCTACCCTGAGTTTATTCACAACACCAGTTGGTAGAAGACGACCAGGCAAAATGAAGACCTGTTGCAAAGTTCTGAAGAGCATGGAGAAGCCAGGCCTGCATGACTCATCTCCGCTTCATGGCTTTCCCTCCAGGAGGCCACAACCTGCGATTTCATGCTGTGCAGGAACTTGATCCCAAGCTGGTCTCACGCCAAAATAGCAGTTACTGGTGCAAAATAGGCAGCTTGGGCCAGGTTTGGCGTAAGTCCATGGCTGGAGAAACACTTCTGGTGAATTTCAGTTCATTTGCTGGTAAAGGTAGGCTCCTTTCTGGCAATCAAGAGTCCCTGGTTAGTAGGTCTTGTTTCACGATAAACATTCAGCACATCTAATGGAAACAGCATTCACTTATGTACCTCTCAGTTCGGTTTTAGGCTGGTTGCTATTACAGACGTTATGCTGTGCGAACCTCTTAATCTGCAAATGCAGTCTCCAACACAGTTCTTGTACCAAACGCTTAACAGAAGCTCCTCTTGGTCCAATACCTGAAGCTGCACTCCTCAGAGTCATGGGGCTAACTGACACAGTTTAAAGTAGGTTTTGGATCAGTCTGTTTAGTGTTATCAGGCAGTCCAAGGCTGAAAATAGTAGCAGGAAAGCAAATCAGGCCTTCCCTGTCAATTCTCCTCAGTTCCTTTCCTGGAGCTGCCTCACAATGGCTCGAGCTGCTCACTCTCCAAACTCTAACCGCAACTGCCCACTTCTCTTTAACAGTTCTTGGACTAGTTTGGGTTTCTGATTCCGGTTGGCTAGAGGAGCTGTCAATCACAGTTCTAGTGCTCCCATTTGTCAGTTTAGGTGCCAACCTGTAAAACTACAAGAACTACAGCTTTCCCACGAGGCACTTGAACTAAGGACCCCTCAAGATCCCATGCCCCAATTGCTGCAGTTTCTGGAAGTCCCGGACCAAACATGGTGGCTCCCATTTTAACGATAAGCTGCAAGAAGGCAGGCAAAAACAAGCACTCTAATTTAAATATAACAACAAATCAGAAGCAAATATTTACAGTACTAGTTAGAGCTCCCTCTGCTTTACTATCAACCACAGATGGGGCAAATTAGAGTGGTGCCTGGCTGGTCATGAGCTTTGAAACACTTGACCTAGCTCATGCCATTTGCTGCATAAACACTGGCTATGGCCTTAAAGGGATAGGTGTGGAGATACATCATAGTACTGTCACGTAGATCAACAGAACTAAACAAATACCCATGGATTTACTATTTCTGGGACGTCTGTCCGGCAGTGGGCATACTGAAGCCCTGGGAGACACTTAGGTAAGCCCCAAATTGGTGGGTGCTGCACTCTCCTTGCCTAGGAAAACTTGGCATTTGCATCACATCTACCTACCATTAACATTTTTACTTAGTGTAATACTATCCTCTACCATAAACAGGTTGCAACCATACACAACTATGTACATTACTGTGCAGTTTTATTATCAATATTTATCATAAAGCATGCTTTAGTCATAACCAACATTTTTGCAAACAATGGTATTACTTAGACAATTGCATTTTCATTCCAAACATTTTAGTTTTCATTTTCATTCTATGTCAGCAGCTAGTTAGTTATATGCATTACACTTGTCTTTACCGCTCTTTGTACACTAGTCCACATGGATGGTAATCTGAACTTGTCAGGTAACTCTGAGAGTTTCGTACAATGACCCAGGTACATTGATTACAGAGTTTTATCATTAACTTAGAAGCTGCAGTGTATCCTATCTTAGAAAGGGAGTTAGCTATAATATACACTCCATTATGGACCACATTCATCGGAAGCATCAAGGGAGGTGGCAGTGAAAATGGCGACCTTCCCCACAGTGACGCAGCACAATACCGGCGCGGGTATTGTGCTGCCTGTTTAAAAGCGTTTTCTGTCAGGGACCACCCACATCCACAGACTTTAGGATTCCAATTCCAGGTCAGAGTTGGTCCAGGGAGGGGCAGAACACTGGGGTAAAGCGAAACACAGAAAAAGGACCTTTATCGTGAATGTCGCCATAATGGTCTTTCTTCCTGTTTCATTGCCGGGGTGTCGACCTGAAGGGTGCAAACATTCATAGGAAGGTCTGCAGGCTTTCCTGGAGAATCATAAGTAAGGCGTACTACAGGTTTAACAACTCTTTCAGATCTTCTAGGCAGAGAGGACACAGACACAGTCCTTTCAACATCTGCATTTGGGTTGATCAGTCTCAGCTTATTGTCCAGCAACAAGACAGCTTCTGATGAAAGGGTACTTTTGTACTCTTTGGTTGTTCAGCATTGGAAGTATTACTTGCATCTGAAGCAGCACTTGAACTTGCTTCTTCTGTAGACTTTGGTTCATCATTGAGTGGTATTTCAACAAAATTTGAATCACCTAGTACATGGTTAGCACTTTCAGAATTAGCAATACTGGTCAACATGGGATCGGGTTCACTAGGCCCAGATACTTCAGCTTCAAATGAAGATTCTCTTTTTTTTGCTATCTTTAGTCTCCCTGTCCCAGTCGGCCCTACCTCATTGCCGTCCTCCCAGCCCCATCCCTGTACCTCAGAGCCCTCCTGTTCTCCCATGGCTAACCCTCCTTGGCAGGGTGGTGGGGAGCCCCCAACTCAACCTGCCAAGTCCAGATCCAGCGTCGGGAAAGTTTCTTCTCAGGGCAGCACCTGTGGAGGATAGCCATTCCTGCCACATGACTGTGACCCGATTTTCTGCTTTTCCCTGTGGAGGGAGGTGCAGTGCCAACAATGGCAGAGCTGAATGTGCATCAATTGCAGCACGCCAGTTGGCTGCTCCTCTCTGACCCCATTGTACAGGACCCAGCATGCCAACACCTAGCCTCTGATAGGTGTCAGGCAGGTGCCAGTCTCTGTTCCCCACCCTCCCTGGGAGAGGAGATCTGTTCTCCAGATGCATGATCCTTCTCCTCCTGGCCGGACCCAGACAACCTGCTCACACTGTGAACATGGGTCGCTGGTGTGGCAGGAGGTAAGGCATTGATGCCTCAGCCCACCACGCTACTGGGACAGCCACAAATGAAGATTCACCAATGGGTTTCTCACTTTCTTGGTCGGGACTGGCTATTTTAATTTTGGACAGTTCCACAAGAGGTAAAGAGTCAGCTACTTTGAAGTTATACATTGTACCTCATTATCAGGCGTGTAGTGGAGTGGTTGAGAGTGCAAGATTTATCTGCTGCTTTGTGATTGTCAGCACTGTCTCCCATGTTACAAAAGGGCTGCCCTAGAACTGGATCTGTACTACTTCCTGACACTAATTTCCCAAGCGAACGTAGACCCGAAAATTTTCATACCGACAAACATTATCCCGACAAAGGGTGCATTTCAGTATGGCATCATGGCCAGTGTAAACTGCACAGATCAAGAATAGACAGCTCAGTTTCATCTTTTCATAATGGCATGGTGGCCAGATGGTAACATTTCATAATGGCACGGTGGCAGTGTAAACCAGTAATCAGGAATAGAAAGCGGAAATTCGACTTACCTGATTACACTGGATCCCTAGTTGAACAACAAATTAAAATCCATTCTTTATTAAAACATAAAATGCAGAAAACAAATTAAAATTCAGAATCCCTCTGTGTGTATCTATATGCGGAGATAGTGAGCTATTCCTCACATGTACTCCAAGGATGTGCGCTGTCCTGTCCTTTATGATATTGCACATTTTTCCTCCTGCTTGGCATACTTCTTCTTTATTGGAGATTTAGGTAGTCCTCATGTTATTTTTTCGATCATGCATTCTGTGTTTATTTGCTCCTTGTGGAGCTCCTGGACAAATCTGTATGCTCTACGTGAGACCCCCAACAAGTGTCCCAAGTCTGTGCCATGCCTCTATGTTATTTTGTGTGCGTGGGAACCCTAGTTCCATTTGTTCAAACACAGACCAGAATGCAGGAAGGAACAGTGGTGGACTTTGAACTACAGTGTTATTAAGCATTCTCCTTCTTATGCGTCCCAACACATAATTCTCCTCAAACCGTTCCACAATAGCACCGCATCGATGGCGGCATCTCTAGCTTTAATTTGGCAAAGACTGCAGTAATTTCATCAGCATGCAGAAAAGCTAATACTACTAGATGCCTCAGTTTGAGACTTAATTCAGCATCCACCCCTAGTCAATTGCCATGCCAACACTTCGAATTTTTCTCCAGACTATTTGCCCCAGATGAAATAGGCAGCCCTTGCTTTGGGAACTGGGGAATTCGACCTTGCAAGCATTTACTGCTGCCTGCTCAAAATCAGTTAGAATCACTTTTGGGCCAAAGTCTCATTCTCATCATCTGCCATAGCCAGAAGATCTTGAAAGAGGCACAAGTAACTGTCCTGTGACTTACTGGACATAAACGCATACACAAGGGCACAATTCTTGAATTATCTGGTGCTCCAACTGGAGCATGTATGGAGTATAATTGCCTAAACAAGGATGGCACAGTCTTGAAAGTGCCATCCATGATACAGAAAGTGGCCATGGACAGCTTCTCTACATTTTTGCTGTTGTGAATATCAGAATCTTGTCTTCCCCTACTGGCGATTCCTTAGCCAAAAATCCGGCACCATTTACTGTACATGCTGCAGGTTATCAGGAATCACAATACTGTCTAGTGTTCGTGGCTCGGGGCATTTTGTCTTCTGGCCCTTTTGACAGTTTGCTGCAAAACTTGTTTATTGGGCATGCCGTGCCTTACTTCATCACTTAATTGCAACATTTGTGATTGTATTAGTTGGGCTGGTGTTTCGTTAGTTGCCACTGCACAAGATTTTAGGGAGGCAACAGCAATAGCTATCAGTACATCAGTTGCTTCTGGGGTGTGGTTATGCTCACCTAATTTTCTTAAATTATGTTGTCCACCAACTAATATAGTGGACCTCTCCCCAAACTCTGCAGGCTCTTCCTGCTCTGACAACATCAATAGTACAGGTCGCCACTGACTATGCTCCTTAACGCACAAGTAGCCACTTATACTATATTTGTATTCCCTCTCTGTGAAGGGACAACCTCGCAAACAATAACTTCAGCCGTTTCCATACTGCAAAAACCAAAATGACAAACTCGAAGTATCACATGACTTGTTACTTATAACCATTAGCCTGGTGTTAATAACAGTAATTGACTGACACCGATCAATTAACTGTAACAGCCCCACGTCTGCCAAGCTCACTGACAGCTGTGCGTCACTTCCTGGTGAAATAGAACTAGCACAAGAATACTAAGAAAGCCTGTAGAACACAATAACTGCTGCAATGTAAAACATATTGCAAGGTAAATCAGATTGTCGAGTGATGCGCTTAGATGGGATATTACATTTCAGGAACTAAATGTCGGTATGTGACGAGTCGGAAGTAGGCATTCGAAGTCGTACTAGACCCCTGGAACAACAGCGCTAGTTCAAAAGATGGATAATATGCAGTCCCATATTCACTGTCATTGGACTTAGAATTATTGACATCATTAACTGCAACAGACGCATACGTAGGCACTGGTTGTGGAACAGCAGGAGGCTGATTTGATTGTTCTTTTGAGCAGCAAATCTGGTAACAGACCCAATGGGAACATCGGCTTGAGGTGCAGAGTCCATAATAAGTTGTCCAATGGGCAACAGGTGATTCCGTGTATTGTTTTTACAGCTCATGGGTCATTTCTGGATGCACTTTGTAGACTGGCAGATCATCCAGCTTGCTGATGACAATGTATAACCTACGACTCCATTAGTCAGCCATTTTGTGCTTCCTTAAGCCAAATTTCTCATTAATACATGGTCTCCAAGTTGTAACTCCTGAGCTTTAACACATTTATCATGTTTTTCTTTATTGGCTAAGTTTTTCTTTGCAGCCACTGTATGCAAGTTGATAAGTGTGATTAAGCTGTGCTTTGAGTTTTTGTATATACTGCCAATAATTATCTGCTTGGATTCTATCTATTGACACTACAAAACAGATATCTATAGGTAAGCGTGCTTCTCGACCAAACATCAGTTTATATGGTGAAAATCGGCTCCATCATTGCGACTGCAATTATAAGCATACCAAGGTACTTGTCTGCTGACTCCATCTTGGCTTGTCCTTTCAGTGAAGTGTGTCCAGCATGTCCAGCAACGTTCTACTAAATCATTCATGCTGCAGATCCCTTGCAGGTGATAGGGAGTGGTTCTTGACTTTCTTACACCCCAGGGTGATAGCATTTTTTGATTAAATGACTTTCAAAGTCCTTACCCTGGTCGGAATGCATCCGTTGTGGTGCACCGTAGTGGCTGAAAAATGTTTCAACAACCACTTTGGCTATGGTCCTGCTTTCTGGTCTTTTGTTGGATAGGCCTGTGTAACGAGTGAAGTGATCTGTTATGACAAGTACATTGGCAATGTTTTTGCATCAGGCTCTAAACTTAAAACTCAAAGCTCCATGGGTGCATTAGTGATGATATTCACCAAGGCACTGCTCTCTGTGGCTGGGCCTTTCTTTGGAGAGCTTCTGCTGCAAGTTTTGATATACTGCTCCACATCTGCATTCATTTTGGGCCAGTAGAATCGGCTTCTAGCTAAGTCAATTGTCCTCTCGTTGCCCAGATGTCTCGTCTGGTCATGGAGTGCTCTTAGGACCACACTTTAAACTTAGAAGGCAACACCAGTTGCTACCTAATGACTTTGCCTTGTTCATCTGTGATCTCTCAGTATAGTAGTTTAATTTGCAGTTTAAGTCTAAGCCCTCTCTGAACAAGTAAGGCAGTTCTCTGATCATTAGACTGTAGCTTAGAAACATTTTTTCTGGTGTTTATAGCATTCAGCACAAATTTGATCATAAGATCATGATACTGCTCCCTTTGTATATCTGTTGGAGTGAGTTGGGGTACAGCACTCTGGTCCAAGGCTGCAAAGTTGCAATAGACTACAGGAACACAAGTATCGGGGGCCTCAAACAATCAATTAGCCAGTCCACAGTGGCAACAGATGGGTGCTCATCCCAGTCAAACTTTTGGCACAAGGCCCACGGATTGTTCTGACATTTTCACCCACTCAGGATTGGAAGCAGGCTTTCTAAACAGAGCATCAGCATCAATATTATTGAGGCCCAGATGGTAGCTCACCAAATAATCATACATGAGAGAGCTGATGACCACCTATATCCAGTGGCATCCAACTTGGTGGAGGTTTGGACATATGGGGGGATTATTATCTGTTTTACCAGTATTTTGGCACCATATAAACATTCATGAAACTGGTCTACTATTGCCCATTTCAAAGCAAGAAATTCAAGTTTGTGCACAGGATAATTTTTTTCAGATGGGACCAAATGTCTACTGGTGAACGCCACAGGGTGTAATGTAATCCTTCCTCACAGGTATGCTATGGCTGTCACCATTTGCCAGCTATCACCTGCTTATTGCTTGCTAACAAACTGTGTGCTGTGTGCTGTACCTGCTTTTGCCACACATTTAATTGCTGAGTGTGTCCTGCATTAAATTAACTTGTGCCAGTGCTCCCCTTTGAGACTGTATCTGTAACTCAGTAACACCGGAGCCAGCCCGAGAGAGAGGAGGAGGAGACGGAGAAGATGTCATCAGAGGAGATGGGGCAGTATTAGATAAAAGACCAGCCTACGAGCCCCACTCAGCAACAAAACAAACAAAAGAATTGAAAGCACTTACAGTTTGGACTTTAATTTTGTTCAGGTAACAAATGCCATGGGATTCTTAATTTGAGAGAGCAGCTAGCAAATTTGTGTATTTACAATGAGGAGCTTGGCATCTTACATTTTGGACTTATTAGTATAGCAGTCAGAATGCTTTCCAGTTGATTTCACTGGCCGCTGTTTTACATCCTTGTCTCCCTTACTGTCAAATGTTTATTTTGGGACTGATATTTTGAGGTATTGCTGATTTTCAGCCTGAAATATAAATTTGGAGTGCCGTATTTGTTGAATTATAAATTGATATTGTTCATCTGCCTAAAGAAGCTGTCGCATATTCATTTTAATATATAGTCTTGGCTTTTTGCTGCTAATTAGGTCATTATTTGCAGTTAAGTAGTTTAAAATACAGGCTTTAAGGAATTTTAAGTTTCAAGTCTCTTAGGAGTTATAATTTTATAAAATGTCAGTGTTTTGGTGAGGAATTTTATAGTGGGGTGTCACTTTTATTAAATCCAGGATATCCTTGTTAGTTTTTATCACATCCAGGATATCCTCATGAGGAGAAAAATGATGTAAAGTTTCATACTGTAATAGAATTCAAGGGAAGCATGTTAGGAAGATAGACATATTGGGTGGATGGTATGGTATAATACAGGCTAATTTATTAGATAAGGACACTGAAACCACTCCGATAAAATGGGTATGTATCACCAGCAATGCTGAGTGGTTAGTGGTAGAACGTGTTACTGGAAGGTATTGGTGTAAAAACAAATTAGGAGAGGAAGACAAATAAACCCTAAAATGTGTAGACTGAGTAAATTGATAGTAATTTTAGGATTGTTGATGAATGGAGACGTCCACTTAAACCCATGACCCTTATCTAATATAAAAATTATTGTACTGCAGAAATGTTAAAGGAAAAGGGACAGAGGAGTGCATATTAACATATATAGCCTGTTTAAAATAACTGAATATTTGAGAGTGGGTAATACAATATAAACCCGATATTATAATAATAATAACTGAGTCATGGTTGCATACAAAGATTCAAGATAATGATATAGCACTAGAAAATTTTAATATGTGGAAAAAGATAGATCTAAAAAGGGGTGGAGTAGTAATTTATGCTAGAAATTGGACTGACATAAAGGAAATGGACAGGTTAAATAAATGGACTGGAGCAGAAATTCTCCACTGGAAATCAAACTTCCTCATTCTAAACCTGTATTATTACTTGGCATATATCGTCCACCAAAAGTCATTTTGTAGTTTTGAAGACATGCAAGAGACCAAAGGACTATCCTGTATCACACTAATTAATGTTAATAGGAGATTTAAATGTTGAGTGGGGTACAATGAGAAGCTCATCATAGTTTAATTGATATGGCCACTACCCTGGGATTAACTCACTTTATAAATGAAGTAACCAGATTGAATGTAAAAATCTTAGAAGCTCAGCTACACTGGATCTCATCTTTACCACAAATCCTGATAAGTATGTGAAAAGCGGGGTTCTGCCTGACACAATGTCTGATCATCAGATGATTTTTTGTATAAGAAATCAAAAGACAAGAAGAATCTAAGAATATTATACATATTAGGGCATACAAACATTTTGATTACATTACAGTTATGCAGGATTTAGAAGGGTATAATTGGGAAAGGTTGGAACTGGTCCCAAATGTAGGAGACATGATGGATATGTTTCAAAAGATTTTATACATATTTGTAATAAACATGCTCTATGCAAATTAGACAGGTTATATCAAATAATGCACCATGGTATGGTCCTGGATTATTTACAATTAAAAGAACTAGGGACAAGGCATAGAAAAAGCCAAATTAACTAATGGAAACCAGGAATGAATTAAATATAAACAGTTACGAATTTATATACTAAAAAAGTAAGGAAAGCTAGACAATTCTTTTGTAATGAAAATTATCTAAAAAGTGATAGAGAATCCAAGGGCATTCTGAGTACAATAAATAAGCTACATAAGGGCCAGAAATGGGCTGTCCTAACCAATTTATGATTAATGGAAATAAAATGAAAATAGGAAGTAGTGTGGTAAATGAATTTAACAACTTTTTCATTAACATGGGTACAGATGCATTAAAATTGGGTTGAACAACATGAAATATGTATCTCAAACAAAAACTAAGGGATCATACTCAACAGAAGAACAGATGAAATTTAATTTGACCCAATAACAAGTAAAGAAGTTAGAGAATTATTTAAAATTAACACAAATAAAGCTGAAGGTATGGATGGAATATCAAATATCTTATTAAAATTAGCAGCTCAATTATAGATCAGCCTATGGCTAGTCTATTTAATATGTCCCTTACTGTACATACACGGAAATACCCTCAATATGGAAAACAGCAAGAGTAGTACCAGTTTACAAATCAGGATCCAGAATTCTCATAGAAAATTATAGGCCGATTTCTTTATTATCAACAATGTCAAAATTTGTAAAAATTGTGGCAAAAAATGCAGGCTTTTCTTAAAAGATGCAGTGTCCTTAATAAGTATCAATCGAGTTTTAGACCAGAGCACGGGACCACTAGCCCCATTGAAGGTCACAGGAGACATTGTGGAAGATATGGACAGAGGGATGCCAATGGGAACCATATTTGCTGATCTTTCAAAAGCATTCAACACCCTAGACCATGGCATTCTCCTGTCCAGACTGAGAACCTGTGGTACTGTATATCTGAGATGGTGGTTAATTGGTTCAGGAACTATTTGGAATCTAGACAACAACAGGTAACCATTAAGGAATGGTCTTCTGTCTTGAGGGAGACCATCTGGTGTACCACAGGATCTACACTTTGACCCATTTTGTATAATTTGTATATGGATGAATTAAAATTCTAACAGAATGGGGTGCAATATCACCTCTATGCTGATGCTCAGTTATTTATGTAGCTGGGTCATCAATAGTATCCATTCAGTTAATATTACAACAAGCTTTTGATTACCTGCAAGATTTCTTGATAGGTTCTAAATTAGTTTTAAATGAAAAAAAAAGCGTAGGTTATGGTTTTCAGAAGGGCAATGAGGTTAAAATCGAACATAATAGACTACAAATTGTGACTTTTACAGGGGCCATATTGGAGCAAGTAGATAATTATAGATATCTGGGGGTTTATCTAGACAAATAACTTAAATGGGACATTCATATTGAGAATATCTTAAAAAGTAGGGAAATGTCTAGGATCTTGTGTAGAATCAGAAATAATATGTCTGTAGAGGTTAGATAACTTTTATTTATTTATTCATTTCATAAATCGGATTTACAACCTTTGAGTCAGAGATTCATTTACAAAGGCACCTCATTGCAGGGAGGGTAGACAACAATTGACGGTGAGATACAACAATGGAGGATGAGACAGGTGAGTACAACAAAGAGAAGATGCAAAGCAGTTCCAATAATACAAGAAAACAGAGGCTTGCAATTAATTACTGATGCGACCAACACTCATATAAAAATAATAAGGCACACTCTAGTGGGTCTGTGGAGAAGGTACCTGGGGAGAGTGAGGGACCATGGTCTCCTGGTGGGGGACGAAGGGAGGCAGTCCGAGAAGACACTGTCTGATACTGAGGCCAGATGTGTACAGGCTCTGGGGGCAGTCAGGGTCGCTACAGTTCTGAATGTCCATGAGGTGGTTATGGAGGCGATTTTAAAGGGGCCAATTTTGGGGATGCTAGTGATATGAAGGGGAGGAAGTTATACCAGGAGGGGCTCTGTAGTAGAAGGACCTTGGGCCAGTGAGGTCCTGGTTCTTGGAATCTGGAAGGTGGCCTTGGCTGCGCTCGGGTGGCGACTGACTGGGAGGCTGGTTTTAGGGAAGTGGTAACCCCAGGAGGAGAGCCCAAGCAGTGATTTTTGGCCAGTATACAGGTGTGGTAGCGCAGGCACTCATCAAAGGTGAGGAGATTAGTGGAGGAGTAGAGCTGGCATGTGTGTGTGTTCTGCTAGGGGCACCTGTCAGGAGACTGCAGGCCTTGTTTATTAAGATCTGGACTTTGGTGAGGGTGGTGGAGTCGGCTGCAGCATGAGATAGGAAGCCCGTAGTCAACCAGAGACAAGACAGAAGAGGTGATAGCCAGAAGGAGGGCATTCTGAGAGAGGCAGTCTCTCTGGTGGTAGAGGAGTCAATCTGGGTGTTTACTGCAGTGGACAGGATTTTGAGGTGGGAGTGGAAAGTGAGTGCTGAATCAAAGGTGATGCCCAGGTATTTGTATGCTGTTATCTGTTCAATGGGGTGTGGGTGCTGGGGAGGATGAGGAGGGGGCATTACTGGCGTTGCTCTGATGATGGGCAAAGAGTATGTATTTTGTCTTTTGAGGTTCAAGACCAGACGGTTGTCAAGGAACCATTTTTCAGCTTGGCTGAAGACGAGCTGAAGGGAGTCCTGGAGGGTGGTGGGTCAGGGTGGGAGGTGACAGGGGCTGTGCCGTCGGTGTATTGGAGCAATCTGCCTGAGCAGGAGCTAGGAAGAGTGTTGAGAAAGAGACTGAACAGGGTAGGGCCCAGGATGGACCCCTAGGGGACACCAAAGAGGACAGGTAGAGCGGTTGATAGGGTACCATTTGTCTTGACCCATTGGGATCTGTCATGGAGATTACTAGAGAACCAGGCAGGGGCCAGATGAGAAACCCGGCTGGTGGAGTGAGTCGAGCAGGAGGGTGGCACACAGTGTCAAAGGCCTTCGACAGGTCAATGAACACTGCCCTGGTAATGTCGCCAGAGTCAAGTGCAGAGTGTATATGCTATGAGAACCCAGCAGGGCCGATGTAGTGCTGTGTCCAGGGCAGAAGCCATGCTGCTCTGTACACAGTATGTCGTGATTTGGTAAGATATTCCATGAGTTGGATGGAGACTAATTTTTCCAGTGCTTTAGCGAGTTGGGGAAGATGGAGATTGGCCTGTAGTTATTTGCTATTGTGCGATCTCCATTCTAATGAACTGGGGTGATTTCAGTGGATTTCCAGGTGCTCAGGAGCTGACCAAGACAGAGAGACTGGTTTAGCAGGTGAGTGAGAGGGATTAGCATGACATCTAGTGTTAGCCGGAGAATCCTGGAGTCGCTCGGTAGCACATGGGATTGTGGCTGGAGAGGCTTTTAGCAGGAGAGGTTTGGCTTCATGGGGTGATATGGGCAAAGGAGAAATGGGGGGTGATCCAGGGTGGGGGTTGAGGTAGTGACCGGGTCAAAGAAGTGGACAGGAAGGATTGAGCTGAGGTCAGAGAAGGCTGTGTTGAGGCATTCAGCAATATGTAGGGGATCAGTGGTGATAATGCCATTGATCGCTATCTGGGATGGGGAGCAGGTTTTCCATTGAGCTCCTTAATATTGTCCCAGAAAGCACGTGCAGAGCCCCAGGAGGAGGCCAGGGTGGTTTGATAGTGTTTGGCCTTTGCTTGCTGTATGGCCCAGATACATTGGTTACTAGCAGCATTATAGGCCTGTCTGTCCACCGCCTGCCTGACTCCACTGCGATATGCCAAGATTGTCTCTCTGTCTCAGTTGTTGAATAAGGGAGGGGAGATCCATGGGTCAGTTTGTCTTCTGGGGAGGGTGCTGGTAAAGGGGCAGAGAGGTCTCAGGCCTTGCAGAAAGCACTGGTGAGGTAGGCTAGTGCGGTGTCTGTATCGGTCGTGAGTGAGATGGGGTCCAGTCAATTTGGGATAGGTGCTGCCTTAGTTAATTAAGGCCCCTGTGCTAAAACTGCAGTGGGAGGTGACTTGGGGCATGGGCTTTGTGTGGGTGAGGACCAGTGACAGAGGACAGGGAGTGGTTGCTGAGTGAGTTAGCTAAGATATTAACATCCTTGATTTTGTGGGGGGTTGGAGAGAATTACGCAAGGTGGGAGCTGGTGCCACTTGACTGATTAAATCGGTAGGAAGTGTGACTAATTGAGACAAATCACGGTAGTAGTTGTAGTAACTGTTATGGCATTACCCATGTTGGAATATGGAAATTTACTGTAATTCATATTGGCACAACAAAGGGCAGTTGTATAAACTGGATGTCATGTACAATAAATTGACAAGATGTATATTGGGTGCACCAAATATGACACATAGATCAGAGATGTACTGTATAGGGAATTGGATTGGCTTTCTCTGTCCCAAAGGAGGGTCCTAGGTGTAACTATATTCATGACAAAATGTATTTCGGGAAAGTCCCGGAGTATATTGTTGAGAGTATTTGTTTTAAAACTCCCATAAGAGGACTGCATTCTGTGAATAGTCTGAAATGTGTGGTTCCAAATGAAAACGGTACTGGGTAAAAATAATTTTACATGTATTGGGCCTGTATTGTGGAATAAATTACCTGGGAACCTAAGACCTTGAACAGAGAAATCCAGGTAAATGCAGTAAAAGAATGGTACTCTAAACATATACATTTTGAAGGAGAATTAGTGTAGTTGATAAGTAAAATGGTATCAACTATTTAGAGAAGGAATTTGTCTTATAATGAGATATATATAACATCTATAATTCTGCACTTTATTAGTTTCATGTAAGTGTTTATATTAATTGTTACACTTGTATGAGGATACCCTGGAAATGTAAATGTCATTTATTTTATTAGTTTTTATTATGATGTACTGTGTTTAATGTATTTTGTATGATTAATGTAAGAGTAACTGAACTGGCCTTTTGGACCGCACTGTAAATGAACTCGCTCAGTGGAGTTATCCATATTCATTTTTGAATAAAAGTTTTACATACCTACCTCATACTCTTGATAAAGCATGGCTCCAAGTCCACTTAGACTGGCATCTGTATGTAGTACATACGGTTTAGTTTGATATCGTGGCACTACGGTGCATATGTAAGCTGATGAATGATGCTGTAGAATGCTGTGTCGCAATCTGGGGTCCACCTGGCTCCAATGGTTCATTAGACTTGAAGTAGACTTTATCACCTTCTTTTACAGTACTCATTCTGTACTTCTGATTGATAGTTGGATATCCTGGGTCAGGTTTAGCAGTGGCCAAATTACCTTAGTATAATCTTTAACAAAGTGCCAATAATACCTGCAGAAACCTAGGAATCTTTGGAGTTGTTTAAGATTATTAGGCCTTGGCCATGTAGTTAAGGCTTCTACTTTGCTCAGATCTGTTTGGACAACTTCAGAAGATACAGTGTGGCCACATACTATTCACTTCAATTCAATTCACTTTATTTGTAAGGCAGGCGTTATTCCAAAAGATCTTAGTGCCTGTACAATTTAAAACACTAAAACAATAAAAAGCAATCCCATCCAAATAGCATTACTAAACAAAATCATCAAAAGCAGGTTCAAATAAGTATGTCTTCAGAGCTGCTTTAAAGTTCTCCACAGTCAGGCACTCTTGTATCTGATGAAATAAAGAGTTCCACAGGGTAGGGGGCCATGAACATGAAAGCTCGGGACCCAGATGTCTTTAACCGAACTCTGGGAACCTCTAGCAATCCTTTGTTGGCAGGCCGGAGTGGTCGGGAGGGGCAGTAAGGAGACAGAAGCTCTTGCAGGTAGCCGGTCCCTGTCCATGTAGGGCCTTATAGGTCAGCAAACCGACCTTGAAGGCGATCCGCCACTGAACTGGCAGCCAGTGCAGTTCACGAGCACAGGAGTGATATGACTGACTTAAGATGACCCAGTCATCAACCTGGCCACAGCATTCTGTATCAGTTGCAGGTGGCGGATATCAACCCATGGAAGCCTTAGGTAAAGGAGTTACAGCAGTCAAGGCGGAGGTCACAAAGGCATGGATCAGTGTTGGAAGGTCATCGGTGGAACAAGGCACTTAATCCGGCAATATTCCTCAGATGGTTAGAAAGAGGATTTGACAACAGCCGACACCCGTGAATGAAGCGTCAGCTCATTGTCAAATATTACACCCAGATTTCGTGCCTGTTCGAGGTCAGCAGCTGGCTACCCCTAAGCCAAAGCCCGGAGGCAATGCCAGCTGCCAATCCCCAGTCCAATGACCTGGATCTGCTACCAACTCCTCAGTCTTGTCAGGATTCAGCTTCATCCAGCTGTCATTCATCTAGTCATGAGTCTCAGTGAGGCAGTTGTTAAACACCGAGGCTGCACTATCCTGCTCGAATGAAGGACAGGTACAGTTGGGTATCATCTGCATAACACTGAAAACCCAGCCCGCACTCTCTTACAACGCCTTCCAATGGCAGCATGTACACTGCAAACAGGGGACAGCACAGAGCCCTGTGGAACCCCACATAGCAGCGAGAATGAATCAGAAGAAAAATCCCTGACACCACTCTCTGAGATCTGCCAGAGAGAAAAGATTGAAACCATCTGAGGACCGTCCCCTGACAGGCCACAGATGAACTGCAGGTGCTCCAGCAGCACTCCATGATCCACGGTATTAAATGCTGTAGAGAGATCAAGAAGGACCAAGATGGAACCGCTCTTCTGATCTCTCGCTATTCGGAGATCATTGAGAACCTGAACAAGGCAGTCTCGGTGCTATGCCTCTTCCGAAATCCAGACTGGAAAGGATCGAGATTTCATGGATGGTAAGATGATTCTCCAGTTGCAGTGTGACCATCTTCTCAATAACCTTCCCCACAAAGGGAGGTTAGAGACTGGTCTGTAGTTAGCAGGACAGTCTGGACTTTACAGATTGTTGAAAAACTGACACTTATCAATGGACAATTTTAATCTGAATTCTTCTAACCGGTCTAGGACCTTAAACAGACAAGCCCCAAATTGGTGGGGAGCTACATGTAGTAACCATAGTCCCTGTCAGTTCAAGTTCTCACCGTCATCACTGGACTGGTTACGTGAGCCAAAGTCTTGCTTAATTTTCCGTACTTAGTGCTTGCTGCTGCATCCTTCAGGTCACTGAACAAGTATTGTTTCCAGCATACACAACTTCAATTTTGCTGGGTATTGCAAATTATGGGTAACACCGAAGGAGTGTAGTAAACCCTGATGGCATCAAAAGCTTCTGCCTCTCCCTTGTGGTGATGTTTAAATCTAGAAAAGGGAAATCCACCAGTTTGTAGGAGGATGTGGCTGGCATAGTGCACCACATTAAAGATCAGGTCCCTCTCATGCAGTCCCTGCAAAGTAATTAAAAAGGTTTTCAGCGAGGTATCATCTGGTCTCCGCTTGCATGGTGTAATTCTAAAAGCACTGCAGATGATTGGTGCCAGCACCTAATGCCAACATGTCCCCATCCACGATCCTGCAAACTCTGCCGGTCTTGCCTTCCATCACCTCTGGCAACCCCAGGACACACAGATTTGTAGCTCTTGCCAGAGTTTCCATAGTCTGTATGCAATAACTGAGGGATTTATTCTCCTTTATCAGACCAGTGGCAGCAGTGGTGGCTTTCAAGGCAGATGCCACAGCATCGTTTGCCTCTGTCAATGCTGTAATGACCTCTGTTTAGCATATTAACAATTGGGCATTAAAATCTTCTACCTTTTGTCCAAGACCACTACATGGTTGTCTAAGGCTTGAATTGTCTGGAGTAGATCTTTATTAGAAGGTTCTTCAGATGTGTCCTCCACCTGCATTGACACCTTATTGCTGCGTTAGATTCACTATCTGGAGCTCACCTAGCTCCTCCTTTGGATCCCTTTTGGCTTTCCATCCATCATATGTGTCTAATTTTCCACAAAGTAGGTAGTGCAGATAGTACAGAATAGATATAATGTTCCAGCAAATAGTAGAAAGTTCAGTAGTATTAACAGTTTGCAATAGATACACAGTGAAGTGAGGGAACTCCACAAGAACATGTCCTCTCTATGGCTGCTGGTCACATTCTCAGCCCATGGTCTGAGGCGCCCACATGCCTGTTGAATTTGAGCTCAATTGGGGCTAAGCGACCTGCCTGGGTGAACCACATAATGCCTCCTTCAACTTCTGGAAAGCGATTCACAGACCTCAGTCCAAAGAACTATCTCTGTTAGTTTCTTTTTGTCAGGTCTATCAGGGAGTTGGCCACATCACTATAGTGAGGAGCAAGTATTCGGTGGTCCGAAATGCCCTTATCTGTCTCTTTTGGTAGGGGGCCAGGCCTGGATGGCCTACCCTTCATGGGCTCTGGACAGATGCATTCGCTGCCCACCCGGTGCCTGAGGACACGCCTACCATGCCTATCTGCCACTATTCTTTTATATATAGTTATTTGGTCCCTGTTGCCTCTCTCGTCAACTGGCAATGGGGACACACAGGTATTTTACAGGTTTTCTCCTTGTCCCCTCGAGGCCCAGGCACATGGCCATGCAAGCTTGTGGAGGCATGCACGCACCCCATGGTGCCAACTCAGCCTCTTCCACCTCCTGTAACTGTTTGCCACCCTCTCTCTGCCTTTACCCACTGGGCTTCCACCTGGTGGGAGCAGAACTATGGGGGGCACAACCCCTTACCACTCTCGGGAGAGGAGAGCTGCCCATTCACCTGCTTGATCCTGCTCTGCCCTCCTCCCCATGCCCCTCCCATGCCGCATCCTGATGACCCAAGGTCATTCCCAAACCTGGGTTAGCGTGAAGTAAGGTGTCCAGTGCCTCAAACCTCTGCACCACCAGATCGGCTGTCTGGCACTTTTCTGCCTTAACTGTCAGCCCTGCAGCTTTGGTTGGTGGAACACCTACTGCATGATTCTCCCATGTCTGGCTGTAAATATCATTCATGTATGCCAGTGCATATTCGCCTACCCTAGACAGAATGTGCTCTACACACTGCTGGATAGTTGTGGGCACATTCTTCATCCCAAATGGCATTACTTAGAATCCAAGTAAGCCAATGGGATGATAAAACAACTTTCCTGGCTGCAGGGGTTAGGAGTACCTGCCAGTATCACTTTGTCAGGTCTGTCTTGGGCAGGAATGGGCCCCCAGCCATACTGGGTCAATCTGCCGTATGTAATATGACACATGTCAAAACTACACAACACAGACAGCGCTGTTGAATAGTAACAGGTGCAAAACCACGAAATTGTCTATGCGCAGTTGTGCACCCTGTCACTGTTCCTTGGCAGAGGATAAGTCCTCTGCTGGGAGGAGGGTCCATCGAGCAGCTGCCATGGCTGCCAAGGTGAGCCAAAGGCAGCAATGGAAGCGCCATGCCTGCAGACGCGTATTGAATCCTGGTCCCAGATGCATTAAATTTTTTCTTTATTTTGCACTTTGTGCAATTTAATTTTACCCTCCCCGAGTTGATTATTTAAGTTGGGGGTGTGGGAGGGTACTGCCCCCATAATGGGAGTGTGGGGCAGAAGCCCCCTCAAAAACATGGAGAACTGGCACTGGACAATATACCCGTGCTGTATTGACAGCGGGTATATTCTTTTTTGGCATGTGGCATAATGACCCCGTGCCCCCACCCAGCCATTAAAGGTCTCATCTGTTCTGGGCATGGGGTAGGTGTCTGACTCCATGCAGCTGTTGAGCCTATGGTAAGCAGCCCAGAACCGTGTTGTACCATCCTTCTTGGGGATCAGGACAACAGGCGAAGCCTGGGGCTACTGGACTCCTGGATTATTCCAAAGTCAGCATCTCTCTGAGTTCCTCCTGCATGGTCTGCCTAACTCCCTGGGGTACCTGTAGGGGACTGCCTCAGCATCACCTGTGTCCCAGTGTCCACATGTATTAGCCATCATGGTGTACCCCAGTTTTCCCCATGATCATTTCCTCAAATGCTCTCATCTCCTCTGCCTAGGCTGGTGTCAGCTACTCTGAGAGAGTGAGGTTATCCACTGAAGATCCCTCCACACCTCTCTAAGGAGGTCCACTGGTGGATCAGCCTCATTTTCCTCTTCTGGTGCACTGCACACAGCGAGACCATTTCCTCCCTATCACAGTAGGGCTTCATCATGTTAAAATGATATACTCTCTGCCTGCATCTCCTGTCAGGCAGTCCCACTTATAATTGACTTCACCACCTTCCTAACTATGGAGAATGGGCCTTCCCAGGCTGCCTACATTTTATGCTGTCAGAATGGGATGAGTATCATCACTCGCTGCCCAACTTTGTACTCCTGTGCTCTGACCCCACAGTGTACCAGGCTTTCTGCTGTTGTGCAGTGACTTAAGTGCTTCTGGGCAAGCCCCACAAACCACTTATGCCAGACCCTGAAATTTAGGACATACTCCACAACAGATTCCTCATAGAGTCAAGGTCCCTTCCCATTCATACCTCACTAAATGTAGGGGCTCCCTTCACACTTTGACCAAACAGTGGGCTTTTGTGGACTTCCCTGTATGCAAACAGGAGGCTGGGCAAATATTTGCCCATTCCCTCTTGTGTTGGTCAGCAAATGTCCTGAGCATAGCTCTGGGGTCCTGTTGAACTGCTCAACCATGCAATTTGTCTCAGGTGATTGAGTGAGGCATGGAGCTGTTTCAGCCGCACTTCTCTCACAGACTAGTCATCAGTGACAAAATGAAATGTGTCCCCTGGTCTGACAAGATCTCCTGGGGAGTTCATGGAGGATATGCCCACCACCTCAGTGTACCTGGTTGTGTAGTCCATGACAGTCAGTGTGTACCTTTGCTCATATGACTCTGAGTGATCCGGGGCCCCACTATGTCAACGGCTATCCTCTCAAAGGGTTCTTCAATAATAGGCAGGTGCTAAAGCTGCCTTAGCTTTGTTCCCATATTTCCCACCCTCTGGCACTGTGGACAAGTCCAACAGTAATGTGCCATATCTGTGTACATACTCAGCCAAAATAAATTTTTGGTGAGCCACGTTTTGTGCGGCTAATACCCAGATGGCTTGAAAAGGGGATGTCATGGGCCATGGCCAAAAGCTGCTTAGCGGCAAGTCTGAGGGACTACCAGTCACATCTTCCTCTAAGCCCCTCTGTGATGTATACTCCTGTACAACAGCCTATTCACCCAGTAAACTAATTGTTTACTCCTGAGAGTCCTCTGCACTATTTGCTATCTCCCCAGTTTCTGTACTATGGGTTCAGCCAGCAGAGCTCTGCCCGGCTCCTCCAATCTGACCCTCCCCAACTCTCTTCAGAAGGAAATCTGCCCAGGGCTGATATTTCCTTTGTTTGCAGCTGGGGCTCAGGGTTGCTACTCCTTCTGTGCCCCTCATCCGACACTAGCTGCTTCCTCAGCTGTTGAGGGGGTTAACAAAGGCTGTGTTGCTCCCTCCTCACCCACAGAAGCCTGCCCTTTGCCTGACTGCAGGTAGCAACACACACTAGTTTTCCTGTGGTCAAAATTGTTCCTCATGATCAGATCCACAGGAGATCCAGGTACGACTCCCACCTCCTGTACCCCATGGCTGCTTTCTCAGCTCAGGAAGACCTGAGCCATTGTTATCTGGAGCACTGGACCCATGACTCTCGAATCTGGAAAATTGCCCGGCAGAATCTGCTCCACCTGGATCAGATCCTGCCTCACCATGGAGATGAAGTACCAGTGTCCCTCAGTCCCTGTGTTGCTGTCCCATTAACTGGGATAAGGTACATATGCCTGGAGGTGTTCGGTGGCACTACAGTCTGTTTACAGGCTGCTGTCTTCTGGGCACTGTCTTGGTTACCCCTCCCAGGCTTTTGACCTTTCTTCATGTTTTCAGGGCATTCATAGGACAGATGCCCCACTTTCTGTCAAATGAAGCACGACTTTGCCCTCAACTCCTTGTTCCCCTTAGGATCAATGGGTTGTGTTTTGGGCTCAGGTGCAGGCTGGTTTACTTTAGGCTGCCCTTCCTGGGTCCCCTTGAAACAATGTGCTGCACCCCCCATTTTTCCTTCACTATGTGTATGGTCTACTGCCACATACAGATCAGCACTTTCTGCTGCCTCTACGGAGCTGCATGCCCAGTTCAGTAGCCATACACGCAGGTCCTTAAGTACAATTTAAGAAACTGTTCCTTACAAGCAAATCTTTATTTGTGCCACAGTTCTAGCTTTGGTCCCATCCACCCAGCAGTCTAGAGAGGTACACATTTGAACATGCAATTCTACATAGCTGTCTCCTGTGCCCTTTCTTAGTTTCCTGAATTTTCTCCGTAAGCCTCAGGAGTTAGCTCAAAATGTTTCAGTAACTCTCTTAACTTATCACAGTCCATACAGTTGTGATCATCCATTCTAGTGTACCCCCTGCAAATGGGGTTCCCAAAAAGTTTCCCAGGAGCCTGCTGCTGGCAAATCAGAACTTGACTCTCATTGTGGAGCCAGCCACTTATGTACTGTATGGCCAGTGACTCTGGGAAATGTAGTTTTGACCTTGGCACCTTTTTTTCCACCAACAGGGGAGTTTATTGTGAGTGACAGCCAGACCAGCCAACAGAATAGTGTGGAGCTAAAGGAAATGCACTGCTCTGGGATTGAGAGATTAGATCAGTCTGGGCAATGAAGAGACAAGGAGCTCTGTGCTTCTGCGGTGTATAGTTTAGCTGGAAGCACGTGTGAGGCCCGGAGTTTTGGTCTGCAGCCTGTGTAAGCACCCGCTCGACTGAATCCCACCCAGTGAGGAGAATCAAGGAGATCTGAAGAGCAGAAACCAGGCTCACCCTGTGAAGACGGGAGAAATTGCTGATTTGCCGGTCTGTCAGGAACTGAAGCTGCTACGTGTTCTCCCGGGTATTGTGCAGTAATTGCTGTTGGGATCGAGAAGCAGCCTGACGGTATAGTACTTTCCTTTTACATATAAATGTGTGTAGTGCTTGTGGGGCATCGCGTTTCAAATCCCCTGTACAATGAATTGAGTGCATGAAGCTGGAAGTAAGACCAGCTTAATCTGGACTATATTCCATTTGCTATAAACTGCAGTGGGGTCCAGTCACAAGGGCCTTATCCTCATGTTCTGCTCCTCCTGGCAATCCAGGACAATCTGCCTTCCATCTAGTTCTCAGCATTGAGTTTGTGAGTACAAGCAGAGTAGCTCTCTGCCATCTGTTTATCAAATTGCAAGTGTGTCAGCCACAAGTGTGTATTTTCTATGTGTCATCTAATTGTTGCTGTCTTATTTCTTCACAAACTAAGTCCGTCCGGATTACAATTGGGTATTGTGCAAGTGTTTTTCCATCACAGGGCCCCAACCAGCTGCACCAATCCTGGCTAGCCCTCCCCCATTCTGGGTACCCAGTGAATGTGACAATTTGGGGCTCTGAATATGTGCACAGTACTGTGATTATTAATGTGCTTAACCTAATTAAGCTGATTTCCCTTCCTTGTTACAGCTCCTTAAATAAATCAGATCTGTTTGTTTCAGCAAAGTTACACTGACTGAGGTATTCATTTTTGTTAAAGTATTGTACTGTGGCTTTTGCACTGTGTCATCTTGTTTTACAGGGGGTCCCCAGAGTCCAGTTGACAGAGCCAGTCCTGGGGTAAGTGTACATTGTGAAGATATTCCTGATGCATTGTGGGGCCACTAGTGGGAAGAAGGGTTACAGTGTCCCAGAGGGCTGTGACCAAGTTAGTTTAACTGCAAACCCTGACCTCTGGGTGGAGGCACCCACCATTGGACCCAGGCCCCTCAACCTGTTAGTAGTTCAGCAGGCAGGGGTAGTAGCCCTTGGGCTAGTGCCACCTAGGGGTTACACTAGCAAATTGTGCAAAGCATGGTCAGTATGCAATGGTGTAAGGTGTGTCATCCACGTAGCCCTGTCCGATTTAAACTGCTCACACCTCTCAAATAATTTTAAAACAAATCAAGACCACCCTCTCCTGATATTGAGGACACATTTTAGAATTAATTGTGGCTTCATGGGTTTGATCCCTACATTATTACAGTACTTACAGTTTGCTGCAGTGCTTACTGGCACAACCATCATCTCTTTCTTGTGCTGTATTTTCTCTTTTTCCCCAGCGTTCCTTCTCTCTTTCCTGTCATTGCTGCTGGCATTCCTCTCTCTGCTTCTTGCATGCAAATCTTATGTTGACGTTGCTGCCTCTCTCCTGCTGCATCAAGATTTTGTGCTGGCATGCCTTCTCTTTCCTCAGCCTCCAGCCTTACTCTCCTTCTCGGCTGCAAGTCTTGTCCTCTGCAGTTCTGTATCTCTCAGCACAAGCTATGTTTTCATGAGCTTGAGTGGATTTTGAGACTCTGCTGCTCTGGTTCTTGTCTTAGGCTTGGGCTGCACTGTTTCACCAGCTGGTGGCACGAGGTCCCTCTCTGGCTCAACCTCTGCCCTCAGTCTCACTACTTTGGTCGCTTTCCAGAATGACCACCTGCTCCACAGGCATTTGGTCATATGCACCAGGGACCACCTGCCACCCTTGCACTTGGTCCTGCTTTGCCAGAGATTCTATTAGTCCATTTTGTCAGGCCCTCATAGACAATACCGTTCTCTGCAGAGCTCACAGAGCTGATGAACATTAAATTTGCTCCACATTGAAGACATACTCACTAACTACACTGCACTAAGCTGCGTTTCTTGAAATAAAAGAGCAGTAGTAAACAATGTAATCTTTTTATATCCTGTTTTGACTGATATGGTAACTTTCTACTAGGCAGCCCAGTGGCACTGAGGGTTGAGGTGCTGGATGCCACACCTCATTCCACACCGGCGACCTGGGTTCAGGAATGGACTCGGGTCTTTGGGGGTCGGCAGGGAGGGAAGGATTGAGCATCCGGAGGACTGCTTTTCTCTCCTGGGGAGGGTTGGGATATGCCCACTACACTAGCAACCCCAGTGGAGAATGGGGAGCAGTGTTCAGAGGGCACCTCGAACGGGTTTGGGTGGTGGCGGACATCCTGTGGGTGAGCATGGAGCATGCTCATCACATGCTGGACATCATTGCACGTCCGCGCCCAGGGACCCAGTAAGAAAAACCTCTTGACATGCAGCATGGCGCGCCCGACAGATGACCATCTTCAAAAGGCCAAACAAAGCCCAGTGTATGTTGGGGTGTGGGCTCAAGGGTGATGCAGTCTCCCCACCGGTTTTGTCTCCTGCCTCTGTAAGGCACAGTCCTACCTGTTCTGCAGCCACGGCAGAGGCTGGCTGAGGAGAGTGTCGAGCATCCGCGTAACTGGCCAATGAGGTAAGTATGCCCCAGGCTGTCCATAGAGCAAAATAGAATTTACAAAAAAAAAAAAAAAGGGTAACTTTCCACTGGCACACCTTTGCACAAATTCTAGCTTAAATTTGTGCACAGATCTGCACTGCTGCAATCAGTTTGTGACAAACTGCCCTATGGGCCATCCCAGCTTGTAGGGCAGTTTTTGGGGTCATCTGGTTCCTTAGCTATTACCACCTGATTAGATCAGGAATCCCCCATCCTGCTCAGGGCTAGGAAGAGCAACACAATAATATTTAGTAGCATGCACTTTGGACAGCGGACTATAAACAGAAAATTCTTTGTTGCCAGCAGAAATATTAAAATTACCTTTTCAATAATGAGTACAGTCACTGTTCTATAAAAATGGATTTTTACTACTAGATACTGCAGGTATTAAATAAACATGATACATACAGTGCTGTGCACCCCAACATCCTGTTTGCCCTCGCCACTGCCTTCTTGCACTGCATAGAATTCTGCAGGTCACTAGTTATTATCACTCCCAGATCCTTCTCCTCATCTACGGAAGATACCTGAATCCCACTCAGGTAGTACTCTGTCCTGGTGTTTTGGTTCCAATGTGCAAAACCTTGCACTTCTTGGCACTGAATCTCAGTTACCAGATCCTGGACCACTTTTCAAGTTTTCTTAGGTCCTCCATAGGTCCTGTATCCCTCGGCTGAGTCCACCCTCCTGGAGAACTTGGTGTTGTCCGTGAACAGACACATTTTGCCCTTGATACCATCCTCAATATCATTAATGAAAACATTGAATAGTATTGGTCCTATCACTAAGCCCTGTGGGAAGCCACTTGTTGCCACCTTGGTGCTAGACAACTCTTCCCCTACCATCACCTTTTGGGTCCTGTTCCCCAGCCAGTTTTTCACCCATCTAACCATCTTCTCTCTGACTATGAAGTCTTCCAGCTTTCTGATCAGCCTCCTGTGAGGTACAGAGTCAAATGCTTTGCTGAAATCCAGGTACAAGATGTCCACTGCTTGGCCTCTGTCCACTGTTTTGGTTACCCAGTGGAAGAAGTCGATCAGATTCATTTGACAAGACCTCCCTCCCATAAATCCATGCTGCCTTGCATCCTGGAGAACATGTTCCTCTAGATGTTGTATCAATCGTTCCTTCAGTATGGTCTCCATAAGTCTGCACACTATTGAAGTGAGACTGACTGGCCTGTAGTTCCTGGGGTCGCCCTGGGACCACTCTTGTGGAGGGGCACCACATGTGCCTTTCTCCCATTCTCCAGTCCTGCAGTTTCATGCAGTGAACAACTGAACAGGTCTGTCAGTGGCTCCACAAGCTCCCCTGCCAGTTCCTTCCAGTACCCTAAGGTGCACTCCATCCGGGCCTGGTGATTTATCTGTCCTCAATACTGAAACCCTTTCTTCACTTTCCTTTTCTATTGCCCCATCTATCCTCCTCTTCCCTTGGGATCCCCTTTTCCTCCTTTCAGTACTGGTCCGTCTTTCTCCTTTGTGAAAACAGAGCAGAAGTATTAATTCATTAGCGCTGCCTTCTCCCTATTTTCCTCCACCCACCCACCCATCTCCTTGTCTTAGTCTAGCTAGCCCATATTTCTTGTCTCTTTTCTCACTTATGTAGTGGAAGAATACCTTCTCCCCTTCTTAATCCCTCTGCTACAGTAGTTGCAGTTCCTTGCGCCTTGGCTCTTCGGACCACCCTTCCTGCCTCCCTTGCTAGCCCTAGGTATTTTTACCTGTCCTCCTCTCTCTTGGTCTTAATGTATTTCCTATAGGCCAGCCTCTTATTCCTCAAGGCCTGGTACCCAAGAGCTGTACTTAGCTGTGTATTTTGACCTTTGAGTTCTTCCTCTTGTATCTAGCACACCTCGGTTGCAGCCCTTAAGCCTCCCATAATAAGAGCCCAGGTCCACCTCCATAGTCACTGTAATTTTCCCCAGGCACCCTTTTAGTACTTTTCCCATTCTTCTAAAGTCTGCCCTCCCAAAGTCCAGGATTTAATCCTAGTGGGGACACTTCTCCTGCCTATGTCCAGCCTGAACCACACTGAGCGATGATCACTTCCACCCAGCTGCTCCCTAACTGTTGTTTCCTGTACGTACTCTCTGTTTGTGAGCACCAGGTCAATGATTGCCTCTTCCTGGGTGGGTTCAGTGACATCTTGAGTCAGGAACCCATTCTGAATTGCTTCCTGATTTTCTGACTCTGGCACATGTCATGGCTGGTACACTCCAGTTCAACATGGGTAGGTTGAAGTCCCACTATTACCGCTTCACCCTTCTCTGTGGCCTTCAGAATTCATGAAGTCAGGTCCTTGTCCAGTTCTTCATCATGACTGGGTGGTCTGAACGCCAGCCCCAACCTCACCTTCCTCACTGTACTGGTCTGTAGGAATTGTTCCACTGAAATGACAGGTGATGCAAATTAAGTATTTAGGAATTTATGAATCTACATTACAAAAAAACTCTCAGATTATTCGATGATAATTTTGTCCACTCACAAGAAATGTTCAGGAGGACTTGAATAAGTGGTCCCTGATCAACTTCCGCTGTTCTTCAGAATAAGCTCCTTAACAATGAATATTTTACCACATTACCTATACCTTTTCAAAGTACACCCATTTTCATTAAAAAAAAATTCAACAGTGGCAAACATCCTTTTCTAAATATTGTGGCTAGGTAGATGACCCTGGATAAAATATAGGCTGTTACTGTTGGTAAGGAATCAGGGGAAGGCTGTCCAAGACTTAGAAAATTACTACCTAGCAGTGCACATGTGATCCTTGCTCTCGTGGATAGTTCCAACATATGTGGCCACATAGAAACAGATAGAATAGAGGGAAGAGGGGGCTGCCTTTGGGAGCCAGGGCAATGGGCATTAGTTTTAAAAGGGCATATTTGGACTTTACTCTCCTAGCAGTCTGCTCTACACTAGCAGTGGGTTACAGGACATGGCTTATTATCTCCAAGTCCAAGCACACATACAAGCTCAGAATAGTGCTGTATTAGACACACCCTAACTTAAACTGTTCTGGGCCATCTTGCAGGCCATACTGGGGAAAATACTACTGAACAAGAGTCTGCCCTTTATGAAGGCTTACACATAGACTATGCAGCCAGTATCAAGCACATGGGATGGGGAGAATAGCATTGCATTCACAGGTAAAGGTTGGGCCATATCCTTCCAGACTTTTTTTTTTTTTTTTACCTTCTGTGTATCCTGGCATCCGTGTCTGCTCCATGTCTGGCATCCCTTGGGACTCTGGCCACTCTCCATCTGTACCTTGTTCTCATAGGGTCTCGCCTTCTCTCCCATGCAGCTTACCCCGCGCAGGTGGTGGGGAGCCCCAACTCACCCACCTTGTCTGAATCCAGTTTCAGGTGACACTCCCAGAGCCGGTATTTCTGTCGGATCGCCATCAAGTCGCATGCACCAGGATGCCTCATTTTCCACTTTTCTCCCTCCTTGGCAGTAGAACATGCAATGCCATCTGGAGGAAGCACTATGTGCTCATCCACCTGCAGCATGTCCGCTGCTCCTCTGCCCCCCTGTAGGCACAGCATCAGTGTGCCAGCCCCCAGCCGCCGCTAGGGACCAGGCAAGCACTGACTGCAAGGAGACCCCCTACCCCAGAGAAAGAGGCTGTTCAAGGATGCTCCATCCTTCTCCACCTCTCTGCTGACCCACGGCAACCCGTGCTGGCTCCCAAACATGGGTCGTCAGGATGCTGGGTGGGCGCCCAGCACCCTCAACCCCCAGTGCCACCTAGCTGGCCCCTTCTAGACTGTGTTGAAAACAACCATTTCCCTTCTCTGGGAGGAGTTTGCCTGTAAGATGAGG
The DNA here is from genome assembly GCA_016271365.2 of Neoceratodus forsteri. Lineage (NCBI taxonomy): Eukaryota > Metazoa > Chordata > Ceratodontiformes > Ceratodontidae > Neoceratodus > Neoceratodus forsteri. The sequence goes on along the minus strand of CM028135.1, from coordinate 924,083,153 downwards.
ACCCAGTCCTTCTACATATCTATAATACAGGAAAATTGGTACAGAATGCGCCTCAGACCTGCTGGAGATTGTGCGCCAAACCAGAGTGCACCACACACACATTTTCTAGTTATGACCAAAACTAACACACTAGTGAGATCAGACCATGGAAATTCTTACAGAGATGTTCGTGCTGGACTTAACATCCAGCAAGCCATTCTGGGTCTCTCCCTGGATGGGGTGAGAGGCAAGGATATTCTCTGCTTATGGCATGTTCTTCTGGTGGCTGCACATAAAGCAATAATTTGACACTGGCATCAACTACAGCCTCCCACAAATATGTATTGGATAGATGTAATTGGAGAGATATATGGCATAGGGGAGCTAACCTATCCGGTAAACCACTGTGAGCATGCTTGACATGTAAATGACTGAGGTGGATGATGTATCTTGAGGGAAGGAACATGAACACCTTCCATATAAGCTCATATCATTAGATACGGAGATCCTCTTCTGTTCTGTCAGGGGTCACACACACAACCCTCACTTGGACAGGGATTACCCTCCTCCTGCCTATAAAGCTCAGACTCTAACTTTAAAAATCCTGCTAGCAATTGCTCACCTTTGGTAATAATGTGGTATCAGGTGCTGTATGGTTGTGACTAATCTAAAACAAGCTATGAGTCACTGCCTGTATTTTCTATGTGGCACTATGATGCGCTCTTTATTTATTTTATTTATTTCAGATTGGGATTAATACCTTTGAGTCAGAGACTCGTTTACAAAGGTTCCAGGTCATACAGATACATAAGACAAACAAACAACACATAGGTTACATAAGGTTACACAGATTCCAGTAAGTTTACATTGCAGGTTACAAAGGGTACACATGATATCTTGGTTGCAAGGAAATTAGTGATCCTGGTAGCCCAGGACACAACATAACTAGATTAGAATTCAGTGTGAGATAGAGAAAACTGTTTCTGTACAAATACAGAATGTAATGAGAGGCTATACCAGAGTAAGTGCAGAGTACAGCAAGAGGACTAAGGATCCATATCATTGCTCGGTAGCGAGCAGCCAAAGAAGGCTTTGCCAGCGTATGGCATAGGAAAAGGAAAGTGGCGAGGAGGAGAAACAAGGTCGGGTGGGCAGTGGAAGGGAGTAGGAGGATGAGGAGGAGGGGGAATTGTCTGGGGGTGGGCTGGGGAGCAGGCAGGAAGAAGAAGGAGGGGTGGAGTGGGGAAGGTCGGGGAAAGTGGAGAGATGTGAGGTAGGGACAGTGGAGGGGCAATGGTGGGAGGGTGAGCATAGTGACTATTTACACTAGTGTCCAAAGGAGTGGTATGAAAGGAGCAGGGATCACTGCATAGGCATTGGCTAGATAATGTTAGGGTTTGTGGAAACATTTGCAGACAATCTTGGGCTACTTGGGCTTGGAGGCCCGATTTGAATTGACTAATCTTACTACACTCGATCAAGTCCTTCAGGAGTTCATTAAGCCACTTGGGTCCACGGAAGGAGAGGGATCTCTGGGCTTCTGTTGTTCGCTTAAACGCACTACCAACCCCCTTTAACTGCATTACAGGTCCTCATAGTAGGTTGAGTGGTTTTGAATAGGCAGGAGGTTGAACAAGGGTAAATCCTAACAAGGACTTCTTAGCAAGTAGGCACGTTTGGTATTTAACCCTGTGGTGAAGAGGGAGCCATCCAGTCTCTTGATAGAGGGCACAAGAATGTGTCCATTGATCAACCCCCAGAACCAGGTGGCAGGCTTTAAGTAGGGTTTTTACCCTTTGAGGGCAGTATTGGTGCTGGCACCATACAGAGCAAGGTCAGAGTCTATGGTGAATAAGACCGAGCAGCTTGTGACCAGCTTCAGGGCTTCCTGGTCATAGAATGCTGGTGTCGGTAGAGGACACCCAGCTTAGTATTAGCAGTCATAACAACATGTTTGACATGAGTTCCAAATGATAGAGTGTCATCTTGTACCCATAATGTTCAATAAGCTTTAAAAAATCACATAGTAGGTGTGTAATTGTGACAGAAATGGGAAGGAAAGAGTTAATGGTTTGATTCTGTAGATGCCTTATTTTTTAGCAGTGTGGAAAAATACACTGAGGCTGAAATCCTCCAGCAGCAACCAGCTTGTGGAATTCCTAGCTGCTAGATAAGAGCTGGGTCATAAATCTCAATGGACATCTCCAGACACACACAGACCTTGCAGACACGGATACAGGGCAGTTTGAATGGATTGGATCATTCAAATATAACCTTAAGGTGAAAAGGGAATATAATTGGTCACCAATAGGTGTTCCTCTGATTGGGACAATTAAATACATACATGTTAGGTGGGTGGTGCATTTAAGGGGAGAATAGGAATGACCTAGTCTCCATAGACTATATAAGCTTCTGTAAGACAGAGAACTCTCTCTTGCCTTGGGAAGCTGTGAGGGGAAACATAAGCTTGGAGCCTACCTGGTATGTCCGTGGAGCTGGCAGTTAGAACAGGGTCCAGTGTCTCTTGTAAGGACAGGGAAGGGTAAGTTTAGTGATAGTATATTTCAGTAATAGCCTTCTTCTTTGCCATCTGTTGTTTAAAACATTTGTTTACTTTTCCTGTATGAGTGTTATTCTCTTGTGTTGTAAATACATTTCCTGTAAATGCTCATTGCACTTTCTGTTAAGTAAAAGCTATTTATTTGCTCAACAGTTGTGTCTCTGATGTCATTTTCTAAGGTAAGAGTTGGTTTTCCACTGGCTAAGGTAACTCTGTGTAGCATCCGCCACCTGAAAGAGACACACTACCAGACTTTAACTTGTGCAATTGTATCGTATGATTATTCAAGTTTGTACACTTGAAAGAGGTGCCGGAAGGAAAGTCCGCTGGTGGCAGCGAATACCTGAGGACACACACCTCTCTAAAAGCTGTTTCAGCCCAGAGGGAGAGGTGGGTTGTCACATATTGGTTGGCAGTGGTGGGGTGAGGATAGCGGATCATGAGCACACTGAGATACAGAGTTTGCCAGTGGAACAGTTACCTTAGCATTGCAAAACAGGATATACAAGAGGATACATTTGTACAACAGTTTTATTTGTTTCTAGATAGCACAGTAAAGTGTAGCAGTAGAGAATGAGCTCCACGGAGTATGACTCACTTACTGTAACACAGCTTTTGAAAGGTGCCAGAAGGGATTCAGCCTGAAAGTCTAAAGCAGAAGAAAAGGCAGACCTCATAGCTACTCTCTTGGCACATGATCTGAAGCAGACTGTCGCTGGGGTGAGTCAGGAACTGAGGCAGCAGACCCCCAAACCTGCTTGAGGCACTGCGACTGCAGCTATTGCTGCAAGACAAGGCATTGAGGCGAAAAGACTGGATGCTGAAGCAGAAGCAAGAAGGTTGGAAGCAGAAGCAAGAAGACAGGAAGCAGAGACAGAACTTGAAGAAAAGAGACTGGCAGACAGAGAGAAAGAACGCCAAGACAAAGAGAAGGAACGTAAGACAGAGAGAAAGAACGCCAGGAAAAGGAGAAAGAACGCCAAGAAAGAGAAAAGGAATGACAGCACGAGAAGGAGATGATGACCTGCAGTCAGCAAACCGTGAGTAATGGTGGAGTGAGTTTACCTCATGAAGCCAAAATGAATTCTAAATTGTTCCCTCAGTTTAAAGAGGGAGATGACCTTGATTTATTTTAAGGTCATTTGAGAGAGTATGTAATCAATTACAATTAAATAAGGCTTCCTGGTCAACTTATCTCACACCCTTGCTGACGGGAGAGCGCTGAATACATTTGCTAAAATGAGTAATGAAGACTATGCTGATTATGATAAAGTAAAACAGTGTTGTTGAAACGTTTTGAATTAACTACTGAGGCTTATAGAAGAAAATTTAGGAGTTAAAGAAAAGCCCAGAAGACAGTTATGCAGAACTGCAGGTTAAACTGTATACTTACCTTGATAGGTGGATGGAGGGGCTAAAGCAACTACTGTGGAACTGATTAAAGATGTATTGGTGAGAGAACAATTCCTAAAATTGTACTCTGAGGACATGCGTAGGCTCATAGACTAGGGCATGCCCTTCCACAGAGGTGGCAGGAAGCGCTGACGAGTATCTGTCTAGCCGCCACACACACAACGTAAGTCTTATGGGGCAGCACATGGGCATAAGGGATCCCATGGGGCAGCCCAAAGGAAACCAGCCTGCACCTGAGCCCAAAGTAGAGCCTCTGGTTCTAAGGGGACTCAAGAAATAGGTCCCAAGAAATGTCATATTTGCAATCAAGTGGGACACTTGAGATATAACTGCCCTCAGAAACTGGTTAAGGGCAGAGATATTGGGGCGGGGTGATCAAAAGGCACTGGTGTGTTTGTAGGGTGTGTCCAGTCTGAAGAACCACTCTCCTCTGATGAGAATCTGTTCCCATTACAGTTAATGGAATAGTAACACAGGGACTATGGGACACAGGTGCTAACATCTCCCTGGTAAGGCAAGATCTCATTCGGCAGAGCAGATCGTGCCTGGGAAATACTCCAAGGTTCGGCATTCACAGGGCCACCAGTCCCATTACCAATGGCTAGAGTCTTCCTGAGCTGGGAAGGGGCCATGTAGAAAAGGAGGTGGGAGTTGTAGAGGACCTACCTGTAAGTATGATTGTGGGGAAGGATTTGGACCCCAGTAAAAACTGGTGTGTGTTGTAACTCGTAATCAGGCACAAGGGCAAGCTTCTGAGGGGAAGAGGGGTTGACTCTGGGTGGTCCAGCCACACCCTCAGCAGCTGAGGAAGTGTCCAGCACAGGGAGGGGTGGCTAGAAGCTGCAGTCCAGAACCCCAGTCACAAATAGAGGAACCCACAGGACTTCCTTCGAAGGGTACTGGGAAGGGTCAGACGAGGGCAGCTGAGTGCTGCACAGCTTAACTGACCCTACCCTGGAAAAACTGAGGGAAATAGCTCATAGGGCTGAGCATTCTCAGGGGGTAAAGAGTCCATTTACGTGATAATGGGCTGTTGTACAGAGAATGTACAACAGAGGAAGGGCTAGCTGGTGAGGTACTCCAGCAGCTGGTAGTCCCTAAGGTTCACCGTCAGCAGCTTTTGGCCCTTGCACATGATATCCCCTTTTCAGGGCATTTGGGAGTGAGGCAGACGAAAAGCGCCCACCAACAATTTCTTCTGGCCTGGTATTGGCAAGGATGTGGCAAATTATTGCCGGACTTGTCCACAGTGCCAGCGGTAGGAAAATGGGGACAAGGCCAAGGCAGCTTTGGTGCCCTGCCCATTATTGATGAACCCTTCAAGAGGGTGCAGTGGACATAGTGGGGCCATTGAGCACCCCAAGTCGCACTGGCAAGCGGTATATCCTGGTAGTTGTAGACTATGCCACTAGATACCTAGAGGCAGTGGCCCTAACATCTTTCTGAGGCAGGACCAGTGGCAGATGCACTGTTGGAAATATTTAGCCGGGTGGGCTTTCCCAGGAGATACTGTCAGACCGGGTGCCAATTTTATGTCAAGATTAATGAGTAGTTTGTGGGAGAAATGTGGGTAAAGAAGCTCAAAACCTCCCATACCATCCCAAGCTAATGGTCTAGTGGAGCGATTTAATTCAACCCTAAGACCATGCTAAGGACTTTGCTGACCAGCATAAGAGAGACTGGTACAAATATTTGCCTCATCTCCTATTTGCATACAGGAAGTCCCACAGGAGTCCACAGGGTTCTCACCTTTGAGCTCCTGTTTGGTCATAGGGTGCGGGGCCACTAGATTTGATTCGGGATGAATGGGAGGTGACCGTGCCTCCCAAGGGAGTCTGTTGTGGAGTATGTCCTGAACTTCAGGACCCGCCTTAGGAGCTCATGGGGTTTGCTCAGGAGCACCTGGCCACTGCACAACAGCGGCAGAAAGTCTGGTATGACTGTGGGGCCCGAGCCAGAGAATATGAGGTGGGACGAGAGTGATGGCACTCATCCCTGTCCGACAGAATAAGTTACAGGCAGCATGGAGGGCCATTCTCCATTGTCCAAAAAGAGTGATGTCAATTACATGATAGAGCTCCCGAACAGGAGATGCAAACGAAAGGTGTATCATGTTAACATGCTGAAGCCCTACCATGACAGAGAGGAAATGGTCCTTGCTGTATGCAGTGCTCCAGAGGAGGAAACTGAGGTAGATCCACTGGTGGACCTACTTGGGAGGCCAGGGTGCATCCTCTGTGGACAGCCTTACCCTCTCGGAACAGCTGACACCAGCCCAGGTGCAAGAAATTAGGGTGTGCTGAGAGAATTTGAAGACATGTTCACAGGGAAACCAGGGTACACCACGATGGCAGAGCACCATGTGGATACAGGGACCCAGGATCCCTGAAACAGTCTCCCCACAGGGTACCTGAGCATGTTAAGCAGACTGTGAAAGAGGAGCTCAAAGAGATGCTGGAACTGGGGTATCCAGGAATCTAGTAGCCCCTGGGCATCACCTGTGGTACTGATCCCCAAAAGAGATTGCACCACACGATTCTGCGTGGACTACCGGAAGCTTAACAGCTGCGGAGTCTGATGCTTATCCCATGCCCAGAACAGATGAGACCCTGGAGCGACTGGGGAGCCATGTATTTGACCACAATTGACCTAACAGAGGGCTATTGGCAGGTACTCTGACCTCAAGTGCCAGGGAAAGATCAGCGCTTGTTACCCCATTTGGTTTATATGAATTTAAGGTAATGCCATTCGAATGAAGAATAGAAACATAGAAACATAGAAACATAGAATTTGATGGCAGATAAGGACCACTTGGCCCACCCAGTCTGCCCATTTCCTCCTACTGGATAAGCTGCAGATCCTAGTTAACCAGCAGCCTACTTTTCTACCCCCACCCCCAGAATTGCCTTTATGACTATCCCATGCATGCTTGAATTCCACCACTGATTTTGACTCCACAACCTTCCTCCGGAAGGCCATTCCATGCATCCACAACCCTCTCTGTGAAAAATACTTCTTTAAATTACCTCTGAGCCGCCCCCTATCTTCAAATTGTGCCCTTGTTCTTGCACACCTCTTTTTGAAAGATGCTACCCTCTTGGACTTTGTTGATTCCCTTGAGGTACTTGAAAGTTTCTATCATGTCCCCCTCTCCCTCCTTTCCTCGAGGCTATATATTAAGCTCCTTAAGTCTCTCTTCATATGTCCTCCGGTGCAGACCCTGCACCATTTTAGTTGCCCTCCTCTGGACAGCTTCTATCCTGTCTATGTCTTTGGGAGACTGGGTCTCCAGAACTGCACACAGTACTCAGATGGGTCTCCACCAGCTGTCTGTACAGAGGGATAATAACTTCCTGTTTTCTACTGGTGATGCCTCTCCCTATTCATCCCAGTATCCCCCAGCCCTCCTTGCTGCCTTCTCACATTGCTTGCCCATCTTTAGGTCATCTGATATGACTACCCCAGGTCCCTTTCCATTTTGTTGCTGTTAGTATCTCACCCCCTATTGTGTACTCTTCCCTGGTTTTTGTTTCCCAGGTGCATTACCTTGCACTTCTTAGCATTGAATCTAAGCTGCCATACATTTGACCATTCCTCTAACCTTGCAAAGTCCCTTCTCATCCTTTCCACCCCACCTGTGCATCAACTCTGTTGCAGATCTTAGTGTCATCTGCAAAGAGACATATTTTTCTCTTCCAGTCCTTCTGCAATGTCGCTTATAAAGACATTGAAGAGGACTGGTCCTAATACTGAACCTCGTGTACCTCGCTAGTAACCTCCTTTCTTCTGAGCGGACTCCATTTACTATTACTCTCTGTGTCCTATTCTCCAGCCAATTCTTTACCCAGGCTGTCATCTTGGGACCCACTCCCAGGCTGGCTAACTTATATATTAATCTTTGTGTGGGACTGTGTCAAATGCCTTGCTAAAGTCTAGGTAGGCCATGTCCACAGCCCTCCCTGATCTACTACTTTGGTCACCCAGTCAAAGAAATCTATCAGATTCTGTCTGGCATGACCTTCCTGCTGGAATCCATGCTGCCTAGGGTCTTGTGCCCTCTGGCCTCTAGATACTGACAATTCTTTCCTTTAGAAGTGATTCCATCATTTTCCTATCACTGAGGTTAAACTAACAGGTCTATAGTTTCCTGCTTCTGCCTTGCTCCCACTTTTGTGAAGGGAATCACATCTGCCCTCCTCCAGTCCTCGGGTACCACCCCATCCTCCCATGATTTGTTAAAGAGGGTAGTCAGTGGTGTCACTAGTTCTACCCTTAGTTCTTTTAGAATTCTGGGATGAATCCCATCAGGCCCCATTGTTTTGTCCACCTTCAGTTTTAAGAGTTCTTTCAGAACCCTTTCTTCTGTAAATGGGCTGGTATCAACTTCTGTATCCAGAGTGTTACTACTGTTTGTTTTATGTACCTCCCTCTTCCTTTGTAAATACTGAGCAAAAATATTTGTTTAGTATCTCTGCCTTTTCACATTCTCCCTCTGCCCACCCTCCCTCCCCTTTATTAAGCCTCACTATCCCTCCTTGGTCTTCCTTTGCTCCCTGATGTACCTATAAAAGGTTTTATTCCCTTCTTAACTGAGTTGGCTATCTTTTCCTCAGTTTGGGCCTTTGCTGTTCTGACTGCCTTCCCAGCCTCCTTTTGCTTTAACTGATACAGTTCTCTGTCCTGCTCCTGCTGCGATTCCTTGTACTTCCTGAATGCTTTCTTTTTCTCTTGAACCTTCACTGCCACTTCCTTTGAGAACCATAGTGGTTTCTTACATCGTCTTGTTTTGTTTATTTGCTTCACAAAGGCTCGTTACCTCTGTGATGGCAGTTTTATTATTCCCATTGTTCTTCCACCCTCCTTCCCACCCATTTGCTAGTGCATTCCTTAGGCACTCACCATTTTGGCAAAGTCAGCCTCCTAAAGTCCAGTACTTTTGTCTTTGTATGGCTTGACTCTATTGCTGTATTTATTGTGAACCATACTGTTCGATGGTCGCTAGTTCCCAGATGGCTACCCACTTACATCTGTGATCCTCTCCATCTCCATTTGAGAGTATCAAGTCTAATATTGCTCCTCTCGAATGCACCTGCAACCTTTCAATGGCTTGTAGATCGCATTCTGTCTGGGGTAGGTGAGTTTGCATTGGCTTATATGGATGATATAGCCATATAGCCAGACCTGGGATGAGCACATCAAGAATGTGCGGGATGTGTTCCACAGGTTAAAGAAGGCAGGTCTGACAGTCAAGGCAGAGAAGTGCTAGATAGGTATGGCAGAAGTATCCTACCTTGGGCACCGGGTGGGTAGTGGACACATCCGCCCGAGCCTGCAAGGTTGATGCCATCCTGGCCTGGGCCTACTCCTACCACAAAAAACAAGTCAGGGCATTTCTAGGACTGCAGGGTACCACCAAAGGTTTGTTCCCCTCGCTATAGCGATCTGGCTAAGCCCCTGACAGACCTAACCAAGAAGGAAAGCCAGATGCAGTGAAGTGGTCAGAAGGCTGTGAGGTTGCTTTTCAGGAGCTAAAGAAGGCCTTAAGCAGCCCAGCTGTATTGGCTAGCCCAATTATAGTTTAAAGTTTATGGTCCATGTGGATGCCTCAGATCATGGGCTGGGGGCTGTGCTGAGCCAAGTTACTCAGCAGGGGAGGAGCACCCAGTTGTGTACTTCAGCCAAGGCTTTGCCCAGAGAGGAGGCAAACGCCACAATTGAGAAGGAATGCTTGGGAATAGTGTGGGCCTTCAGAAGCTGCAGCCTTACCTATATGGGAGAGAATTTACTGTGGTCACAGATCATAATCCCCTGATTTGGCTTCATAGGTCCAGTGGACAAAATGGTAAACTACTACGTTGGAGTTTGGTACTGCAGGCATACAACATGACCATACAGCATCGTGAGTGGCAAACAAAATGCAAATACGGATGGGCTATCTAGGCAGGGCTAATGGCCTGGCTGGATACTTTTGGGCACTTCCTAGTATCAGATGAACGGCTGTGTCACTTGGGGTAGCCCAAGGGACACGCCTTCATTATCTGGGGGAGATGTGACAGAAATGGGAAGGAAAGAGTTAATGGTTTGGATTCTGTAGATGCCTTATTTTTTAGCAGTGTGGAAAAATACACTGAGGCTGAAATCCTCCAGCAGCAACCAGCTTGTGGAATTCCTAGCTGCTAGATAAGAGCTGGGTCATAAATCTCGAGTGGACATCTCCAGACACACACAGACCTTGCAGACACGGACACAGGGCAGTTTGAATGGATTGGATCATTCAAATATAACCTTAAGGTGAAAAGGGAATATAATTGGTCACCAATAGGTGTTCCTCTGATTGGGACAATTAAATACATACATGTTAGGTGGTTGGTGCATTTAAGGGAGAATAGGAATGACCTAGTCTCCATAGACTATATAAGCTTCTGTAAGACAGAGAACTCTCTCTCTTGCCTTGGGAAGCTGTGAGGGAAACATAAGCTTGGAGCCTACCTGGTATGTCAGTGGGAGCTGGCAGTTAGAACAGGGTCCAGTGTCTCTTGTAAGGACAGGGAAGGGTAAGTTTAGTGATAGTATATTTCAGTAATAGCCTTCTTCTTTGCCATCTGTTGTTTAAAAACATTTGTTTACTTTTCCTGTATGAGTGTTATTCTCTTGTGTTGTAAATACATTTCCTGTAAATGCTCATTGCACTTTCTGTTAAGTAAAAGCTATTTATTTGCTCAACAGTTGTGTCTCTGATGTCATTTTTCTAAGGTAAGAGTTGGTTTTCCACTGGCTAAGGTAAACTTTGTGTAGCATCCGCCACCTGAAAGAGACACACTACCAGACTTTAACATGTGCAATTGCATCGGTGATTATTCAAGTTTGTACACTTGAAAGAGGTGCTGGAAGGAAAGTCCGCTGGTGGCAGCGATTACCTGAGGACACACACCTCTAAAAGCTGTTTCAGCCCAGAGGGAGAGGTGGTTGTCACAGTAATCATTAAAAAATCTCAGTTCACTGATGATATGAAAAGGAGATAACAGATGGATCAAGACCAAGGGCATGGCCTTGTGTGTGGGGACCCCATCTTTTCTTGGGGCCTAGGCCACAGTTTACCTTAATTTGGCCCTGGAACTACTAGTTTGTAATTCTGTAAATTTGTTATATCCCGTGCCTCCAACTCCCTAGCTTGTAGAGGGCCCTATGTGCAGCTGGCTCCATTACACTATTTGCTGCTGTCTTTTAATCCATTCTGCTGGTATCCTTTTAGGTATACCTGTCACGTTGTTCTGCTTTATCTCAAATTATATCTCTGCTACAGCTAAATTACTAGCCTCACCCTGCCCTAGCGAGCAACCTTACTGACATGACCCCAGGGTTGGATTTGTTTAAACTGAGCCTGGGTCACCATGATGCATCCCTGAATGTCTGTGGCAGCTGGAGCGAGCCTAAATATAATGAGAGTTAGGTCTGAGGTCTTGCTGGAACAGCTTGTACTATTTGGATAAACTGTGTGTGTCTCTTTCCCTGGAAACAAATTGTGTGTGACTAAATATTTTATAGGAGAAATACTAGCTTATGTGTGTGTGTGTGTGTGTGTTATATATATATATATATATATATATATATATATATATATATACACATATGTACCATATACCTCCAAATAAAAATTTGTCACTATGTTGAATTTAAGTTTGTACAACCCTGATACGGTTCTGTGTATGCCCTGATGGGTATGGCAGGCCCAGGGTGTCTGGGGTAAATGATGTTGTAGCATGCCATGAACGTCCTTACAAACAAGTTGGTACAGCTGTTGCAATTACTCCTGCCTTTCACTGAGACAGAGATTGGTAACACAAGTTAGAAATAATCACCCTCACCCAGAGTGGCAATTCATCTGTGAGCTTTATTAAGGGTTACTCCATAGCTGTTCATTTGACTACAGTCTATTCATACTGACCTTGAGCTGAGACCTGCATTTTATCATCATACACATGATTCTTTACGGTACTTTTTAAGTGCATGTGGCATGTGGCTTCTCTTGGGAACCCAACATTCTGTCCAATAATGTGAACAGTCCTGACCCTGATTCAAACTGTGGCTAGGTTTTCAGAGGGAAAAGTTCCCCAATAGTGTCTGGCTGTTTGTATATGACTTGGGCATGACCAAATTGCATATATCTCCTGAAAGGGGGATAAATAGTATGCCAGTAAAGTGCCTTTAGGTCCAGAAGCATTACTGTTTATATTACTGGTTCATCCCACCATATCTTGACAACTCAGGATTCCTGTCCCCATCTACGATGTTGGCACCACAGCCAAACCCACTAGAATGGAGTATTAGCTCGATTGACCTGCTCTGTGGACTTCCACCTAGCAGAATGTCCCAGCCAGACCCTAATAATAGGAATGGACCACATTCCCCAATTATGCTTTTACGTTAACTTTAGGCATTATTTATTTTTATTTATTTATTGAAAGGTTTCACCAGGAAGGGCACACTAAGCAACAAGTTGCTCGCCTCATGTGCATCTGGGGGGTAAGAGAGGAAACAAAGCATAACATGTAATCCAAACAATAGTACATTGATACAGTAACAACATAGCAGTATAAGTGTTGAGGGTTAGAAAAGTATTAAAAAATAAGAACAACCTGAGCAATTTAACAGTGGTTCAATTGTGCTTATGCAACTAGATGAAGTGATGCTTGTGTGACTTGATTTACTGTAGTGGTTTTCGCCTCTATTCATGGGATATACCACCCTGTAGGGTAGACGCAAGGAACTTAGAGGGAGTTCCTCCCTACAGGTGCCGTAGAGAGTGATTACATCACAAAGGTAGCTTAGGAAGAAGCCCATGGGTAAGAGAGAGATGAGCAACTGGAGGAAGAGGGGTGGATGGTGGGCAACGAAAAAGAATCCTGGAGAGGCCCAGGATAAGTGACCTTAAGCCTGATAGGAGTGATGAAGTTGCTCTGCCCATTGAACCTGGGCTTAAAGCCTCCCACTCAATTGTGCTTAAGCAACTAGATTAGGTGATGCTTGTGTGACTTGATTTACTGTTATGGCTTTCTGCCTCTCTATCCATAGGGATATACCACCCAGTAGGGTATGATGCAAGGAACCCTAGAGGAGGGTCCTCCACAGGTGCTATGGAATGATTGCATCGACTAAAGATAGCTTAGGAAGAAGCCCCAAAAGAATACCCAGTGGGTATCGAGCATTGAAGAGGTGAGGATGATGAATGAATGAATTCTGAGAAGATGATTAGGGTTGAATTCCCAAGGAGAGAGGGAAAGCTAGGGACACCATTCACCTCCGTCAACAGCAGAACCTAACTAACTAACCTGAGAAACACTAACTAACTAACTAATATTGTGACCATTGGCATGGAGGAGAGGAAAACTCCTTTTAGGAGAAAACCTCTGGGGACCCAAGGCCCAGGTCACCTTCCCTCCAGGCTGACAACATTTGATTTAAGGATGTATGTCATTAAAGAGAAAAATATGAGTAGGGAAGATGATGGGATAAGGAGAAAACCCCAAAAGAAAGCACAGATCAAAGGAGCATGAGGCAGGGACCCAAAAGAGGTAAGCCTCGAGTAATTGATGGAAGGAGTAGATCTATGAGAAGTCAGAGGAGCAAGGGTTATCCAGAGGTGCTCAGGAGAAGACTAAGGATGATGCAGATTGATGATGATGATTGCTGCAGGAGTGCAGCATTTCAGTATGAGAAGATTGGGGAAGAGGAGACCGGAAATGAACTTGAAATTGAACTTGAGTGATGTTGGAGAGCAGCCAGCCTACCACTAGTACTTATGAGTTATTTTGAGATATTGATTGCAGGCCAAATGGAGGCAGCCGAGGTATACTAGGCAGCCGAGGCATACTGATTGAGTGATTGAAATAGATGAGCAGGTTGAGGTGATATATCGTGGATCAGCATGTCCTTGACTGGATATTGAGTCGATTCAAGGTAGCAGGGAGTTGAGGTGGCATAGGAGCCATGATAGGTATGCCCAGAAATGTTCGAATACAGGCCACGAGTGGAGTGAATCCTTGAAGGCCAGTAACGATATGAGACCTGCAGTAGGTGAGTCAGAGGAGGTGAATCCTGATGGCCGGTATGAAGTAAGACATGTGAATGATGAGACCTTTGTCTGGAACTAGATGCTCAAAAGAAGAAGTAAGGTAAGGATGAGGGAATGACTACTGGAGACAGGAACATGATACATGCGGCAAGGGGGACATGGGTTGATAAGGTGGCATATGATTAAGGATAGAAATGCCCAAAAGAAATATTGATTGCAGGCCAGATGGAGGCAGCTGATGTACACTGATTGGGCAGCCAAGGCAGACAGCTTGAGCGCTGTGGGAGAACAGTGGCAGCGAGGTGGTTTGAGAGAGAGGAAGTACGATAGAAGAAAGCCTTGAAGGCTTGGATGATTTAAGGTGAGACATGAAACGAACACTGGAAAGGTGACGAATAACTGACAGGAAGGCAAAATGAAAACAGACTAGGCACAAAGATGGAGGGAAGCCTTGAAGGCTGGAATGGGGAAGGTGATGATAGGATAGGGAAAAACCCAAAGGAAATGCACAGGTCATAGCAGAGAAGGCAATGAAAAGGATACAGATCGAGTCAGAAACATCCAGATCAAGGATCCACAGCATAGGACAGTGAGACCCAAAGCTGAATGGAAGATAAGGTAGATAGAGGGTACCAGCATAATGACAGCCAGTTCAATCCATGTAGTTTACGAAAATACCAAACGGAAGATTCCAAGAGCTTGAAAGCCAACAGGAGGATCGGGAGAGGATTAACGAATGAGGCAAGACTCAGGGAGTAGTGGACATGGTGAGGAAAACTGGAGCAAGAATGTATAATAATAGAGCAGCAGGAAAGCAAGAGAGGTGAAGCCAGGTTAAGGTGATGGGCTGAAAATGGGTGGTGAGAACCGATAATGTGTATGCAGTTGGGCACCATCAACCCCCACACACACATTGAAACAGGCAGAGAACAATGTGGCAGGAATGCACAAGGAGATTTAGTGGTAAAGAAATACTCAAGGAAATAAATTGATGAATCTCAGCCAGAGCAAGGAACACTGAACACTTGGTGCCAAGGCTGCATAACGGCAGAGTTTCAGGAACCACTTGCTGTTTGCAGGTGGCTGTAGAATGAGCGACTGTAGTCAAGCTAGAAGGCTGGAGTGAATGGCTGTGAGCTGAGGCAAGGGACGCAACATGCAGAGCAAGGCAAGGATAGCAACACGCAGAGCAACAGACAGGCAAATTGGGCATAGAATAAACAGACTTTCCAAGCTTGAAGGAACAGAGCTGTACAGTAATAGGCAGTTAAAAAGAGAAACAGCTTTGCTCTGAATCCAGTCCAACCACCAAAGTCTGCTGGGCCCATCAGAAAGTGGAGGGTGGAAGTAAACAAAGATAAATAAGAAACAACATGAGTGTGATGCAGTACCTGAACCATGTGGCATGGCCACTGGAGCCCAGACAAAATGTTCCCTAGTCAGCGAGCAAGAAGAGAGGTCAGTAGGAGATTTAAATGGAAGTGCTCTCTTACACGCAGTCTCCCTCTCCTGAAGTGATCTCAAGTGCAGGACAGAAAGAGTGCAGCTAACGGAAATGAAGAAATTGACCCCAAAGGACAGGTGGGACCCACAGACCCCATGTATCACCAGCAGGAAAACACGGAGGAAGCAGAAGAAAGGAGCAGCCAACATAGCCTTTGGTGGCAATGAAAAAAGAACCTGGAGGCCCAGGATGTGTGACCTTTAAGCTTGATGGGGAGGACGGTTGCTCCACCCATTGAACCTCGGGCTTAAAGCCCTCCCAAAACACATAGAGGAACTAGTAAGTGCAATTTCTAGAGTGCTGAGTGAGGCCCATTTAAGCTGTAGTCAAGCTTAGAGAGAGAGAGAGAAAATAGGGTGGCATGGAGGGTGGTTAGGGACAAATAGAATAATAAGGAGTGAGGGTAGAAGGGAAGGGATACGTGCAGCTAGAAAGTCAAGTCAAGTTTATAAAGCGCCTTTCTAAACCAAGGCGCTGTACAAAAATAGATAAAATAATAAAATCCAAACATTTAAAGCAACCATAACTAAGAAGGATAAGCCAGAGTAAAGAGATATGTCTTTAAAGCAGTTTTAAATTATCAACGGTTGGGCATTCTCTCAACCAGCGAGGTAGAGAATTCCACAGGGTTGGTGCTGAAAAGGCAAAGGCACGAGATCCGATAACTTCAATCGAACCCTGGGAATCTCTAGCAATCCCTCGCCATGGAACGGAGAGGACGGAGGGGCGATATGGGAATCAGAAGATCTTTCAGGTAACCGGGTCCCTGGTCATGTAGGGCTTTAAAGGTTAATAAACCAACCTTAAAGGTGATCCGCCACTCAACGGGCAGCCAGTGCAGTTCCAGAGCACGGTGTAATATGACTGGTTCAGAAGTCCCAGTCAAAGCCTGGCTGCTACATTTGCACCAGCTGAAGGTGGCAGATATCAACCCCTAGTAGCCCTAGGTAGAGGGAATTGCAGTAGTCCAGATGGGTAGTGACAAAGGCGTGGACCAAAGTTGGAAGGTCCTCCTGAAATCAGATGTTTCACCGAGGCGATATTCCTCAGATGGTAGAAAGAGGATTTGACAACAGCTGATACCTGAGATTTCAGGGTCAGACCATCATCAAAAATAACGCCCAGATTTTGCACCTGTCCAGAGGTAGAGAGCGGTACACCACCAAGTAGTAAACCTGATGGCTGTCCAGCTCCCAAGCCCACCCGGAGACCTGGATCCACAACCAATACCTCAGTCTTATCCGGATTGAGTCTCAGCCAGCTCGAGCTCATCCAAAGTCTGATCTCATCTAGGCAGTTATTAAGTACATAAAGTGCATCATCCTGGTCGGGAGAAAGGACAAATACAGCTGAGTATCATCTGCATAGCAGTGAAAACTCAGACTGTATCACTGAATGATTTCTCCCAATGGCAGCATATACACTGCAAACAACATGGGAGCTAAATGGAGCCCTGTGGTACCCCACAAGGCAGGGAGTAAGTGTCAGAGGAATAAATTCCAGTGACAACTCTCTGAAACCTGCCAGTGAGGTAAGAACGAAACCAATTGAGGACTGTACCAGACAGCCCACAAAAGACCAAGAGTCACTCCAGTAGCACCCCATGGTCTACAGTGTCAATGCAGCAGATAGATCGAGAAGGACCAGAATGGTACAAGCCTTCGATCTCTGGCCATTAGGAAGTCGCTCAATACCCGAACAAGGGCAGTCTCAGTACTATGCCTTTTCCTGAAACCAGACTGAGAGTATCATAGACATTATGAGAGCCAGTCGATTTTTGTGCAGCAGAAATCTCTGGACAGGAACTCTGTCTTCTTCTGAGTGATTTCTGATTGATAACTATCATAATGTGCCATCAACCTAAGCCTGTCAGCATCAAGGCCCGACTTACCCAGGCTCTCTCCAGCCTTCGCCTACTCCTTAATTCCTTCAAGGAGCCATCAAACCATGGGCTCCTTGGACGGATGGTGAGAGGCCAACACTAACAGGTGCAATTTTGTCCAGAGCATCTCCAACAGCCTTATTATAGGCTAATACAAGATCGTCTGGACTCATGCATTCACCCGACAAGCTCGATAGATCCAGCACCGCCATTAGGTCACTGGGGTTAATACCCTTAAAAGGTGGTACCAAACTATCTCCGTAGGGGCAGACCTGTTAGGGGGCCCTGAAACTGAACCTTATGGTGTGATGGTCCGACCAACTGACTGGTTCCACCCCCAGATCAGCGATCTCCATACCCAAGAGAAAGACCAGATCAGTGAATGACCCCTATATGGTGAGGAGGTAACAACCTGTATCAGGCCCAGTGTATTCATCAACTGGAGGAGATTTTGACCAAAATGAGAGTTCATCGTTGACCCAGGTTGAAGAGAAAAAAGATGGGGAAGGTTATTTATTAGTGGAAGGCTTGGAGAGAGCTGTGAGGCACATATAGCTATCCTAGGGAGGAGTTGATTAAACACAGGTACAGTTGACCGTGGAGGAAATTATAAAGGGCAGTGGCGATGGAGTAAGGAGACAATGAATGGCAGATCTGATGAGGAAGCATTCCATAATTTTGGGAAGTGGTCTGAGAAGGCAGACTGGCCTGTAGAGGTTGTCCGATGAGGGATACCATTAAGCGTGAGTTGTACAATCTAAGGGAATGGGCAGGTGGAGGGAGGATATCAAGGAGGAAGGGCCATGATATGAGACTGGAGGGAGGAAGGTTCAGGAGGGAGATGAGGAGACACTTTTACAGAGAGGGTGGTGGCTGGGTGGAATGCGTTACCTGCAGAAGTGGTATCCAGTAGAACAGTGGATTGCTTCAAAGGGGATGGGACAGGACAAGGTGGAGGGTCAATGAAGGGGGAAGGGTGGAGGGAGGGGCAGCTGCAGGATAAGGGGTGCTAGCTGCACATTCAGGCAGACTTGATAGACCTTTATCTGCTGGCAAATTTGGTATGTTCATAAGATATGAAGGGAGTGTACCAAACCAGAGTTTGGACATAAATTTTGCACAATGGAGTGACAACGACATTCTAAAGATGAAAAGCCAGTGAGCAGTAGCGATCACAGTGATGGGAGAGGGAGTGAGAGCTAAACGACAGAAGGAGTTAAAAGGTGTGTCCAATCTGTTAGGAAGACTTGGGAGCAGCACTGTAGACCACATCACAGTAGTTGAAGACAGGTAGGATCATCTTCTGGACAAATTCACATCTAGCCAGTAGTGGAAGACTGCTACAGTTCCTGTATAGAGTGCCAAGCTTGAAGGTAGTTTCTTCATGATGACATCCACAAGGACCAGAGAAGCTGAGGTGTTGGTCAAGTCAAATCCCAAGGTACCTAAAGGCAGTGGTGGCCCCCGAGGACTTTCCTGTCAAGGTGTGGAAGGAAGGCAGGGAGGGGAGCCTAGAGAGCCTCTGCCTAGTGCCAAAGGTCATTGAGACCATCTTCTTGGCATTTAAGAAGAGTTGATGGAGCAAAACCAGTGCTGAACTTTACTGAAGTCATGCTGAAGTCTAGTTGCAACATCATCGGATCGGCCTGAGGTGAAGAGGACTGTGTCACTCATACATGTGGATGGAGGAGGAAGTGCAGACTGAGGGAAGGTTGTTAACAAAAATAGAGAATAATATAGGACCCAACACAGATCTCTGAGGGACACCAGTGGTTATAGGAGGGGATATGGAGTTGGCTATTCTGACAGACTGGGTTCTGCCTACCAAGTAGGCTCTGAATCAGTTAATGGCAGAGTCGGTTAGCCCAGCCAAGGGAGGGAGTTCAGTAGCAGGGTGTGGGAGACAGTGTTGAAAGCCTTAGCGAGGTCGACAAAGATAGCTGAAATTATTTGGCCACTATCCATCTTAGTGAAGATAGTCAGGAGTCAGATCAGGGAGGTAGTAGTGGAATGATTCTTCTGGAACTAAAACTGGAATGGAGTGAAAAATTAGAATCAGAGAGATAAGAAGAGCTGTGAGAGAACCAGATATTCTTGAAACTTGGCAAGAGTAGGCAGGACAGATATAGGGTGATAGTTTGCAGGAGCAGTGGTGTCACCACCCTTGGGCAGAGGGAGAACAATAGCATGTTTCCACACAGATGGTATAGAAGCGGTTGTGAAGACAGATTGAGAAGGACTGATAACAGAGCAGAGATAGCCAGAGCGGAAAGCTAAAGAAGCTTGGGTCCAATCCATCAGGCGTAACTGCCTTTGGAGAGGTTTAAGCGTACAAAACATTCATGGCTTCAGAGGAGAATTTTCAGAGAAGGAATTAGACAGCGTTGGAGAACTGGGAGAAGAGAGGGTCAGCAGGTATGGAGGAGGGTAGAGAGCACAGGAGAGCTGAGGCACAGGAGGTAAAATAGGAATTAAATTCAGTAGCGATGCTGGGTTATCAGAAAGTATTGTTACCATTAAGAAGAGGGGTAGATGGGGAGGAAAGGGGAAGAGAGGAATTATTTTCCAGAATTTGAAGGGTGAATTAATGTTGGTCTGGAAAGATGAGCAGAAATAATCAGACTTGGCTAATCGCAGTCTTTAGTACACCTATTGCACAAAAATGCAGGTGGCTGGCAAGGTCTTAGGGAGTTCAGTGGTTTCTGTAAGTTTTCCACAATGGATCTATGACATGCCAAGAGTTCAGGGGTGATCCATGGGAGGTGGTTACCTGACCCGGGAGCGCTGTAGTGGGGCATGCTTGTTCCAAACCTCTAGAATCTACCTCCAAAAATAATTGGCAGCATTGTTCATTGATTTAGCTGAGGCTATGGGTTCCCAGTTCATGTGTGCCAGGTCATAGAGGAGGGAGCGAGGTTCAGGATTTATATGAATGGATTGGAAGGGTTTCTATGAGGCCTTTTGCATGTGTATTTTGCATACTATGAAGGTAAGAAGTGGTCACTGAAGGCATCTGGTAGAATGCCTGACATTCACTCTGTGGGGATGGGATGGGATGAGAATCCAGTCTATTAGAGTGGTTCCCAGTTTTAAGGTTCAGACGGGTAGGCTTGGATAATGAGTTGTGATAAGTTAAGGGCATTGATTTCATTTTGTGTTTTATTTATGGAGGGGATTACCAGTTTAGGCTGAAGTAGACCAAAATGTAAACTTCACCTGATGGCGGTGGGAAACTATGGTTCGGACGTAGGTCAGTAATAACAGAGAGGAGACCCGGCAACAATAAGCACCAGCAACGAAGCTAGGAATAGAGAAAGGGAAGGATAGTTTTATTATAATTAGTGCGAGGGTTTTAGGGGAAGCTGTGGACAGGTAATGCTAAGTTGTATAGGTGAGGAAACATAAATTGCTACTCCTCCACCTCTACTGGTATGGTCTTGCCTGGCTATAGTATAACCAGGTATGGAGAGAGGAGTCAGCTACTTTATTGTTAAGCCACGTTTCAGAGAGGATGATGACATCTGATGCAAGTGAAACAGCTAGTGGCTGGAGGTTTAATTTTGGAGCAGACTACATATATTTAAGTGTAGTATTTTAAGCCACGAGGAAGGGCGAGGGGGGGTGTTAGCAGATGAACCATCAGCCGAGGAAGCAGACAACAAGCTAGCTAGCAGGCATGGCCCAGAGTTTGGATTAATGTCACCGCAGATAATAGTAGGAGTGCAGTGATGGTGAAGTGAATTTTTGCACTCTTTATACCAGGTCACAGGTCTAAATACACATGTAGTGTGTGTGTGTGGGGGGACTGTAATTTTAATAGACGAGCTGGGAGAAAAAGGAAGGTGTAGGAAGAAGTGAAGCACCAGGACAAAATGGATAGTGCAACCAAGTAATAAGATGGAGAGGTGTCACCACAGGGTTGAGCACAGGAGGAAGGAGTAGGGTAGGGGAGCTAGGGAGGCAGTAAAGGAGAGGGAAGTGGGATGAGGGAGGGTCAGAGAGGTAGAGAGCAAGGAGGAGAGCAATGAGCAACTAGGAGAGGCAAAAGTCATAACAAGAGTTGAAGAGGACGAGGGACTTGGGACATGTTTGAAAGGGAAACTGCAGTGGGGAGCTAGGTATTTAGCAGATTGCAGGAGGGAGAGGGAGTACACAATGACTTGTATATATCAATATAGGACTACAAGTTGTAGTAGGCAGTCACAATAGTAGGTGATTTCCTTTGGAGTATAAGAATTGACCTCATGTGAGGGAACCAACTGTGCAACAATTGGACCATCTGCACTGATGGGTGAGACCCAGAGTGTAGCTAGTGGATTTAAGTGTGAGGCGGGAGAGGGTGGGTGGGAGAAAAGGTTGCAGAAGTCCGAGCTCAAAATAGCAATAGCAGAAAGGTTTGGATCAGAGCCAGTTTTTGCAGTCAGATCACAGAGTCTAGAGCAGCAGCCAATCCAAGAGGCTTGTCCCTAGAAAGCAGTCATTCGGCTAGAGCTTAAACTTGAAACAAATACTGGCACCTGAGAAGGCCCATGCCTGGTGAGAGACCAGTCAGTGGAGCCAGGTGAAGGGCATCATGGGCGAAGCCAACTGCTGTGGGAGCGAGCCATGTTATGGCCTCCGGGATTCTAAAGTAGAAAGAACAGAAAGTTAACAAAAAGAGCAGACCTGAGTCAGGGGCGGGGGCAGAGACAGTGTGACAAAGCACAGCAGGAGATCAGAGGTGGCAGGGAATAATAAGCTTAACGGGGCAGGGTTAGCACTTGAGAGAAGAGAAGAAGTGGGGACAGTGGGGCAGGGTGGGTCAGCACCGAGACGAGGTGGGGGGTTTCAGGAGGAGAGAATAGACAGCAGTACAGTAGGATCAGGTTTAGAAGTAAAAGAAAATAAGTGAGCAAGACAAGTAAGCACTATTGTGTAAACATAGGATTGCAACAGCTTTTGAATAAAAACAGATCCCAAATCAATCACACTAGCAGTACAATTGAATAGGTTGTAACAGGACTAGCAATTCCTACAAATTGACTGTGAATCTAAATTGGAACAACATGAACTGAAAACAGATGCAGTGCAGATTAAGTGAGCAGTCCAGCAGAGAAGAAAATTTTGCAGAAGAGAGAGCTCAAATAGCAACAGCAGAAAGGAGGTTTGGATCAGAACCAGTTTTTGCAGTCAGACCACAGAGTCTTGCATTATGGCAAGTCATCATCTTCAGCTTCTCTCCTCCTCTATAGCCAGCATCAGATGTTTCATCTTCATGGAGTTCCCAAGACCTGAAACCATTGGTGTACACTTCTGGAGGGTGTTCCCACCTGGGAATTCCGCTTCACTCCCAGTACTCCCCTGTGCTACCCATGTAATTGGCTGTCCATGCCCACATCCTCAGGATCTGTGAAGCCTGTAAATTGATATTGAGAATCCTGTACAATGGAGAGCAATGCCACCCTGGCTCAGTGTCCTTCAGGCAGCCACTTGACATGTCACCAACTGTGCCTATCTATCTGGCACTACCCTGCTCTCTGGCAACCAACACTTAGATTAACAATGCCTGCACAAGGATCCCTAATCATTGTCTCTCCTCCATGAGGCACTGAGTTGACTTGGTCCTGGCCTAAGGCACAAGATCAGAGTCCCTTCCAATCAGAACCCACACAAACCCTACAAATGAATCACTGAACAAGCCCCTGTCAGGTACAGAAAGATAGGGCTGGAGAATTCTGTGCTGCCCCAGACCTGGGACCCAGCCATCATCCTGGACCAGTTAAGCCTCTTCCTGCCACCCCATAAAGCTTTGCTGCGCTCAACTGTAACAACTCTAATAACTACAGTACTCTGAACTTCTGCCTAAACCTTCTTTATATCGTTGTCCTTTCTCTCTTTCCTATACAGATATAACGGTGATGCCAGGGCACTCAGTGCTCTGATGGGCACTGCTGGTAACATCCCTGCCCTCTACTGTGGGACAAAGGTTGTTACACTAGACTTACAACTGCAGTTCATTTTAAAGATGTTTCTTTGGTGAGTTTCTTTTGCAACACCTGCTATGCTCCCATGATCCTTTACTACAGCTTTAAGATAGTACAGAAAACATAAGAGTGTTAGGCTGTACCAACATTCTCTTAGTGTGCCATTATCTGTGAAACAAAGTAGAACAAGATGATACTATGTGCCAACCCGTGGCGCTTGAGGGTTGAGGCGCTGGATGCCACACCTCGTGTCACACTGGCGACCTGGGTTTGGGAATGGACTCAGGTCAGCAGGGAGGGAGGGATCGAGAATCTGGAGGACTGCTCTCCTTCCTGGGGAGGGTTCCAGGGTTTGCTCTGCTCCTTAGAGGCCCCTGACAGAAGTTAGAGGTAGCAGGGATAGTGGTAGCCATCAGATGGGGCAGAGCTGCAGCAGACGCCTGCACGCTTGTGCCATGGACGCCATTGCACATCCGAGCTCCAAGAGAAACTAAAAGAAGGAGAAAAGCCTCCAGACACTAGGGAGGCAATGAGGCACCAGGGACACTTGCCCACATCCCAAAGCTGGACCTCTCCCTGAAGGCTTTTTGAACTACACACCGGACAGATCCTCTAATTGCATAAGGCAGCCAGGTAGGTGAGGCAGGCCCTCCCGGGGGTGATCCGGGGCTGAGAAGTACTGATGGGGAGAGCCAGAAGAGGAGGGTCTCAGGTGGGGAGTAGCAGCAGTGGAGTTGAGACGCCCTCTGAGAGATGCATTGGCATCTGGTGTGAAAAATACAATGTAAAAAAATAAAAGATGACCCTATGTCCCTACTATACTATCTAAGCTCAACATAAGATAAGCTCATATTAACAATTGAATTAAAATTAATTACAGCAGTGGGGAGGGGTGGCTAGCTGCTTAGCCGCTCAGACACACTTTCAGGGAGCTCCCTGACAGCATCCGATAATTGTATTATTTTGCAATTTTTAATTTATCTGTTGGTGTGAAAATATCCACATCTGCTCTAAGCTGGGAAGTGATTAGCTAGAGAAAGTTTCATTAAAATGGGCCATAAGACTGCTGACCAAAAGTGAATTTCTTTGCCCTTCGTGGTGGGGCCACAAAGTCGCCATCAACTCCCATAGGCCCATCATCGGTGGAGCCTGACAAAGATGACTCAGACCGAAACACTGGAATCTCTACAACTTGCAGTGCTAAATCTTACAAAACAGTCCAACACATGCACAAAATGATGGACAGTTATTGCGACAGAATGAGCACTGTTGAGCAGAAAATGTATGGTCTGACAAGTACTGCCCCAAGCCATGTAGAAGTCATTGGAATGGGCATTGGCCACAACAGCGACCTGTGTTAAAGAGCAGACTCTCATGTGGTCCCGACTGGAGCATTTGGAAAATACAGTTCAGGCTGCGAACGTAGAATCACTGGTGTGCCGGAAGGGACTGAGGGAGAGAATTTGCCTTTGTGTTTATGGATGGCAGAGACATATGGCCTGAACATGCAAGGCTCAGTGATCCGAGCGCACAGAGTAAATACTTCCGAGCAAGCAGCCAACCCAAAGGAACGAGGACCATCATGCTGATCATGGCATCCATGATGATCAGAGATCAGATTCTGCAGACAGCAAGAAATAGGAGAGGAGTAGCAATAGATGGCTCCCGGATTATGTTATTCCCTGATCTTTGTAGTGCCACATGCACCAAATGGAAAAGCTTTGATGCGATCTATCGTCGCTCTCGGAGCTGAGATTCCTAACAGCATACTAATGCCAGCCCGCCTGCATGTCACCATAGGTCGCAAGACTTGTATCTGTACCAACCCAAAGGAAGCTGTAAAGTTAATCGACATACTTGAGGTGAAGAGAGAAGCAAGGAAGGAGATGCTTCCTCAGACTCCGATGAGAGGGACACTTGATTTCTGGTCACCATAAGTGAACCTTTGCCTATACAATTTGTTTAATCCTGGCATCTTCTACATGAAGGAGGGGTGGTAGGCTGATCTTCTGTACTATTGTACCTTCTAAAAGAGGAAGACATTCTGCACAGACTTCATTATTTGCAAGTTAATGTTTGCAAGTTAATGTTGAGACTGTTTTATGGTTCTACTTGGTAACTGATTTAGTGACTTTGGTGTACTCTAAATATTATTGAAGATATTCAAAAGGGTTGCTCCATGCGAAGTCCTATATTGCGCCATTCTGCGATATTCAGCAGGAGGCAGTTGCTCCACTGACAACAGGTTGCGGAAAGAGCAATGCAAATGAATGCATGCTCAACAGGAGGGGAGGAACCATGCATAACCTCGCCAACCCGATATTCAGTCAGGTTGTGCAGAGTTGTGCATCCGCAACCCCAACCTCGCCTGCACAACCTTGAGCCAAAAAAAGGTTCAAGTAGAGGGCCACCCACAGGTGAGCTGCTGCATTGCAGGGTGCAACACAGCAGCTGCCACCCCTGGCTGCCCCCAACTCGGTCCCTGTGCCCCCCACCAGCCAGATCGCTGGTCATAACGAACATGACCCCCGCCCACACATCTCCCACAGCCCGATCGCGGGCATGCAGTTATGAACCCCCCGCCCACATCTCCCACAGCCCGATCGGGGCATACAGTTACATGAACCCGCCCACACATCTCCCGAAGCCCGATCGCGGGCATACAGTTACGCCATCACCCTGGGACCCACTCCCAGGCTGGCTAACTGTTTATTAATCTTTTGTGTGGTACTGTGTTAAATGCCTTGCTAAAGTCTAAGTTGGCCATATTCTGGTGTACTACTTTGATCACCCAGTCAAAGAAATCTATTAGATTCATTTGACATGACATTCACGCTGTGAATCCAAGCTGCCTTGGGTCCTGTACCCTGCTGGCCTCTAGGTACTCACCAATTCTTTCTTTCAGAAGTGATTCCATCATTTTCCCTACCACTGAGGTCAAACTAACAGGTCTGTAGTTTTCTTCCTCTGCCTTGCGCCCCCTTTTTTCTTTTGTGACTACTGAGCAAAAGTATTCGTTCAGTATCTCTGCCTTTTCACTGTCACTCTCTGCCCACCTCCCATCCCCTTTATTAAGCCTCACTGTCCCTCCCTTGGTCTTTCTGCACTCTCTAATGTTTCTGTAAAAAGGTTTTATCCCCCTTCTTAACTAAGCTGGCTATCTTTTCCTCAGTTTTGGCCTTTGCTATCCTGACTGCCTTCCTCGCTTCCCTCTACTTTAACTGATACAGTTCTCTGTCCTGCTCCTTCTGTAAATTTCGTATACTTCCTGAATGCTATCTTTTTCTTCCTAACCTTCCTTGCCTCCTCTTTTGAGAACTATAGTGGTCTTTTTTACTTTGTTTTGTTTTCTTTATTCGCTTCACTAAGACTTGTTGTCTCTATGATGGCAGTTTTGATTTTTCCACATTGTTCTTCCACCCCTCCTTCCTGCCCATTTGCTAGTGCATTCCTTAGGCACTCCCTCATTTTGCCAAAGTCAGTCTTTTTAAAGTCCAGTACCCTCTCTTTTGTATGGCTTGACTCTATGGTTGTGTTTATCATGAACCATACTGTGTGGTGGTAGCTTGTTCCTAGATGACTACCCACTTCTAAATCTGTGATCCTCTCTCCATCCCTGTTTAAGAGTACCAGGTCCAAGAATGCTCCCTCCTGAGTGGGTTCCAACACTAGCTGTCTGAGGCATGCCCTCTGTAGGGCATCGAGAATGACACTACTCCTGGATGTGGCTGCAGTAAATGTGCTCCAGTTAACATCTGGCATATTCAGGTCTCCCATCAACAATATCACCCCTTTTTCTGCCATTCCAAGGATGCCTTCTAACATTTCCTTGTATATTTCCTACCCCTGAGATTGGGGTCTTTATCAACCCTTTTGTGGATTGTGGTGCCACTACCTGTCTCCAAGGTGACTCACAGTGCCTCCTCTCCTCCACATTTACCCTTTAGTTCCTTTGCTTTGATCCCTTCCTTTACGTAGAGAGCTACTCTTCCTCCTCTTTTACCCTCCTTGTCCCTCCTGTAGATTGTGTATCCTGGTATGTTGACATCCCAGTCATGATTCTTCGTGTACCATGTTTCTGTGACTGCCATGACATCCAGGTGTCCCTCTTCCATCAAGGCCACTAGCTCAGGAATCTTGTTACCCAGACTATGGGCATTGGTACTCATTGCCCTCCATTTTATGATGGCCTTACCCTTTTTTGCCCCACCCCTGCCCTTGCCTTTTTCTCCATTCACCCCTGTCCTGCTCTCTATTGACCTCTGTACCTTGGCATTTACCTCACTAACTACCCTGTTTTGTGGGGGGAGGCTTGAAATTTCCTGCTTCATATCAGTGCCCCCCCCTTGGCTAGTTTAAAAGCTTGCCAGTGAAGCATTTAAACCTATCACCTAGGAGCCTGGTTCCCCTCCTAGACAGATGCAGACCATCGTGCCAGTATAGGCTTGCATCCCTCCAGGTGGACCCCCAGTCCCCAATGAAGCCAAAATCCTGTGCTCCACACTAGTCTTTCAACCATTTATTGAACTGCATGTTGCAGAGTAACCTAACCTCACCCATGCCACAGACAGGCAGCACCTCCGAGAAGGTTACCATGCGTGCTACCTGTCTAAGGTCCCTCCCCAACTCCACAAACTCCTCCTGCACTGCTCTGATCCCATGCCCAGTTAGGTCATTTGTCCAAGGTGGACAATGATGTCTAGCTCCCTCTTCCGTGACGCTGCTCCCGCGATCCTGAGGATTCACTTCCTGTCCCTCCAAACCATGGCATCAGGCAAGCACCTTACCTCTCTCCCCAATTCTCCCCTCCTAATAATTGAGTTCCCCACCAGGAGCTGCTTTCTTCACCCTTGGTGTCCCTTGCCACCCGTCTGTGGGTCTCTCTTGAGGAGGTTCCCAGCATCCTCCTTGGTCTCCACTGTGAGTGCCTCCATAAAGGAACCACGCTCTGCCAGAATGGCATATGAATAGTGGAGAGGTACAACTGGAGGGATGCGCCTCTGTTCCACCACTCTCACCTTCTCTGAGCCCGCTGTGATCCAACCGCTCCTCTTTCTTGGCAACTTCTGAGGCAGTGGTGGTGGCACTGGTGTTCCTTGGGTGAGGGAGGCTTCCCTACTCCTTGTCATTTCTGCCTGGAGATGGGCAGCCTCCTCCCTCAGAGCAGACCGTTGCCTGCAAATAGGGCAGCAACACAGCCTCCAGAATGTCTCCTGGAAAACTGCCACCCAACAGCCAGTGCATTGCACCAGTCCCCACATGTCTCTCTCCCTTCCTGCTTAATATATGTATACTTTTTTTATTTTTAGTCTTTTTTTGTTCATGTGTACATGTGCTTAACCCTCTATGCACTGTGCTGGGTTGTTAAGGATATGACAGATGTATGCCCCTTGCCCTCTTGATGTTAGAACCTCGAGTATAAAGGAAATGACACACCAGGAGTGGGCAGGGTGAGTGGCTTCAAGCTCGTGACCTTCAGAAAACAATCAACTACACTTCTGACCCACCACCCCGGTGATGCTGTCCTTCCTTTCAGTAAGAAAACCAGCACCACAATTTAACAGACCACTCCACTTACACAAACCACTCCACTGAACCCAGGAATTAAAATTAAATCAATCCTCAGCCACCAGTACGATCCTAAATGTTTGTTGCAAAAATGTCACTACAAATACTAGCTCACTACACCAGCCAGCAGTCCACAGGAAAAAGCAATTTCAGTAGTATGTCATGCCTTCTGGATATAAAAGTAACAACCTTCAAAAGGATACTCGGTCCTGCAAGCCCCTTCTTGATTCAAACAAGCAAAAATAAAAGTGACAATATGAAAGTATGGCAAACCTTCCTCACAGGTCCCAAGTAATATTGTACCTTTTTGCAGGCTCTCAGATCTCAAAGATGTTGCAGAAAAGCTTTAGAAAGCTTTTTTACTTATCTGAGAGATGGCGAAACAGGCTGTGGTGAAGGCAACTTTACCGTTATCTTCTGCTTGCGTTCCCACCTCAGGCTGTTGTTCTCAGTGGTTGTCAATGACCAGTATTGATTCACAGAAGAAAAATGTCAAATCATCAAAATCAGTGCATAACCACCGCCACGCAGACAAAGAGAAGCACAAAAAGGAAAACAAAGCTTCTCTCCTGTCAATTCCTTTTCACCACGTAGATAAGGTATGTCAGCTGAAAAAGACAGGGCCCTGGCTATGGCCGTGGGTTCTGCTGTCCCCCCAACTACCTTACAGACACCAAGGTTGAGGTCCAGCATTGGCTTGTCCTCCTCAGTCGGGTACTTGCAGCCTATTCCATGATTAGATAGTGACCCCTCAAAGACTCAGCCATTGCTGACCCCTTAAGACTGCATCAGTGTGCATTTTTCAGAACATACTGCTGCTGCCGTCAAAGCCTGCATAATCGATGCGGCTGACTGGTCCATCATTGGCTTTCCCAATGGACGGTTCTGTATTCTGTCCCTGCTTCAAGACCGGGTTCAGATGGGCCATCATTGATGGAACATCGGTCATCGGCACCTCTTTCAGTTGCTCTTCCTGTCACTGATCCAATGCTATAAGAGTGGACATTGTTGATGAGCTGGAATATAATCAGGAGTATATGGAAGAAGATGAGGGGGAAGCCATGGAGAAGGAAGAGGAGATTATAGATGTGGCTGGATCAAGCTCCATTCTATCCTCCTGCTCTTAACGGAGAGTGGTGAATGCACCCAGAGCTCCCCCTGAGGATGCCTATTTTTAGGCCTTCCTTAAACAGGTACAGGTCAAACTGTGGTTCCAAGCTGAGGAAGATGATTCTTCCAAGATAAATCTTTATGAGTTCTTGGAAATCTTAGCCTCTTCCACACTTCAGTGCACTCAGCCCTAGAGTGTGCTGCATTGACTGCATGGCATAGTCATGCACAACTGCCTGCTATTTCCAGGAAAGCAGATAAACAATATTCTGCCCCTACTGCTAAACTATATTATTCATGACAGCCTGAAACAGACTTTGTGGGAGTAATGGCTGCTCATGATAGATCTAAAGTTCCAAAACACTTGAGCTCCCTGTCCCCAGACAAGGAGCCATGGAAGTTGGATATCATTAGTGAGAGGACTTTTGTCTCCGCTACCCTTGGCCTAAGGATTTCAAACTATCAGGTGTACTGTACATGATCAAATATCAGACTTGCCTGGCCTCTCATATCCCGCTGTTGACTGGTTCTGTTTATACCTCGTGGGCCGTAAAATCAGTAAAGGTGAGTGGTGTCCTGCCCCTCCCCACTCTAGCAGGGGTCACACAGGGCTCCATCCTGGGTCCTAGCCTGTCCTCAATATTCACCACAGAGAACAGCATTGAGGAGTCAGAAAGGGTGAGGGGGAGTTCTGAGGAGTGTTTAGCTGCTTCTCCCTCCTCCACCAGAGAGCCATAAGGAGTGACAGTTGTTCAGCTGTGGGAAACAGGTACACAGGGACTGCCAATTGGGTGGAAGGAAGCCTCTGGGTGGCAGAGCTGCAAGAGCTAGCAGAAAGGGCCATCCACTCATGTGGCCCTCTCGCTTATGTCCTCGTGTGAAGGACCTGCACAAAGGATGGCAACTGGAGTCTTTCAGGAGTCAGCCAAGGCGACTGCCAACAGTCAGGAACCCTACCCGTTGGAGCTCAGGTATACCTGTATCATTTGGGGGTTTGTTGGTAGGACTGTGGCTGAGAGTTGTATAGTAGCTCAACTGTACATTTCGAGGTTTGGGGTTTGTGTTGAAGCTGTGTTATGTTTGGAGTTTATGTTGCAGCTGAACTGTACATTTCTAAGTTTGAGGTTTGTGTTGTGTTTGGGGTTTGTGTTGCAGCTGAATTGAACATTTTGAGGTTTGGGAAGCTTGCTGCTAGGCTGATATCTAGGTAGGAGAGTAGTGCCTTATCTGTATAAATTTTTTTTTTAAAGTAATGATTGTTGTTTTTAGCATACCATTATCTGTGTAGTGATTGTTGTTAATAGCATACCTGTATCTGACACATACCTAAGATAGTGTAATTACAGGGTTGTGTATTGTACATTGGTAACACGTACTGCATGTCACAAACACACTCAGCAGGTCAGGCCATCTGCTCCCACAGTGCCAACCTCCAAGTGCAGTATCGTGAACAGGTAACAGACAGGGTAACCCTCCTGTCTGCTTGTGGGTCCGAATCACCTTTAGTCTCAAGTTCTGGGGGGATTCAAACTGTGAACCTTATGCTAGTGTACTCAAATGTACAGGCTCAGATAATCTGCTCTTCGGGGGGATGCCAGATATCTTTCGCCTTAGGGCACCTAACCAGGTATCCAAAATGAACTCTTGAAACTCTATAAAAGACCTTAGGTATATTCTTACCTTTTCCCAGTCTGGTAACACCATCAAGCTTATGAACAGTTGTCAAATTTAACCATCTATACATCACATGCAAAAAGGAACTTCGAAGACATACCCAGGCAGTCTTTTTAAATGAAAGGTTTACTTAAAAATGGATACAAATATGTAAAATGTAAACACAGAATACTATATCACAAAACATACAATCACTTAAAAGAAAACAAGGAAAAGTACAATCAAAAACTCCTACCACCATACAATTAGACTTTTTCTATCTAATGTATTACCTTCTTACAGTGCTTAGAGTTAGATGTTGTTTCTTAAGAGTCCAAAAGGTTAATGTCTCACTATGTTCAGCCACAGTATTCAGTTTAAACTGTCTCTCTCCACTCCTTTTGTGTGTCATCTAGCTCCTCCTTGTTGAATATAAAAAATATACAATGTTCTTCCTGTAAGGAGATATTTTAAATACTGTGACTTCAGCAAAAACTAATTTCTCAATATGTCTCCTTAATTAACATGCCCTCTTTGATCTAGAGCAGTTCCTGTTGTCCCAAGGATCAAAAGATTTTATGACTTTTAGCACCATAGTGATATAACAATGTTTTTTTCCTCTAAAACATCATAAAAGTTTACAATCCCTATATCCTGGCAGCTGGGTCAGTTCTAATTAAGTCAGGAAAACAGAAGACCCTTAATTAAGGCTCTCTAGTCTTTTTAATTACCTCCTGGTTTCAGGTTAAAGCAGCAGTACTATGAAATCAGGAAGTGAATTATCAAAATTCTGTTTTTTTGGCTGTAAGCATGTGGCCAAAGTTCCAGTTTCCATACCTGTAAATGTTTTTTTCCAGCCATCTTTAGTTTTTTAGATATTTGCAATTTATTTGAATTGTTGTCGCGTTACAACAAATATGGCGGCTGACTAATTTTCAGCTGCGCTTTTTCTACAGGTCACATCACGACTTTTGACAACGGCAGAGGGACCCTCTGCAGACCATTCCCAATGTCCCTGCAAGTCATTCACATGTGCAGTTGGCAGCAGAGGGGGTTCCAGTGCAACATGCTTAGTGGCAGAAATGTAAACAAAGGCAGAGAATAACTGAGCAAATTACTCGGCGATAGTACAATGCCGGTGAGAAAGAATACCAGGTATATGATTAGCAGGGCACAGGGAATAAACTGTCAAAAAAGCACTTTTTTTTGTAGTACTGCTGCTTTAATATATCCTGTTATTTCCACTAAAACCTGACCCATGGCACCGCTGCCTTATGGAGACAAATCACTCACTACATTTTAATATTACAGATATCAAAGAACAATCATAACCAGCTGGCCAAGCATCACACTGCATACAGCTTAGCCTTAGTGGGTTCTGGGAAAGGGGGACAGGAAGCACAGGGAGAACAGTACTAGGGAATGTGGGGAGAGGTGCAGTGCAGTGATTATGGGGCAGCAGTCTTCAAGGAGACCTTCTGGAGACTGCAGTGCTGCCTCATCTGTGTGCACCTCTCTGGGTTTGTGGAGAAGGTCTCTATATTTGAGGCTGCATGGCTGCAAGTCAGGAGGAGGTCAGTAGACTCAGGCCTACATTGACTAGGAGTTGGCTGACCTTTTCTTCCACCCAGGAACCACTGAGTCCAACACAGTTGCTTCAAAGTTTGGACCCCCGGGATCCTGATGTCGGATCCCTGGTTCTGACATTGGATTCCTGGATCTGATGTTGGATGATGCAGGATCCAACCTAGGATCTGATCTTCGAATTTGGATGGATCCCAGGTCGGATCCCACCTGGATAGTGCCACTATCCTACAGATCACAGTCAGATCCATGGAGGCACTATCCACGCAACTCTAGTCCTGGACTTCAGAAGGGCTGGCTGTACAAAGATGGGTGAATGCTTCAGGAATGACCTGACGGGGATAACTGGGGGTGGAGGAACAGTGGGCCAGACTAACAGAAGGCATAGTGAAGGCAACAAATCTCACATCAGGCAGGTAAACAAAAGAAAAAAGAAGAGAAGACCACTATGGTTCTCAGAAGAGGTGGTGGCAGAAAAGATAAAGCCTAAAAAGTGGTATTTAGAAGGCTTAAGAAGATCCAGAGAGGGGAGGATAGGGAAGTATATCAGGAAAAACAGAGGGAGGCAGGGAAAGCAATAAGGAGCACAAAGGTACAAACTGAAGAAAGAATAGCTCAGGCATTATCAAAGTGGGATAAGATATTTTTTAGGCATGCTAACTGAAAAAGAAAGACAAAGGGTGGATTGTATGGTTGGGGGGGACTGTATGGAGAGGGATCAAGAAACGGCAGACATCTTGAACAAATACTTCTGCCCAGTGCTCCCAGTAGAAGGGGAAGAGGAGGGACTTTGAAAAGGCACCAGAAACTTTGATGGGAGGGAAATGGACACTAGTCCTTTTTCTGTACAGAGATTCAAGAAAGCACTCACTGACCTGAAGGTGGACAAAACTATGTAGCCAGACAAGGTTCATCCAGAGGTGCTGAGTGAGCTCAGGGAGGTACTAGCTGTACCTTTGACAGCCCTATTTAACAGATCAATAAAGACCAAAGTGGTCCTGGAGGACTGGAGAAGGGCAGATGTAGTCCCACTTCACAAAAGTGGTAGCAAGGAAGAGGTGGGCAATTACAGGTCTGTCAGCCTTTCCTTGGTGGTGCATAAGTTAATGAAAACATGACTAAAGGAAAGGATTGTGGAATATCTGGAATCCAGTGGGCTACAGGATCCGAGGCAGCATGGATAGATTTCTTTGACTGGGTGACAAAAGACCTAGATCAGGGTGGAGCGGTGAATGTGGCCTACCTGGATTTCAGCAAGGCTTTCAACACTGTTCCTCAAAGGAGACTGGTAAGCAAGTCGAGTAGCTTGGGGATGTGCAGTAAGGTGGTAACCTGGATAAGAAACTGTTTGGAGGATAGGAGACAGAGGGTAGTGGTAAACGGAGTTCGTTCCGAGGAAAAAAGGGAGGGTGATCAGTGGGGTACATCAGGGTCAGTGCTGGGACCGGTCCTCTTTAATGTCTTTTTAAGTGGCATAGTGGAGGAGCTGGAAGGGAAGGACTGCCTTTTTGCGGATGACAATAAGATCTGCAGCAGAGTGAATACCTGGGGTGGGGGTTGGGAGTGGAAAGGATGGTCAGGGATCTGAAAAAATGGAGGAGTGGTCGAGAGTATGGCAGCTTGGTTCTAATGCAAAAAAAGTGCATAATAAAGCACTTGGGCTATAGAAACCCGGGACAGAGTACAAAATGGGGGAAATGATTCTGACAATGACCAAGCAGGAAAGAGACGGGGATAATCATATCGAATTACCTAAAAGTGGCCAGGCAGTGTGACAATGCAGTTGGGAGGGCTAGTGGAATGCTAGGGTGCACAGGTAGGGGTATCACCAGCAGGAAGAGGGAGTTGGTGTTGCCCCAATATAGATCACTGTTAAGACCCCACCTTGAGTACTGTGTCCAGTTCTGGAGACCACATCTCAGGAAAGACAAGCAGAGTGGAGGCAGTCCAGAAGAGGGCTACCAAAATGGTGTATGGTCTGCATCAAAAGCCCTACGAGGAGAGGCTAAAGGAACTCAATATGTGCACCTTGGAGGAGAGGAGGGAGAGTGGGGATATGACAGAGATCTTTAAATACCTCACGGAGATAAATAAGGCACAGGTGGGGGATATTTTTTAGAGAAAAAGATCTTTAGAACAAGTGGACATGCTATGAAGCTGGAGCAAGGCAGACTCAGGAGAGATTCCTAAAACAGCCTTTCAGATGAGATAGTGGGGTGAAAACAGTGGTGGAGTTCAAAACTGACTGGAATAGGCACAAGGAAATAAGCGGGAGGGGGGAGGTGAATAAGACGGTGGGGGAGACAGTGCAGATCAAGTAGGGTCTGCAGCAAAAATGAAGATAATAAAAATGGTCAGACTGGGTGGGCCAAGCAGCCCTCATCTGCCATCAGTTTCTGTGTTTCCTAAATGACATACCCTCTGCTTGTGTCTCCTCTCATTTCCATATATTTGTGGATGACATCATCATTTACACCTCTGGCCTGTCAACTTCAGATGTGGTAGGTCTGCCCTAACATGACCTCCTCAATGTACTGCGCAAAACTAGACAGGCTCTTGCCCTCATCTGTCTTCTCTACGTTGGATAGCACCCTTCAGGAGGCTGTCCCTGCCTTCAAGTACCTTGGCATGTGGCTTGATAGCAAGTTCAACTTCTCTGCCCACATCAAAGCTATCCGTGCCAGACTTTGCCCTGAACTCGGTGCCCTGTACTGCAACAAGGACTGCCTTTCCCTCCAGGTCTTCCATGAGTTGGTCATCAAAATGGTCCTCCCGGTCTTCAGTTATGCGGATATGGTCTATGGCTCTACTTCCTTTTCCCTTGCCAGACTGGATACTCTCTGCAATACCTTCTGTTGTTTTGCTACCAACTCACCCCCTCTGTACTTATCATTGCTCCCTCTATTCCTCCCTCTCCATCCTCCCACTACCTTCACATCACATCACCAGTCCCACTGTACCTCCTTTGTTGCTAAATGCTGGTTTGAGTCCCTTCACTCTTACCTCTCCTCACTCCTCACCCCCATCTCCTCCACTGCTTATTCTCTCTGCTCCAGGGATTCCTGTACCTTCTTCATTCCCCACCCTCACTCCTCTGCTGGGCAAGCTGCCTGCTGTTGCTGCCACCCTTCCCTATGGAACCTGCTCTCCTCTTCCCTCCACCTCCTTCCCTTCACTCTGAGCCCTTAGATGTCAGCTATGGCACCTTCCTCCTCCCTCTTGTCCGTCTATCCCCATCCTGACTTTTCTTCCCCTCTCTTCTTACTCTCCCCACTTAGGACCCCTATTTAATTTAGGCTAATTGTTGACTGCCCACAGTCTAATTCTGTACCCCATAGCACTATCACCTTCCTCAATAGGCACTGTGCACTTTATTGTACTCTTGCATGCTTGTCCATGTATCATTGCGATGAACCATGCAGCTGTTGTCTATGTAACTGCACTCTGCATTGTCAATTTCTTCTTTATGTACTCCCCTTCCCCTTTTCCTCCATGTCACACCTGGAAATAAGCCTCGGCTCAGTGTGCCTTTCCTGGTTATTGGATTTTTTTGGTTTTTTAAGCTTTCTATTTATTGACATTTCAATAAACATACAGTTTATGTGCCAGATGCACCACTCCTTTATATGCATTATAAATCAGATGAAGGCGCCACCCTTCTTAATACTAGCCAATAAAAAATCCAAGTGCATCAATTAGATACATCATAAGGGGGTAAAGACATTTTAAAACTAAGTATCATCTACATATGCTGGAAGTAAGCCCATGAGCTGCATGTGATTACTTACTCAGCAGTTATTACATTGATGACAGCAACACTCTCTTTGTCCTACCTGAGGACAGGAGAAAAAGAAGCACATGCTTAGCCTGTATTCTTGGACCTTTAAGGTACCCCCAAAATAGGATTCAGATTTCCATAAAGAACATTGCAGTAACATTTCCTGCCATTCAACTGTGTAGTTAATAAACATGTTTGAACTTTAAAGAATTAACTCATGCCTAAAATGTGGAGCAGCTATATCAACTGGTATATCTCCCATCTAGCCCCACTGAAGACATTAGAAATGATATATTGTCTGCATTATAAAATAAACATAGGAATAGGTTTTGGGCAACATAAACAAGCTGTGTAACCAGCCAACCTGAAATCAAAGCAAACCCGGAAAATCAAGTGTCCAAATCTTTGTCGCTCTCAGATGCAGACCGGGATTCATCTGTTCTCTTCCTTTGCTGTGGCGCAATCTTTTGGGCCCATTTCAGTGCATCAGAGGGTTCTGAAAAGATGAAGACCTTTCCCTCATTCACTAAATGCAAGTGGGCTGGGAAACGCAGTCCATGAGGCATGCCAGCCTCATGGAGCATGGCGCGAACGCCATCAAAGTTTTTCTTCCTCTGGCTGGTGGCATAACTTTGATCAGGATAGAGGGAGACTCGCTGTCCTTCATGTAAAAGTATTTTCTTTGCCTAGCCAGAGCCAGAAGAAAGTCTCGAGTCCCAATGCCATCTACCACCATTACTATTGCCCTCGGTGCATCCACATCCACAGATCTTCTTCTGAACGCCACCTGATATACTTTCTGGATGTTCAGGCTTCTAGCCACCACAGGTTCTCCTAATTGTTGCTACAACTGTTCTTGTAAGAATAAGGCCAAATGGTCTCCCTCACTGTTCTCCGGCATCCCCACGATTCTCAAATTTGCAGTTCTAGCCTGGTTCTCTAGATTTTCCAGGTGTGATCGCAGATGCAGATTCTCCTTCATCAAGTTGGAAGTCACACCCAGTGCCGCCTCCAATTGCTTCCTTGTATGACAAATTTCTGTTTTGAGGTAAGTGACCTCTGTTTCCACAGTTGTGACTCTGAGTGTTAATGTGTCAAATTTTTCCGATAAGCCTGCCAGAGAAACAAGTAGACAGGTCATTTTTTGCCCAAGAGTTTGTATTGTCTCTTCACCCTCCACTGGAGATTCAGAGAGGCTGCGGCATTGAGTTGAGCGTATGGCTGGTTGACTGGCAGGATTCTTGACTCTACCTCCATCTGTCGAGCCCTTATGTTTCTTTGGGTTTCCCATATCAATTCCAGAGGACTTCAGATACTGGCTAATTCTTTTGATGGCCGTTAGAACTTCAGAAAAACTACTTTCATAATGTAGGTAAAAATATCTGTTATGAGGAGCACTAAATCCTATTGACCATCTTGCTTGGGCTCCACAGTGCCCCCTCCTGTTACCACATTTTTAAACAAAAAAAATATTAGTTGGATACGCAATATTTTCATCCCAGTACACTTTCGTTATTCCATCAAGGAACCTGAACATGACATGTTCTACTATTTTAAGTAACCTTTTAACCCTTACATTGATTTTCTTGTCCTTTGCTATCCTTGGTGGTATTCCCAAGTTGTCATCAACTCCCCACATTTAAGTGTTTGTTTCTATTTTATCTGAGATTCTTGCATTGATGTCTTCCATTACAATTAGTGTACAATTAACATATATATTCATAACTCTCAACCAAACTGATTCCAGGAGATCAATAACCCCTCTCTCCCTCTACAAGTCTTTCTAATTTGCTGGGAACATGCATATTTATGACTGGAAAGACCACTTTGATGTTTTATCACTATTGTACATAAGAAATAAGGGGCTTCTAGTTCTATCATATAGCAATTATCGTAGGTGCTTGTAGAAGTTTAAGTAATAACGCCACCAGAGGGCCTTCCAGACCTAGAGATCTTACTGACTTCATAGCTAAATGCTCAATACTTTCCAAAATCAAATGGTCACATTTTATTAACCAAGATTCTTGTTTATTAAAATAATTTCATTTTTTTTTCTTTTTATATTTTAACCCAATTATTATGATGAAGCTTATTCTGCAGGCCGGCTATATTCCAATGTATAAATATAATTTTGCCAGTATTTTCTAGGGATGGAGGTTCCTTTACATTTGGTGGTCATTCATTTGCAGAGTCCAGATCTATCAAACTAGTTTGAGTGAAACATTCAGAGCTTTCAGCTCTCTCAGTATAATCACCCTTCCCTGGGGATGATACTGCCAAGGTCAGCAATGAACTAAATTCCAGGACAATAATTGTATTAATATGATGACCTTTCTATCCGCAGACCCTAACCATTTTTTTAATTAATAACCTCCAGCTCCTCATCACCCCAAATGTATGTAAGACAGCCATTAGACAAAGCAAGAATAAATATTACAGAGAGAAGCTTGCAGCCTCATCCAAAACACCCAGTAGATACTGGAAAAACTTCAAAGAATCCTTGGGGTATTCTAATCCCGGCACCCCTCCTGATTTTGAAATAAATGGAACTAACTGCAATAACCCTATCACAATAGCCAACGCTTTTAATCAGCAATTGTCAGACCTCTCAGCCATTACAGATACCCTAAACTCTCTTCCTAGCCATGGTGCCCACAAGTTTGATCCATCCCCCCACCCCCCTTTCCACTTTAGAGCAGTCACCAATGCAGAGGCCTGCAAACTCCTCTCTCAATATCTCAATCCAAGTCCGCAGGCCCTGATGGCCTAGATCCCAATCTTCTGAAACTGGCAGCATGAGAGCTCACACCTCCCCTAACCAGAATCTTCAGCCTTTCTCTTACCTCAGGTGTGGTACCATTAAGCTGGAAAAATGCTAATGTCATACATGTTCTTAAAAAAGTAAACCCCAAACTATTATCCAGCTATCGGCCAATCACCAAACTCGATAAACTATTAAAAAAATTGTTGCCTCCCAACTAACAGCTCACCTCAAAAAGTACAATCTTTTATGCTAAGCGCAACACGTTTTTTGTAAGAACCACAGCACTACTTACCCTAACGAATGCGATCTATTCGGCGACTGACCAAGGCAAGCTGACAGGGGCTGTCTTTGTAGATCTAACAAAGGCACTTGACACAATAAATCACTCA
Source organism: Neoceratodus forsteri (assembly GCA_016271365.2). Lineage (NCBI taxonomy): Eukaryota > Metazoa > Chordata > Ceratodontiformes > Ceratodontidae > Neoceratodus > Neoceratodus forsteri. The sequence goes on along the minus strand of CM028135.1, from coordinate 924,042,934 downwards.
ATACTACTAACTAAACTTAGGTCCATAGGAATCTTAGACCACGCTATACCATAGTTCTCCTGCTGTCTCTTCAATAGGCATCAGCGGATCAGGGTTATCTAAACCCACTCTGACTACCATCCCACCTCCCTGGGTATTCCCCAGGGATTCATCCTTGGCTCCTTGCTGTTCTTACTATACATTAACTCTATCATCCACTGCTTTAAACATACAACTCCCATCCTTTATGCAGATGACCTGGTGTTCTTTTGCCACTCCCCGAGTGTAACCAACATTAACTGCATCTGGATAGAATTATCCTCGCATCTGACCTAATCGCTGTTCAATCCTGGCTTAAAGTCAACAAATTTCTCATGAATTACTCCAAGTCCCAAGCCATGCTCTTTGGAACTCCTTACAAACTTAAAGTCTTACCCACCCCTCTAGCCGTTACAACTGAGAATGGCACCACCCTTGATACTGTCTCCTTGTTCAAGTATCTTGGAGTCACACTTGACCCCACCCTCAGTTTCTCATCCCACATTCATTCTGTGTGTAACAGCATCAGCTCCAGCCTAGGCATTGCATACCAGGCCAGAAACAATGTCTCCATCTGCTCCCATCACAGCAGCTCACTGCCTCCTTCTCCCTAAGCGATCTTATGGGCTGATGAAGCCTCCAGAGGGAGGTGAAACATAAGGCAGGGCAGGAGCCTTGTGTTCTGGTATCACTTGTTTGAAATGTATGGCTGAATAAACTAGGTAAAACCTAAGTTTTGACTTTGAGTCCTACTTGCAGGGGTGAGTGCGCTTCTTCTTAACAAACACTATCCTATGGGCTACCTGTGTTCGCTTACTCCTCCATTACCTTGCGTCACAAATGGACAGTATGCTACAATGATATTTGTAGATTAGCTCTGTCCTGTAGTTGCCTCACCTATCACTGCTCCCTATACAGCAAACTAGGATGACCCTTTTCCCCACAGACCTATTTGACTCTTTCCTAGGCAAATTGGTGCATAATGTTAACTCCACACAGAAACCAAACTCCTTGGCCGCCCTCTTGATATCTTTGTCACAACACTGTACCCTCAGATCTTCTGATACTGAGCAGTTAGCAATCCCTAGATCTCACACCAAATATGGCTCCATGGCCTTCTTCACAGCTGCTCCTACTCAGTGGAATAGTTTTCCAGCAACCCTGCACTCCTACCAAAAACTGAGAGCTTTCAGAAGACAGCTTCATTCCCTCTTGATAGACCGTTCCACATGAACATGTACCTAGCCAGTTATCCTTGTCCCCACGATCCCCTCTCTTCTTTTGCTACCTTAACTACTTATAACCTCTCTTCCTACAGTTATTGCACTTTTTGCACTTATTGCCTTACCTTATACTGACACCTACTGGTTGAACATTGTATAATCAGTTTCTTTTGCCAGTGATATGTATTATCGTTTTTCTAATCAGTGTCTCATTACTTGTATTGTACTGCCTAACATTACCATTGTATGGTTGTGTGTTCCTTTTATTGTCCTATTATCGTTATATTATGCTGACTGTACATGATGTGATGTATTTCTCCCATGTCTGTTTGCCTAGCTTACCTCACCCGATTAACAAAAGCTAAATAAAATAATAATAAAATGTAGTATCTCTTGGTGCTTGAGGAACTCTGTGATCCTGTTTTGCATAATTACTTTCTTTGATGATCTTGCGCCCCTATTTTTTGCTCTGAAGTTTCTTTGTCTTGTCAGTTTGATTTCCTCTGTTCTCTTTTCTGTGGGTTTAATCTGCATAACCTCAGTCACCGTACTATCTGCTGGTAGTTTAACACCAATGTCCTTGAATTCCTGTGTATTCACAATGAAATATGTTCTTATATGTGGGGTTTTTTAAAGTCAAGCATATCATTCTTCTTTGAGGCTGTCTGATATCTGTAAACTCCCTTGATGTACGACCATTTGAAATTCTTTCGTGCCACACCCTTACATGTATTGTAGGCCACTAACTTTAATTGGGTTGGATTTTAATTTCTTAGCCTTGGAAGACCCTTTAGATATGTTGACAGTATCATACCTTTTTTAAACTAAGATTTACTTTGTACCTTGTCAAACATTTTATGTCTTTCTTTGAACTGCTCGCCTCTATATATATTTGTTTTTGCTTTAAATGACTTCTCCATGACTGCTTCATCATACTTTCATCACTGATTCCTCCACATACTATAAATTATCACTGGATTCTTGTTTCTTTCTGTCTTTTTGAGCTTCTTTTTCTTGATCTTTTTTACTTATTATTTTATTATGTTGAGCCTTACTCTGTTTATCCTTCAGGTTTTCTTCTGCTTTAGCTTTAGTCTGGACATTTTTCCACACAGTTTGAGATTTATTTTATTTTGTTCCACAGCTACAGATTTCCATATTTATTTTTTTAATTTCGTATGCATTTTGCCACAGTACCAGACCTCCGAATGCTCAGCCCCTGACTTCCCCCGACCTCTGCCCACCCCTGGGACTTACCTGGAGTGGTGATCCACCCAGGCTTACCCCTTCTGGGCAGGGTTGTCAGATAGTTCGGCCCCCATGGATGACTAGTCAATGATCCCAGCAGGAACACCACTGGGAGGGCCTCCTGAGATTACTCCCCCGGGCAGGGCAATGGGACTGTACTGCATTAATGGAAACTTGTCACTTAGTTGCCAGCCAAGCATCACAGAGAGCGACATGGAGATGGAGAGGTGGGGCATCATGAATGGAGCTGGCAGCGATTTTTTTTTTTTAATTTTTTTTAAGTGAACGGTGATCTCCTAGAGATGGACATGCAAGGACGAATGTGCCGCCATGCATTTCCTCATTAACCTGGCTCTGGCAGCTGTATTCCTCACAGCCTCCACCAGGGGTCAATCATGAGCTGGTCACTCTTTCCTCCCCACCCCTGAGGGAGGAGAGCAGTCCCTAGGATGCTTAGTCCTCCTTTCACTGGCTGGCCCTCCGATGTTCCGAGTCTGAATCTGAACCCGAGGTGTCGACATTGCAGATAGAAATCCAACTGCTGCGCGGTGGGCTGGTAGACTTCCATATTTGTTTTTTAAAATAAAATGTTGTGTTTACTTAAACATAGCTACCATTAATTAACTGATTTGTTGATGTTTTGTCAGTGCCTTACGCCTAGTCTACTAGCCTCCAGGGCCCCTGAAGGCCAGTAGCCGCTAGGGGAGCACGCACTGTGAGCTAAAATAAATCAGCAAATCAGTTGAATTTATGGTGGCTTTGGTTTTTTGAGTGAATGCTGCAACATTTTTATTTTGTGTTATAGATTAGCTGGCTGCTAATTTTGCAAGCGAACCACCGCAGACTGAGCGCAGGACAGTTTCTCTCTTTTTCTTCCATATATATTTCTTGTCTCTCTGATTTTTGGGTACGCTTGCCTTTGCAGCATTTTTTCATTCTTTGACTGTTTTCTATACTAATTGGGCTACCTCTGCAACTTTTTTGTTAGCAATTTCTTCCGTGATCCTCCTAATGTCAGCTTTTGCTTCTTCGACACTTTGTCCATTTCCCTTGCTGCCCTGATTACTTTGCTTTTCTTGTGAGTCCATATTATAGTTGTGATTTATTTTCATTAGCTCCCCTATCGCTTTCCCTTTTGACCTCTGAAAGTGCTATCAAAACAAGTGTTGTTTAATAAAGGATTCCACTATCTCTGGTAATTCTAATTTATTTTATTTTCCATCATATTTTACTATTATTTGCTTTTTGCTCTGGTTCAGCATTTGATTTATTTTTCTTAACTGTATCATGATCTTGTTGGTTCTCTTGCTGTCTTACTGATTGCCAGAGATAAGTGATATCTGATTTTTAGGAGGGGGATCAAGACTTTTCTATTTATATAGGGAGGGACAAGCAAGTCAAAGTAATTTGAAAAATATTTGTATATAATTTTTGACTAGGAAAGGCACACTAAGCTATGATAACATGTTTTCAAGTGTGTTCTTGGTGATGGTGGTGGTGGGGGTTTGTATGGGGCTGTTTTTATTGACTGGGGGAATACTGGCCATGATGCCGCGGAAACTTCCCTACTCTTCTTCGATAAGTGCCATGCAATCTTTTATTTCCAACTGTACAGTGACCAGAGATGGGCAAAAGGGACCTCAGTTTAACATTTCAGCCAAAGGGTGGCACCTCATCAATGCAGCACCCTCTTCATGCTGCAATACAGCATCATTGCCCTGTCACTATACCCTTCGGCTATGCCTGCACTACACTGCTATAACTACCCTCTCCAAGCCGTGCGGTACTGTACCCTCGCCATTTATATGACACTACCACACAGTTTCCTTGCTCTCGGTACTTATGGTCATGAATTCTATTATGATTAGGGTGCTATTATATACTTGATTGTGCCCTGATGAAATATACCTTATACATTTCTCAACTGCGCTTAGCACGTGTCACAAAAGGAGCCATATGCATCCTTTTAGGCTTTTGTTGAATGCTCTAAAAAAAAAATGCTCCTGTTACTTCTAATGTGTGCTGGTAATATTGAACTTAACCCAGGTCCTCCTGTCACTTTTCCTGCACTTTTGGATCTCCTGCATATAAAAGGGATGAGTTTCCTGCAGGCTATTAAAGAAATCAGATGTCATTCAGGCTTGAATCTGTCATACCAAGCCTGATGTTTTTGTGGCAACTGAAACCTGGCTGAGAACATCCACCCAGGACCACGCCATCAGCATTCTTTTTTTTTTTTTATATTCTCTGTTTATGCCCACTTACTCACCAATTCAGACCCTTTCCTTGGGGATCCATAGGCTGTGCACGCTCCCGTAGGTCCTCCCCAGGTATCTCTGTTCTGGGTTCTGTTAGCACTGCCCTCATCCTGCCTCAGTTTGCCTCCCGGGCAGGGAGGAGAGGGACTCCCTTATAGTCCCCCCCCAGTCCATTAGTGTGCATCAGGTATGCTGCGTAGGCCCTTCCTGAAGCCTGGTTGTGGATTTCTCTTGGGCAGCCGGGTCCCATCTCCAGGCGTCTGTTGTGGTTTTTTTCCATTTTTCTAGTACTGCCCCTGTCCTCCGGATGTTGATGTGCTTGGAGAACCAAGAGGTGGGGCACATAGCAATGTGCTGTCATCCCAGCTCTCAGCTGACATCTTCCCTCCCTGTTCATGCCGTCTCACTACACCTCCACACATGGTTACCCAGGTGGTGGTAGAACAGTGGGACAGGCATCCCCATCTTCACCAGAGAAGGAGAGCAGCCTGTGGGTGCTCGATCCTTCTCCCCCAGGCTGGCCGTCCAGCTGCCTGAGTCTGTTCAGGTCACTGGCATTGCAAGTGGTAGCCCTATCGCTGCGCTGGTGGGCCAGCTGCCATCAACATTCTTGATTACAATATATTTTGAGCAGACAGGCCTTTAAGGGGGGGTGGGGTTGCTATTTATGTGTGGGATAAATTCTCTGTCACCGTGGTGGATGCTACCCCATCTCCGAAGGAATTTGAGTGCCTCACCATAAAGATTCAGCATTCGCAAACTATGACCCTGTCTGTTTTTGTCTGTTATAAGCCTCCATCGGCAGGGCTCAAGGTTACGGATCATTTTTACGACTTGTTATCCCAGCTGCCCTCTGAAGTTGCCATTCTGGGCAACTTCAATCTTGATTGGCTGTCTAGTTCCTCTAAGCCTCTAAAAAACCTTTGTGATGCCTTCGAGCTCACTCAATTTGTCACGGAAGTCACCAGACCAAATGTCAAGAATTCAGATTATAGCACATTGCTAGACTCCCACTCTGGTGTTTTCTTTAATGATCTCAGTGATCATTGTTCCATCACTTGTGTAAGGTCATCCCCTAAACCTACATCATCCTCTAGATATGTCTTCAAAAGTAGTCGTAGAAGCTTCAACCCAAATGCTTTCCTCTCGGACCTGCAGCACGCTAATTGGCAAAACTTCTGTCTAGCCCCTACAGTGGATGAGACCCACAAGATTTTTCATAGCATTTTACTTGGTATCATTAATAGGCAGGCTCCATTAATTAAAACCCGCACAAAAAAGAAATCCTGCCCATGGTTCACTGCCGAACTAAAAGCAGCTTCACATAATAGAGATGCTTTATGGAAAACGGCAAGAAAAAACAAACTTCCAGATGACTGGGTAGCATTCAGAGTAGCTAGAAACCTTGCTGCTAAACTAACCAGAACTGAAAAGGCTAGATACTTTCCTAGCGAACTAGATACTTCCTCCAAATGTTCCTCTAAATTCTGAAGAACACTTAAGGACCTGGAGGGGCACAGCCCTGCTAGCTCACTCCCATCTAAAATCTACTCCGATGGGGTTGTCTACACAGATAAGCATAAGATACTTGATCTTCTTAATAATCACTTCACCACAGCGGGGTTGACCTCTGATACCTCCCCAGCCAATGCTCTTCAAGCACAGTTGTACAGTCAATAAGCAGCGTGCCCATCTTCGGCGTCACCCTCACACAATGTAGTTTTTTCATTTGACCCAGTGACAGTAAAAACTGTGGAAGACTTAATCTTGGATCTAAATATAAGGTGCCAACCTGATTGAGCCTTATTATCTAAAACTAGGCTATTATGTTCTATCTCCTCCTATTACGCACCTATTCAATTTATCCTTGTCACAGGGTTTCCTTCCTATGATTTGGAAAACGGTGCATGTCTTACCATTGTTTAAGTCTGGAGACCAGAGCGACTTAAATAATTATCACCCCATTTCCCTGCTCCCCACTTTATCCAAGCTGCTGGAAAAAGTAAACACGCAGCTTAGGAGCTTCCTTGAGAGCAACAACCTCCTTAATCCGGTGCAGTCAGGGTTTAGGCCTTGACATAGCATAGTTTCACCACTGACCAAAGTCTCCAATGGTTGGCTAACTTCCTTGGACATGAAAAAACACATTTGCACTTTGTTCTTAGACTTGAACAAAGCGTTTGACACAGTCGATCATGCACTGCTTCTCACTGTTCTCAGGAACTCTGGGCTTGACTGCTCGGCCGTGACTTGGTTTACAAGTTATCTCATGGATCATCATCATAGCATTAAGGCTGGTGGGGACCTTTCCCCTCTAAAACCCTGCTAAGGGGGGTCCCGCAAGGGTCCATTCTAGGCCCATTGTTATTCGCGATTTATATAAATAACATTGACTCAGGGATCAACTCGGCCATTATACATCTCTTTGCCGATGATATGCTCTTGTACTTAGAAAGGCCTACCCCTGAGTTAGAATGTGCAGACCTGCAAGATGACTTCAACATCTTGCAGAAAATCTTCTGCATTTAAAGTTATTACTAAATGCCAAGAAAACCAAGGCAATGTTATTTTCACCCTCAGCCATTGTACCAAAAGCTTGCAACTCTGTAATGGACCCTCAGGTCTCTACCCTACTAGGGGAGTCCCTCGAATTTGTCTGATATTTGAATTTGATGTTTGAATTTGATCTCTGCTGCTGAAGCTGTTGCCCAATTGGTCACCTGCTGTACCTGCTCGGCTGTCCAAGCTTGGCAGTCCCTGGATGCTGCCCTACCAGGGAACACAGAGTGTGTTTTCCCCCGGGCAATTTCAACTGTGCTTTTGACTTCTGAGCTAAATTTTTATTTGCTGTTTACCTAGCTGTGTATGCCTGTCCTGCTTGCTTGTTACATTTTACAGTTGCCTAATATGAACTGTACTTGACATGCTTTGTCCCAGGGTTCTTCCACTTTAGCATTATTTGTAAGGCTAATCCCAGGGTCCCCTCATTTGCTGTCTTCTGTAGACTTCTCCCCATCCTCACACGGTTGCCTTGCTAGCGACTCCCTGACCAACCTGGTCTCTGTCTGCCACCTCCCATCTTTTCCTTGTGTGCAACTGCCTTTTACCTTGTCTCCTAGACTACCTGCTTTTTCTCTCATCCCCACCCTATGCTGGCCCTGCTCAAGCTTTCTTTCATTTCATTTAAACTTGCAAGTGATTAACCTCTGGCTAATCCCTCTTTTATCCTGCTAATTTCTCTCTTTCCTGACCAGACCATTCCCACCCCCCTGCTGACAATCTGCCGCCAGCTTTCCATGCCCTCAGCGCCAACTTACTTATACTCATCTTTGCTTTCTCTCCCCCTCTCCAGCTTCAGCCCCTGAACTGGGCTGTCATTGAGAAGGCGGCTCGACCCTTTCCTATGGCCACCCACCGCTTGCTGCATGGCTCCCCAGACACCCACAACAGGTGCGCCATGCTTCCCTTCCAGGAACTGTTTCACAGCCAGGCACTCTATCTCCAGTTGGCCACCAGAGGAAACAACCGGTCTGCGATTGGTGATCTCTGCTGCTGAAGCTGTTGCCTGCTTGGTCACCTGCTGTACCATCTTGCCTGTCCAAGTTTGGCGGTCCATGGACGCTGCCCTACTGAGGAACACAGAGTGTGTTTTCTCCTGGGCAATTTCAACTGCGCTTTTGACTTCTGAGCTAAATTTTCTCCCACCGCCCTCCCTCCCTGGCACTTTAAATTGTCTTGCTCCCTTGAATTGCCAGCCTCCTTGGAAGCCCTCTTAAAATGGTAATGCCTAAAGCTGCCTCCTGAGTTGTTTCTGCCTGTCACTTCTCTTGCTCTGTCACAGCAGAATCCCTTACTCTGCCACAATCATTATCCCCGGCAACAACTGCAGCTGGCTGGGCAAGCACCACCACTGTTCCTCAGAATAAACACATATCTGACCCTCCTGGTGCTAATGCCCACCTTATTATTGTTAACTGACACATGTGCCACAATTCTTGCTGTCGATCAGCAAAACCTGCGCTTCTTCTCTCCTACCATCAACTACCTGGACACTGCTGACAGGACTATCAGACATGCACCTCCTCTCATAAAGTCATCCATCCTTGCACTGTTATTGAATTATGAAAGATGCCTGCTCGGTCATTTTTTTCACTCACTAACTAGCCATTCCCCTCCATGGCTCCCCTCCACCCACCCACTACTATCTTATTCTCCTCTCTGCTGACATAGAGAGCTACCCTGGTCCTACGAATGCCCACAGACCAATCAAATGCCACCTGGGTTAATCAAGCTGGTGTCAGAGTTGCCCACATGAACATATGCAGTCTCCCAGCTAAGTTCCATGAGCCTGAGGTGTGGGTATCCTTATATAGGCCACAGGTGCTAGGTCTCTCTGAGACCTGGTTGAAATCATATCACACTGACTCCTTGCTCATGCTTAATGGCTACTCCCTCCTGCATGTTGATAGACCTGGTAGAAGGAGGGGAGGGGAAGAAGTATTGCCCTGTATGTTCAGGACCACCTCACCACCTCCACTGTCAATGGCTCTATCTCCACCTCCCTGAGTGAATGGCTTCTCACCGAAGTGACTCTGGGAGCATCTAAAAAGTTCTACCTTGGTTGCTGCTACAACCCACCAAATGGTGGCATCCCAGGGCTATCAAACTTCCTGGATGGCATCAGACGTCTAACACCCCATTGCGACATAATCATGCTTGGCGAGTTCATCCTTAACTGGTTGAATACACATGCCCCGGACTGTGCAAATCTGCTAAAAGAACTCAACCTGGAGCAAGTTATCTCTACCCCCACAAGATACAATGCCCAATCCCAGAATCACTCGCTTCTCGACTGGATCACCACTAACAAGGTTGATCTGATCCTGCAGACTGGCACTGTGGCAGATTCAATTAGTGATCTTTCACCGACCTGCATTGTTATGATTACCATAACAAACCACCCTCCCCGCAAACTCATCTCGTGGAAATTTTGAAGGCCAAATCAAGAGCCTGTCCTTAGGGATGCCATGGCAAATAACTGGCTGGCCCTCTACCACATTAATGATATCTCTACTACGGTTACCTTCCTTACCACTGCCCTCATTCGGCCTCAGGATACTCACTACCCTCATAAAACCAGAAGGGTAAGGGGGGTTGTACCCACTGGGTATCAAAGGAATTACTGTTGCTCATGAAAGACAGGAATAGGAAGTGGTAAGAGTACAAGGTGTCCCCTTCTGTTCGATCTTGGGATGCTTATAGGCAGCTGCGCAATACCTGTAAGCAGGCTGCTAAATCACTTAAGTGTAATTTCTATCATAAGCAAGCAAGCACGAACCTTAGGAATCCACGTAGATTCTGGGCATCCATTGGTTCACTACTAATCCCTAAAACCAACAAACGAACAGCACAACTCTCAACCTCCGCAGGTCTTATTTCTGATCCTTATGAGACTGCAAACTCCTTTAACATAAAATTTACAGACCTATCTGCCTACCTCAGTAAGCTCCCCCCTCACCCTTCCCCTGACTGCAGTGGTCACCCAAACTGCCCCCCCCCACTTCCTCATACAACAATCTGCCACCACCTTTCCATTTCAGGGTCATTGGGCCTAAAGTCACGGCCAAGCTACTTAACTCTTTCCCTGCAAAAGGCAGCCCTGACAGCGATGCACTATGCTCAGCATTCTTAAAAATGATATCCTCTGTTATTACCAGACCCCTAACATACATTTTTCATCTTGCACTTTCCTCATCCACTGTGCTGGACTCCTGGAAACTTGTTCAGGTGGTACCCATCTTCAAAGCCGGTGATCCCTTATCCCCCGACAACTACAGGCCCATCTCCCTACTGACTCACCTCAGTAATCTACTGGAGAAAATTGTGCACTTTCAGCTATCAGAACATCTGGATAACAACCTGTTATGTCCCCTCCAACATGGCTTCCAAAAACACCATAGTACTTCCACTGCACTGGCTCTGTTGACCGATCATATCCTCAGACAGATGGAAATGGCTAATGCTACAGGTGCTGTCTTTGTGGATCTATCCAAAGTGTTCAATCTTGTTGACCACCAGATTCTTCTTTCTACCTTACATCACTTTGGCTGCTCTGATGAAATCGAGGCCTGGTTCTGCAGCTACCTATCAAACAGGTTGCTGGCCACCATTATCGGAAATGCTACCTACTTGGTGCTACCCATGCACACCGGGGTACCGCAAGGCTCCATACTCAGCCCTCTGCTCTTCTCCATGTATGTCAGTGGCCTCCCCAAGGATATCCTTGATTGTAAGGCACTCCCCTATGTGGACAGTTTAGGCCTATATCATAGTGATAAATCACTGCAATCCATCTCCTCCACCCTTACCCGAAACTATGGCTCTGCCCAGCACTAGTTTCTTTCCAGCAAGCTAATAGTCAATGAAAAGAAAACCAAATCTATGCTGTTTGGCTCCAAACACTTCCTCACCAAAATCAACAAAACTGGCTCCTCCCTGCAAGCGATCTTGCCTGCAGGTCCTCCACTGGAAAATGTTCCCTTTTTTAAATACCTGGGTGTTACACTGGATCCTTCCTTCACTTTTTCCGAGCATGTCAATATTACAGTGTGGACAATAAATCAGAAATTAGGTGCAGTCTACAGGCTTAGACACCTGTTATCTGACGAGGCACGACCGGCACTAGCCCAAGGCAGTTTGTTACCCCTCCTTGATTGCTGCTACCCTGTCTACTCTGTTGTCTCCTCCAAACATCTCACCCACCTAATCACTACTTATAATTCCATCTGTCGCTTTGTCCTACAGGCTCCCTACTCAACCCACCACTGTGCTCTCTACCAGTCACTTGGCTGGCTCCAGCTGCAAGGTTGCTTTGATTATGCCCTAGGCAGCTTGGTGGACAGTTCTCTTAGAAATTCCCATCTGTCTCCATACTCCCCCCTCCTGACAAGCAGGACAACCACCCGTGTGCTCAGGGCATCCTCTATCCCTCCTCTTGCAATCCCACATACCTCCACCAAGATGGGATGCAGAGCTTTCTCCATCTCTACACCCTTCCTATGGAATAAATTACCCCTGACTACCTGCTCGTCTACCACCCACCTGTCTTTCAAACACCAACTAAAAAGCTGGCTCCAGTCAGTTTACACCTGTCACTGTGCACTATATATACCTCTGCTCCTCTCCTCACCTGTCTAGCCTCTTTCTACCTATGATAGAGTTCTGATTAAGAGATCTCAATGTCTTACAGTTGCCGATGCTTACCTGATGTTCTCCTGATGCTTTAGTTACTGGTATCCATGGCTGCGGCCTGAAAATAATGATGTTCGCCTCCTGCCTCAGATCATTAGCACTGTATACATTGTTTGCGTCATCCAAAGGCTGCTGCAAGTTATTATATAAATTAGGGTCTGTTGTAATCTGTATGCTGATATAATGGTACGTATGTTATTGCCAGCTTGTTCTCTGATGTCCTGTACTGCACTGTTCTCTTGATGTTATCTCAATGTCGTACTGTTTCATGCTGTTATATTGGTTTCTGTATCATAATTCGCTTTGTGCCTAAGTGTACTTATGTAGAAGTATATATTTGTGTAACCCCCCTGCAAATGGGGGTTCCCAAAAGACTTCCAGGAGCTTGCTTGAATGCTCCAAGCCTGAATGGTGTTTGGCATTTAAGCCATTTATCAGTGAGTGTTTTTAGAGTCTCTGGTACTGTCTCTTTAAGAGCTGTCTGCTTGCAGACATAATTAGTTTGTATGGGGGGACTGTGTGCTTCTCTGAGTACCACTCGAGCTGCTGCCAATTCACTTCATTTTTGCAGTCACTAGGAGCAAAGGGAACCTATCTGAAAGATGTAACTGTTTGCAGGAAATTATTTAGAGTAATAATGAAATTACAGTTTGTCTAACCTGCTTTCTTTGCAGTCAGAACTGTGTCTGCTAGTTCCCATTCTAGTTTTGAACTGCTGAACTGGACCAATCAGTGTGGTAGCTTAGCCTAAAATGGTGCCTTGACGAATCAGAACTTGGACTCATAATCTGAGCCAGCCACAAGAGGATTGTATGGGCAGTGACTCTGGGAGATGTAGTTTAGACTTCAGTGCCTTTTGGACCAACAGCAGCAGTCTATTGTGAGTGACAGCCAATCCAGTCAAGAACTGGGAGGAACTCAAAGGAAGTGCCCGGTTTTGTCGGTTGGGTTTCAGTTGAGCTTTGGCAGTAAGAAGGAAGGAGCCCTGTGCTTTCAGTGTGCAGTTTAGTCAAAAGCGTGTGTAAGGCCAGTTCGGTCTGCAGCTTGTTAGGACTGAATCCGTCCTGTGAAAGAATCAAAGGATCTCTGAAGAGTAGAAACCAGGCTCACCCTGTAGAAGACTGGAGGAATTCAGGAAAATTACACTCGATCTGTCAGGAACTGAATCTGCTGTGTGTTCTCCCGGTATTGTGCAGTAATTGCATCGGGATACAGATGCAGCCTGCCTGGTATAGTGCTTTTTTATATGGATGTGTGAAGAGGTTTGTGCACCTCAAGTGAGCCCTGCTGACATTGAAGGACCCTATCTTATTTGGAGGTCGTGAGTACTAATCAGGGTCGCTCCCTGTTGAATTGCCACATTAAATCCAAATGGAATTACTGTACTGCTGACTGTTTAATTCTCCTTTTCTCTGTGTGAAAGGGCCCCTACCAGCTGCCATGGTTTGGACTAGCCACTAGGGCTTGGTGCCCAGGGACAGTAACTGATAGGGATAGGCCTGTGCACAGAGCCATACAGGTAGATTATTAAAGTGATAAGCTAATTAACCTGATTTCCCTGTCCTTGTTATATCCCCCAATAAATCAGAGCTGCTTGTTCTCAGCAAAGTTATACTGCCTGAGGTATTTGTCTATGTTAAAGTACTGTACTGTGATTGTTGCACTGTATCTCATTTCACAGGAGGTCCCAGTGCCGAACCAGACCTGGGGTAAGTGTATACTGTGAAGGTAATTCTGATATATTGTGTGGGCCACTAGTGGGAAGAAAGGGGGGTTGCAGTGTCCCAGAGGGCTGTGACCAAGTTAGTTTAACTATTGCAAACCCTGACCTCTGGGTGGAGGCACCCGCCATTGGATCCAGGCCCCTCAACCTGTTAGTGGCAAATCAGGCAGGGGTAGTAGCCCCTGGGATAGCGCCATCTAGGGGTTACATTTGCATAAGTGTTTGTTCTTACCTTGCTTATTATTTTATAATGTATTGTACTATGTATGGACCTGACCTGCTACTTCAGTGACCGGGGTCATGCCTGAAAATGGTCCCCTGGATCAGTGCACTTACCCGGTTACCAAAGACATACATAAACAAATAAATAAAGAAATAAATAAATTGTAACAAAATTCAAGTACCTGGGCCTGTGGATTGGCTACAAACTCTCTTTTGTGGACCATGTGGAGGAGTTTGCAAAGAAACCGAAACAGAGGCTTGGCCTCTGCTTCAGGATCAATAGCTTGCTTACACAAGAAGCAAAGATTAAGCTAGTCCAAGCCACCTTCTTGCCTCTTTTGGACTATGCCGATTTTATCTTTGGGCGAGGTCCTAGTAACACCCAGTCTAAATTAGATACACTGTATCATCGGGTGAACAGATTTATTACGGGAGCACTGTACTGCACCCATCAATCCAAACTCTATGCCAAGGTTGGTTGGTCTTTTCTCAGTTTCAGACGTCATAGGAATGCAGTCCTTTGGACCTATAGGGCTATAATCAGCAAACTTCCTCAATATATTTCCAGCTCTTTGCCCATCTTCTCTGCTGGCTGCTATGCACTGAAAAGTCTTTCCCTGATTTTCCTGGTTGTTCCTAAAATTAGGACGTGTTTTGGTGAAGCAGCTATAAGCCTTGCCCTTCCTGTGATATGGAACAACGTGCAAAAGACTCTAAAGCTTGTAACACCGGTAAGCATGGCCTTTTTTTTTGTATTATGCTTTTTACCTCTTCTTCACACCCCTGGTTGGCAACTCCTCCAGGTTTTTCCTCATGGTCTTTCCTGTCTGCTTGCACATCCTTGCGCCAGCCACTAGCCTCATATCATGGCCCCCTGGGAATACCAGCGTATCCCTTCGCTTGGTGCGTCCCCCTCCTCTGAGAGAGAAGGCACCAGTGGGGGACAGCCAGCACACTATTTTACATTAACCAGGTGCCACTGAGGGAGTGCAGGCAATTGAGGCCTGATGGCAGTGGGGGACTGGAGGAAGCATCATCCAGTTGGCCAGGGCAGTTTCTTGGGTTTTCTCCCAGGAAGTGGCATGCCACATGACGTCAAGGCATATGCTGACTTCTGGCACTCCTCCAATGTTTCAACTCAGGCTACTGTGCTGTACTCCCAGCCTCCGCCAGGAGTCAGCAGGTGCCGAGATGCATCTCCAAAAGGCGAGCTGTCCAGGGATGCTCCTTTCCTTCTCCCCCGGCTGTTCCTCTAGCGACCTGAGTCTGTTCTCGAACCTGGGTCACCGGTGTTGCAAGCGGAAATCCAACTGCTGCTCCGATGGGCAGGCTAGCATGGCCTTTTTTAAGGCACTGTTCCATCGAAAGTTCAGTGAATCATGTGAGTGTTTTATTTAGCTGCCCTTTTGCCATGAACCCTGTTTATTAATTCATAGTGTGGTTACTCCTTGTGCATTTCCTGCCCGTCCCTCCCTTCCCATCCCTATGTCCTCCTTCATAGTCATCCTTGTGCCCTCCTCTTCTTAGTCACCTCTTGTCCCCTTAACCCCCTCGTGATTTTCCATTACTACTTTCACCGCTACCCTCGCCTAATGTTTATATACCATGCTGTGTATGCATAGTATCTACTGTATTAACTGATATGTAATATTTGTAATTATTTGTATGTATAGTATCAATTGTATTTACTGACATGCATTATTTTGTAATTGTTTTCTATGCTTCTCCCCTTTTAAGAATAATTTGAGGTTTACTGTACTGTCCTGCCCTGTGGTTTGCTTTGTGTTATTTATGCCTTACTCTTTTTTGCACTACCCTGCTTGTTGCCTTATTGTTTTATAGTTTCGATATGTGATTCTGTTATGACCTACCCAGGTCCACCTTATAAATGAATATGTCTCAATGGTGTTTTGCCTGGTAAAATGAAGATGATTGATTGATTTATGGGTATTACCCCAAGTGACTGGTGTGGGGCTGGAACCCATTACCAACTGATCTTGAGGCCTCACTCCCAGAGGTAAGCGTGCTACCCATTGGACCACTGACACTGATCTATATATTGCTTCCAGACCTATTTTATTCACTCTTTCTCTCTCTCTCTCTCTCTCTCTCTCTCCACCGCTTGTATGTGGGGCTAGGAGGTGTATGACTTCTACTTAAACTGTCTTCTTACTACATGTATTATTTGATTTTGTTTTTGTAATTCAAATTTATTGAGTATTTCAGAATAAAAGGATTTACACATATTGGAATAGATGTAATTAATATACAATGGCATTCTACCTAACAATATAGTATCTATATATAATGCAATGCAATAAGTGGAATAATCTAACATAAAAAAAGGAAAAAAGGAAGAAAAAAGAAAAGAAAGACTGAATAGGCATCTGAAACCTTATATAGTGCACAATACATATTCAGCTATATAAGTACTAAATTAACTTATGGTGTTCCCTTTCTTTATCGGAGACCATTCATGAAGAGAAAGAACCACTGGAACCTGAAATATTCATGTTATTTAAAGACCATTTCATATAGGGTTCTCAAATTTCTAGGAATTTGTCTATACGATTCGTGTTTATATAGGCAACCCTTTCATAACTAGCTCTTGTAGATAGATCTAGCACCCATTCTTTTATTGAAGGGATTGTTTGACAATTCCAATATCTAAGAATAACATTCTTTGCTGTAATAAAAGCTGCAATCAGCCATAATTGCTGATATTCAGTTAAATTAGTAAATTCAGAACAAATGCCAAGAATTGCAAACTTAGATGAACATGTGAATGTGTGACCAAGAACTTTACTACAAATTGATAATACCTTGACCCAAAATGCAATAATATCCAGACAGGACCATAAGATATGGGAAAACGTACCCTTTCCTCTTACACATCTCCAACAGTTATCTGCAGTAGCTAGGCCCAGCTTAACCATTTTACTTGGTGTATAGTACCATTGATGAGTTATTTTGTATTGTGTAAGCTTGCCCTTAGCCTCCCTGCAAGCCTTTACATTCATTTTCCACATGTTTTGCCATTTCTCAGATTAAATGTGTGTTTGTAATTCTTTTTGCCAACAAACTAAAAGTGACAGATTTCGGTCAGGGAGTGAGTCAAGCATCAAGGAGTATATTCTTTTATGGCTGTTATTTGTAGAACAGATTTTATCTAAAAAATGAGGTTGGGGGCCTGGTGAAGATGTTAAGTTTAATGTGTTCATCAGTTGTAGATATTTATAGAATTCCGTTCTGGGGAGTTTAAATCTTGATGAGATTTGTGCAAAAGACATTAATGGGGCTGTACTTTGATCCCATATGTCTTCTAAAAATAAGATGCCTACTTTTTCCCAGCTTTTCCATGTTATGCATGTTCCTTCTATTTTAATCAAAGGGTTTTCCCATAATGGGCAGTGTAGGGATGCATTCGGAGACCAGTCCAGTGAAGAAGTCACTGATTTCCATGAGCTAAATACCTGTTTCAGAACAGGATTGGACACACATATTTTTGATGTGTTAGAGAAAAGGACAATCCTAGGGTGATTGCCTTTCAACAGCTCTTTCTCCACTGATACCCATCCTGGAATATCCTGATTCTTATTTAGCCAAAGTGATTTGATACATTGTGCAGCAGTGAAAGCATCATGTCTCAATTTAAAGTTAGGTAGGCCAAAGCCACCTTTTGATTTTTGTTGCTGTAGTTTATGTAGAGATTCTTGGAGGTTTGTTTTCCCATAAAAATTTCCTAATCAGAGTATATATTTTGTTAAAATATATTCTGCGAATTCTAATGGGTAAATGTTGGAGGAAGTAGTATATAACTGGTGTTAACATCATATTAAAAGCTTGTATTTTCCCCCATAATGACAGGTATGTTTTACTCCATCTGATAAAGTCTGATGTCATTCTTTCAAAAATAGAATTAAAGTTGATTGAAATGATTTGGGAAATAAGTAGACCTAGAAATTTTAAATATTGAGTCACAGTCTTGATGTTATATGAGTCAAAGATAGATTTATTAAATATGTTTGTTAGTGGAAGGGCTTCCAATTTTTCAAAATCTATTTTAAAACCAGAGAAGGTGGCAAATTTCTGTACTATCAATAAGATCTGGGGGATAGTAGAATACGGTTTGGTTATTGAGATCAGTATGTCATCTGCATAAGCAGATATCTTTTGCTCTTTCCCTTTTTTAATACCAGAAATCAGAGTTCATAAACAGAATTTAATGAGGAGAGGTTCTAAGGCCAGTAGAAATAGAAGAGGTGATAGAGGACAACCTTAACGTGTGCCCCTACAAATATGAAATCTATTTGAGAATATGCCATTAATTTTAACCCTAGCATATACTGTATTTCAGAATAAAAAATCTGTACCCAGTTGCAAAAATGGGATTCTAAGTTAAATTTTCCCAATATTTCCATTAAATAACTCCGCTCTATCCTATCGAATGCCTTGTCAGCATCTAAAGACAGGAGGGTAGGAGAGTGTGTGTTGAATTGTGCTTCATGAATAATATGTAATATTTTATGAAAGAGATCTGAACTGTGATGCCCACTCACAAAACCAACTTGATCAGGATGAATACGTTTTTGAATAACATACAGTAATTCAATCTGTTAGCCATAATTTTTCCTAGCAGTTTACAATCTACATTAATAAGGGATATTGGTCTATAGTTGCCACAAATTGTGGGATCTCTATCTTTCTTAGGAAGAACCACAATAGTAGCCTCTCTCATAGATGGGGGTAAAGCCTCCATTTCTAACACATTACCGAATACTCTGTGTAGGATTGGAGACACCAATTGTGTAGTGGCTTTATAAAACTCACTTGAGAGGCCATCTGGGCCAGGAGCTTTAGCATCAGGAAGAGATTGAATTGCTTTGTGAATTTCCCCTAAAGAAATGGGTTTATCCAACCTATCTTTGTCTTGCTCAGTAATTGTTGGCAATTTAATGTCTTTTAAAAATTGGTCAAGAGTAGGCTGGTTAGTAACGCCTTTGCTTTTGTACAGATTTGAATAATCTCTAAAAACTTCCAGAATATGTTCAGTTTTGTGTACTTGTAGGCCATTTTTATTTTTGATTGTTGCCACTTTGGTATCCTCTGATAATATTTTAAGTTTATGAGCTAGTAATTTACCTCGCACCTCACCTGCCTCCCAGTAGGCTTGTTTGAGTCTAAATGATGCATATTCTGCTTTATGGTTGAATATTGTATTAATCTCATATTTGATATCTATAATTTCTTTGTATAAATTAAGATTTTTAGACCCTGAAGAGATAAAAACTCTTTCTTTAATTTTTTAATTCCTTTCAAGTTTGGTTAGGTTTTCTTCCCTCAATTTCTTTTTATAGGATGAATAGGATATTATGCGACCTCTGATGCAGGCCTTGAAGGAATCCCAAATCATAGAAATAGGTACCTTTCCATTATCATTTGGTTGAAAAAATATTTTGATTTCTTTTTGTAGTCAATTAGGGAAATCAGGCATTTAAGTAAACTGCAATTAAACTTCCAACTTCTTTCTGATGGTGTTTGTTGCCCAATTGAAAGGTTAATAGAAATAGGAGCATGGTCAGATATGACAACATTATCAATATAGCTTGTAGAGAGGCTCTGCAACAAACTCTTGCTAAGGAAAATATAATCCAATCTACCATGTGAGCCATGTCGATTTGATTTAAATGTATAGTCTCTCCCTTTAGGGTCCATAATTCTCCAAGAATCAACCAGTGTGAATTCTTCACAAAATCCATTCAGAACTTTGGAGGAAGCATAGTGGTTAGCTGGGTTTGCATAAGTACTGTCAGCAAACACGTCCATGACCATGTTCATATCCCTTGCGATTATTAAATCTCTATTAGTATTCTTAGAAATCTGTTCAGCTAAACTGGCAAAAATCACAGCTAGGTTGACATTAGGGGCATAGACATTTACTAAGGTCAGTAGTCCATCTTCTATTTTGACATTTGCAATAATATATCTACCATCAGCATCAAGAATTGTGGATTGTATCACAACATTTAATTTCTTATGGAATAAAATACAGACCCTCTTACTTTTTGAATTGAATGAGCTACCATAAACTGAACCAACCCATGACCCCTTGAGTTTGGCAGTTTCTTCTGCTGATAAATGCATTTTCTGAAGAAATGCAACATCAGGTTTCAAGCTTTTTAAGTAAGCTAAAACTTTAGATCTTTTAATATAATTATTACAACCTTGTATATTCCAAGAAACAATTTTAATAGACTGGGTTAAGGTAGACATTTTGTAAAATATATAGCCAACCAACAGTCACCAAATCAAGCTAGTATTAAATTGTTTTGTACCAAAAGGGAACACCACTGAGGGTAAACTAAATGAAGATTCTCGAGTTTCAAATATGTCAAAAACAGAACATTAATAAAAAGATATGGCATGAGTTAAGTATGTATGCAAATGAACTATGATTTAAATGATCTTGTGATTGTGTTTATTTATATTTGTAGAATAATGTACAGTGAATTATCTATAACAACCCAAAAAGGAATAGAAAATAGAAGAAAAACAAACCAAAAAAAAAACAACTGTGTCTACTATTGTAATCCTAAAAATAGGTAATATTTAACTTAATAGTACCAATAAGTAGTACCCTAGCAAGTCAGACCAACTATTCATGTGTGTAGTCAATATATTCAAACTGCCATGCCTGTTTGAGAGTTAACAAATGTCATACAATTCATTATGACAGTAAGATATATATGTATGTGACATTGAGTAGTGGGCAACCTGTCCTGTACATGAGAAACTGCAAAGTCATAGTGACTAATTAATTAATATGGCAATGATTTAAATGGACATTGGTATGTGAAAACCTAACCCCGACACTTGCCAGCCACTAGAATATATTAAAAAATCAAAAATATGGTCTCGAAGTTCCCTCCTTATAAAGGTTTTAAAAGTGTTAGTTAGCTGCAAATAGGTTTGGAGGATGAATAAATTGCAGGACCACACCCCCATTGGATGTCTCACGAGCTTTTTTTTTTCATCATAATGATGTGGTATATATTATTGCTGCGTGTCTCATATGAACACCATAGCAACTAGACAAAGTCCAATTAGCCAAATTCAACCAATTGAGAAGCATACTTATTTTTGCCCATATAAAATCTCTACTAATATCCTGGACCATTGTAGTAAATCAGATTCCTTCAAACTATGCCAGCAGTCGAAGCACTAATAACTAGTGTCCCCTTTGAAAATATAAGCAGGAAGTATGAACCATCCATGTAGCTGCTATCTGTGGTTAATGCAGTCAAGGGCCGTTTCCACATAACAATTTTCATTAGTAAAGTAAAATGTTAAGAAGGAGCCCATAAACGTGACAGAATCCCCACTACACAATGTATAGACTAAGTAGAAATCAGCTTAAATTATGAGACTAGCAGTTGCTACTTGACTGAATGAGAAATACAAAGGAATAATGCAATTTACAGCATGGTGAAGGGTGTCTCCACTAGATGGCAGCCTTGTATAGAGAAATGCATTTAGGCACTTTAGCGTGCATAAAATAGCTAAGACCTGTGGAATAATATGTACCCAAATTTTGTGAGGTATTTGTCCTACATCTTAAGATAGTAAACAAAGAGATAGACACCACTAATGTGTTGAACTAAACATCAACAGAAATATACCCTGACCTTAAATAAACTGATAGTTTAATACAGAGACATGTCACAGTGAGCAGTAATGGAAAGAAGGCACTGTCACTTTAAGAACTAGCAGGAAGTCAAACTCATTTCCTGCAAACATCACGATGTGAATCTAGAAAAGGAGGATTCATGATGGACACATTTCAATGGAGCAGTCAGGGTCTACAGTTATATCTTGATGGGGAATAGGTGGAGAAGTAGCAGGATTTTTCGGAGTCTGCCTCGCACAGGTATCATCCTTAGATCTTGGTGAATCTCTGCTTCTGCTTCATTGACATTTTTTGTTCAGCGAAAAGTTAGGCTGTGTGAATCTGTGGCAGTAAGAAGATCTGGTGGAGGGCTTGCTGCGTCTCATAATGGATGAGATCCTAGATGAGAAACTTGTTTTTTAACTACTGTGACATAAGCTATGGAAGTGCAGTCATGAGCATGATTTTCCTGTACAGGGTAATTTTCATGTCTTTCCTGTGTGGTGACATTTGAGTGCAGCACTCGTGGGGAAGAATTAGTTGATTCTTGGTGAATTGTACGCCCATTCGATGAAGTGTCTGACTTTTTTTTTTTTAATATGTTATGGCAGTTTTGAGAGTTTGACATGCTATCATATGTATCCAACAGATCCCACAGTTGCTCGAAGAACTCACACTGACAGGGTTTGTTGCCTGGTATTTGAATAACTAAAATAGCATGGTATTTAAAATAGTAGGACAATCCCAGCTTCTGTAGTTGTTTTTTTCCCCCAAAGAACAATTTCTTTTTTACAATGATTTCCGAAGAGAAGTCCTGGAAAAAGTAAATTCTCTCCCACTTCCAACATAACTGTTTATGCTCCCTGACTCCCCTCAGAATCTCCTCTTTTATAGAATATCTGAGGAAATTAACAAATATGGATCTTGGTCTATTCCCGGGGGCAGGTCTGGCTCCTAATGATCTATGTGCCCTCTCTATTTCGAGGGTCCAGGGCCATTGTGTTTGTAATAACTCTGGTATAAGGTGCTGTAGAAAAGGGATTAAATCATTGCCCTCAGCCCCCCCCCTGGCAGCCCCACAATACGTAAATTATTTCTTCTCCATCTATTTTCCAAGTCATCGACTTTTTTGAGCAAGTATTGTATATGTTCATTTTATTGCTCTACTTTATCTTCTAAAAAGTTGACAGTGTCTGCTAATCCAGAGAGTTTTTTTTCAAATAGCTCTGCCTTATGTAAATTGTTGCTTGCATCTGACTGGAGTGACCCTACAGCATGTTTTGTTTCAGAGATATCTAACTGTAGTACTTCAAGTACTTCTTTAATATATTGAATGTCCGTTTTGCTTTGATGTTCATTGAATGGCCCCTGATTATTGTAAGCCTGTTTCTTACCATCTGGAGTGGCCCTGGCGGTTGGCGGTGACATATTAGCAGCTGTCTGTGAACGTTAGCGTTATGACAGGTAAATTTATTTAAATTACCATGACACGCCGGGATTTTCTGATCGCAGGAACTACTATACCAAAATAAAGAAGCGCTATCAATTTCTTGGTAGATTTGTATAATATAGTACTGAATATTGATAAAATTACCAACAGGCGGGCAGGAACTGGTGTTTATCTGACTACCATGATGAGCGCCGTGCGTGCGACCCATATTACTTGATTTTGTATCAGCAATGATCTCATTCTTATTATGTTTTGATACCAGCCTCTGATCTGTTATATTATTATCCTTATTTTGCTTACTGGATATGTCTTTTTTTATATCTACAGATCTTTCAAAACCGTGAATAAAGAATGCTTTTTTAAGGTCCACAATAATCTTCTTAGAGTGTTTCCCCATTTTAAAAAATTATTTTGGCTTATTAGCCACAGACTGGTCTAACTCCCTAGTATTTGCTAGAACTGGATTTTCCTCTTCTTAATTGTCTCAAAGCTGTTGGGCATAGTTGTGATGATAGTGCATATGCAAAATGGGTTTACTTCCATTGTCCCCACCTGAGAAATATGAACCTGGGGGAATAAAATAGTTGGTTATCAGTTTTTCTTCTTTTGATTTATCTTTTTTCTTTCCCTTACTCATTTTTTTGTCCTTGTCACTTTAAGGGGAGTTTTATATTTCTTTTTCATTGCACTAATGTTTACATCATCATTATAAGAACTCAGTAATCACATAGATCAATAAACAGTTCTACAGTATTTTCAAATGACAAAAACACAATGAATAGTTAAATAATCATCCAAATATATAAGAAACAATGAATTGCTTCTGTGATCTCAGTCTATCAAAAGTCTTCATCGGCAAAAAAACACCCAACCCTAACAAAGGGTCGATTTGTTTCCTGAGGTTCAGATGTTCTCACACTGCTTATGCTTTATGCTAAGCCGAAAGTAAGGAAAACCTGACTGCAGTATTCGGCTTAGCATCTTTCCCCTTTAGGTGATAGGAGCTTGAGGCTTTACTAGCTGTAATTCTTTCTTTACTAGTTTTTCTTCTGATGATATACTTTGGTAACAAGCCTCTGTAGCTCCTGAAGTGAGACAAGGATGTGCTTACTGGTAAGGAGGGACAAAACATTTTTCAGGTACATCAGTGACAATTGAAAGGAGAGGCTGGGGGTAGTGTGGAGGATGACCACCAGAAAGCAAATATACTGGACAAATTTTTCTGCTCAGTTTTCATGAAAGAGGGGGCAGGAAATGGGCCAGCAGTAAGGGCAGGAAGGGCATAGAAATGGACACTGGTCCTTTTCAAAGGGAAAGGGTCTGCAGGGAACTGGCAGCAGTGAGAGTGGACAAGGCTATGGGACCAGATGGGATACACCCCAGGGTGCTGAAGGAACTAAAGAAGTGTTGGCAGAACCTCTGACTAACCTGTTCAACCTGTCATTAGAAACAAGGGAGGTACCTAAGGAGTGGAAGAGAGCAGATGTAGTCCCTCTGTACAAAAGTGGAAACCAACAAGAAGCAGGGAACTACAGACTGGTCAGCCTGATCTCAGTAGTGGGAAAGGTCATGGAAACACTACTAAACGAGAGAATAGTGGAACAGCTGGTTGTCAGTTGTCTACAAGACCAAAGACAACATGGTTTTATGGGAGGAAGGTCATGCCAGACTAACCTCATTGAATTTCTCGACTGGGTAACCAGGGAGGTGGATCGGGGGGGGGGGCAGTGGATTTGGCCTACATGGATTTCAGTAATGCCTTTGACACCGTACCACATAGAAGGCTGCTAAGCAAACTAGAGAAGACAGGGGTGGAATAAAAGATAGTGAAGTGGCTGGATGGTAAAACTCAGTGGGTGGTGGTAAATGGTATTCACTGTATAGAGGGTAGCATGACCAGTGGGGTACCACAGTGATCAGTGCTGGGGCCAGTTCTCTTCACTGTCTTTATTAGTGACATTGCAGAGGGTCTAGAAGGGAACATTTGCCAGTTTGCTAATGACATTAAACTGTCTAACAGGGTGGACACACCAGGGGGGAGAGGATAGAATGAGGGGAGAGCTAAAAAAGCTGAAGGATTGGTCAAGGGATTGGCAACTAAGTTTCATTGCAAAAAAAAGCAAGATAATGCACGTGGGGAAGTGAGTAAGATGTAGAAGAAGGGAAAGAAAGGAGAGAAGCAAGCTATAAAACTACTATAGACTTCCGGTTGAGCTATCGGCTGGAATGCAGCACTGAAAGATCAAGCTCCAGGGACCCGACAAAAAAACTCCCAGAATCAGTACAAAACAAGTCAAAACCAGAAAAACCTTTTTATACAAGAGGCTAGAGGAGCTACAGAACTGAATGGGAGCCTGAAAAAAGAAAAAATCAACTGCTTTAGCTGCACAGCAGACCAGACAAATAAAAAACTCTCAGACTTCGGTCTACCAGACATGGTGGAGCCCTCACTATCTCCTAATGGACAACCCAGCAATGCTGCAATCCTGGCAGAACTCAAAGGATTCAGAGATGAAGTTCGCTCCTTTCACACTGAACTATCCACAGAACTGGCTAAAATAAATCAGAAGGTATCTGAATTGGAGTCGGCTCACACAGAAATTGATACAAGAACTGATAGCCTGGAGAGAATTGTGGTGCATTTAATAAATGAACAAAAGCTACAGTATTAACAGACAAATGTGAAGACCTTGCGAATAGATCAAGGAGAAATAATCTACGCATTCATGGAGTACTAGAGGAGGAAGAAGGACATGATAAGCTTAAATTTGTGGATACTTTATTATGGGAGGTACTACAACTTGGGACCTAGAGGCACTCAAGTCAGGAATTGTGTGGGAGAAGGCGAAGAGCATGCAAACCAGAAAGAGACAAGGCTACTCCACATTACAAGATGTTAAAAAAAAATGTTCTCAAGTTCCAGAGGACTGCCCCAGATTGACTGTCTGAGAAAGGGGCTCTGGTAATCTTTCCAGCCCACGACGAGAGTCTGGGCATGCACTTACTTTTAGAGTGGCTGTTTGAGCCATCTAAAAAACTAGCCGAGGTGGTGTGATGTTATAAGGGCTGAATCTTTGAAATTTAGAATGCTAGTCAGAGATATTAATCAAGGGAAATGTGGGCTGAAGTACAGACTCAAGCAATCTATGCATAGTAATCCAATTTCTTTTTCTTGTTTAATGTTAAAAAAGTGTCTGGGACAATTAAGGTGAAACAACTGAAAACTTTATCTTACCCCTTCCCCATTTATATCTACCTCTTTAAATAGCCTCGGCTACCATTCCTCATTGGTTGACGAGCTCCCCTATTAAAACAAATTTTTTAAATAATACTGTTGGGTCCCACGCGGCGAGCTAATGGAAATGCATTCAGCTAGATGGCAACATGGCGACAGTCATGTGCAGTGGATATCGGGACAGCATCAATTTATTTGGTGCAGTCCAGAGCTGCGCATGTTGTTTGCCTGCTCCATGTTACTAATTTTTGTACGTGGAGCTGGGGGCCCACTTTGGCCTTGTGAGTTTCCCCCACAGGGAAATAACATTCATCCCTGCACAGGAAGGAGTACAGATCCCTCCCTACCGAGGGAATCATTACAGACTTGTTCTGTAATCCATGTAAATAAGTCAATGTTACACTGTTATGATGAGAAACCTAGGCATGAAAGTTACAAATTCTCCCCCGAACCAATATTCTTTTACTTTAGTTACTCCCGCTGGCTGACATGGATTAAGATATGTGTTAAACCTAGCTGGAAACAATACATGGTTGGGAGTACCACCAAATCAACACTAGAGGGGGATAAATACTGTCATTTATTACTGATCTTTTGTAAGGTATACAAATGTGTTTTGAACATTTGTACCCTATTTTATGGGTACCTTATTTTGTATGTGTTGTTAAAATTAGGCAATGAGGACTTGAACATACAAGAGGCTATTTTGGTGTGTTTGCTTTGGACTGAAACTGCTTACCAGCAATTTGGGCTGAAAATATATGGAGAGAAGATGTTTACTATATTGGGTGACAAGAAGAACAGTAGAAAACTGGGCTTATGCAATATAAAATACTTGTTAATGATACAAAATGGGGAAATCATCACTGATATTGTCCCTTAATATTAATGGGATCCACAGCCCAGTTCAGAGATCCCATTTGATACAATTTATTAAAAGAGACAGTCCTAAAATCATATTTTTGCAGGAGACTCACCTGTCCTCTCCTGAGCATGAAAAATTCACAAATGGGGGTTTTCCATGGTGATAGCTTCATCTCACAGCTCGGGTAGGAGACGGGGAACGGCCATTCTGATCAGACATGGGGTACCATTCGACCTCCATCAGAAGGTAATAGACCCAGAGGGACGATTCGCTATTGCAATGGGCATGCTTCATGCTCACCCAGTTACTCCGGCATCCATTTATTTTCCCCCGGGAACCTCAAAGAGATTGGCTCAGACTTTTTTTGCACGGCTTTTGGAGATCCTCCAGGGGCAACTTCTGATGAGGGGTGACCTGAACACTGCTCTGAAACCTGCAAGGGATATCTCAGTCCATCTTCCTCACAGGGTTAACCCACCTCAGAAGTACTTGCGGGGTATAATTGCTGCTTTGGGGCTGGTAGACATCTGGCATCACTGTTACCCCACACATGGAGAATATACCCGTATAGCACCGGGACTAGGGGTGGCGTCTCGACTAGATTATATGTTTACCACAGCAGAACATCTAGAAACATTACATGACTTGTGACATGGGGTGACCATATTATCAGATCATTCCCCAGTATATGCCAAATTTGATTTGGGCAGGGGACATAAAATGAACTTCTGGCACTTCAATTTGATGAACTTGAGAGCTCCAGAGTTTAATCAAATGGTTAAAGACAGGATCCCACAGATCCTGGGGGAGAAAGGTGACCCAGATGTTTTGGCAGCGATTCAGTGGGATACCCTTAAGACAGTGTTGCGTGGGGATATTATTGCTTATCCATCGAGGAAAAATAAAGAGAGAGAGGCACAGCTTATTATGCTCCAGGGGGAGTTGAAAGTACTGCAGTCTTTATATGCCCAGGGGGATGGAACTGTAAAAGTACAACTACTAACAATAAAACAAAAAATTAAAAAATACCTAGATCAGAAAGTAGAGCAACAGCTCTTTTATCTCAGACTTGCAGCACATGAGGGGGTCCTAAAGGAGCCAGGAATCTGTCCCATAAACTTAGAATGCATAAGGCTAGAGCCTGTGTTATGGCCATGCAGGACCCTACTACGGAGAAGCTAGAACAGCACCCTAAGATCATTAGACGAGTCATGGCTGAATATTATCAGGATTTATATAGGGCAGAGTCTGAAGACCATAGTCAACAGATAGAGGCATACCTTAACAACTTAAAGCTCCCAAATTGACTGCCTCCCAGATGGATATTTTGAGAGCCCCTGCTGCCTTGATTGAGAAAGAGGGAGTGTTGCAGAGAGCTAAGACCCAGAGAGCTCCAGGACCAGATGGATATCCAGTGGAGTTCTATAAAACTCATAAAGAAGAAATACTACCACCATTACTCCAGGCTATCCATGAGATACAGGAAGGAGGTATTCCTCCCCACTCTTGGCTATACGCAGTGATATCTGCGTCATCATAAAGGCCAATTTCAATGTTAAACAATTTTGATTACAAAATGTATATGCCTGTGCTAGCACACAGACTTGAAAACATCATGCCTTTGTTGATCAATCATGATCAGGTGGGCTTTATTAAGGGACGGCAGGTTCACGATGCAGTGCGACGAACACATCTACTTAAAGAGTACGCAGCAACATGTTCTGCTCCCCTGGCACTCATTGGATTGGACACTGAAAAAGCATTTGAAAGGGTGGCCTGGCCATTTCTGTGGGCTACCTTGTCTAGTTTTGGCTTTTCCCTGGAGATCATACAACAATTGCAAAATATGTATAAACACCCTCGGGCTTACTTAAAATTAGATGGTTCTATCTCTGACCTTTTTCTTCTACAGAGGGAAACTCATCAGGGATGCCCCCTCTCAACCCTGTTATTTGCTCTGTATCTCGAGCCATTAGCCCAAGCCATTAGAGCTCACCCGGAGACTGAGGGTATACCTATAGGAGGCACAAACCATAAAATTTCACTAATTGTGGACAACATCCTTCTCACTTTGTCCTCCCCAGCTATATCAATCCCAAGGGTCTAGGAACAACTGGAGATGTACGGTAAAATCTCAGGGTATAAAATTAACGAACAAAAAACAGAGGTACTACTGCGTAACTACATCCCTTCCCCTGCTTTAAAATATGTATTTCCCCTTAAGTGGTATAAACAATCGATGCAGTACCTTAGGATTCATCTTACTAAATATCAGATACATGCAGATATTGCAAATTTTGAACCCCTAACCCAAACCATAACTGAGGACCTCACATGATGGTCACAGATACCTTTGAGTTTCCTAGCTCAAATAGAAACTATTAAACAAAACAGATTTCCCTGGATTTTGCTCTATCTGCAGACACTCCCATTATTTCAAACACAGACTTATTTTCAAGCTTGGAATAGGTTGATCTATTGCTTTATATGGCAGGGAAACCCTCCCAGGATTCGGTACTCTCTATTACAGTTATCAAAAGACAGAGGTGGGTTAAATTTACCGAATCTCCTGAATTATGCCCAGGCTTCTAAATTAAAGAGCTTACTCTCCTGAATGAACCCCAATTATATTATGCTCTGGAAGCAGTTTGAGATGACTTGGAATGGCATAGAAGACCTGATGGACTGTCTCTTTGGACATCCTCCTGGTTGCATACCTCTCTCTAGATTACCACAATATACTGCAGAGGTGTTTAAGCCATGGCTGACTGTACTCAATAAAAGATTATTGCCCATGGAGGCACTTTTTCTGAGATCCCTTGTGGTGAACAGTGCCTTTCCACCCAATTCATTGGATAGATCCTTAACCCGGTGGTATAAATATAATATTAAACATATTTTTCAATTATTAGGCCCACAGGGCCTTTATTCATGTGTCCAGCTCCAGGCTCAGTATAAAATACCCCAGGGCTTCTTTCATAAGTATTTGCAGCTAAAATCTTATTTGCTGCCTATGGAGGAAGCACAGGCAGCAGTGGCTGAAAACCCCCCACTAATAATAAAATTACTTCTATCACAGAGACAAGGTACCACTCTAGACCATGGTATCAGTCTGGCCTACCTTGCTTTGGGACAGAAACCAGAAGACTCTACTGAGTTGATTAGAGCCCATTGGTCCTTGGAATTGGGGACTGACCTACCGGTTACTAACTGGAAGATGGCCTCCCCACTTATGCTTAAGGCCTCGGTATCCCCATATTGGAAAGAGTCTGCATGGAAATTACGATATAGATTTTTTCCGCACTCCTACTGTGGTAGCTAGTTTTACAGGCGATCCTGAAGGAAAGTGCTGGAGGGGATGTGGTGCAGTACTTGCAGACCAGGCTCATATATTTTGGAATTGCAGCATGCTGGTTCCTTATTGGGGGGAGGTAGTGCAGGAGCTGGTGGCAATATATAAAAACCCAGGTCTTTTTACCTCTGGGTATATACTGACAGCTACTACCCCATTTTGGTCTAAAAGTAGAGAGGAATGTATATCTGCAAACTACATTGCTAATATTGGCAGCAAAAAAGGTAACCAGACTATGGGGAACGAATAGGCTGCCAACTAAGGGAGAGTGGCTAAACTTGACAAGAGAGATATATAGGATGGAGAGGATGGCGGCCAGAGTACTGGATAGAGTTGAGGTATTTGATACAAGATGGAGAAAATGGATTATGTATCAGTTACGCACTTATTCAGACTTTGTTCCCTGAAGCTAATCAAATCAATACTGGAGAAATGTTAAAACTGGACTTGTCTAGTTCATGTGATTAATTAGTCCCTGATGCTGGGTAAGAGTTTTTTTTAAAGTCCAATGTATAATTATATAAAGTATGGCCCAGATATTCAAAAGAATTGCGACATGCGCAATAGGGTTGCTGCCAGCTAGTCCAAAATGCGCTTACCCTGCGCTTATTCAGCGGGAAGCATTTAGGCTCTAAATCACGCTGAGCAACAGCGAATGATAATGAAAATGCACAACTGAAGGGGAGGAACCGTGCATAAATGGTGCAGTGTGATATTCAACAACATGCACCATGTGCAATAGGGGAGCCAGCGGAAGTTGCGCCATAGCGGAAATGAGCCAAAATAAAAAGGAGCAAGGAAGAGGTGCAAGAACACTACAGGGAAGCCTCAAGTTGCTGAACTACAGCCAGCCACACAGGCAACACACACACACACACACACACACACAGGGCAGGACAGTGAAAGTGCACCTGGAGCCCACAGGCTCAGGGGAAGGTGTGGGGAGCTACAGTGCAGAAGGGGGAAGTAGTTGCCATACAGCAGTGAGGCCAGCACAGTCAGGTGTTCCTGGTGCAGGGGAAGTAGCAGCCAGGACAGCGGGGAGAACACAGAAACAGCTGCTGGGGGGGGTGAACACAAGCCAGGGACATGGCCAGTGTCACCATCCAGATGGAGGCAGTAATGAGGGGGGTTAGAAGGCAGGCAGCAGGGGGGCGTGGCCGTGGAAGGGCCCATCGGTGAGATGCCCTCGACAGGCAGTACCGAGCCCGCACCAGCTTCAAGCTGTACAGTGATATGGAGATAGTGGGCTGGTACCACCTGAATCGGGCAATTCTGAGGCAGCTCTGTGAGCTGTGCAGTGATATGATGCAGGCACCCACACGACGAAGCCATGCTCTGTCAGTGGAGACTAAAGTGACAGCTTGCATGTGCTTGCTCGCCACGGGTACCTTCCAGAGACCAACTGGGGACACCACAGGCATAACCCAGTTGGCCGCGTCACACCACCTCACCCAATTCCTCAGCACACTGCTGCCACATGCTGCGGAGTACATCCATTTCCCCAGCACACGGCCGGAGTGCACAGCAAACATACAGGAGTTCCACAGGGTAGCACGTATGCCTGGCATGCTGGGGCAATAGACTGCACCCATGTGGCCACACACCACTCCTGGCCCGAGACGCACCTTTATAATCGCCAAAGGCTATGCTAGCATCAACTGACAGGTGGTGTGCGATGCCGGGGCGCATAATCGTGTCGTTCGTGCCACGCACTCTGGGGAGCACATGATGCCTTCATCTGGCACCAGTCGGCACTGTGCCAGATTCAGAGTGGGGACATCCCCACTGGCCATCTAGTGGGTGAGTATGCAAACCACATGGACAAACATAGGGCCTGGGAGGGGCATGGTCAGAGGTGACATGGGTAGTGGCTACATGGCCCAGGGCAGGCGATGCTGATCACCAAACTAACCTCCATCCTCTACACACAGGTGACGGTAGACCCACTCCGTCCTGGCTGCTCACACATACCCGGCGCCTGTGACCCCATTGCAGCATACTACAATGAGGACACGCCACCACATGTAATGTCATTGAGCGGGTGTTCGGGATGCTGAAGGCACGTTTCCGTTGCCTGGACACCTCCGTCGGTGCCCTACAGTACAGCCCCTCAAAGGCCTGCGGGCTATTCCTGGCCTGTTGCATCCTGCACAACATCGCCAATGAATGTGGGATAGCCGTACAGGTCGAAGAGGGGGACAGCGATGGGGACAATGAGGACGCCAGTGACAATGGTGATGGGCAGCCCCCCCTTGGGCGATGGGACCCCCGACTGCTCTGGCTGGCACAGCTGCACTGGGACACCATCACAGAGGAGCACTTCAGCCAACCCAGGTAAGTCATGGGGCCATGTGCAACCACCAGTGGCTAAGGCACAACCCACAAACATGCATGGACACACACCAGGGGTGCATGCCGTCAAGGGAACTGGCCGGGCATGGAACCACACACACCACCAGGGATGGGTGAGGTCTAACATGGCATGCGGACAGACACACACACACAAAATGCACCAGACATGCACAAAGGGTAGGAGGCACACTGACCCAGAACGCCACCCCTAGCCACACACATGTCCACAGACCACCACACCCACTGCCTGTCATTGTGCGTGTGTCAGATGCTGGGCACCATTGCACATTGGTGTACAGTGCAATGCAGGCATCATCATGCACACGCAACTGCGGACAGCAGCTGGAAGGGTGTGCAGATGGACTGTGTGTGTCTGCGTGCTGGGCCGGGTACCCACCCATGCATTGCCTGCTGAATGACACAATGCACACAGGGCAGCATCAGACAGTAACCACGTTGGGAGACAGGTCAGTCCCGTGCCACAGTGCCCCGGCCACCACAGATGCATGGGCAGTCCCACCGAGACCCACCAGCACTGACAGGCTGACCACTGGCCTCATGGGGTGGCCCTGATGGTCCCCCAGGGGTTCCACCGTGTGAACACGACCGTGCTCATGCAGGGTCTGTAGCACACCGAACATGCCTGCGCCAGGCGTGCTCGGGATGCCCACAGCTGAACCCGTTGTCGACAAGGAGGGTGTCGTATGACGCCAGGAATGGGGGGGTGGACATTGCACTGTGCAGTGTCTGCGCCGCATGGGCAATAATAACTGTGTGCCCCCTGTGGCCATGGCAGCTGTGATTGTATGTTTCAGCCTGGCAATGGCAGTGGTCACATCCTCCTGCATCCGGTCCATCCCTGCCAGGAGCAGAGCAGTTTCTCTGCTGTGACGCTCCTCTGCCCACTCCAGAGCCACACTCAGTGCATCCACTGCCGTCATAAGCCGCATCTGCTGATTGACAGATGCTTGTAGTATGCGGGTGTGCTCATCCAAGAGGTCATCTGCCTGATTGGCAATCTGTCCCTCAGGGTGTGCATGGCCCTGGTGCTCAGCACCCCTTGAGGGTGAACACTACACACCAGGACCAGGCCTGGGCATGTCCACAGGTAGTGCACTGATGCCGCCCCCTGACACTGTACCCCCAAGCCCATTGGCCGACTGCTGATGCTGCCCCTCTGGCTGCTGCTCCCCAGGGCTCACTGGTGCTGCCGCAGTGGCAGCAACAGTCCCACTGTCCTGTACACACACCAGTGCTGCCCCACCGATGCTGACAGGCACAGGCTGGGACTGTGATGACACGCAGGCCTCCACGGTGGCACCACCCACAGCCATGGCCACGATGTTACCTGCTGTGTGCCCATCCTGTGGCACACACGTCTCACTGCCCATGACGTTGGTGACATCATCATCGGTGATGGACCCGGCACCAGCCCGAGTCACAGCATGCTGACATCCATGGACGCTGGCACGCTGGGACATCGGCAGGGCCTCTTCCGCAGCTGTTCCAACAACATCAGTCTGGACACCCAGGTGGTCCCACTGTCACACTGAGCCATGTATTCCTGTGGAGGTGGATGGGCCCTCCTCCATCTCCATCTGACTGGCCTCAGTGGAGAGACCCACCAACGCTGACCCATGCAGATGCTCAGGAGCTGTAAGGGAAAACAAAGTCGCGTTACTGCATGTGACCTACCCTGTCCCCCCCAATAGACAGATCATGACCTACCATGCAGTGATGGGCTACCACCCATCTGGAATCCACCACCTGGAACACCCTCAGTGGCACAACGCTGCATGCTGCCAGCAACCCTCTCCTCCTGTGGGGTCAGGCATAGCACCTCTGGCTGTCCCCCACCTGTTGCAGATCATGCTGCCCTGATGTCAGCGACCTTCTCCTTAATCCTACTCCTGTTTGTGCCCATCTTCTTCTTGCACTCCTGCGTGGAGCGCTGGTGGCTGCCATGCAGGTTCACAGCATGTGCCACTTCCTCCCATGCAGCAGCACGGGCCTGTGGTGTTCCCTGGCATCCGCTGAGAAGCGGCTCCTGGTCCAGATAGGCCTCAAACAGGGCATCCATCTTGGCCTTTGTGAAATTTGGTCTCCTCCTCCTCCTCCTCCCACAACTCTGTTCCTCTTCTCCCACAACTCACTCGGTCATGATTCAGCCTGTGAGAATGACAGTTGTTACCTGTGACTGTGCAGTCCCATGCATGTCCCAAAATCCACAGTCTATGCTCCCAAACAGCATACAACTCACCAATAGACTGCAGTAACAGACTATGGCCAGTGCAGTCCAATGTCGCACTTTTATAGTGCAACCCATGCAAATGAGGCGAGGCACAACTTTAAGTGGATGCAAATTGCAGTGCTGCGCCATTGAATGGTTGATTAGCTGATCTGCATATGACGGCTGAATATCGCGCTTTTGTGCTTTGTGCAATTGTGTTGAACGTGCTGAGCCAAGGGCACAGTTCTGTGACATGCACAGTATACACCTAACTGCACGTGCCTGGGTTGATGATGCAGGCACTTGCCATGCTGCTGACGTGCTGTGCGCGGGAGGCAATGCAGGACACGGCCACCATTGTGCCAGTGGTGCTACAGCGATGTTCGCCTATATGGTGCTGTGGCACTGGGGCATCATAGGTGCACTGGGGCAACAGCACGGTAGGCCGCTACTGGAGGTGGCACACAGGCACCCAATCACGCTACATGCATTGGGTTCCAGTCGTGCTGTGGATGTCCATGTGCCAGAGACCCTTGACCCTGTGCCTGAACTTTGCCCCATAGGCGCCATGCGTCAGGCGTGGGTGCACCACTATTGCGCTGTTCGGTGACAGCGTGATAGGGAATGGCAGCGCTGTACCGTGTAGCATCTGCATGTGGCGGAACCGCACTGCAGAGTGCCATTTTGAGCCTATTGAGCAAGAGAGATGGCGCGGAGGAGAGCTGCCCAGTGGAGCCAGATAGAAATGGCAAACTTGGTTGCCATTGTGGAGCCACTTGTTGGCCCACTGTTTGGTGAGGCACCCCTGGACTGGTCCACGAGTCAGATGTGGCAGGAGGTATCCAACGCCCTGGAGGAGGCCACAGGAATGGGGCGGACGGCGGAGCAGTGCTGCCACAGATATGGGGACCTGAGGTGGAGGGACCCAGACCTGCTTGCCCACCTGCGGGCACGTGCCAGGAGGGACACAGTGCCACAGCCAGGTAGGTGTAACATCCATACACTTTTATCTTCCATATGGGTATCACATTTGTATGTGTCCGGAACATGGGGGGGGACCGTCCGGTGTTGGCTGGGGTGGTGTTATCAGGGTATGGGGTGGGTGGGTCTTGCTGTGTGGGATTGTACACATGGGGCAGGGGACTTTGCTACAGGATTGTACTGATGTTCCTCTCTCCATGTGTGCACCTTAGGCCCTGAAGAGCGATGTCTGGCGAGGGAGAGGAGGCGCCAGCTGGAAGACCATCACTCCAGGAGGGGCGAAGGTCCACAGAGGCAGAGGGACCAGCCTGATGATGGTGAGTGCCTTACATCCATGATTACTATTGCATGCTGTGTAACAGGGTGGTCAGTGGGGCATGGCCACCATCCATTGACACCACTGCCATGCACGCAACTTGTTACAGTCAGCACTGTCCAGTGGCACTGCATGTCTGGGAGTGCATCAATGGTGGTCCATGCATGCACCGGGTACATGGCTGTGCCACTGCCTTTGCACCACATAGCCATGTCACTAAACAGCTATGGTGGTGCTGTGCAGGACTTGGCTGGTGGGTGTGTGCAGCGGTCCGCATGGCTGTGTGCGCCTGGGTGGGCAGGTCTTGTGGACACTATCACTGTGGGTGGTCACACACCATCACAGTGGCATGTCCCACAGCCGTATGCCATGCACAGTGGGTGGGCTGTATGGGGCTGTGCATTCACACCTATTGACTCTGCTCCATTGTCCTAGGTGGACGGCAGCTGCAGATGATCAGGGAGGCGCTGCAGGAGATACTGACTGTTGCCAGGGCGTCACTGGAAATCCTGCAAAGGATCGAGAGGCTGGGGGTCAGGCGGCATCATGGCAGGAGGAGCAGCCGGAGCGGGGAGCGGGGCTCCTGCTGAGCTTCACAATGCCCCTGATTTCCCTCCCCCTCGACCCACCTCACACCTCCCCCAAACATTTTAAATATGTGTACATAGTTTTGTTTGATGTTTTTAAATACATTTCTTTTGATATGACTACTGTGGTGGTCTCTGATTTGCAGTGGGTTATAGGTGCTCAGCTGCAGTGGTGTGCATGGCGTCAGGGGTGGTGCAGTCATGGGCATGTGTGTGTGGCCGTGGGGAAGTGACTATGGTGTGGGAGTAGCTATCAGTCACTGTCTGTGGTGTGTGTGTGTTGTTCCCTGTGCATTGGATGACTGTGTGCTGTGGTCCATGGTGCATGCTCTGTGTCCATGACGCACCTGTCAGCCTGTCCATGGCCTGTGCAGCTGACACCCTTGCATGTCTGTGACCTGCACAGTCCGCTGGCATGTCAGTGGTGGCTATCCATGCAGGACAGCCACTGTACCCTTCACAATGCTGGGTTGCCTCCTGTCACTGGTGTGGTGCATGTCTGCCTTGGGTGACACTGTGGTCTCCGCTGTTGTTGTCCCTCCTCCATGCTGTGGCTTGTGTGTGTTGCAGGGGATGTGCACCACTGTCTGTGACTTGTGCTCCAGGAAAATGCTGGTGGTGTACAGCTCCATAGTGCCTGCACAGGGTGGCTGGCACTCCTGTGCCATGGAGGAGTGCTGGCCGTGTATACATGGTTTCCATGGCCCCACGCTGTGGGCTTGGTTGGCCCACTACTGCGTCCCTGTGTTGGTGTGCCCTTGGGTATGGGTGGGTGTTTGTCCATGCACTGTGTTGCATCTGGTGTGGTGCATGCTTCCATGCACCACTGTGGGTTTCTGCGCTGGCTGTTGTGGCCAGTGCTGGGTCGAGGTGTGTCCTTGAGAAGGTGTGCAGGGTGCTGTACCACTGGTGGTGGGGTCCGGGGCATGCCCTGTCATGTGTGGGGTACCCCATGTGCTGACGCATGGTCGGTTTCTCAGCTGTACCTCGGGAGGGCTGTGCATGGTGGCACTGTGTATGCCGTTGTTGCATCACTGTGTGCTGCCACCCGCTGATGGGTGCTCATGGTGGGGCTGCCTTGCATGGTTCTGTGGTGCACAGGGTTGCATTGTCACAGTGGGGGTGGTGGCATGCATGGGGTATCCTGCACTGGTGGACGCTGCTCCTGGGCAGGGTGTCTGGGGGTCATGGTGCAGGGTGTGCTCTGCATTGGTGGGATGGTGTGGCATGGGGTGGTCGGCCCTCCTTGTGTGCTGGTCACAGCTGGCCAGGGGGTGTGATGGGGCACCGTGGCCCAGCTGTGGGTTGGTTGCCGGTCTACATGGGCCAGTGGTTATTCCAGCCCTCCCCCAGTTGTGCAGTGCATGGGGTGTGGGGGGACGATGTCTGTTCTGCTGTGTGTTCCTCTGCCCATCTGTGGCATGGGTGGTGGGCCCCTTCATCCCTGGTTGTGCTGTTGCATTGCTGCCCTGCTGCTGGGGAGCATCCCTGGTTGCACTATGGCACATCTGGACTGCTCAGCTGAACATTCCTTGTTGCGCTATGGTGCATCAGATATGCTCAGCTTCCCCTCCCTAGTTGCACTATAGCGCAGGTGGTGCGATATTCAGTCGTCGGCTGTAGGCGCATCTTGGCCGGCTCAGTTTTTGAATATTGCACCTCTTGCACATGGGTGCAATGGACTTGCACTTGCTCCTGCTGTTGCGCACTTTTTGGGTGCAGTTTGAATATCTGGGCCTCTATATATATGTAAAATGTCTTGTATAATGTATAAAAGTCCTTGTGCCTAATAAAAATTGTATTATTAAAAAAAAAAAAAAGATAATGAACATGGGACACAAAAATCCAGGAGCAATATATTATCGGTGGTAGTAGAAACTGATTGCTACAAGCAAGAGAGGGACCTAGGGGTGAGCATCTCTGATGACCTCAAGGTACAGTAGGTAAACAGTGTGACAAAGCAGCAGGAAAGGTAAACAGGATGCTAGGCTGCATAGGCAGTGGAATCACCAGCAGAAAAAGGGAGGTAATAATACCACTGTATAAACACTAGTGAAGCTGCACCTTGAGTACTGCATCCAGTTCTAGAGGCCTCATCTACGGAAGGATAAAGACAGGGTGGAGACGGCGGTTCAGAGGAGGGCAAGCAAAATGGTGCCAGGACTCCATCACAAACCCTACGAGGATAGGCTAAAGGAATTAAATATGTACTCCCTGGAGGAGAGAAGGGATATGATTAAGACATTTAAATACTTCACAGGAAAGAATAAGGTGCAGGAGAATATTATTTTCCAGAGGAAAAAGATGCTCAAGAACAAGGGGGCACAACATGAAACTGAAGGGAGGGAGGTTAAAAAGGAATGGGAGGAAGTACTTCTTCACAGAGAGGGTGGTAGACATTTGGAACAACCTGCCAGCAGAAGTGGTGGGGCAGAATCAATTACAGGTTTTAAAGATGCTTGGGACAGGAAGTGAGGCTAACTGGTAGTTGGGGGAAGGGTAAAATCAAATTACTGCAGTGCAGGAAGGCACAAAATTGATAGGGTCAGGAGTAATGGGGCAGAATAAGTGGGCCGAAGACCATTATCTGTCAACAGTTTCTGTGTTTCTATGTTACCTAAGGAAAAAAAAAACTGTAAGCAAACAGTTTCTTATTATTACAACAATTAAACTCTGTGACAATTCATTCATTCATTTCATATTTTATTCATACAAGTTATATACATTGCCCAGGATATATGCATACACAATAATGTGATCATACAAAATTATATGAATTAGGATTAACTCGGTTGAGCTTTCACTCATTTACAACGAGATCCCAAAGATTAAAACAGTAATTACTCACAAATACAAGAAATGACAGATAAACAGTAAATAGATACAATCAGTCTATAGATACAAGACAAAATAAACCACTCAATCAGGATTTCAGTCAAAAATTAAAAGAGGGAGGACATACAAATTAGGTTTCAGGAATTACAATTAGAACAACATGGTCTAGTACTAATGGCAATTTTCTTATGCCAAGTCTTAAACCCTGTCCACAAATTTCTACCCATTAAACCTTTAATGTTTACTGGTAGTTTGTTCCACTCTAGGGACCCCCTATAAATAATTGCTTTCTGACCTATTTCTAAATTACATTTTAGGATTTCAAAGTCTGGGACATTTGCTGATCTTAATGAGTTCAATTTAATTCTGTTTTGTCACTCCTGTGGCTATGTACAGAGGTATGTCACCCAGTCAACATTTGTACATAAATGCAAGCAAGTGTTCCTGTCTACTGTATATTCCGAAAGTTTCAACCAATCTAGTTGATTAAACAAAAAACACTTATGTGTAGTATGTGGAACATTCAAAATAAATCTAGCCAATCTACCATGACACACTTCCAATCTCTCCGGATCACTCTTTTTGCCACTAGCATATATAAAATCTGCATAGAAAAACATAGGCATAATCATAGAGTTAACCACCCTCCATCTTACTTCTGGTCCCATAAAATGTCTAACCCTATACAGGACTCCAAGCTTTTTCCCCACACTTTAATTAAATTATCTATATGAGTTCCCCAATTGAGGGACTCATCTAGCCATAAACCTAAATATTTGTAGAACTGAACCTGTTGGATCGGGGATCCCTCCAGGGTATCCACCCTCAGGGTCAAACGTTCCTAGGCATTCTGCAACCGGTGAATTAATAACAACTGTGTTTTTTTTTTAGTTTAAAACTAAACAACTATCTTTGAGAAAAACTTGCAGCTCATTAAAAGCCTTTTGTAACTTATCTTGGATTTTGTTTACTATGAAATCAATGATTCTGAACTGAACTTTATGTCAAATAATTTACTCTGTGGTTAAAATTTAGCAGTACACTTACATGTATATACCGCAGATAAACATTGACTAAAGTGTTAGATTTTAAACAATAGTTTACTTACTTCTTGTTCATCTTTTTAGCTTTGTATATAATGTATTCAATGGTTTAAAATATTCTGTAACAAAGCCTGGTAAGGATCCCCTGGAGTGTATATCCTACCAGTCCTTCTCCTTCCTGAACTGTGACCTCAAACTATATGCAAAAGTTCTTGCTAAGCGGCTGGAGACCCTTCTCCCATTGTTGATACATCATGTCCAAACTTGTCCAAAATTTTTCCAGGACCTGATGTCATAACACAATATGCAGCAACTCCTTAATGTGATACACTGGGGGACTTGGTGTCCTGGGCAAGAAGTGGTGCTGTCCATGGATGCCGTGAAAGCCTATGACCATGTAGAGTGGCACTATTTGTTTGAAACATTGGAGCAAGTTGGCTGGGGGATTCATTCACAGATATGGTTACGCTCCTGTATCAGGGACCTAGCACACAGATTTTGGTGAATGGTGAGAGGTCTGAAGAATTTGACCTTCGCAGAGGGACAAAGCAGGGGTACACTCTCTCCCTGCTCCTTTTTGTGTGGGCTATTGAACCTTCAGTTATCTGAATTAGGGACAGCAGGGGATTAAGGGGATTGAAAGTCAATCCGGATGTAGTCATAAGATAACTCTCTATGCAGATGATTTGTTGTTATACATTATGGAACTGGAGACATCCATACCAGTTTTACTGAAGATGGTATGGGACTTTGCTGCCTTCTCTGGGTATAAGTTAAATGTATCCAAATCAGAGATGCTTATACTGACTCAGGGAGGAGAGAGGGGGTTACAAAATCCCTGAGGTTTAAGGAGGCTGGGAGCTGGTTTATGTACTTGGGTATTAAGGTGGGGTGGGACTCGACAGGATTGTAACCCTTGAATTATGGCCCCTTGGTGCAAGACATCTCTGCAGACCTGGAGCGATGATAAGCACTCCCCATATCCTGACTGGGCAGGATCAATTTAATCAAGATGAACATACTACCATGCATCTTTTTTTGTAAAACCTTTTTATTGTAAAATCAGCAGGCCATTACAAGTAAAAATTCATCAACTGGATGTATGATGGGCATTACAACATCTGCCAAACAACAAAATGGATACATGCAGCATATTTACAGCATGTTGCTTCACAATTATCATTGTTATACAATTGTGTAGGTTATTTCATGTTAATGCTGCTACTTCTGGTTTCTTCTCCAGGTTTATTTCTCAGCCAATGCAGGTCACAGGACTCACACCCATAAATTGTTGTGTTTGCCATTTCAGATACAGTTATTTGTTGTATCTACCATGCATCTTGTATGTTATGCGGATACTTCCCCTGGGATTTCCAAATGGGGACATCAAGAAGCTTGAATGAGAATTCAGTAGATTTATTTGGCAAAATAAATGACCCTGGATGAGTCTGCAGAGGCTAAAGGGGAGCACAGTTAAAGAGGGCTTGAATTTCCCACATATAAGGTGTACTTCCTTTCTATAAGCATAGATATATACAGGACTGGTTCAAAAGAGGGGTAGAAGCATGCTGGGTGGATTTGGGATGCGAGGGAGCCCCAGCAAA
This sequence comes from Neoceratodus forsteri, assembly GCA_016271365.2. Taxonomy (NCBI): domain Eukaryota; kingdom Metazoa; phylum Chordata; order Ceratodontiformes; family Ceratodontidae; genus Neoceratodus; species Neoceratodus forsteri. Next base: position 924,000,472 of record CM028135.1, on the reverse strand, counting down.
GTTGGCATCCTATTTGGACCCAGGTGGTAGAAGGGCTTATAGTCATCTCTGAACTGGAAACCTCTTGGTGGAGCTTACTATGGAGGCCTGGGAGCACTCAAGAAGAGATGAGGGGTTGGGGGATTGGACACTCCTGACCCCTGTTGCTGGGAACCCTTCCTTCCTTCCTGCCTGGACTTCATGATCTTACTCCCACCCTCCTGCTCCACAACTGCCCACCTCCCCCCCACCTCCCACCACATACTACCTCCCCTTGACAAAGCCTCACCTTGGTTGCTAAAACTGCATTTCTGCAAACTGGGAGCACCCCGATTAAACTGTAACATGATTGTTAAACACTGTACTGCACTTAATTAGTGCTGCATTAATATATTTCTCTGCAAGTGTGGTCCTGTTTCGCCTCACTTGTTGTACCCTGCTTAATGTTGTAACTGCACAATAATACCACTTGTTAGTTGATGTCTTTCTGTTCTGCAATGTTTCATCACCTGTAAATGTCTTGTATTCCTTGTTGACTTGGAGCCTTTGTAAATGAGCCCCCAGCTCAAAGATATTAATCTGAACTTGAAATAAATAAAAATCCAGGGTTTCATCTTTGGGATCAGTGGGGAGTTCACTGCTTGGGAAATTTTATACACCCATGTGACGATTAAAATACTTGCAGAACTTGGGGACCAATTTGGAATCCCACAGACCCATAGCTATAAATACTTTCAGGTCCGAGCCTTTGGTCAAAGTAGAGATAGGAATCTAGTAGACCTGTCTGCCCTGTACCCTCTAGAGCAGGCTCTTTTTCATGTTCATACCTCCCTGACAGGCTTAATAGCAAAACTGGTGCTCCAGGATAGGGATTCGCTTCTGGATATGTCACTGAAGGTTAAGAAACTGTGGGTGCAGGATCTAGGGGTGACAGTATCACAAGAGAATTGGACTATGGTGCTCAAATTGCACATGAGCCTTTTAATCTGTAACAAATAATAACGAATCACAATTTAAATTCCTGCACAGATGCTATTGCATGCTGGCTATAGTCCATACATTTAATCCCAGTCTTCCTTATATTTGGTCATGGTACCAGTGTGCTTGGCAGATACATCCATTATTTTGGGGAATGTGGGGATTTCAGACTCTTCTGATCACAAATTACCCAGGAAATATCCTGTATCTTTACCCTGCCGATAGCAGACATGTCGCTTTCCCTTCTTTTTGGGATAGAGGACATGGGTAGGGAGGGAGCCATTCCCCAGACTGGTTAGGGTGTTGCTGATTCTAGCCTGTAAGCATATCCATAATACATGGGTGTTATATATCAAACCTACACTAGGTCAGTGAAAGTCTCTGGTGTTGCAGGCACTAGCCTTAGAATGAGTAACATATATGCTACGCAACAGAGAAGAACTTTGTCTCTGTAGCTGGGAGAAATATATTGATACCCTTCCTGTGGCTGCCGTGACCCTGCTCTGGCAGGGCATAATTTAGTGGGTCTGGCTTCCTTGCCCTGTAGAGCTTTCTGATGTATCCCATGGCCTCCTCTCTTCCTGCTTGGAGGTTTGACACCTGACCCTGTTTAGATATATGGGTAACCAGATTTGTCCATATATGGATGTTTGTTTAGAAATGTTGGCCCAACACAGGTAATGTTATGTCTTTGTCTTGTATCTAGTGCCACTGTGTACCTCATTGGCTAGACTTCACCTTGAGTATTGTGCCCAGATCTGGGCCCCTAGTACTAAAATGGAGATTAAATATTTGGAGAGGTTACAGAGGAGAGCCACTCAAATGATTGGGGACCTCAAGCAAGACTCAAAACCTAGGCCATATTTACCCTTGACTATAGAAGATTTAGGGGGAACATGTGTCTTATGTTCAGGGCACTGACCAGCAGTGACATGTGGGACTGTTTGGGCCTAGACATGCAAAACCAACTGCTTGGCACCAGATCACTCTCCCCCTTCAGCTCAAAGATGAAGAATATCACACTAATAGAAAGTCCAGCTGGTATAACCAACCGGTAGTAGCAGCTTTGAATTTGCTCACTATAGAGATGGTAGGTAGTGGTGCTATCGAAGAATTTAAGCATAAGGTAGACATTTACTGTGTAAGCAGAGACATTAGGGGCTACTTATAAATCACAAGGCAAGCTATATGGACTAACACAGGGGTGTCCAACCTTTTCGGGGTTGTGAGCCACACTTAAATTTCTGAGTAAGACGTGAGCCAAAACAACATGCGGCCCATACCATACCCAACATGTGACCCTTCCCAGTCCCTTGACCAGTCCTTACCATATCCATATTTACCAGCTCTGGAGCTTCAGATTTGCTTGTAGGCTTAGCAAAAGTAGCTTATTGAGCACTCAGGGCACTTTTCAGATCCTGTACTTTGACTTTGCTCAAATGTAAAAGACTGTGACATGTACTTGACATGTAATTGACAAACCCCTTGAGAACCACATTGAACTGCTTTGAGGGCAACATGGGGCTCACGAGCTACAGATTGGCCACCCCGGACTAATGTGTACTTTGCTCTGAAACTACCTGTGATAGATTTTTTGTCATTGTTCATGTCTCTCTCTTTCTTTCTTTCTTTCTTTCTTTCTTTCTTTCTTTCTTTCTTTCTTTCTTTCTTTCTCTATTTATTTATTATAGTTAGAATATACTTGAAATCTTCTTGGACTCATCCTGGAATATAAGAATTACAGTTGTGGCATGTCGTGGGTATAATATGGTGAGAGGGGAACATTTTTTTGTGTCCTGTTGTTATGATTCATTTCTGCTTTGATTTGTATGGCTCTGTGTACAGATGTAATGTTGTTTATCTTTTGTGTGTATTTTTTGTAAAATCCAATTAAAAAAAGATGAGACAAAAAAACAAAACATTCTGTAACTATCAAGCAAAAACATGCAGGTATGAGATAATGTATCACAGTATGAAATCTGGCACACCAGTGAACTCTGTGCTGCAAGAATGGTGTTTTGGCATCTGAAGTTGACTGCCAGACTCTGTTGTTTAAATAAGGGACTAGTGACATCACTAGTTTGAGCAGTCAAATCATTGGTCTCAATCTAAAAATTATCAATAAAAGATTATTATCAAACATGTTTAAACTGGCCCACCGATGCAGCGGTAGAGCTATTACCTGGGACACCACCAACCAAACTGGGTACGGGAATAAGCCTGGGCTTTTTGAGTACTGGCCGGGGGGGGTGGGATAGTAGAGTATCCCAGAAGACACTCTCCTCCATGGGTGAAGGATGCCATGTCCCACTGTTTTACCACCACCTGAGTGACCATGGGTGGTGGTGCAGGGGATCCGTGGCTTACGGGAAGGGTCTTGGGAGCACAGTCTTGGATTGGCTGTGTTGGGGTTCCACGGCAGCCTATGCCATTACATAATCTGGGCTGGGGGGGGGACATCCAGAACAGGGAAAATGGAGGTGCAGTTTCAGGCGTATGAAACCTCTGCTAGTCTATCACTTCCACCACCGGATCTGCGCCACCATCGACTGGGGGCACCACCAGTCTTCACCTCCACTGTGGGTGGCCAGGTATCTGTGGGGTGGAAATGCCAAAGGAGCTGAAGGCATACTTGGCCCTGGGGGGTATGCCGGGGACAGCATAGTGATGTGTCATGGAGGGCTAGTGGTCCCAATGGGTGGTTGGCAGGATCTTGGCCAGAAGGTATACGGATGTTTGCAGCAGGTGGACAGAGGTCCTGACCTGACCCAAAGCCAAAGGAGGATAAACAAAGTTAAAAAAGTTTGCAATTTCAGAAATATATATAAAAAATTACTGAGCACATACACTTAAAAGTCTAAACTTAAGAGTTCCCCTACTACAAAGTAAAATAAAACATCAATGTAAATTTCCACTGTTTATCATTCCAGAAGTTCTTTCTTAGAATGTGTGTTAGAATGATTAAAGCACGCTTATGCCTTCAAAGACAGTTTTTTTTCTGGGTTGAAAATACTCTCTTTTTAGTCCTTTTAGTCTCAATTTTCTCCTTTTCTCATTCTTTTCCTGGTCCTATTTTCTAACTCCTATCTTTAGCTCTTCTGTCTTCATGCCAATGACTGGCACAACATGGTGCAACACAAACACTCTTGTTCTCTTTGCTCTTCCTCTCTCCGTCTCTCCAAATACTCAGCACTCCAAACTCCTGGCCATTCACTTGCATGGTCAGTTCATAGACAGGGGTCCAAGTGTTGCCTGCTAATCCAGTGCCACCTTTGTTGTTCTACACTTTCCAAGGTGGGATCCTTCAAACTACAACCTAGGGAAACAGGGAGTAGAAGAAACCGATCTGAAGATTTGGAAGGCTGCAAACAAAACCTAAAAAATTAGAGCTAGCTACTCTTTTGGTAAGGCAAAGATGGAATACATGTTTTTAAAAACAGTTGGGCGTTAAATTGTTATTGCTGAAAGACTACTACACAGCTCCTGCAGGAAGGGTCCCTCAGGTGGCCCTCTTTCCTCAGACAAATCTTGCAGTCATATATAGCAAGCCACTTTACAGGCACAATAACACACCCCAGGGTATGCATTAAAGCATTTCAGTACACTTCCCAAGGGTGTGAGGTACAAGGTGTGTAGACCTCCTGTGTGTGTGCATGAGAATGCTTTAAAGGCAGACTGTGCTGAACCAATGGATCACTTTCCCCTGTAGAAGCTAATGTTTAAATACCAGTTTCAGTTCTCTTTGTGCTCCATCTCTACAGGCTGTTTAGTTACAGTGGATGTTTCTCATTTGGACACAGACAGTAAGTACCATTTTAGAACTGTGTGATGTAGTTTGTGTCAGCTCTTCCATTGTAGGCACAATGCATTCATATTCTACTATACATGTGGCTGAGATGGACATAAACCACATGATACAGTTCTAAAGCACTTTTACAAAGGGATGTAAATCAGATACACTGAGGTTGCAAATAGGCTCATTTAGATGAAACAATAACAGAACTGGGACCAGCATTTATAAAAAAACAGCTTCTATTGGGAAAAATGACTTGCGCATTTAATGCAGTTCTCCTGTAATGCATACCATGTTGTGTGTTGCTGCTAACAAATGCTACAAAAATGTAAAAAAAAGACAGTCTAAATTACTCACCAGAAAGAAAATAGAAACTATGTTTACATCACTCCTCTCCCAATTGTATTATCTGCTGCTGATAGCATCTTTTGCTGAAAGTTAATTAACATTTTCTTATCTTTATGAGTACAGTCTTTAATTCAGCTTAGCCTGTGGATATGTTTTGTCATTAAAAACTACTGTAAGTTTACCCCTTCCCTAATTGAATTGATGACTTCGTATTGTTCTATTTTGAGTGCCTAACAGCACTTTTTATAATTCAAGTTTGTTTCCGGAGTCTTTGTGAATCACTGGTGGGGTCTTTCTTGGGGCTGTTGACCCAAATGCTCACTCACCGCCCCCCCCCCAAGCCCATAGCCTCCAGTCTGAAGCATAAGGTACAGTTTCAAGCCAATGTCTCATAGTGATACACTCTTCAGAGGTAAAAAAAAGTATCTCTCGCCGCATGTTGGCAACACAGTTTGTTGTAGCTTTCTTCACACAGGGCCCTGTGGACCCTGTGTGAAGAAAGAAGAACATGTGAGACTTTGTTTACTTAGAGAGTGTGATGAGCATTAGGGTTGACAACCCTAATGAAGATCCCAACACTGATTTGCCAAGACTCCGGAGACCAAAAACCTTAATGTTTTTTCCTTTTTCTGCTGGGGGTGTGGATGGGGAGTTACAGTTGGAAACCCTAATGTCACATTTCCTTACTTTTTTGGCATTATGTTACCCTAACCGGTGCATTAACAACTTTTTTTTGCAAAGAATGTTCTTTCTTTTTGAGATAGTGGAATTGTATCCTCATTCATCCAGGTGAACAGGTGCAGATGTGCAGAGCCCTTTGGGCACTGTGCCATGGGAAGACTCTGTCCACCTACAGAAGTGCAGGGTCTAGCACATTCACTCTTTACACACTCATTCTTCACATATTCAGGGCTCAATTCACGAAATACTGGGAAGTCCCCCAGCTGTGGGACAAACTCCGCGCAAGTGGGTTGCCACTTGTAGATCTGCAGGTCACCACAGTTTTCTTTCGGCTGCAGGTATTCACAAAGGTGGAGCTGGGTTATGACCAGCTTCACAATTTACGGTGGTTTGCGGGCGGTGTTGCCAGAGAAATCTCTGCAGTTACGAAGAACTGTTACGGCTGGTGGAACTAGCTGTAACTTCATCTGTTAGTGATGCGCTCTGAATATCAATCTCCACAACTGCGGAGATTAAGGTCCGTGAATGGAGTTGGGGTGTGGGACTTAGTCCCACATCCTTTCCTGACTCTAGCCCACACGCTTCACACCTTCAGTCTTCACACATTCACTCTTTATTTTTTTTTGAAACTCAGCTTTATTAAGTTCTAAAATTATGACATGTACAAGGCCTGTTTCCTTCCCTCCACCTCCCAGCAGTGGTGTCACCATCTTGATTTTGGGGAGGCTACAGCCCCCCCAATCTAAGTTAAAGTCCCCCAATCATGTCAGTAAACCTAAATAAATAGCAGCCATATACATTTTTTTTTTATTTGTTTGTGTGTCTGACTTGACTTCCTTGCAACTTGCGTTTGTGACTCGCTACTGAAGTCTGGAGGAGATTGGAAAAAAATATCTGACTGACACTCCCGTCTACTCTGACTCGAGTTGAGAAACAGTAGACAGAGTAGCGAGCGGAGCGGACGGAGCGACTCGCACAGTCGCAAGACAAAGGCAGCAGCGCGAGCCCAACCCTAAGCAACTAAAGGGACTCACTAACTTCAATTTAAATTTAATTTTCTGGCACCAGCAGAATTCTATTTATTTATTAGCGTCAATGTCCTGAGTACAACACAACACTTTCTGTCTGTGACTGGATGCACCCCTCGCAGCACAGCAGGTGAGCTGGAGCTAGCACACTTCCTGACTTGTGGATTGTTCTCCTCTCTGTCTGCCCCAATTTTACCTCAATCTGAACTGCATGCAGATCACCGATCTGATTCTGCATGCAGTTTAGACTGAGGTAAAATTAAGCCATCCATCTGCTTGACTCCCTCCCATCCTGCAACTCCATCTCACCGACCGGACTGGCTGCAACTCAACTGCTGTGCAGTGTGTACCCTTACTGGCAGCGACAAGGACCTGACCCACTTGATTGATTTTTTTGTGTAGTAAAGTACCCAAATGGATCCCTGATGATTCCCCAGCCCTTTCTGCACTGCAACAGCTAGGAGGGACAGAGTGGAAAATGATGCGGATTTCAACCGCACACAAACACGCTGCGAGTGCCTTTGTTAATCACTCCTCCTGTGTCCCCAGCCACACCTTCAGCTCTTCGATCCATTTTTTCATGAGAATCCACTAAGGTCCTATGTATGTTAATAGTCTTTTGAACATGATCGAGTTTGGCAGCTAAATTCATATTTGCGCATTAAACAGTACCGAACAGACCTGCACTCCAAACCACACAGCAAATAAGTAGACCAGATTGCAGTATTGCAAATAAATTTAAATTTGATTTATTCAGGTCTAAGCACAAGGTAGATGCCTTTACCCCAGTGCTCCATAATAAATAAGCGGATTGACAAACCAGTGGGACTGCACTAGCTGGAGAAGTATGGTTCTGACCCCAAATGTTTAAGATTCTTGGGGATCAACCATGTCCCAGACCCTAAATTTATTGGCAGTCGCGTCAACATGCTTCTCCAATCTCCAGAGAGAGAGTCAGTAGATCTATAAAATGAGAAGCTTAAAACTCGTTGGGCTAAATGATGAACTAGATCTGAAACTGTTCCTTAAAAAGAAGCAGCATGTTTTGAAGGTTATGTATTGGAATTGAATGTCACAATGTTACTTCTCATATTTCTTGTTCTTTGCAGGTCTGTGGACACTATCTTGTGTGGATCCCCGAGAAACTGAGATGTCTGACAGAGGGTCATACGGGTGATCACTGAGTGCTGTGGTTCTTCCTCTTTCATTTCGCCTCCAAGAAATTTCACTTTACAAATTTTGCCTTCTAACTATTTCACCATGTGTGATGTAGATCCCTTTCAGTCATTTGAACATACAGACAACCACCAAACTTGGCTGTTTCTCCTAACGCTATCCTTTTCTTTATTTTAAGATCACTTTGATGTTAATTATTTTATTTCAACTTTTTAGCTTGAAATATCATACTCAAAAATATATTGATGCAAATAATGAATGAGCTGCCTGGCCATGTTTTGAAATGAAATTTTATTACTTCAAAAACATCACTTTAAATTTCTTTGTATGTATCAGTTAATGTTGCTCAGCTGAGGTTAATTAATTATGGGGAATATATAAGGTTATGTGTAATTCTTTGAAGCCACACCCAGTGATGAAAGCTTTACACTGAAGCACTGAGGTAAAGGCATCTACCTTGTGCTTAGACCTGAATAAATCAAATGTAAGTTTATTTGCAATACTGCAGTCTGGTCTACTTATTTGCTGTGTGGTTTGAAGTGCAGGCCTGTTCAGGACTGTTTGCTTCATACTAAGGATGGCTGCCTGTGACCTGCACCCCCTCACGTTAACTGTTCATGGTGATACCCCTTTTCAGTAATTTGTGCATTAGAAGGCTGTTTTGGTCAATGTAGGCTTTGTGTGTTAGCTGCCAGCAGTGGGCCCATGTTTCATCTGAGATTACTGTTTTAAGTGAGCTTTGCCATTTCACTTTGGATGGGGTAGAGGGATCTGGGGCAGCATTGCTGAGGCTTTGGTAAATGCAACCAGCCAGGCCCTCATCACTTTTCAGTTATGTCTGGATAAGTTTACAGGTGGAGCAAGTACATTTTCTCTTTTTCCATTGGTAAAATACGTTTTTAATCTGTTAGAATCTCCATAGATCAGTTTTGGGGATATTAGACCTAGCTTGTAAATTTAGAAATGATTCAAAATGTTCCCCTTTTGGTGTTAGTAAGTCCTTGATTGTACAGATGCCTTTCTTTTTCCAGTCTGTCCAATTTATAGCCTGGTACCAGCTGTGTGTGTTCCATTGGGGGAGATATTCTTCTGCTACAGTCAGGTGCACTTGTAGGGAAGGTGGTTGTACTCTACCAGTCATGCTTTATGGGGGGTTGCTGGGCTGGTACCAGCTGATACTGCATTGGGGGAGGGCACCTGCTAGGTCAGGCTGTGTACCTGACTGCCAGGTGGAACTTTGCCAGTTGTAGCTGGTTGTGCACATGGGGAGATTCTGCAGGCTTTGCAAAACACTGTACCAGCTGGGTATGCACTGGGCTGGGGAGCTTTTGGCAGCTTTCCCTGTGCCATCCAGCTGAACATGGGCAGACCTCTGGTGCCAGTCACCGCATGCCAAAAGGGTGCTGTGCCAGGGCCAGGCGGGTATACACTGGACGACTCTACCAGAGCCATCTGAGCGCACAGTGGGTGAACCTAGTGTGCACTGAAAGGGAGTAGCAGCCCTGCTGGTGCTAACCAGGTGCACACTCTGAGATGGAGGTTACACTGATCCTAGCTGGGGGGCTGTGGTGTGGTTTTATGGTGGGGGTAGGTTTTATTTGGTAGCCAAGGAGAAATAACACTGTCAATTGAAGCAAACTGTTGCAGTTTTCCTTTGAAAACATACAGTATGAGGGGTGAAAAACTAGTGTAATGTTACTAAGTACGAGTGTAAAATCCTTACAGAAATCAGCTTACTTGAAGTAATAATCATAGTGATGCCATCAAAAAGCACTGTTCTGTGTCCCATGTCCCACACTGCAGGTGAAGATGTTTATGAAGGGCAAGGTTATTTATCACAAGTTAGTACATGCTGACTGCTGCAATTTATTAAAAAAGAAAAATGAGATTGCCCTTTCATTTAAAAAAAACAAAACAGTCTTCTAAAAATTGGTTTCTGACCAAGTTCTCCTAACTGTTGGGCACTGCTCAGCACCGACAACACAAGTTGTAAAGTGCGGGCACGTGAGAGAGACTTTATGTACCTAGACTGTGACCTGACTCTAGGACCCTGCTTTTAGCTGCAAGATGCACACCTGAGACAAAAAACGCACGTTTATACCGAAAGTACCTGGAGCACTGCTGTCTGTATCAGCTCACACCGCTCCTACCACACTGCCACCACTAGCATTCACACACTGCTGCTCTGCAGCATTCCAGGGTCGTTTCCGACATTTCAGCAGTCTTTCTGGCTGGATTAGGAGAGGTGTACTTAGTGGGGAGCAGGTATGTTCCTTGCAAATTTGCTCTGGGGTCCTCCTGCAACCTTCCCAACAGATCTGCTGGGATAATGGTGTCTGACTGTTCTAGTCTCTTATTTGCTCTGGGGTCCTCCTGCAACCTTCCCAGCAGATCTGCTGGGATAATGGTGTCTGGCTGTTCTGGTCTCTTGTTTGCTCTGGGGTCCTCCTGCAACCTTCCCAGCAGATCTGATAGCTGGGATAATGGTGTCTGGCTGTTCTGTTCTAGTCTCTTATTTGTGCTGGGATTCTCCTATAACCTTCCCAGCAGATCTGCTGGGATAATGGCTGTTCTGGTCTCTTATTTGCTCTGGGGTCCTCCTGTAACCTGTCCTCTGTGGACCAGTAACCACATTTTTTCCATGTGTACCATTAAATAGATGGCTGATAACTTGGCTTTTCAAACATATTTTTCACCACTAAAATGCAGGAAAAGCCACCATTTGAAGGTAAAATTTCAAAATTTTATGGGGGGGGCATGCCCCCAGACCCCCCTAGCTTTGTTAGGATTTTGACTAAGGGGCATTAGCCCCCCCAACTTTGTCCCCCTGGTGACGCCCCCTGCCTTCCAGTTGGAAGGTGGTTGCAAACTACACATATTACACTTACATTATCAGCCTCTGAACTCCACATCATCATGGCCACTTACACTGTTACATAGAAGGTTTCACTCTCACCACTTAACCATACCAATATTAGAGCAGCCAGGAGCCAATGGAGCAAAGTAATGCAAAGTGCCCCCACCCCTCTGTGGTTGTTCCATACAGAATACATGTGTTGTGTTACTTTCTACGGGTTAGGGCCCTATGCTGCTTGTTGTGTCATTATTGGCTATATTCAAGAAGGAAATGGAGCAATTAGTATTTAGTTTGGAACAATCGTTACATCACAACTGCAGACGAAAAAGAAGGAGCTATATACATATAAGGAACCAGAAATGAAAAACAAAAAATGGAATACAGAAAAATCAATAAGAAACAGGTGTGTATTTGCCTCACTCAAACCTGCACCAGAAGTCAAATTTATTTTCCTTTTACATCTATTTCCTCTCCCTCCTGGCAGGGTGCCAAAGGGCTGAGCCCCTCACAGGTCCCCAGTTTGGCCTGTATATAACAACCATGGCTGTGTAGTATATTGACGTAAATCACTGGATGGGTTACTGAAGGGGGGGAAGAGAATTGTTTTCTCAAGGGCACAGGGGAGCACTTACTGGTTACTTGTTTAATTTTGATTTATCTAAAGCTTTTGATGGTGTGTCTCAAGAATTTATTTGGTTAACTCTCCGGGCATATGGTTTCCCCCCCCAATATTTGTCAATTGGCTTAGCTTATGTTACTCCTTGGCTTATGTCAGGCCCTATGTGAATGGGTGGATTGGATCTCCTTGTTACATCCGTCGGGGTGTCAGACAAGATTGTCCTTTAAGCCCGCTTTTGTTTGTATTAGCTTTAGACCCTATTATTCGTTTACTTCAAAGATCTCCTGGACTTCTGGGTATTTCGGGTTTGGGTTTGTATAATCATAAAGTCATATGTTATGCTGATGATTTATGCGTCTTGGTTCCGTCCGAACTGGTAGGCCGTTTATTATGTCATTTTCTTACTGTTTTTCTATGTTGTATTGGTTCTCATTTGAATTTTCAAAAGAGTGTCTGTTTCAATTTAGCAGGACCCTCTATTGGAAGTTCCCATCTAGGTGGTATTCGTTTGGTGGACTCTCCCCACAAGATTTTGGGTCTTTTTTTTGGAGTGTCTGACATGGCACAGTATAATTGGGAATTGCGTTTGAATGTAGGTAAGGAAAAAGTTTGTAGATGGAATAAATGGTTTATGGGGAAAAAGAAAAGGATTTTTTTTTGATAAGGACTTGTTTATTGCCTTTGTTTTTATATGTTGCTCACATTTTTCCAGTGCCTAAACAGTTTTTTGTGCCTCTTATGGGTCTTTTTTTCCCCTGTTTTTGGGGTAGTAGGTTAAACCCTGTTAAAAGAAATATCTTATATGCTGATTACTGTCATGGGGGGGGGGTCAATATGATTCACCCGATTGTTTTCTTTTATTCCATTTTTTTTTCCATCAATTTGAGACCTCTGGTCCTTCGGCTACCTCACTCGTGGGTTCCATTGGTCCATACTTCCCTTTCGGGGATTTTGAGGGAATGGTTTATGACAAGTCTTTTGCACAAAAATAAGCAGAGTTATGTTTTGTCCTCTGATTGGGTAGTGGTGTTTGACATGCTTAAGTCATGGCATATTATGGTACAAATGGTTTCTGAGCTTTCTCGGAAACGTTTATAACTGGTCATAGTGGACTCTTGGTTTTTGGAGGATGTCTTTCCTGATTTTAGGGTTTCAGAAAAAACTATGATTGGTAATCGCCTTGCTGATACTAGAATTCCTTTAGTCATGTGGGATATTTTATGGCTGGGTGTGCATGGCAAAATAAATGTTCGGGGGAATCATAAACATAAACAGTTGTTAGATCGTTACTGTTTTAGAGATTCTTGTGCTGAGATAATTGAGACTATGGTACATTTGTATTTTTCTTGCCCCTTTATTGAACAATTTTGGTTTTTGTGGCACCGTAAATACTGGCACCATGAGTGGCAAGTGTGGGACCCAAGATCCTTGTTTTTTGGTTTATTTCCAGCTTCATGGGATAGGTATGACCCTAGTACCCTAAATTTAGTAGCTGTTATTATATTATATTGGGTTTGGCATGTTAGGTGTAGATTTTTGTTTCAACAGCACTATGTATCCCCTGCAGATCTGTTTCACAAAATTGTGCAAAATATTGATCATATTAAAGAAGGGGAAAGGAAACTTCTCAAACAAAACATTTGGGAAAGATATTGGGGCTTTTGGTGATCTTGTTACTTACTGTACAGACCTTTCTTTTTTCATTCTTTATGGATGGAACTCTTTGCAGCCTTGAATATGTTTATTATTATTTCTATAGTATGTATTATGTTTTATTGGGGGGTGGGGTTTCTTGTTTTTTTTTTCCCTTTTGTGTGTTTTGGTTGTTGCCTTCTATATTTGTTTCAAATTTGTCTGATTTTTGAATAGTTGCTTTCTGTTATGATTTGTTATGGTTTTAATAAAAATGCCCCTACTCTTTTCGATGAGTGCCATGGGATCTTTAACATCCACCTGAACTACCACCAATCCAGGCAGCTAGGACCTCGGTTTAACGTCTCATCTGAAAGATGGCACCTCAGAAGTGCAGCACCCCTCTCATGCTGCACTACAGTGTCAGTATTGGGATATTAACCCAAGTGCCAGATGTGGGAACTGAACCCACAGCGCTCTGATCTCCTGGCCTCAGAGGCGAGTGTGCTACCTACTGAGCCACTGACACTGACAATAACTCTACATATACATAACTCCATCACTGTCACATTTCCTTACTGTCACAGTGCAAACTTAATTTAATGTCATTGTACTGTTCTGTGGTACAATAGCATTATGGAACCTCTACAGATCATCTGATTCATTTTGATTTTGAAAGCAAATGAAGTCACTAATACATAGTTCACACAGTACTGTATACTACAAACAATTGTGGATGAGCAACTCTATGCACATCCAGTATGTTCTGCCACCTCGGTGTTGTGATTCCAAGTGGTCTGTTGAGCTTTCATCTACAGGTCATAGGGGATAAAAAAAAGTCTGCATCCGAACACACTGTTTGTGCATAGTTGACCATCCACAATTCTGTATGTTGTTGTATTCTCCTCTTTGTTGCATTGTACCCTCATCCCAAGTTGTAAACAAGTACATTCAACATTGTGTAGTACTTCAACAGCAGTGCTTATTGCTCCTGACATGGCTGACCAAACACAGTGGTATTATTGTTAATTTCTTTTTTGCATTTAATCATTGTTTTCTCCTACCTGGCTCCTTGGTTGGTTACTCCATTGTCGCATCTCCCATTCCTTCCACCATCTGTTGTGCACTGACTGCCATAGGGCAGTGGTGGTGGTGAACCCCCCTCTCTCTACACCCAGGTCAAGATACAGTTATTGGCGATGCTCCAGAAAAAGGGGCACTCTGTTGGATGTCCATCAAGCTGCCATGATGGGACAACATTTTTAATCCTGTTCTCTCCCTGCCTGAGTGAGGTGTGCAATTACACCAGTGGAGACAGCATGCATGTGTCCACATGAGACCCTCCCAGTGTCTGCACAAGCCATGTCCCCTTGTGCTCAGCATCAAGGCACAGGCCCCAGCCTCAAATAGGGGCTGGATGCATGTCAACATCTGAAATCACCCCCTCCACAGACAGGGAGAGCAGTCCCTTTGAGGAGCAATCATCCCCCCCCATGATCCTCGGTCATCCGAGTCTGTTACAGAACCTGGTGTGAAGTGAGGTGTGGCATCCAGCACATCAATACTCAGTGTCAACGGACTGTTATTATTATGAATTGTTTCATATCTACATACATAAAATGTGAGTGTCAGTTCTACACTACCTAATATGTCCTGCTAACTACTTTTGATCTTCATTTTTTTTAATATGTCTTCTGCATAACCTCTTCCTTTCATTGACAGGATATTATTGATGAACGGTTGTCTGCTGTTCATCGTACTGCTGATTTAGACAATGAGGATCAATCATATGTCTGCACAACTGAAAATGAATTTGGCAATTGTGATGAGTCTGGCTTCCTTAACTGCTCTGATGTGATGGATAATGAAATGGACATGTCTTCATTTGTAGATCCAGTGTCTGTTGTTACTAGCCATCCATGCAAACTGCCAGACACTGTTCTTAATCAGAAGAAATCATTGGCATCTGTGGGGACACAATGCAGATTAAAGACACAACGTCACAGCAAGGGTAATGACTTACAATGTTATACAGCTGTTATGTTTATTGACAAAGAATACTTTGAAGTTCATAATGTCTATGCAGTGATATATCATGTTCTGTAGCTTGATGTAATCATGTCTGTAGTGCAGTAAATCATAAGTGGTTGTACAGCCAAGTAACATATGTATGTAAGTGAGAATCCACTGTACTGTTTTCTTCAAGTATATTGCTGTACATCACAGGTATGTGATAGGTCACGTGCTCAAATACCTAATGTATGAACGCACCTTGGAAGTGCAGTAAAATCCCTCAAACACACACACAATATTGTGAGTAATCACAGTTTGTATCTATGATTTTGTTTTAGCAGTGAGGTTTGGCCAGGGGTTACATTAAGAGTCTGTTAATCACCCCCTCGAGGAGTAATGCGGCATGAGATGCAGTCCATGGCCATATTGCCCATATGGGGCGATTAACTGACTGTTTCTGTAAGTTCTGGAAGTGCTTTATTGATACTATAAAAAAATATTGCAAAAGAAAAGTGTTAAAACTAAACTTTTTGAATATTTCTCTCATTTTGAGGGACATTTTCTATCAAATACTTATTCTGGCAACAGTTTAACTATGCTCGTTCAAAATCTGAATCTATCATTCCACAAGGGTGGTGGGGTGGAGTCGAGGCAGACGCTTGCATGGAGCACTTACAAACGTTTGCATGGTCTCCTCCACAGGTGACATTGCACGCCTCTATCCCTGGTACAAAAATCAGTGAAAATCAGTTGCTTCAGAAAAATGAAGGACACATCACAGGCTCTACTTCTGGATAGCAAGTGCACTTGCCCTTTCAATCTGGTAACTGGTGGGGGTTGGGTGACCCTACTGTCACTGCAAGGGGGTAATAAGCACTACTACAGGGCCAGTGCCGGATGGTGGACATGGTGGGATGGGGCAGGATGCTCCCTTACAAGACAAGCACGTAACTGTAGAAAAACATTTGTTTTGTGAACTGCTGTGTGCTATTAATGTTTCTATGTCATTTCTTAAAAGGTATACAGGTTGGACCTGTGATGGTGGATAGAGGAGTGAACTGCACCCTTATTGGTGGGTCACTGAGTGATGTTCTCAGACCATTTGATTCAGCGGCTGTAGAGTTTGATACTTCCGAGATGAATTATGCAAAATCATCGCAACATAATAAATCAGATCCTGACTATTCACCAAGTCATGATGCTGACGATGAATCTGACACAGATGTACTGTCCAGTAGTCAAAGTTCAAGGTACCTTATTGAAACCCCAGTACAGTGTGGTTGATTTCATAATGTATTCACACAGTTAGTACATTAGTAACATTTCTTCTTAGTTTACGAACAAAGCAGTGACATGATATACCATTTTTTTAACCATTTTTATTAAATTTGTCATTGCATTTGTCCGTAAGTCATCCCAAAAACTTTCAAACAGTTGTGCTGTTCACATTAAAGTACTTTATTTTCATTTTCCATAGCTGTTTGTGACAGCCAATATTTATGAAATAAGTTAAACATTGATGAGGTGTTCTGTCACCTTTTTTGGGGGCATTTTGACAATATGAATAATGACATCAGTAATTGTAGACGTGCACAGTTGTATATTCCTAGTTATGGAACAGTATCTTTTTCCAAAACGTTGTGATGTCAAACAAACAATAGCAACATGAACCATACGATAATAGAGATGTTTACAATACTCAACCTTTTTGTATTGAAATAGCAAGGATCAATGTGAAAACATTCTATTTCATGGCCCAGATCTCCATGAATATGCCAGCCGTACAGCAGGCAATGGTATCGGACATCTTTCATTCCCCTTGGCAAGAACCATACCAATGCAGTATCCAGATTTCCATAAAAGAGTAACCACAAAGCTGGCCCTGTGGCACTGAGGGTTGAGGCATGGGTGCCACACCTCACTCCACGTCAGTCGACCCGGGTTCGGGTGTGCACTCGGGCTGCCGGTGGGTTGGCTGGGGGGAGATAGACTAGAGTATCCCATGACAGCTCGCCTACTCCGGGGAGGGTTGAGGCCACAGCCCGCACACTTTCCTGACTCTGAGTTGAGGCTCGAAGTACTGCAAGCCTCTAGTGGTAGGGGACGGGCAGCCATTATACAGTGCAACGTTGGCGCTTTGCGCCTTGACGTCTGAGGACTCATGCTGTAGGGGAAGGAGAAAGAGGAAAAAGAGCCTGCATTGCTGGGAAGACAGAGCCATGGAGACATGCTCTCATATGTGCCTTCACCCACCTGATGGCCCTGGAATGAGGAAACACAAGGTATGGGTAACTAGGGGCTCTGCCCCATCCCCACACAGAGGGGAAACCATAGCGCCATGAGGTTCCTGGGGTTATTCGGGAAGGGTAGATGGCAGAGATTAAAAAAAAAAGAGTAACCACAATGATAACAATGGCATAGTGTCCCCCACCCCCCCACCATCCTCAACACCACATCCACATTTCCACAATAATCACAAAACACAATGTTACTGCAGTGTGAACCCCACACACACAGGATCATGATTTCCCCACGCTCTGTCGGTCACAGCAATGGACCATCGAATGAATGTTACAATGCACTGTACAACTCCATTGATTGCCACTGTCAACCAGTCAGATTGTATGTGACACTGTAAGAACAGGTTACTCACCTGTAACAGTAGTTCTAGGAGTGGTATATGATGTTCATCCACACTCTCTGGCATGTCCCTTTCCCCTTTAAATCTGGCCGGAAACCTTCAAGCTAGCTCCTCCCACCCACCCAGGTGGTAAATGCCAAGGTATTTACCACCCAGTTGGGTAGGTGGGTGGGAGGAGCTAGCTTGAAGACTTCCGGCCAGATTTAAAGGGGAAAGGGACATGCCAGAGAGTGTGGATGAACGACATATCCACACTCCTAGAAGATGTCATTATGCGTGCATTCCTGGTATTGTGATTTCATGGTTTTTTATGCTCATCAATCAAGGGACACTGCCATGAATACAGGACCGTGGTGGCATCCGGGTCATGTGTGGGTGTGTGTTGGCTGTTACCAGTAGAACGGAATGGAGTTTGCTGATTATTGTTGATACGGGAATTGGTTCTGTGGATGGTGGTGACATTGCTCAATCAGTACAGATTCATGTAATCTGAGTGTATCATTGTACTTTATGGAATAAGAATGGAACTGCATCCCAGTACACAAACCATTACACCATGTCGGCACACCTAGCCAATTTGTGATGTCTCAAAACATTAAGTGTGCATGACCGCGCAACATTCTCTTATAATGGTGACGACATTGCCACATAGTTGTGTACTATTTTTGACATCATTGGCTCCATAGTAACTGGATGTGGCACTGTCATGCAGCATTCATTTTGCAATGTCACAAAACTGTGGCTTGTGCGACGATGTTGTTCATAATTTCATGATATAGAATCCTAATCTGTTCTGTTTCTGTCTAAGGTTAAATACAGTAGTGAATTGTGCAATAACAATGCAGTCGATGACATGTAGTTCTCTCATATAATTGTTGTAGAAGCGTGAAAGGGAAACCATCACCAGTACAGGCTCCTGACAGCCCACAAGGCTAACCCTCAAAAAAAAATCTGTATGGTCATTGTTTCTTGCAAACTGCAGTGTGACTTCATGTCTCTATTGTTCACACAGAATGAGAATGAAGAAGTGAAAGACTACTACAATACTTTTGATGAACCAAAATACATAGTAAATGAATCTCAGCTTTTGAAACTCTTCAACATGTGTCGAAGTTGCCTTGGACCATGTAAAGGATACATTACCAAGACTAATGGTACGGCAATTGAGATTTCTCAGAGCTGTTTAGAGTGTGGCCACAACAACTGGTTTAGTCAGCCCTTTATCAAACTGATGCCAGCTGGGAATCTGATGTTGTCAGCAGCAATCCTGTTTTCGGGCCAACTTCCGTCTAAAGTGCTGAAGATGTTTAACTTTCTGAGGGTGTCTTGCATTTCCCTCAGTACTTTTTTTAGACATCAGAAATGTTACTTGGAACCAACAGTGATGAACACCTGGAGGAACCAGCAGGAGCAAATGATTGTAGAGCTGAAGGGAATGGGAGGTGGACTGATATTGGCTGGGGATGCCAGGTCCGACAGCCCTGGTCATTGTGCAAAATATGGCTCCTTTACTGTCATCTAACAGAGGCTGAAAAAAGTGACTGGCGTTCAGTTGGTGCAGGTACATGGATTGAATCCATACTACATTATCATATAGATATTTCCCACAGCAACATTAGCCAACACAGTTCTCCGTTTCAGAGTAATGATGTGCGCAGCAGCACTTGGTGCGAGCATGAAGGCCTAAAAAGGGTAATCGCATTCCTGAAAGACAAGAATGGCCTATCGATTGATGTCATTATGATAGACCGGCATAGGCAGAATGCTAAATGATTAAGGGAGAACCTAAAGGACACTGCCCACTATTTTGATATTTGGCATGTCACCAAAGGTACTCTTATGTTATGCTGTTCTGTTTAGGGTAATTAATTTTTTTCAGTCACATGGAGGCTATTACTTAAACAATATACCCCCACAGAGTGTAGGTATACTTGTTGATCTACAATGGCTTGTGTGGTTCAGTCATGAGGTGCAGTGCAGTGACTGAACAGCACCAACCGTGGTAAGTCCAACAGTGGATACACTCCCTGGATGGGTGTACTGCTACTATGCAATGTTTCCCTTAGCTTTTATTAATCATAACTAAACTGCGATTTGAAAATGTTGTTACTTCTTATTTCCTTTCTTCTGCCGACATACAAAATATTCCTTTGTTGGCTAGGGCATCGTTGTACTTCCCTATGCTAAGTAAGGTAGTATCAGTACTGTGGACCCCCTACCAACACCCACAAACCATTTTGTCTGTCTGCTTGGGACACACTTAGCTGTGGTTCTTGAAGTCCATGATGACCGATAACAACAATGAAAATAATTTGAAAACGCAAAAATATTTCTTCATTTTCTTGGAGCACAAAACAAGGAGGACATTGTATAATTGCAATCTACCATGACAAGGGTTTTCAACACTGTACAATGTATAACACCTGTGACAAAACAACACAATAGGCATTGTAAATTTTACCATACCACATACCTTGTAGTGGTACATTGCTTCATTGAATAATGGTCATCACAAAACACTTGTGTTAGCCGGCCCTGGTGCAGAGGGTTGAGGCGCTGCACACCACACCTCGCACAATGTAAGCGACATCATTGTTGTCAATGCTGTACAGTGCTGGGTCACGCATGACCATCTTCACATCTGACAAAGCTGATGGATCAGCAAGAGAAGTTATTGAAATGTTGACTGTGTTTCTAAGACTTTAGGTGGTGTTGTTATGTAGTACCGTATCACTCACGGAACCATTGTGAACATTGCAGGAGGTGGGAAAAAGATTGACAGAGTTGCCGTGCAAAAGGAATGCGGAGATGTCGCACTGTGGAAACAATCAGTTGTTACCCACATGTACTGGTCAGCAGTGTCTACTGAGATGAACAATGGAGAACTAATATTGGCTAAATGGCAATCCCTGATGCATCACATAACCGACGTACATGACAGTCTACCAAACAGTCTGTACCCTAGCTGCTCACATGGTGTACTTGATGTTGAAGAGCAGCATAAAGAGTGGCTGACAACAGGTAGGTGTTTCTTTTTGTTGATGTGATTTTTATTCTACTTTTTTTTAATTGTTTGTTTTGCAGAATACATGACCACTACTGTCAACAGAAATCATTATAGTTACTGGGGATTTACCCATACCTTATGTGGTGTGTCACGAGGCGGAGCAGAGTGCCTTTTTGTGATTATAGAATGGACCCCATGTGTAAAATAAATTTAGAATGTGTTTAATTATGTTTTTTATAAATGCATTTCCTCAACCGTGGGTAAAGCATGATTTACCCATGGTCATGTGACATGTTTTGAACAATGAGGTTACAGGATTTTCACACATCATTGTATAATACATTATACAATGGTGTGTGAAAATCCTCTAACCTCATTGGTCAAAACATGTCACATGACTGTGGGTAGAAACATAGAAGTTGACGGCAGATAAGGACCGCAAGGCCCATCCAGTCTGCCCATTTCTTTTTCTACCTTATAAATGTGCCATCGGCCTGTGCTCTGTCAGTGGCCTATCTATTCATACTCATCTGTATTGCTCCCTTATGCCTATCCCATGCCTGTTTGAAGCCCTGCACTGTATTCATAGCCACCACTTCCTGAGGTAGACCGTTCCATGCATCTACCACCCTTTCTACGAAAAAGAATTTCCTCACATTCCCCCCTTAATCGTCCTCCCTCTAATCTCATGCTGTGTCCTCTTGTCCTGCTATTTTTCTTATATTTAAACATAAATCATGCTTTACCCACGGTTGAGGAAATGCATTTATGAAACAACACAATTAAGCACATTTTAAACATGGGTCCATTGTATAATCGCAATAAGGCACTCCAGGGTGTGAGTTATTAGGGATTTATCCACTTCTTGTGTGGTTTACTCACTCAGCTGTGCCTCCTAACACACCACACAAGGCATGGGTACCCACCCCCTAAAAACACACACCCTGTTGTGCCTTATTGCTTTAATTATACTGTATGGGTAAGGGCTATTTTGTATGGAAATAAACAGATGGTGTACCATAAGTGACATTAATATGCTGTTCTACCACCTTGACTACATAACATCCATAGTACAACAGCATTGAACATCATTGCTCATGTGAAATCTATGTACTGGAGTCTGGAAATGTCCACGCAGTGAGTCATGGGCGGAAATGTTAACCACGTGGAACAAACATGTCCGAGTAAGGACAGCTGCTCTATTTAAAATGTGTATTGTACAGCAATGGGATGACTGTAATAAGTACAAATGTAACTGTGAAGGATATTGTTAACTATTACCGAGGGATCGGGAAAGAGCTTGTTATCAAATTTTGGCGCTGCGTGTCCAAGTCATGGCATCGACGTGGAGCCTTGAGTTATCAGTTAAATATTATGAGATGTTGACAGTACTGTAGTCACATATGGTACACCGCATAATGAATGGACAATAGTTGCTCTCGATGTTTTCAAGGTTGTGATAACAATATCAACAACTGAACATCACTGTTGTTCACTGATGCCCATCCATTGTCTTGTGTAGTGTATGGAACAACAGTGACAGCAACACAATGCACTCTTAAACAGTGAAATCAACAGTCCCCGCTCATGTTATGACTTGTTCACCCGCCAGCAAAACTTGACAACAAGCTCTGTCCAGATCCCCACATCCATGACCTGTCCAGTACCACTGAATGTATGTACTGCCATTGTGCATTTATGTAAGTGGCTGATATGTCATTGTTTTATTATAGTGGACTGCATCTATTGAAACATCTATTGCCTATGGCTGGGAGGGTTGGTCATATAGTGTGTGCAAAACTGGCTGGTAGTCATAACTGTGGCTGCGTTACTAAATGGAGTTCACTGTGGGACAACAAATGTCATGGGCAGAATCCCTAATAGGCCATGTTCTACTAATTGAGGGTGGTAACTGTCTTGGACACATTATTAAGTACTTCAGTACCCTGACATTCTGTTTTTGTTTGCCATTATATACAATAGACACAAAAGCGACTGTACAACTTGAAAGCATTCTGAACTCTCGAATGCTGCTGAATGACATAAAGAAGCTCTCAAGCCAGTACCAGACATCATCACTTGAGGCCTTTCATAGTCTGCTTTTGCATTATGCTCTGAAGCATGCAGCATTTTCATACCTAGGCATGCAAACACGGTGAGTTGCAGTTTTTGGGTTAAGTGAACAATTTAAACATGCATGTGGACAGTACGCTGTAGCAGGGTGTTGAGGTGCCGGCCTCCACACCTCGAACCATGCCTTCGAACCGGGTTGGAGAATGGACTCAGGCCATCTGGGGATGGCAAGGGGAGAAGAGGATTGAGTGTCCGGAGGACCGGTCTCCTCTCCTGGGATGGGTCAGGCTGGGAAGGCACGTTCCAGTAGCTGCCATCAATGGAGACCGTCGGTACTACAAGCAGCGTCGCTGGCGGGAAAACCAGGAAAGCAGCAAAACAAGTTTGGCACATGCCGGACAATGACCTCCTTCTCCACACATCCAGAACCACCAGGAGACTGCTCCTCCACCACAGCACCCCTGAGCCAGTAAGGAAAAAGAGAGTGGTTTGGTTTCCCCTTCCCCTGGTGCCTTCACCCTCGGAGGATGGTGGAAATCCATTAGCTGTGTTACACCATGATGACTCTTAGGGTTGGCTGTGATATATGGAATGATATCAGCGCTCGGGAACAGGCTGGCTGGGGAGTGGAGATATTAGGAGGGATCGAAGGAGAGGCGGACGCAGGAGCGTTGCAGGAGGTAAAAACAAGATAATACAAAAAATACAAAAGTATGTCATGTTTTAATTCTGTGTGGCTTTGGTGAAGTCACACAATAACGTTGTCAAACTATTGCCACCTATTGTATAATTATAGGGTTGAAGTACTCCTAATACCTACTCTGAATATTTTCTATGTTTAATTTCATTAAGTGCCCTATCTAATTTATTTGATGTACATAATCGTGCATAGTGACAGAATTTATGTGCTCAACAGAAATAAACCCATTAACAAATTTTAATGAGCTTATTTATCTTCTTCTTATAACTTGTCTAGGCTAATACTATCAGCCATGCATTTCAATGAGAACAGTTCTCATATGCAGTTGGCAACAATGGAAGGAAAATTACGGTACTCCATCCGTTTTCCAAAGTTCAAAAAAGGTGGTTACTTGGTCAGAAAAGACATTGCTAAGCCAACCTACGGTGAGTGTGTGCATGACATGTTATTAATGAACAGGTTCCAGGTAGCAGCCTGCCCAAGCTTGTTAGGTGACTTAACCCATCAGTGGCATTGTCACCAAGTGTTGAATGAAAACCAGATATACAGTACAAAATATAGTCAGTGTAATATTTAAATCAGCAGTCAGAGACAAAAATTAACACACACCCATGACGGCCCATGCAGCCATGTTTTGTGATGTCACAAATTGAAGGCTGCGTGACCGGGCTCCATGAACTTGAATGTGACATGCATTTTACGATAGCTTTATACCCTTTAGGGATTTTATTCAATGGAACCAACTGATGGGGTCCCTTTTAGTCGACCGATCACTGTCATGGAATAAAATCCCTACACTAAAGGGTATGAAAGTATGACAAAATACTGGTGACTAACAAGTACATGGGGCACGTTCAAGCATCGTTCATTTTGTGACATCACAAAAGAGTGCTGCATAGGCCATTGTAGGGGTGTGTTCGTTTTTGTCTCTGACTTGCGATTTTAATTTCATGATGAGTATATCTTGTACAGTAGAACTGCCACAGTTGTTGAAAATGTTATAGAGGGGGTATGTCATCAAGCAAACTGATGGAGTACGGCACCACAAATGGTAGTAACCTGCTGTTTAAATGTTTTAAAATGACAGTAAGCGCACAGAGGTGTGACAGCACACTTGTTGGGCAGGCAGTCAACCATGACATATTACAGGTATCGATCCACCCTGGCAAGGGGTGTGCCACAATATGATTTGCAAAGCCTACTGTGTTGTGTGAGCAAGATGCCGAGAGGTAAAATGAGCAAATCAGCCCAGGCATTGTAAGTCAGAGGGTGTCCCACACCCATGTCATGGTAGATGTACATAGATACATAGACAGTGTCGGCAGATAAGGGCCTACGGCCCACCCAGTCTGCCCATTTGAGCTTGTAAGTTTACTTTATGTTTTCCTAGAAGTCTTTTGCCTCTTAACCCTGACCTCCAGAATTCCTTTATGTCTATCCCATGCATTCTTAAATCCCGTGATTGTTTCAGCCCCCACCACTTCCTCTGGCAGGGTGTTCCACTTGTCCACCACCCATTCTGTGAAGAAATTCTTCCTCATGTTTCCTCTGAATCATCCTCCCTGCAACTTCATCCCATGCCCTCTAGTCCTGGAACATCTTTTTCACTTAAGAATAGTGTCTTCCTGCACCCTGTTCCTCCCTGTAAGATACCTGTATGTCTCTATCATATCCCCTTTCTCCCTCCTCTCCTCCAGGGAGTACATATTGAATTCCTTCAATCTGTCCTCATAGGACTTGTGATGCAATCCATGTACCGTCTTTGTTGCCCTCCTCTGAACCTTCTCAACCCTGTCTATTTCCTTACGTAAGTAAGGTCTCCAGAACTGTACACCGTACTCCAGGTGGGGCCTCACTAGTGTCTTGTATAGTGGAATTATGACCTCCCTTTTCCTGCTGGTGATGCCCCTGCCTATGCATCCCAGCATTCTATTTGCTTTACCTGCTGCTTTGTCACACTGTTTCCCTACCTTGAGGTCATCAGAGATGATAACCCCAAGATCCCTTTCCTGCTTTGTGCATGCTATATCCTCACCCCCAACAGTGTCGGCCTTTTTTAGCGTTTCAAACAAATAGTATCTTATTTGTTCTTGTGCATTGCACAATGTCATGCTGTTGCCATCTGAAAAGAAATGCACATTGCTGACCAGGCCGGTAGTATACATTTAATAGACAGACAGGTAAAGTACACTTATTGATGGTGAAGCAGTTGTCGCAAAACTTAATACAGGCATTTGTGTGACTGTATGTAGAATCAAGACAACAGCAGACCATAAAATGGTACATTACAGTTCAATAAAAAAATTCATGGGAAAACTGTACTGGTTATTGCAATTGCAAGAGAAGCCCCCCAAAAATAATACTTACATGGCCTACATATTCAAATGGGTTGCGCCTTTTGCAATCGAGTTGCACCAGTGCAACACCAGTAATGCACGACAGCCAATAGTCAAAAGGGGTAATTGCTCAGCACTAGTCTGGATGCACCGTGATGCAGTGATAATATCTGCGATCACCCGTGCATTAATCCCCAATTCATTTCCTGGTAGTCTAGTGGTGCCCCCTCCTCCACCTTCGACCCCATAGCCCAATAACCATAGAATAATGTCTGAAGTATTCCATGGTGATCCACTGGCAACCCCCACCTGCCACCCACGACCCCCTGCCCACCCTCATCATCACTGGGTAGCAGCAACACGCACGCATACCTCTCCAGCTGCCCACTGAATGACGGCTCACAGTATTATGAGCTGTTAGCCCATTTGTCCACACTGTAGACCAATGGTCTTGCAGGGAGTACTGTAGTAGACAGTACTAATATGTGTATGAAGTCAACCATTCACATATCTGTGACTGTCTAGCACAGTATACCCTGCAATCCCATTGGTCCACAGTGTGGGTCAATGGGATTACAGCTGATACTGTAAGCTGTCATTTGGCAGGCAGACAAGGAGGTATACGGGTGGGTAGCTGCTGCCCACTGATGACAGTGTGGGCAGGGTGGCCATGGGGTCCTGTGTGGGTGGGTGAGTGGGGGGTGCCACTGGACTACCAATGAATGATTCAGAAAGTAGTATACAGGAGATCGCAGTTCCGGGGTGGATACCACTAGGCTACCAGGATTCTGTATACAGTTATTTCACAGCAATCAGGGCTGCAGACAGAGTGGGGGGGAACAGTAGAATAATCAGGGCATAATCCACATGAATGGTACGGTGATGGGACTACCGGGAGGGTGTTGCCACTGTATGTCCGTGGAGGGGGGACCCACGTGGCAGACCTGTAAATATTGCGTCCATATTGTATTGTAAGATAAACTGACAATTAAAACATAATGAGAGAAAGTCACAGTGCAGTTTGTAAAAATGATAACATCACATCTTTTTTGATATAATTATAGAGTTTGTAACTACACTGAAAAGACAACTCATTGCCGGTTACTTGGATGGCCATGCCAAACTAGAGGCAACTGTGACTGACTTAAGGAAATTGATTCCGCCACCGCTATGCTATTCTGTGCAACACCCGAGGAAGGGTGAAACAGTTGCCAACTTTGTAACTCGCTTCAAAAAACACGAACAGTAAATATTTACTGATAGTAAGAAACGATGAACAGTACGTTCAAGCAAACTGAAATCCACGGTACAAGTTGTAGTCATCTGGAAAAGCTTGATGTATCTTCTGTACAGCACATGATGGTAGAGGAACTCTGTTATGACGACCCAACCAGCCATAGCACCATCTCACCAGCTGCCGATATGCGACGTACCTGAAATGTCTGTAAGAAAGAAAATTTTGTTTGTATTTTTTACTTGATATTACATTGGTTGTTAACAATGACACTATAGTACTGAACTGTTAAAAAAAGGGTAGTAAGGAGACGTGGTACTGCGCATACACATTACGCATTGTTTGGAATCACATACTGTGTAACTTGGTGATACTGTACTTAAAAGCATAACAACATAAGAAAATGGCAAGCAGAATGAGACCTCAGTGTTTATTGGGTCTGCTTAACATACTATTGGTTGTTTCTGACTTACAGTTTACATCTGTGACCCCACCCCCCATCACTACCACTGAATTTATTTGGTCTTTCCCCTTGCAAGGCATCATGACAGTTCGTTACGCTATGAATACACCACCTCATGTGGCAGCTTGTTCCATGCCATCACTACTCTTTCAGTAAAAAATGTGCTTCCTTATAGCCATCTGAAATGTACCCCCTTGCCAGATTTAGGCTGTGCCCTGTGGTGGTATCCATTTTATTGAACAGGCTCATGCAGAACACTTGGTTAATTACCAACACATACTTGAACATCTCGGTCATATCCCCTATCTGACTCCGCACTTCCAGAGTATACATCCTCAAGTCTTCCAACCTCTCTGCATATGATCAATCCTGCGATCCCTCTATCATTGTAGTCACACTGACATGGACACTTTCCATCATGTCTATTTCTTTCTTCAGGTGCAGGTGACAGTATATGACTACACACTACAAGTGAGGGCACACCAATGACCTGTATAGCAGCAGATTAACATCACTATTGCTACTGCTAAGTCACGTAGCTATACTGTCTCCTAATTGCTTGTTAAGCATTCATTTCAATGGTGTAATGCATGGACCAACCAAAAAATGTTGTCATCAAGGACACATGAAAACAATTGAAAACAAAATGGCAAAATAAAAGGTTTCAGCAATGTACCAAGCCAGGGAGTGTGTACGTGGGAAACTTTAACACATCTGTTGTACTTCCCTCACCAGGA
Organism: Neoceratodus forsteri; assembly: GCA_016271365.2. Taxonomy (NCBI): domain Eukaryota; kingdom Metazoa; phylum Chordata; order Ceratodontiformes; family Ceratodontidae; genus Neoceratodus; species Neoceratodus forsteri. Next base: position 923,972,177 of record CM028135.1, on the reverse strand, counting down.
CCAGCAGACTTACTCACAACACAGGTGGTAAACAGAAGACAGTGAGGCCAATTCAATAATGAAAGAAAAGAACAGCTATGTACAGTAGGTGGATGCACTATGTTACAAACAACTATATTCAACATTTTAATTTCCTTTAATATATTGCAGTAAGACACGAACGACAGAGAGACTGAGACCATGTTAGCTCCTGAACTGCCACTGTGTATGACAAGAACGTAGCTAACGGTCTGTCTCACTCATGCAGAGGTATAACTTTCTCTCTCTTTCCTTTAAATGTTTTTTTGTGGAGTAGTAGTAGTGCTGATGCGAGACAGGCATACAGTTCATGGACTGCTGTACCGAACTGGATAGCACAAAAAGTGTTGCCGATTTCTACAGACTGCTATTTGTCAGCGACAGGGAGTGGAACTGGGGTGAAGCCTTGACAAGGAGTAGTTGTGTGGAGTGGCAGTCAGCATGCAGTGCGGTAGTGCAGATATTGTAAAATAGAAATATTATTTATTAAATGCACAATCTGCACTAATTGACTCGACAGCATGTCCACGATTTAACCCACCTGTACTGTATGAAGCTTGCTAAGTGCTAACAGAGAACAGTAAATAAAAAGCCCACCTTATAAAATAGACATTCCTGCATGCATCTAGTACTTGGATATCACTTGGTGCGTGCTGTCATGAATAACAACACACCTCAGGCATGCATCACTGCCTGGTATATCCATGGCTATATAATTAAAAAATGGATTGATGTATGCAGTTTATGTTTCAACAGCATTAACTGTATCACTTGCATACCGTGACTGTTGCCAACATTGATGAACGTTTGAGTCACATACGCTTACATTAAAAGATGTAGTTTCATAGAAAAAGTTATCTCAGAAGTAGCAGAACAAATTAATATAGAGAGGACCAATGATTAATTGTAACATATCATTAAGAAAAGTTCAATAAACGTTTATCTGTTACAAGATATCAAATAACGCCATATTTTTTATGCACATTACTTACACAATAAGGCACGACAGGGTATCCGTTATGGTTAGATAACTGACACAGTCAGGTGTGTTGAAGCACGAGGCATAGCCGAATTCTTCCTCCAGCTGAAAAGGTACATCACCAAACCATAATGCAACCCCTTGAGTGCCTTACTGACATTATGTAATGGGTAATATTTACTAAGTCTTGTGACTTTTGCACACATATACTTTCAGCTCTTACATTTTGCTGCCATAGCAGCCCAACTAAAAGCTGTTCTTTGCCAGTCTGGAGCCAGCATTGTGTCTACCCATTTCACAACATAACATAAAAGTTTCTGACATTTCTTGTCAACTTACTCCAACTGGAACTCAACTCCTGAATCATCTTCTGGATACTGCTGCCTATATTGGTAGCATGATGTCTCCAGAACCCATCGATTTAGGCACACACTTTCAAAACCAGGATGATCAGCGATGCAACCAATGATGTCAGCACCAGGTTCGCTGTTGTTATGTTCAATTTTGTCTAAAAACTTGTGAGATTCCCTGCAGCAGATACTGCTGATGGCGTCGGTCATTGGGACACAATGTTCGCAGGAACACCTAAAAAAAAAAAGTTTTACACAGAAATTAAAAGTGTGACATAGTATATGAATTTTGTAAAAGGCTCTTTGAAAAGACACCAAGAAAACTAAGAAGGAAAAAAACAAACAAACACAGTAGTGCCTTCTAAGCATCATTCCAAATGCAGGCGGAGGAACTATTTTATTAGAAAACTAACTTTGGCCGGCCCGGTGGCGCAGAGGGCTGAGGTGCTGGATGCCACACCTTGAACCACGCTGGTGACCCGGGTTTGGGAACGGACTCGGGGCACCGGGGTCTGGCAGGGGAAGGAGAGGATCAAGCATCCAGAGGACTGCTCTCCTCTCCTGGGGTGGGATGAGTGGGACGCCTCGCTCCAGTAGTGGCCCCCGGTGGAGGCCAGGGGCACTGCAGGTAGCGGCGCATGAGGGACAAAACACCAGAACATGGGAAAAAACACCCCGGATTGGCCGGAAGACAGCATCCAGTTCGATGCATGTCTGAAGACTTTCTGAGGGGTCAGCCCTCGCCTCAGCAGCACTAGAGGCCGAAAAAGGAAAAATATTGTGCTGGGCTGCCCCCACCTGTGCCTTCCCCCTCGGAGGAGAGGGACACACTCTGCAAAAGGGTAATGCCGAGCTACCTCGGGGTATGCTGCGATATGAGGTGGAAGGGCACCCAGGGAGGTTGGAGGGGGTACAGAGAACCTAGGATGCCTGAAGGAGTGGCAAGATCTGGAGCCAGGAGGGGAGAAAATAGAATCTCAAAAAAAAAAAAAAAAAAAGAAACTAGTTTTATCCTAATGTTTCATTACCTTTTTTTTTAAACTTATTTTTTTTAAAGTTCCCATTTTGTTACCTCAATAATACCCAACAGGGTGGGTGGTCTTGTGCTATACCAGACCTTCCAGGGGCTATGAGGCCCTCCGCATACAGCGTCGGGCCTCAGTACACCACTGGGTGGTCAGTATAGCACAATTTGGACCACCCTGTTGGGTATTATTGCTTATGTATGATGCCAGGACAGTATACTGGTTGTAGTCTTTTGTTAAAATGAGTACTAATAGTGCTAAGTGTCCAAAGCAAAATGAAAATAAAGTGTGAATAATTCAGCACATATTGGCAGTCATTATCATAACCAGGAACCCTGGTTTTCCATTTTTACCGGTAACACTGGTAACAATCACAGAATCCTGCTTGGTTTGCAGATTTTGAATTCTTGTACCGGTGCCTCACGGAAATTGCATGTCACTGCACAGAATCTCTAAGATTTCAGCATCTTTTTTGACTTGTTTTAATTTTCTCTTTCTATGTCCCCTTCTCACAACATCAGTCTCCACTTTTCAGAGATCCCTAGGCTGGGTATTCCTTAGCTTCACCCCCAGGTAATGCTCATGAGCTCCTGTGGTCCTGCTCTTATCCTGCCTGGATTGTGTTCCCCCAGGTGGGAAGGGAAGGGACCCCAGGTCACCCCTCCACACTCCCTTAGTGTGTGTCAGGCAGCTCAGTGGGTCCCTCATGGAGCCTGGTTATGAAGTCTTGGGCACCTGGGTCCCTTCTGCCAGAGGCCAATGTGGCATGATTGTTCCTAGTTTTCTGGTCTCTGTCCCTGAGGGCACCAGCGCTAGAGGAGATCCAAGGAGGTAGGTCACATAGAGACATGCCACTGCTCCAGATCCTGGCTAGCATACTCCCCTCCTGATCACTCTGCAGCACCATTGCATCATCACCACCCGTGGTCACACAGGTTGTGGTAAAGCAGCAGGACCTACAGCCCACCCTCCCCAGAGGAGGAGGACAGCAGTCCCCCAGGTGCTCGATCCTACCCCCTGGCCAGACCTCCAGCAACCCGAGTTCACTTCTGACCCTGGGTCTCTGGCATTGCAAGCAATAGTGCTAGTGCACCGCCAGCGGGCTGGCCCAGATTTCAGCATCTTAAAATGAATGCTGCTGTGCTTCGCATTCTTTCTGCTTTGCTGCATATAGAGTCAGTAAGGAAATCACTTGCGCTGCTTTATTGTAATCAGCCATTCAGTTTAACCACCCATGCCTAGTGGTTAGAGTAACAAACAGTGAATGAACTGGGTACATCCAGCAGACTTGGGTTTGAGTCCCACAACCTCCACTTGCATACTGTGTGACTCCAAGCAAGTCACTTAACCTCCCCAGTGCTTCTAGATCACTCCTGAAAACAGGCAGTTCTGACTAGTGGGCCTTACCTGCTTTGCAAAGAATATAAAAAATACCAATATATGTTTACTACATCATAGAATAGTAGTCAGGGTACTATGCAATTTACCTGGGTTTTACTTGGGTTGAAATGATTTTGTATAGGTAAAGATAAATGTTCAGATACATTTTATGTGTTTTATAAGCTTGTTTTTAGATTTTAGTCAGGTTTTTATTGTATTCTTTGCATATAAGCATCTAGGTTGTAGATTGCTAAATGCAGGATCACTGTTACCAACTAGCTTATAATTAAGGCAGTAATTATTTCACGGCAAATTTTGTCGTTTTTCACGGTAAAGAAATGAGCAAAAACAGGTGATTTCATGGAAATGAACATGAACACTACATAAGAGTAAGATTGTGCTTCAAAAATTAGTTTTAATACATAAATAATATCTGACAAACATTATTCAGTTAAAAACATAAATGCCGTGCAGTTTATTTAAACTGATTTTGTTGCAACATTGAGTATACTTTTAAATTCTCTGGCTTGATGCAGCGTCGATTGTTGCTTAGCAGTGCTGTATACTTAGAAAAGGATCATTCTACGCTAGCACTATGTACAGGAATGCTAAGACAACTAAGTGCAATTGTTGCGAGGAATGGGAAACATTCTTGACAGTCACCCCAGAACTGCTCAACAGTGCGGTCATTTATTTTGAGTTTCTGTGCCTGAATTTCGCTATGTAAATTCTCAGTTCAGATCGTGCTCTGATGTTCTCCTCAAATGCAGGAATACCACTGCAGATCTCCTCCTCCGATATCGCCAAAGTAGCCAGCCTCACTGGGTTGAAAACTCTTGTAGCTTGAAAGAACTGTGATGCCGACTGGTTAAATCTCCCATGTCCTGTCATGTAATCTTTAATTTTAAGTGAGCATTCTGACAGGGCTCTTTTAGTGGCTGGGTGCTGTGTGTCTTCAGATTTTAGTTGCAAAAACAAGCAAAGTCAGTCAGATCATCGAAAACAAGGTGTGCCTTAATCTCATCTCCCTCATATTTCTTCAGCATTTGGACGACGGGGGATTACATGCAACTTGACTCAAGTCAGCCACAATTGAGTCTGTGGTTGCCAATTTAATTACTTCATCACAGGCAGCACTCTCATTTTGGAAAAAACTCTTTATACTGTTCCAGATGTTCTTGGTGGTAAAACACTGTGTAGAACCAAGTGTTCCATCTTGTAATTACAGGAGTAGGAGGCAGTGCTGTGGGTAGTCCGCTACCACTGAGAAATTGCTTAAATCTAGCTTTTCTCGCTGGGCAAGCAGTGAATGACTTTTTAATTGCTACTACGATCTCATTTACACCGGGATAGTTTCTCCTTTATATGTCACCCAAAAGGTTCAGTAAATGAGCGGAGCAAGTTACATGAACAGCGTTCAGCAATACATGCTGTAAACTTTGTTTCCAACACTTATTCATATACATAGCATTGTCAGTAACGAATGAATAAACCTTTGTGTAAGGGATGTCCAAGTCTTGTAAACATTTAAGCACTGCTTGTGACACTGTCTTAAAATTTGTTGCTTCTAAAATGACACAGTCTAGCAGAATTGGCTCCAGCACAGTATTTATTTCACTGGCATGAATGCTATGTATGGACGGTACTGCAACTATATTTAAAATATATCTGTCCTGGACATCAGTTGTCTCGTCACAGACAAGTGAGACTGAAAAAGCATTCTGTATTTTGTTTTTTACTTCTCTCAAGTGGTAGTTAAATACCTTAGGTAGATACTCGCTTCTCAGCCACTGTGATGTTGGAAGTACACCGATGGATTTAAGGTTCTCTTCTAGGAAAGAGTGAAGAGTAGGGTTGTCCAGCACATGTAGGGGGATGTTTGCAGCAGTAAAGGCTTCAACCAAATTGAATAGAGCGATTTTTTTTACTCTCCTGTTGCACAGATTTAACAGAGAACAGCTCGGTAACTGTTACTTGCTTCTCTTTGGCAGAGGAACAGGAGGACTCGACTTTTCTCTTCTTGAATAAATGTGAAGCTGCATCTAGAAGACGATTGCAGGTCACCTTTCTTTTATGATCTACTGCCACATTACGAACTGTGCAGAATAAAACATCACCAGATACATGGAAAGTACCCGATTCATACTGTCGGCACCGTTGCAGAGCATAAACATTACCCGTTTTAGATGCGGGCGACCCATTCATTTTAACAGACATGCTTTCTTTGTTAGCTGGAGAAGAAACTAAGTAGTATAAATGAGCTGTGAGTTACCAACTGTTTTAAAGTGTTTGTTAATTGATCTAATGAATAAGGCAATTAAGTAATTGATTCAAAAGTGTTACTCGTGCAAATCTGTACTACCCTTGCCAATTCAGATACTAATTAAACTTCATGAATCATGACAAGCCACTGTGTTCACTAAGAAGACCAGTTAAAGAGTAAAATAGGGTTTTTAAGATAGCATCGCACTATAAAATGGTATAATTCAGCACCGCATACTAACAGCTGATGTTTTCACGGCAAGTAAACTATTTCACGGTATCTGTGAAGCCCATGAACACTGTGATAAAATTACTGCCCTACTTATAATCAGTAGGCCATCCAAAATCCTCAGTTGTTTGAATGAAAACTAGTCTGAATGAAAGTATGTTCACAAAGAAGAAACTGCCTTACAACTTATGAAAAGACTTCACAGTTAGCACCCCATTTAGGTGAATGGGATAATTTGCACCTTTTCTCCCACCTGCTGTTTCAATCTCTGTGACAACAGAAAGTTTTCTGATAAACTGTTTCAACAAAAAGTAAATGTTAAGTATTTAAGTGTACTTATGTTTGGCCAGTGGATTTTGAAAGCACGGTCAATGATGTACAGAAGGTAAGACCCCAGGGGCTGTATGATGCTGGTGGGCAGATTGGTGCTCAATTCACATCTGAACAAAGACATGAAAACTGGGAAACACCTTTTTCATGGACACCAAGTAAAAAAAAAAGCATCCACATGTCTGCGAGATGCATAAATCCATCTGAACATCCTCCACTAATCACTTGTGAGTTTTTTAGGTGAAGACACTTTATTTTAAAGAAGCAAATTCAAACAGTTTTTTTTTGCTCCTCCTACCCCCTGGCAATTCACTCCTTCAGGCCTGCCAAGGCCCCCTCCCACCGCTGCTGAGTCCCGACCACCATCCACTGCCCCTTACTGCTGTGCTACCAGGTAACCCAAAGTAATCCTTCATTGAGTTGGCCCCTACCCCTGTGGGAGGCTACTAGGGGAGGAGAATTGTCCTAAAGAGCTTCCTGTGTATTCTGGGCATGACAGGGGTCAGAACAGACACGTCTGGGGCATCCTGCTTAAAGGGACCAACAGCTGTCCTTCGGTTGGTCAGTGGGTGTTTTCCCATTTTCTTTGGAGCATGACAAGCCACATGATGTCAAGGCACAAGCTGACGTTTGTCATGCTCCCTCCTGCAGTGAGGGTTGACACGTTGTGCCTCTGGCCTCCACCAGCAGCCAGCAAATGCTGAGCAGTGAACCCACCCTCCCTCATAGGAGAAGGTGAGTGATCGTTGGACACTCAAGCCTTCACCCACCAGCTGGCACTCCAACACCCAAGTCTGTTCCCTAACTGTGGTCAGCGGTGTCACAGGCAGAACTCCAATTCAGGCAGTTAAATTATAGATAGGAAAAAACAAAGGTAGTCCACCTTAGTGGTGATGGTTCAGATTAATTTACATCTGAATTCTAAATAAAATAACTTTAAATAAACACAGCAATAGAGTCAAGCCATAATAAACACATCAATAGAGTCAAGCCATAATAAACACAGCAATAGAGTCAAGCCATAATAAACACAGCAATAGAGTCAAGCCATAAATAAACACAGCAATAGAGTCAAGCCATACAAAGGCAAAGGTACTGGACTTTAGGAGGGCTGACTTTGCCAAAATGGGTGAGTGCCTAAGGAATGCACTAGCAAATGGGCAGGAAGGAGGGGTGGAAGAACAATGGGGAATAATAAAAACTGCCATCACAGAAGTAACTAGCCTTTGTGTGAAGCAAATAAACAAAACTAAACGATGTAAGGAACCACTATGGTTCTCAAAGGAAGTGGCAGTGAAGGTTCAAGAGAAAAAGAAAGCTTTCAGGAAGTACAAGGAATCACAGAAGGAGCAGGACAGAGAACTGTATCAGTTACAGCAAAAGGAAGCTGGGAAGGCAGTCAGAACAGCAAAGGCCCAAACTGAGGAAAAGATAGCCAACTCAGTTAAGAAAGGGATAAAACCTTTTATAGGTACATCAGGGAGCGAAGGAAGACCAAGGGAGGGATAGTGAGGCTTAATAAAGGGGAAGGGTGGGCAGAGGGTGACTGTGAAAAGGCAGAGATACTAAACAACTATTTTTGCTCTGTATTTACAAAGGAAGAGGGGAGGTACCTAAAACAAACAGTAGAAACACTCTGGATACAGAAGTTGATACCAGCCCATTTACAGAAGAAAGGGTTCTGAAAGAACTCTTAAAACTGAAGGTGGACAAAGCAATGGGGCCTGATGGGATTCATCCCAGAATTCTAAAAGAACTAAGGGCGGAATTAGTGACACCACTGACTACCCTGTTTAACAAATCATGGGAGGATGGGGTGGTACCCAAGGACTGGAGGAGGGCAGATGTGATTCCCCTTCACAAAAGTGGGAGCAAGGCAGAAGCAGGAAACTACAGACCTGTTAGTTTAACCTCAATGGTAGGGAAAATGATGAAATCACTTCTGAAGGAAAGAATTGTTGAGTATCTAGAGGCCAGAGGGGCACAGGACCCAAGGCAGCATGGATTCACAGCGGGAAGGTCATGCCAGACAAATCTGATAGATTTCTTTGACTGGGTGACCAAAGTAGTAGATCAGGGAGGGGCTGTGGACATGGCCTACCTAGACTTTAGCAAGGCATTTGACACAGTCCCACACAAAAGATTAATATACAAGTTACCTAGCCTGGGAGTGGGTCCCAAGATGACAGCCTGGGTAAAAAATTGGCTGGAGAATAGGACACAGAGAGTAACAGTAAATGGAGTCCACTCCGAAGAAAGGGGGGTTACTAGTGGGGTACCACAGGGTTCAGTATTAGGACCGGTCCTCTTCAGTGTCTTTATAAGTGACATTGCAGAGGGACTGGAAGGAAAGTATGTCTCTTTGCAGATGACACAAAGATCTGCAACAGAGTTGATGCACAAGGTGGGGTGGAAAGGATGAAAAGGGACTTGGCAAGGTTAGAGGAATGGTCAAATGTATGGCAGCTTAGATTCAATGCTAAGAAGTGCAGGTAATGCACCTGGGAAACAAAACCCAGGGAAGAGTACACAATGGGGGTGAGATACTAACAACAACAAAATGGAAAGGACCTGGGGTAGTCATATCAGATGACCTAAAGGTGGGCAAGCAATGTGAGAGGGCAGCAAGGAGGGTTGGGGGATACTGGGACGATAGGAAGAGGCATCACCAGTAGAAAACAGGAAGTTATTATCCCTCTGTACAGACAGCTGGTCAGACCCCATCTGGAGTACTATGTGCAGTTCTGGAGACCCAGTCTTTGCAAAGACATAGACAGGATGGAAGCTGTCCAGAGGAGGGCAACTAAAATGGTGCAGGGTCTGCACCGGAAGACATATGAAGAGAGACTTAAGGAGCTTAATATGTATATCCTCGAGGAAAGGAGGGAGAGGGGGGACATGATAGAAACTTTCAAGTACCTCAAGGGAATCAACAAAGTCCAAGAGGGTAGCATCTTTCAAAAAAAGAGGGGTGCAAGAACAAGGGGGCACAATTTGAAGATAGAGGCGCTCAGAGGTAATTTAAGGAAGTATTTTTTCACAGAGAGGGTTGTGGATGCATGGAGCGGCCTTCGGAGGTCGTGGAGTCAAAAACAGTGGTGGAATTCAAGCATGCATGGGACAGTCATAAGACAATTCTAGGGGGTTGGGGTAGAAAGAAGTAGGCTGCTGGTTAACTAGGATCTGCAGCTTATCAAGTAGGCAGGGAAATGGGCAGACTGGGTGGGCCAAGCGGTCCTTATCTGCCATCAAATTCTATGTTTCTATGTTTCTAAGTCATTTGTAACTTGTGCATGTGGGATGTGGGTGTTGAAGAAAGGGGATCACAGTGCTGTCACTACTGCCATCACCCCAGAGGGATGTGGACTGCATTGTTGCTACTGCCATCACACCAAAGGGGGGAGCTGTAGTGCTTCTGCCATCACCACTGGTGGATGGGGAATGTAGTACTACTGCCGTCCCGCCTGAGGGATGTGGGCCATAGTGCTGATACTGCCATCACACCTGAGGAACGGTGAACGTAGTACTGCTGCCATCACACCTAAGGGATGGGGGCCCCAGTGCTGCTGCTTCTGTCATACCTGAGGGAGGGAGGTTATAGTGCTTTTGCTGCTGTCATCACATCAGAGGGATGGGGGCCATAGTGCTGTGTTGGTGCTGCCATCGCACTTTAAGGATAGGGCCGTAGTGCTGCTTCCATCACACCTTAGGGATGGGGCTGTAGTGCTGCTTCCATCACACCTTAGGGATGGGGGCTGTAGTGTTGCTGCTGCTATCACATCTTGTACCTAAAATAACTTTAAATTGGTACAAGGATGGAAAGATGTGTAATAGTGGAGGTCAAAACTGCTAAAATGCATGTTAGCAGAGTTAAAAATGGTTAAATAAAGTACACAAAACCAAACACCGGTAAAACTGGATTTTGGCTTAGCAAAACGGAATATTCCCTTTCTCAATCCCGGTAAACCAGTGTCCCTGATCATAACATCATCTGTAACATACCACTCATTGTTACCAATTCTACCATCACTGGTTCCTTCGTCCCCTACGCTTTGTGGTGTTTCCAGTGGTGCATGGGCAGGTGACTCAGATCTGTAGGGCTGAATTCCACCAGACAATGCTGAATCTGTCACACTGGTAGAAACTTCATCACTGACTGCATCGTCACTAGATTGGTAGTCTGCATAATCATGATGACTGCTGTCATCACTGTCATCAGTATCATGAAAAGAGTCGTCATCCACATCACTGCTTGACATTTTCTGCAAAAATATAAATTATACAATGGGGAATGAAAATCCAGTAGGTGGCAGAAAAGCAGCAGCATTACACTGACTAGTGCATGCATTCCTCCACCACTGTGGCAGTGCTATGGAAGGCATGCAGTAACATGTCACTGTACAGTACCCATCACAGGTGTGTGCCACACTCCACCATGACTTGCTGCTGACCACTCCCCAGCTTGTCATCCAGTGCTGTGTTGCCCTCACTGTGCCTATCTCACCTCCCACGTTGCATCGTACTGACCATGGCAGATATGGCTAATACACCACAGGTTCACTGCACATTGCACCACACTCCACAGACAGAGGCTGTACATGCAGCATGGTATACAGCTGTCCTGTAGTTTACTTCTGGCAGCCAGCATGTTGGTACTACTGCATCTGTGTATCCACCTATGTGCCTGCACCCTCCCACTGCTGCACTACACACAGGGCTGACCTGGGTGACCATACCACCACATGTTGAGATCCATGTATATGTGCCCAACTGGCATGCATTGCTCATAGATATCCCATACAAACATTCAACTAGGCTGTGGGACACCTACAGGGGTAATCTGGTATGCCCATGCAATGACCATAGGCACCTCAGGCATAAAAGGGCATGCCTTGGGATGCACAGGCTATCTGCATGTCACCGCTGCTCTATGCCTGAAGCACCTCCTGGTTTTTCCACCATCAGACTGGGGACAGTTCTCTGCATGGGCTGCAGATCACTGAAGTCGAGCATTTCACATGTCATAGACAGGGCAGATATCCATGATGGGTAATGTTCCATCTGACATCCACAGCCAGTGTGTTACCCATGTCACACAATGTCCACCTCTGTGATTGCTGGTGGCACACATCCCAGGCAGGGGGTCAACAACTTCGCCATGGCCTGTGCATCCTGGCTGCACAGTTGCTGATACCGCCACATTCAAAACGAAACTGAACAGAACACAAGCTATGATGGGGGTGGTGTATTGATCAGCAGCTGATCTGTAAGTGTAGGCAGAGTAATCAGATGTCAAAAGAAAATTAACAGATTAATCATTTTAAACTGTTGGCCTACGTTCAATGTCCTTCACTTCCACACACCCCATCCTAATAACCCCTCAGCTGTCACTGATAAAAATGCCAGTGCCTTGATATCCTTCAACAGGTTCATCACCTTCACTATACTCATTCTCTTCCGCCATAGACAGTATTCAATCTCCTCAACAGCCTATAATCCTCCCTCTCAGAGTCTCATGTAAAATCTATCCAAAATGTTTCTGTTACCTATGCATAATATGGCTGTTGGGGGGAGGGGGGGGGGCAACACCTTTCATAACAACGACCCGAACAAGCCACTATTTCGATGTCAACTGGAGACAGTGGACTAAAATGTCAGCAGAAAAATATTATTCTTTTTATCCCTACTCCACTTCTGATGTTTTCAATCTCGACAACTCCAAATTGCCACTTGTGGCATGCAAGGTTTCAATGGACTTGGTGTGCAGCACATGAGAGGGAATGGCAACTACAACATGAATAGATTTAATTGGAAAGGTTTGTTGGATATCGATCAAGAGGTGTTGCCCCCCTCCCCCAACAGCCATAGTATGCATAGGTAATGGAAACATTTTAGATAGACTTTACATGAGCCTATGGATATCGATTATGGCACTAGATTGGAAAGGTAAAAAAGCATTTGCACTGTCACAAAAGTGAGGCATCTGTCCTAAGTGGCACAACGTCACTATACCGAGTCAGTCAGAACACAGCATCACAATAGGCACAGATTATTCTGTTTTTCAATTTATATTCAGCCTCCTTTTGGGAAACAAAAAGTTCCACTCCAATATCACACTGCAGACACATGAATACAGTCCGGTGCACAGTCACACATAAACTGCACCCTCCCAAGATTGCTTTGCAAATTGGGTAACAGTAAAAACAGCTGTGATTAGAAGGAAGGTCACTTCTGAGCACTTCAAGATAGTTACACTGGACAACACTAACTTCAACTATATAATTATTTAACTGGATGCTGCTGCTACTAGATTAGCTCCACACAACCACCATTGCACAAAACGAGGAAATGTGCCGACTTCCGGCAAACTGGGGCTTCATTTACTAACGTAACACTTACTTCTGCTCCGATTGCGGTACAGCTCGGGAATCTTCGGCTTTTTCCGGCGGTCTCATTAAATAAATTAAAATTGCATAAAAACATAACATTTTTTGACATTCTGTGGACATAGTCCAGCTTAGGAGATGCACATGCATGCCACCATAACAGGTACTGTCTTGTATGAAAGCTGCTCTTTAAATAGCTACACCAGCAGGCAGTCCTGCAATGTGTCCAGTAGGGCCTGACTGCTGGAGCTCTTGGCCGCTGGAATGACCCAGCCAATATCTGACAGGTTTAAATCTCCCACATCATCACTTCCCCCTTTGCCACTCACCGTTCTAGTTCTGCCCCTAACTCCTTATACTAACATACTAACATACTAAAATGCCAGCAGAATAGGCCTAACGGTCTTTCGTGTCTGCTCGTTTGGTCAGCCCCCACCCTGGGTGCTGACCTTGCTGTCTCCTCGCCTTCTGGCTTCTCCTTCCAGTTCCGGATATTCTTGCTGCATTGGATTTTGCTTCCTGAACCCTTCCCCTGTACCTGTCCCACCCCCTCTTGAACCCCTCCACTGTCTCTGCCTCCACCAGCCCCCTAGGTAGTGCATTCCATGGCTCCACCACCCTCTCAGTGAAGTAGCACCTCCTCCTTTCTCCCCTGAATCTTCCCCCCTCCAGCTTCCACCCATGCCCTCTCGTGGCCCCTTCCTCCTTCCTTCGAAGCACCCTGACTGTTCCTCCCCTATTTACCCTCTTCATGTACCTGAAGACCTCTATCATGTCCCCCCGGTCCCTTCTCTCTTCCTCTGTCCTGGAGGTCTGTAGATCACCCCCATTCATAGTTTCTTGCCTGAGGATGCTGTGACCTGAACTCACAGCGATTCTGGTTCCCCATTACCTCCCTTGATGTTTCCATCATTCACTGCCTCTATGTCCTCTCTGACATATAGGGCTATACCTTCTCCTGTCTAAACATGGTGTAGCCTGGGACTGTCAGGTTCCAATGGTTATTCTCTGTGGGCACGTTTCTGTGATGGCTGCTAGATTTAGCTCAGTGTCTGTCACCATTGCCTGGAGCTCACTAATTTTATTTCTCAGACTACTGTCAATAAGCCAGACCCCTTTCCATCTTTCTCCTGATCCCATCGTGCTTCTTCATATTTCTTCTCCATTATTCATCCCTAGTCTTCTTAATACTTTTTATTTTTCATGCTGAATGTAGGCTTTGACAGCCATCCCTCATTGGTCTCTTCCCCTAACCTCATTTGAACTTCAGTCTTACTGTTATTTGCCTTGTCATGCTTGTTCAATACAGTAGATGTTGAGAAAATTTAATAGGTTCACTTTTATATTTTAGCTGGCTCTATAAAGTTGTGCCTAGGGGAATTACAGTGATAGCAAGTGAACCTGCGTTGTCATAACTATTGTTTTTCTTTTGAGAAATTGGTGAGTGAATAAGGTTGCCTCCTTTGGATGAGATGAGAATCAAATAATAAAACGCACCCCCTAACTCCACCTCTAGCCCAGCCTCTTTTTATGATTGATAAGGACATGGTTCAAGTAGATTCTAGACTCAGACTCACTTGATTTATTCAAAGTGGCTGCTGATATTGCATTGCGTGAAATTTCTTCTAATTACATCATGGTTATTATTTTTGGGTTGTTTGATTTAGATTTCCATTTGAATTTCAGTGCGTGTTGAGGTTGGGTGGGGTTGGAGATGGGAAGTTTGGGGGGGGCTTCTCCCCCTGTGTACACATTTGAATTCACACACTGAGTGGCTACAGTAGTAATGGCTGATGATATTTAATTACAAATCTCATTTGCCATTACAAATTACAAAATTACAATTACAAATCTCATTTGCCATTTTAAGATGAGTCACTGTCTGTGGTTGCTCCCATCGCTCCTCCACTAAGTCATTTGTTACGTCAGAGGACTCATTGAAAGTGATGACAGTTTTTATACAGCACTGTTAAATACCCTTTGATAGCTTGATATGCCTAGACCAGTTTTTGATACATAGATGCGTATATAGATAATGCCAAAAGGAAAAGGTCCATAGGTCCTTCAAGTCTGCCCAACCTACCTAACTACTTTGCAGTGGCCTTAGTGGTCACCTGTCCTTTGTTTCTGCCACCCATTTTCTAACTAATCCCATATGCCTGTCCCATACCTGTTTGAAGCTGCTCACTGATCTGACTTTTACCACTTCTCTAGCAGCTTGTTCCATGTGTTCATCACTCTTTCAGTGAAAAAGTGCTTGCGGACGTCCCTTTTGAATCTCCGACTTGCAAGTTTCAGTGAGTTCCCTCTTGTCCCTGTATTTGAGCTCAGGGAGGAAAACACCTTGGCATCCAACCTATTTATCCCATTCAGGTACTTGTAGGTTTCGATCATGTCACCCCTTTCCCTCCTTTTTTTCAAGGGTGTACATGTTCATGTCCTGCAGCCTCTCCTTATATGTCTTGCCTCCTATTTTATGGACTATCTTGGTCACCCTGCACTGAACTGCTTCCACCTTGTCACAGTCTTTCCTCAGGTGTGGACTCCAATACCTTGCACAGTATTCCGTATGCAGTTGCACCAGTAACATGTACAGTTGGAGGATCACTTCCTGGTTTCTGCTGCTTATCTTCCTCCTATGTATCGCAGCATCCTGTTTGCCTTACCTAAAGCTCAATTAAAGTGTGCTGTTATTTCAAAGCTCTTCAGTGTCATGGTCCCTAGGTCATTTTAGGTTCTTTGGAGAGGGGAGACAAATGAGCATACCTCCCCCCGTACAAACTGGGCTGGAAGCAGGGAGGGATCGAAGGGTGGGGCTGAGAAAGGTGTGAAATTAGGTAAGAAGTGTAAGGGAACATCTTGGAGGATTGTCTCCTTGAATGCAAGGAGTATGGGGAGCAAAACCACAGACTTAAAGTCTCTGTTGGCAGAGGGGATGGTGGACAAAGCTGCCATCACAGAAGCATGGGCCAACCAATACCAGGACTGGGACCTGATAATCCCAAGCTATAGGATTTATAGGATGGATAGGGGCAAAGGGAAAGGGGGAGGGATAGCGATCTATGTGAGGGAAGTGATAAAGTGTGCAAGGGAAGAGGAGGAGGAGGGTAGGACAGAAGCCTTGTGGATGCAATTCCAGGACATGAGGAATAGGATTCTCAGGATGGAGTGGTATACAGGCCACTGACTCGAGGGGAAGACCTGGACAGGGAGCTGGCAGAGCAAGTTAGGAAGATGTGTGGGAAAGGTAACACAGTGATTGTGGGGGGCTTCAATCTACCAGGAGTGGATTGGGGTACCCCAGCCACCTCGAGTGCAGGGGAGCAAATACTCCTGGATGCCTTCCAGAACTGCTTCCTGGCACGGATGGTCACAGAGCCGACTAGGTTGGGGAATACCTTGGTTTTGTTCTGGCCAACGGGGAGGCTGTGAGGGAGGTGGTGGTGGTGGAGGACCAGTTGGCTGGGAGTGACCACCACTCAGTGTGGTTCACACTTAATATGAGCAGAGAAGCAATGGGTACAGGGACAGGAACCAGGGTGGTGGACTTCAGGCAGGCTGACTTTGGCAGGATGGGTGAAATCTTAAGGGGACATCTGTAAGGAATACAGCCACACAGGGATGAGAATCAGAAATGGGAAAAAATCAAATTGGAGATATTGGAGGTTACTGAGCCATGTACCAGATTGCAGAGCAAAAAGGGAAGGGCTAAATAAATTAGCTGGTTAAATAGAGGGGTCTTAGAAATGGTGAGGGCTAAAAAAGCAGCGTTCAAGAAATACAAAAAATCTGGGAAGGGGGAGGATAGGGAGGAGCATGTGAAGAGGTCCAAGGAAGTTACTAGAGGGGTCAGAGCAGCTAAGGCCTCCAGGGAACTGAGGCTGGTGCAGGGCATCAGGGATGGGGAAAAGGTCTTCTTCAGATACATACAGGAGAGAAGGAGCTGCAAGGACCAGATAGTGAGGATCAGGAAAGACGGGGGGTGGGCAGAGAAAGAGGTGGATCAGGCAGAAGCACTGAATGAGTACTTCTCTTCTGTATTCAAGAGGGAGAAAGGAGGGCAGCTACTGCAGAGGGTGGGCTGAGGGTGAGGGTGTAATGTATGGGGTGATCACTGAGGGTAGGGTATTGGAGGGGTTAAGGGTTCTGAGGGTGGATAAGGCACCAGGACTGGATGGCATACACCCGAGGGTATTGAAGGAAATGGACAAGATCCTGGCTGGACTGCTAGCAGAACTATTCGATACCTTTCTGGACACAGGGTGTGTACCACATGACTGGAGGATGGCCCACATGTTACCCATCCATAAAAGTGGACCAAAGGATGAGCTGGGTAATTACAGGCCAGTAAGTTTAACTTGCATCGTGGGGAAGCTGATGGAGACAATACTTAAGGAAAGGCTGGAAACCTTTATGGAAGACAATGGGCTCCAGGACAGTCACCAGCATGAGTTTGTCTCTGGAAAATCCTGCCAGATGAACCTAGTTGAGTATTACGACTGGGTCATGAGGGAATTGGACAAGGGTCATGCAGTGGATGTCATATACTTGTACTTCAGTAAGGCCTTTGATTCGGTGCCGCATGGGAGGTTGGGAGGGAAGTTGAGATACATGAGGGGTGGGGACTAAGATGGTTAAATGGAATGAGAATTAGCTGCAGGGGAGACAGCAGAGGGTAGTGGTGGTGGGGGAACTCTCATCTCCAAGGGCTGTGATGAGCAGGGTGCCACAGGGATCGGTACTGGGGCCAGTGAAGTTTGGAATATTCATAGCGGACATCTCATATGGCGTCAGGAATAAGATCAGTCTATTCACTGATGATACCAAATTGCAGGTGGTGATGGATAATATAGCAGGTTGGCAGGGGCTGCAGAATGACCTGACCAAACTGGTGGAGTGGTCAGAAGCGTGGCAGTTGGGGTTCAGTGCAAAAAAGTGCAAAGTACTGCACTTTGGAGCAAAGAACCCAGGGAGGGGTTACCAGCTGGGAGGAGTGCAGCTAGGTTCCACCGAGGAGGAGAAGGATCTAGGGGTGGTTGTAATGGGGAAGATGAACAATACAGAGCCTTGTAGGAGGGCAGCAGTGAAAGCCAACAGGATGCTGGGTTGTATCGCGAGAGGGATTTCCTTCAGGAGCAGGGATGCGATCCTGTCTCTCTACAGGGCACTGGTCAGGCTATATCTGGAGTACTGTGTGCAATTCTGTCAGCCATATCTGAAGAAGGATGTGAAATTACTGGATGGGGCACAATGCAGGGCAACAAGGATGATCCAGGGATTGCAGGACAGACCATACCAGGAGAGGCTGAGAGAGCTGAACATGTACTCCTTGGAGGAGGGAAAGGACTGGGGGGATATGATTAAGACCTTTAAGTACATAAAGGGGGATCAACAAGGCAGGCACTGAAATGATACTCAGGGTGAGGAGGGGGAGGGACACAAGAGGGCAGAGCCTTAGATTGGAGGGGGAAGATTTAGGACAGAAATGAGGAGACACTTTTTGTTGGAGAGGGTCGTGGCAGAATGGAATGCTCTACCTGAGGAGGTGGTAGCTTGTAAGACAGTGGGTAGTTTCCAAAGGGGATGGGACAAGGTGAGTGGGGGGTAATTTGGAAGGGGAGGGGGTGGGGCAGCTGCAAGGTGAGGGTGCTAGCTGCACACTTGAGCAGACTTGATAGACCAGGTGGCCTATTTCTGCTGACAAATTCGTATGTTCGAATGCTTGTATTTTCTTCCATGGTGCTTGCCAGTACCCTTCCCCCATTTTATATTGCACTACTGGGATCCTTTTCCCAATGTTCATTACCTTGCATTTTTTAGCATTGAAGCCCAGCTGGCATATCTTTGACCAGCTTTCCAACCTCCCTGAGTTCCATTAATATATAAATGAAATAGACTTGCAGTGCCCTCAAATCTAGATGTTCCATTCACCTCATAAGCTACTGCTCTCTTCCTTTTCTTATTTCTAAGACTTTGCATGGTATTAGTCACACAGCCCAGAGTGGTATTACTGGAATGTCCAGGTAGTATGACAACTGAGAGTGGTGGCTGTTGAGGATGGAGAGATGGGTTTTATGTTGTTATCTCTTACTGTTATTCCCGGGTCGCCCCTGAAAAAGGGACCTTCGGGGCCCAGTGGGCTTACCTGGTCATCAAAATTCAATAAATAAATAATAAAGGGAATAAAATACAAGATTGTTAATTTCAGTACAGAATGGTCTACAGATATCAGAACAGAGGAAAAACCCTAAAAGGAAAACAGGAGAGAGCATACAGTATAAAGGTATAAAACGGTTCCCTATCACAGCAGTAAAAGGTTACACTTACAATGCAGTGCAGAAAGGAGTAGGTTAATTTGCTGCTAATGATTTTAATAGCCATACTTCATACTTCCCAGACTGACTGGTTTATATTTACAAACCTCTGCACCACATCATAACTTGTTTGTAACCAGGACATGTGGGTGAAACAGTGAATATGTTTTACAAGTATGTGAGCATTTAAAATCGCTAAAAAGTACTGCCTCTGAACAAAACTGGATAACCAGATAAGGTCCCTGAAACCAGGATTATTCAGTCCAAAGCAAGATAGGTGGCAGCCCCAATTGTTCAGTGTCTGGGTATCATCTGGTTTCAAATGAAGATGTTAAGTTTGGGGTTATAATTTACCTTTCCCAGCAATAACCTTCCAATTTGCTGGTGTTAATTTAGAGGTGACTACTGGGTAGACGGTAACACAATTGGCTTTTATGCGCCTCGCACTTGAGGGGCATCTCCTGATTAGCTTGCACTGCAAGCAAGCAAGCATACTGAAATGTCAGACATTTGCTTGCAGTCAGATGAGAAACAATTGAAACAACAAAGTTAGTAAAGGATGTCATAGATACATAGATACATAGATACATAGACAGTGCCAGCAGATAAGGGCCTATGGCCCACCCAGTCTGCCCATTTGAGCTTGTAAGTTCAGTTTGTTTTCCTAGAAGTCTGTTGCACCTTACCCCTGACCTCCAGAATTCCTTTATGTCTATCCCATGCATTCTTAAATCCCGTGATTGTTCAGCCTCCACCACTTCCTCTGGCAGGGTGTTCCACTTGTCCACCACCCGTTCTGTGAAGAAATTCTTTCTCATGTTTCCTCTGAATCGTCTCTCCCTCCAGCTTCATCCCATGCCCTCCAGTCCTGGAACATCTTTTCGCTTAAAAATAGTGTTTTCCTGCACCCTGTTCCTACCTGTAAGATACTTGTATGTCTCTATCATATCCCTCTCTCCTCCTCTCCTCCAGGGAGTACATGTTCAGTTCCTTCAACCTGTCTTCATAGGACTTGTGATGCAATCCATGCACCATCTTTGTTGCCCTCCCTGAACCTTCTCTACCCTGTCTATGTCCTTACGTAGGTATGGTCTCCAGAACTGTACACTGTACTCCAGGTGGGGCCTCACTAGTGTCTTGTATAGCGGAATTATGACCTCCCTTTTCCTGCTGGTGATGCCCCTGCCTATACATCCCAGCATCCTATTTGCTTTACCTGCTGCCTTGTCACACTGTTTCCCTACCTTGAGGTCATCAGAGATGATAACCCCAATATCCCTTTCCTGCTTGGTGCATGCTATATCCTCACCCCCCAACTGATATATTGTGCCAGGGTTTTTGTGCCCCATATGCATTATCTTGCACTTCTTTGCATTGAATTTCAACTGCCAAACCCCTGACCATTCTTCAAGTTTCTGCAGGTCACTTCTCATTCTGTCTACACCCTCTGGTGTGTCTACTCTGTTACAGAGCTTTGTGTCATCAGTGAACAGTGAAATTCTGCCTTCTAGGTCTTGCACCATGTCACTGATGAAGATGTTGAATAGGACTGGTCCCAGCACCGATCCCTGTGGTACCTCACTGGTCACTCTTCCCTCTGTGGAGTGACAGCCATTTACCACCACCCTCTGTGTCCTGCCACCCAGCCAGTTACCTACCCACCACACTACTGTCCTGCCCACACCCATATTCCCCAGTTTGTGTAATAGTCTTCTATGTGGCACAGTGTCAAAGGCCTTGCTGAAGTCCAGATAGGCCATGTCCACTGCCCTCCCTGATCCACCTCCCTAGTCACCCAGTCAAAAAATTCAATGAGGTTGGTCTGAGATGACCTCCCTCTGGTGAAACCATGCTGCCTTGGGTCCTGTAGTCCATTGACAACCAGATGTTCCACCAATCTCTCCTTCAGTAGTGCTTCCATGATCTTCCCCACTACCGAGGTGAGGCTGACTGGTCTGTAGTTCCCTGCTTCCTCTTTGTTCCCACAATGTCACAAATGTTCTTGTCACAAATGTTTCTTGGCCCACCATAAAAATTGAAACTGCAGTGGTAAAAACAAAACAAAAATGGAAGACCGAAGCTGGACCTAGAAAACTGAATCATTCAGTCAAACACTGAGTAGGTGGTAACCATCAGATAGAAGGGTAACTGTCATCCGTTTCGGATTAGTGGGTTGGAGAGTAGATCTGTTACCTGCAAGGGTTTGGATTTCAGTACTGAAAGCCTCATTGTGCTGCTGCCAGTCCCGGTATGTTGGAAACTGACTTCTTGCTCAAGACAGTGACATATTTAACATATGGTCACGAGGGCGCATGCGCACCCCTCTCACTTTTTAAATGACAACTTTTTTAATGGGACTGTGCACCTGGCAGCAGGTCCAACTAATAAACTCCCAAGGGTGGTCTGGCGACTGTGTGATTAGTGATGTAGTCATACCACTGCTCATCAGATGTGATGTGTCACATCCACCTTTCCACTGCTGCTCCTAGCACAGGATTGAGAGAGAGAGCGCTCTGATGTCATGGAGTGTCAGTCACAGCCACCATATATTTTCACTTGCAGGGCCTGAGCAGTCATTTGTGGCAGGGCTAACTGCTACAATGTGTTACAACCATAAACAGCAGAGAAATAAATATGAAAGCAACCATGTACAGTAAATTGTGTACATGGATTTAACCCATGCAAATGAATACATAATCAAACAGTGTGAGAACTCATAAACCATGCACCATTGCATTGAAAATTATAGCTGCTAACACCAGATGTGTGCCAGCACCGGCTAGTAGTAGAACAATACCTGTGATAATGGGGGGAAGGGGAGGAGGGAGAAAGCAGGCTGGAGGGGGAACATATAAATAGAGTTATGGTCAAGGGCTAAGAAAGGTGGGTTTGGTGTGGGGAGGGAGAGATAGATGAGTGGAGGATTAGGTGTAAGGAAAAGGTTATGAGAGGAGGAGGTGGAGGAGGAAAAGGTGGGTAGAGAGGAGGGGTAGGATGAGATAGTAGTGGGAATGGGATTGGGGATGGATAGAGTTGTGAAAGGAGGGGAGGAGGAACAGGGAAGAGAGGGGGTGGTACAGAGAAAGGAAGGAAGGTAAGAGATCGGGGGGATAGTAGATTGGATGTAAGGGAGAAATTAGGTGAGGTTACAGGTTACAGTTGCAGGTGTGGGAGGAGAGGCTACGCAGGAGGGATGATAGAGAGTAGGGGGAGGTGGCTAAATGGATTGGGAGAGGGAGGGAGTTCCAGAGCTTAGGGAACAGGTAGGAGAAGGCAGACTGCTCAGTTGCGGAGGAACTAGGGGGGAGTGCAAGGGAGCAGAAATGGGAGCTGCGAAGGGCATAGGAGTTGGGGTGAGGCAGGGAGAGGGTAGAGGACAGGTAGGAAGACAAGGAGCCAAACCAATACTTGGCAATAAATGAGAAGCAGTGTGCCATATGTCTAGCTCCAAGGGAGGGAAAGGAGAGGGATGTATAAAGAGTACAGTAATGAGCACGTGTAGGGCTATCCAAAGCAAAGCAACAGAATGAGTTAGAGAGAGAGAGAGAGAGAGTCCAGTCTAGAAAGGGTAGATTTGGGGAGTGGGAGACAGAGCTGTAGACTATGTCACCATAGTCGAATATGGGGAGGTTAATTTTCTGTATGACAGCTCTACCGTCTGGGAGTGGGATGCAGCTGCAGTGGTGGTACAGTGCTCCCAATTTAGGGTGGAGTTTTTTACGTATGGCATTAATGTGTTCAGAGAAGTCGAGGTTGTTGTCAAGGCAGACCCCGAGATACTTGAAGGATAAAACATTCTCAATGTTGGACCCATCTAGGGTACGGAAAGATGGAGGACTACCAATCCTAGGGAGCTTTTGCTGCGTGCCAAAGGTTATAGAGACTGGTTTTTTGGTGTTAATGGCCAGCTGATTTGAATAGAACCAGAGCTGGACATTGTCAAAGTCCCATTGATGCCTGGTCAGCAGGGGAATGGCCAGAGGCAAATAGGACTGTGTCATCAGCATACATGTGAATGGATACTGAGGAGCAGGCAGCAGGAAGGTCATTTAGAAAGACCGAGAATAAGACAGGACCATGGACTGAGCCTTGAGTGACTGGTGATTGGGAGGGGAGGGGAAAAGGAGTCCCCAATATGGACTGATTGGGACCTACCCATGAGGTAGGAGCAGAACCAGTTGGTGACTGGGGAGGAGAGTACTGTTGCAGAGAGCTTAGAGAGGAGAAGGAGATGGGTAACAGTGTCAAAGGCTTTGGCCAAGCAGACAAAGATGGCTGATGTGACTTGGCCCTGATCCATCCCTGTGAGAATGGTATCAGTTAGTTGGAGGAGGGAAGAGGAGGTGGAGTGGGTTTTGTGGAATCCTGACTGGTATGGGATGAAAAAGGAGGAAGAATCAAGGAAAGGAAAATATCCTCCACATCTGGGAGTTTTAGAATTTTTAAATGCCTTTTGTAGATAAATGCATATAAATACATCCATGTCATACATACCATATGCCTCGGTAAATAGATTTTTAATAACACTAACATTAGTCTGTTTCATCACATGTATGTGACTTTAGGTTAGAATTACTCCACTGTCAAAATTTAGAAATGGATCGCAATAATAATTATCTATTATTTTTGAGGAGGAAAGATTAATAACCAAACCCATTCTCCCTGTATACGTTTCTGTCTCTGTCTCTGATTTTACACATCAACCCTGCTTTGCATTACACTATCCTAAGGGGTTGGGACAAATTCTTAAATAACAGTGTGCTATCCTAGATGCACGATATGCAATTCCAGGGAAAGCAAGTGTGTCAGGGAACCCCAGGTCCAACCATGTGAGCCTGTAACTGAGTGGTAAGGCATTGGGACAGTATTCTAGGGGCCTGGGTTCAATTCTCAGTAGGTCACATTATTTCTTTTTCACTACAATTTGTGAAACGACAGTGTGCAAACTCTGCTGTTATTCTATCAAAGCAACTGCACCACTAAGGAATGACTAGCTCTGTGGACTGGAGTGGCAACCATTTAAATTTAGGTGACTATTTGGAATCCTGGTCTGTTTTGCTGGAAGCTATCATCCTCTGATGTCTGTGTGACTGTGTTGTGTGACTTGGTAAGTTATTCTTTTACAAATTCTCACCCAAGATAGTCCAACTTTGATAAGATGGCCAACAGAGTTAAGCTAGCCCTGGCAAAAAGAAACACAGGTAGGGGGGTACAGGCAAAGTGGGCAAGCATTAAGGATGCAATACTTGAAGCAACATCCCATTGTGTTAGACAGAAAAGGAAGTGCAAAAGAATAAGGAAACCACTTTGGTTCTCAAATACAGTAGCAGAAAAGGTCAGAGCCAAAAGGCTGGCCTTCAGGAAATATAAGGGAACACAGCGGGATGAAGGTAGGGAGGCATACCAAACTGCCCTAAGGGAAGCAGGGAAGGCAGTAAGGCAGGTAAAGTCCCAAACTGAGGAAACACTAGCACGAACAGTAAAAGAAGGTGACAAGACTTTCTATAGATACATTAGTGAAAGGAGAAAGTCCAAAGGGGTATTGCTAAGCTTAATGGAGAAAGGGAGCATGTGGAGGAGGACCTGTAAAGGCATCTATCCTAAATAGATACTTTTGCTCAGTATTTACTGAAGAGAAGGTAGGGCAGGGCCCACAGCTCAGCATCATGGACACAGGGGAGAGGGAGGTGAGCACTACTCCCTTCACAAAAGAAAGGGTCCTACAAGAGCTTGCTAAGCTCAGGGTGGATAAGACAATGGGACCTGATGGCATACATCCCAGGGTACTTAAGGAGCTAAAGGTGGAACTAGCAGAGCCATTAGCAGAACTGTTTAATGAGTCTCTGAGCACAGGAGAGGTCCCAGAAGACTGGAGAAGGGCTCATGTGATCCCGCCTCCACAAGAGTGGTAGCAGGGAGGAGGCGGGGAACTACAGACCAGTCAGTCTTACCCTCAGTAGTGGGCAAGATTATGGAGGCACCTTAAGGAAAGGATAGTGCAACACCTGGAATCCATAGGGGACAGGATCCAAGACAGCATGGGTTTACAAAGGAAGGTCCTGTCAAACTAATCTCATAGATTTCTTTGATTGGGTAACCAGAGTGGTGGACGAAGGGGGCAGTTGATGTCGCCTACCTTGACTTCAGCAAAGCTTTTGACACTGTTCCACATAGAAGATTGATAAATAAGCTGGGTAGGCTTGGGTGGGTCAGAAGTTGGGTCAACTGGGTGGCAAACTGGTTGACAGGCAGAAAACAGAGAGTGGTGGTGAATGGTATACAGTCAAGAGATGCAAGTCACAGAGTGGGGTACCTCAGGGATCAGTCCTGGGGCAGTCCTCTTCAACTTCTTCATTAGTGACCTTGCAGATGGACTAGAGGGAAGGCTTGTCTGTTTGCAGATGACACCAATATCTGCAACAGAGTAGATGATCCAGATGGGGTGGGCAGAATGAGAAGAGATCTGGATAAACTAGCAAAATGGTCAGAAGAGTGGCAACTGGGATTTAATGCAAAAGTGCAAAATCATCACATAGGAAGAGAAACCCTGAAGCCACCTATAGGCTGGGAGGGGGTTGCTAGCAGTCACAAAGGAAGAAAGAGACTTGGGCATCATCATCACTGATGACCTGAAATCATCCAAGCAGACCTCTAAAGCAGTAGGTAAGGCTAGCGGGGTGTTAGGGTGTATTAGTAGAGGTATGACAAGTAATGAGGGAGGTAATAATCCTCTTTACAAGACACTAGTTGGAGCCCCATCTGGAGTACTGCGTGCAGTATTGGAGGCCACACCTTCACAAGGACATTAACCAAATTGAGGCAGTCCAGAGAAGGGCAACCAAAATGGTGCAGGGACTGCATCAGAAGACATATGAGGACAGATTAACATAGCTCAATATGTATACCCTTGAGCAAAGGAGGGAGAGAGGTGATATGATCGAGTCATTCAAACACCTTAAGGGCATTAACATGTTTAAATATAAGAAAAATAGCAGGACAAGAGGACACAGCATGAGATTAGAGGGGGGCCGATTAAGGGGGAATGTGAGGAAATTCTTTTTCACAGAAAGGGTGGTGGATGCATGGAATGGCTTACCACAAGAAGTGGTTACTGAATACAGTGCAGGGCTTCAAACAGGCATGGGATAGGCATAAGGGAGCAATACAAATGACTATGAATAGATAGGCCACTGACAGAGCAAAGGCCGATGGCACATTTATAAGGTAGAAAAAGAAATGGGCAGACTGGATGGGCCTTGCGGTCCTTATCTGCCGTCAGCTTCTATGTTTCTATGTTCAATGGAATCTCATTTTTATTTTTTTTCACTTAATCTTTTTATTGAAGTTTATATTAACAAGAAAAAAAAAACGATCCAGGCATAAGATTACATTTACATCAAGATTACTTTTACTTAGTCATGGTTGATATGTTTTAATGTTTGTTAAAATTGTTATTATTGTGTATATGTTTTTATGTACAGCGCCTTGGATTTGAAAGGCGCTATAAAAATAAAGTTGATTTGATTTGAGATTTACATCTCCACGTGAGAATCTCATTTTTAGAGGGGTTCTAAGTTTACCAAATGTTTCAGCTGAGAGGATTAGAGCTCATGGAGGTAAGGTGACTTGCTGAAGATCGCAGTGAGTAAGTGGCTCTGGCGACATTATAACTTGGGTCTCTTGGTTTCAAAGCATGTGGTGTAACCACTAGACTACAGCACCACATCAAATGGTTCTGGAGGACTCAGACCTGTTCCTAGGACAGAGGTGTACACAACACAATTAAATACTCTTTCATAATAGTTGGCATTAAGTGCTCTGCAGTTGGAAGTTTGACATGGACGGCCAAAGGCTGAATAGGCAGAGTCTGATCTACCTTAACAACCTAATGTGATCCCTGCATACCAGTTGAGCCAGGCAGAACATGCAACAATAATGAAAATTAGTTTTGTATCATCAGGAAAGAGATGCGTTTTTCCCTGGATACCTTCCCCTATATCACTAATAAACTTATTAACTAGGACAGGTTCCAAGACTGACCCCTGCAGTGCCGCATGCCTGACCCCCTCATCCCCAGATTTGACCCCATTTACTGTTCTCCTCTGTTGCTTCCCCTTAACCATTTTCCCTACCACTTGACTAATCCCTTCTCTACTCCTAAGTCCTCCAGCTTTTTTATCAGCCTCCTGTGTGGCAAAGAATCAAAGACTTTGCTTACGTCAAAGGCGTCCCACTTTCCACTCATGCTCATGTTCCAGCATGTGAGTGGAACAAGTATCCTAAGGCTTTGGCAGGTGTCCACAGGTTGGCTGCAATCAGCAGTAGGTACTGCAAGGGAGACAAGAGTCAAGGTAAAATAAATCCAAGCTCGAGATAAGGTAGATAGTTACAGGTGGTGGGTTAAGTGCAAAGAGTAAGCATTGGAGAACTTAGGTACAGGTAGCTATTAACAGAGTGGAAAACAGGAGACACCCTATTTGGGGTAAGATGATTTAGCCAGTTCAGGTAAAGAAGGGAAGGGAAAGAAGGTTAAAAGGCATAGCAAAGCCGGCTTGGAGGCAAAGAAGGTTGAGGCACCAAGGGTGCCTTACCTTTTCTCACACCGGCGATCCAAGTTCAGGAACGAACTCAGGTCATTAAGCATTGGCTGGTGTGGGAATGGATCGAGCATCTGGATGATTGCTCTCTTTTCCTGGGATAGGGTAGCATGCCAGCCCAGCCTTGGCTGCACCCTGCCTCCCTCGGTGATCATATCTGGTTAGTAGAGCAGTGTCAGAGCGGCACATCAAGGGAGGGGACTGTGGGGAATGTTGGAAGAGTGCACTACCATGCACGAGTCTGACACTCCAAAAGGGGTGGGAAGAAAAGTGAAAAATGGAGCATGGAGGGGGGCTTAATGAAGCTCAGCCCAACTGCCTTTGAGCCCACACTGCCACTTGGTGGGCGACCTGGCATGCCTCTGATCTGTTGTACTGGGGGGGGGAGGACGGTCCTCTCTTTCCAGCCCTGCCATTAGAGGGGAACTTGTGGGGAGACCTACTGACCAGATATGATCACCGAGGGAGGCAGGGGGCCAGTTTTGGGGGATCTAGGGACTGGACTGATACAACCATCTCTTGGACACAAGGAGGAAAAACACCTACCGGTATATGGAAAAAAAGGCATAGTAAGGAGGCAGTGGGATACTGGGAAGGGTTCAGCTGACATAAATACTGGTAAAAGGGAACATACAAGCATAAAAAGAAGCCAGCAAAAGAAGGCCATTTGGTCTATCTAGTCTGCTCGTATTGCAGGGTCCACAGCATGAGGTTCTGTCCCTGCCCCTCCCTCCTCCATGCCTCCCATCCTCCCTACCCATGATCCTTACCTTCCCCCTATGCCTATCCCAGCCTCTCTTGAAGCTGCCCTCTGTCTTCAATGAGACCACCTCTTCTGGCAGCGCATTCCAAGTGTCCACTACCCTCTCTGTGAAGAAGTGCTTCCTGACCTCCCTTCTAAACCTCCCCCCCCAGCTTAAGCCTGTGCCCCCTCGTGATATGGTTGCCTTGTCACTTAGCTTAAAGAGATCCTCCTTATCCACCTTATTTATCCCTTTTAAGTACTTGAAGGTCACAATCATGTCCCCTCTCTCTCTCATTTACTCCAGGGAGTACATGTTCAGTGCCCTCAGCCTCTCCTTGTATGCCTTACCCTGCTGACCAGCTATCATCTTTGTTGCCCTCCTCCGGACCTTCTTCAGCAGGTTAATGTCCTTTTTGAGGGGTGAGCAGCAGTACTGCACTCCATACTCTAGATGTGGTAGATGAGGAAGCAGGTAATACTCTACCCAGGGTAGGGTAATAAACCAAATACAAATATAGAAAGGAAGGGAAAGAAGGAAAAGCATATAGGAATGAGGCAGAAGGGGATAGACTAAGATGAGTAGTAGTAATAAAGGTAAAGCAGGTAAATAACATGGAAGTGGTGCAGTGTAATGAGTGTGGAGCCTCAGTCCTTCGGAACACATTCTGGAGACTGAGGTCCTGTCCTATTTGCATGCACCTCTGTGTTGAGGGTGGAGGCTGCTAGTCTCCATGCCAAGATGGCATGGATGCATAGGACATCTTACCCCACCCAGGAGCCACTGGGTCTGCTGTCTCTGCTTCAGAGGATACCTAGACAGAGGTGGGTAGGCTGGACCTTGGTGGACTCTGGGAGGGTGGGGGTGGTGAGTAGGGTACACACTCCTCAGCCTATGCCACTACAAAATTCCTTTGCCATACTGGTGGGACAGGACAGCTGGGAGGAGGAACCTGACTTGGTGGCAAGGGAGGATGCTGGGGTCCTTGGAAGGGAAGGCTTTAAGGTGGAAGGAAGAAGCCCCCAGCTGAGGAGGAAGCAGCTGCTGGTGGTGACTCTGTTGTGAGTGGGATAGACTTGGGAACAGGAAGAGGAGGGGAGAGGGAGGTAAAGTTCCTTCTTGGCTGTTCCACTTGGACAGATGGAGAGCAGTTCCTGAGGATCACTTGGGTGGCAGGCCACAGGAGAGAGCTGGATGTCATTGTTTACCTGGAGACCAATGACCTGGTGAGGGACAAAGCAGGGGTAGTGCAGGGTAAGTTCAGGGAACTGGTGAGGGGCCTTAAGCAGGTAGCAGGCATGGTGGTGTTTGCCGAGGTACTACCTGTATATGGACAAGGGGAGGATAGGGAACTCCACACCAGGAGCTTCAATAGTTGGCTGAAGGCAAGGTGCAGGGAGGAGCTTAATTTGGGACTGGGTGCCAACCTGGAAGAGCAAGAACCTCTACAGAGGTGATGGCCTACATCCTTCTGGGAAGGGGACCACAGTTCTCAGTGGGAGGTTTAAAAGTTACTTGTATTAGCATTTAAACTAGCTGGGGGGTGCTGTAGTACCAAGGAAGGCATAAACTGCCCCTCCTCAGATTGAAGCAACAAGGTGGACAAAGCAACAAGTTGGACAAAGCTATGGGCCCAGAAGGAGTACACCCAAGGGCATCGCAGGAATTCAGGGAGGTACTGGCTGCACTTCTGACAGCCCTGTTCAACAACTCAGTGGAAACAGGAGTGGTTCTAGAGGACTGGAGGATGGCAGATGTAGTCTGGTTTCATAAAAGTGGTAGCAGGGAGGAGGCTGACAACTATAGGCTGATCAGTCTGTCATCAGTGATGGTAAAGCTAATGAAGACACATTGGTAGGAAAGAATTGTTGAGAATCCTGAATCCAGTGGGTTACAAGACTCAAGGCAGCATGGGTTCACAGGGGGAGGTCATGTAAGAAGAATCTCATAGATTTCTTCGACTGGGTGACTAAGAAGTAGATCAAGGTGGGGCAGTGGGCATGGCCTACTTAGACTTTAACAAGGCCTTTGACACTGTACCACATAAAAGGCTCATCGGGAAACTGGGCAGTTTCAGGGTGGGTCCTAAGGTGGTAAATTGGGTACAAAACTGGTTGATGGATAGGTGGCAGAGGGCGAAGGTAAGCGGAATTCACTCCGGGGAAGGGGGAGTGACCAGTGAGGTATCTCAGGGCTTACTGTGTCCTGTCCTCTTTAATGTCTTTATACATGACTTTGCAGAAGAGCTGAAAAGAAAAGGTATGACTTTTTTCAGATGACACCAATAGTCATTGGATGGTTTGATAGCTTTTACTGGACTAACATATGTCTTCTACAAAGATGGTATGGTACACAAGCTTTTGGGGCCTCACAGATCCGTTCTTCAGCTGAATAGCCAATTAAAGGCTATTCACCAGAAGGAGGGACCTGTGAAGGCAAACTTATCTCCATCTTTATGAGAAGACATATGTTGGTTCAATAAAAGTGTGAAACCTTCCAACGACTCCCATTTTCCAAGGACCAATATGGCTAAAATCTTTTTTACTAAATGCAGATGACACCAAAATCTGCAATAGAGTGGACACCACAGAGGGGGTAGACAGAATGTGCAGAGACCTGAGAGAACTTGAAGAGTGATCAAGGGTATGGTAGCTGGGTTTCAATGTGAAAAAGTGCAAAATGATGTTCCTGGGGCTCAGAAACATTGAGGCAGAGTATAATATGGGAGGAGAGATATTCATGGTCACCAAACAGGAAAGCAGCCTTGGAGTAATCATATCTGATGACCACAAGGTGGCAAGGCAGTGTGACAAAGCAGTAGATCGGGCCAGTGGGATGTTGGGGTGCATAGGGAGGGGTATCACCAGTAGAAGAAGAGAAGAGGAGTTGCCCTTGTATAGATAGTTGGTGAGACCCCACCTGGAATACTGTGTCCAGTTCTGAAGACCACATTTCAAGAAGGACTTGGACAGGCTGGAAGCTGTCCAGATGAGGGAAACTAAAATGGTACATGGGACTGCATCAGAAGCCCTATGAGGAGAGGCTAAGGGATCTCAATAGGTACACCGTGGAAGGGAGGGGGTATGATAGAGACTTATAAATACCTCATAGAATGAACAAGGAGGGGAGTATTTTTAAGCGAAGAAGGTACACGAGTGCTAGGGGAAATACAATGAAGCTGGAAGGGGGAAATCTGGGAGGCACGTGAGAAAGTATTTCTTCACTGAATAAGTTGTGGATGCCTGGAATGGTCTTCCAGAGGAGGTAGTGGGGGTGAAAACAGTGGTGAGCTTCACACAAGCATGGAATAGGTACAAAGGAATTTTGTGGTGATTCAAATAAATTCTGCTGAATTCTGTGTGTGTTTTGTATGAAGTTATGATGAGTAGAGCAGCAATATGACTTTTGATTGGTGGACTGTCCTGGAATATGAACTCCAACATGTCTTGTTATGCATTATATAGTGCTGTTTTATTTTAGTCTACAATATCCTGAGATGTAGCATTTCATTTTCATCAGCTTTTTACCACTTTCCTCAGCTGAACAGACTGAATCACAAGAAGATCAAGTGAGTTGTGAAAGGTCACATGGTTTAGTTTTAAAATGTTGTCAGCTGGTAATGTCATAATTGTTTGATTTGTAGGGTTTGCTACTGCTTTATTGATAATTTGACAATTACATGAGTGCATTTTGATACACCTATGTTTGTAGAGATTTTAACTGATGATGTCATAATTAATTTATTTTGTTCACATTATTCAACTGCTATGCATTTTGCATTGCCCAAAGTATTTCAGAGCCCAAAATTACCCTCGGTCCATGAAGATATTCTGACATTTCGCATAATGTTAGAGTTATTTCTGCACACACACACACACACACACACACACACTAATAAAACACTAATTTGACAGAAACACTTCTTAACATTAAATATATGGTGCCCACTATTCTTAAACTTACTATTCTTAAAAATGAGAAAAAGCTGCACATTCTGGCCTTACATTTTGAAGGCTAGTGCTATGCATTTTAATGAAACATAGACTTTGATGGTAGATAAGGACTACTTCGCCCATCCTGTCTGCTTGTTAAATGCTGAGAGGTTGAGAGGTTTGGTTTCATTTAACAGGGTGATAGACTTTCATGTTCCCTATGGGGAAAATCCCAAATTATGTAATTTAATATAAAATAATTAGATCTGAAACCATATGAACTTTTATAAAAAAAAAAAAAATGCTTAATAATTGTGTGATGACCAAACTGTTTTTTTTTTGTTTTACTGTGAGTCTGAATTTTTTTGTGAACTGCTAGTTTATTCTCCGTATATGTTTGGGGGCCAGGAGACATTACTCAACTGTGAAGAGAAACTGGCCTATTTTTGAGATTTTAGCAAACTAGCAGAATCTTAACAGGTGTGTAACCACCTAGTCCTCTGAGGTTACTAGAATTTTATCAGTGTTAGTGTTAGGCAGATAGAAAAGTCAGCTGGTAAGCAGCTCACTTAGGGGCTGCTTACACAATGACATCATTGTTTACTCAACTAGCCTGAGGAAAGGATGATTATAACGGCATACAGTCAGAGGAGATGCAAGTCACAAGTTGGGTACCTCAGGGATCAGTCCTGGGGCCAGTCCTCTTCAATATCTTCATCAGTGACATTGCAGATGGACTGGAGGGTAAGGTTTGTCTGTTTGCAGATGACACCAAGATCTGCAACAGAGTAGATGATCCAGACGGTGTGGGCAGAATGAAAAGAGATCTGAATAAACTAGCAAAATGGTCAGAAGAGTGTTAACTGAGGTTTAATGCAAAGAAGTGCAAGATCATGCACATAAGGAAGAGAAACCCTGAAGCCAGCTATAGGCTGGGAGGGGAGTTGCTGGCAGTCACAAGGGAAGAAAGAGACTTGGACGTCATCATCACCAATGACCTGAAATCATCCAAGCAGACCACTAAAGCAGTAGGTAAGGCTAGCGGGATGTTGGGGTATATTAGTAGGGGTATGACAAATCGGAAGAGGGAGGTAATAAGCCCTCTTTACAAGACACTGATTAGGCCCCATCTGGAGTACTGCGTGCAGTGCTGGAGGCCACACCTTCACAAGGACCTTAACCAAATTGAGGCAGTCCAGAGAAGGGCAACCAAAATGGTGCAGGAACTGCATCAGAAAACATATGAGGACAGATTAACTGAGCTCAACATGTATACCCTAGAGCAAAGGAGGGAGAGAGGTGATATGATTGAAACATTCAATTACCTTAAGGGCATTAACAAGGTGAAAGAGTCTAACATGTTTAAATGTAAGAAAAATAGCAGGACAAGAGGACACAGCATGAGATTAGAGGGAGACCGATTAAGAAGTAATGTGAGGAAGTTCTTTTTCACAGAAAGGGTGGTGGATGCATGGAACGGCCTACGTCAGGATGTGGTGGATATGAATACAGTGCAGGGCTTCAAACAGGCATGGGATAGGCATAAGGGAGCAATACAGATGAGTATGACTAGATAGGCCATTGACAGAGCAAAGGCCAATGGCACATTCATAAGGTAGAAAAAGAAATGGGCAGACTGGATGGGCCTTGCGGTCCTTATCTGCTGTCAGCTTCTATGTTTCTATTATGTCAATCAGAACTCTCACAGCAGCATAACCCTTTCAGTGTACAGCTGCTCTGGGGAGCCTTAGAATGTTCAATGAGTCTTAATGTGGGAGTGAGAGTGGCAGGAGTGCTGCCAGTGGGCTCTGAGTCTAGGGCCATGGATTTCTCACCCTAATGGGGATTACAAATACCAGCATCCAGTGAAGTGGTGGAGACCTTTCTTCAGCAGGATTTTCAATTTTCACTCCAAGAGGAGTGAAAGGAACTGCTAGTCCAGTGGATCCAAGGGGCTATCCCCTACAGGTGCTTGTTTTATAGTTGCTTTTGAAAAGGACTGTGTAAGAGACTGATCTGACATGCTACCAAAGGAAAAGGTGCTTTTCAGGTTGTTCCCATGCCTTGAGGAAGGGCCAACAAGTTTGTGAGTACAGACTGAAAATGTGTTTTGGAGTTGTTTTCCATGCCTAGAGGAAGTAGCAACTATTCCATGAGTACTATTTGGGAGACAAATTCTCCATTTAGGGGTTTGTTCTGGGGTGTGTGTGCCCACAGATAAGGCTAGATCACACCTGTCAGTGCCTCTTTGTTCACCAAGTGTGGGAAGTACAGTAAACGTTGGAGTCTTTAGCATTTCAGTGGGGAATGGAGGCTTCTGTGGTGTAACCCTGAAGGAATGGCAGAGACTGTCAGTTGGGACAAAGGGTGGGAGGACACCATCTGGAAGCTTATAAGGCAAGGTTAACTGATTCATGGAAGGACGCCAGTTTACCTGAGCAAAGGGCCAATGCTACGGGTTCAGGTGTGTCATATGGATCCATAAATATACACCTATTTGGGAAGAAGATGTTCTGAGTGTGTGGCTTAGTTTTACATATACTTTATATACTCTGGGGAAAAATGGAAATGTGTTCAGGTTTGTGGCACAGTCCACATGCATGCACAATGGGAAAGAGAAAGGAATTATTTCTCTGGAGAACTGTACTACCTAGCAAGGAGAGTTCTGGAATTTGTACCATTTTTGTCATGACCAATCCGTGGGGGTCCATTAATGCTTTTGTAACATCTGTTGAATAAAGCCATACTGCAAAGTCCCAGCAGCTGCTCTGGATATTCAAATCCATAGATACATAGATACATAGACAGTG
This sequence comes from Neoceratodus forsteri, assembly GCA_016271365.2. Taxonomy (NCBI): domain Eukaryota; kingdom Metazoa; phylum Chordata; order Ceratodontiformes; family Ceratodontidae; genus Neoceratodus; species Neoceratodus forsteri. The sequence continues at coordinate 923,936,822 of CM028135.1, read as the reverse complement.
TCAGCAGATAAGGGCCTATGGCCCACCCAGTCTGCCCATTTGAGCTTGTAAGTTCAGTTTGTTTTCCTAGAAGTCTGTTGCCCCTTACCCCTGACCTCCAGAATTCCTTTATGTCTATCCCATGCATTCTTAAATCCCGTGATTGTTTCAGCCCCCACCACTTCCTCTGGCAGGGTGTTCCACTTGTCCACCACCCGTTCTGTGAAGAAATTCTTTCTCATGTTTCCTCTGAATCGTCCTCCCTCCAACTTCATCCCATGCCCTCTAGTCCTGGAACATCTTTTTCGCTTAAAAATAGTGTTTTCCTGCACCCTGTTCCTCCCTGTAAGATACTTGTATGTCTCTATCATATCCCCTCTCTCTCTCCTCTCCTCCAGGGAGTACATGTTCAGTTCCTTCAACCTGTCTTCATAGGACTTGTGATGCAATCCATGCACCATCTTTGTTGCCCTCCTCTGAACCTTCTCTACCCTGTCTATGTCCTTACATAGGTATGGTTTCCAGAACTGTACACTGTACTCCAGGTGGGGCCTCACTAGTGTCTTGTATAGCGGAATTATGACCTCCCTTTTCCTGCTGGTGATGCCCCTGCCTATACATCCCAGCATCCTATTTGCTTTCCCTTCTGCCTTGTCACACTGTTTCCCTACCTTGAGGTCATCAGAGATGATAACCCCAAGATCCCTTTCCTGCTTGGTGCATGCTATACTCCCTCACCCCCAACTGATATATTGTGCCAGGTTTTTGTGCCCCATATGCATTATCTTGCACTTCTTTGCATTGAATTTCAACTGCCAAACCCCTGACCATTCTTCAAGCTTCTGCAGGTCGCTTCTCATTCTGTCTACACCCTCTGGTGTGTCTACTCTGTTACAGAGCTTTGTGTCATCAGCGAACAGTGAAATTCTGCCTTCTAGGTACTGTGCAATGTCACTGATGAAGATGTTGAATCTGTGTGGAGTAACTGGGACCCCCTCAGCAGTTAGGTCTAGCATACGCCTAGCATCCTCTCCCCTGGACCTGGTTGTAGTTTACAAAGGTTCATGTTTTAGTTCTTGTACCACCACCCTTTTTCCTCTAGATAATGAGCCTGGTATGCATTCTAATGCCAAGGGTGGAACCAATCTTGAATTTCTGTTAAAGGTTAATGGTATGCCATATGTGGGTACTAGTTCTGCATTATGGGGGGTGTCCAGTTTACCAAAAGTGGCATGTGGGTTACAGGTGCTTAAACCTTCCTTGTGGAGGGCCTCATGAAAGAGATGAAATAATTAGTATTGAATGGGTCGGAGAAATTCTGTCTTGACCTAGCTCAGCCAAAATCTTTCAGATGCTAAATGGTCTTTGAGGAGAAGTTGCTTCTTGAGACCCAAGGTGACAGATAACATTGCAAGACAGGCATCACCCAAATTTCAGGTCTGAATTAGTTTCAGCCAATTGGATGAATTTGGGCACAAGGAATGGATGTCACAGCTTATTTTGGCCAAGGCACTGGGAAGACAAAGAGAATGAGAGAAGGGGCATACATTCGGCAGCACACTCTCCTCTGCCTCTCTTTGCTGTGGTTTCTGCATGAGCTTGTTCAATGGAGGTGGTCAGACTGTATCTGTACAGAAACCTCAGGTAACTAAGAGCAGTGTGGACAGTAAGGTAAGATCTTGGAATGGGCAGGAAAGATAAAATCATTTACCTGCACAAGAGTGCAAGATTTCTTTTGTTATCCTGCATGTACACTGTTATTTGACTATGTGTAATGGTGTATATATCTGATTATTACCGCTGTATTTGAGCAACCAGTGTTAAGTAATACTGTAAATTCATTATTTGTCTAAAGACTGGTGTAACTGGTTTCTTGCGACTGCATCTCTGAGAGTAGGAGTACCTGGATAAAGAGGTGCATAATAAAAGGTCTCTGAGAGAACAAAGTGTGTTCTATCCAGAGCAGAGACCCTCACTGTGGGGAGTCTAAAGGGCAGCAGGTGATGGAAAAGGGTTTTTCGATCACCGGGGTCTGTGCTCTTGCTGAAGAGGAGACTTTGATGGCAGCCATGCTGGTCCAGATGCTCTCAGTGGCAAAGGCCCGAGAGAGAAAGATGCCCACTGGGGACTGGGGTGCTCTGACCATCACAAATATCATTAAGATATTCCAGGGGTTAGGGTACCTTCATTAACCTAACCTTAGGGGCATTAGACACTTGGCATCACCTCTTGCCTCATGACCCCTGCACTGTTAGATTGACTCACGGTAATCCAACCCCTTGCAATGCCTTAATGCTTACAAATAATATTCAGACTCAAATTCAACTTATATTTCATTAAGTTGATGTATTTGTCTGCCCTTGCTCTTTATTACTGGGGAAATGTGCATGAATACACTTGTATCCTAGGCTTCAACACATCCTTCTGCATCTCCAGCCATTGAAGTCATTTTTCCTATGATCTCATAAGCTGTGGATTATAACTTCTTCACCAAGGGGGTGGGTAGGAGGATGAGATGAAGTCTAAGACTTGGGTATCCTATTTTCTTTTTTTTTTTTTTTCATCCATTGTTTATCCCCCAATCGCTTCTGGCCTGTCCCCTTCTATCCAGTACCCCAGCCCCCTCACCTGACTTTCCTGGAACTCACCTTCTTGTCTGCATCCTTAGCTTGCAGGACTGTGGCGAGGTACCCGATCACCAGTGCAGGGTCTGTGAGGGCCCAGATGTTATCCTGCAGCCAGAGGGTTTCTTTCTCCATATTTTAATCCCCTAAGTGACACATGTGCGATGGTGAAGTGGACGAGCTCTGTGCAGACATCCTCAAACACCTATGTCTGGCTGTCTTCTTGCATGCCCAGACCACACTACCACTTGGACACCTCCAGGTGGCAGACAAGCAGCAGTCATGTAACCCCCCCTCCCGAGGGAGGTGAGCAGTCCTATGGATGCTCAATTCTTCCTCACCTGGCTGACCCCTGAACACTCCGAATCTGTATCCAAACCTGGGTCTTCAGTGTGGCAAGAGGTAAAGGGCTCAGTGCCCCAGCCCACCATACTACTGGGCCAGCTCAGGTATCCTACTTTCATGCATGCCCTCAACAATCATGAATAACGGGAGATTAATACAGAAAATTAAGGGCCGCCCCAGTGGCTCAGAGGCAGCACAGTGTAAACAATCCAGGTTTGGGAATGACCCCGAGTCATCAATCAGGAGGCAGGTGGGGCTGATGTGGCTGCTGTGCAGCAGTGTGCCTCAGCCGGAGAGGGTCAATGATGACCTCTGGCACCACAATGACCCCTTTCGCTTGGCCAAGGTGCCTGCTCCTGCAGCAGGGGACATGTCACATGCATGTAAGGCTGGCATAGGCTGCACTCATGCTGAGATAGAGGAGGGACCAGGAAATGGGAAAAATCCACAGCCATCTAAGTGATGGTCTGGCTCCTTATTCCCTGGGTCATAGTACCTCCCAGCATGGGACCCTAGTCCACAAGCTGCTTTGGGGGGATGGGAGGACAGCCTCCCCTGGAGCTCCTGCCATGGAGGAAAGAGCAGTAGGGGTAATCATCAGGTTTCCAGAGAAAGAGGAGTTTGGTGGTACTGGCTTGAACCAGGTACATCTCTGAGACCAGGGTATATGCCTACATGATGGAAGTGGCTGGGAAAAAACCCTCTGTGGGAAAAATATACAGAAAATTAATTAAGTGCATGTTGACTAGTGGGTGATATTCTATTTTAATAACATTTCCCAGATTCTGGAGTTCTGCTTTAAATAACATGGGGCCCTATTCACAGTAGTAAGGGACTGTCCCTAAGTGGTCACAATGGCCACTTAGCAATAGTAGAAACTTTGAGCCATGCAGGTCTTCCTCATGTAGTTGCCTAGGGTTTCCTGTAGTCCCATACCATCATGAAGGAAGTGAACATTGCAACTTTGTTGGGAAGAGGGGAGGGTTGCCATTCACGATGAAGGCAACCTTCACAAATGTGGTTGTAGAGTTTTTGAAATACACCTGCCTGTAGAACTGTCACAGGTAGGCACAGAGGGTGCTGCAAAGAGCAAGGTACAGGTGGTAGAGAAAGAGGTAGCTGCATGCAGTTATCAGACAGTGCAACGAGGGTCATGGCGCTAGGGATAGGGGTTCCATTGGACATACAGGAAGTGCTTTGGGAATGGGGAGTAGAGGAGGGGACACTAGATTATCCTAGAAGAAGAAGGGCCTACAGGAAAAATATTGGGGTTGGAATTTTCAAACAGTTAGATTCGGCACATGCGTCCAGATTTTAGATGTGTACTGATGCATTTGCAACACTTCACCTGATTTACAGCAAAAAATGACACATGCACCAAAATTCTGAGGCATACGTCATTTTGGGGAGCCAAGTTGTGGCAGTCTCACCCAGAAGTTAGACCATCTTTTAGGTGGTCTAAGTATTTGGGCGGATGATGCACGTCCACATCTGAAAAACAGATGCAGCCATTTGAAAATCTTGCCCATGATGTGCTGGCCCAAAAGTGGGCCTCCAGTTCATTTATTGATTTATTTGTAAAATCGGTTTACAACCTTTGAGCCAGAGGCTCATTTCCAAAGGTACCTCTTCAAATTGAGGACAGACAGAAACAAATGTAGGTTACAGCATACAAATCACTGACTTAGAGTTACACAGAATGATTTCATACATTTATACAATTTAGTAGCAATTACAGTGATACAGCTGTGCACAAGCTGGTAATTAACAGAGGAGGATGCAACGGGGCAGAAGTGGGGGGGGGCGGTGAATGAGGTAGAGTGCTGCCCAAGTTGGCATTGTCATGCGTGGAGAGATCAATGTAGGGTGGATGGAGGGACATTTAATACAACCATTCACCATGAACTGGCAGCATGACATTGCTTTTCACACCAGCATAATAACAAGCACAAACTGTGTGTCCATTAACATCTGGCAGACACATCTGCATTGTAACGTCCCCCCTACAACTAGAACTTTTTTTGAGTATAGCCCCAAAGTGTTCCAGCACAACACAGGGTGACTGTTTGCCACCTGTCTTATGCTGGCACACTCTGTGGTTGTGAATGGGACTCATAATCCTTTAGTTAATATATTTAATTTTCTGATCACCACCATCCGTTCTCTGTTATTAAAAATATTGTATATGCATGAAAACAAGACTTGAGCCATATAATATGTTGCCCCTGCTGCATGTCTATATAAAATTATTCTCTGCAAAAAAACTTTGTTAATGCACCATTAGAGTTCCAGCAACAAAAGTTGGGAAATGTGGACTTAGGGTTTTCTGTAGTCCCACACCATCACGAAGGAACTGAACAATTTAATTTGCCCCTGCTCCTCCTGGCAATCCCAGTACCAGCATCAGGTGTTTTGAATAATAGGCCATATTGATCCTTTGTTACACGCTCCCCCTCCACACCACAAAAACGAATGTGTAGTCTGCAAGACTTCACTACATCCAGCCTGTATCTCAAATGCATGTGCAATGTGATAAAAAAAAAAACACTTTCCAAGTTTGTGACAGTAAAATGTTTTCCTATGCTGACCTCTGAATTAGTGGAATACCTGACAGCACGGGCCCCACTCCTATCACATCTCTTGCAACCCCCTGGTCACGGCTCTGCTTCACACCTCCCTCATATGTGTTAAAGTTGGATGCTCCCTATGATTTTCCCAGTAGTTGCATGGTCAGAAGATGAGGATGTCTTCCCCTCACTGGATTACATCAGATCCGAGGCAGATTTAGATGTGCACTGAGTGGTGTTGCTCGTTCAAATATAGCTGTGCCAGATGTCATTAGGGCACTTGACATTCCTTTTTCCTTATTTTCTGTTGCCTCACCCTAGCTGTGTTGTGACTGACCTTTGCATTCAGACTTATCTGACAGAATGCCCTCACCCCCAAAACAACCCATCACCAAAATCATACATGATACCAGATTGAGCTGCAGGGGTACAAATTGCCAGGCGTAGATAATGTCGTAGAAGAAAATAATAGTACTATTGAGGAGAGCATAATGTGTTAGATCTCTGGTCATAAACAACAAGAGGTATTGATATCAATTGAACAGATACTCGGAGTCAGATCATCTGGCAGTTAGAGTCATAATGGAACAGCGCACAGTGCAGTCACACAGAGCGTACAAGCATGTCACTGTCCTCAACATTGCGACTCATATCTCTAAAGAAAAAACAGCAATAGGTGACTGTTTGTCAGTTAGATCTCATGCCATTTGACCACCATATGAAGTAACATGCAAAATAGGCAGGAGATCACGACCACCACTGTACCTTCATTTGGGGGCTGATTCCTAGCTCAGTACAGCACTCTAAGACAGAGGTGATACACTTTCATGCAGTGAAAGTTGTGAAATGGGTCATCTTTGTCGAGTTGAGCACGTGTGATCTACAGTGCCCCCACTTACCCCCACCAGCACACCCAAATTCATGGATTTGCACTCAGAGGGCAAACATCATTATTGTGGCTTTAATGTGAAATGACAGTTATACTTGATTCACATTTTTCAGTGAGATTGTAACTGATTGTATAGTCATGAGCAGATAGTGGGTATGCATGATTACTATTTGTTGGAAGGAGGAGAGCTTGACATTGATATCTCCTAAAGCATTTATAAACATTTATACCGATGCTGAGACCATTTAAAGAATCATTTATAGCAGGCAAGCATCTCCATAATACATACAGACCTGAGAGAAAAAAAGAACAGACCAAGCAGTTTACAAACAATGTCATTGATCTGACTGCACTTGCAAATGGGGTTACCGTACCAAGCATACTTATTCAGATTTGTGATTAAATTGCATAATAAATCAAATAGTAATGAAAAGTTAAATAAATAAATGGAGTCATAGAGAGAAGACAGGGAATGAGGGGAGAAAGAGACATCATGTACACTCAGACACTTCTTGCAATGAATTTCAGAAGCTGTTTCCGGGACCTGCTTACATCCCATCAAGACATTATAGCACTGATTATTCAAATTGTTCATCATTACATTTATTCAACAACGTTTTTTTCTATGTGTCATTGCTACTTGCATAAAAGAATGTAAAAGTCTTGTTTTTGAACAGGAAACTTTTAATGGGCGCTATGCACTAATGGGGTGGAGTGGGTATGTGCGCGTATCTGGTATCGCCACTCCACTCCCTCGCACCCCCCACATGGGATGCGTAAGGGGTGCATGCAGCATATACATGCCTGAGTGAAGAGCAACATGCCGGGGGTAGTGAGGGGTGTGCCAGCACTACGTGCCATGCACCAAGATGTGTAGTGCTGGCCACGAGGGTGCAGAGGAGAGGGCAACCTATGGCAGGGGAGACCCTGCCATAATGCAATATGTGCCCCCAGAACATGCCCACTGTGGCCACGGACCCTGGAATCGGACAGTAGAGCCACCCCAGGCCCACATGGATGATGGCGAGGGCTGGGGCCACTGTCCATGGCACTGTCTGGTTTGTGGTGGTATGTACAGTGTGCGGGGGGTGGCACCTACTGCTGTGGGTGGGGAGGTTGCCAGACTGGGTGTTGGTTGTGTGGGTCTTGGCTATGATGGGGGGGCCTGCTGCCCCAATGTGTTGGCCAGGAGGTGCAGCAGATGGCACCCCTGCTCCAGGGGCTCAGCATTGTTGGAGACCACAAGACAGGGCATGGGCGCACAGGTCCGGGTGGCTGCCAATGCTATTCATGCACCCAGACTCGTGCCTTGCTGCACAAGGGATCCACTCTGTGCCTGGTCTCGGCATCCAATTGGATGCCCACCCCTGGCCAACCTGCGGAGTCCTGTGTGCTGGGGGGTGGGGCCATGGACAGGTGGCTGGCAGTCGTGCATACTGCTGGTGCGCACCTATCCACAGGTGTGCTGCTACTCGGATGGTGTATGTGCAGATTCTGTATACCCTCACCCCAGTAGTGCATAGGGGCCATTGTGATTACTATTCCTCATGTAAACTACATAGACTGTAACTGTATTCAAAGCAGTTCTCCTTTAAAATCCTTTTTCACAAATTGCAAAAAAAGACTCCTTCGCCGTAGTTCCTTTTTTTCACAATTTGCGGTAGAAGAAAATCCTTTATCGCAAATTGTGGAAAAAGATCCTTTTTTGTGGCGTATATTTTCTGTGATTTACGAGAAAAGATTTCCATAGATAAAAAAATGCATTTATGAACAACTTAGAAGAAGAAATAACCCCAGAATCTGATTCTACATGCTCTGATTGGGTAAATGCAACTGTTGGTGTTTATCAAAGGCCTGTATTTTTGGGCAATTTAACTTTGTTTCCCCTCACTAACTGAAAACAAGATGGCGGTAGCATGAAAAAAGATTCTGCATTTGTGGCAAAAGATCCTGTGTTTGTGAAAAAGGATTCTGCATTTGTGATAAAGAATCCTTAAAGAATCCTTTTTTTAGCAAGACAGCTAACTGGTCCCATAGGAAATAATGGGAAACGTTAAAATTTAATAACTTTGGAATGGATTAATATTTTTTAACAAGTCTTCAAAAGGCACATCTTTGACCCAAGACCTATATACCCTAAAAATGTCAGACCTAAATTCCACACCGTTTTTGTGCAGTGGCCTTGGCAAAGAATTTCACTGAAAGTAGTGATTTTCACATTTTTTGACAATCTGTATCTCAGCACCCACATGTCCAACTGGAATGAAACTTATGAGATTAAGAGACTGTTGGTCTCTGATGATTCCTGCAAAATTTCATGTGAATCGCTTGAACGGTTGCGAAGTTATTAAAGTTCAAAATTTTCAGTTTAACAAAGAAGTGAAGACCCTAATATAGGGGTGCTACTGTGCACCTATAATACAAGGGAGATAAAACACTCTGTAACCTGATTGGTCTGCTGAAGTCTTTACCCACAAGTAAATTAAGCAATAAAACATGACAGGGTGTGGGTTATGCTGGGATTTACTCATGGTTGGCGTGGTTTGGCCACGAGGCCAGCTGTGGGTAAATCCCAGTATAACTCACACCCTGGAGTGTTTATTGCTTTTATACAATGTTCTGTTTTTTTGGTGACAAAAAGAAATAAAGAAACATTTTTTTGTCAGTTTAAATAATTTTTCTATAATTTATTCCTACACCATAAAAAAATAGTTCCCTGTTGCCAGGTAAAATATTGATCAGACGCCCCCTCCCCCAACTCAGAGTATGGTTACTGTAATCCCTGGTTGCTGTTTTTTTTTTCTTTCATAACAGAGAGACTCCTGATGAATGCAGGCAGAGACAACTGCCTGGGACAGGAATAGGCAGTGTGCCAGCCTCGTGCACCCCCATTCACTACTGCAGCAGGTGCCACTAAATCGGAAGTTTTTTTTTTTAATTAAACTTCTGTTCTATGGTACCGATTCATGACAGCTATGATGAACTGCAGCTGGGTGGGGGGGGGGCAGCAACTTAAGGACAAAGACTGAGGTTCCAGAGGAGTGGTAAGAGCCGCACATTTGAACTGCAGAACATTGTGGTTTCTGGGGTTACGGGGCTTTATGGTTGGGAGGTAGTAGTGATGCTAAGCGATGGTCCTGGTCTGTGTTTTTTTTTCTTTCTGTTTTTTTTTTGGGAGGGGTGGTTACAGTGATTTGAATATTTATGACAGATACATGGGACCTTAAACTACATCGAAGGGGCATGTATTGAGGAGCTGCAGTTTACAGAATGGTGGAAATCACAGGGACGGACCCAACACTGCTGTTAAAACAGAGGTGGAAGACTCAACAGCACTGAGGATAGATTACAAAATGTAGTTTTTTTTTGTATGCAAACTGCATTTGGGGACTGTTTGAGTGTCTTACTCAAAAAGTGCAGTCCTTTCACTGTATATTTGAAAGTGCTTTGCCATTGGTTAGCAGAGAATCCAGCATGGCGATTGTCATTTTTCATTTTAGGGGGTCGGAGTAATTCATTTCATGTGGCATTGCAGATGCGGCTGACTGGCAACTTCTGCATGGGTTATGCCAGGATTTACCATGGCAGAAAGGTGCCAGTTAGCCAATCAGAACCTGCAGTTCTGTGACTCCATTGTTTAATGCTTAGTTCTCTCCTTGTAACATAATTATAATTTCCAATGAAACAGACATGGACATCACCAGCAGCTGAATAACTGTGGAAGCTGAAAATACAGAAACATTCAGGAGCAGACGGGTTCTAAGAGACAAAGCTGTTCTCTTTAGGCAAATATTTTTGGCAATAAAAATGAACGAATGGCAAATTAGTTAACCCTTTTAAATACAAGATGAATCTGGATTGAAAGTCACTGATATGATTTTTAAGTTTTCCCTGAGGGCAGGCATTAGGAGTTCATTGATAAATTGTTTAGAAACATGTCCTAAATAAACCTGAGGTACATAACACTGTTACCTAGATCTAATTATATCAAGTGGAACTGTCATACTGGAGTAAGTTAATTAAGGTACTAAACTTCAGATTTGTTTTGAGTTCTTTGAAGGTAATACTAGTATAAAATGATATGCTAAGACCTGCTGGCAATGAAATGTATCACTGATTTAAATGTATAGATGTTCTTTCAGGGTGTTATACTTTTCAGAAGTTTAATTTATTTTACAACTTTGAGGCATTGATCCTTTGATCTGAAATGCAGTTCCCTTCGGCTTCTCTACACAGACAATATACTGTGTTTTATCTGTAAAAATCCATTTAAAAAGGAAACTCCACTTAATAAGTTTTGACAGTCATATCAGTTAACTGGTGTGGTCTGAAATTCTAATTTGTTATCTCTCAGTTTGTGCTTGAGCATAATAAGTATCGTACAGACATAGTTTAAAAATTTAAATTTGTTATTGGTCTGCATATTGCAATGTAAACCTAGCTGTGTCACTCTGCAAGTGTGTGTGAACCAAAGGCTGTGTTGCTTGACAGACCAGTGGACCTGAACCTAACAGTTTGTGTAGTCCTTGGCATCCAGTGGAACTGGCAGCCCAATTTTTCTGGTTCTACCATCTCACATGCATGTTCTTATACTGGGTTATAGAGCAGTAGAAGGCTTTGAAGCCCATATAACTACTCCCCAAATAAGTGTGTCATCTACCATGATTTAATAGCAGCCATGTATCAACCTTTTTCTTGAAAACAACTGCTGAGCAGGTATCTACAATGCCATTTGGCAACCTATTCCATAATCTATCAGATTTATTTATCTAGGAATAGTGCCTTATATTATTTTTTGTAGTTTTTACTTCACTGATCTCTGTCTCTCTATGGTATGCATTGGGTTTTGGAACAAGGGTCACCACAGAGAACAGAGCACCTAGCCTACACCGAATAAGCTATTTTATTTAATACTTAAAGTGGTAGTATGGGTAGGTATAGGTAAGTGCTTTTCAGGGTTTTGTGTAAATGGTTACTTACCCTGTAGTGGAAGGAAGCATGGACCAAACAGAAAAGATGAGCTAATGCCGAATTTGCATTTAGTAAAAATACCAAAATCTGGCATTTTGTACACTGGTGAAGCAGGTCTAGTGAAACTAGATTTCCCTTCAGCACTTCATCATGGTGCAGCATTTTTTACAGGGAGCACACACTGAGCATGTCCAAGTTGTTGGCAAGCCATGTGAGCTGCAGCACCCAATCAGCAATGCTGGAGATTGAAAACTCCTCGTGCTGCTGCATGTCTTGGTGCCATCTGCAGCTTTCTCTTTCACAGGGGAAGAGCCTGGCTACTGAAAAGAGCTCCTTTTTTTGTAACAAATAGTACCATTTGATCAGAAAACTTTAGAAATCATTGCAGAATAATGCTCTGCTACAGTATTTCAGCATATTTAACTGTCGTTTCATGTAGGCAAGCTAGTAAATTTGTGCTGCAGAGGAGAGAATGCACAGCGTGAACTTGTACTGGCAGCTGCAATCCCGGCAGCAGCTGCAGGCAGATTGAATTTAGTTGACTGAGAAAGGTGCAGTGGGGATTTGTGAGAGATTAATTTGACAAATACATATTTTTCTACTGAGTGCTGGTGGTGAAGAGGGCAGAATTCCATATTTATTTTTTTACTTTTTCCTTCTGCCGCAGGAATTGGACAGAGTGAATTTAGTAGACTCAGAAAGGTGCGGGGGGGGGTTGTTGGTTTATTTGATAAATAACATGACTGGTGGTGGTGCAGGTTACAGAAATCCATCTGAAGTTTTTTTTCTGAGTTTGCTTTGCCTGTCAGTAAGAAAATAAGTGAAGTAGGCTGTTGCATGTCTCTCAGTGAGGGTGAGAAGGATGGTATTAATGGACAACGTGACTGGTGTATGTGTGTTGGAATTCGCCATCATGTGGTGTGGAAGCCATGAGGAAAATAACTAGAAGAGAAAGGATGCAGGTGGGAGGAAACAAGCAAGGAAAGGTTCCACCATGCCAGTTCCATTAAGAACCAGTTCTGTAAGTGGCAGTGGTGGTGGAGAGAGAGTCAGGACAGTAACTGGGAGTCATAGTTGTGGGGCGGGGACTAATAACTAGGGCTGTGTGTGTGATAGGCCAGCTAAGAAACCACGATTTACTAATCCTCAGAAATCAACTGGTTTCATGCTCATTGCATGCAGCATCTTTCTCAGCTAGTCTCACTTATCCAGTGCCTCTGGTAATGAAAGGACCCTGAGCAAACCAGAAACAGAGGTCCCCCACTTTTCTTCTTTTGAATACTCTGAGGTCCCCTACCCATGGGAATATAAAAGATGCACCCCAGTTGGTAAAGGCAAGCCCTCCCCTGTTCTTCTTGTATGAACAACATGACACCAGTTGCCAGTACCAGTGGCACCAGCGTAACCACAACCACCTCTGCACCTTGGATGTGGAGGATTGCCTGTCTGCCTTTAGGCACTAGATAACGCACCCCTCCCTAGCTCCCGAATCAGGCATAAGGAGCTGTAGTAGTACCAAGCCCAGTACCGTTGCATAGTCATTGTGTGAGAAAGGTGACAATGAGACTGGGTCTGGCAACATGGATTCATGGGGTGGGGGGTCATACCAAACAAACCTGATATAGTTTTTTGACTGGGTTACCAGGGAGGTGGATCAGGAAGGAGCGGTAGATGTGGCCTGCTTGGATTTCAGTAAAACTTTCGACACCGTTCCGTACAGAAGACTGGTAGACAAGCTAGGCAGCCTGGGAGTAGGTCCAAAAATAGTAAAATGGGTACGAAGTTGGCTAAGTAACAAAACTCAGAGAGTAGTGGTTAATGGAGTTCACTTGGAGGAGGATACGGTAACCAGCAGGGTACCTCAGGTGTTAGTACTGGGACCAGTCCTCTTCAATGTCTTCATTAGAAACATCGCAGAGGGGCTGGAAGGAAAGGTATGCCTGTTTGTCGATGACACAAAAATCTGCAACAGAGTGGACACACTGGGTGTGTGTGTGTGTGAAAAAAATGAAGGAAGATCTAAATATACTGGAAGACTGGTCAAAGGTTTGACAACTGGGCTTCAATGCCAAAAAAATGTAAAATTATGCACATAGGACACAGAAATACAAGGGCAACGTATCAATTGGGGGGAGTTGTTATCAACTACACAACAGGAATGGGATCTGGGGGTCAAATATCTGAGGACCTGAAGGTAGCAAAGCAGTGGGAAAGGCTAGTAGGCTGCTGGGGTGCATAGGGAGGGATATCACCAGCAAATAAAGGGAGGTAGTGTTACCCCTGTATAGAAACATAGAAACATAGAATTTGACGGCAGATAAGGACCGCTTGGCCCACCCAGTCTGCCAATTTCCCTACCTACTGGATAAGCTGCAGATCCTAGTTAACCAGCAGCCTACTTCTTCCTACCCCCACCCCCCAGAATTGCCTTATGACTATCCCATGTATGCTTGAATTCCACCACTGATTTTGACTCCACAACCTCCTCCGGAAGGCCATTCCATGCATCCACAACCCTCTCTGTGAAAAAATACTTCCTTAAATTACCTCTGAGCCGCCCTCTATCTTCAAATTGTGCCCTCTTGTTCTTGCACACCTCTTTTTTTGAAAGATGCTACCCTCTTGGACTTTGTTGATTCCTTGAGGTACTTGAAAGTTTCTATCATGTCCCCTCTCCCTCCTTTCCTCGAGGCTATACATATTAAGCTCCTTAAGTCTCTCTTCATATGTCCTCCGGTGCAGACCCTGCACCATTTTAGTTGCCCTCCTCTGGACAGCTTCCATCCTGTCTATGTCTTTATGGAGATTGGGTCTCCAGAACTGCACACAGTACTCCAGATGGGGTCTCACCAACTGTCTGTACAGAGGGATAATAACTTCCTGTTTTCTACTGGTGATGCTCTCCCTATGCATCCCAGTATCCCCCAGCCCTCCTTGCTGCCTTCTCACATTGCTTGCCCACCTTTAGGTCATCTGATATGACTACCCCCAGGTCCCTTTCCATTTTTGTTGTTGTTAGTATCTCACCCCCATTGTGTACTCTTCCCCTGGGTTTTTGTTTCCCAGGTGCATTACCTTGCACTTCTTAGCATTGAATCTAAGCTGCCATACATTTGACCATTCCTCTAACCTTGCCAAGTCCCTTCTCATCCTTTCCACCCCACCCTGTGCATCAACTCTGTTGCAGATGTTAGTGTCATCTGCAAAGAGACATATTTTTCCTTCCAGTCCTTCTGCAATGTCGCTTATAAAGACATTGAAGAGGACTGGTCCTAATACTGAACCCTGCGGTACCCCGCTAGTAATCCTCCTTTCTTCTGAGTGGACTCCATTTACTATTACTCTCTGTGTCCTATTCTCCAGCCAATTCTTTACCCAGGCTGTCATCTTGGGACCCACTCCCAGGCTGGCTAACTTATATATTAATCTTTTGTGTGGGACTGTGTCAAATGCCTTGCTAAAGTCTAGGTAGGCCATGTCCACAGCCCCTCCCTGATCTACTACTTTGGTCACTCAGTCAAAGAAATCTATCAGATTCGTCTGGCATGACCTTCCCGCTGTGAATCCATGCTGCCTAGGGTCCTGTGCCCTTCTGGCCTCTAGATGCTGGCGACAATTCTTTCCTTTAGAAGTGATTCCATCATTTTCCCTATCACTGAGGTTAAACTAACAGGTCTATAGTTTCCTGCTTCTGCCTTGCTCCCACTTTTGTGAAGGGGAATCACATCTGCCCTCCTCCAGTCCTCGGTACCACCCCATCCTCCCATGATTTGTTAAAGAGGGTAGTCAGTGGTGTCACTAGTTCTACCCTTAGTTCTTTTAGAATTCTGGGATGAATCCCATCAGGCCCCATTGCTTTGTCCACCTTCAGTTTTAAGAGTTCTTTCAGAACCCTTTCTTCTGTAAATGGGCTGGTATCAACTTCTGTATCCAGAGTGTTACTACTGTTTGTTTTATGTACCTCCCCTCTTCCTTTGTAAATACTGAGCAAAATATTTGTTTAGTATCTCTGCCTTTTCACATTCTCCTCTGCCCACCCTCCTCCCTTTATTAAGCCTCACTATCCTCCCCTTGGTCTTCCTTGCTCCCTGATGTACCTATAAAAGGTTTTATTCCTTCTTAACTGAGTTGGCTATCTTTTCCTCAGTTTGGGCCTTTTGCTGTTCTGGCTGCCTTCCAGCCTCCTTTTGCTTTAACTGATACAGTTCTCTGTCCTGCTCCTGCTGATTCCTTGTACTTCCTGAATGCTTTCTTTTTCTTGAACCTTCACTGCCACTTCCGTTGAGAACCATAGTGGTTTCTTACATCGTCTTGTTTTGTTTATTTGCTTCACACAAAGGCTCGTTACCTCTGTGATGGCAGTTTTTATTATTCCCCATTGTTCTTCCACCCCTCCTTCCCGCCCATTTGCTAGTGCATTCCTTAGGCACTCACCCATTTTGGCAAAGTCAAATTGATTAATGGTGAGGCCACATCTGGGGTACTGTGTCCAGTTCTGGAAGACCCATCTCAGGCATGACATAGATCAGGTGGAGGAGGTACAGAGAAGGGCAACCAAAATGGTGCATGGCCTGCATCAGAAGCCTTACAAGGAAAGACTCAGGGAGTTAAACATGTACTTGGAGGGCTGGGA
The DNA here is from genome assembly GCA_016271365.2 of Neoceratodus forsteri. Taxonomy (NCBI): domain Eukaryota; kingdom Metazoa; phylum Chordata; order Ceratodontiformes; family Ceratodontidae; genus Neoceratodus; species Neoceratodus forsteri. The sequence continues at coordinate 923,920,814 of CM028135.1, read as the reverse complement.
ATTTTATCTTAGGCCTATTTGAATTATGTTGGTAGTGGCGCGAAGATATATTCAAAAGACTTGGGTGTCCCACGCTCTCCCCACAGTACAAATGTGGAGAGACTCATTACTCACTGTGCTCCAGTTAGAATGTTTGACATATGAGTTGAAAGGTTGGTCTGATAAATTTGAACAGCAGTAGGGACGATTTTTGGCGTCGTTATCCCCACTGTAACAGGCGGTGATCTGACTGGGCTAGTGGGTGGATTGTACAGGGCACTTGATGAAATCTTCCCTCTTCTCCCTTTTTTCTTCCCCTCGTCCCCCTCGACATGGCCACTCCCACCCACTCTCCTGACTCTCCCCTGAAGTTTATTGGTTTGGTAATCAAATAACCTCTACTTATTTGTGTTAAGTTAACTGTAGATTAGATCTGTTCAGGGAGTTACAATAGAGTGCATGATCAACTATGGAACTTTTTAATTTAATCTTCGATTTTTCTCTGTGCTGGGATATAGCTGTATTTAATTTCTGTTTTAGACATACATGTATATGTGTTGGGTTTTGGAAGTTTTTAGAATGTCAGTATTTTAAAACTTTACTAATTTAGAATCTTGTTATCTGGTGTTCGTGTGTCTCAATTCCTCTTTTAATGTAGGCGCTATCAGAGATTTCGCTATTGATCATGTAGTTGTTATAATATGTTGTCTTTTGTAAAATTGTGTTGTCTGTTTTTGTATTTACGAGGAAAATTCAATAAAAAGATTTAACAAATGTATTTACTCACTGGAGGAGAGAAAGGGGAGACATGAGAGAGACATTCAATACCTCAAGGGTATCAATAAGGTGCAGGAAGGTGGCATATTGCACAGAGAGATGCTCAAAGACAAGGGGGCATGATATGGAGTTGGAAGGGGAGTGGCTTAGAGGGGGTGTGAGGAAATATTTCTTCATGGAATGGGTGGTGGATGCCTGGAACTGCCTTCCAGCAGAGGTAGTGAGTACCGAAATGGTGGCAGGTTTCAAACATGCATGGGATAGACACAGAGGGACCTTAGTAACATGGCTGTGGGTGGGGGTGGGGGTAAGGCCAGAGATCAATTAGGGTCTACAGTAGAACAGTAGGTAGGGACTTTAGGGCAGACTAGGTGGGCCAAGCGGTCCTTTTCTGCTGACAGTTTCTATGTTTCTATGGCACTGATACTGCTGTAATCTTGTCATCTCAGGAAAAAGTGCAATTGCTTGGGGAAGGGTGAGAAGCCAGTGATCTCAACCCCAAAGCAACTTATAATGGAGGAGAGTGCCAGTGAGGAGAATATGGAAATAGAGCTGTCAGAGCAGGGAGGACATGAGAGTGAGGTGACAGAGGAGAGGGAAACAGATACACACAAGTAGAGGGTGGTAGAAAGGCAGGGACAGCTGAAAAATCACCAAAAACTGAGACTGAAGGGCATTGGAAATGGAAGAAGAAGAAGCTGAAGAGAAAAAGAAGCAAGGAGAGGAAGAAGCAGGGGAAAGAGGAAGCACATGCAGAATAGGAGGAGGAGATGAAGCAGAGGAGGTTGAAAGTGTGTTGTTAGTGTGACAAGGTAGAATAGGACCCTGTCCCATTTGTTATGGAGAAAGTGTTTAAATGCAAGGATCTGTCCTTTTCTGTCTCTTCTTTGTCTGGTTGCGCAACCATATTTTCCTGTGAGACTTTGGACTTGATCAAACCGACAGGCTCTCAGTTATGTGCCTCTCACTGTCTCTCAGTTTTCTCTTGCTGTCTGTTTTTCTCCCTTGCATATCTAGATGTGCTAATATAAAATATGTTACTGCTGGTGAAAATAAATATTTTTGGTGAATTCTACAACTGCTCCTGATTTTCCTATGCTTCCTGACCTGTGCCTCGATGACGGTCAGTTACACCGACAAGTTCTAATAATAACTGCTACAAAGGAATGGAGTCCTACAAATGGGAGGAGGTGGCCAAATAAAAAAAAATTAAAAGAGAAAAGCAAGAAAGCAAGTTGGTTAGGCAGGGAAATGTACAGACCTGGCCTGCCCTCAGCCCCCAGATTATTAACTTCATTGTAACCTTAGTGCTGCTGATAGGGGTGCTGCCGTGCCATGGTATCCAGCTCAACCAACTCATTCCACTATGGCAGAAAAAACAAAATCATCTTGCATTCACCACCCTCCTGATTCCAAAGAGCCCTGGTAGTGTAGCCATGTAGCTACAAAAACAGAGATCTTCTGCAGTGTGGGAGTATTGTACCAATTACCACACAAATACATTGAGCATGTTGCAGTCTGTGTGACAGAAAAATCAACTGGGGTCAGTCTACGTATACATTTGGAACAGTTCCTTTATCTGAGCCACACCTTCAAAACTGTAAACTGCTGGTGTTAGGACAACTCGGAAACTTTTGTCAGCTGGGGCCACCCACATCAGTGGACGCCGGTGCTGCCTATACAACGTGGGTGGCTCCTCCTCTCCTCAGTTCTTCCTCTGTTGATATACAGTATGTGTCCGATTCCATGAGGAACAATGCCAATTTTATTTTCTAATGAATCATTGTTGCATGCTCTCATCGTGTGTCATGATGAAGTAGGAGTCGTTTTTTTCCTTTTTGTCAGTACTGTACAACAATTTACAAAGCTGATGCTCACTCCATGTGTGTTTGCTCTTTGGGCTTTAGGCATGATATTAATCAGTGTCCAGTCTGCTAAGGCTTCAAGCAGGTCATGCACAGAAGCCATCAGAAAGTTCTTGAGGCTTTCTTCAAAAGATGGAGGCTTCTCAGCACACCATGTTGGTTTCTGGTCCAGTTTCACCATCCCATTCTTGGGCATAGGCTCTGGCGACAGCCCCTGTTCTCCACACTGGTTGGTGGTTTCTTTACTGTTCTGCTCCATGTTGTTAAAATCAAAACAATAACATAATAAGATGTTGACGTTGGAGCATCACAAAAAGGAGAATATTCAAAAAGAAAAGTCTGCTTCTGCCACCTGTTCCTGGTCTCCGTGCTGTTCAGGTGCTGGAGGTAAGTCAATCAGTAACCACTTCAGTGGTCCCTGTGAATGCACCCTGACCATCATTATGACATCAAGGTCATGGTCTGGCTCTGACTCACCCACTGTCAGTGGTGTACAGTCTTTGACAAGTGACATTGTCCTGTGACCACATCCACCGTAAATGCCCCTGTTGGGCACTGTCAACACTTAGGCTATAATAGCTACTGTCACTGAAATATTCAAATGGCTTATGCCATCAGTGCCATTAACAGTTCAGCAATTGTTGTTACCTCCCCCACTGTCGACACCAGTGTCGGTGATTTCTTCTGAGCATATTATTATTATGCTTCCTTGCTCCCTACCTTCTAGACAGCAGGTGGAACCTATCTCTCCTCTTCCTCAGCCTGAGGATGGAAAGGAGGAGTACAATTCTGATTTTATTCTTGATGAGCAACATGTTGGGGGTGAGGATCTGGAGTACCTACCTTTGGGCTTGGAAATTAGCTCTACATTGTCCTCCTGTAGTGAGGACTCTATTTTCTACACCCCTAGGTGTCCTCCAGAGCATGCATCTTTTCAGTCCTTGCTTAGACATAAGCAAGATACTCTGGGCTTTGTGATTGAAGAGGATGAATCCTCCAAGAGGGATTTCTATGAATTTCTAGAGATGCTCACTCACCCTTCTCTGGTGGTTCTTCCCATGTATCCTGCTTTGGAAGATGCCACTGTGGCAGCCTGATAGAGGCTGGAAGCCTCCTTGCTGTGCCTTGTAAGGCTGACAAAATGTATACTCCTTCTTCACCAAACCTTACTATGCTTCACAACCTGAGATGGATTCAGCAGTAATAATGGCTGTCCATGACCACTCAATGGCTCCTTGTCACATTAGATCCTCCAAGAATCAATCTTCTCCTTAGATTCCCACTAATAGATTTGTGCTGGAGGTGCTAGAACCCCATGGGAGCCTGAAGTTTTGTATAGCACTGGTGGCACGAGTAGATCCTGCTTGTGGATCACCACCTGCACCCACTGGTATACAGTGGTGCCAGTCTCCAACCTTCTCAGTTCTTTTTTGTTTCCTGGCATTAAATGCATAACAGCAGCATTGCTGCTCTTCACATCGGGGCTACAACTTCACCGTCTGTACAACAGCAGCATTCAGTTCTTCAGTTTTAGTTTAAAAGACATTAGACTTTGTTATTTGTGTGTCACTTTAGTTAAACACACAAAAAATTGCAGTTTTCTCTCACTCTCAGCCCTATCTTTAATGGCCAACAACCATGGAAGAAGTGCGGGAGCCTGAATAGGCATGTTGCTCTGGCAGCGGGGCTGCGTCTGACCATCATCTCTTTCTCTTTGTCTGGGCTGGTGCTCTGGAAATGGGCAGTCTGGCAATCAAGATGATGGACAGTCCTCCTGGAGTCACAAAATGAAATGATCCAGATCCTGCAAATGCTTTGCATCAGGGTCTTTGCACCATTCTGCCTCAGCCTCTTCCCACAAGCAAAAGGGAAAGAAATAACATTAGTCAAGGTTGCCCTCTGGTCAGTCTGCTGTGAGACACTCAATTTCTGTGGATCTGGGTCCCTCACCATCATCACTCATGACACCGGGGATTCCTGGGCCTGTGATTTCGATGTCTCCATCCCGGAGCCCCTCTCTGTCCAATAGAGGGGACTCCAGTGGGCATTTTGGCCATTGGGTTACTCTTGCAGGGCAGTGGGTGCAGCGTATAAGTAAAGTGGCACTGTTTATGGTGCTGGCTCCTGACCCCTGGAGGTCAGTTGATCTGGCACCATATTCAGTGCTGTTCGACATAGGTGCACTGCTGACTCCGACTCCAACCTCTGAGCTGGGGTTGCTGTTGGCACTGTTCATGCCTGCCCCACCTGTGGTGTCACCTCTGTTCTCTCCATGGATGGGGGCAGTCATGGTGCCACTGTCAATTTCTTCGGGGCTGGTAGGGTCATCAACACCATTAGCAGTGCCACATCTGATGCATGGGTCAGACATTTCTAGGCCTACTCTGGTGTCAGTGCTGGCACTGCCCATGGTGCCACACAAGCCTTTGGTGTCAAGATCGTTCCTTTTGAGGATGGTTCAAGGGTTGTCTTCAGTGTTGCTGCTGATGCCATTCCAGAGGTTACATCAGTGGCTGGGTCCAGTGTCATCAGTGTTGTCAAGGTTGCAACCTGTTAACTTGGGTATAACCTGGTATGTTTAGACAAAGTAGGCGAAATGCCCATTAAATTGTCTCCCACACATAGTGGGTTTATCTTTTGGATCTATTACTCAGTAGGTGTTTGTCTAATCTCTTCTTGAAAATTTCCATAGTAGGAGAGTCTACAGTGTAACTAGGTAGACTATTCCATAACCTTGCTGTATGTGTATTATAAAAGTATTGGTGCCTGACTGTCTGTAATCTATGGAGTACAATTTGTTTGTCATGTGATCTTAAATTTACTGTTTTGTGGAATCTTTGTATACCACATTGTTCCATTAAGGACTGGTCTTTCACAATTCTGTACATTAACAACAAATCTCCTCTGATCCTTCTGTCTCTAAAGAAAATAAATGTAACCTCTCCAGTCTTTTGTTGTACTCCATTGTTTTTAATTCCTGAACAGATTTAATCAATCTTCTCTGTACTCTTTCAATTTTGTTTATGTCCTTTTTGAGATACAGACTCTATATTGGGGTTCCATAGTCCAAATGTGCTAATACATATGATTTATATAATTTCATAATGCATACATCATTTCTTGAAATTAATGCTCTTTTAATAGAGTGAATGATCTGATTACATTTCCAGGTTGTTTTGGCCAAATGTATAGATGATGATAGATGTGGATTAATCCATACTCCCAAATCTTTTTCACATTTACTATTTTTAATTTCTTTATTATGAAGATAATACTTGTAATAAGGATATTTTTTTCTGAAATGTATTACAGTGCATTTAGCTTCGCTAAATTCCATACTATTTTCCACTCCCCAAAATTCAGTAGCCTTAAGACCTTCACATAATAGTTCTGTTCTATTTGCATTTTGACCCCATCCTCTTTACTAGTCTCCAGGAGTAGAGGACAAGTCATATTCTGACCTCATCATCGCCGATGGTGAGGATGATAACTTGTACTATGATACAGAGACCCTGGAGTTGGTTCCTGTCACTGTATCCAGGCTCTGCTCAGAAATATGCATGCTGTACTGAATTGTGGGCCAGCAGCCATAGACCAGGCTAGGCGCGTCCAACTGGAATTTCTAAATGTGCCTAATATCCCGGTCTGTCTAGTTCCTCCCATTAGCTAGCCTGGAGACACTCTCTGAGCAGCTAGGAGGAGTATTGCTACTGTGGCAGCTCCCCACAAGAAGGCAGACAAGAAATATGCAGTGCCTATGTCTAAGCCCTATATTTCAGTCAGCTGGTGGTGGATGCTATTATTATTCTGGCTGAGAATGATGAAGCCATAGTGCCCTTGGAGGTCACCATGCACCTCACTACCAAGGAGTCATGCAAGTTAGCACCATGGGCTGACAGGTCTGCGCATCAGCTACCCTTGGCATAAGGATAGCTAGCTACTAGGGCGACTTCTCGAAGTACGAGTACACCCTTTGGTGCAAGCTTACGTCTCTGGCAGAGGCCCTGCCAGACACAGTTGTACAGCAAGAGATGCTGCTAGCTGTTAAACAAGGTATTGAATCTAACAGACACCAGCTTAAAGCCTCTATAGATGCCTTTGATGCAGCAACTCACTTTTCGTGGATGCAGGTATTTGCATCAGATGGCACTCCTGACTGCGGACTGCTAGCTTCACCCAGGATGTCCAACAATAGATCATGAATGTGCCCCTTGATGGCACTTATCTGTTTGGACAGCAAGTGTGGCAGCCTTTTAAAGAGTCTAATGAAATGAGAACAACTCTTAAGACCACCAGGCTGGCTCCCTATAACCCACAAAGGGGGTACATGATGTGGCTCTTTTCACAAATAACCATTTTGTGGTAGGGCAGGGGAATCCAAACCCAGTTGAGCCCAAAACAATAAATCCCAGCCACCCCAGGTCCAGAGGCCCAGAAGAAAGAGCAGCTGAAGGTACAGGTGCCAAAAGCGCTCAGTGCTCACCTTCTGAAGCTCCGGCCCTGGGTTGGCTTCAGCTGCCTGAGGCAGACCACTCCTCCCCAGTAAGGGTGAGCCTAACCTAGTTTTACCATCAGTGGGAATCTGTGTAGATGGACCAGTGGGTGCTAATGATCCTCCGAGAAGGGTACTTCCTGGAATTGTTGGAAATCCCTGTAGATATTCCTCCCAGAAGACAACTCCCCTTGTCAGCACATATGTCAGACCTTCTGGCACGCAAAGGTGTGGGTCATATGAGAACAGGACAGTGGAAATAGTGCCAGAGTTAGAACAGAACACAGGGTTCTACTCCCCCTACTTCCTGGTACCAGAGAAATCAGGGGGCAACGCACTATTCTCAACCTCAAAAATCTGAACAGATAAATGGATTCAGAAAAATATAAATGATTTCTCTGGGACCCTTGCTACCTTCCTTGAAACATCAGGGTTGGCAAGAATCTCTGGATATGTAGGATGTATACCAGCACATACTGGTGCACCCTAACCACCACAAGTACCTCCGGTTCTGAGTGGAAGAGTACCACTGCCAGTTCAGAGTCCTACCCTGTGGGCTTTCCTCAGTGCCATGAGTTTCTGCAAAGTGCTTTGCAGTGTAGCTGGGCAAGCCAGTGCAGACTCGAGCCAAGCTTGAGCCAAAGACGTGGCTTGGCTTGGCTTGACTGCAGTGATAAATTGAAAGCCTGTCATGAGCAGAGCCAAGCTATGCAGATACGAGCAATCTTGTTGCCAAGAGGCGCTGACTATTGGAGGGGGGCTGAGGGGAATTACACACAGAGTTCCAGGCAGCAGTTGAAGTTAAATTGAGGTGAAATGGTCAGAAAGAAATGCCGTTCAGCCTCATCAGCCAGTCACCACTCACCAGCCAGAGGCAGTGCCCAGCACTGACAATTTTTAAATCCCATTCTCCAGCCAATCAGTGTGTGCCAATGTTGGCGGGAATCATGATTGGCGCGGCACTGCTGCTGCTGCATTGGCATTTGCTCACCCACTCTTGTTCACACAGGCAGCGCTAGACGCCCAAACAGATAAACATCGATCTCAAGTGTGTTTTGTATTATCGGGGGTTCCTCACTCGCTCCCCATCCCCGACACTCTCGTCATCACCTTAGTTGGTTGGCTGTCGGTGTCAGGACATCCTAATGTATCCTCTAAGCAGGAGGTGCGCCCCAGGCTCAGTGGGTGGAGGGGGAACACCGGAACACAAACACACAGAATAGAAGGAACTGGGGACACGGGCAGCAGCCAGCAGAGTAGCAGACACAAGGGAACAACCGGCTTAGGATCTGGAAGCCCAGCGGAGGTATTCAAAGCCCGAAGTCAACAAGGAGGCAGGATGCGATGAAGAATTAGTGTCACACTGTCAGGTAGGACTAGAAGTCAGACTCTAGGATATGTGGACTAGAGAGGGATTGGTGGGAGTGGGGGGACTGGATTTTATACCATTTGCTATCAGTGCTCTACAGTCGGGAGAGCTGAAAGTGCTGAGGCTCTGCTGAAGGAAAGGGCAGGCTGTGCAGTCAGTGTGCACTAACACCAGTCCGGTGCCAGTCCTGCAGGAGTCAGAGAGGCTGCCACTGCCAGTGGTACAGTTTTACAAACGAAAATAATTTCAACACGAGGGCAGCGGCAGAAAAGGAAGTGTAGTGTATTGTAATTGAAGTGAAGCTCAGGGAGTTGAACTGTCAAAGTTCTGCTGTTGAGGGGATGGGGGAAAATGGTTTGGGGCATTTCAGTTGGTAGCACATGCTGTCTGCTATGTTGGGCACAGTGCTGTGTGCAACTGAGTGGGAAGGAACACACCAAATGAAGCAATTTATATCCAGAAGTATGTTCTTTATTGAAACAGAGCTCCGCTGTACATGCATGCTTTTTTCAGAATGGACAGTTTGTAACTACAAACTGAGTGCAAAAACATTGCTAATACAAACAGGAGTGCTCCCAAATTCTCCAGGACACAGCCTAGACAGCCTTGATGAAGTTGATGCTTTGCTCTAGTTGAGCTTTGTAAGGGAGCACTTTTTTGATTTTGGACTGTAAATCTATGGGGCTGGCTACCCTCCAGTGCTGCATCTACCCTGCACTGCTGATCATTACTTGCTCTTCTTTTGGTCAGTGTAGGGCAGTAGGGCGGTGTTGGTCTTGCCCTTTGGCTGTTGGTTAGTTTGATGTTTTGTACAGACAGGAGGGCAGAAGAGGTCAGGTGGTCAGGTCAGTATTCTCAGCAGCACTATGGAGGATGAGCATTCAGTGACTTGACGCCTCAACGCAAGCTGAAACATAATGTGTGTCCAAGAAAAAAGCTTACGTCAATGCAATTTAAGTCCACTGTGACACATTTTTAGATGTGGTATTAAACTGTGCAGTAGGAGGCGTATTTAATTTTTTTCCTTAAAATGTTGTCATTTTCTCTGCTCCAACCTGCACCTCTATGCTGGCAGTGCCAAGCAAGAAATGTTGTGAAGGAAGATCTCTTACTATGGCTTCAATTCTTTGTATATAACTAATCTACTATAACTGCAATCTGTAGATGTGAATATTCATCAGGAGATTGCATTGGTTATAAACATACATAAATTATATGGTGTCAGCTGCTAGCATCAAGACTCTTATACTGCAGTGCCTTCTGTTGGGGTCACCATTGCCATTATTGTCATTTGGTACCAGTTTCACTTCTTTTAGTGATTTCACAGAGATGGTGGTGGACACATGGGATGGCCTTAATGCATGGGACAGAGTTGACAGACATAAGGCAATTCTGGTTGAGGGTAGGAGGAAGTAGGCTGTTGGTTAACTAGGCTCTTCAGCATATCCAATAGGTAGGGAAACAGGCAGACTGGGGTAGGCCAAGTGGTCCTTTCCTTACCTGCTATCAAAGTCTATGTTTCTATGTAAAATGACCATGAATTAACTTTTTCATGTAAATAAAAGCTTTAAAGAAGTCATTTGTTTAACACAAAACAACACAACATGAAACAAAATGCATCTAAAATACCTATGACATCCAGGGGCCTAGGTGGCCCCAATACCCCCAGCCTATTTGTTATCAAGTACAATTGAAATAAAATCATTTCGAGTTTGTGCTTCATTCAGACTTTAGTTACAGGAGTGTAGTCAACTTTGGACTTGAAATAAAAAAAGGTTTTTATTGTACTTTTTTAAAAAGCACAATCAAATAGGCACCAATTGACATCCAAAAATCAAATGTATGAATTTAATATAGTAGGCTTTCAGTTGACTGCAGTATGACTAGAACATGATTCTACTACAGTGTCTGTATATACTGTGTAATGGGAGACTGGGAATAGAACAGCTGGGCAGGATCAGCTACTAGCATGCAGCATCAGGTGTTGAAAATGCTGTTTCCCACTCATCTGCAAGTAAAAGAAAGTGTGATGTGAACTCAGGTTTAAGATCATGCCAAGACTTAGGAGGTTTTCCTAGGCATAACTATGCCACAGTGCTGCTGGACAATTTTCCAGGCCAGCTACTGTATTGCAGGACTGGCCAGCTTGTGCACTTGCAGGCAGATGGTGGCAATGTATAATAGTGCACTGCACGGAACTCAGGATTAAGTCTATTGAGATCGGCAGTGATCGGTTGGTCATTGTGTGTGTGGTAGGGGTCTCAGAGTCAGGAGGCCATGGGGGTGGGCAGATATTGAGGCGGGACAGGGGGTGGGACCCAGCCAGCCAGCTGGCAAGTGAGCAGCAGCTGAACTCAACTGCGGTCAGCCCATGACCACTGGATAAGGCCAGGCCTTCCCGCAGAATCTGTAGAGGCAGTCTGAATCAAAGCTGAAAAGGACCAGTCTTGGGGGGGGGTATAAGGTGAGGTCTCATTGAGCCAGTGCAGTGAAAAGAGAAGGGAAGACAACTTGAAGCACATCAGGTGGAGTCAGGGTGTCTGCCTGGGTGGTCCTGTGTCAGCCGGTGTTTCCATGACCTCTGGGGGGAACTTGAAGCAAATGCTTAGGGAAAAACAGCTGCTTTAAAAAAAAATTATATATATATATATATATATCAGACCTCTGTATGGGTTATGTTACTGTCAGAGATGTTACTATCTTGACTTGGGATAAGGTGGTACAGCAGTGTGTGTGTGTGTGTGTGTGGGGCTTGTAGTTTCTGCTGTGGGGGTTAGAGGAGGTGTTGCTTTCCAGGGGTTGGGATGGTCATCCTTAGCAGATGCGATGGGTGTGTTCATTGTGCAGGTATGGTATGGTGTTGTGAGCACTTTGGTGCGTGAATCCCAAATCTGTTTTCTTTAACTGATATCACGAAGTCTCGTGCTTCAGTATGCATTGTGGAGACAAACGTTTCTCGGGGGGGGGGGACACATGAAAGGACTGCTGTGAATAACAGTGAAAGGTTGAAATAAAAAAAAAAAAAACACAGAGAGGTAAGAAGAAAGCCTTTATTAAACTGCCACAGTAACATCAAATTAAAAGATTAAGTAATTACCTGCTGTTTTAAGTTGGACACTGCTCAGGTAATGTTCCTTTTAAATGGCCAATGCATCTGTACTACTTAATTCTATGCCTCCTGTGTGCTCCTTATCATCACTTTTTTCTCATGATGTAGTGGCTGTGGCAGTGGCACATCATTTTTGTTTGCTGTTACTTATTTTTGCTTACTGATACTTATCAGCGGCAGCAGAAACTACAAAGCTGCGGAAAATATGCAAAGGACAGTGTAGGAATATATTGCAGTATGAAAAACTAAAAACAGCTCAACGTTTGTATTTCTAATACCCTTTGGCTCGGCTCGTGATCGGCTCAAAGAGCCAAGCCAGAGCCTTGGCTCGGCTCTTCTACAAAAAATCAAGGCTTGCCCAGGTATACTTTACAGTACTCACAGCACATCTCAGAAAGCTAAGTTTCCAAGTTTTCCTGTATCTGGGCTCATTTCATGCCCGTCCAAACAGCAAACAGAACAGGCAGTGGCCACTGCCTCTCAGTTCCTAGCATTCATGACAGTCCTGCTGACCCTTTCAAAGTCTCAGTTAGAACCCTCGTAGGAGCTGCTTGCTGTTCATAGGAGCTGTTCTGGACATGACCCAGGCTGGAGCTTTCCTCCCAGGCAACAGACTATGGGCAATCTTGCAGATTGCATGGTACAACATAGAATGCAAGACTGTGCCAGCCAAGTCAATACAGTGCATGCTGGGCCTAATAGCATCCTCAGTATTTACAGTGACTTTAGTAAGGATACACATGAGGGCAACTCTGTGGATGTTCAGTACCCAGTGGTCACAGGCATTGCACCCCTGAAACTATATTCAGGTGACCAAATCCCTTAGTGATGTCGCTGATGTGGTGGTTACTGGAGGGCAGCCTCTTCCAGGACTTCCCCTTCTCCTTACTGGAGTCAAAGGTGACTCTCACCATAAATACCACCCTGATGGGGTGGGGAGCCCACTGCCAGGGTCTCCAGATACAAGGTGTCTTGGACTCATCTGAAACACATATCTGCATCAATGAGCTGGAGCTGTGAGCAGTTCTTTATGGTCTGAAATCCTAGTGGACTTGCTGAGCCAAAAGGCAGTTTTCCAGATGGACAACAAGTCTGTCATGTACTATATCAACAAGCAAGAAGAAGCACAAGCTTACCCTTTCTGCAAGGAGGCAGTGAGAGTGTGAGAATGGTGCCTGGAGCAGGGGATCTTGTTTTAAGCAATCGATCTACCAAGGATCCAGAACACTGTGACAGACAAATCAAGTTGAACAGAGGCAGATCCTCAATAGTGGTCACTAACACCAGATGTCGTGAGATTGCTATTTGATGAGTGGGGCACCCCAGATGTGATCCTTTTTGTGTCCTCACTCAATGCCAGACTGCATTGACTCTGCTCCAGAAATCCAGGACATGATGTTTTCTGTCAGAACGCGGTTAGATTGTCATAGCAAAATCTGTTTCTGTATGCATTCCCTCCAATTCCTCTCATCCAGAGAGTGTTCTTCAAATTGGAGGCAGACAGGGGCAAAATGATCCTAGTGGCCTCTTACTGGCCTCTCAGATATGATTTCCTTTGTTGAATTGACTTTAGGTCAGTAAACTGAGGGTTTTACCACTCTGGATGGACTTATTGACTCAGGGTTAGCTAGTCCATCCCAGCTTGTGCTCCCTTCACCTTCAGGCCTGGCTCCTGAAGAGACAGAAGTAGAGGTGGGTGGACCAGCTCCGCAGCATTTCCAAGCCTTGTCAGACCTGGCTGACTTGACTCAAGAATACCAAGCCCTTCATGGCTCAATCTGACTTGTCAAGTCAGCCTGGATCAAAAGTGCAGTCCAGTCCTAATTGATGGTGCTGGCAAGAGAGACCAGGCACGGGAGAGGACGAAGTGACAGGAGTTAGCAACCTGCTCCAGCAAGGGAGTTGAGGACATCCAATTGCAGTAAGTAGTACTTGTAGTTGTTGTAGAGGCCAGGACTTGGGTATTAGTGAGTGTACTGTGCATGACACAGGGAAGGGGGTCAGGGGACAAGTCACAGGGGACGTGGAGGGGACAGGAAGCAACATGTCCATCAGAAATGCAACACTACAGGGAAATATATGTGCTATACCTGGTTAAACAACTAAATAAATAAAATAAAAAAATTAAAAAAATATTAATAGACTCAAACTAATAATGTTGTTACTGACCATTCAGTCACTGTAAATGAGAAGGTCAGGGCAGGTGGTCTCAAAAATAAAAAAAGTTTTTTTTTCTCCTCTGGCTATACCATACCTCGGGACCTTCATAACCAACAAAGGCAACACGTGTAATAATGGAGCACTGAAGGGAGGCAGCCAATTAGGAGTTGTTGGGAATGATTGCCATTTGTAATAGCCAATCCTATGTGCCACCCACCACATGGCAATCAATAAGTAGTGTAGGCAGCTCATTTGGGGCTTTGCAGCTAAAGGATAAAGACGTTAGTCCGATCAGAGAGACAGAGACACACAGAGTTCAGCAGCAGAAAACAAAGACAAGAGAGTCTAGACTGTCTAAAAATAGAATTACTAAAGAAAAAATGTTTTTCTTACATCTAAAAAAAATAAATTGGTAAGGAAAGGGGTTAAAACAAGCATTTGTCAACGCCAAATGTTTGCTTGTTGGCATTGGCATTGGTAGTGTAGGAGTTAGAGAGCTGCATAATAGGAATGGCAGTGAAGTATTGAACTGAAGCCAACCCCACCACTACTCTGCAGAGACTAACAGGCACTGAGGTGTGCCTTTGGGGCATCAGGCATAACGTCACGCCATTTCACCACACCCTACCCTGCAGACACCGACAAGTGTCACGGTGTGCCTTGGGGCCGATGGGCCTCATGCTCACCCCATTCCATAAGGAAATATAGTGAGATGGATGCAGTATAGGAGAATGGGGTGAACTTTGGCGCCGAAGAGTCCAAGGCACACCTCGATGCATGTCACTGGCTGCAGGGTGTGGGTGGGGGTGGAATGGTATGAGCATTACAGGTGACAATCCCAAGTCACACCCCCCTGATGCCTGTCAGTCTCTACAGGGTGGGGCGTTATGGCCGGAAACCCTTACGCCCCAGGCGTTCATTGGTATTTTCACCCCAATTTTTCAACATGGGTATTTTGTGACCCCCACCTCATGAACAGTGGCAATATCAGTTCGTTAGCTGAAAGCTGATTTTGCACAGCGATTATGCCATTTGGCACCACAGGTGCGAAAGCGCATTTCTAACAGGATGTGAAAAATGACAGCTGTACCGTTCATGAGTAGATGTAAAAATGGCAATGTTGAAAATCTGGAGTGAAAATATTAAAAAACTGGTGAAGTCACGAGCATGCATAGAAACTGTAATTAGTTTGGGGATTGTTTACAGCAGATTGTCAACACAGGCATTTCGGAACCTCCGCTCATGAACAGTGTCACTGTGATTTTCGTAATCTGTCCCAAACACTGATTTTCCACAGCGACCACGCATTTCTGCGCTGGAAGTGCGAAAACATATTTTGGCCAGGGTGTGAAAAATGACAGCTGTACTGTCCATAAGAAGGTGTGGAAAAATGCCACTGTAGAAAATCTGGACTGAAAATATTACAAATTTGTGAACTTACAAGGGTGCGTGGAAACTGCACAATGCACTCTCGTAACACAATCATTTTATGGGCTTTTGTCACCAAATTTTCAAAATAGCCATTTTAAGACCTCTGCTCATGAACAGTGTCACTGTGATTTTTTTAATCTGTCCCAAACACTGATTTCGCACACTGACCCCGCCATTGTGCGTCACATGCGCGAAAACACATTATGGGTGAGATGTGAAAACTGACAGCTGTAGTGCTCATAAGGAGGTGTGGTAAAATGGCAATGTTAAAATCTGGAGTGAAAATATTAAAAATTTGCGAAGTTACAAGTGTGCGTAGGAACTGTGCAATGCACGCTCGTAAAACAGTCATTTCTAGGAATTTTTTCACCAGATGTTCAACATAGGGTTTTGGGGTGCCTACCTCATGAACTCTGACACTATCGTTTTGTTACTCGGTCCCGAAAGGTGGTTCCACGCAGTGACTGCAAAATCACCTTTCGGGACCAAATAACAAAATGACAGTGACTGAGTTTATGAGGGGGGCCCCAAGAACCCCATGTTGAAAATTTGGTGAAAAAATTCCTCAAAATGGCCGAGATGTGCACCAAAGTTGAAAAAAAAACACATTTATGCCATTATACAGCGTATCGGCATTTCTTCAGCTCGTGGTCGGCTTTAAAGAGTGCAGACGTGTTCCCAGTCCACTGAAGATCGTCGCTGGGCTCTGGAGGTAAGTATGGGGTGGGGGTTGGGGGAGGTGGTGTGGGTTGGGGGAGGGGCAAAACAGTCATCGGGGACCTTTTTTTTTTTTACAGGTCTTTTTTTTTTTTAATAGAAAACAACATGGGACTTTTGCCACGCTGGGGTGGACTCCCAGTGTGGCAGCTGAAAGGAAGTTTATTTTTTTTGGGGGGTAGTGGAGCCGACGGGGGATTGGACACCCCCCGTCAGCCATATGGATGTTTGCCATGCCTGGGTGGGATCCCAGCGTGGCAACAGGAAGTCAGTTTATTTTTGCTGGGAAGGGGATTTAGTGCAGCTGATGGGGGACTGGGCACCCCCATCACCATACGGACTTTTGCCATGTTGGGGTGGGCTCACATCGTGGCAACAGGAAGTCAGGTTTTTGTTGGGGGGAGTCAATGCGGCGGGCGAGTTGGGCACCCCGTCGGCCTCTGATGTGCAGGTGGGGGAGTGCATGAGCACACTGGGTGGGCCTCAGCATGCTACTTAGGTGCTTGGGGTGGGGGGGAAGAACTGTCTATGACAGTTCAGATGCAGTGTGATGTGCAGGCAATTTGCATACTGCTGACATACACATTACCACTGCTGATTGCAGCGTTTTTTCACTTTCAGCTGTACGTCACTGCATCTGAACTGCTGTCATAGACAGCCCCGACATGTATTGATGCGGTGAGACAGTGCCTGCAAAACGGAGTAGGGCACTGGAAGCTGAGTGGCACACATAGGTGCCGGAACGGGGGGGGGGCACTAGGGTCATGGCCCTACCGCTTTCATAAGTGGTCCTATCAGTTTTTGCAATCATGTTAATGTATTTAATAAGGGGAGAATTTACCTCTCACATCTTTGGCCCTACCACTTTTCAAACCATTCCGGCACCAGTGATGGCACACCTACGAAAATTTGTATGATGGCACTATGTTTCTTGCAAGCGTGCAAGCAAACATACAAATGAAGAGTACTTAAAGAAGCATGGCCTGCACATGCAGTTAATTATTGTATGAGTGACAGTCTGCAGTGCTATGAGGCAGATTTGGTCAATCATCATCTCATCCAGTAACTGAAAAGAAAAAATTGTTGAAGTGATAATGCTTTACCAATTGCATAAATCATATCACTAATAGCCAGCAACTTAAAAAAAAGTGTTTTCTTTTTGGAAAATAATAATGAAAAAAATTGATAACTAAGAAGGGTAGCGAACAGGAGGACTCTGTCTAAAGTTCTAGTTGGGGCTTTCAGCCACTGATGCTGTGCTGTACTTACCACTTGCTATATAATTATAAAAATTAAAGAGCAGTAGCAGTTATTGGCATTGCCTGCTGAGACCACACTCTGTTCATGTTTACCATCTCTGTGCCTAAACATAGTGCCTCACAGATTTGGGGGGGGGATCATCATGTCTCAGACTCTGTGTTCCCCTTCTCTGTGTCTGAACTATGACTAGATCATAGTGCCTCACTGATTTTGAGGGAGTCACCTCTCATACTCCGTGTTCCCCATTCCTGCACCTGAACTACTACTAGGTCATTGTGCCTCACTGATTTTTGGGTGGGGGGTAGGGGTATCATCACTTAAAACATAGAAACATAGACTTTGATGGCAGATAAGGACCACTTGGCCCACCTAGTCTGCCCATTTCCCTACCTATGGGATAAGCTGCAGATCCTAGTTAACTTCTCTGTTTCTGTGTTCCCATCTCTCCCTAGTAACAAACAATGAAGCTCCACTCACTCTCATGCCATGTTTGGACAATTAGACACAACACAGAAAAAACTGGCACCGAAACCAGACACTGTTACTTACCACTTTGTGGTTTATGCAGTGTAGTTCAAACATAGGAAAACACACACCAGACACCAGCAATAATCCAAGGATACAGACAATGCTACTGACTGCCCTGACTGGTTTTGCACTTGCGCGCTTCTTCAGGGAGACCAGTCCCGTACACACTCATTCCTTTTATATGATCCCAATTAAAAAAGACAGTGCAAACTGTGAATAAGTGAAAGATAAAGTGCAGAATCTTAAAATTGTAACACCATAGCTGCTTCGTAGCTGCAAAAAAGAGTTAACTGGGCTGAAGTTCAGGTCACTGATGGTGCATAATATAGATATTAAAATGCAGAACATTACTTTTTCTCCTCCCAAAAGATTATATAGAAGAATGAGTATATTATTACCCCCGCTGATCTTGATTACCTCTCATATAAAACATATAAATTAACACATTAACTGATGCAAAATTTATAACATTGATTATGAATTTTGAAGATGTGTGCTTAACATGATTTTAACTATGTGGGAAGTATAGGAATCTACAAAAGCAAGTGAGATGAATTATTAATGTAAAATTTACATATATGAACATATGAACATACAAAAGAGCCAGCAGAAGAAAGCCATTCGGTCTATCATCGAGTCTGCTCGTATTGCAGAGCCCCCCAGCTTACGCTACTGACCCTACCGCTCCTCCCTGGTCCCCCCCCCTTCCACCCTATATGCCCCATGCACAAAGGCTTCCCTTTATGCCTATTGTGGAGGGGTTGTGGGATAACAGATGGACTACACACCGAACTTCAAGTTCAACACACAATCTCTGTGTGATGTTTATTCAAAATATAGGAAATAACCTTCAGAAATGGCATATTCCTTCTTCAGTACATCAGTTTGCAGCAACAGACTTGGAATGTCCTTTCTCTGCACTTGGCCAGCATCTACTGACACTGAACTCTGATCTAAACATTTTTAGTGAAAATCCTTCATCCCTCTGTGAGCCTTGTTTGCTTGGGTAGTGGGGGCTCAAAAAGAAAAAAAACAAAAACAAACAAGCTATAGACAAAGTACCTCAATGCAGAATCACTGAAAAAAGGGTTACCCCAAAGGGCATTGGCAACAAATCAAGTTTCAAAGAAATACAAAATCATACATACTGCCATAATGCAAAGCATCATGGGGTATATGCAAATAACCATGACATTTCAGACTTGTTCAACTTACAGCAATTTACATGCATTTTAAATAGCACAACTAACTTAATTTCTATAATAGTCATATAGTATTTTTTACCATTATCAAAAACACCTAGTGCCATAGTATTTTCAACATTTACAGGTTTCATAAACATAAGGTATATACAGCAAGGTATTTTATGACATAGTGCTAATACATACTAAATCCAACAATGATAAATACAACCTGTTTTACATACGTTTGGAGGTCACCGCAATAACCTCCCTGTACGAGGACCTGAGAGGGAAAAGGAAAATTAAAGAGGACACTATAGCATAGCCAAGAAAGGGAAGGGGGTGCTCACAGGTGGCCAACCTTATGGACTAGAAATTGTAAAGGATAGATTAGGCTAAGAAATAGAAGAACCATTGCAACAGATTTAAGAAAAGGTTGGTCCTCAAGAGTGGCAGGTGCTTCCTGTCACAGCTATCCCAAGCCCTCTTAAAGGGATACTGTCAACCCCCTGAGGCCTCAAAGTGTCCCATGATTGTTTCAGCCCCTACCACTTTCTCTGGCAGGGTGTTCCACTTGTCCACCACCTGTTCTGTGAAGAAATGCTTCCTCACGTTTCCTCTAAACTATCCTCCCTCCAACTTCATCCCATGCCCTCTAGTCCTGGAACATCTTTTTCACTTAAAAATAGTGTATTCTTGCACCCTGTTCCTCCCTGTAAGATACTTGTATGTCTCTATCATATCCCCTCTCTCCCTCCTCTCCTCCAGGGAGTACATATTCAATTCCTTCAACCTGTCCTCAAAGGACTTGTGATGCAATCCATGTACCATCTTTGTTGCCCTCCTCTGAACCTTCTCTACCCTGTCTATGTCCTTACGTAAGTAAGGTCTCCAGAACTGTACACTGTACTCCGGGTGGGGCCTCACTAGTGTCTTGTATAGTGGAATTATGACCTCCCTTTTCCTGCTGGTGATGCCCCTGCCTATGCATCCCAGCATCCTATTTGTTT
Source organism: Neoceratodus forsteri (assembly GCA_016271365.2). Taxonomy (NCBI): domain Eukaryota; kingdom Metazoa; phylum Chordata; order Ceratodontiformes; family Ceratodontidae; genus Neoceratodus; species Neoceratodus forsteri. The sequence goes on along the minus strand of CM028135.1, from coordinate 923,900,936 downwards.
TATCTGCTTCCTTGTCACACTGTTTCCCTAACTTGAGGTCATCAGAGATGATAACCCCAAGATCCCTTTCCTGCTTGGTGCCTGCTATATCCTCACCCCCAACTGATATATTGCGCCAGGGTTTTTGTGCCCCATATGCATTATCCTGCACTTCTTTGCATTGAATTTCAACTGCCAAACCCCTGACCATTCTTCAAGTTTCTGCAGGTCCCTTCTCATTCTGTCTACACCCTCTGGTATGTCTACTCTGTTACAGAGCTTTGTGTCATCAGCGAACAGTGAAATTCTGCCTTCTAGGTCCTGCGCAATGTCACTGATGAAGAAGTTGAATAGAACCGGTCCCAGCACTGATCCCTGTGGTACCCCACTGGTCACTCTTCCCTCTGTGGAGTGATAGCCATTTACCACCACCCTCTGTGTCCTGCTGCCCAGCCAGTTACCTACCCACCACACTACTGTCCTGCCCACACCAATATTCCCTAGTTTGTGTAATACTCTTCTATGTGGCACCTTGTCAAAGGCCTTGCTGAAGTCCAGATAGGTCATGTCCACTGCCCTCCCCCGATCCACCTCCCTAGTCACCCAGTCTAAAAATTCAACGAGGCTTGTCAGACATGACCTCCCCCTTGTGAAACCATGCTCCTTTGGGTCTTGTAGTCCATTGACAACCAGATGTTCCACCAATCTCTCCTTCAGTAGTGCTTCCATGATCTTCCCCACTACTGAGGTGAGGCTGACTGGTCTGTAGTTCCCCGCTTCCTTCTTGTTTCCACTTTTGTATGAAATCACATGAAGCATTTACATAGCTATGAAGCAGCTATGGTGCTACATTTAATAATTTTAAATTTTAAGGTTCTGCACTTTATCTGTCACTTACTCACAGTTTGCACTGTCTCTTTAATTGGTGATTGTATAAAAGGAGTGTGATTGTGTGGGATCAGTCTCCCTAAGGAAGCATGCATGTGTGAAACTATTCGGGGCAATCAATAGTGTTGTCTGTATTCTTGGATTATTGTTGGTGTCCTGAGTGTGTGTTCCCATGTTTGCACTACACTGAATAAACTACAACGTGATAAACAAGAGTGTTCTTGTCTGGGTGTTAGTTTTTTCTGTGTTCCCTATCTCTATGCCTGCATTACTACTAGGCCTTAGTGCATCGCTGATTTTGAGAGAGTCACATCTCAGACTCTGTGCCCCTGATCTCTGTGCCTGAAATACTACTAGGCCATAGTGCGTAACTGATTTTGGGGGGTCAGGAGTGTCACATCTCAGACTCTGTGTTCCCCATCTCTGCACCTGAACTAATACTAGGTCATAGTGTCTCACTGACTTTGTGGAGGGAGGGTGTCACATCTCAGACCTGTATTCCCCATCTCTGCATCAGAACTCCTACTAGGTCATAGTGCCTCACTGATTTTAAGGGGTGGGGGGGTCACATCTCTGACTCTATATTCCTCATCTCTGTGCCTGAACTACTACTGGCTCATAATGCTTTACTGATTTTGAGGGGATGTCATGTTTCAGAAACTGTGTTCCCCATCTCTGCTCCCAAAATACTACTAGGTCATAGTGCCTCACTGATTTTGAGGGGGTCACTCCTTAGAATCTGTGTTCCCCTTCTCTGCACCCAAACATATACTAGGTCATAGAGCCTCATTGATTTTGAGGATGTCACATCTTGGATTATGTGTTCCCCATCACTGTGCCTGAACTACTAATAATTGGTGAGAGTGTGCAAAAAAGTGAAAAAAAAAAAAAATAGATTCAATATCTGTTCTGGAACATGTGGCCTCCACTAGCAGTACTGCTGAAATTGGTAAATATAAAAATATTTACAGAAAAGAAATTCTGAACAAAAAGGGAAATTCACTGCTGCAGATATAATTAATATAATTCGTAAAAATGAAACAGGATCAGAAAAAGAAAACAATGTAGTGGAATCATCTGATCAACGTAGTGCAGCACTATTGGCATTCCACCAGAAAAATCAGATGAAACACAAAAACAGGTAGCCAAAACAAGATCTAGAAAGTCAGTGATTAAGGAAAAGGCACTGTGTAGTACCACTAGATGTGGCACTCCACGATATGTCACTCATGCATAATTGGCTTCTTCTTCGGAAAGCAGTGCCTCTGATGAAGAGGTTGTACAAGATCACGCACCTGTTATGTTCATTCAAAGATGATGAGTCTGAATGTGATACGAGTGAGGTAGAGGACGCCACCTGGGTACCCGAACCCAAGAAGAAAATACACATACAGCAAGCACAGCCACCAGCCAGTAGTGAGATAAAAATAAATCAAAATACTAGCAATCATACTAGTTCTTCTGAGGAGCGAGGACAGCAACGGTGTATATGAATCCTGGTCAGAAACACCAATCACCAAAACTGCTGCAGTTTCTTGTATGACAACCAAATGTTCTACCTCAGTTGTGTGGAGCTATTTTCATATAAAAAACAAGCATTTGTCAGTGCCGAATGTTGCTTGCTTGTATGTGCTGTGTAGGTATTTGGAAGTCAGTGGAGTGCAAATATTGAAAATTTGCAAACTTACGAGCGTGCGTAGGAACTGCGCAACGCACGCTCATAAAACAGTAATTTTTAGGAAGTTTGTCACCAAATTTTCAACATAGCCATTTTAAGACTCTCTGCTCATGAACAGTGTCACTGTGATTTTCTTAATGTGTCCCATACAGTGATTTCGCACACCGACTGCGCCATTGTGCGCTACGTGGGTGGAAATACATTTTGGGTGAGATGTGAAAAATGACAGCTGTACTGCTCATAAGGAGGTGTGGTAAAATGACAATGTTGAAAATCTGGAGTGAAAATATTGAAAATTCACGAACTTACGAGCGTGCGTAGGAACTGCGCAATGTATGCTCAAAAACAGTCATTTTTAGGAATTTTTCCACCAAATTTTCAACATAGGCTTTTTGAGAGCCCACCTTATGAACACTGGCAGTGTCGTTTCATTAATCGTGCCGAAAGGTGATTTTGTGCAGTGACTTCGAAATTACCCTTCGGGCCCGATCAACGCCATGACAGTGAAAGCACTCATGAGAAGGGGTCCCAAAAAACCCATGTTGAAAATTTGGTGCAAAAATTCCAAAAAATGCCTGAGATATGCATCAAAGTTGAAAAAAACCTATTTATTACATTGTACAGCTTACCGGCATTTCTTCAGTTCGTGGTCGGCTTTGAAGAGTGCAGACATGTTCCTGGTCCACCGCAGATCATCGTGCGGAGTATGGATGTAGGGGTGAGGGGAGGCAGGGTGCGCAGTGGTGGGGCAGAGACAGCGAGGGACCGTTTTGCTTCAGGGTTTTTTAAAAAGGACCACTTATGGACGCTGGCCACGCTGGGGTGGGCACCCAGCGTGGCATAAGGATGGCTGTTTTGGGGAGGCGTGGAGCCGACCGGGGATTGGGCACCCTGGTCGGGCGATAGTATCTGTTGCCACGCTGGGGTGGGCTCCCAGCGTGGCACCCTCGTACCTCTGGGGAACAGTGGAGCCGGCTAGGGGATTGGGCACCCCCATTGGCTATACGATGTGTAGCCATGCTGGGGTGGGCACCCAGTGTGGCATGCGGAACTCTGTTTGGGGAGCGCAGCACAGCCGATGGAGGATTGGGCACCCCGCCGGCTATACAGTGTGTGCGTAAGTAGCACGCAGTATGCGTGTGTGTGTGTGTGTGTAGGGGAGCGCGATGAGCAGGCAATATCTTATCACTGCTCACTGAAGCATAGCTCCCCCTTTCAACTGTACTCCACTGCATTTTCGACTGCTGTCATAGACAGCTCCAGTAGCCACTGGAGAACTGTGGCCGTGCCTGCAAACACACTGACTGAATTGGAAGAGGGCTGCCACACCTCTGAAAACTCAGATGATAGCACTATGTTTCTTGCACATGCGTGCAAGCAACATAACAAAAATGAATGTTTTGCTGTCTGCACTTTTTGTCATCAGAAAGTTAGTGGGGAAAGTGAGGGGCCAGTTTGGGACAACTTCACTAAAAAGCATTTGCAAAGAGCACATTTAATCATTTGGCTGGACAGCAGTTCAGAGCAAGGGACAAATGACTGATGAAAATAATCCTGCAGACAATAGTGATGGTGAAGAGATCAAGAGACAGGGCAGAAAAAAAACATGTTCAGCTTCTCTAACAAAAGCATTTGGGCAAGCTACAGCCCTGCAACTGCAATCCAAAGGTTTTGCTCCCTTCATGAACCAAACAGCAGATCATTGCTGCAATGCTAGAACAAAAAAATGCCTACAGTAGATCACATCAAATAACATTAAAAATGTATCAGTTAATGCCTGAATTTATTTCTAAGGATCTGCAGCCATATATATGTATATATATTTTTTATGGGCTTTTTCTGGTTTTCTCTCCATATTCCCCCCAGCACACGGCCGTACGTGAGTGTGGAGTCATGCATGCACACCGGAAGCTAGCTCAGCCCCTTCCACCCACCTGTACTGCCTCCCCCACCCACCTACATTACCCCACCAGACCACACCCAGTGGGGATGGAACTACAGAAGGGCGACAACCTCCCACCCCAGGAGTGGAAAGCAGCCTGATGGCTTGCTCAATCCTGCTCCTCCTGTGCTCCATGCCAGCAACCCGATGACCCGTGGTTGTTCCCGAACCTGGGTCACTGGCACAGCGTGAGGTAAGGTGTCCACAGTGCCTCAACCCTCAGCACCACTGGGCTGGCTAGACCTGCAGCCATTTTCTATGGTGGAGAATGAGGGTTTTAGAGCCCTTTATATTTCCGCCTATCACCCTGGCAGCAGCACCCACTCACCTCTCACCCAGCACCTAAATTTTCTAAACAGAAAGTACCTCCAGACGTGGTGAAGGTGACCAACACAACTCACCCTTCTCTACTACCTGCCACTTTTTAGTGAATGGAAGCATTCCCACACTTTCTTACACAGTATAACAGCTGATCACGTGAGGGAGTTGGGTGTTGCTGCCAGGGTGTGTGTTGGAGGAGGGGTTGGGTGGACATAAATTGATTTAAAGAAGAAAAAGTGCTAGACAAAATGCAGCTCGCTGTGAAGGTGGGTGGATTGTGCCAGCCGCCCATCATAGGAGTTGTTTTTGTTAAAACCTAAAATTGTGGGTGTTGGGGGGAGGAGGGTGGGACTGGGCTTGTAGCAGAGGGTGGGAAATGGGGGTTGTATTTTAAATGATTCAGCTGCGGAGGAGGGTGGGCGTTCCTTCCTTCCTTCCTTCCCTTCCTCTTGAATAGGAATAGGCACAAATAATGCATTATTCGTGGTATTCAGGAAATACTGCTCATTACTCGCACACCCCTATTAGCAGTATGACAAAAGATAAATACTTTCTTCTTTCGACTCTTCTTAACCCTTGGTTCAAGTTATAACAGCTGCCTCCTTCAGATCTTGGTAACTCTTGAACTGAATACAGATACATGTTGATTTCAGCAATTACTCAGGAAAAGGAAGCCGTAATTGACAATAGAAGTGATGGGGATGCTGATGATGCAACATTGTCAATTGGTGCAATCATGTCCATTTAGTTCCACCATTTACCCCTGCATCAACATTAGGTAGTCATGCAGAAAGTCCTCTTTCACTGACTTTGAAAAAGGCATGCCATTCTGAAAAGCACGAAGGTGAATCTCACTTTTTGGTCAAAAATCATGGAAACTGATAACTCAGATTTCGATGTCATGGAGTAGCCTTCTTTCTCTTTGTCTGATACTGTGAATGCCTGTTTGAGAGAATCACTCATTAATATTACTGCTGACTTTTTTGAGTACTGGATGGAAAAGAAAAAGATCTGGCCTGCACTGTCTGCCTTTGGGCTAATTCTTGTTTGTTGCCCTCCCACTGGTGTTTACTGAGAGTGTATATGTAGCACAGCTGGAAATATTGTTTCTGATAGCCGCACAGGCTTACTTCTGAAAATGTACTGTACAGCAAATCACCTTCCTGAGAGTCATTCTTAACAAATTCTCTTACCAGTTCAATGAACAGTAGCAGGGACATAAAAGTGATGATGATGAACAGCTGCTACGGGTGTCTCATTTGAAGATGATGCCGATGACATTTAAGGATTTATTTGGAATTCGGAGGACAATGGTCAGCAACCACAACAGAAAGATCAAGTAAAAAGGCCTTTTTGTGAGTTGTATATCAGATTTATTGCTGTTTGTGTTTTTCATATTCAGTTTGGGTACTCAGGTGGAGTTTAATTTGTTTATTTAGCAAGTTAAAACACAAACAGCCTAATCGCCTACATTTTAGATGTAATTATTTACTCTGCACTGACTACTTCTTAAACATGCAGCTTTAATTGTATGGGATTTGTTTTGACACTAAACTGAATAAAAAAAGGTAAACAGGTTACATTTTAGTTGTTGATAGGGAGTTGAAAACAACCACTAGATTTTTTTTCAGTTATGTTTGTTGAATACAGGGACTACATGGGCAGTTGCCCTTGTATGGGATTTTTACATTTGACACAATATTTGCTTTACCCTCTTGGCATAAATGTGCCCCAGAGTTCCTGGTACCCACCAAAATGGGCATCCAGGTGATCTAGGGGCTGGCTAGGCAGATGCGTGCCCCACTGTACTTGCATATCTCTATTAACTTTGAGCAGCAAGGAGTGGGCGGGCAGCACTGGAGTCTGCTTAATTTCCTCAAATTGACTTCACACCAGAAGCACCCCTTGAAAACAGATTATCCTATAAGAAATACAGTTAGGACTTCTGGCCATCACAAGTCAGGAGAGAGTCTTGGGGTTTATCATATCTGATGACATGAAGGTGATCAAACAGTGTGAAAAGGTGGTGGGGAGAGCAAACAGAATGTTGGGGTGCATAGGGAGGGGCATAACAAGCAGGAGAAAAGAGGTGGTGATGCCACTGAGCAGATCACTGGTGAAGCCTCAGCTGGAGTACTGTGTCCAGTTCTGGAGACCACATCTCTGGAAGGATATTGAAAAAATAGAAGCAGTCCAGAGAAGGACAATGAAGATGGTACATGGACGGCACCAGAAGCCCTATGAGGAAGGACTTAAGGACCTTAATGTCTATTCACTGGAGGAAAGAAGGGAGAGGGGAGATATGATAGAGACTTTCAAATACCTTAGGGGAATAAACAGGGTACAGGTGGAAAGCATATTTCAGAGAAAACTCTGCACAGGAGCAAGGGGGCATGATATGAGGCTGAAGGGTAGAAGGCTCAGGGGTAATGTTAGGAAGTATTTTTTCACTGAAAGGGTGGTGGAGCCATGGAACAGCCTTCCAGTAGAAGAGGTGGGTGCAAAAACAATACAAGGGTTCAAGAGTGCATGGGATAGACATAAGGGTACCCTAGATATGTGCAGAGTAGGAGAGCTGCAGATCAAATAGGATCTGGGGCTGCAGCAGTAAGTAGGGGAATGGGCAGACTAGGTGGGCCGTATGGTCCTTATCTGCCAACAGAGTCTATGTTTCTCTGTTTCCCTTCTCCATTTTGGTCCATGCCCTTGTGACCTCTTATTTGGATTACTGCAATGCCCTCTGTCTAGGGCTATCAGGGGTTGATATCCGCCGTTTGCAGCTAGTGCAGAATGCGGTAGCCAGGCTACTGACTGGGCTTCCTTGATCTAGCCATATTACCCCTGTACTGCATGCACTTCATTGGCTGCCAGTGCAGTGGCAGATCTCCTTTAAGGTCGGCTTGCTGACCTATAGAGCCCTACACAGACAGGGCTTGAGTTACCTGCAAGAGCTTCTTTGCCCCACCACCCCCTCCACCTCCTCCATTCGGCTGGCAAGGGATTGCTAGAGGTTCCCAGGGTGCAGCTGAAAACATCTGGCACTCGTTCATTTACTTTTGTAGTGCCTACCCTGTGGAACTCTCTATCTCGTCGAGTTCGAGTGTGCCAGACCGTGGAGAGCTTCAAAATAGCACTAAAAACCCTTCTATTTAGTCTTGCATTTGTGAATTACTGAGAATAAATTATTTATTTGAGTACTTTGGATTTTAATTCATGTTTTAAAGTTTTATGATCTTATACTTGTACAGGACTTTGATATTTGAACTGTGCTTGATAAATAAAATTATTAGTAATATTTTATTTAGACACGTAGGGGTGGCTGGTTAAATTTACTGTACAGCAATGCATCTAGAGTATTGTTAATCCAGACTATGGGGTGCTGTACATGAATTTTGTACTGTGTAGATATTTGGTCTTTTAGAGTTTAGGCAAGGCAATTTTATTTGTAGGGCGCCCAATCACGGAGGCTTTGGGCGCCTAACAGAGTTTAAAACAAGAACACAGACATAGAACAGTCATAAATAACTATAACAATAACAAATTAATAAAAACTAAATGCAGCAGTTAAACTATAAAGGGCTTTTAGGATTTAGGGATGTGGTACATCAGTTTAGTAACATTATAGTTTTTATAGAGTTTTAGAGTTTAGACATTTCTTGTAATATTTTAGTATGTTTAATAAACTTTGACCTTGTTTTTACATTCAAGTCAGCTTCATGCCTCTGCTTGTATTCCCAGTTAGTAGCAACTGAACTTGGGCCCCCCTTCCCAAAAATTCCCCTGACACCCGCTGGCCATGCGTCACACAAAAATCCACTCCCGGGTGGTTGGCGTAGTCAGATTACATGTTTTCTCTAAGTTGTAGCTGGGGTGGACCTGTGCCCTGACCCGACCAGGCTGTTTTGAGAATGATCGCTGTCAGTGGCTTCCCTTGCCCATTAAACAAACTTGAATATAAAATATAAACTGGTGGCTTAATATATGGGGACCTAGAGGTGCCGATGTGTAAAACAGTGGGTTTACCAATTTTGTTATCAATTGGTTGTTATAACTTACCACTTCTCTGTCTCATCGTGTCACCCCTATCCATTATCCTACTCATGGCTATATTCTGTAAGACAAAACTGCTGATGTCATCTTTAAATGATGCATTCCAGTTTGTATATATTCAAAAATGAAATGAATTGAATTGTATGTATGAACTTAAATCTATTAACTGTAACTAAGTTCTAATATCTGTATATGTATGTATAATCTTGTGCAATCTCTGTATATTCCTGTTTGCCTGTTGTATGTAATTAATTCGGGGTCACCCCTGAAAAAAGGACATGCTATCTCAGTAGGCTTATCCAGTCACCAAAATTCAAATAAATAAATTTCAAACATGTGCTTGCTATTGCACATAGAGGAAGAATGGTAAGTTATACCACAGGATCCACGTCTGCAGTTGGCTGTCATAAAGTCTATCATTTCTGAAAGCCTGTTTGATATATCCAAGATTGCAGTGCAGTGTTGTGGGGGGAAGGGGAGGATCAGGTAAAAAGTAAATTACAAAACACAAGCAATAAAATAATCGACTAGCCTGGTGAATTTTACCGATTAATACTGCATGCTTGCAGTAAATAAAACTGTCCCATAGTTTCCTTCCTTACCCTTTTTTATTTTCTTTTTGTAAATTTTTTTTTAACTTGTAAAGTTTATTTATTGGCATTAAAAGATTACAGTTCAAATACATTTACCAGTATTACAGCACTGGCAAAGAGGATAATGAACAAATGCATTCTGGATGTATACATGCATTCTGATGTGTCATATTATGGTGTAATCACTCCACAGTTAAGGTGGAATGTCTGTAATATAAAGTCCAGAGTCCATGGAGATGAAAACTGTGAAGTGTATAAAGAAGAATGTTATTACAGTGTCTCTTTGTTAAAGCTGGTCTGTTGCCTATGTGAAACAAAACCACCATGGCCCAGATATTCAAAGGAGATGCACACTGCGCAACTGAGTTGTGCTGGTGCATCTCCAAAGTGCGCCCCTGGGCCATATTGAAAAGGTGGGGATGAGCCGCACAACTCCGGATGCACTGCAGCACAAAGATAATGTATGTGAAACATCCAGAGGGGGCGTTCCCCTGCACATGCAGCACATCTCAATGTTCAGCCAAGATGTGTGGTGCAGCTGTCCACACATCTCAGAGATGTGCTGCATAAAGTTACACCTGGAAAACCAGGCGTAAGTTATAGCCACCCACAGGTGGGCTGCTGTACTGCACAGTGAAACACAGCAGCCACCAGTCTTTGGGTGGCTACCCCCCCAGCCCCAATCGTACAATACAATGTCATCCCCAGATGTCCCTGGTAGGTTAGTGGCTCCCCTCCCCTCCCTGAATCCCAGAACAATAAACAGTCTTCATTCCAATTTCCATGTAGTCTAGTGTAACCCCCACATCCCCATTCATGAATAAATATCAATACATCTCCCAAAACCCTGGTCGTCTAGTGGAAACCCCATCCTATCCCTCTATAACTCCAATTCCTGTATCCATGGTGGTCCAGTGTACCCCCCACCCACTGAGGAACCCACATCCCACCCCACTTCCCCAAACAGCAATGCCAGATGCCAATAGAGCCGGTGGGCAGCACATCCTCTACACACCACCACAGCTGCCCGCTGACTGAACTGTCAGTGAATGATAGCTTACTGTATGCATTGGAAGCCCATTGGTAGACACTGTTGACCAATGGGCTTGCAGTATGTACTGTAAGCTTTCATTCATTACTTTGTGTGACACTATTTTTTATTTTCTGCTTTGTCCTATTTATGGTTCTGGGCTTTTAGGTTTTGTTTGGCCTGTTTTTTACACTATTTCTGAGTACTGCTTCATTCCAAAGGTGTGGCTCAATAGTGGGAGATATGCTCAAAGAAGACAGAGCAATTACTTACCATAACAGTAGCTCTCTGAGATTATCTCCTCCACTGAGTCATAGCTCACCTTCCTGCCTGTCTCCTGCTATTGGTATTCCTTCATAAGTGTTGGCTGGTGTCAGCCAGCTTAGCTGTTGCTCTTTTGTGACACTCCATATTTAATATAATTATGTATTCCTTCTCCCATGTGCCTAGTTTGTATACTTGGCTTCTTTGTCTCTGCCAGCATCCCCTATTAGAAGAGATTGTCTTTGGTTAAAGATGATTGAAGAAAGGAGGGGCCTCCCATGTTATATAGGTGGCTCCAATGTCCAACGTGGCTTGGCCCTGCTGGCAAGTCTCCAAATAGTCCTGATGATGACCACTTACAGTTCTAAAGACAAAGCTCAAAGGAGGATATTCTCACAGAGATCTACTATTAGGGCAAATAACTGATCTTTCTTTCATTAATTTTTTTTTTATTTGTGCTGCCACCATGCTCTCTGGCACCTTAGTCCTTCATGCCCCACACCACCTCTCACCTTCCACCAGACTCACCCCTCTGTAGTACTTCTCTGGGGTACACTCCTACTCAGACCCTTATGGTCAACTTGTCCCTGCTGGGGTCCTCTCCAGGCTGTCATTGTGGATCAGCACCTGAGAGTGTCCTGACATCCCCTCTTCATTTTGCCAGCTTGCCTCTGCTGTGAGTTGTGCTGCAGTCTAGTGGAGGATTGCTGCATGTATCTGGAGGGGGGAACACCTATCAAGAGCCATGAGGAAGATCCAGGCAAGAAGTGGGCCAGAGCAGCTGTCATCTGGTGTACCAGTTCAGCCTTTTCCCCGTTCTTGAGTCCTGCCCACCCTCCTCCCCTTTTACTTGTGCATGCATGCTGCATGCCTGGGGGAGTGCCTGACACCATGTAGTCATCTAAGCCATCACCAGCACCTCTTTAAGCCACCACCTGGAGTCACTGCAAGGTGGCATTGCAAGTCCCCCCCCCAGGAGGAGCATGTCCAAAGGACACTTGTAACCCTCCCTGCAGGCATCTGCTCCTGAAGTCCCTGATGCGGGATGTGAACCTGGGTCATCAGGATGCTAGAGTGATCCTCCATCACTCAGCACCACAAAGCTGTCTTATGGCCTTTCTTTGTGATCATCTAAAGCGTGAATATGGCAGCTTCCTAACAGTCACATCTATTCCAATTCCCCATCACACAGGCCAGCAGTAGCAGGGACAGTTGGGCACTGGTGGTGGGACAAGATTGTTTGTTCATCTCATGCAGCCACCATGGCAACTGCAGCTACAGCAGCCAACTGATGCACATACTTGAGCTACTTCAAAGGCACTAAGTGAAGAACCACAAGCCAGGCCATTAGTGAATGCACCACTAGCACTAGTCCAGAATCTGTGACAATGTAACAACCCACACTACCTGAGTCATTACAAGTCCCCACAAAACTGCAGCTGAGTCACCAATCTCTGACTGAATCACATAACTTATTGGGGAGAGATGGCCCTTGATCTTCAACTATTCTCTATTATAGAGAACAATGCCTTTTGAAGACTGTTGCATAACCTGAAGTGCAAATACAATATTCCATCATGCTTCATGTTTCCAAGCATTTTCTTCTATTATGTACCAGTCCGTATGTATGCAAATGGTAAGACTGCTGACGGAGATAGAGGTGGGTTATGTGCATTTCACTAGTGATACCTGGAGCAGTGGAGCAAAACAAAGCTTCCTAAGCATCACTGCCAATGGGTTGTGTCCTCTTTAAGCATCATAACAATTCCTGCCTTACGTCCACCACCACCCCCTGCAAGAGTTATATTGGAGCAGACAGAAAAGGAAATGCCTTACTTAATGTGTCTTTGACAGGGTTCTAAAAGACCCTGTCCCATTTGTTATGCAGAAAGAGTTTAATGCAAAGATCTGTTCTATTCTCTCCTTTTCTGTCTGTTGTCTGTCTGATTACACAATCAAATTTTCTTGTGAGACCTAGGAGCTGATCACTCTGATGGTCTTGCGATCCCCCCCCCGCTATCTCCCTGCCTTCACTTGCTGTTTCTGTCTTTTCCTCCTGCTTGCTTATCTGTGTTTATAAAAATATATGTGAATCTCTGTGTGAAACTGGGATCCTTTGGTTTGAAAATGTATATATTTATACTGTTGAAATGATTACAAAAAGTTATTTGGAACTCCGGGGGTTAACTTTCAGATGCAGTTTGACCTCCATGAACTCTTTTGCAGAATTGTTAACAGAAGATTAGTTCTGAGGTACCATGTTTTATTTTGTAGCACCTGCAAGGAAAGAAATTGACAAAGTTCTGATAGATTTTGTGAGAAACAGGATGTCTGTTAAGGAGCTCAGGATACAGAAATTATTTGCCAGGCAAAAACTTCTTCTAAAAAGAGCAGCAATGTTTGTTAGGAGGAGAGAAAGATTGAAATTTAGAATTTGAGATACCATCAGATGAATACTTTGTTTTCTTTGTTTGTACTGTCTTTGTAAATAGCTATCCTGAACAATTTACATTTTTCATTTTATTGTTATTGAAAATAATAAAATGCTACTTGCAAATTTTATAACTGCTCCTGGTTTTCCTATGCTTCCTGGCCTGCGCTTTGATGATAGATGGTTTTAGAAGTGGGATTTATGCCGTGGAAGCTCTAAGCCAGGAGTTATTTGTTTGGGTACTAGACCTGGTACCAGGGAAGCATAGAAGAAGGGTATGGACCCTGAAACAGCAAGCCCAGGAGTGATTACCAGAGAAACAGCAGCCAAATCAGCAGAGATAAAAGTCCAAACTGAGACTGTACAGCCAGCACCAGTTATGGAAGAAGACGAAAATGTATTGAAAGAACCTGAAAGCCTGTCTGAATTCTTCAAGTGGTGGGCTGTACAAGAGAGAGAGAGATGGAGCAGCAGAGAAAAGAAGAGATGCAGTGACAGAAGCAGCACAGAAGAGATGCAGTGGCTGGAGCAGCAAAGAAGAGGAGAGATGCAGCGACTGGAGCAATGATAGCTGGATGCTTTGCAAGCTATCAAAGCTGGAGGATCTGGCACAGGTCCAGCAGAGCAACAAAACACAAACAACTTAAAAGACATTGAACTTACAAGACTGTGTCCCTCAGATGATAGCAAAGCATACTTGACAATTTTTGAAAGGGTTGCCATAGCCTGCCAGTGGCTAAAGCAGCAATGGGCAGTCAGGATGGTACCTTACCTAATAGGTAAAGCCCAACTTGCCTACAGCAGTATGAATACTGCACAGTCAGAGAACTATGACCTTGGTAAAAAAGAAATCCTGAAAAGATAATCTCAGGAGAGATCTACAGGCAAAGATGACCAGTCCCTGAAGTACCACTCAGTCAACAATCCTCAAGACGCCTTCACCCAACTCTGAGAACTCTTTATTAAATAGCTCCCACCAGAGGGCAAAACAGTCCCACAGATCATTGACATATTTGCAATGGAGCAATTCATCAACATCCTGCCTACAGATGTGCAGCTCTGGATAAAAGAACATGGACCAGAAAATGGGGAAAAGGCAGTTTCTTTAGCTGAGGACTATCAGATGGCCAGACAGACACTGCAGCAGTGAAGTAACAGCCAAGGACCAGTAAGACCCTCTTTTTCCCGATTAAACTCCAGGTCAGAGTGGAACTCTGGTGGGGGTAACAAATCAGTGCCCAAAGACTTTACTTGCTATAACTTTAATAAGCCAGGACATATTGCAAGAAACTGCCATAAAAATACAGAGGATAAGTTGGAGCAGATTTGGCCTTAGAAAATTTGGGCAAGTATTTAACAGATGTCAAAGTAGGGGATAAGACTGTGAAGGGATTTATAGATTCATGAAGCAGATAAACCCTGGTGCATGTTGAAGTGCTGGGAAAATACTGTGCAAAAGGACCAAGTACTGTGGTTGTTTGCATCCACAGGGACACTTGATACTATCCCAACACCCAAGTGACTCTGAATATTAATAGGGTATTGCACCAACTGAAAGTGGGGGTTGTACTTAAGTTATCTGTACCTGTGATTATTGGAAATGACTTTCCAGGATTTAATGAGTTAATCTCAGAGGAAGTGAAACCTGCAGTTTCAACAGTGGTAGTAACAAGAGCACAGGCAAAGATAATCTTAGATGGTGGGGACACTTTCCTTTTGGTGACTTTGATGAAGACTTGTTTGAGCACAGCTCTAAGATCCAGAAGTCTAGGAAAGAAGGGAGACACCTGAAAAAACAGTGTCAACAAAAGACTGATAGACATAAGGGGTTAATGTATGAAAATGCTATTTCTAAACTGATAACTGATTGTGATTTTGTTTCAGAGCAAACTAACAATGTTTCTCTCCTAAGTTATTTTTTTAGCAGCTGGGGGTGAAACAGAAACCGGATGTACCAATGTTTAAAAAATGTAATGGGCTACTGTACAGAGTTTAAGCTAATACTCAGACACAGGACCAAATAGAACAATTGGTCATACCAAAGAAGTGTAGAACTGAGTTGTGACATATAGCACATGATAGTCCTATGGTGGATCACTCGGGGAGGGATTGCACCCTTGCAAGATTGCTATACAGATTTTACTGACCTGGAATTCATGCAGATGCTGCTACCTATTACACTTCTTGTGCTGAATGTCTGAAGGTAGCCCCAGTGACTAAAAAAGACAAGGTGTCCCTGGTGCCCCTACCCTTGATAGATGTGCCTTTTGAGAGATTTGCATTTGCTGTGGTTGATCTCTTAGACAAAAGTAAAAAAGGGTAATCGATTAAATCTGGTAGTATGTGACTATGCTACTCAATACCCAGAGGCAATTCCAATGTGTACTGTCAAACTGTCATGGAGGGGAACATTCTACGGTTCACCCAATCACTGCTGGGCATCTGTATATAACCTCACAATCTGAAAGTGGGGATGTTTGTGATGTACAGTGGGAGTAACATACTGAAGGCCATGACTGATTGATTTATATTTCAAAGGTTTTACCAGGAAAGAAATACTAAGCTGCTAATAGCTCTTTTCCAGATGCCTCCTGGGGGTGAAGGAAAATGGAAACATATCAAGAGGTGTAAAAACTGAACAGTATTAACATCACAACAAATCAAAGTTATATACAACAATACAGTGTATCAGAGGAGCATAACCATAAAGACTGCATGGCAAATCAGTACAACAAATACATGTAGTTGATAAATTGAGTTTGGTAGGTGGGGGAACTACTCATACAGGCATAGTGTGAGGACAAGGGGAGTAAAATGGCCAGGGCAATACTAGTAGGGGGAAGGAAGTCAAGAGATAGAGGATCATGGACATCTACAGGTGGGACAGGGTCATGGACATCTGCAGGTGGGACAGGGTCATGGATGTCTGCAGGTAGGACAGGGTCATGGACATCTGCAGGTGGGACAGGGTCATGGACATCTGCAGGTGGGAGTAGAAAAGGCACGAAGAAGAGACTTAAGGGAGAGAACAGAAGAAGCAGAACAGATTGACAGGGAAAGGGAGGACCAGAGTTTAGGAAAGCGATGTGAGAAAGCAGATTGACCAACAGTAGGGGACAGTAATGATGATTTCTACAACGCATCTTGCTTTGTAGGGGGAGGTGGAGAAATATTCAATGCCAAATACATTATGAATAGTTACCTTCATCAACCATACGCATTTAAGGAAGAGGGAAGAGTGTACTGGAAGGGATGGGGAGGAAGGTTAAAAAACTGTACACAAAGCATACCTGAGCATTAACAACTATCATCAAAAAGTCGCAGTAAAGGCTTGATCCAGTCGATCATTTCATTGATCATCATAATGTGTTTGATGAATATTTCTTTATAGCACATTTTCCTATGCTGTTGATTTTTATCAAACAGTTACAGGGTTGCTCTTTATTTGCATCCTGCCTATCTCCACATGCTTTATTATGAAACACAAGACAACCATTGATATTCTAGCATATTCTTTCATCATTTTTATATGGGGTTGGTTGTCCTCTCTATTTAGGTGGCTTTATTTTTATTCCACAGCTCCTGGTCAAACACAAATTAATAATGAGAATAAATTTGACTTCAAGGAAACTTGGTTTATAACAGTCAGTTTGATTAGTTTTCCCCCCATCTATTAAAAAATGCAATGTTGAGAATTCATGCAGCATTAACATCATGTGAAGTTATTACTTTTTTTTTTTAAGAAAAGATTGAATAATTATTTTTAATTACTTGAATTACATTATTGTACTTGTCAGTGCTGTACTAATCCTCTTTGTGAGCTTACAATTTTTTTCCCTTATTATCAACTTGCACTTAGTGGTTACATGCACTACAAATGTCACATGCATACAAACCAGCCTACTCCTCCTGAAGAAGCCACAGAGTGTGGCGATACATAGGGGTAGTTGATTGGTGGTCCACAAACTTTGCACCAGTAAATTATGATCAGCCTCTTAGTACTTAGTGTGCACACCAATTTTTGTCTCTTTTCATGCTATGCTGATGTTGCATGATTGCACCTTTAGGAGCCCTGAAGTGCTGCCTCTCTGTCTTTTTCTGCTCTTGTTTATGTGTGTTGCCATGCAAGGTAGGCACCCAGTGTGTGACACCATACATAATGAAGGCAGCTCATTTTGCCTGGTCCAGCAGCACCCTCTACTTAAGGTGTTTGCTAGCAGCCATTTGCCCTCTGCCATAGACAGAGGAAAGACTGTGAGGACAGCATGCTACTTTTGGAATCAGGTGCTTTTCAAACATATTAAGTGCACTTCAAAGGAAACTGCTGTGGTTTTAAACTCATGAAAAGCACACATGCTTAAGACTGAATCCTTTTACTGCAGCAGCATAGAAAAGCACGTCTCAATAAAGAGACAGTCAGACTAAGAAGTTGTAAACAGACTAGGTAAGTGCTTTCTACAACACTAACCACTGCAGCTGTATCAATTTCTACAACAGCTTTGAAAGAAACATGTTCTATGTAAAAACAATTAAAAACAATATAGTAAAGAAATAATGCTATAACTGTATACACTTGTTACTGCAGGTAATGGCTAACTCTGGGTAAACAGAGCAGTGTTGTTGCAGACAAACTACACCTGCTAAATAATTGTATTTAGCACAAACCATGACTAGTCTTCTATGAGAAAATAGCAATTAATACCAAATAAATATAAACAATTAAACATTGTTTATTCAGACTTAATTTTCAGTCCTTCCACATATATGGAGAACAATAACAAACTACAAAAATGAAAATACCCACTGTACAAGGTATATAGAGCTTTTATTGTCCAACAGAGATTATTATCCACAAGTTAGTGGAATATATTTTAAAACCAAGCAGTCAGCTTATAGCATAGTGGAGTATAATTTGTATAGACACCGTATCTTGAACTTGAAATATACTATGCAAAGCACTATTGATGTATTGTGAGTGAACAAGTGAATCAATCATTGTAAGAACATAAATCATAACTTCAATAATATTAATTATTAAACAATTAGTGGATAAAGTGCAGCACCATATGAATTATTCTAATGTTCCAAATATTTGTTTTGCAACCCAAGATGGCACAGATGCCCTGAAAAAATGAGCCTTCAACTCACAAATTGTTGGCATGTTATATGACTGACCTTTAAACAAAAATACTTTTTTTATAGAGACTTGTGAGTGAGCGCGTCTTCCAATGTAGACTTTCTGCTTCTATAAGTAGCTCCCCAACATTCAGGATGCTGATTCCCTAACAGTGTACAGGGCAATCAACTATCCAGTGCGAGCTGGACCTTTTCAGAAACTGAGTTGCCACTGAGCTTGTGCCGAGCCAGAGGCATGGGAAATAAGGGATTTTCAGTGTTGTGTGCTTGTATGTGGGGAATTGACAGGTTGGGGAAAACACTGGCTATTGGAGGGAATTGGTACAGGGGAAAGAAATGCTGATAAGGAGAAACTGATGCAGGCTGCCCAATAAATAAGCAAATGAACGAATAAACAAATCCCAACTGTCAGGGATGCTTTCTTAACACCAGGAGCATGCTGTAACTCAGGGGAACCTTTTCTTACTATATACCAGGGGTGCCATTAAACTAACCCCAATCTACTGGATCAGGGGGAGCTGGGGACCAGGGCCTGGGAGCAGGGTGCTGTGTTTTCCTTATGTAGTCCCCATTCTTGGAGCATTACAGTTAGGGTAAGAAAGCCCCTGGGAATGATTGATTAGAACTCAGTTTTGTTCAACCTAGCCCTAGCAGCCAGGAGGACTAAGTCTAAAACAGCAGTTTTAGGCTTCAGGAGGGCAGATTGTGGGAGAGTGAAGGATAACCTTCAAGACAATCTGGGGGAGAGGGACAGAGTGGGTGGAAAAAATGTAGGAAGTGGGAACTCATTAAGAGTAGTTTTCTGGAGATTACTAAAACCTGTTTAAAACAGGTAAGTAAAAAAAAAACAACATAAGAAGCCTCTTTGCTGTTTCAGGGAAGTGGGAGAAGCAGTCAGGGCAGAGATGATTACATTCAGTAGGTACAAAGGGGGGGGTCAGTCTGAGGATAATAGAGACGCATACTTAATGCAAATGGAGGAGACAAGCAGAGTCACAAGAGCGCAGTGGCAGACATGGAACCAAGGATAGCCGATGGTGTAAAAGAAAATGACATGTCCTATTTTAGATATAAGCAGGGTATCGAGAGGCTAAAATCAGGAAATGTTTCTGTCAAGGAGGATGGAAAGAAAGGCTGTCATCCTCAATGAGTACTTTTGCTCGGTATTCACATTAGTGATTGTGGACTCACTCCCAGATTGTGGAAGGCTGGCCAAGAGAGGGTGGCAGAGAGACCTGAAACTTGGACAGGTGCTGGTGGACAGGGCTTGAACACACTCAATATGGCTATGTCTCTTAGAACAGATGGGTTGTACCCCAGAGTGCAGTGGGGCAGGACAAAGCAGGGACTCTGACTGTATTTTTCAACTGCTCTGTGGAGACTGGGGTAGTTGCAAAGGATTGGAGGAGGGTGAATGCGGTGCTCTTCCTCAAGAGTGGCAGCAGGGAGGACCCAGGAAACTATAGGCCCATTAGTTTGAGCTCTGTAATAGGTATAGTGCCTGGAAACTATCACAGAGGAGCAACTGGTGGAATTTCTTGAAACAAATGAGCTCCAAGACAAGAGGCAGCCAGCTTCATGAAGTGAAGATCATGCCAGACTAACCTGGTTAAGATTTTTGATTATGTGATGAAGGCAGTGTAGACAAGGCCAGACAACTGATGTGCTATATCTAGATTTCAGTAAGATGTTTGACTCAGTACCCCCCAGAGAAGGCTTATCAAAAATTGGTGGATCTCTGGGTAGAAGCAAAGCTAACAAGGTGGGTAAAAATTTTAATTGGCTCATAGGAAGAACTCAAAGGTTTGTAGTAAATTGGAAACATTCAGAAGTTAGGAAGGTCACACAAGGGGTACCACAGGGGTTGGTACTGGGACCAGTATTCATTCATTTCAAAAGTTTTACCAGGAAAGACATACTGAGCTGATGACAGCTTGTTTCCATATGTGTCTTAGGGGGAAGGGGTATGAGAGATAGTACAAGAGGAGAAAAAATAAACAGTAAGTACACCATTACAAAAATAACAGTCACATGCAAGCAATACAGTAAATCATAAGAAGCATAATTATAAACATTGCAAAGCATAACAGTACAGTAAAGTACATGTGGTAGATAAAAACTGAGTTTGTACAGGACACGGGAAAACCCTACAGCCATAGCAGGGTGAGTGCAGATGATCAGGGGCCCGATTCCAGGATGGCTTACACTGGCGCAAGCTGAGGTATGCTAGACCCCATGGTGTAACTTGCAACCTGCACCATGCTTTACGCCGTTTGTGATTCTGAAAGGTGCCTTATACCATGCCCTCTGTGGGTTATGCCAAATGTGGGATACACCACCCACTATGCTGCAACCTGTAATGACATGGTGCAAGGGTGGGTTATGGCAGCAACTATGCCCTATTCCAAAAGGATGGCTGCCATAACTCACTTATGCTATTCCAGGAGCCACAATGATGCAGCAGATTTAGAACATCTCAGAGATGCTCTAAGGGGCATCCATCAGTGCCATCTGATGGATGCCCACTCTGCAGAAGTGCAGCAAAGGTCCTGCTGTGCTCCCCGTGTCCCCATGAACATGTCCATGCCCCCAGCCTTCTGAATGTTGGGGACCCCAGGGGTCTGTTTTCTAATGTGCCCCCCTGGATTCCTGTGCCACCTGTCTAGCCCCCCCATGCTCCCTGGTGCTTGCTGTGGTGTTCCAGGGTGGGGGGGGGAGTTTGCAGTGGGCCATGACTTGCAGCTGTGATGCTTGGACAGCTGGTTCTGATTAATCTATGCTTTTTGTAACATAAAAATGTGTTATTGAGTGTCTCTCAAGAGACAGGCTAAGACTGCCTATGGGTTAACATCTCCCCCCCAGGTTTCAGCTAAAAGATAAAAGCCAGGAGATAATTAAAGGCTAGAAGAGACTTAAATTAAGGATCTCCTGTTTATCTAGCTTAATTGTAGCTGCCAGTTGCTAGGCTGGAAATCATAAACTTTTATGATGTTTAGAGGAAGAATACAGGTATGTCACTTAGGTGCTATGTCATAAATGCTCTCTGATGTCTGTAAAGAGCAGGATGCTGCTCGTGGATGAAAGAAATAACTTGGAAAATTACAGACTTGATTGAGAAGTCACATGGGGACATGAGTTTTTGCTGATGTCACCTATTAATTTACCTCCTGCTTGATAAGACATCTTGATTGTATAATTTTTAATAAACAGAGGAGGAGCTGGGTGACATCATGGAGAAGGCAGGGTCAAGACAGTTTTTTTAATTATGCTGTAACTGGCCTTTAGACACACACATGTTTGGACTCTGAAGCTACAACATCTTTTAGCACTGTAAGAATATAAGAATACATTAGCTAGGCAAGTCTAAGTGTATGGTTGGTAGGAAATTGCACTTTAAACTTTTTTTTTAAGTGATTGTAATGTTTTATGATATATTGTTCTGTGTTTTACATTTTTATCTTTTTTTAAGTAAACATCTCATTTTAAGAGACTACTTGGTGTGCCTTTGAAATTCTTTATTTGACAAGTGAAGCATATATGGCTAAAGTTGACACTATGCAAAGCTTACTGGTTTACCAAACTTGGAAAAGGTAAGAGTTTATCTGAGGCCTTTTCATAGAGTTTTAAAGGTTCATTCTGTACACCTGGTTAGGTGCCCATAGGTGAAAGATATCTGGCCCCCAAAGAGCAGAATTATCTGAGCCTGTACATTGTGTACACTAGCAAGAGGTTCACAGTTTGAATCCCTCCAGAACTTGAGACCAAAGGATGATTTGAACCCACAAAACAGACAGGAGGGTTACCCTGTTCTGTTCCTGTTCATAATACTGTACTCAGAGGTTGGAACTGTGGGAGCAGAGGGCCTGACCTGCTGAGTGGGGTTGTGACAGATTGGTTGGCAGCAGTGTGCATAGTCTGGTATTACAAGCTTTATTGCTCAGTGTGTCGGCTTGATACTGTCAGCTCACTTACAAAAAAAATCAAAAGGCAGTGATTTATTTTTAAAAAAGGAAACATAACTATATCACTTGGCTTACAGTCAAGTTCCTACCTGTTTTATTTTTTTTCTCTAAAGTGCAAGTCAGAGTAGCCATAGTTAGGGAAGAAGATGGCTTCCAACTACAGCGGGCACACTATAGACTACTTAAAGCAGTTGTGCAGGGACAGAGGAGTCCCGTTCGAGGTGAAAGCCACCAAGCAGAACCTCGTGGATGCCCTGATGGTAGCAGATACCCAGAGCATTGAGTCACAGACAGTGACTGTAAAGGACCGAACCTTGAGTGTGGAAGGACTAGTGACCAGTGCGGTGTCCAGATCCAATAAGGAGGGCAACAGGGCCAGTGCCAGCGAAGGGCCACAGCAGCAGGGGAAGGTCACCAGCATTCTGGAGCCAGAAGTACTCAGGCTGCAGTTTGAGTTGCGCAGAATGGAGCTGGAGTTCCAGAGGGAGGCAGAGCGAGAACGCTGAGAGGCAGAGCGAGAACAGCGAGCTGCAGAGGAGAAGAGGGAGCAAGAACAGTGACAGGCAGACCGTGAACAGCAGGAGGCAGACCGTGAAGAGCGTGAGAGCCAGAGGCAACATGAACTGAGAAGATGACACCAACCACCAGCACCAGAGCAGGTAAGTGACTTGGGTTTGACTGGGACTATAGGACTGGGTTACAAATTGCATTCCAAATTGATAGCCGAATTTAAAAAGGGGGAGGATATGGATGCCTTTTTATATTCTTTTAAAAAAGTTTGTATTCAGGCTAAAATTCCTAGGGAGTCCTGGAACTTCCCATTATCCTTACTTACTAGGAAAGCTTGAGATGCACTGGGTCAAATGGACAATGAGGACAGTAATGATTACAGCAAACTTAAAGCTGCACTGTTAAAAAAATTTGAATTAACTGCTGAATCATACAGAGCTAAATTCTGTAAGCTCAGGAGAAGCCCTGACATGAGCTATGAGGAGCTAGCCATGAAACAATGTTAGTTTTTAAAACATTGGTGGGAAAGAATTGAAGCCAACTCTGTTGATAAAATTGAAAATGTGATTTTGTTAGAACAGTTTTTCTGGGCGTGCCCAGCACAGCTGAAAACCTGGCTGGAGGACTGAGATCCCAAAACAGTGCAAGAGGCTGCTGAACTCTTGGACTGCTATGCCAAGAGCAGACCTGCCCTGAGAGTGAATGGGGCGGGTGTGGCAGCGCAGAAAGGGATAAGTGCATCTTCAGGGCAGCTAAAACCCTCACTGCCTCCACTGAAACCAGTTAGCCCCAGGTTTCAGAGAAAAGATTTCTCTGAGAAAAGAAATGAATGTTGGTTGTGTAAAGAAACTGGGCATATTGCCAGACAGTGTCCCAAAAAGGTGAGTAATACACAACAGGGGGCTAGGAAAGAAGTGGATTGTTTGTGTGTCCCTGGAAGCATGCCTGTGAACATGAGGGAGCACATGCACCCAGTCATGGTGAATGGTGTACAGACGCAGGGGTTAAGGGACACAGGGGCCTCCCTGACCTTGGTAAAGGTGGATCTAGTAGAGCCTGGTCAGCTTATACCCCATAAATAAGTCACTGTACAGGACTTTACTGGTGAAGACAAAACATTGCCCCTCGCTACTGTTCTCCAAGACTGGGGTGAAACAGGGGGAACTGTGCAACAGGTGGCTGTAGCCAAAACCTTAGCAGTGGATGTGATCTTGGGCAACAATCTCAAACAAGGGATGGTGTGTGCAGTTACCCATAGCCAAGCAGCAAGGGAACACTGTTGTTCCAAGGAAAGGAAATGATAGAAAGTATACTTAGAATGGCAGAAAAAGGGGAGATATTGCTGATGGGTGATCTGAATATGCCCGATGTTAACTGGAGCGCAGTTGCAGCTGCCACTTCGAAGAGTGGAGTTATTCTAGATGCCCTACAGGGGCATGCCTTAGACAACTAGTATTGGAGCCCACTCAAGATGGAGCAATATTAGACCAATTCTCTCAAATGGAGCTGGAGAGAGGATCACAGATGTAGAAGTGGGTAGCCATCTGGGAACTAGCGACCATCAAACAGTATGGTTCACAATAAACACAGCAATAGAGTCAAGCCATACAAAGACAAAAGTACTGGACTTTAGGAGGGCTGACTTTGCCAAAATGGGTGAGTGCCTAAGGAATGCACTAGCAAATGGGCAGGAAGGAGGGGTGGAAGAACAATGGGGAATAATAAAAACTGCCATCACAGAGGTAACAAGCCTTTGTGTGAAGTAAATAAACAAAACAAAACGATGTAAGAAACCACTATGGTTCTCAAAGGAAGTGGCAGTGAAGGTTCAAGAGAAAAAGAAAGCATTCAGGAAGTACAAGGAATCGCAGAAGGAGCAGGACAGAGAACTGTATCAGTTAAAGCAAAAGGAGGCTGGGAAGGCAGTCAGAACAGCAAAGGCCCAAACCAAGGAAAAGATAGCCAACTCAGTTAAGAAGGGGATAAAACCTTTATAGGTACATCAGGAGCCGAAGGAAGACCAAGGGAGGATAGTGAGGCTTAATAAAGGGGAGGGAGGGTGGGCAGATGGAGACTGTGTAAAGGCAGAGATACTAAACAAATATTTTGCTCAGTATTTACAAATGAAGAGGGGAGGTAGATAAAACAAACAGTAGAAACACTCTGGATACAGAAGTTGATACCAGCCCATTTACAGAAGAAAGGGTTCTGAAAGAACTCTTAAAACTGAAGGTGGACAAAGCAATGGGGTCTGATGGGATTCATCCCAGAATTCTAAAAGAACTATGGTAGAACTAGTGACACCACTGACTACCCTTTTAACAAATCATGGGAGGATGGAGGTACCCGAGGACTGGAGGAGGGCAGATGTGATTCTCTCACAAAAGTGGGAGCAAGGCAGAAGCAGGAAACTACAGACCTGTTAGTTTAACCTCAGTGATAGGAAAATGATGGAATCACTTCTGAAGGAAAGAATTGTCGAGTATCTAGAGGCCAGAGGGGCACAGGACCCTAGGCAGCATGGATTCACAGCGGGAAGGTCATGCCAGATGAATCTGATAGATTTCTTTGACTGGGTGACCAAAGTAGTAGATCAGGGAGGGCTGTGGACATGGCCTACCTAGACTTTAGCAAGGCATTTGACACAGTCCCACACAAAAGATTAATGTACAAGTTAGTCAGCCTGGGAGTGGGTCCCAAGATGACAGCCTTGGTAAAGAATTGGCTGGAGAAAAGGACACAGAGAGTAATAGTAAATGGAGTCCACTCAGAAGAAAGGAGGGTTACTGGTAGGGGCAAGGAGGGTCTAATGAGGGACTAGTCCTCTTCAATGTCTTTATAAGCGACATTGCAGAAGGACTGGAAGGAAAGCATGTCTCTTTGCAGATGACACAAAGATCTGCAACAGAGTTGATGCACAGGGTGGGGTGGAAAGGATGAGAAGGACTTGGCAAGGTTAGAGGAATGGTCAAATGTATGGCAGCTTAGATTCAATGTTAAGAAGTGCAAGGTAATGCACCTGGGAAACAAAAACCAGGGAAGAGTACACAATGGGGGGTGAGATACTAACAACAACAGAAATGGAAAGGGACCTGGGGGTAGTCATATCAGATGACTTAAAGGTAGGCAAGCAATGTGAGAGGGCAGCAAGGAGGGCTTGGGGGATACTGGGATGCATAGGGAGAGGCATCACCAGTAGAAAACAGGAAGTTATTATCCCTCTGTACAGACAGCTAGTGAGACCCCATCTGGAGTACTGTGTGCAGTTCTGGAGACCCAGTCTCCACAAAGACATAGACAGGATGGAAGCTGTCCAGAGGAGGGCATCAATGGTGCAGGGTCTGCACCGAAGACATAATGAAGAGAGACGGAAGGAGCTTAATATGTATAGCCTTGAGGAAAGGAGGAGAGGGGGGACATGATAGAATGTTCAAGTACCTCAAGGGAATCAACAAAGTCCAAGAGGGTAGCATCTTTCAAAAAAAGAGGTGTGCAAGAACAAGAGGGCACAATTTGAAGATAGAGGGGGGTGGCTCAGAGGTAATTTAAGGAAGTATTTTTTCACAGAGAGGGTTGTGGATGCATGGAACGGCCTTCCGGAGGAGGTTGTGGAGTCAAAATCAGTGGTGGAATTCAAGCATGCATGGGACAGTCATAAGGCAATTCTAGGGGGTGGAGGTAGGAAGAAGTAGGCTGCTGGTTAACTAGGATCTGCAGCTTATCCAGTAGGTAGGGAAATGGGCAGACTGGGTGGGCCAAGCGGTCATTATCTGCCATCAAATTCTATGTTTCTATGTTCCCTGGACCCCACAGAAACCATTGTGGAAACCACTGAGAGGCTGGTTCCCCAGCTTGTGCTTCCTGATATGGAAGTTAATGAAAAGGGGGTTGAAATTTCCCCAGTAGCAGTTAACCACATAGCTATGGAGGGTAACTCCAAAGAGGGAGGGGTGACCCATTGTCCAAGGGTTGGGATTGACAGTGATTCTGAGTGCCCTGATGCTAGTGCTAGGGACTCTTGTTTAGTGACAGAAGGGGACCTGTCCCATGCCTTGGGAATGTGTGAGGAGTTTTCAGCTGCTCAGAGAAGTGACCCTAGTCTAGAGAAGCTGAGGGCTTGGGCAGACTGTGATGGAGCACAGGGAGGTGATGGCAGACATAAGGTTTATTGGGAAAATGGACTTATGTATACTCAGGCTGTGCAGACAGAGGGAGGGGTTTCTAGACAGGTAGCTTGTCGTTTCCCAGGGGTATCATGAGCAGTTGCTCAAGATTGCACATGATATTCCCTTGTCTGGTCATCTGGAAATCATGTGCACTATGCAGTGGTTGGCCCAGAATTTCTATTGGCCTAACTTCACCCAGCAGGTGAAGGAGTATTGCAGGTCTTGTCACTGGTGCCAAGAAATAAGGAAGGCGGGCAAGAAAACCCAAGCCGCCCTGATTCCATTGCCCATAGTGAAGGAGCCATTCCAGAGGGTGGGAATGGATATTGTGGGGCCTTTAAATACCCCCAGCTCCTCAGGGAAGAGATTCATCCTGACTGTGATGGATTATGCCACCTGGTACCCAGAGGTAGTTGCCCTATCCTCACTGAGGACAGACAAAGTGGCAGATGCCTTACTTGGGATTTTCTCCCATGTTGAGTTTCCACAGGAGGTTATCACTGATTGAGGGGATTCCTTCATGTCGGACCTGATGAAATGTTTATGGGAGAAGTGTGGGGTGGTGCAGAGATGCACAACACCATATCACCCACAAGCCAATGGGCTTGTGGAAAGATTCAATGGTACCATGAAGTCAATGCTCTGGGCATTTGCTGAACAGCATGGGAGGGACTGGGAGAAATATCTTCCCCACCTGTTGTTTGCATACAGGGAGGTGCCCCAAGAGTCAACAGGATTTTCACCCTTGAACTCTTATATGGATGCTGGGTACGTGGGCCCCTAGACTTGATCTGGGAGGACTGGAGGCAACACGCCACCCAGGAACTCCATAGTGGATTACGTCCCTAAGTTTAGGGAAAAGCTGAAGGAGCTTATGGGGACAACCCAGAGCAACCTGGCAGCTGTCCAACAGAAACAAAAAGTGTGGTACGACTGCAGAGCCAGAGCTCGCTCGTACATGGTGGGTCAGGAAGTCATGGTCCTTATTCTGGTCTGGAAAGACAAGCTGCAGGCTGAGTGGGC
Source organism: Neoceratodus forsteri (assembly GCA_016271365.2). NCBI lineage: Eukaryota > Metazoa > Chordata > Ceratodontiformes > Ceratodontidae > Neoceratodus > Neoceratodus forsteri. The sequence continues at coordinate 923,872,963 of CM028135.1, read as the reverse complement.
AGGACCGTACAAAGTAGTCAGGAAGGTAAATGACGTGTACTATATTATAGAGTTACCGGACAGGAGACAAACAGAAAGGATGTACCATGTCAACATGATGAAGCCATATGCTAATAGGGCTGACATGGTGTTTGCAGTGTGTAGTCCTGGGGAAGGGATGGATGAAGGAGACCCCTTCTGGACTTGCTGGAAGAAAGTAAGCGAGAGTCCTCTGCAGAGGCAGTTAAATTGTCTCCCCAGCTGACCCCAGACAAGATCCAGGAAGTAAGGGAGGTTTAGCAGACTTTGCCCCATTGCTTAGCACCAAGCCTGGACTAACCCCCTTAGTGATGCAGGTTGTGGTGACAGGGACACAGATGCCCATATGGTGGACAGCATATCGGGTGTCAGAGGCTGCCCAAAAGGACATTAGGAGGGAAGTGGAGGAGATGCTGGATTTAGGGGTATTCCAGAGATCCCACAGCCCCTGGGCCTCACCTGTAGTCCTTGTGCCCAAGCCAGATGGCTCTACTCTTTTCTGTGTGGACTATTGTGGACTGAATACAGTCATGAAGTCAGATGCCCACCTGATGCCACAGACGGATGAACTCCTGGACAAGTTGGGGGGGCAGCCTACCTTATGACCACCGACCTGACCAAGGGGAATTGGCAGGTAGAGTTGACTGACAGAGCTAGGTAGAGGTCGGCTTTCATCACTCCAATAGGCTTATTTGAATTTAAAGTGATGCCTTTTGGAATGAAGAATGCCCTGGCCACTTTCCAAAGGTTGGTGAACCAGGTGTTAAGTGGTGCTGAGGAGTATGCCGTGGTGTACCTGGATGACATTGCCATCTTTAATGCCAGCTGGGAGGAACACCTGTTCCACCTTAGGGAAGTGCTAGGCAGGATACAGAGGGCCAGGCTCACTGTCAAGGCAGAGAAGTGCCAGGTGGCCATGGGAGAGGTGGCATACCCCGGGCATGTAGTAGGCTGGGGACAGCTCTGTCCTAACCAAATAAAAATAGAGGTAATCCAGGCATGGTCCAGATCAGAAATGCAGAAGCAGGTCAGGAGTTTTCTTGGGACAACAGGATACTATAGGAAATTTGTACCCAATTACAGTGCCCTGGCTGCTCCCCTATCTGACCTGATAAAGAAAAAGATTCCAAAGAAAATTACCTCGGGGCCAGCCTGTGAAGAAGCCTTTACCAGATTGAAGGAGGCACTGTGCAGCACTCCTGTTTTGACAAGTCTTGAGTATAGCAGACCCTTTATAGTTCTGACTGGCGCCTCAGATGTGGGTATTGAGGCAGTACTGAGTCAGACATCCAACCAAGGGAAAGATCACCCTGTAGTGTATCTGAGTAAAAAGTTACTTCCCAGGGAGCAGGCATACTCCACTGTGGAAAAGGAGTGTCTTGCCATAGTGTGGGCCCTAAAGAAGTTGGATCCATACTTGTATGGGCAGCATTTTGTAGTACAAACTGACCACAAACCCCTGGTTTGGCTGATGCAGATGGGGAAAAAAACAATGGTAGATTGCTAAGATGGAGTCTTGCTTTGCAGGGGTATGACATGACAATTCTACATATGGCTGGAGCGAAAAATCAGAACTCAGATGGGTTGTCTCACGTCTATAAGGAGTGAACTGATTTGGGAAGCTTATCCCATGCAGGGGATACAGCCCCCAAATTCAGTATAGGTAGGGAGGATTGTGACGCTTGGACAGCTGGTTCTGATTAATCTATGCTTTTTGTAATATAAAAATGTGTTACTGAGTGTCTCTCATGAGACATGCTGAGATAGCCTGTGGGTTAACATCCTCCCTCCAGGTTTCAGCTAAAAGATAAAAGCCAGGTGATAATTAAAGGCTAGAAGAGATCTAAATTAAGGATCTCCCATTTATCTAGCTTAATTGTAGCTGCCAGCTGCTAGGCTGGAAATCATAAACTTTTATGATGTTTAGAGTAAGAATACAGGTATGTCACTTAGGTGCTACGTCGTAAATGCTCTTTGATGTCTGTAAAGAGCTGGATGCTGCTCATGGATGAAAGAAAGAACTTGGAAAATTACAGACTTGATTGGGAAGTCATGTGGGGACATGAGTTTTTGCTGATGTCACCTATTAATTTACCTCCTGCTTGATAAGACATCTTGATTGTATAATTTTTAATAAACAGAGAAGGAACTGGGTGACATCATGGAGAAGGCAAGGTCAAGACAGTTTTTTAATTATGCTGTAACTGACCTTTAGACACACACACATTTGGACTCTGAAGCTACAACATCTTTCAACACTGTAAGAATATAAGAATACATTAGCTAGGCAAGTCTAAGTGTATGGTTGGTAGGAAATTACACTTTTAAACTTGTTTTTTTTCTAAGTTATTGTATTGTTTTGTGATATATTGTTCTGTGTTTTACATTTTTATCTATTTTTAATTAAACATCTCATTTTAAGAGACTACTTGGTGTGCCTTTGAAATTCTTTATTTGACAAGTGAAGCACATATGGTTAAAGTTGACACTGTGCAAAGCTTACTGGTTTTCCAAACTGGGACAAGGTATAAGAGTTTATCTGAGGTCTTTTCATAGAGTTTTAAGGGTTCATTCTGTGTACCTGGTTAGGTGCCCATAGACAAAAGATATCTGGCCCCCCAAAGAGCAGAATTATCTGAGCCTGTACATTGGATACACTAGCAAGAGGTTCACAGTTGGAATCCCTCCAGAACTTGAGACCAAAGGTTGATTTGAACCCACAAAACAGACAGGAGAGTTACCCTGTTCTGTTCCTGTTCACAATACTGTGCTCAGAGGTAGGCACTGTGGGAGCAGAGGGCCTGACCTGCTGAGTGGGGTTGTGACAGCGGCATGCAGGGCACTTGCGCCATGCCCATGGTGCATGTCTTCACCTGCCACAAGTCAGATGTCATAGGTGCCAGGACCCTGACACTCTTGGAATATGGCACAGGGTCCACGGTGTAGCGGTGAATGTCACAACTCGCATACACCTGTGAGTTGTGACATTCATCCTGGAATCAGCCTCTAGGTTATTATGGGTAGGGGGGAAGAGATCAAAAAGGTGAGGTGTCATGGATAGTTGCAGGTGGAAGTGGAAAAATCATAAAGAAGATATTTAAGGGAGAAGAGGCAAAGCAGATTAACACTAGTCTTTAATGTGTTCATCTGTGACATAGGGGAAAGTTTGCCTCTTTCAAATCAAATCAAATCATCTTTATTTTTAAAGCGCCTTCCAAAACCAAGGCGCTGTACAAAGAGATCATACATACATATACATTTAAAAACAGACATAAATAAATCAACCGCAGCTAGGATAAGCTAAACTAAATAAATAAGCCTTTAGCTCCATTTTAAATCTCTCGACGGTTGGACATTCTCTTAACCAGCGAGGTAGAGAATTCCACAGGGTTGGTGCTGAAAAAGCAAAAGTACGAGATCCTGATGTTTTTAATTGAACCCTGGGAATCTCTAGCAATCCCTCGTTGGCAGAGCGGAGAGGACGGAGGGGAGTAATAGGGTACCAAGAGATCTTTCAGGTAGCTGGGTTCCTGATCATGTAGGGCTTTAAAGGTTAATAAACCAACCTTATAGGTGACCTGCCACCTAACAGGCAGCCAGTGCAATTTGCGGAGCACAGGTGTAATATAACTGGATCTGGAAGTCCCAGTCAAAAGCCTGGCCGCCGCGTTCTGCACCAGCTGCAGGCGGCGGATATCAACCCCAGATAGCCCTAGGTAGAGGGAATTGCAGTAGTCAAGACAGGAAGTGATAAAGGCGTGGACCAGTGTCAGAAGATCACCCGGTGGAACCAGGTGTTTCACCCAGGCGATATTCCTCAGATGGTAAAAAGAGGATTTGATGACAGCTGATACCTGATATTTTAAGGTCAGGCCATCATCAAAAATAACACCCAGGTTACGTACCTGAACAGAGGTAGCGAGTGACATACCACCGAGCAATAAGCTTGACAGTTGTCCGGCCCCCAGACCTGCCCCCGGATGACCTTTGCAGATGATACTAAACTTTGTAGCAGGGCAGACTTGTGGGTGGGGGTGGGGGTGGTCAGGGATATAAACAGGAACCTACAAAATTTGGAGTGGTGGTCCAAGGTATTGCAACTGAAGTTTAATGCCAAGAAGTGCAAATTTATGCACACAAGCAAGGGCGACTTGAAGGCAGGTTATTAGTGGTGGTGGGGGAATAAATCATTCTGACCACTGAAGAAAGTAGTGATGCTTGGATGATATCCAGACCAATCTGGATCCACTACATACCTGTCCTCACAGCAGGATACTAGATCTGGCTGGATACCATCACTATCTGCCCCTGGATCCAGCTGTCATATCCCGGGTCGGATCCCACATTATCCAGTGCCGGATCCAGGGATCCGACACCAGATCCCTGGATCTGGCACTGGGATCCAATGTTGGATCCAGGGATCTGGCATCAGATCAATGGATCTGGCACGGGATAACGCAGGATTGGACCTGGAATCCAACCTCTGTATTCGGCTGGATCCCGGGCCAGATCCCACTTGAATAGTGCCGCCATCTGCCAGATCACTGGTGGTTCCACGGCGGCACTATCTGAACACCACTGGAAGAAAGGGACTGGGGAGTCATCATTGGTGATAGCTTAAGTTAATGATCCAGTGCAGCAAGGCACTTGGGAAGGCAAACAGAATGCTGAGATATATAAGGAGGGAGGGAGTATCCCCAGTAGAAGAAAAGATACTGTTGCCCCTCTGTGGGTCACTGGTGAGATCACACTTAAAGTACTGCGTTCAGTTCTGCAGCCAGCACCTCAAAAAAAAATAAAGGCCATGCAGAATCTGTCCAAAGGCATGCTACAAAGAAGATACATTGTCACAAGGGTAAATTACATGATGACTGTCTGGCAGTTGGAACACGTACTCACTGGAGTCCAGAAGAAAGGGAAAAAGGACATGATAAAAACCTTTAAATATCTAAGGGGGATAAACAGGATATGAATGTTACGACCTATGTAAGCATAGTGAAGGGGTCAGCATCTAGGGGACATGAGTATAAACTGTTTGGGGGGGGTAGCATCAGGATTCAGGAAGAACAAGAGGAAGTATTTTTCACAGAAAGGGTGGTGGATAGATGGAACAGTTTGCTAAGAGAGATGGTAAAATGTCAAGTCAGTGACAGGTTTCAAGACAGTATGGGACAGATATAAGGGGTTGATGAAAACTATGGCACAGAAGGGGTGGGGAGTGGGGGAGTCGAGGCTGATCTGTCAACAGGCATACGGCCTAGGCAAGACGAAGGGTAAGTACTGAGGGTATGACTCGGGTGGGAAAATGGGCAAACATGACAGACTCAAAGTCTTTTTCTGCTGACACCTTTCTATGTTTCTATGTAAATACAAACTGTGCATTTAGGGGGAAAAACATAAATGCAAAATAATACCTAAATAACATGGTGATTACTAAAATCAAACAAAACGGAAGACTTGGAAGTATTAATCAACAGCAACTTTCCCTACCCACTCCAGCTCCCCCTCTGTCCCCCGAAACCAGCTCCTGTCACTCCCCTTTCTACTTTATAGCAATTACTATACCTTCTGTGAGGTTCACAAACTCCTCATGCAAATCCCTACATCAAAATCTGCCAGCTCCGATGAACTTGAACCAAAAAGTCTTAGGTTTGCTGCAGACGAACTTGCCCTTCTGGTAACAAAAACCTTTAACTCATCCCTTACCTCACAAACATTCCATATCTAAAAAATATCCCACATTGTCCTTGTTTACAAGAAGGGGGACCACACTAATATCAGACCTATCGCGATACTCTCCGTATTAAACAAACTACTCGAAAAACTGGTTTCCTCCCAGTTGACTGAATACCTCATCATCATGTATAACCTCTTGCCCACTGCACAGCATGGCTTTCATAACTCCCATAGTACTACCACTTCCCTCTTGTCACTCTCCTCCTCGATGTCCTCTTCCATGGTTAGGGGTGAGCTCATGGGAGCAATATTCATCGACCTTACAAAGGCCTTCGACCTAGTTGAGCACACCTTATTATGTGATAAACTAAGTGTTCTGGGTGTCTCTCCATCAACACTACCTTGGTTCAAAAGTTACCTGGGTCAATGGTATCAACGTGTTAAATCTCAAGGACTGAGGTCTTAAAACTATTACAGACTGTCTCTGACAACACTAGCTCTGGATCAGATACACTTGAGCCTCGGCTCTTGAAACTAGCAGCACCATACATAGCCTCCCCTCTGGCTAGAATTTTCACCTTGTCTCTCACTAATAGCGAAGTTCCTGACCTCTGGAAGCTTGCTTGTGTAACGCCGGTCCTTAAAAAAAGTGATACCAAGGAGATTACTAACTACAGGCCTATAGTCAACCTATCGGTCCTAAGTCAAATTCTGGAAAAAATTGCTGCAAATCAAACCATTGACTACCTCACGAAGTACAGCCTTCTCTCTGACACACAACATGGCTTCCATAAAGGTCACAGTACCTCTACAGTGCTTCTCAAATTCACTGCCAATATGCTTACCAGTATGGATGCTGGCCAGATGACGGGCAGTTTTCATAGACCTTACAAAGGCCTTTGATCTTGTTGATCACCCCCTGCTCCTCTCCACTCTTTGCAATCTGAACTTTTCACCCCCAGTTGTCGCCTGGTATGGAAGCTATCTATCAAATAGAACTCAAATTGTGAAATTCAACTCCTCTTTATCTGATGGTGCTACCATCAATATTGGGGTTCTCCAGGGCTCTATTCTGGGACCTCTTCTTTTCTCACTTTTTATCAATAACATAGATGAGGTTTTTCTTTCATGCTCATCTATTCTCTATGCAGATGATCTTGTACTCTATTCAAGCTCTGATAAGGTCGCCAGCATAAATGCATCCCTTTCTTCAGATTTCACAAATGTCCAAAATTGGCTTTCTGCACATGAGCTTGTACTTAATGCTAAGAAAACCCAAGCAATGTTACTTGGATCTGCCCCTACACTTAGGACATGTCAAACTCCCCTATTGGTGTAAGACCACAGTGGCACATAAATAGAATGTGTTACATCTTTTAAGTACCTGGAAATTATTCTGGACTAATTCCTGGACTTCAGCCTGCATATACAATCTGCCTGCAAGGCAGTGAATGCTAAACTGGGGGTTGCTTACAAGTCCAATTTCACGTTGACTCCCTCTGCTAGACTTGTTATTGCCAGAGGCATATTACTCCCTGCCCTCACCTATGGCATACTGACCTTTGCTGCCACACACAAAACCATCCTTCATAAGTGGGATGTCACTTATAATAATATCTGTCGATGCGCCTCCTTGTCACCACAGCTTCAGCACCACTGGCAACTGTACAGGGATCTGGGCTGGTTATCCCCCTCAGCTTACCGTCAATACTTTATTGGCTCCCTGATTGACTCTATACTCAGAAACCAGACCCATTCAGTGCTCGCAACATTGCTGGTACCTCAAACCTCCTCCTATAGACTGCGATTGGTAGATAAATCCCTGCTGAATGTACCTAGATGTAAAACATCAAAAGGCCCTGTTGCCTTCAATCACTCTTCTCCTAAGCTTTAGAACTCTCTCCTCCAAGCACTTCGAATATCTGGATCCCATGACAGCTTCAAAAAGGAGCTGCACTTACATCTATCCCTTGCTGATCTCTGCACTTGTTTTAATCCTCCCTAATCCACTCACCCGTCAGATGCTGCCTGGCCTAACTTTAACCTCCCTACCTCATAGCACTTCTTACCCTTACTATCTCCTTGAGAGCTAATCTACCCCAACTCCCCCCCACACACCTGTTTTGTTTCAGAGGCCGTGATAATGCATTCTGCCCAGCCAGGAATTTGCCCTTGCCTTGTTTCATTGCCTATTTGAATCTTTATTGTTGTGACTAATTTGAACAATATTTCTTTGCTGCTATGTTGTGGTATCTCTTCCTAGACTGTATAGGTTTTCTCTGCCTAAAAATTCAATGTGAATTGCATTGATTGTTATTGTCCTGGCTGCATGTATTCATTACTACTAACTGTTTTGACCTATACTATTGTAATTTCATCGTACTCAGGCTATGTACCTGTCTTTGATTGTTGTACTCTCCCGGGTCATGCCTGAAAATAGTCATTTCATGGCTAGTGCACCTACCCGGTTAACAAAAACTAAATAAAAATTTAACCATACCCTTTTTTGACCTGGGTGCTACCACAGTTGGAGTCCCTCAGGGCTCCAAATTGGGGCCCCTCTTTTTTGCCATTCATATAAATTCCATCCATACAAGTTTCAAACACTGTATCCCTATGTTTTATGCTAAAGACCTTTCTCTCTTCACTAGCTCTCATAACATCCCTAAACTAAATTGCCACCTCTCCTCTGACCTTTAGTCTATACAATCCTGGCTCCATTCCAACAAACTACTTTTAAATACCACCAAAACATAAGCCATGCTCTTTGGGTTGACCCCTGTGTTAAAAATGTGTAATATTTCACTCACAGTTGAATGTACTGATGGGTCTTATCTTACTACAGTCCCTAATTTTAACTACCTTGGAGTGACACTTGACACCTCCTTAGACTTTTCAGTGCATATCTCAAGTTTCAAGTTCAGGTTTATTGACAGGAAAATACTCCATTGAGCAGGCTCATTTATAAGGAGGTCCTGAGCAGACAATCATATACACAAGTAGAATTAGGCATCTACACAATACATCATATACACAAGTAGATTTAGGTAACTATACAATACATGGGGTAAAACAAAGCCAAAATAAAAAGAATATACATGAATAAGGAGATTAAAAAATATTTACAGAATAATTTACAAGGAAAAATATATATTGTCAGCCTCAAGTACTATAAAGCATGGAAGAGAGGTGAGGCAATAGGTGGGGGTCGGAGGGGGAAGGTGAGGGCATGAGCAAAGAGGAGGCGGAAAGTTAGGTGGAACTGGGGGGCTAGGATGAGGCTGGTTTGAGAAGCATGAGGTTTATGACATATAGTCAGTGACAGGCACTGGAGTCACCAATTTTGCTGATGACCAGTTTTTTTAAACTATGTAGTGGTATTATGTTTTGTAGTTTGAGAATATATTGGGCTTTATTCCAGGCTACTGGTAGAGCACGGCTTATAGACATTGCTCCGAACCAGGTACGGCCACATGGGACTTCTAGCATAATGTAATCATTGCTACGTAATGAGTATAGGCAGTCAATATGCTGAAAGAGAGTAGAAATATAGGAAGGGAGCTTAGACAGAAGAGCTTTGTATAACCAAGTGAGAGAGTGGATGAGGTGTCTAGTCGATAATGAGGTCCAGCCCAGATAGGCATAAAGTTTGCTGTGATGCATGCATTGGTGGGCAGCAGTAATGAATCGAATTGCTCTGTGGTATAGTATGTCCAATTGGTGAAGCAGGGAGTCCGAGCATTGGCCATAAACTATGTCAGTATAGTCAAGGAGTGGCATGAAAATTGTCTGGACTAGTTGTAGTCTGGCTTCAGCTTTCCATTGGCTTCAGTAGTAAATAGTGATTTGTTTCCTGAAAAAGAAGCCAATACATTGCCTCAGATTTTTCACAAGGGAAGTAATATGGACAGAGAATGTTAGATGTTGATCTAAGTCACAACCTAGGTATCTAAAGTTACTGACTACATCAAGGTCGTCATCAAGGAGAGTTTTGATGGGGGGGCAGGGATGCTAGTGCATTTGTGATGGAAGTGAGCTGGTTGGAATAGAAGTACATGACTTGTTTTTTTGGCATTCAAGAGAAGTTTTGATTGTGCCAGGCTGAGTTGAAGGAAATCAAATTCGGATTGGAGCTCCATTTGGGTTTTGGCTACTGAGAGTCTGGATATGTATATCACAGTGTCATCTGCGAACAGATGAAGTTTTGCTTTGGTAATATTATTTCCAATAGTTATTGATATAAAGCATGAATAGTAGAGGTCCAAGAGTCGAGCCTTGTGGAACACCTCTCATGATAGGAAGGAGCGGGGAGAGTGAACCATCTGCTTTCACATGTTGTTATCTGTCTGCCAGGTAGCTATTGAACTGTGACAGTGCAGGGCAAGAGATGCCAGGGCAGTGTAGGGTATTGAGGAGTAAAGCACAATCGATGGTGTTGAAGGCTTTACTGAGATCCAGATAAAACGTGCCTGTCACTTTTTTCTTATCCATGGTGAGGAGCCAGTCATTAGTGACTGAAGCTGGTGCGGAGGTAGTACTATGAGCTGATATCTCTGCAGCTTGCAAGGTGATAAACACCAGACTTGGGCTTTCCTATAAAGTCAGAGATAGCCTTACATCCTTAGACCATACTGCTATTGCCTGAGGTTTCCTTCTAGCCAAATTGATGTATGGGATGGCAGTCTACCACTGCACCTCTAAAACCACTCTGCAAAAATTGGATGTGGCCCACAATAACATCTGCAGGTTTGCCCTGGCCACAAACAGGTACAGTCATTATTGTGACCTATACTGCAGGCTTGGATGGCTCCCCCCAACAACCCTCCAAAGGTTTATCTTGGGAAGTTTGATTCGTACAGTTGTGAATAAACAATTCGCCATGACTCTCTCAGCGCTACTGAAATCTGATAGCTTAGCCTATTCATTCAGGTCTAATGGCCCTGGATCCTTTTGCATTCTTAAAACCAAGGCCAAACTCAGTGAAATATCTTTCTCCTTCACTGCCCCTACAGTCTGGAATTCTGTCCCTATATCAGTCCATCGATGTTCCTCTATTCATTCTTTTAAAGCAGCATATCACATCTTCCTAAACCAGCCATCTGTTTGCTCTTGCCCTTAGGCTGCTACCGATTGGATTCACATTCCTATTTTTGCACTATACTCCTAACAACTGATATTACCAAGTTGTTCTGTATGGCAATTTGATGATCTCTGATCTGTAATGCACTGAATCTATAACCTCGAATATTGTTTTGTGTAACCTCGAACACTATTTTATCTCAGTGCTTTTGTATTTTATGCACCAAATCCATTTTTATGTTGGTTGCGCGCAGCGCAAGAAACATATTGCGGCAGCTTTCTCAGAAGCAGGTTGTGGAGGCACGGCACTGTTGTGGCCAATGCCCCCAGAGCCTGCAAAGGCTTGTTCTGCTTCCCCCAATGCCATTGCAGGCTGCTGGTGACAGCAGTTTTGAACGTTTGCACCAACTTCTGACAATTTCTCCACAGCAATCAGGGGCCGCCTCGTCATTGCAGCGTCACCCATCTGCTGCAATGAGGGAGCGACCCATCATTGCAGGGTGGGATGTAGGAACCCTGATATTGTTTGTGAACATGGCAGCGGCTTGCCGCCGTGTTCACAAACAATATTCCCCCATCCACCATGTTTATCTGCCGACGGAGGAGCACACTCCCCGTCGGCATAATGTAACCCCCCCATTTCATTGTCTGCCGACGGGGTGCCCAATCCCAATTGGCAGAAAGGAATCCCTCCATTTTGTTGTTTGCTGATGGAGGTGCCCAATCCCCATCAGCAAAAAGGAATCCCCCCCTTTTGTTGTTTGCCGACGGGGTGCCCAATCCCCGTCGGTAGAAAGGACCCCCCCTTTTGTTGTTTGCCAATGGGGGATGCCCAATCCCCCGTCGGCTACAGCTGCTCCCCAAAAAGCAAGACTCTGGTGGCACACTGGGAGCCCACCCCAGTGTGCCACATGCCCCTGTAAATAAAAAACAGTCCCTTGAAGTCTTTTTTGGTTTTGTTTTTAACCCTGTAAAAAAAGGAAACGGTCCCTCGTAGTCTCCTGGCCCCCACACCTGCAACCTGCACCCACCCACTGCTCACCCTGCCTCCCCACACCCCCCCTCACCTGATACTTACCTCTGGAGCTCTGCATAATGATCTTCGGTGGACCGGGAACACGTCTGCACTCTTCAAAGCCGACCGCAAACTGAGGAAATGCCGGTAAGCTGTATAATGAAATAAATAGAGTTTTTTCAGCTTTAGTGCATATCTCTGGCATTTTGGGGAATTTTTTCACCAAATTTTCAACATGGGGGTTTTGGGAACCCTCCTCATGAATTCTTGAACTGTCATGGCATTATTTGGCTCAGAAAGGTGATTTCGCGGTCACTGCGTGGAATCACCTTTCAGGACCGAGTTACGAAATGACAGTTCCAGTGTTCATGAGGTGGGCTCTCAAAAAGCCTATTTTGCAAATTTGGTGGGAAAACCCCCAAAAATGACTGTTTTTGAGCATGCGCTGCGCAGTTGCTACGCACTCTCGTAACTTCATGAATTTGCAATATTTTTCACACCAGATTTTCAACATTGCCATTTTGTCACACCTCCTTGTGAACAGTACAGCTGTCATTGTTCACATCCTGGTGGAAATGTATTTTCACACTTCCGGCGCAGAATAGCGTGGTCACTGTTGGAAATCAGTGTTCGGGACAGATTAAGAAAATGACAGTGACACTGTTCATGAGTAGAGGTCCTGAAATGGCTATGTTGAAAATTTGGTAATGATACTCCATAAAATGACTGTGTTACGAGCGTGTATCGCGCAGTTTGCATGCATGCTCGTAACTTCGCGAATGTATATTTTCACTCCAGATTTTCAACATTACCATTTTCCCACACCTACTTATGAACAGTACAGCTGTCATTTTCCCCATCCTGGCTGAAATGTGTTTTCGCACTTGCGGCACAGAATAGAGCGGTCGCTGTGGGAAATCACTGTCCGGGACAGATTAAGAAAATGACAGTGATACTGTTCATCAGCAGAGGTCCTAAAATGCCTGTGTTGAAAATTTGGTGATGATAGCCCATCAAATGACTGTTCTACAAGGGTGCGATGCACACTTTCCACACACCCTTGTAACTTCATAGATCTGTAATATTGTTATGCCAGATTTTCAATAGTGGTATTTTTTCACACCTCCTTATGAGCAGTACAGCTGTCATTTTTCACATCCTGACTGAAATGTGGTTTCACAGTTGTGGCACAGAATAACGCGGTCGCTGTGGGAAATCAGTGTTTGGGACAGATTAAGAAAATGACAGTGGCACTGTTCATGAGCAGAGGTCCTAAAATCCCTATGTTGAAAATGTGGTGACGAAACTCCATAACATGACTGTGTTACAAGCATGCATTGAACTGTTTCCACGCACCCTTGTAACTTCGCAAATTTGTAATATTTTCACGCCACATTTTCAACAGTGGCACTTTTTCACACCTCTTTATGGACAGTACAGCTGTCATTTTTCACATCCTGGCTAAAATATGTTCACGGTCGCTGTGGGAAATCAGTGTTTGGGACAGATTAGGATCGAATGAGAGGGGGGGGGAGTGACCGAGCTCAACTGAGCTCTGTCGGGACTGCTGCGGATTTGTTTGTGGGCAGAAAAAGGCCACAATGCAAGAGCCCAGTACAAAAGGACAGCCTGCAGCACTGGGAGAAACAGAACGAGAGAGCGAGTGAGGGAGGGGGAGTGAGCGAACTCACTGGAACGCTGTCAGAACTGCTGCGGATTTCTTTGTGGGCAGAAAAAGGCATCAAAGCAGGCAGGAGCCCAGTAGAAAAGACCAGCCTGCAGTGATGGGATAAACAGTATGAGTGAGTGAGACAGGGGGGCTGAGTGAGCTCAATGGAGCTCTATCAGGACTGCTGCAGATTTCTTTGTGGGCAGAAAAAGGCGCCAATGCAGGCAGGAGCCCCATACAAAATGGCCATTTGCAGTGCCAGGACAAACAGAATGAGCTTATGACAGAGGGAGACTGAGTGACCTCAACGGAGCTCTGTTGGGACAGCTGTGGATTTCTTTGTGGACAGACAAAGGTGCCAATGCAGCCAGGAGCCCCGTACACAAGCGCAGCCTGTAGCGCCAAGAGAAACAGAATGAGTGAGTGACAGAGCGGTAGTGAGCGAGCTCAACGGAGCTGTATTGTGACTGCTGTGGATTTCTTTGTGGGCAGAAAATGCGGCAACGCAGACAGGAGCCCAGTACAAAAGGCCAGCTTGCAGCGCCGGCAGAAATGGAATGAGTGAGTGAGAGAGGAGGAGTGAGCAAGCTCAATGGAGCTGCATCGGGACTGCTTCACATTTCTTTCTGGCCAGAACAAGCCGCCAATGCAGGCAGGAGCCCAGTACAGAAGGGCAGCCTGCAGCGGCAGGAGACACAGAACAAGCAAGTGAGGAAGGGGGAATGAGTGAGCTCAACGGAGATCTGTTGGGACTGCTGCTGACTTGTTTGTGGGCCGAAAAAGGCAGCAATGCATGCAGGGGCCCAGTACAAAAGGGCAGCCTGCAGTGGCGGGAAAACCAGAATGAGCAGTGGGGAGGGGTGAGCGCGAGTCAAGCAGCTCTATTGTAACCGCTGCAAATTTCTTTGTGGGCAGACGTAGGCGGCAACGCAGGCAGTAGCCCAAAAGAAAAGGGCAGCCTCCAGCACCAGCAGAAACAGAACAAGCGAGTGAGAGAGGGGGAGTCAGCAGGCTCAACAGACCTGTGTCGGGACTGCTGCAGATTTTTTTGTGGGCAGAAAAAGTCACCAAGAGAGGCAGGAGCCCAGTACAAAAGGGCAGCCTGCAGCACCAGGAGAACCAGAATGAGCGAGTGAGAGAGGGGGAGTGAGCCACCTTAACGGAGCTCTGTCGGGACAGCTGAGGATTTCTTAGTGGGCAGAACAAGGTGCCAACGAAGGCAGGAGCCCAGTACAAAAGAGCAGCTTGCTGCACCGGGAGACACAGACTGAGCAAGTGACAGAGGGGCACTGAGGGCGAGCTCAACACACCAACGCAATCAACATTCGGCACTGACAAATGCTTGTTTTTTATGGAATACTTAGTCATTCCTGTTACCTTACTGTTGATAACCTCTATTTGTATTCTCCCAGGTGCTGCCTAAAAATAGGCAACTGTTTTTTTTTTTGTCTAGTGCACCTACCAGGTAAATAAAAAATAAATAAATAAACTTTAAATGGGAACAGCAGTGCAAGGGAGCAGCTTGCAAATCAAACAAAATCATTGCAGAGAAACTTTGTAAGTAGACCAAGAGACATTATAATACCATTATAGAAATCATTGGTCTGTGTTTATAGAAAAGAGAAGTATCTTAAATATTTACTGACCACAAAGTTTTTTTCTTCCTATTTGTAGTCTGTTTTACCCTATGCCAGTATGTGCTAGAATAACACCATTGGACCAAGTTCAGTTCTGCAAGATGTGCTGGTTGATAGGACTTGGAGGTGCTCTGTGTCATTGAAGGGAGGAAGATTTAAGGGAAACATCAGGAAGAACTACTTCATTTAGGGAGAGAACACTTGGAATAGACTTCCAGAGCATGTGACATCAGTTGATACTGTCATGACCGTCAAGCTCAGACCTGACAAGTACTTTGAAGAAAAAGTTATATCAGGCATTTCAATAGAGCTGTCTTGATGGACAGTTGGTCTTCCTTACAACTAAATGTGTATGTGTGGCTGGCTCATCAGAGCCAGAGTACAGCTTTCACTGATGATGCCAGTGACCCAAATTTGGAACAGACATGGTCATCAGGACTAGTGGGTGTGGGTGGGGTGGGGTGGGCAGGGTAGTATGATTGAGAGTTTTAATAATGCTCTCATTTTCCAGGGAGCAAGGGAGGGCCCATTGACTCTGTTATCTGTTGCGCTAACAGTGCCACCTGAGTGACCAGAGGTGGCAGTGTAGCAGAAGTCTCTAGTGGAAGGTTCCAAGCAGAAAGTATTGGCGCTACTCAATGTGGGGTTGGTGCTTCCCTTGCAGGTCATCTAGACCTTAATGATACAACGTGATTCAAGAAGAGAAGGTAAGAAAGCACTCAGAGATACTCTAAAAAAAAATCTGAGCACCACCAAATATGTTCCAAGCTTCCCTGCATAAATGCATCAGAGTCTGAACAGACAGACGGTCTCCATATCAACACATTTATTAGAACTAGGCTTTAAAATATCCAGGCCATATATCACAGTATGTTCCGAGCTGTCCCAGCTGAGGCACTAGTCTCTCTCACTCTTGTTTGTATGTGTTCCATAAAATATGCATGCTGCACTCCTGTGTGTTTGTTAGAAGTAAAATATTTGTGTTGCCATTGGGTTGTGCATTTGAGAAAGAGTAATGTGCCCAGGGACATCCCAGGTTCAAGTTGTTTCAGTGGTGCAGCTGGTTAGCGTAATCAGAACAGTATTCTGGGCGGCCTGAGTTCAAGTCCCAGCTCAGGCACTTATTCTTTCTCACCCTTGTTTGTATGTGTTCCATAAAATATGCATGCCACACTCCTGTGTGTTTGTTAAAAGTAAAATATTTGTGTTGCCATTGGGTTGTGCTTTTGAGAAAGAGTAATGTGCCTAGGGACATCCCAGGTTCCTGTTGTCTCAGTGGTGCAGCTGGTTAGTGCAATCGGAACGGTATTCTGGGCAGCCTGGGTTCAAGTCCCAGCTGAGGCACTTATTCTTTCTCAACCTTGTTTGTATGTGTTCTGAGCTATGTTGACACAGAATGTCCCTTAGGGCTACAGGGTAGTGCAAACACATGAAATAACATGCAAAACTCAAAAGATAAAGTGCTGAACATATATGCAGAGGTGTCTATGCCACCAAATACAGAGCTACTTCTCACCTGTATAGACAGTGGTGCCAACCCCAGAGCTTTGCCTGGATGGACTTTGTCAGGGAGTATGGCAACCTTCCTAGCTTACCCTAATTATGTACTAGCCACTCCATTTCTATTGGACATGGCTCAGCTGATGTCAACATTAAATTTTGTTAAATTAAATAAATAGTGCAAAAATACAAAAATGCCAAGATGTTAAGAACATTCTACATCTTATCCATCATACAAAGAACAAATTATACTTATATTCAGCTATATAGTGGTAAAACTTGTATAACTCAGCAGAATAATACAGCAATGTCTGGTTTGATATGCAGGACAGCAAATGATATGAGGTCCTCATTTCCATACTTGATGACTCTCACTATATATTATCATAATAAGCAAGGAAAGTCCATCAGACATAATATATTGCTTCCAGTATGGTAAGGCATATTCTGAACCAGTCTGTCAAGGGGCGTTATTTATATTTACAGATCAAGTCCAGATCCTTAAGGCAAAAACAAGAAGAAGATCCTAATGTACTGGTAATGGCAAGGCTTGAACTCTCTAACCTCATGGCAAATTACAGGACCTTAAGTTGGATGTGATATTAACAAAATGATCCTCACGTATTGCTGGTAGTGAAACTTGATAGTTCCAGTCCTCACGGCAAATGACAGGACCTGACACAGAATGATGTAGTCACTTCATATAGGAATAAAAGATATTCTCCAGACTGATGAAGGAGGAGCATATAAAAGGAATCTGAGACAGGCAGTAAGAGTTCAGGACACAAACCATATATGTCCAGCATAATCACTTGGGAAAAGATGGCCAAATTCTCAAATTTAAAAAAAATGTCAGGTGCCTCACATATGACCCAACCAACTACATAATGTTCATTATAAAAACAGTTTCAAATCAAAATCGTGATTTAGTCCTTGTGGTTTTAAAGTCTCAAACAGAAAATCCAAAAGGCTTCTCTTTGAAGGAGAAGGTGAGTACAGTCCCTTCCCCTTGAAGGCTGTCTAACATGTTCCAGTGCCACAAAACTGAATGCATTGGTATCCAAATTATGAACATTTTGGAAATGTATCCCTAATGCTGTGTCTTCTTTTACCCTGTTAGTATTGCAGACATGCTCCTATATATGTTCCTTCTAGGATTTAACTACTATATATGACCTACATACATAAGACCACAGGATCATGTCACACATTATATCACAAATGTGTTGCAAAAAACTTTAATGCAGCAGTTAGGGTTCCAGCGACAAAAGCTGGAAAATGTGGTTGTCAGCTCTAATGCTCACCCCATTTCATGAGTAAATAAGCTGCGATTGGTACAGTATAGGAGAGTGGGGTGAGAGTTAGGGCTGTCAACCCCAAGGCACACACTTCACCACCTGTTGCTGTGTGCAGGGTGGGGTTGCTGTGTTAGGGTTGGAAACCCTAACACTGCATTTCCCAGCTTTTGTCACTGGAACCCTAACTGAAGCATTAATAACGTTTTTTTGCAATGAATTTCCCTACTTTTTGAGATAGTATAATCATAGTCTTATTTGCCTCCAGGCCCTGTGCTCTCATCCATCCATAATTTTTGAGAGATTGTAATTGCATTCCTATTTCCCTGTGAGAATCAGGGCCCTTAAATAGATACAAAATCCACATAAATAAATTTAATCTTTTTCTCTTTCTCAGAAATGGTTTAAGATCAAATCCAGTATTTAAACCAGTGAATTGATTTGCTTTTAAGTTAACTATCCAGAGAGCTTCCCTTTCTAATACTAAGTTATTGTAGTTACCCCCTCTAGGGTTGGGGTTGACTTTATCAATTGCCATGAAGGAAAAAGTGTGGTCTGTACCTTCTACATTGTTTTTAGTGTGGTTCACAGTGGCATATGCATCATCTGCCCTTTCAATCACCCTAAGGTGTTCACTAATTCTAACTTTAAAGTTTCTAGTGGTTTTGCTGATATAAAATGCCATGCAGCTGCAGGTAGCTATATAAATTACTCCACTAGTATCACATGTGATAATCTGCCTAATTTCAAACTCTTTTTGAGTATTAATGCTAATGAACTTTTTCCCTGTTGCTACATGGTCACAAAAAGAGTATCTTTTGCATTGGTAACATCCCTGTGCACCTCGGGTGAGCCATGTATCTGTTCTTGGCTCCTGGTAGTGACTGTGTGTGACTATCTCCTAAGGTATTGGTTCTCCTAAATGCCCTTTAGGTAGTTTCTGGGTGTATTTTCTAAGGCCTGGGTCACTTTGTAGTATATGCCAATTTTGGTAAATAATGTTTTGAATGATATGTGATTGTGCAGAATATGTAGTGAGAAAGTTGAACCTGTAGTTTTCTCCCGTGTCATGACACTGTTTCCCCAGTAACTTCTCTCTGTTCATATTATTTACTGTGTCCTTGAGTTTTGAACATCGTATAAATAATTTGATTAGAAAAATAGACATCAGATTAGGAGTCTTCAAAGAAACTAGACATTGTCTAAATTATAAAATGAGGGAGTTTGTTGTATATCAACAACTAATCCCTGTCTTAGACTATGTGGACCATACATACACTCTAACAACAAAACAAACGTACTAAACCTAGATAGACTATACAATCGAACAGCAAGATTTATTCTGAAATGTAACTATCTCACGCATAGCTATACAATGTATACAAATCTAAATTGGTTAAACCTACAAAACAAACGACTATTAAAATAGACATGTCTGATACACAAAACATTAAAATCTGGAAAGCCTGAGTATTTACTAGATAAATTAAACAAAAAGGAAAATAACTATAACCTCAGAAATAATGAAAATTCATTTTTATTTCAAATGGTTGAAAACATATATGGAACTATGACCTTTTCATATAATGTAAATAAATACTGGCCTTTAATCAAGTACTATGATGATCAATTAAGGATGCATCCAAAAACTTTTCATGTACATGTTAAAAGGGATGTAAAATCAGATTGTTGCTGTTATTAGATTAGTCTACAGGTATGAGTGTTTGAAACTGTTTTTCTGAAATCTCACTGTCATCATAAGCTTGTGGAAACTCTGTACTACTATAGTTCATATATAGACTAGTAGCACGGTCGTATATGTTTTAACCATAGTAAACAACTCTTTCATACACTGAAAGAGTGTTTCATCATTCAATGTTTTCTTTTCTAGTATTAAAGTGGTATTTATTTTAATTATGTCTGTACTGTAAAACTGTTACATTATTTTACTATAACTTAAACAGGAACACCTTGAAAACAGGACTTCGGTCCTAATGGTTGTATTTCCATCTTCCTGTATAAAAACAAATATTTTAACTAACTAACTAACCAACCAACCAACCCTGCCTGCTTCCTTCCTTCTCAACATTACAGCAGTGGAAAATGAAACTGCTTGTTAAATATTAGTTTCCTATTAAAATGAAGTTTAGTTTACCCCCCCTTCAAAATGCAACAACTTGCACATTTAAATTCAGTTCAATTTTATTTTTATACTGGAAAGTATGTGAGCAGAAGTGCCAATTTTCTCAAATGTGAAGTGGTACAGAAAATTGATGATACAGAGAAAAAGGTAAAACAAAATTTGTAACATTTTACAGTATTTACAATGGGAACAGTGTATATGGACAGGATCATGTAGATTAGAAAAAAAAATACAGAGCACACAACAAAAGAGCCAATAAACAGATGCATATAAACTCTAAGGTAACTCAAGGTTTGGTGGACATTCGGGGGATTGCCTACCGGGGCAGGCACAAGTGGTGCATTGGAGGAGGTAGTCCTTGAGGGAGGAGGTGAATGAACCAATTGAACTACAGGCTTGAAGTTCAGGGGCAGTTTATTGTAAAACTTAGGGCCCTTATACATGATGGAGTTCTGCGGATGCTTGGTGCAGTAAAAAGGGATGTTGAAGATTTGAAAGGAGAACCCTCTTGTACTGCGCTTGGGAACCGATAAGGTGAAAAGGGAGTTAATGCTGATTGGCAATAGGTTACAGTAAACTTTTAGTAGGAAAGAGAGCATTTTAAGTTGGAACCTGCCTTCAAGGGTGAGCCAGCTGAGGGAGGCATAGAGGGTACAGTGATGGGTCATCCAGGGGAGGCCGGTCACGAAGCTTGCAATATTACTGTATGTAGTCTTGAGTTTGGAGAAAAGCGGGAATGTGATGTTGGGGGAGTAGACAACAGGGCCATCAAGGAGGGGCAGGAGAAGGGAGCTGGCAAGGGGTAGTCTGGAGATGGGAATAAGGAACTTTCTGATTCTGTATAAGAGACCTAGCCTCAAATGGGTTTTCTTGATGAGGTTGGTAATATGGATGTTGTAGCTCAGATAAGGGTCTAAGTACAGTCCAAGGGGTTTCAATTCGTGGACTTGTTCTATGATATTACCAAGATTGTCTGAGAGGGATCTGCCCATGACTGGGGCTTTTCTTGGACCAGAGAAGATCATAAGCTTGGTCTTCTTGGAGCTGAGAACCATGCCTTTGGCAGAGAACCAAGTGTGTAGCTTTCTGAAGTCAGCCTGCAAGTTACTGAACATTGTATCCAGGTTAGTGTCACTGCAGATGAGGGCTGCGTCGTCAGCGTAAAGGACTAGTTGGGTGATTTAACAGATGAAAGGGAGGTTATTGATGAACAATGAGAATGGGAGTGGGCCCAGAATGGAGCCCTGCAGTACCCTATATTTAAATGGACATTCAGCAGAAAAATATTCACTGGCATTTGTTTTCTGCAATCTGCCGGAGAGGTAGAGTACTTAGCAATTAAACATTTTCTTGCTCCTAGCTTCAGTTGGGTAGGTATTCTCTTTCAAGAAAGATTCATAGAAACATAGAAATTGTCGGCAGATAAGGACCGCTAGGCCCATCCAGTCTGCCCGTAGGCCCTATACATTGTATGTGGCCACTGACCCTGTGTGATCAATGGCTTGTCATCACTCCCTCTCAGGCTTCCCTTGTGCCTGTCCCAAGCATGCTTAAACCCCTCCACTGTGTTTGCCCTCACTACCTCCTGTGGCAGACTATTCCATGTGTTGACTACCCTTTCTGTGTAGAAAAACGTCCTCACATTACCTCTTAATCTACCCCCTTCCAGTTTCATATTGTGCCCCCTTGTTCTAGTACTTTTCCTACCTTGGAAAAGCTCCCCTGCCTGTACCTTGTTTATGCCCTTGAGGTACCTGAAAGTTTCAATCATGTCCCCCTGCTGTCTCCTCTCCTCCAGTGAGTACATATTGAGGTCCCTTAGTCTCTCCTCATACGTTTTGTGGTGTAAGTTCTGCACCATCTTTGTTACCCTTCTCTGGATACTCTCCACCTTATCTATGTCCTTGTGTAGGTGTGGTCTCCAGAACTGCATGCAGTACTCCAGGTGAGGCCTTACCAACGTTTTATACAATGGCATCACCATCTCCCGCCTTCTGCTAGTGATATCCCTGCCTATGCACCCCAGCATGCCACTGGCCCTCCCTGCTGCCTTTGTACACATTGCTTTGATACCTTAAGTTCATCAGAGATGATAACCCCTAGGTCCCTTTCCTCTTTGGTGACAGTCAACTCCCCCCCCAACCTGTAGCTCTCCCCAGGGTTCCCTCTACCCAGGTGCATTATTTTGCACTTCTTTACATTGAACCTCAGTTGCCACATCTCTGACCATCTTTCAAGCTTCTCCAGGTCCCTCTTCATTTTCTGCACTCCTTGTGGAGTATCCACCCTGTTGCAGATCTTGGTGTCATCTGAAAACAGGCAGACCTTTTCCTCCAGCCCCTCTGCAATGCCACTAATGAAGACGTTGAACAGGACTGGTCGTAGTTCTGATCCCTGTGGTACCCCACTGGTCACCCCCCTCGCCCCAGATTGTACCCTATTTACCACCACCCTCTTTCTCCTGTCTGTTAACCAGTTCCTAACCCAGTTCAACACCTTGTCTCCCATGCCCAGACTACCCATCTTGTTAATCAGCCTTCTATGTGGGACGGTGTTGAAGGCTTTACTTCCAGGTAGGTGACATCTACTGCCCTCCCTGATTAAGTTCCCTAGTCCCCAATCAAAAAAAACTATTAGATTTGTTTGACATGACTCCTGCTGTGAATCCATGTTGCCTCAGATCCTGAGCACCACTGGATTCCAGATGTATGTGGCCACATACAATGGTATGTATCTATAATATATTAGTTGGGGGTGAGGATATAGCATGCACCAAGCAGGAAATGGATCTTGGGGTTATCATCTCTGATTACCTCAAGGTAGGGAAACAGTGCGACAAGGCAGCAGGTAAAGCAAATAGGATGCTGAGATGCATAGGCAGGGGCATCACCAGCAAGAAAAGGGAGGTCATAATTCCACTATACAAGACACTAGTGAGGCCCCACCTGGAGTACAGTGTACAGTTCTGGAGACCTTACCTGTAAGGACATAGACAGGGTAGAGAAGGTTCAGAGGAGGGCAACAAAGATGGTACATGAATTGCATCACGAGTCCTATGAGGACCGGTTGAAGGACCCGAATATGTACTCCCTGGAGGAGAGGAGGGAGAGAAGGGATATGATACAGACATACAAGTATCTTACAGGGAGGAATAGGGTACAGGAATACATTATTTTTAAGCAAAAAAGATGTTCCAGGACTAGAGGGCATGTGATGAAGTTGGAGGGAGGATGATTCAGAGGAAACATGAGGAAGAATTTCTTCACAGAACAGGTGGTGGACAAGTGGAACACCCTGCCAGAGGAAGTGGTGGGGGCTGAAACAATTGCAGGATTTAAGAATGCATGGGATAGACCTAAAGGAATTCTGGATGTCAGGGGTAAGGGGCAACAGACTTCTAGGAAAACATAAAGTGAACTTACAAGCTCTAATGGGCAGACTGGGTGGGCTGTAGGCCCTTATCTGCCAACACTGTCTATGTATTTATGTATCTAAATGTGCCACTACCCTTTCTTTCAGCAGTGTCTCCATGATCCTTCCCACCACTGAGGTGAGGCTGACTGGCTTGTAGTTCCCTGCCTCCTCCCTACTGCTGCTTTTGTGCAGTGGGACTACATGTGCCCTCCTCCAGTCCTCTGGAACAACACCCGTGTTGAGTGACTCTGTGAACAGGGCCACCAGAGGTGCTGCTAGTTCCCTTCGCAGCTTCTTTATTATCCTTGGGTGGATGCTGTCTGGCCCCATGGCCTTATCCACCTTCAGCTTTGTGAGTTCTTTCAGAACTCTCTCCATTGTGAATGGGCTGGTGTTCACCTCCCCAACCCCCATTGCCTCTGCAACCCAACTATGGTCCTTGATCCGCCCCCTCCATAGTGAATACCGTGCAGAAGTATTTGTTCAGTATTTCTGCCTTGTCCAGATCCCCCTCCTTACATTCTCCCTTCTCCCCTTTGAGTCTCACAATCCACCCCCCCGGTTTTTCTTCTTTCACTGATGTACCTATTAAATGCCTTATCCCCTTTGTTTGCAGACTGTGCTAAGCTCTTTTCTGTCTGCGCTTTCGCCCTCCTAACAGGTTTCCCTGCTTCCCTTAGACATTCAAGGTACACCTCCCTGTCCTCCTCCCTTTGGCTCCCTTTATATTTCCTGAAACTCAGCCTTTTAGCCCTGACTTTGTCCCTCACCTTTTTGGAGAACCATAGTGGTTTCCTTCTTTTTTTCCCTTTAGCCACTATCTTATTTCATTGGTTTGTCATATCCACTGTGGCTCCTTTCAGTTTCTCCCATTGTTTTTCCACTCCTTCTACTGAATCAATCAATCAATCAGTCAATATTTAGCCAGGTGAAACATTGAGAAAAACTAATTTGCAAGATGGACCTGGTAATAATTACATTGGTGATGGAATGGCTTTAAAGTACACATGACACATGCACATAAAATATATATTCCAAGCATCCAGAACATAACAATTGGCTACACATACAGATTGGTTACAATATATACAGATTGGTTTAAACAATATACAATAACATTTCAATTAGCTAGATGTGCCAGTCATTTATTTATTTATTTTTTTAACTTTCTATTTGTCCACCGCCCTCACCCCAGAGCTACGCTTCTTCGGGAGACACCTAGGTACCACCCCACGATGTGCCTTACCTGAATCCCAATGGAGCTGTGGATATACTCCCCAGGCGGGTATGGGACGGGACCCCCAATGTCCCAATAACTTTCAATGTCTCGTCAGGTTCCCCAGTGGTCAGGCAGGCAGTTGTAATTAGGGTCGGTACCAGTGCTCTATCTACTCGTGCTCCAGCAGTGTTTTTCCTCCTTTTCTAAGGAAGTGGCCAGTGCCCTGATGTCAAGGCATTCTCACCGACGTCCGCCACTCCCAACCCTCTTTTGTATGCTCCAGTGCTTGCTACGCCTCTGGCTTCTGCCAGAGGCTAGCCAAGCACTGAGCGAGTGCCCCGCTCCCTCTCGGGAGAGGAGAACTGTCCATCAGATTCTCAATCCTCTCCCTTCCCTGCTGACCCCTGACAGCCCGGGTTTGTTCCTGAACCTGGGTTGCCAGCGTAATGCGAGGTGTGGCATCCAGCATCTCAACCCTCAGCGCCACTGGGTCGGCTGTGCCTTTCAATTATAGATTGTAAAAATTCTGCCTGACAAGATCACAAACCGACAGCCAGGAAGATAGAGGTCTGCAGGGTGGCAAGGCCATCTCCTTAGAGTTGAAAAATAATAATAAATAATAGGGGAAAGCCCAAGGAAATAGCTATCTGAGGCACCACCAGCCATAATGGCTGGAAACTGCAGGCTGGCAAGCCACCTTAGAAAAGATAAAAAGCAATGATAATTCATAGTGGAATAAGCCTAGAGTAAAGGATAGATGTAGGAAATGTGTGCATGGAAGTTTTATGAGGCACAGTTACAAGTTTCTGTAGCAAACCTGGCCAGTAGGGTTTTGAAGGTAGCCATGGGAAGTGAGGTGATACTTTGTAATATGTTTGGAGCTTGTGCCACAGGGTAGGGAGGAAGTAGCCAATGGAAAATTTGCCAAACTGAGTTATGACTTTAGGAATAACAAGAGTAATGTAGGAGGATCTTCTTAGCACATATGAACCAGGAGAGCAAATGGGGAGGCAGTCCGAGATATAAAGGGGCAGTTTCTTAGTGATAGCACAATAAGTCCAGATTGCTGTGTTTTTGTATCGTCTTATGCTGAGCGAGATCCAGCTGACTAGGGCATATAAGGAACAGTGGTGGGTAGCATAGGGAGCACCAGATATAAATCTTAGGGCCCGGTGGTATAGGATGTCAGGCTTTTTTAGGGCTGTATTGGTCCCTTGTCCATAGAGAATATCCCCATAGTCAAGTAAGGGGAGGAAGATAGATTGTACAACTCTAGTTCTCGCTTCCAACGTTAGCAAGTGCTTAATGCGATAGAATATGCCAAGCCTCTGTTTGAGTTTTTTGAACAGTTCTTCAATATGGTCAAGAAGGGACAGTTTGTTGTCAATCCACATCTCCAGGTATTTTAATTTATGCACTAATTCAAGAGGTTCATTGAGGAGAGTGATAATTGAAGTTTGCACACCCACTACATTGGTAGGGGAAGACCTCGAAAATGGACAGAAGAGAATAGCCTTTGTTTTTTTCACATTGAGTAGTAGTTTAAGTTGCAATAGGTTGTTCAGAAGATGGTTGAACTCAGGTTGGAGGTCCAACCATGTTTTCTCTGGGGTAGGTCCGGAGATGTTTAACACAGTGTCGTCGGTGAATAAGTGAATGTCATCATGATGGATGGCAGCATGTATGTTGTTTACATAGATGGCGAAAAGGAGGAGGCCCAATATAGATCCTTGTGGTACTCCTCTAGGGAGGGTTTTCATGGGGGAAAAGTCTCCTTCCATTTTTACCTGCTGTAATCATTCAACAAGGTAGCATTCGAACCATTTGAGAGAGGTACTATCCAGGCCTATGTTGAGGAGGCTATCCATCAGGACAGCGTGGTCCACCGTGTGGAATGCCTTGCTTAGATCCAAGAATAAAGTACCTACAAAGAGTTTGTTGTCTAATGCATTCAGCCAGTCATTAGTAACTTTTGCAAGCGCAGTGACAGTACAATGTTGAGGTCTGAAGCCAGATTGTATAGGGGTGAGTAGGTTATTCAGTTCTAGATGGTCTTTAATCTGTAGGCTGAAAATCTTTTCCAGCTTTTTGGATAGGGTGGGAAGCAGAGAGATAGGCTGATAGTTATTGAGGTCTGAAGGATCCCAGGATTTGAACAAAGGGACAACGTGGGCTGTTTTCCAGCTGTCAGGAAGGGTGCTCTGCATGAGGGACAGGTTGAAGATGTGGGTTATGGGGACTACTAGGATATGGTAGCTAATTTTAGAAAGTTCGGATCTATGAGGTCTGCACCAGCACTTTTTCTAGTGTCTAGATTAATTAACAAGTCTTCTACCTGTTTCGGAGATATCTGGCTAAAGGTGAAGGATGGCATAACCCTTGTGGAGGGGGAGGGTGACTTGCTCTGTCCACACAGATGGTCTCTCGGGCATTAGTAGAGGAGGAATTAAAGGCTAGGCCGGCTGTCACAAAATGGCTATTTAACCTATTCAGTATATCATGTTTATCTGTGAATGTTACATTGTTGATGGAAATCTTGGATGGGCAGGTGTTGGATGCCCTATGTCCCTCAACCTCCTTGAGGGTCTTCCAAAAGGTGGATGGGCTATTCATAGATGCATTCAGTCTGGTGTTATAGTAACTGGACTTGGCAGCCCTTACAAGCTTAGTGCATTGATTTCTGGCAGCTCTGAAGGAGGCCCAGTCGACAGGGAGATTAGTTTTCCATGCCTTTTTCCATAGGACATCCCTATTCAGAAGAGCCGACTTAAGGTTGGTGGAAAACTATGGGCAAGAGAATTTCCTGGTACAGATACCTCTCCCTTCCGCAGGACTGCTTGTATACATCTACCCATTTCAGTGAAAGATGCCCTCCTGAAATCTAATACTCTTGCTCTTGTATGGCTTGATTGAGTCCATGTCTCCATGCTGAACCACACCATGTGGTGGTCACTGGACCCCAGCTGCCCTTCTACCTGTATTTCTTTGACTGTTTACCCATTGGTCCATACCAGGTCCAGAATTGACTTGTTCCTGGTTGGCTCATGCACCAGCTGCCTGAATCCAACCCCCCTGCAGGGATTCTAGGATGGCTGTGCTTCTGGCTGAAACAGCCATCTGGGTGGCCCAATCCACATCCAGCATATTGAAATCCCCCAGTAGCAGGATTTCACCCTTAGCTGCCATGTCGTGTATGTTCTCCACTAGTTCCCTGTCTACTTCCTCCCTCATAAATGTCACCCTTTCCCAGCAAGGAATCTCCTAAACAGATTTACACTGTTTTTTTAACCTCTCAAGACACTATCTGATAAGCACTGTCTCAGACATAGTTTACTATAGCAGAAAACATCTCTAAAAAACTGTTTTCTTTTGTTACTAATTTTACTATGTTTTTTTGAAAAAAAAAAAACACTAGCCTGGATATTCAAAAGGGTTGCGCCATGCGCCCAACAGGGACTATCGCGTCACGCAACCCAATCGCCATTCTGTGATATTCAGAAGGGCCAGTTCGCCCGAAACATGCTGAGCAACAGTGCAATGGAAATGAAGGGATGCGCAACCGAAGGGGGCGGGTCCATGCATAAAGTGCGCAATGCGATATTTGAACACTTGCGTAATGCGCAAGAGTGGCTCAGCCGGAGGATGCGCAGTACCGGATGTGAGCCAAAATAAAAAGGCTCAAGGGAGCAGCGCAAGAACCCTAGCAGGCCGCAAACTGGGGGAGAGAGAGACAGAGAGAGAGAGAGAGAGAGAGAGAGACAGGAGCAGGAAGGGCAGATAGGAACAGTGGGTCCTGGAGGACAGAGAGGCTGTGGGGGTGCCTGCAGTGGAAGCAGCAGTGGGGCAGTGGGGGTAACAGGAACAGCAGCTGGGGGCAGAAGCCAGGGAGATGGACAGTGTCAGCTTCCACATGGAAGCTGTAATGAGGGGTGAGACAGCATGCTGCAGGGGACGTGGCGCAGAGAGGAGCCGGTCGGTGGTATGCCCCGACAGGCGGTGATCGTGCCGCATACCAGCTTCGAGCTGTACACAGACGTCGAGATTGTGGGCCGGTACCGCCTGAACAGTGCAATACTGAGACGGCTCAGTGAGCTGTGCAGTGATGTGATGCAGGCACCCTCACGACGGAGTCATGCTCTGTCCGTGGAGACCAAGGTGACAGCCTGCATGTGTCTGCTCGCCACGGGCACCTTCCAGAGGCCGACAGGGGACACCACAGGCATTACACAGTCGGCCACGTCACACATCCTCACCCAATTCCTCAGTGCACTGCTGCCTCATGCTGCGGAGTACATCCATTTCCCCAGCACCGCGGCAGAGCGTACAGCAAACATGCAGGAGTTCCACAGGGTAGCACATATGCCTGGCGTGCTAGGGGCCATAGACTGCACCCATGTGGCCATTCGCACGCCACCTGGCTCCGATGGCAAAGCCTATCGGAACCGAAAGGGCTTTTCTAGTGTCAACTGCCAGGTGGTGTGTGATGCCACTGGGCGATCATCAATGTCTGTGCCACACCCTGGCGGAGCACATGATGCCTTCATATGGCACCAATCTGCACTGTGCCATCGATTCGAGAGTGGGAACATCCCCACGGGTCATCTAGTGGGTGAGTACACATGTATGGAATGCAAACCTGTGCAAGGTGGAATGACACAGGTGCCATGGTAGTGGCACACAAGGATATGGGCAATATGGACCTGACCTGACACTGATCTCCACTATCTCCACACAGGTGACTGTGGATACCCACCGTCCCTGGTTGCTCACACCATACGGTGCCCCACGACTCCAGCGCAGCACGGTTTCAATGAGGCACATGCTGCAACACGGAACATCATAGAGTGGGTGTTTGGGATGCTCAAGGCACACTTCCGATGCCTGGACACCTCGGTGAGCCCTCACAGTACAGCCCCAAAAGGCCTGTGGGATATTCCTGGCCTGTTGCATCCTGCACAACATGCCCAAGGACCATGGGATAGCCGTACAGGTCCAGAGGGGACAGCGATGGGGAGCCAGTGGCACCGTGATGTGGGTGATGAGCCGCCCTCTAGGATGGAGGGACCCCGACTGACACGGGTAGGCCCAGCTGCACTGGGACACCATTGCAGAAGAGCACCACGCACAACACAGGTAAGTCAAGGGACATGTGCAGGCAACACTGTCCATGCGCAAACCACAGGCACACAGGGAACACACCGCATGAAGGTCAGGGGGCTGAAGGGTCCAGGCATACCAACACACCATCAGAGAGGGTGAGCACTCATATGGACACACACACACACACACAGGCAGCATACAGGGCAGCAGCACAGCACTGCGGAAATGACATCGCCAACACACAGCACCACCAACCACCCCCACCACCTGGACTGTCCACGTACGTGTGTCAGGACCTGGGCAACCTTGCACCTTGGTGTACAGTGCAATGCAGGCATCATCATCCACACGCACCTGTGGACAGCAGTTGGGAGAGTGTGCAGGTGGTCCGTATGTCAGCTTGGTGAGCAGAGCACCCAGCAGTGCAGCTCAGTCAGGGAGCACTGTCCCACGGCCACCACGGATGCATGGGCGGCCCCGCCGTGGCCTAGCAGCACTGGCAGGCTGAGCAGGGGCCACATCGGGTGGCGCTAGTGCACCACCAGGGGTCCCAGTGCGCGCGATCGCGACCTTGCCCGCACAGGGTCTGCATCCCGCCAAACAAACTTGCACCAGGGTGCTCAGGATGCCTACAGCAGAACCCGCGCCGACAGGCCTGTGTCGCACGATGCCGGGAATGGGGAGTGGAGAGTGCACTGTGTGGGGTGTGTGTACAGGGGCACCTGACAGTGGCTAATGCGCTCCGTGACGGAGACCACTGCCTGGTCCAGCCTGTCAATGGCAGCGGTCACATCCGTCCGCATAAGGACCAGCTCAGCTCGGTCCCGAGCACACTCCTGCCATGCCGCCCACGGACACAGACAGTGCCTCCACGACCTTGCAACCCACCCTGCAGCTGGACCGACTCCTGCAGCAGGCGGGTGTGCGCGTCCAATGGGTACTGTGCCCCAATGGCATCGTGACCCCCAGGGTGTGGACGGTCCTGGTGCACAGCACCCCTTGAGGGTGGGCGCTGTTCGCCAGGACCAGGTATGGGCGGATCTAAGGGCGGTGGACAAGTGCCACTGCTTGACGCTGTCCCCCCAGGCCTGGTGTGCAACTGCTGCTGCCGCCCCTCCAACTGCTGAGCCCCCAGGTCCACCTGTTCAACCCCTGTGCTGTCAACAGTGCCAGACACCTGCTCAGCCACCGATGCTGCCCCACCGGTGCTGACAGGCACAGCCTGTGACTGTGCCAGCATGCTGGTACACAGGTGTGGAGCAGGATGGCCCAGGGGCATGTGCTGGCCTGCCATGTGTCCGTCATGGGACACACACCTAACACTGGCCATGCAGGCCTGCTATCATCAATAGTGCCGGTGCGTCACTGCCATAGGCACAGCATGCTGGCATACCTGCATGCCAGACTGCTGTGACAGGCTGTGCACCCTGCACCCGTATCACTGCCGCCGGAGTTGTTGGGCCAGCCTGCATGCGCTGCAGTGCCTGCAGGCTGCTGGCGGAGGTGGATGGTCCCTCCTCCAGGTCCAGCAGGTCTGCCTCACTGTCAGCACCCACCACCACCACCGCTCTCCTGCAGACGAACAGGATCTGAAACAGAAAGAGAGTACATGTGAGTGCATGTGAACAACAGCCCCCCCCCACAACATCACCATGTCATACCGTTGCAGTGATGGGCTTCCACCTATCTGGAATCCTCTGCCTGGAACACCAGCAATGGCACCTCGGCTGCATGGCGCGACCAGTGTCTCCTCAGTCGGGTCAGCTGCAACACCACTGGTGGTCCCCACCAGTGGCAGCACGTGCCACCCTGAAGGCTGCCACCTCCTCCTTCAGCCTCCCTGCGGTCAGTCCCCATCTTTTTCGGCATTCCAGCACGGAGCACTGGTGGCTTCCGCAGGTTGGACGCAGCTACTCCTCCCATGCAGCTGCACGCTGCTGAGGGTGCCCTCCGCCCACTCAAAGTGGCTCATCCTCCAGGTAGGCCTGAAGAGGGCCTCAGTTTCTGCGGTGGTGAAGTTCGGCCTCCTCCTACGCCCGCCGTCCACAGCCTCAGCCTGGTTCCTGTCAGTCATGGTGATCTGTATGGGTGGAAGTGGACACCTGTCACTGTGCAGTCCACAGCATTTCCCCATGAGTATAGCTGCCGGCCGGGGGGGGGGCAGAAGCCCCCCCCCTTTCCTCTCCGCATGGCAGATACTGATGGAAAGGGTGCCCTCTGCCCCTTTCTAAGTGCCCCCATCATGCTCAGCCCCTCAACCTATATCATCCTCCAGCACCCCTGCCCATGAGCATTGTCATGAGCATCACACAGCATGTAACTCACCTCTCACCTGCAACAACCAAATCTGGCCGCCACAACCCAGTGTCGCATATTTATAGCGCAACACATGCAAATGAGGTGTGGCGCAACTTTAATGACATGCTAATCGCGCCACCGCCTTTGAATAGCTGATTCACTGATTGCATATGTCGGCGAATATCGCGTATTTGGCGCTTAGCGAAGATGGAAGGTCCCGCTGAGCCGATGGCGCATGTTTGTGGCTGTGTGCTACACTACATTGCGCATGCCCAGACATGTTACGCATGCATCATCGCGCTGCAGACCTGCTGAGCGCGACAGGCGATTCGACCATAGCCACCATTGCGCGCAGTGGCGCTACAGCACTGGGCACTATATGGCGCTGTGGCACTTCGCGCAATAGTCCACTGTGGCACTGGTGCTCTGCTTAGCAGTCGCGCAGGATGCCTATACATCCTATGGCGCTGTGCGTAGCCTTGCGTCATTGCCGCGACCTTGTGTATGCCCTCTGACCCCTGGCACTGTTGACATATAATATGCGTCCTGTTAGCTGTCTGGTGAGCGCGCCATGTAAAGTGACGGCGCCTGTTCGAACAGCGATTGGAGCCTGTGCTGGCTGGTGTGCTAACAACCCACGGGGTTACAGCGCAGCGAGCCATATTGCCTGCTGTAAAGTTGGTGCCATGGCTAGAGGAGGCGGTGTCCTGGAGCCCGCGTAGTAGCCAACCTGGTGGCCCTAGTGGAGCCCCACTGTGAGGCACTGTATGGTGAGGCCCCTCACCATGCCTAGGACCCATGTGTGCAGCAAGTGGCCACTGACCTGGTGGGGTCACTGGCGGGGCGGTCTGCTGAGCAGTGCCGGCACCAGTACAGTGACCTCGGCGGAGGCTGGACCTGCTGACGCGGCTGCGTTCACGCTGATGGCGGGGCCTGGTGCCTAGAGCCGCGTGAGTGTACCATCTATGCACCTATATTCTCTGTAGGGGTGTGTGTGCTTGGGTGGCTGTGCATAGGTGTGTCACTGTGTGCAGCTGTGCGATGGATGGTTATGGCTGTGTGGGCAGGCACTCTCACTGGGGCAGGGGGCACTCTGCTTTTGAGTCACACTGATGTTTGTCTCACCATATGTCTCCCACAGGCCGGATTGTGAGGACACCCGACCGCCGTGATGTGGGCCATGCCAGGGCCCCGGTGCCACAGGATGTCATGCCACAGCAGCAGCAGCAGCAGCAGCGGCGGCAGACCGAGCTGCTGGAGGAGTGTGAGTATCATTACGTCATGGATGCTATTGCATGCTGGGGGGGCAAGACCACCAACCATGCTGGACACAACCAAAGGGGAGGTCATAGTTCCACTATACGAAACACTAGTGAGTCCCCACACTGGAGTACAGTGTACAGTTCGGAGACCATACCTGCGTATGGACATGGACTGGGTGGAGAGGAGTTCCAGGAGGCGACATGGATGGTGCATGGATTGCATCACAAGTCCTATGCAGACAGGTTGACGGAACTGAACATGTACTCCCTGGAGGGGAGGAGGGTGTGGGGATATGATGGGGACATACAAGTATTGTACAGGGGGGAACAGAGTGCAGGAAAACAATATTTGTAAGCGTAAAGGATGTTCCAGGACTAGAGGGCATGGGATGCAGTTGGAGGGGGCTCGTTTAAGAGGTAGCATGGGAAGGTATTTCTTCACAGAATGGGTGGTGGACAAGTGGAACACCCTGCCAGAGGATGTGGTGGGGGCTGACTTGATTACAGGATTTATGTATGCGTGGGTTAGCCATGAAAGAATTCTGGAGGTCAGGGGTGAGGGGGAACGGACTTATAGGACAACAGAGTGAACGTACAAGGCCAAATGGCCAGACTGGGTGTCCCATAGGCCCTTATCAGCCGACACTGTCTATGTATCCATGTATGTAGGCATGACACAGGTGATCTGCATCACAGTGCAGCATCACGACACGTCTGTGTATGCATCACAGGTGGTCCAGGCATGCACTGGGCACATAGCTGTGTAACTGGCATCGCACCCGTTGCCACATCACTTGACAGCCTAGTTTGTACTGTGATTGGCGTGGGCGGGTGTGTGTGGGTGGTGGTGCGCATAGCTGGTGCCGCCTGTTTGTGATGGCCTATGTGCATGTTCACTGTGGTGGGTGCATGCCATCACAGGTGCAGGACATTGGGTTATATGGGTTGCAGGTTGGTGGTGTTCAGGGTTGTGGTCAGTCT
The DNA here is from genome assembly GCA_016271365.2 of Neoceratodus forsteri. Classification (NCBI taxonomy): domain Eukaryota; kingdom Metazoa; phylum Chordata; order Ceratodontiformes; family Ceratodontidae; genus Neoceratodus; species Neoceratodus forsteri. The sequence goes on along the minus strand of CM028135.1, from coordinate 923,838,657 downwards.
CAGCCATTGACTGTGTTCCCATTTTCCTAGGCCTCGGGTGCTGAGACACATGCAGCAGGATCTGTGGCGCCTGACCCAGGTCGGACTTGACAACCGGAGCTCCTGCAGGCCAGTACTGCGCCAGGGGTGAACGCAGTGGGGCGGCACAGAAGGGGCGCCAGCAGGGGAAGACCAGGAGCCCTGAGGCTGTAGCTCACATTCCGCTCCCACTTCTCCCATCCCTTTCACCCTGCCTTCCTCTCCAAGTTTTATTCCTCCCCTTGAACACCCTGCCTTTACCCATCCCCCACCTTGTACATAGTTTCAGCTGTTATTGTTTATCTGTTGTTTTTGAAATATACATTTCTATTTTGATACAACTCCTGTGTTGGTGTCTGCTTTGCAACTGGCTATGGGTGCTCCATTGCAGGGGTGTACATGCCATCTGGGCTGCTATGGTCCTGGGTATATATGTGTGTGTCTGTGTGTGTGTGTGTGTGTATATGTGTGTGTGTGTGTCCATGGGGAGGTATCACCAGCATAGAATTGCCTTTCTGTTGCTCTTGCCATCTGCTGCCACCCACTGCTGGGTGCACAGGGTGGGTCTGGCTGGTATGCTTCTCTGCAGCATGGGGTTGACGTGTGGCACGGGGGGTGCATGGTGTTTCCTGCAGTGCCTGTCACTGCACATGAGCGGTGTCTTGGGGGCACGGTGCACACTGTGCTGTGCGTACGGGGGGGACTGATGTGCACTGTGGTTGTCAACCCCCTGTGTGTGGCACTCTCTGCCTGCCAGTGGTTGTGCTGGGGTGTCATGGCTCTGCTATGCTTTAGTTGGCTTGTCCCCATGGGCACGTGGATCATCCGTCCCACCCCCAGTGATGCTGTGCTTGGGGTGTGCCAGTGTGGTGTGGGTTCTGCAGTGAGTTCCTGTGCCCATGTGTGGCATGGCTGGCGGTGGGCCCCAGCCTGCCTCCCTGGATGTGCAGTTCCATTGCTCTGGGGGGCTGTGCTTGCGCTATGGCAGCTCTGCAATGCTCAGCTGAGCTTCCATGGTTTGCGCCATAAGCGCGGCATTTTAGCTCAGCTTCTCCTTCCTGGTTAGCGATGGCGCAGTATGCGATATTGAGGCGTTGGTTGCTTGCATAGTTTGCTCTGCTCCATGTTTGAATATCGCACCTGTTGCGCATTTGCACAACTGGTTTGCGCTTGCTCCTACTGTTGCGCCAGTTTTCAGCGCAGTTTGAATATCCAGGCCACTGTATATTGGGCTTTAGATGGAAAACACATTATGAAACTTTTAGCCCTAAAAACAGCCACCTTTTCTGGTTTCAAATCTATGTGCATAGCACAACCAGCAGTATCTAGAATGCATGTTAGTATAGCAGAAGACAGGTGCTACTTTAACCCCTAAGACAAGTAAGGAATGGCATCACTTGTTACTCCTTTTACTATGCTTTTTGTGAAAAAAATATTTATATTGAGGTACAGCAAACACACACACACACAGAACACACACACTGTACACTCCATCATCATGAACACAACATTTGAAATAAATGCTGCAATCTAATACATTGTAAAACAATAAAGAAACTGTTTATGTCAGTCTTGGTTATGTGGAACACAGAGAAGTTCAGTTTACAGTAGATTTCCTTTAAATATTTCTTATCCTGTGTTTTATATCCTGGATAGCACAGGGGAGATGCTCCATCTCATTCCCATAAGGATCTTCATTTTACACATTTTTGCTCTGTATTTACTCAGGATATCTCAGATTAGATGCAATATCTTGTTTTTAGTGGAGTAGTGATATTACCATTTTTATAATGTATTTATTCAGGGTAGCCTAGTCAAGATGTAAAATATTGTTTTCAGCATATTCTGATTTTACACAATGCAGCATAATATTGTGTAGATGTACAGCCCCACTGAAAATATGATGCTACGTCTTCTGTGAAGTATCCAGACTAAATATATAGCAAACAGTAGGCATATGCTAGGAAAACACATTGTAAAAATGTCTAAAAGGAAGACCACATTGAAACTGCCTCTCGGCAGATCTGCATTGTGCAAATTCATTAGAAAATAATGGGTAAAAACGAACTTCCGGTGATGTCACCCTCTCGAATGGCTGCCTAGAAGAAGAGCTCCAGCATAACCCGACTGATAAAACCCCCTAACACAGAACAAAGCAAGCTAAAACTACTACGTACAGCCAGAATATGTCCGGGGGTAAGGACTCAGCTAAATTGCACTTATGGAGGCATAGAGGGAGGACAGATGGGGATGAATCCCAGAGAAGGCCTACCCCCAGTCGCAGTGTATCACCGAACAGCACGGTGGGAGATCAGGACACTGATAGGGAAGGTGAGAAGCTATCCCAATCCCGATTTGAGATGCTCTTGTCAGAAATTAGAGCATTTCGGGCTGAAAACCAAAAAGAATTTACTGTACTTCAGACCCGCTTATCAGGGGTTGAGGAGAGACTGGACCGTTTGGAAGCTGCGGCAGGTGAGATGGCAGAAGAGACTCAGAGCCTGCATCAAGCTGTAGATTTCCTTGCGGACCAGCATGTGGATTTCCAAGAAAAATTATTGGATCTGGAGGCCTGATCGCGGAGAGATAACCTCCGCATATATGGCCTCCCAGAGGATTCAGAAACCGGTAAAATGGAAGATTTCAAGACGGATATGCTCAGAGATGTGCTGGACCTCCCATCCACGTTTCAATTCCAAATCGAAAGAGCTCATAGAGCCCTGGCTCAAAAACCAGCAAACCAATCTGCAAGACCAAGATCTATTGTCCTAAAGTTCTCGAGATATAGAGACAAGGAGGCGACGTTGAGAGCTGCTTGGACCAAGAAGGTAGTTACTTATAACACTGCTAGGCTCCTGTTCTACAATGATTACCCCACGGCGATAATGAAGAGAAGGGCAGCTTACACACCTATAATGAGGATCCTGAATGAACATGGGGTCCGCTTCCAGACGCCTTACCCCATAAACCTACATGTATTTTGGGACACTGGCAGCAAGACCTATACAGCTCCTGAAGAGATACACCCGGGAACTAAAGAGTCGGGGATGGAGTTTCCAGTCGACTGGTCTAGTGTCGTAGGAAAAGAGCCCCCCTCGCTCGCGGTGGCAGAGGAGCCTGAGAAAATGGGGAGGATCCAGTAAGCAACCAGGAGCTTTCCGATCATTGCAAGAGATTAGGGAGAGTCTGCGGAGAGTACTCAGCCCCACCAAAGGAGCAACATCCGAGGATCAGCCACCGAATACCTGAACTGGACTGCTGTTTAAAATTTTGGCGACTCATTGTTATGTGCCTCTGTCGGTTGGGGGCCATGGGGAATGCTGTCAATGGAGTGACGTGAGTTCTCTTGCTGCAATCAATAAAGATTTATTCAAGAACGGGGGGTGGGGGTGATTTAGGGGGACTATCGTTTTCCTCCAGATGCTGTTATACCCCCTCACTCCAGGGAAATGGCTCTGAATGGGTATTGAACATTCAGTGTATCCCTTAATGTATAGAGACACAGAGCTCCTTGGTATTAGAAGGACTTATAGATCTCTTGTTGTTGGTATATAAAGCATCGTTCTGGACTCTCCTTAAAGTTGGTATATTTTCAACTCTGAGTAGACTCAGTGACAACCTGGTTTACTTTTGCCTTCTCCCCCCATTTTCCTTTTTATGTTGTTGGATGAGGGGATGGGAGGGTGACTCCAGGTTTGTACTGGAACACGAGAAAAGAGGGACCATAACGGGTGAACATAATTTAACTTCCCTCTGCCTATAAAGGTTTATAATGGAGACAACTCTATTTTTTTTTGTTTCCTCCAGCGCTCAGATATATAAGTTGCTGGATCAGGTGATGCTGGGATGTTGTTTGGAGTGTATGCCATTCTCCTGGGTTTTTCCTAACTGGGTGACGCACCTTTCACTCGATCCCGAAGTTTGGAGGGATCGGGGAGGCCTGTCTAATTTTTTGGTCACTACTCCTCCCATAGGGACACAGTCCGAGTTTTGGACTCTGAATCCCGTTTTTGGAGGGTTGGTTCCAATACCTTCTATTTTTGGAAGTACTAATGTAAATAAGTTCTTCAAGTTGATAGTTGTTACAGTTTTACTTGTTTTTTACATTAATTTGAGTGATGCACTTACTCTAAAGGCCAGTTTTCTACATAATGGGTTACAATTCAATACCAGCCAATGAAAAACATGGTTTACTGTGGGTGGAAGGTATAAGCGGGTGGAAGAGAGGGAAAATTCTTTTGCATCTATAGCAGCTGTAGAAGCTAAGGTCCCTACAGTTACGGTCCAACCAATCCTCTTTGGGGCAGCTTTAAGTAATAAATCTCAGGTCAATGGATAACTCTTCCACAATTTCGGTCTGCTCCCATAATGTTAATGGGCTAAATAACCCAATAAAAAGATACAGGGTAATTAACTCCCTTAAGAAGATGAAACCTACATTTCTATTATTGCAAGAAATCCATTTAAACAAAAAGTAACATCAGAAGCTTTCTAAATTTGGGTTCTCCATCATAATTGCCTCGGTCTATGGGAGGGGAAAGAGAAGGGGGGGCTGCAGTCCTGGTCCCTAAAAATATCTTATTCCACCTGACAAACTCATATGCGGACCCTGAGGGGAGGCTTGCTATTGCAGTGGGGCAGCTGGAGGGACAGGATATTGCTCTTGCTTCCTTATATATTCCTCCAGGTTCGGGGGCTGAAGTGAGAAAATTATTATTTCAAAGGGTCATGGAGGTGCATAGGGGTGTACTGGTATTAGAAGGAGATGATAATCAGGTGACTTCACCTTTAGATACCTCGAATGTGCGATGCCCCCCGCAAAAATTCTGCTCAAAAGGCAACACAGGTTTATTTCTCAGTGGCTCAGTGGGTGGACGTATGGAGGCACCTATATCCTAATAAAAGAGAGTACACACACACTTTTCTGCCCCCATAAAGTCTACACCCGAATAGACTACATACATGTTTCTAAGGAACATTTGTATAGAGTACAGGGTTGTGTACAGTCCCCAATGGTACTATCCGACCACTCAAACATAACTTTAAAAATGAGATGGGAACGGAAGAAAAAACAACACTTTGTGGAGATTTAATAATTTCCTTTTAAATATAAAAGATTTTAGAGGTATGATTCAGAAGAGAAACAAACAGATTCTCTCATAAAACAATACCCAGGGGGTAATGATGGGCATCCTATGGAATACCCTGAAAACAGTTTTGAAGGGGGATGTAATAAAGTATGCGTCTTATCATAAAAAACAGCAACAGTTGCGCTTAGACAAACTTCAACATTAATTTCAAGACCTACAGGCCCAGCACGCCGCAGGAGAAGAAGGGGTTCTTCCCCTATTACGTGCCATGAAAGAACAAATTCAGGGGATCTTGGACATATGCACGGAGCAAGCTCTGCAGTATATAAGACAAAAATATTGCGAGGAGAGCCCTAGGGCTACCCGCCTACTAGCTCATAGACTCAGGCAACATAAGACCCATTCCAATACAACTCATATTAGGGATCCAGCCTCAAAGAAGTTAGTCACTCTTCCCAAACAGATAGAACAAGCTTTTCAAACCTTTTACAGTACCCTCTACCAGGCCGAAAAGAGAGAGGACTCTCAGAGGATTGAGGCCTTCTTGCAGGGTCTTGACCTTCCTGTAATATCGGAAGAACAGAAACAGGCCCTAACAAAACCAATTTCAACTGAAGAATTGGGTCATGCAATTGTGGCTCTGAAGACAGGTAAAAGCCCTGACCCTGACGGTTATTCAAGTGATTTTTATAAGACAGTTAGGCAAGACCTAACCCCGACTCTCTTGGAGGCCTGCAGAGGGGGCCCAACAAGGGGGGGCAGCCCCAGATTCATAGTGGTATGCCTATATAGTCAGTATACCAAAGCCTGGTAAGGATATTGCTTCCTGCTCTTCATATGGACCTATTTCTGTGCTTAATATGGATTACAAGATATTTGCTTCCATCCTCACGGAACGATTCAAGAGGTTTATACCCCATATAATACATCTAGACCAGACAGGCTTTGTTCCAGGCCACTAAACACAGGATAACATTAAAAGAACACTGCATTTGGTGCACCGAGTGGGGCAAATGGGGACGCCTTTTTTACTCCTTTCGTTGGATGTGGAAAAGGCGTTTGACAGGGTCAGATGGCCTTTTCTGTGGGCAACGATGGGGAAGATGGGCATACCACAATCGGTTATATCAATGATAAAGTTAATGTATTCTGACCCCAGAGCCTATATCAGAGTAAATGGCTCCTTTTCCTCTCCCATCTCATTGTCGCGTGGCACCAGAGAGGGTTGCCCCCTGTCACCTCTACTATTTGCTATATACGTGGAGCCTTTAGCCCAGGCCTTGAGAAAGGAAGAAGGCTTAAAGGGGGTGGAGATGGTCCAGAGACTCATAAATTGGCATTATATGCTGATGATTTATTAATATATATGACAGACCCCGAGGCCTCCTTTCCCCATCTCTGGGAGTTACTAAACAGATTTGGAGACCTATCTGGCTATTGAGTCAATCTCTCTAAGACAGAGGTGCTGGCCTTGAATTATGCCCCATCAATAAAGGTGAAAACTAAATTTCCTTTTCGGTGGGATTTGGAGCGCATTAAGTATCTAGGTGTACAGATTGGAAGGTCACATACAGACCTCTTCTCCGTAAATTACTCCCCCTTTCTGGTTAAGATGCCTGCTGACCTAGAGAAATGGAGATCTCTCCCCATATCTCTGTATCAGAGAATTGAAACTATCAGAATGGTAGTCCTCCTGTGCTTCCTTTACCTGGCTCAGACCCTCCCAATTTCGATAACAGAGGCATTTTATAGAACTCTGCAAAAGAAAATATCAGCATTTGTTTGGGCATATCAGAGACCAAGGATAAACCTTCACATATTGCAGCTTGCTAAACAGCAGGAAGGAATGTCTTTACTGAATTTTAGATTGCATTATTTAGCTGCTCAGATTAGGATACCACTATATTGACTTGATGAAAGCTATGTGGCTAGGTGGAAATCAGTGGAGGGCCAGGAAAGGGAGCTTAAGAACATATGTCAAACCCTACTGTCTTCTCCTTCAGAAATAAGGTCGGACAGGGTAAATAATCTATATACGTACTCGACTTTAAAATGCTGGTAGGGGGTGCTGGCATCTAAAAAGCTTACAGACTGGAGATCTGCACTATTTTCTCTGCCCTACACGAGCTCCTTCATCCCAGCCAGGTTAGATGCGGGTTCCGTGGATGGCAGAAATGGGGTCTGCATTTGGTGTACCATTTTATGCCTCAGGGAGTGATTTTGTCCCTAACAGACTTAACCCAGAAGTATGGTATTCCGTATGCGGACAGGTTTAGATACTTTCAGACTAGGGACTACCTTCGGAGGCTTGGAGTGGTGAAGTGGAGAGACTCCCCTCTCCCTGGACCTTTAGAAATCTTTATTAAAGTAATAGATAAAAACCCAGTTCCTACCCATATGATCTCTGCTCTTTATAGGGCCTTGAGATCTTTAGAGGACGATCCAACAATAAAGATTAGGTTAGCATGGCAAAAGAATCTGAGGGTGGAGATTTCTCCTACACAATGGGAAAAACATTTGGAAACAGTGGGGAAGGGCATCAATTCAGGGCATTGGAAGGAGTTTGCATGGAAACTGTAAGATATTTTAGAGCCCCAGCAATAGTTCAGAAATACCACCCCTCCAGAAGGGCATGTTGGAAGCAATGTGGATATGCCTCCGCCACATTGGGCCACGTATTTTGGTCCTGTAAGGTGCTCCAATATTTTTTAGCAAAATTTCAGGAGGCCTTGCAACAAATAATCTCACCAGATATAATCATCGACCCTTACTTCTTTGTTTTTGGAGAGTATCCTCAGAATTGTAGGGACAGGATGACAAGGAAATGGATAAATTTTGGCTACTCTTGCAGCCAAAAAAGCTATAACCAAAAGATGGCTCTCCCCACTGCCTCCTACATTGGCCTCAGATAATGATACAGATCTATAGAATGGAGAAGATTACGGCTGTATTAAATAAATCCCAAACTACTTTTGAGAATTTCTGGAGGAGATGGGTAATGTACATTGTACCCCTACAATCAGATTTTATACCATGATTTCTAAGTTCTACAGTTCACATAAGCTATTATTAACATAGGTATTGGATGAAATAAGATGATGTGTACCTTGTAAGTGCTCTTTTTATTAATTGTTTCTGTAAATTTTTATTCTTTTTCCTTTTTTTTTGTATTTATTTTTATACATGTTTTATGGAAAAAAAAACCCAATAAAGAATGATAGTATAAAAAAAAAGAAATAATGGGTAAAAGCATGATCACACTAAGTGATATTTTACAGGATATGCCAGTTGAGATTCAATATATCATATATCAAATCTCAGCTGGCATATCCTGTAAAAACTCAATATTTAAAATGGTTTAAATGCTTTACCCAAATGAAATAAATATTTTAAATAGTGACGTGGCTAGTCTTTCCTCATAGGTCTTATGTCATATGCCCTGCGCCATTGTAGTTACCTTTCACTGCACCACCTCCACCTTGTCTATATTTTTACTCAGATGGGGCCTCCAGAACTGGATGCAGTATTCCAGGTGCGATCTCATGAGTGTCTTATACAGGGGCAATATGACCTTCCTCTTTATACTCCTGATACCCCTTCCTGTGCATCCAAGTATCTAGCTAGCCTTTCTAGCCACCTTATCACACTGCCTAGTTTCTCTTAGGTCCTTCGAGATGATAATTCCCAAGCCCCTTTCCTGCTTTGTGACTGTCAGTACCTCCCCACATAGTTTGTACTTTGCCCCGGGTTCTTGTGCCCTATCTGCATGATCCTGCACTTCTTGGCATTGAATCCCAGCTGCCATTCTTCAGGCCATTTCTCCAGTTTCTTTTATTGTGTTTATGCTCCCAATTTTTCCTCATTTTCACCTGACTCCCTGTGCCGTGGCTGTGCATGCACCTATGGAGGCATGTGCACACTGTGGTTCCACAGCACCCTCCCTCTGTTTGCCACCTGTCTACCTATTCTACCCTCAGGCTTCCACCTGGGGCAGTTTTGGGGGGTGACAGGGTCCCTTCCTGGGAGAGGAGGGCTGCCTTGTGACTGCTCGATCCGGCTCCCTCCTTCTCCCCTAGCTGGCCTTCGATGACCCAGGCTCACTCCTGAACCCAGGTCTCTAGCATACCATGAGATGTGGCATCCAGAGGCTCAACCCTCAGTGCCACTGAACCAGCTCTCAAGTTTTTTAAGGTTTTACATCATTCTTTCAACACCCCCTCGCATGTCCACCCTATTGCATACCTTTGTATCCTCAGTGAAGAGAAATGCCTTCCCCTCCAATTCATCTGCAATGTCCCCAACAAAGACATTGAAGAGAACTGGCCCCAACACCAACTCCTCCGGCACCCTGCTCATCACCTCTCCCTCTCCAGAGAACTCCCTGTTGACCACAACCCTCTGACTCCTCCCATTCAGCCAGTTCTCTACCCACAGAACTATTTTAGGATCCACCCTTAGGTTGTGCAGTTTGTTAATCAGCCTTCTGTGGAGGACAATGTCAAAGGCCTTTCTGAAGTCCAGATAGGCCACATCCACCGCACCTCCCTGGTCCTACTTTAGTTACCCAGTCATGCAGTAGATTAGTACAATGAGTTAGTGCAAAACACATACTTACCCAAAATACAATAAAAGTTAGGCTTAGATGTAGAAGTAAATAAATGCCATATAATGGCTCCACCAAGCCACATCGACAGAAATTTCACTGAAGCCTTCACATTGGTGCAATCCCATTGACATCACCAACAAGTCCAAACAATGACCTGGAACATGCCAACACCGACCGCCACACTTAACTGTATCAATGCAGGGGGTGCTGCACCCCCCAGCACCCCCTATGTCGGGGTTGTGCCTCCTCATCCCTCCTACTTTAAATATCTAACTCCACATCACACAGACAGTGAAGTTAGGTGCTTACCCCCCCCCGTCAATGAAAAATATCCCCATTGACACAAAGTCATCGACATCTGGGAGTTGATGTGAAAACTCCGATGTTCGAATGGTGTACCCCATATAAGACAGTTTGTGTGTGTGTGTGTGTGTGTGTGTGTGTGTGTGTATGCTCTATGTGTGCAGACAGTGCACTGTTATGTTATACTATAATATATATGCATATATGTGTATTTGTATTAGTCAGTGTGTGTGTATCACAACAGTTAGAAAGTGCAGTTAGGTGGCTCTTTGGTTAGTGCAAAAAGTGCTAGTCTACATTTTACCACTATCTAGATCAGTTTCAGCCTTCTGCATGTCATTGTTTATTTAACTGTGGTGTTTAGTGGCAACTCCACACCCTCTGATGTCCCTCAGAACCTGAAAAGAAGAAAACGGTCCTGCAATGTCTTTTTTTTAATCTGTAAACATGTGTGTAGATGGTGCACTGCTATGCTATACTCACTGGACTATATATGCATATATGTGTATGTATTAGTCAGCATGTGTATCACATCAATTAGAAACTGAAGTTAAGTGGCTCAGTGGTTAGTGCAAAAATTGCTAGTCTTCATTTAATTTCTGATTTAAATGAGAGTCTGTTGCTGCTCCGCCATAACTGCCCCCCCCATGCTCAGCCCATCCCAAGCCCAGCCTATACTAGTCTTCTGGCACAGGGATCTGCTCCTAGACCTAGAACAACATCAGTACCAGTGGCAAACATCTGGCATTGACAAATGTTTGTTTTTGTAGCCAAGCTGGGATGCAAAACTTCATCTTCAATGGGGCCATGCTGCTACCTAGGGTTGACTGAAGCATAAGGAGGATCTGATTTCCTGCTTCACGTAAATGCTTACTGCCATGCCATGCCATGCTGCCTCCTAGATATTACTACAGCAATTGCGTTATTACTGGATATCACAGTTCATGTCAATTGGCACCACTACACTTGGTCTCTGTTCTCCAAAAAAACTCCCTTTGAGGAGCTGCGGGGCTTATTTAGTGGCTAGTAAGACAGCACCAACAGACAGGCTCTCTTTCCCATAGCAGAGGGGTGTGGAGGCAAGAAGGTGTGTGCCACAGTGGGAGGTAGTGTGGACCAGGTGCATGCTGGCGAAATGGATACATGGAATAAGAATAAAACAAGCAGTGATTTAATTACATCACATCTTTATTTGAATTCAGTACTGTTTGACCTAGATTTTTTCTCTGAATCACTGAGCTACGATTATGAGGCCTGCTTCTGGTTGTCATGGAATTAAGTCACTGTTTATCATTGACTGCTTTAATATTACTTATCTATGTGGATTTGGGAAATTGCTCACCTTGGTAAAAGACTAATTTTCAGTGAGGTGCCAGAACAAGAGACGGCAAAGCAGATGTATACTAGGGTAGTGTTTGAACGTCACAAACATTAATCTACCCCTTGGCAGATAAAATGAAGAATGAAGATGCCCCATAGCTAAAAGACTCCGCCAACAATAAACAAACCCTAAAGCTTTTTTACTGTAAATCATCTGCAGTTGTTTAGAAAGCACTAATGGGATCTACTAAAAAAGTATGCAGCAAACTGTTTTCTTTAAATCTGAACAAAACTAAAACCATTTTGTTTGGGTAAAGGAATAGAATGGCTAACAAAATCCCAATGACAATAAATATCAGTCCTACTAAACTTTATAACTGCAACTTGATTAGAGTAGCAGTGCCACAAATAGCTTTCTGTTAACCACGGGCTGGCTGTTTTGTTGGTCGAAGTTCATCGCCATCTTCTTTGTATGTAAAAAAAGGTATTTAAAATCTAAATTTAACCAATTTAATATGCGTCAAAATCACAGTTCAGCAGGTGGTAAAGAAGAGGGTCAGATAACAGCACAATACCAATAGGCCTCATTTTTATGTTGCTTGCACGCATGTGCAAGAAACATAGTGCCATCATCTGAGTTTTCAGAGGTGTGGCAGCCCTCTTCCAATTCAGGCAGTGTGTTTGCAGGCATGGCTGCAGTTCTCCAATGCCTTCTCGAGCTGTCTATGACAGCTCCAAAATGCAGTGGCGTACAGTTGAAAGAGGGAGCTACGCTTCAGTGAGCAGTGATAAGATATCACCTGCTCATGCGTGCTCCCCCTACACACACACACACGCACGCATTCTGCATGCTGGCCCCCCCCACATACACACTGTATCGCCTCCCCCCATCGGCTTCATATTTCCACAACCCATACTCGGATGTATTTTAGCATTTCAAACCCATTATAATGTAACAGTACTAGTTTCCTCAAGCAATTTCCATATGCCCGCAAAGAAACCCAGTTAATCAATGCAAAAGTCCATTCTTAGCTGAGGTAGTTTTGAGGTTGTGCCCAAAAGGAGACGTAAAGCTTTGGATGAGCTGCAGGGAATGCATTACTGCAGGGGCATAGTGATCCCTTAGCAAGCACCGCTTTCACATTTACCTGGACCTACCACTATTTGACTATACACTAGAAAAACTGGCCCAGTTCAACGCAAATGCAATCTATTGATCATTACCAATCCATGCGTTAATAGATGCAATCCGCAGTTATCAAACGTGATTTCTAAAGATTTTCAGTTTTAGTATTATTACACAAATCTACCTTTTGGGGGGAAAAGGCAGAAAAGATCGCCTTAAAAACTAAACATTGTACTTAAGATTAATGGGTTCATAGATAGGTTCATATACAGTATTGCCTCTATTCATTTATGAACTTGATAACTTCTGTTGCCAGTACACTGACATAAAGCACAAAACTTGCATTTTGTATGTAGCACAGGCACACACGTTTTAGTTTGAATATAGCTTGCATCGTGTTGTGATTATAGGAACATTACATTTACAAAAAAAAAGAATAAAAAAGGAACACCGTTGACTTTCTTTGTGTCCCGATCGACTTCAAGATTCCGTTATCAAAATCGAGATAATATGATTTTGTTTAGTTGTACAAGTTTGGGTAGTTTTAATAAGCACGTCTTAAAGAGGAGAGATACAGTACAAGAGCTAGTAACGAAAACAAATACATCTGTTAACATACAATCATAAAGAGAAAGGTCTAAGATCAATGCATACAAGAGGCAGACACACAATAATAATACTATTTTATTTTGAAACTGTTAAGGTTGCATGTAATCTAGAGAAATATATGGGTGAAATAGTAGCTTGTTTACTTTTACTGTGTTGTCCCCCAAATTACAGGTCCCCGAAATATCCACTACGTGCTTGAGAGTACAATCTTCTTCCGATTGCATTTTTTGTTTGCTTGTTTGTTTTAACTGTTGGTTGAGGTGCACTTGTATTTAAAATGGAACACAACATTAGCTGATTTTGATATCCTTTCCCTGTACAAAAGGATGCTTCTTGCCCTTAAAAATACATGGCGACATAATTAAATGATTTTGTCTGTTTATTGCTTTAGAGTGGTAAGTGGTTCACAGCAAAACAACTGCAAATTCTTGAATGGCTTCTGTTCAGCCTACAATATGGGAAACAGCAGTGCCTAACACACAAACTGGGGGGGGGGAGGGACTACAGCAGGATGCTTCTGTTCTTATTTCAAGATGGTTTTCTTTATGTGAGCAACAAGGTGGCGCCATTTCTAGTCCAACTGCAAGGGAGCTGCTCAGACTGCAGATTTGAATCCCAGCAACAATACAGAGAATAATATACAGGCAACCATGTACAATGCTGTGTTTTTATCGAGGGATCCCGGTGACATCACCTCATAGGGAGTTGGAAGCTCCAGAGCAAAGCAGGAGAGGTCACTGATTTCATCCAAACCCCGAGATGGAAACACAGCTGAGTTATGCATTGTTACCCATGCGTTATTTTATGTAGTATATAGTTTGAAAAACGACCTGCACCATTTGTGAGCAAACACGGTAATTTAGAGCAAAGATGGAAAATATGCATTTCTTCAAGACAAGAGTACATAATACCTCAAAATAATTGCCAAGTTTTGAATCCTCGGGGTGGGTATTCTGTAAGATAAACAAAAACCCAAACAATTATTGTCTACATCTGCTGGTCACACACCAGCGCTATAGTGATACTTGGATTCTTGCTTAAAAACATGCTGAGAAATGCCAGAAAATGTTAAGTTGTGTTTAGTCCCATTGTTCACTGCCCCTCATGTATAGCACAATGTATTTGAGGTGCAGTATTTGGTTGACGCTGCAGTTATAATTAATGCCCTCTTCTCCCCGTCTGTGTAATGGCCACAGACTAACCTCCGCGTTAACTTTTGATCCTGAAAGAAATTTTGAGTCTAGAGACTGCACACGCTCAGTCTTTAGGTCTGTGCATACTAATGACCTGCACCATTTGTAAGCAAACACGGTAATTTAGAGCAAAGATGGAAAATATGCATTGCTTCAAGACAAGAGTACATAATACCTCAAAATAGTTACCAAGTTTTGAATCCTCGGGGTGGGTATTCTGTAAGATAAACAAAAACCCAAACAATTATTGTCTACATCTGCTAGTCACAATTACATCCAACAGTATGTTTTCTGTGCAACTTTATAAGGGGTCTGATGCTGTGGAGGTGTAGCTGATGTTCTTCCCAACGCACAGACACACAACTGCAGGTTTTATTATTCACTCCAGACATATGTTCCACATATCAGTCGTTATGCTTTTCTCAGAGTGTTAACCCACTTTTTCAGGTTTAATTGTGCTTTTTCTTTTCTTGAAAATGCATAGCAAAAGGAAATTAAAGCCCCCATGACTAAAGTTTCGACTGGGAAGTACAGGTTATCTCCTATACGAGCAGTTCAAAAAAACAGTACACTACTTAAGAAGCAGCTTGGCATTGGTCACACGTCTCACACTTTGTATTCAATATAACTAGCTTCCTGCAAACTCGAAATTTTATAGAGAAATCTTGAGAATTTAAAACAGCTATTTATTGAGAAATAAACAAACATGTAAATGCACGAAAAAAAGCTTATATTGTATCGTTTGGCTGTTACCCCTTATCTGGCATGGATTTCCATTGTTAATGAATGGCATTAATTCGGTTGGTTAAAAAGCGAATCAGAATCCTAACTTTATTAAATGAAAAATTAATTTACTACACCATAGCATAGGACATTACACTTTCAGTTGGCTGGCATAGGATTTAGTGTGACATACGTGGACCCAGACAGTCCTCCTGCAAAAGTTAACTAAAAGACTTAAGATCATCAATCAGAAAGCTTATTGCATATCCAGTGCTAGAGTAATTGTTGGATGTGACTTAACAGACTTCATTTGCAGAATGACTTAAGAGCAGAAATCAATACAAGATTTTGTCTGCTATAAAACAAAAGAAACACAGCATCCTGGCTCTTCATGTCATAAAAGTTGATTGTATGTGGTTAATTCGTTTTGGGGGAACATTTTATTTTATTATATAATCATATCCAGATAGAAGATAGATGTCCTGCCCAGCGCCTACAGCAACCCATCAGCATCCAACCCATTTTTATGTTCCTTGCACGCATGTGCAAGAAACATAGTGCCATCATCTGAGTTTTCGGAGGTGTAGCAGCCCTCTTCCAATTCAGTCAGTGTGTTTGCAGGCATGGCCGCAGTTCTCCAGTGGCTGCTGGAGCTGTCTATGGCAGCAGTCGAAAATGCAGTGGAGTACAATTGAAAGGGGGAGCTACGCTTCAGTGATCAGCATAAGATATCACCTGCTCATGCATACTCCCCTACACACACACACACACACACACACACACACACACGCATGCATACTGACTCGCTTCCACACACACACTGTATAGCCGAGGAGTTGGTGTACTCCCCAAACAGAGTTCCACATGCCACGCTGGGTCCCACCCAAGCATGGCTACCTCGTATAACCCGACAGGGTGCCCTAATCCCCCCCATCGGCTCCACTGATCCCCAGAGGCAACAGATACTATTGCTGGCCAGTGCCCAATCCCGTCGGCTCCATGCCCCCCCAGACAGCTGTCCTTGTGCCATGCTGGAGCCCACCCCAACATGGCAAGCGTCCCCCGCATCACCGTCCTTTCTTTAAAAAAAAAAAAAAACCTGAAACACAAAAATGGTCCCTCGCTGTCTCTAGCCCCACCCATTGCCCACCCACTGCACCCTGCCTCCCCACCCCCACCCCATACTTACCTCCGGACTCTGGAGCCACAATCTTGTGGCTAAACACGCCTGCACTCTTCAAAGCCGACTGCGAACTGAGGAAATGCCAGTAAGCTGTATAATGTAATAAACAGGGTTTTTTTTTCAACTTTGCAGCATATCTCAGGCATTTTTTGGAATTTTTGCACCAAATTTTCAACATGGGGTTTTTGGGACCCCTTCTCATGAATGCTGTCACTGTCATGGTGTTAATCAGGCCCAAAGGGTGATTTCACAGTCACTGCGCAAAATCACCTTTAGGCACCAATTAATGAACCGACACTGCCAGTGTTCTTTAGGTGGGCTCTCAAAAAGCCTATGTTGAAAATTTGGTGGAAAAATTCCTAAAAATGACTGTTTTATGAGCGTGCATTGCGAAGTTCCTACGCACGCTCATAAGTTTGCAAATTTTCAATATTTGCACTCCACTGACTTCCAAATACCTAATACAAGCAAGCAACATTCGGCATTGACAAATGCTTGTTTGTACTTCTGCTTTACATATCTGACTGTACAGACAGATCATACTGTGACATTAAAGGCAAGGCAAATTTATTTACATGGCACATATTCCCAGGGGCTGTGGGTGCCTTACACTAAAACAGATAAATAGAATAAAATCAGTCATAAATTTTACAATTAAAATAATATAACACCAAAATTATACAGCAGTGCCAGATCCAAAACTCATCAAAAATAAATGGGTCTTCAGACTAGATTTTAATCTGGTCAGGAATGGCAAATCTCTCACTTTCTGGTGAAGGGCATTCCAAAGCATCAGGGCAGCCATGCTGAATATTTTATCACCTGAGGACTTCAAGTGGGATCTGGGAATTAATAGGAGATTTGTATTCACTGACCAGAGGGGATGACCAGGAGAGTAAGGGGTCAGAAGATCTTTTGGGTAGCACGGACACAGTCCGTGCAGGGCCTTGTTAGTTAATAAGCACATCTTGATGTTGATGTGTTATCATATTGGCAACCAGTGCAGAACACAGAAAACTGGCATGATATGCTCAAACCCAGAGATCCCACCAACCAGCTGGGCTGTCGCATTCTGGACCAGCTGCAAGTGAAGCGACAACCTTGTGGAGGTTCCATGTCAGGTCTGGGAAGACACAACGGTGACTGTGAAAACAGCGAGTGTTTCATGGCAACCGGAAAGAGGGTGACAGGTGTATAGCCCCTCACACCCACTTTCTATTGATACTAACTCTGAGGTTGTAGCAACTTGGGGAGGGGGGGAATATGAATATCGCCCTTTTTCTGGTTGCTGTGAAACACTCGCTGTTTTTATGGTCCCAATTTTGTCTTCGCCCACATCATGGGCTACTCCTTGTGGATAATTCAAGGTACAGAGTGTTATAGTAATTAAATCTAGACATAACCGGGGTGTGCACCAGAGTCACCAGATCAGCCAGTTTCAGAAAGGGTTTGATCCAGGAGATGTTACGGCAATGGCAAAAGCTATTATGGACAACAGCTGACACCTGATATCCTAAAGTCAGCTTGGAGTCTACAATGACCTCCAGATTCATCACCATATCTATGGCTACGAGCGTTACAAAATCCAAAGAGGGAAGAGCAGTACCACCACTCATTATTACTAAACCAGACCAACTTGGCTCTACTAGTAGCACCTCTATCTTCAGTGGGTTCACTCTGAGCCAGCTGGCCACTCATCCAGTCCTGAATTTCCCTAAGGCACTCTGTCAATTCTAGGAGAGCTGTAGCATCATCAGATGCATGAGACACATATAGCTGGGTATCGTCAGCATAGCAAAGAAAACCCAAATCATAGTGTCTAATGATCTCCCTCAATGGAGGCATATACACGGTGAACATTATGGGAGGTGGGATCGACTCTTTAGGCACACCACAGCAGAGCACAGCACTGCTTGAGATGGAAGAGCCAAATGCCACCTGCTGCATCCCTGCTGGATAGGTAGGATTTAGTCCACTGCAACACCATACCTGCAAGTGCTGTATAATGCCTCAGGTGGGCCAACAGCACCCCATGGTTCACTGTATCAAAAGTCAAAGACAGGACAAGCAAGATGAGAATGAAATGATACCCACTATCCCTAGCCAAGAGGAGATTATGGCCATCTTGACTAAGGCTGTCTCTGTACTATAACGTGGCCGGAAACCAGATTGGAATGACTCATACTGTAGATGTCATATTTTTCCAGATGTTGTTCCAGCTGCACTACCACCTTCTCAATCAGCTTCCCTACAAAAGGAAGGTTTGAGACAGGTCTGAAGTTTGAGAGATCATCAGGGTTCAAGGATGGTTTCTTTAAGCAAACAACCAACAATCTCCACAAACACTGGACTGAGCTTACCCCAGAACTCTAAAAGAAGCTGGGTGGGCCCAGGATCCAATAAACAGTAGGCTGGACACAGACCAGAAACTACTCAGAGGACATGGTCTGCCAACATTGGCTTAAACTCTATCCACATAGAGTGTCACTGCCCAAAGACTGGACACTGCCGGCTAATAACAGGCCACTTTTGGATATCCCAGCTCGATTGGAAGACATCTTGGCTAGAAAGAATCTGTTAAACTCATCACATTTATCAGTTGAAAAGGCTCTACAAGACTGCAGACGGGCTGGATTTAAGTACTGAAGAGGTGAGCAGGTCAGTTCTTCGCAGCTGTAATCACCTGTGATAGGAATGCTGAATTTTTCAGAGTGATCATCTGCTGATACTCATCATAATGAGCATGCAGCACCAATTTGTCCTCCAACTGGGACCTCTGCCAGCAACGCTCCAACCTCCACCCCTTAGTCTTCAGCCACTGAAGATCACCATCAAACCAGGGTGACCTATGTTGGGAAATCAAGGGGAGAACATGAAGAAGTGCTAGGGAGTTGAATGCCACCAATAAGAGTCATATTATAGCCCTCCATGGCCACCTCATCTTCCATTGCACAAGTCGTCTCCATACTTGAGATGTCCAGCACCCCCAGGTGCTCTGAGGTTCCAGATTATGAACAGGTTGGTAGCCGACTATCTCCACAGGAGCAGTTAAACAAGTAGCCCTGCAAAGAAACTGCACAACATCTGACAAAATGAGTGGATCAGCCTTGACATTGCTAATATGAAGACTCAATGAGAAAATAAGGTCCAAGGCATGTCCCTTCAGATGGCTATTAGAGGTAATTGCCTGTATGAAGATCAGTGATTTCATCATCCAGAGGAACTGCATTCCAAACAGAGACATTTCATTAACAACCCATTCATTGAAGTCTCCTAAAACAAGAAATCTTGGTGACTCCACCACCAGGTCAGCCATGAAACTCTCTAGTTCCTGCAAGAACTTGTTCACACTCCCCGGGGGCTGATATATGAGAATGATCTTGTAACTTGTAGCCAAGCCACCTTTCACCTCCACACATTCAAATGACCTGGTCATCCCACGGTGGGGGGGGTACACTACCAGTCCCAATGCAGATCTAAAACAGATGGTTACCCTACCACCCCATGCCCCCACCTAGGACAGTGTACCATGGAGTAACCCGGCAGAATGGACTCCTCAAGAACAGGGCCTGAGTCATTCCTCATCCTTCAACCAGGTCTGCATGACACATACCAAATCAACCAAGGAATCTACAATGAAAGCCTCCATCACAGCTATTTTATTCCTTAGATATCTGGTGTTGCAAAGAACTGTCCTAAGGGAAGGGACAGAGCTGGCTGGTCAACCAGCTACTTGCTAACCAGGAATTTCAGGAGCCTATCAAAGAGGAACCTGGTGTGGGGGATCCCTTGCTGGGTTACCCACATTACAGTGAAAACAATTTGCTCGGATGACAAGATATTGGGGCAAACACATCGTGGGCATGTAGAATGCACAGTCATAATGCCCCAAGTTCCATATGCTGCCCACATCTGCACAAAGTACCAGAAATATAAACCTGCACCACTCTGTTCCCCAAACCCTCCATCACAAGGGGATGCACCCCCTGCATGCCCCACCTATGCAGAGATGTGCCTTCGCTCTGGTCCTCGGCCAACGTCTGCCCCTTCCGATTTTTACTGCGTCCCCAGCTGCACCACCAGCTGAAGTCACCCAGGTGGTGGTATAGCAGCGGGAACTGCAGCCAACCCTCCCCAAAGAAGGAGAGCAGCCCATTGGGTGCTCAATTCCTCTCCCACCGGCCGGCCCTCCAGCGACCCAGGCTCGCTACCGAACCCTGGTCACTGACGTCGCAAGCAGTAGCACTACTGCTGCGCCGGCAGGCCGGCCCTATGTAAGATGTTTAATAGGCAAGATAGCTGTACAGATTGTTTTCTTTAAATTTATGAGGTAAAATGAATCTTGAGTTTGCTTGGCATAAGAAAAAGAGAGAACAACCTTATTTCAGCTCACTATAGTATGTTAAAATATAGGCTAGAGTAGAAGTTGACGCATTAGAGTTAGCTTGAAGTGATAGCTAAGCTTGTTTGCATTTCTGTCTAAAATTTGGAAGCTAATGACTCCTACTTAAATGGGGAGGGGGTGCTGGCCTGTCTGCGCTAACGAAAGCTCTACCAGTTCAGTTAAGACACTGGCCACTGGGGGTCAGAAGCAAACCTTAGGTGCCAGGAAGCAGCCAGGGTGGTAAATTGAGTGTCCCAGAGGACAACCTTTTCCTCTGGGAGTAAGGGTAGCATCTTCTACTACAACATTGCCAACTGGGTGACCATAGGGGGCAGTGCAACAGAGGCACAGAGCAAAGGGGAGGATGTAGGTCAACCTCCACTGGGGCATGTATGGCATTTGCAAGCATGGAGTCACCAGCATTTATATATCCTGAGTGGCAGGGAATACAACCACAAGGAAAAGCCCTGGCACGTGTGGGATGATCCTGGGTGCACTTGGGCCCTAACCCTTGCTACTGGCTAATCTTCCTACACCCAGGGTAGTTCTGGCTCCATACTCAAGAGGAGGTGGGAGGTTCAAGTCTGGCTTAGGCAGACCCCACCACAGGGGATGGTGAAGTGGTAGTGGTGAGCCCATGGGTTTGTAAGCAGGGGAGCAGGCAAGGGCTAGAGATGCAGGAAGACTGTGCTATGCCCAACTCAAGGGAAAGGGAGTCAAGTCAGAGAAGGAGCATAAATTATAAACAAAAAAAGAATAAACTGGGTAATAGAGAGAGAATAAATGAGGACATGTTTACCTGAGTCGTAGGTCCTTTTTGGCAGCGACTTGATAAGGGATGCTAGATTCGGGTTCCGATTTTGAATCTGACATTCTAGACTGTTTATTGGTAAAACAGAGTTGTGGCCCTCTCCATCTACCATATTCCTTAACTTTTTATCTGTGGCTCTCATGTGCTGAGCTATATAAACTGAAGACTTGTTTGGATTGAGGAAGAAAAAGAGGCAGCAGTCTTCCTTCTCACTGTAGTGGAGATTAGGACTTGGCTTATTGGAAGTTACCATGACGTGCTAGTCAAGCTTGTCACACTTCAGTCTGAAATAGGGAAATGAAAGACTCCTATTCCAAGAGTAGGAACAAACCAGAAAAAGACAGAGGTAAGAACAAATTAGAAGAAAGCTTTTAATGAATTGCTGGCCCTTGTGGGCAGTTACTTGACCAGGATTGCTAGACTCTGAGAGTACTTAATAGCCACTTTGCTAGCACCCTTGCAAAGAACAAACTTACAAACAAACACACATAAGAAATGAACTGATACCAATATGGGAAAAAGGATAAGTGGTCCCTTGTTTGAGTATGTTACATTCTGGGCATTTTGTTGTTAAGGGAGAGGTGTGGCTCTCTCCATCTAATGCTCTTTAACTGGCTACCAGTGGTTCCTCCCAAACTGGGCTATATTAAGTTAATACAAAATGAGAGCTGCTTGGCATAACAAAGAGGAATCAGCCATACTTCTGGTCACTGTAGCAGGTTATAACATAGGATAGAATAGTACTGGGCTCACTGGAAGATATAACACTGTAGTGAAGCTTTCCTACACTTCAGTCTGAAATCTGGAAACTAAGGACTCCTAACTGGTGTAAGAACAAACAGGCCCCTTTGGGGCAGTGACTTCAGCTGTGCTGTCAGAGAGTACTAAATAACCACTTTGATAGCACCCTTGTAAAAACTGTGAAAACTAAAATACCAATGTGAGGAAAAAAATAAGTGGGACATGATGTGAACATGTTACATTCTGGACTGTTTAGACTCTGCTTTATTGAGAAGACATCTTTGTTAACCTGCAATAGACTAGATTTGCCACACTCTGTTTATGGTGATATAATCTGGGGTCAGTGCTCAGTCATCTGTTGCATAAATTACAAATTCTGTAAAACAATGCCTGCAGAATCATTACAAACCATAATTCTAGCACTTTGTCTAAAATATTTACAAGGCATACTGTAATGTGCTTCTCTCTGTCAGAAGAGAGATGCATCCAACAATGATATATGCAGGGCATAAGTAACACAGCTCCTTACTGTCTCAAAGATAAATTCCAGCAATTAACCGCAATACATGGATACAACACCAATCGAAAAGAGAAGACTCAGGGGAGACAGCACCACTGCTAAAGTCATTGCCCAAAATGGGATTGGGCAGATGTGAGTATATCCAAGTATCTAAAGTGGATCTGGGCTGTAAGAATGTCTAATAGATGATGGTAGAGTTGGAGTAGTATTACAGTACAATAGTGCTCAGTCTTTTATTGACCACTAATAAATAGGGGCAATAGCCTATGCTGTATCTGTGATGTACTACAGTATGTATTCATAATATGTCAGGGTACTGTGACAGGAATGTAAGGGAATTTTAAAGAAACAGCATTGTCCAGTGTCTAGAGTGGGGTGACCCTAAATATTTGTCATACGTTAATCTTACTGTAATACATGTGTGAGCCTAAATCTGGGCTGGCAGTATAGCCTAGAGGTTAGAGGAACGAGGTGTGAACAAGCTTGATACATCCAGCAGACCAGACCTGAGTGTGATTCTCACAATCTCCGTTTGCATACTGTGTGACTCTGAGCAAGTCCCTTAACTGCCCAGTGCTCCCAGGTTGCCCCGTAAACAGGCACTTGTGCCTAGTGGGCCTTACCTGGTTACCAAAGACTAAATCATTTTTATTTATTTTTTTATGTAAAAGATTTGCATCCCAGGATAGTCCCAGTGAGATGACACGTTTGATCTTCTTCGAGGATATCTCCCTCCATTGAGGCATATCATGGAACTGTAAGCTGTTGGCATCAGAACCACCAAGAAATTTTTGTAGGCTGGGGCCACCGACGTTATGCATCTTGTTAGCACCTATATAAAGTGGGCAGCCTGAGCATGCCTCAGTTCTTTTTCCCACCTTCAACTTCTGCAAATGGTTGAAGGCCTCAGAGATGACCTAGCAGAGAGGATGGCCTGGGGGGGGGGGTACAAGAACAGTGGGCCAAGTTAAGAGATGGCATACTGAAGGCAAGAAACCTCTGCACAAAATAAGTGAGCAAAAACAGAAGGAAAAAGTGATTGCTATGGTTCTCAGGAGAAGTGGCTGAAAAGGTTAATAGTGTTGCTCAGATAGTATCCTAAATTTGGATACTATCAGATGCCATCATTTGGTTGGATATTAGACAGCTTCAGATGGCATAGACATCCGACCAAGGATCTGACCTCCTAGGATCCACTGTAAGTACCTGATGGATCTGACCAATCCAACTATCTGAGGTGGGATCTGATGGATCTGACCATTAGATCCAACTATCCGAGGTGAGATCTGATGGATCAGACTACCAGATCCATTTGCCAGATCCTAGGTCAGATAGAAACATAGACTTTGATGGCAGATAAGGACAGCTTGGCCCACCTAGTCTGCCCATTTCCCAACCTATTGGATAAGCTACAGATCCTAGTTAACCAACAGCCTACTTCTTCCTACCCCCCCCACCAGAATTGCCTTATGTCTGTCCCATGCATTCTTGAATACCAGCACTATCCGATGGAGGATAGTCGAATCCACAAAAGCACTATCCAAGCAACACTAAAGGTTAGGGCTAAAAAGGAAGTATTTAGGAGGCAGTATAGCACTGTGGTTTAGGGTACTGAGCTGAAAACCTGGAGACCTGTGTTTGAATCCCACAGCCCCCACTTGCATACTGACAGCCCTGTTCAACAACTCACTGGAAACAAGAGTGGTTTTAGATGACTGAAGGAGGGCAGATGTAGTCTTGCTTCATAAAAGCAGTAACAGGGAAGAGGCTGGCAACTATAAGTCAGTTGGTCTGATGTCAATGGTGGGGAAGATAATGGAATCACTTTTGAAGAAAAGGATTGTGGAGTATCTTGAATCCAGAGGGTTACAAGATCTAGCATGGATTCACAGTCTGTAGGTTATGTCAGACGAACCTGATAGATTTCTTTGACTGGGTGACCAGGGAAGTAGATCAGGGTGGGGTGGTGAATGTGGCCTACCTAGACTTTAGCAAGGCGCTCTACACAGTACCACAGAAGAGGCTTATAAGTAAACTGGGCAGTTTGGAGGTTGGTCCTAAGGTGGTAAACTGGGTACAAAATTGGTAGATGGATAGGCGACTGAGGGTGGTGGTAAACAGAACTCACTTGGTGGAAGGGAGAGTGACTAGTGCATTACCTTAGGTTTGAATACTGGGTCCAGTCCTCTTTAATTTATAAGTGACATTACAGAAGAACTGGAAGGGGAAGGTATGCCTCTGCAGATGACACCAAAATATGCAATAGGGTGGACACTCCAGAGGGGTGGAGACAATGTGCAGAGAGCTGAGAAAACTCAAGCAGTGTCCAGTTCTGGAGACCATGGGCTTGATTTTCAAAGAGCCCTTATAGCGATGCAAGTTGTGTTGCTCTAGAGCTGCAGTGAACTCCAGGTGTGTCAGAGACCCTGCACCCAATTTTATAAAACGGGGGTCCCTGCACCAAAAACCCAGGAGTCACCACAGCTGCAGGCTAGTGCCGAACATTTGGCACACCTGCGGGAATTGCTGCAGGGATCCAGCTCCCAGTGCAACACTAGAAGGGGCAGTGAGTGTTTGGGGGTATCTGTGTAAGCCCCCAAAGTGAACTTACCTGAGGAGCCCTGCAGCTTATTTGCTCCCCCATGGTGCTGTGTCCTGTGGCTCCTGGTGGGAGTCACACTTTGCGACCCCCCATAATGTGACTTGCAGCCATATTTCTCAGCTGTCTCAGACTATTCAGGGCCAGGTCGAGCCCCTGGGATGTGTGCCATGCCTCTGGGGGTGGAGGGACTAGTCACAGGTCCAGTTTTGGGTGACAGCTGAGCTCAAGACTGCTCCCCTGTAAATAAATGTATATAAAGATGGCAGACCCGCACATTCTGGGCATGCCCAGCCACCAAAAGGGAACAGATTTAAAGGAGCAGTAGCTCCAATTATGGGGACTAGTTTGGTGCTGGCTGGTGCTGTTTAGGGGTCTGTAAATAGTTATTTAGGGACTACAAGTCTCAGAAGTCTTTTGGGGGAATGGCTGTGTTGGTGCCTCAGGATCAGTCTGTGATTGGACCTTGGAGGGGTTTTGGCACCTGGGGAGTTAGGGGATAAATGGGAGAGACAGGACATTAAGAGGGGGACTGGAGAGGGAGAAAGAGAAGGACAAGGTTAGATCAGGGCGCTCGCCTACTCGGCCATGTGGCCACGGGTTTTTTCTTTTTCTAGCCATGCAGTCAGTCAGGGAAAAGAGTGTGGGGATGGCCATTGTTTTGTGAGCCCTATTTTGGGCTAGCCTGCACCTCGAGTCCCTCGGAGAGGACAGAAGGAAAAGTTGCTGCCTGCAAGGGAGCATGTTTGGAGGAGGCCGAGACATGAGGTGAGGGTGTTTAGTAGGGGGCATGGGGACCTAGACATCCCCTGGTCCTAGTCATCCCTTCTTGCTGGGACTGCTTATTTCTGGGCTCTGGGCCCTGGAGAAGCTTGCTTAGAGGGTGGCTGTGGGTCTGTGCAGCCACCCCGCAGAAGGTTGAGCTCAGTGGATATAGTGGGAGGAGCGGATGAAGAGGTTGGCCTTGGCATAGTCTTCCATGCCCTGGAGGTCTGTGCTCCTCGCTGGGAGTTGGGAAGAAAACTAGAGGAAAGTAAAGTTGTGTTGCTGTCAATGTGCAAAAGGCCTGATTCAACCACAAGTTTTGCTGCCAGCGTTTGGACTGTAACTGCCTAGACTATGGGTAGCTGCCTGAGCTAACTAGATCATGTTGTGACCTACACTATCCAGAATGGTCCAGAGCACCCCTATCTTCAATGTGACCTTCTCAGTCCTGAATTCCTGTTGAGCTTCTAATTTGACCACATGGTCCAGATTGATCTATTTGTATTGTACTGCTCCACTGAGTGACTGTTCCTGTTTTGTCAGCTGTTTGATAAATGGGATTCCCTGTTTCTTCAGTTCGGGTGTTTGCTTCCATTTCTGGATTAACTGTTTTGCTGCTATAAGACATTTGCCTCCACAGCCAGCTCCTAGTGTGTGTGTTCTAGAGTGGCATTCCATAAGTCTGGATCCTATCACCACAGAGGGAGTTGTTTAGAGGCCTGCCTGGTGAAGACAGCCTACAAAGGCCTGCAGGCAAAGTTGTCATGGTCAGGCAGGTGAAGAGTCTGTGTTCTTCATCCATCCATCCCTTTTACCACCTCTGCATCCCCTGGAGGGCTGTGGGCACCCCAATGAAGCTAATGGAGCTAATCCATCACCTACTAGACCCGAGGGAATCCAGGTACTGTTTTCCTGTTTCTATTTCTGGGCTGTGTTGTCTGCCTGTACAGCCACCCCCTTCCACCTTATACCATCTGGCATACCCCTTGACACCATGAGTGGGGGGCTTACATCCACATGCCAGGAGGGGGCTGAGGGGTTAAAGGGCCATGGGATGCCATAGGATTGTGGCTGTCAAAAGTTTGAGAAGCTGGCTGGTGTTTAGTTTTGCTATGTGTGTGTATACATGGATAAAAAATTGTGCTCAGTACTATAACTCTGGAGAAATTATATGTTTCTATCAGGTGGATGGAAAAATACTGCATTTTAAAAGCTGTTATTTTCTTCAATCCATATTGGTAGCATAAAATCATCAAAACTGATGGCAACTATTCCTAGGAGGTGTAGTAGTGACAGCAGGCATGACAGGGAGTGTTGCGGCACCTGGCGGGGGGGGGGTCACTGTCTCAACGACTCCTCCTAGGTATGGTTGCTATCAGGTTTGATGCTTTTAGGCTACCAATATGGACAGCAGAAAATTTCATTCACTTGCTAGAAGCATATATAATTCTTCCAGAGTTACAGTACAGAGCACGGTTTTCTAGTCTCTTATTATGGTGGCTCACTATAGTTAGGGTTGAGCAGGAGTCTCTATGTTAAACTTCAAATTTTGCACTTCAATAGCTTTGCAACTGTTCTACAGATTTACATGAAATTTTCACGTGGGTCTTGTGGGATAGATCTCTTGATGTGCTGAGTTTTGTTCAGGTCAGATGTGCGGATTCCGAGATCTGGATAGTGCAGAAACCTTAAAAATCGTCACTTTTTTGCTGTGTTTTTTTTTTGTCATTGCCTTGTGCCAAGATGGTTTGAAATTTTGGTCTCAAACTTTAAGGGTCAAAAGAGCTTGGGTCACAGAAGTGCCTTTTGCTAGTTCGGTGAACAAATATTAATCCATTCCAAAGTTATTCGATTTTTAAGTTCCTATTATTTTCAATGGGAATTTCACACTCCAGCATAGCTTCCTGGAATGAAAAAAGAATTTGGTCTCGTGAAAAAGGATTGTTTTTTCCTGAGGGGTCAATCCTTTTTCATGAGCCGCCACCTTGTTTTCCATTTTTCCAAAAATAAATCTTTGAAGAGTTGCAAAATCGAGGTGCTCTAGACACACCAGCAGATGTATAATGCTCATCGCAACTTTGTTAGGTGGATTCAGCAGTTGTCTGGTGGCAGAACTTGGCCTGGAATGTTTTTGTTCAGATTTTTAAATCCTTTATCGTCATTCGCTAAGATCCTTTTTCATGAATCCTTTTTTGTTCAAACAAAAAAGGATCATGAGTCATGAAAAAGGATTTGGGACACACCATAAAAGCCTTTTCCGAGCCTTTCCCCATCATTTTCTATTACTTTACCTGGTGTCTAGTGGCCCCCCAGTCCTCGATTGTCTTCCCCCTTGTTATTTCCCTAACATTGTTCCCTGCTGATCCTGTAATGTTTCTTAGTCTGACCCACAAACTGCTCTTGCTCCACTTTGTGTTTAATTGCTTTTCCCTGGTGTTTAGTGACACCCCACCCTCTGATTTTAATATAGACCCTATTGTCTTTGCAGATATTTTCCCTGGTGTCCAGTGGTACCCCCGACCCTCCCATGCCTGACCCCATTAATCTGTTTTTCCTGGTGGCTAGTGGCACCCCCCACCCTCCGATACCCATTGGCATGTTCTTTTATGGTTACACTGGTGTGTAGTGGTACTCTGCCACCCTCCCATGTCCCAAGAAAACAAAAAATAAGTCAACTGTCCCACGATGTGTTTTTTTTATCTGATAAACAAAAAACATCCACCAGTGATGCTCACCCACCCTCCACCCAACCTCCAACTGTGCACCCACCACCCTGCACCCCAACTAGACCTCCCCACACACCCTCACTCACCTGAACTGGTCCCACTGTGAAGATCTACTCTCCGATCAAAGACATGTCTTGCTGCTGGAACCGGTGATTGCTGAAAGAGAAGTAAGGTAACTGCAGTCAAAAATCCCTTTGAAATACATTGAACTGCAGTTATCTTGTTTCTCATGCAACAGTTGCTGGTTCCAGCAACAAGACATGTCTTCCATCGAAGAATGGATCTTCACAGTGGGACCAGTTCAGGTGAGCGACTGTGTGTGTGTACATGTCTGTGTGCGTGAGGGGGTTATGGGGGTGCAAGGTGGTGGGTAACAGTGAGGTTGGGTGGCAGGCAGGTGAGCATCAGTGGTGGACTTTTTATTTTTCAGAAAAAAAAAAGAAAACACATTGAGGGACAGCTTTTTTATTTTCTACACCATGGAGTAACCTTATGAAATTAAGTTATTTTTGGAAGAGAAGACATGCACCACAATGACAGTCTATTCAATGGATGGAAAAATACATAAACAATGGGTAACAGTTTATAAAAGTTGCATTATGCCAATAGCAGTGTCAGTAAATTAAATATGCATTTTTCTTTGCTAGGTTTGGGACTGGGGAGTGAAAGGCATGAATTGCGTAAGGTTACATAACATACAAGAGTAAAAAAAAAAAGGGTACTGATGATTCTATTTCATAAGACCCAATTTTAAGAGGCAAATGTGTGTTGTACACTATGTTGTATTACATTATGATACTCAAACAAATAAAACAAATGATTCATGAATATAAAAAAAGTTACATCACTGAAAAAGAAATAAAACAGATCCAATTGTGAAACATGGTCAGGTCAAAAAATGTATCCTGTGATATGGGCGAATTAATTTACGTGAGTGAATTCAGGCGACGTCAAAATGGTGATTGTAAAATGGGCTATGTGCACTTAATTGCAAATAGCAAGTATAGCGATATTGCCTGTGTAGGGAGTAGTCATTCTGCAGTATAGAAGGGTGTGTTGGTTGAGCCAATCCAGAGCTGGACATCTGGTGTAGTAGTTAGAGTCACTATCTCTCTGTGTGTGTGGCAGACCCGGGTTTGGGACTGGCTGTAGTTTTTTTTTTGCCCCCCTCCCGAGTTTACCCTTTTCCCCCATTATCATCCCCCCAAGTTTATTATAACAGAAATGGGGGTGTGGGGCTTGCCCCCCACAAAGGGAGGCGCATGGGGTGAAGCCCCCTGCATTAAATATAAGTACAGTTCACCCCTCCCCGTAGAGCTTCAAAGCGGCAGTTGCTGCTGATTGTGGAGGTTGGCATTGTGCTGGTCAAGGATATTGAGGGAGCTCAGGGAGGTACCAGCTGCACTTCTGACAGTCCTATTTAACAGCTCACTGGAAACAGGGTGGTTCTGGAGGAGTGTAGGAGAGCATATGTAGTCCCACTTCACAAAAGTGGTAACCATGAGGAGGCTGGCAAATATAGGCCAGTCAGCCTGACATTGGCGGTGAGGAGACACTGCTGACAGAAAGGATCGTGGAGTATCTTGAATCCAATGGATTACAAGAAGGCCTGAGACAGCATGGATTCCGGGTCGAGGTCATGTCATACAAATTTGATAGATTTCTTTGACTGGGTGACTAGAAAAAAAAGGTCAGGGTGGAGCAGTGGACGTGGCCTACCTTGATTTCTGTAAGGCTTTTGACGCTGTTCCACATAGGAGACTCGTAAGGAAGCTGAGGGCTGGGTCCAAAGGTGGTAAACTGGGCAAGAAATTGGTTAAGGAATAGTGGACAGAGGGTGATGGCAAATGGAGTTCACTCAGGAAAAGGGAGGGTGACTGGCGGGGTGCCTTAGGGCTCAGTACTGGGACTGGTCCTCTTTAATGTCTTTATAAGTAACATTACAGATGAGCTGAAAGAAAGTCTGCCTCTTTGTGTCCTGCACCTAAATATGCAATGGGGTGGAAACTCCAGGGGATGGTGGTGGTGGGGGGGGTGGATCAGAAGAATGTGATGAGACCTGAGAAAACCTGAGGAATGATTAAGGGTGTGGCAGCTGGGGTTCAATGTGAAAAAGTGCAAAATCCTGCACAGAGGCCATAGAAAACCAGAGGTGAAGTACAAAATGAGGGAAGAGGTAGTGACAACCATCAAACAGGAAAGAGACATGGGGGTAAACATACCTGATGACCTAAAGGTGGCTAGGTGATGCTGCATGGCAGTATGGAGGGTCAATAGAATGCTGGGATGTATAGGGAGGTGTATCACCAGCCAAAGGAGGGAAGTAGTATTGTCTCTGTATAGATCGCTGGTGAGACCCCATCTAGAGTACTGTGTCCAGTTCTGGAGGCCACATCTCTGGAAGAACATAGACAGAGTGGAGGATGTCCAGAGGAGTGCAACTGAAATGGTACAGGTCTACATAAGAAGCCCTATGAGAAGAGACTAAAGGACCTCAATCTGTAGTCCCTGGAAGACAGGGTTAGATTTTAACATTGTTTTACTAGCCCAAAACCTAGTGCAAAATTGGTCAGGGCTGGTGCAGCTAACCCTCTGCTACTTGTCCGTCTTGACTAGTGCAGGTTTTCCACGGCTGTTGATGAAGGTTAAAAATGTCCCTGCTTTAGCAGACTCTAGTCCTCATGCTAATCTCTCTGTGTTCCATATGGCCTTGTGTGATTCACACCTCATTAAAGAGCAGCTGACACCTTTAGGAGAACTTTTTCCTCACCACCACCCTTCCACACCCACTTCATTACCCCTCCCTCTTTCCCTTGCCTACTCCATTAACCTCTCTCTCTTACCCACCACCCCCTCCCTTTCCCCTATCCCCTTTTCTGTCTGCTCTCCCCATTTCCTGTTTAACAGTCCCCAACCTTGTCTCCCACCTCCCATTCTACCTCCCTTCCAGCTACCACCCACATCCATTCTCTCTTCCCGTTTTCCTAACTCTATCTGTCACTGCTGGCTATTCCTCTCTCCCTCTTCTTGCAGACTGCACTCCCCTCATTTTCACCCACCCCTCCCTCAGCCCTCCCACAGGCTCTAGCCTACCCTGATATATCCTCCTATCCAAGCCTGAGACAACTCAATCTCATTCTTCCTTCCCTTTGACAAAGCCGCCTTGACTGCATTATAATTATGTAAATATTGTTTGGTTTGATCCATTATTATATGTATGCTTTGTACTTGATGATCTAACTATTGACTACCCTACCCTACCTGGAATCTACTCTGGTCAATATGTTGCCCTGTACTGCAATTGTATTCCAAACTACTTGTCAGATAATCTTACACAGTTTGTACTACCTGTCTTTGTATACTGATGTGGAACCTTTGTAAAAGAGCCACTGGCTCAAAGGTGTTTATCCAAAAACTAATAAATAAATAAAAATAAAAAAAATACTTGAGGTCATAATGCACTGCTTGTGATATCACAGCTACTCCCAATGTAACAGATTGTGATGTCACAACAGAGAATTATGACGTGACATAGGGAATAAGCTGTAGAGGCAGATGAACTTTAAAGAAACCATAAGATCATGTATTTATGCAGATTTCCTAAGTAATAAATAACAGGGAGGAGAAATACATAGAATATATATAGAATGCAAGCAGAATTGTAACTATTTATTTTGTTTTTTAAAGTTTTCTTTGAGGCATCAGTAGCTCTTTAAGAGCTGCAGTTATCTGGCAGTTCAAGAGGGGAAGCCCACAGCAGGCTCAATGTGAGTCGTTATCATTCTACGGTTAGAACTTTCAGCTAGTGTCCAAGATGTGATCTAGGATAGAAGCTGTTAAGTCACTAGCTTCCAGTTTTCTGAATGTGCCTCTATCTGACAATTTGTCCCATACTATTAAGACCAGTGCCCCTCATTTCCCTACATTTTGAGTGTCTGTATCCAATATTTCAGTGACAAAATGCTAAGAGGCATACAGGGTCTGCTTTGTAGGCAGTGTGTTTTATCCCAGTCTCAACATAGCTGCTCCCTCTCCCCTTCAAATCTCTCAACTCTTTACTTTCCCTACATTTTGAGTGTCTGTATGTAGCCCCTCTCTGGCACTGTCCTAGAGAGGGCCATAACCCCTGCCTGGTTGGCCACTAGCCAAGTAAGGGGCCTGGGTTCCTATTAGCTGTTACACAGGGGATCTTTTCCCAAGATACAAATAAAATGGTGGTGCCTCCACCCAGAGTACATTTAGTGGTTCTGATAACTATCAGTACAACCCCTGGGATGTCATACCAACCCACCTCCCCAAACAGTTACCCCAGACATGGACTTACCAGAGTTTGAACATCCCCCCAAACAGTTCAGTTTCAATTTCACCTCATAGCATGCTCACTAAAATAAGGCTCTTGGGTTGGCTCTTTCTGAAACAATAACTTCATAATTTATTTACATGGGGAGGGTTAGGATAGGGTAAGTGGAATAGAGGTTATGCAAACATTTTTTAAGCTTTGAATCTGCATTTAGATATTTAGCATTTTCAAACAATCACATTTCCCCTTTTTATTATTTAAACTCAAATTTAGTTAATGCAGCCTCCACACTATCTGTCTAGCTAACTGCTGCAGGTATTTCCAAAACCCAGACCCACTGGTACAAGTTTCAGAAGGATGCCCCGACTTCTGTCCCTGGTTACCCAGATGTTAAGATGCAGGCCTGAAGTGCAGTTGGTTGGCCGGCATTGATGCGCTTGGTGAATATTAATAACTTTCTACCTGCTTTCCCTTAATTAACTTTACACTTCCACCTTGTTTTACCTCCAGCCCAGGTGGGCATGGTTGAACTATATACAGTCTCCAGGATTTTCAGGGGGATTCCTGCTGTTACTTATGATTCTGCAGAATCAGTACTTGTGTGGCACAGTTGACTGAAATCCTGGGTTGATGGAAATAGCACATGCAGAACTGGGCTTGATGCTTGAAGGGAGAAAGATGCTGCAGCTTGGATCTTCAGGCTTGATTGAAGGTCTTGCGGCTTGTCCCCTGTGGCCTATTGAGGCCCATTGCAGAGCACATGGCAAGGCTTACCAGCCACAAGGGACACAGACCTAGGAGTGGCCCCATGGCCTGGCTCCTCCACTGGTTAGAGTGCCCTAGCACTTGGGTACAAGACCTGTGGCCCTCTGCAGCCAGCAGACCCCACTTGATGGCGGTTAGCAAATTTCCCACCTGACCCTGGATTTAGGATGGCAGCTTTAGATCATTGTTGTCTTCCTCTCAATACCAGCTACGAGGTGTAGCCAAAGCAGTTTCTATCACTTTTCTCATCTGAATCTCAAACAGCCGTGGCAGGTTCCTGCGGACTAGGAATCCCTGCCCATCTCTTGACTTTCACAGTCTCTTCATCTCTAGAAAACAGCCACTCTTGCTCTGGCTACCACACAGTTCCAAAGTATCTGATTTCTCCCTCAGGGCTTCTCTTAAACCCTCTGACGCACAACCAATATCCTCCTCACCATGCAGGTGCAGATGAACTCTGAAGGGATTCTCTCTCCCATTTTCTCCGGACTAAACTACTTGTCTTTTTCCAGGCTCAGACACAACCTTTGTCTTTTTCCAGGCTCAAGACATAACCTTTTTCTTTATCTCACCACTGTGATGCATCTTTCTGCCACAGAAGACTTTTCTAGGAACCTGCAGCTTTCTCCCTTTTTCAGCAAAGCTGCTTGCACAAACTTTCTTCTCCTTACTCTCTGGAAGAGGAAAGGCACTGCCAGAGCTGAGGGACAGCATACTGGAAGCTCACAGGCAGCCCTTTCCCAGCCTTGCAGCGAAATTTTCTCACAAGGGCAGGAGCCCCCCCCTTCCTGTTGAGGGGCTCTCCCCAGACTGCCTCAGAGTCTCAAAGTTCTGTCCTCTTGGGAGCTTTTGGCAGCTCCATATTGGCTGAAGCCACTATCATCAAAGAAAATTAATATGTATGAGGCTCCCTTGACACCTCATTAGTTGCACAAAATGGCACCAGAATATTCCCTGGTATTTTTCCCCAAGAATCCTTTCACAAGCCCCAAAATCCTCCTGGAAAATCCTGGCTTCTCCATTGGCTGAATGGTGGTCACAAAGCTGCTAGGCACAGTTAATCCCAGAGCTTGTGCTTTATACTGACACTGGGCCACTGCCTCCTTCTTGCCACTTGCTGGGCACCCATTGTCACGCGGACCACCCAGGCTTCTACTGATCGCTCTTACTATCCTACTTCTCAGACCCCTTAGCCCTCCCCTCAAGGGTCTTCTTCTCACACATCCCACCCCTGTGAACCACCACCGACTGCCACCCACACTGTCACTACCTCTCTTGCATCCCCCATCCCCCCTACATATCTCCCTGCAGTCATGTGCCACCATCAACCTCCATGCTGGATCACATTCCTATCTTTTCTAACCCTTATCACCCTGGTCATCCCTTGTACTTCCCGCACTATAACTAGACAGTAGCTATCTTTGACAATAAGGCAACAATCTTTTGCTCTCCTCAGAGTCTTTGCCGTACTCCTACTAATTTTGGGAAATGCTTAACCTAACCCAGGCTCCATCTCGCCCAGCCCTAGCCTATTGCACCACCGACTTAGAATAGCTGCAATGAACATTTGCAACTTAACCAAAAAGACAGCAGGTCTCAATTGCTGGATACTGCAACATCAGCCAGATGTGCTAGCACTGACAGAAACCTGGCTCTCCAAAAAAACACCTGACTCTTTGGTTGCCCTCTCTGGCTTCACCCTTCACAGAGCCGACAGAATGGGCAAACGTGGTGGGATGTGTGCTGTGTACGTCCGTGACTCCATGATATGCCAAGCCCTTCCAATACCTCCATTAGACCATGGTGCCCAAGCCTTATCATTAAAACTTGCTCCAGATCCCCTGTAATTCTTACTGTCGCATACGTTCCCCCAAGAAACCAAGCTCCTGCTATACAATCCCTTGCTAACTACGTCTCCGGCTTCC
Source organism: Neoceratodus forsteri (assembly GCA_016271365.2). NCBI lineage: Eukaryota > Metazoa > Chordata > Ceratodontiformes > Ceratodontidae > Neoceratodus > Neoceratodus forsteri. The sequence continues at coordinate 923,802,950 of CM028135.1, read as the reverse complement.
CCCCAAAACAGAACAAATCATAGTTGGAGACTTTAATGTGAACTGGCTTGCCAGTTCGGCTTCCCATGCCAAGGACATCTTCGCTGCACTGGATCTGACCCAGCTGATCAGCCAACCTACCAGGGTGAACCCCACTAATGACTCTAGCACCCCGATTGCCCTTCTCCTCACCAACCGTCCCCACAGAATCTCTGACTTGTTGGTTCTTCCAGACTCCCTTAGCGATCACCCACCCATCCTCTTTTCCTGGTCGTGTCTTCAGCAGAAACCCAAACCTATATTGCCCGATGTCGTCCCTGACCCGGAGGCCTCACAGAACTAAGAAAATACTTAACTCAATGGGACTGGTCCCCCATCTCCCGGGCCCCTACTATAGTTGAAGCCCTTGATTATTTCACCTGTTCTTTTAACAAAGCATGTGACATCTATGCCCCACCAGCAAAAGTGCAATCCAAGAAACGTAATGCCCCCTGAGTCACACCTGCACTGCTCCAACAGCTAAAGCACAGAGATGATCTCTGGCATAAAGCAGTCACATCCGGCACGTAGGCAGACAGGCAAGCCTATAAAGCGGCTCGTAACAGATGCACTTGGGACATTAAACAGGCCAAATGGGGCTACTACAAAATGACCCTTGCCTCCTTCTGGGGGAATGCTCGGTTGTTCTGGGACAATATCAAGGAACTCAATGGCAAATCCTGGCTCCCCCCTCCCTACTAAGTGTCAACAATGCCCCTACCACCGACCTGCTGGCCATCGCCAACTGTCTCAACTCATCATTCTCTGACCTTAGTGCAGTACTCCCAAATAACTTCTTCGACCCCACTCCTGCAACTCCACCCCCAAACACCCAGCATCCCCCCTTCCATCTCAGAGTGATCTCTACGAATGAGGCAAGGCTTTTTCTCATGAAAGCACTCGGTGGCTATTGCTATTGCAAAGATTCTTTTGATATGAGAATCCTACATCTAGTACTAGATACAGTCCTCTCCCCACTGACTGACCTCATTAACCGCTCCCTAAGTCTGAGGCAGTTCCCTGCAGCCTGGAAGACTGCCACTGTCACCGCAGTACTGAAGAGTGGTGACAGCACCTCCCCCAATAACTACCATCTCATATCCATTCTCCCACCACTCTCGAAAGCCCTCGAAAAAATTATAGCCACTCAACTCACTGAGTACCTACTTGCTCATAACCTACTGTGCAGGGAGCAGCATGGCTTCAGATCGGGGCACAGTACAACTATGGCTCTCACTGAGTTCTCTGATTTTATTCACTCTGCCCTGGATAGAAAACACCTAGCTGGAGCTGTCTTCATCGACCTGTCAAAGGCCTTTGATACAGTCTCCCACCCCTTACTCTTAAGCACACTCCGCCACATAGGTCTGTCCCAAGAACCCGTCTCCTGGTTTACCAGTTACCTCACAGCTAGATCACAATGTGTCAAAATAAGCAACACCCTCTCAACCACCCTGCCAGTCTGCTCTGGGGTTCCCCAGGGCTCCATCCTCTGCCCTCTGTTATTCAGCATCTACCTAAACACCTTGCACAATTCCTGCTCCGGCAACCAACTACTCTATGCGGACGATGCGGTTCTTTTTGCCTTGCACCCAGATCCCACAGTATTGCAGTCCTCCCTCCAACACGCATTTAACCAGATTGAAAACTGGCTCATAGACCAAAGACTTGTGGTCAATGTAAAAAAGACAAAGACTATGCTCTTTGCCCATTGACAGAATAAGGCCAAGGATGTGCAGCTAACAATCCTCTCCCACTCTCTCCTTCCTCTAGAACAGATCTATACATATAAATACTTGGGCCTTACATTTGATTCCAGCCTCTCCTTCCATTCACACATTGACACTCTATCATCAGCCATAAATATCTGTATAGGCCTATTGTATCGGCACAAGGATTGCCTACCTCCGGAAGCCCTTAATCTGGCTGTCACCTCCTCAGTCCTCTCCCTAGTCGATTATGGGCTCACTGTCTACTCGGCTGCTGACCACACAGCCCTTAAAATCCACCTTGCCATAAACAAAGCATGCAGACTCCTCACCGGGGCAGACAAGCGTAGCCAAACCTGTACCTATATGCCCTAACAAATCTCTTTACCCTGGATGAAAGGCTATTTTATCAAACATGTCTCCTTACAAAGAAAATACACCTGGGGCTTACCCCTTGGGAGTTTCTACCTCTCTCCTATCCTCCCACATCTCGGTGAACACCCGCACTGCCAACCAACAGATGTGGTCCATCGTGAGGGTTAGAACCTCCTTAGCCCAAAGGTCATTCCCACACAGGGCCCCAGCCTGGTACAATGAACTCCCCTCTGACGTCTCCTCCTTCTCCAAATTAGGACCTTTCAAGTCAGCCCTCAAAGAGCACATTCTCGCTTCACGCTGCTGCCAATGTACCAGCTAGTGCTGGGTCATTTATCTATCATCTTACAGGACCACCCTGCCACTGAGCTCCTACCGATAGGGCTACCAAACATTACCTATTAACAATGCCTCCTTTGGCTGCACTCACAATGTATGTCTAATTCTCTATTTCGCTGTAAATATCAAACCTGTTACTCCCTCCCTCTATCAGCAAACTTATTGTTCTCTTGAAAACTGCAAAATACAGCTCTCGGTATCATGTGCAATGCAATGTATAGCTGATCTTGATTCTGCAATGTTGTATAACTAAAAAAACTGTAACCTTTAGCTGCCATTCTATGTCTATATGTATTAAGTGTTTATGTTCTGACGTGGAGCCTTTGTAAATGAGTCCCTGACTCAAAGGTTGTAATCCTGAAGTCTGTTAAATAAATAAATAAAAATAAAATAAAATTGACTGTTTCCCCAAGCTGTTGATTATGTCCCTTGCCTCCCTTTGCTAATTCTGTAACTTCCGTTCTAACTATAACATCTCGGTCTTTGCTCTCCCTTCTCCTCTCTTTCTCTCCTGGCTCCTCCCCTCTCCTTGCTGGATCTGAGTATGTTCCTTGCCATTTCCCTGGGCTGCATACTTAATCAACCTCCTTTCTTTCTTTCAGACCTCCCCTGGGGCCGGACTGCCCGTGGAGCTGCTCCCACCCACCCTATCGACACTGCCCAGGTACGACAGAGACCTCGCTTCGGTGTTCCTTTGTGCAACTTTTTCAAATTTGGCGCCTTTTTATCGTGACCACAAACTCGCTCCTTGGGGCATCCTGGTAGAAACCCAATCCGAATTCTGTTGTCTGCATTTACCCAGACTCTAGCAATAACTTTCTGGGACTTTTTAAATGTGCTGCAATTTCTAAATAAACTTTTAAACGGCGTGTAGACTTAATCGCTGCTACCGCTTGTGAGCCACCTGCATTCCGATCCCTCTAACCCTGTCATGCCTGCTTTATCTTTGAATTATACTGTTTAACCTGCCAATAGCTTTAATTGTAAGCTAATTTGTGTAATTTTCTACAGGCTGCCGCAGCTACATGGCAGTTTTTCAGTGCAGGCAGGTGGAGTGTTCCTTTCCATGAAGCAGGCTGCTCGTAGCTCTCGGGCCCTCAGCTTTATTGTTGGGCAAGCTACTAGGCTGACTCCCCACCCTTATCTAGCATTACACTTATAGGGCGAGTAACTCTCGAGAGATCACATTTTTTCCTAGCTCCCGAGTTTCTCATTAGCTCCTTATATCTCTTCCCCACTAGAGGGCTGCTGACATCCTCTGCTAATCATTGCTTTTTTACTTTTGTGCCCTAGCACATCTGCTCTAGCCGTCCTCGTCTGGTGGCATATCTTGCCTCAGTCTCCTCCTACCCTGCCATGTACCCCACTTTCTGCCTTGCTGCTGATTCCCCAAAAACTGTGTCTTCTGAGTTCTGCTCTACCTTTCACGGGGTCTCACCACTTGCTGTCACTTCTGTTTTATGGATACTGATTTTCCACTTCTAAATTCATCTTTTCCTCTCTCAACCAGCCTCTCCTCTCCTCTTCTATCACCTTCCTCGCCTCCTTACCACTCACTTCCTACACACCTTGCAACCATGTACTTCAGGGCATCATGCCCCTTCTGCTGATACTCTCTTTGCTATATCTCCTTGAATTCTCTGCAGCTCCTCCTGTGCCTCCCTCTAACTGCCATTCTTATTCTCATGTCAACTTCTGCTACTCTAATCTACTGGTGCGGACTGACCCTTATACTGCACCACTGCCAGGGCTTAGCAATAGATATTTAGGAGTTCTACTTAGATATATTTTGAGGAGGTTCTCTGTCTCCACTGCCTGGGCCTCTCGGGAGATGCTGACTGCAACGCTATGGATTTTCACCTTGTCCCTTACTCTTGCTGGTGAAATTGAAACCAACCCTGGTCCTACTATTGTTACTAATTCATTCAGTCTCACCCAGTTTATTGTCTGCCACAATCATCCTGTCTCACCTTTTCCCACCTCAACATAAGCAGCCTCACTGCTAGTCTCCCCGAACTTGAGCCTGGGTATGCGCAAACAACCCTGACATCCTTGCCCTCTCCGAGACTTGGCTAAAGCCAACTATGGCCGACTCCCTCTACTCCATTCCGGCTACAATATGCTCTGGGCGGATCGTCCGAGCTGCAAAAGAAGAGGGGGCTTGACCCTTTATTACAAATCCCAACTTAACATTTCCATCATACAGGGTCCCTCCCTGACTAACTGTGAGGTCCTTCACTCCCACCTATTGCTGGGGGGTGTCAAAATTCTGCACATTTTCTGTGTTTACATACCTCCCATACATTCTAGGCTAGATCTCGAAGAATTTATTGAGTTGGTTCCAACTGTGTCTGGGAAAAATTAGGTAATTTGCTTGGGTGATTTTAATCAGGACTGGGACAGGCCTCGGTCCTCTCTCCTTTCATCCATTACCAGCAAGGCCAACCTTGCTTAATTTATCCAAGCTCCCACTAGAATCTCTCATCAGGGCTCCTTCAACACCCTCCTGGCCTGGATCCTGACAAATAGGAAGGAGAACTTCCCCAGTGCTGGTGTTCTTCCTGACTCTAGCAGCGATCACTGCCCTGTCTTCTGTGTTTGGGATTCCTCTCCTCCTTCGCCCCCACCCAAATTATTATATTTTTCCAACTCCTCAAACCTCAACCCTGATGCTTTCCTGCGTGACCTAAACCTGATTGACTGGTTCTCTCTTTACATAACCAATGACATCAACTGTGCGACTGAATATTTCAATGCTACCCTTCTCTCTCTTCAGAACCTGCACATACCAGTCACCAAGCACAGGGTAAAAGGGCGGGTCACTAAATGGCTCAAGCGCCCCCTTCTTCAGCTGCTGAAATGACGGGATAAACTCTGGTCAGTTTGGAAGTCCTCATCCTGTCAAGCTGACTTTGATGCTTACAGATCATTGCGAAACTCTTGAAAAAAGGAGATTCGCCATGCCAAGAGTATGTACTACCGGAACCTGCTCACTGCCTCTGCCTCTATCCCTAAGCGCTACTGGTCCCAAATTAAGGAAATTCTGGGGAATAACAAGACTCTAACTCCAAGTGATATGCTCGTAAATGATATCCACTGCAATAATCCTCTATCGCCAGTGCCTTCAATGCCCTCTTTTCCACTCTTCCCACCCCCATTCCTACCCTCTTCCCCCCTGTTTTTCCCTTGGCCTCCCCCTCTTCACCTGTATCTGCCCCCACCTCACTAGTACTTGCCCCTGTCATGAGGCAAGAAGTCTTTAAGTTACTTAAGACTATTCCTGCTCACGGCAGTGCTGGTCCTGATGGTATCGAGCCAAGGATCCTCAGACAGTTCACCTCTCGTCTTGCCTAGCCTGTTACTAGGCTTTTCAATCTTTCAATCAGCTCAGCCACTGTCCCCTCAGCATGGAAAACCACCAGGACTATACCGATTTTTAAGAAAGGGGACCCCAATACCCTGTCTAATTATCGTCCTGTTTCATTCCTGCCTACGCTCAGTAAACTGCTGGAAAAAGTTGTGCACCGGCAAGTCTCCCAGTACCTATTTCACTCCAACCTACAATCCCCTATACAACATGGCTTTAGGGCTGGACAAAGCACAACCACCACTCTAACCCTCTTCACCAGCGATGTAAAAAGCAATATGGATAAAGGCTTACTCACGGGATATGTGTTCATTGATCTCTCCAAAGCATTTGACATGGTACATCACCCCCTCCTACTAGTTAAGCTGCAATCACTCGGAATCTTTGAACTCTCCCTATCCTGGTTCACCAGCTATCTTGAAAATCGCTCCCAGACTGTCTCCTTCAGTAAGGCGCTCTCTGCCCCTGCCTCTATCACCTCAGGCATTCCACAGGGTTCAATTCTTGGGCTCCTGCTCTTTTCTCTTTTTATTAATGACATCCCCAACTTTTCCTCACTCTGCAAGTCCATCCTGTATGCGGATGATCTGGTGCTTTACTATGCCTCCAAGTCCATTACCGACCTAAATCAACAATTATCACCTGTGTTTCAGAGCCTTCAATCCTAGTTATCCTCCAATTACCAAATCTTAAACCTATCTAAAACCCAGGTCATGTTATTTGGTTCCTCTATATGGGTACCGACTTTGGACCCTGAGCTTAATGTCCACAGCTGCGATGGGTTTCAACATCTAACACATCATCTTTCAAATACCTTGGGGTAACGCTTGACCCAGCACTTGATTTTGCCACTCATGTCAATGAGGTTTGTCGCTCAGTTAACTCTAAGATTGGTGCGGCCTACAGAGTGCGCCATTCTCTTACTCCGGCTGCTAGGACAGCTGTCACGAGAGGTGTATTACTACTGCAACTGCTTTATGCTCTCCCTGTCCTTCCTTATGCTAATGCTGTGGTTCTCCGTAGATGGGATGTTGCGTATAGCAACATCTGCAGATTTGCACTGTCTGCCCCTCGTCTGACCCACCACTGCCGACTTTACTCTGCCTTAAATTGGCTGCCTCCCAATTCCCTTAGATCATATGCTATCGGTTGTTTTATTGACTCTTTAACCAGAACACCTCGCCCTGAAGCCCTGGGCGCTATGCTTACCTCTGTCTCTCACTCTCATGCTCTCAGGTCCTCCGTCTTCCCCTTGCTTGCTGTTCAGCACTGCTCTACTAAAATGGGTGAGTAGGCCTTCTCTTATTTTGCCTCACATTTCTGGAACTCTCTTCCCCCCTCACGTGAAGAACTCATCATCTCACCTTACATTTAAGCATGCACTTTTTTCCCACCTTAATGCCCCTGACTACTGTGACTGTACCTAGGTTCTGTGGGGCCCGCTGCTCGTCCTCCTGCCAATCTCTTACCCATCCCTGTTTTTTACTACCAAGTACGTGTGCATAATTATCTACTTAAGTCTATGTAAGACTTTTTGACCTGTCCTCTGTTTAATTTTTGCAACAATTGTATGACTGCCATGCCTGTTAGTATTTTTGCTGTTAAGTTTTATGCTTTGCTTCTTTTTGTACTGTCTGTATAGGTAATTTTGACTGTTATCTCACCCTTTGTACCTTGCTGTTGTCATTGCCGCATTTGCTGTAATTGAACTCTCCTGGGTCGTGCCTGAAAATAGGCAGGTTTCTTGCCTAGCACACTTATCCGGTCAACAAAAGCTAATAAATAAATAAATTATGGCTGCTGGATAAACAGTTTGTCTGCAGTTCCCACAAGGTCCCAAGTTTTAAATGTTCCTGCAGCCACAGTAAACACTTTTATTTTATAATTACCCCACAGATTCATAAGAGCCCATGTGCTCTGTAAAGCAACTGCAATATTTACCCTTTTCATTTAGCCCTCCTTCAGTCACTCGGGCCATTTTGCATTGCTCCTAGGCAGCCACACATAGCCCCAATACAGTTCAAACACTGTCTCAATTTATTTCCTTGCTGCAGTCTGAATAAACATTTTCATTTCTTATTTTCCCCCTCTGTTCTCTAGAAGCATCCTCCCTGTGTTAGCCCAATACTCAATTTAGTATTTTTATTTATTTATCAGCCTGTTGCTAGCGCTATTAGCATTTCCCAAGCACTAGACAGGCTCCACTCATTTAGCGAAATGGTGTGCGCAGATGGGGTATGGGATGATAGGGGACTGGGAGACAACTTGGGAGGATGAAAGCCTCTTTTCAGCAGACAGGTTACACCTCAGCAGAGAGGGGGCAACCATACTGAAGTGTCGGATGGGGGAATTTTTCAAAAAAGAATTGCTTCTGCTTCTGTTTTTCATGACCCTCAACTCCACTAGAACTGGTACCCCCTCATTTACCACCATTGCCACTCTATGTTGGGATATACCCCTTGTTGTACCCTACCACCATCCAAAACACACTACTGTGCTCCCATGCTAGCCTCCCTCAATAATAACTGAGATAATCTCCTCCCCATCCCTGAGTACCCCCTTTTCCTTCAATTACTCAATCCCTGCGGTAACACCCTTGCTAAAAAATCCATCAGAAGTAGACAGCATTCGGCTCACAAGCTCCTTGCTCACTATCTTGCTAGGATTGCACTTCTCCTCCTACTCCTAGCTGGGAACGTACACCCAAACCCCGGTCTGCCCACCTCGTCATACGAATGACACAAGAAACAAGGCTCCATCAAGCTGGCAACTCTCAACATCTGCAGCCTGCCAGCTAAGCTCGATGCACTCCAAGTCTGGGTGTTACAACATAGGCCAGACATTATAGCCCTTAACGGAACTTTGCTCTCTCCGAAGGTCCCAGACAATGCTGTATCCATTCCAGGCTATGCCCTGTTTCAACTCGACAGAATTGCCAAGAGAGGAGGGGGGTGGCTGCACCATTTATTTAAGGGAAACTCTTAAAGGGCTAATCATCTCATTACCTCCATCTGCAAACAACTCTCAAATCCAAGCAGTTAAAATAATCCTGGGCCAGCAGGGCAAATCCCTCACAGTTGCATCAGTATACATCCCCCCACGTGAACATGTTACAGGCTTCCAAATGATCACAGACTTCATGGACGACAGCACCTCCCGTGGTGAGACAATTGTAATGGGTGACCTAAATGTTAACTGGCTGGCTGGCTCCAGAAGACGACCCATATAAGGATGCCATTGCTGCCCCAGACATTACTCAAATGGTCACCTCTCCCACTAGGTTTAATTATAAGTCTGGTAGTAGCTCCTTACTTGACCTGATCCTCACCTCTCATCCCAGCAGAATCACTAACACAGAAGTTCTCCAAGATGCCCTCAGTGATTACTCCCCAGTTATTTGCCACTGGTCAAACAAGGCACCTAAACCTAAGTACTCTTTCTTCTATAAAAGAATCTTAGCAAAAGGAAAGCTTCCACAATTCATTGCTGCCCTGTCAACAGTTGAATGGACACCCCTTGACTCTTTGAGCAGTGTCGACCAAGCACTTGACTTCTTCATTGCCCAGTTTAACAAAGGTTGTAATAGTTTTGGCCCCTACATAAATGCAATATTCAATCTACCACTAATCACTGGATTAACTCCAAACTCATCTCCATGATGCAAAACCGAGATAACCTCTGGCACCAAGCCATGGACTCAGGGAAACCACATGATATGCAGTTCTATAAGGTGGCTAGGAACCAGTGCACAACAGCTATACACAGAGCCAAGCAAGTCTTCTACAACCAGGAACTTACTAACTCCTGGACAAATTGCAAACCCTTCTGGGAGAACATCAAGAGCCTCACTGGTAAACCAAGCAAATCCTCCCCCACTATGATTGAGGTTAACAGCTCCACTTTACAGGACCCCAAAGAAATAGTGGACTCCTTTAATCTCGCATTCACTGATCTTAGCAGTGTCCTTCTCCCAACTTCTTTGACAACTCTGCTCGGTACTGCCTCAATAATAAAATCAATCTCCACAGTAATACCCCCCCATTCTACTTTAAGAGGATATCCATGTCTGAAGCTAAAAGATATCTTAACAAAGTGCTAAGCAAACCAGTTTCAGCAGCGATACCCTTGACCTCAAACTCCTCTCTCTTTCCCTTGATGTTGTCCTACAACCTCTCACTAAACTTCTGAATTTCTCACTCTCTCATAAACAATTCCCCCAGCTCTGGACATCAGCAGTGGTCACACCCATTCATAAAAGTAGTGATAGGTCTCTTCTCTTTAACTACCACCCTATCTCTATCATCCCACCACTATCCAAGGTGTTGGAATGAATTGTAGCTGACCAGTTGTCTGAACACCTCAACAAATATAACTTACTCTGCTTGCAACAACATGGCTTTAGAAAAGCCCATAGTACTACGACCACCCTGCTTGACTTCACCAGCCATATTCATAAGGCAATTGACACTGGCCACCTACTGGGTGTGGTGTTCATTGATTTGACCAAGGCATTTGACACCGTGAACCACCAGCTCCTGCTTCACTCACTCTCCTCCCTTGGACTATCTAATAATGTAAACAAATTGTTTGAAAGCTACCTCTCGGCAAGGAGCCAGAAAATCAAAATCATTGACTCTCTCTCAAGTGCCCTTCCTGTCCACTCTGGTGTACCCCAGGGTTCCATCCTTGACCCTCTATTTTTCAGCCTTTTCATCAATACTCTTCCTACAGCTTGCAATAATAACTTAATACTCTATGCCGATGATGCAGTCCTCTTTTCCTCCCATACTGACCCCATCTCACTCTCCAAGGTGCTACAGACAATTTCAGCCTAGTTGAAACCTGGCTTCGCCAACATAAGCTGTTGATGAATTACAAAAAAATAAAGTCCATGCTGTTCTATAGCTCTCACAGCAAATACAGATCCATAAATTTCACCATACATAATGAACTTGAACAGTCACTTGAACAAGTGCCGGAGTTTAAATACCTTGGTATTATCCTTGATTGCACAATGTCTTTCAGCTCACATGTTCAACACATCGCAAAATCAGTCAACTCAAGAATTGGGGTCCTCTACCACCACCGTCACTGTCTTACCAAAGAAGCTATGAGTGCAGCTATAACTGCCTCAGTCCTACCCGTCATTGATTACGGGCTTGTCTTCTACGGGGCTTCCATTGATACCACCCTAAAATGGGTCAAGACAGCCCTTAACAAATGCTGTAGACTTCTCACTGGTGCAGGGAAACATACGCATACCTGTGATCTCTACAAGCAATCCAACTGGCTCAATCTAAATAGTAGACTTGCCTACCAGACCTGCCCACTGGCTAAGAAAATTTGTCTTAACCTCACATCCCCTGCAACTCATGCCTTAATGTTGCCCACAGTCACTGCACATTTTACGCGCAGTTCCCTCAAACCAACATTTATTGTTCCATTCTGCCATACCAACCAAGCTCAACGTGCTTTCCACACCAGGGCCCCCCTGCTGCTAAACAACCTTCCCCCTGAAATTGCAGCTGAAAACAAGTTTGGCCCATTCAAACGTAAACTCCACCAGCAACGCACTGACCTCAGCAGTTGTGACTGCTCTGCCTAGACTTGCGGCTTTGTTTTACCTCTCTCTCCTCTTCTCTCCTCCCTTGCTACTCTCCCCACTTCTCTCCACCTATCCATCCCCTGCTACTCCCCATCTCTCTCCCACCCCCACCTATCATTCTATCCCCTCTCACCTCCCACCTACCATTCCACTTCCCTCTCCCACTCCTCTCCTCCTGTCTCCCCCTCCCTATCACCCTATCTCTTGTTGCCCCACCCCCAGACTACCTAGCACTTATCTTTCTGTTCTTGCACTTACGATGATGTCAAATCCTTGACTGCCTACCCCATTTTCCCCACCCCTCCTCCTCTTATCCCCCACCCTTTGCTCCACTTATGTCACCCATAGGATGGTTTTCATTTGTATCTGTCTCTTGCTATATATACACCTGTATTGTTAATTGTGCATTGTTATTTGCAACTGACTGTTTGCTACTGTGCTAGTCTATACACATGTACTGTCTTTTGCTACTAAGTTAACCTCCTGGCTTGTATTGTATCTTACCTCTGCTTACTTCTATGTTAACCTCCTGACCTTGTATTGTATCTTACCACTGTTTTGCTTGCACTCATTGCTGATGCGGAACCTTTGTAAAAGAACCCTTGGTTCAAAGGTATTTGTAATCCTAGTAATAAATAAATAAATACATTTAAACTGAGTGGGGGGGGACTGGATGTATATCCATACTGTACCACGAACAAGTTGGGGGACCCTAGGTCCCCCACCTGGGAAAAATTGATGAACGAGGTGCTGGCAGGCAGGGAGGAACAATGGAGGGGAAAGTTGGTGGAAGGGGTTAGTGGTGAATGCTAGGAGCCTGGCAAATAAGATGGAGGAACTGATGGCCATCATTATGCATGACAAGTTAGACATCATAGCAATAACTGAAACTTGATGGACAGACCACCACACATGTGAGACAGCAATACCGGGCTTCAGGCTGTTTAGGAAGGACAGGAGGGGGGGTAGCCATTTATGTCAAAGAGGACATACAGGTATCGGAGGGACAAGTGGGCAAAAGGGCTACTGAACTTCTATGGGTGAAGCTATGCAAGTGGATGGGGGAATACTTGAGACTGGGAGTCGTATATAGACCACCCTCAAAGGGAGAAGATCAGGACAGGGTGATGCTGCAGGATATTGAGAAGATGGCTCTCAAGGGGGATACATTACTGGTAGGTGACCTAAACTTACCAGATGTGGAATGCACTATCCCCAAAGCAGCTTCAGCAAGAAGTAGGGAGTTAGTGGACAGACTCAGTGGGGTGTTCCTGAAACAGTTGGTCTGGGTGCCTACCAGGGGAGCTACCTGCTAGATGTGGTAATGATGAATGGGGAGAATGTGGAGGAGGTGGTGGTGGTAGGAGAAAAACTAGGGAAAGTGACCATAGGACTGTTGGGTTCAAGGTGAGGGCAGGGAGGATGGGGACCCGTACCACCACAATGGTGCTGGACTTTAGGCAGGCGGACTTTGACAAATTAAGAAGGCTGGTGAGGGAGACGATGGAAGGTTCAGTGGACATAAGTGATGCAGATGAACTATGGGTAGCTATCAGGGACCAGATCCGGAAGGCCACACAGGCATCCATCAAAAGTGTCAGAAAAGGGGCGAGAAGCAAGAAGCCACTGTGGTTCAGCAGGGATGTAGCAAGGGTGGTAGGGGTAGGTGGAGGGTATTCAGGAGACACAAGGGTACTTAGGGGGAGGGGGATAGGGAGGCTTACAGGGAGGCAAGGAGACTAGTGGGAAAGGTCATCAGGAGGGCTAAGGTGGACACAGAAGTAATGACAGTGAAACAGGCCAGGAGAGGGAAAAATACATTTTTTAGATACATGGGGGAGAGGAGGAAGGCTGGCCAGGGGATTGAAAGGCTGAGGGGGGAAGGAGGCAAGCCCTTGGAGGAGGATGGGGAGAAGGCAGAAGACCTGAACAGGTATTTCTGCTCTGTATTTATGGAGGAAAGGGGTGGTAGAGGGCCGGAGTTGGAAAGGGGGGGCAACATGGGGATGGTATTGGATCCCTTCACCATGGAGAGAGTTAGGGAGGAATTATTTATTTATTTAAAAGTTTTACCAGGAAAGGCATACTGAGCAGACTACTGCTCGATTCCAGATGTGTCCTGGGGTATGTTGGGGATGGGAGGATACATATCAAATACAGAAATACAAAATACAGAAATTACACAGAATATATACAAAATTAACCAGGGTGAAGGTGGACAAGGCCATGGGGCCGGATGGTCTGCACCCTGGGGTGATTTGGGAACTAAGAAAGGAGCTGGTTGCTTCACTGGTGAGGCTGTTCAACCTGCCCCTGGACACCAGTAGAGTGCTGGAGGACTGGAAAAAGGTGACGGTGGTGCCAATACACAAGGGAGGGGAGGAGGGAGCTGAGGGAAAACTACCGGCCCGTCAGCCTAACTGCTGTGGTGGGGAAGGTCAAGGAGGCTTTCATCAGTGAAAGGGTAACGAAGTACCTGGAGGGGAACAGACTGCTGGATGACAGACAGTATGGGTTCACTAGGGGCAAGTCATGCCAGTCCAATTTGATCTAATTTTTTGACTGGGTGATGCAGGTGTGATGCAGGTAGTGGACCGGGGGGAGCAGTGGACATGGCCTATCTGGATTTCAGTAAGGCCTTCAATACCGTACCCCTTAGGAGGCTGGCCAACAAACTGGATAGCATAGGGATAGGGGTCAAAATATGATGGGTTGAAAACTGGTTGACGGATAGGAGTCAGAAAGTGGTGATGAATGGGGTATACTCAGGGACTGGGCAGGTGAGGAGTGGAGTTCCCCAGGGATCAGTGCTGGGACTCCTCCTGTTCAATTCTATGTACTAGACATTGCAGATGGACTGACAGGGAGGGTGGCCCTCTTTGTAGATGACACAAAAATCTGTAACAGAGTTGACTCCTTAGAGGGGGTGGAGGACATGAAAAAGGACCTGAGATTATTGGAAGAGTGGGCAGAGACCTGGCAGCTAAAATTCAATATCAAGAAGTGTGTGGTTATGCACATGGGGCACATGAACCAAAGGGCTGAGTATATGCTGGGTGGGGAAAGAGTCAGGGTGTCAGAGGATGGGAGGGATCTGGGGGTAACAGTCTCCAGCAACCTCAAGGTAGGGAAGCAATGTTCAAGGGAAGTTTGGAGGGTGTAAGGGATGCTGGCAAGTATTGACAGGGGGATCACCAGCAGGCATAGGGAGGTTCTGGTGCCCCGTATCAAGCTCTGTTGAGACCACATCTCGAGTATGGTGTCCAGTTTTGGAGGCCTTACCTGTGCAAAGATATAGACTCGATCTGTAGGGTCCAGCGAAGGGTGACCAAGATAGTACAGGGGATGAAGGGCAAGCCACATGAACAGAGGTGCAAAGCATTGGGGCTAGATACAATGGAGACCAGGAGGTAGAGGGGGGACATGATTGAGACCTTTAAATATATCAAAAGGATGAACAAGGGAGGCCCAGGGGAATTATTCCACAGGAAGGAGGGAAACATAACATAGGGGCATGGACTGAGACTCCAGGGGGGGCACTTCAACAGCAATGTGAGAGGTCAGTTTTTCACGGAGAGGGTGGTGGAGAACTGAAATAGGATTCTGGAGGAGGTGGTAAATTCAGAGACCGTAGAGGGATTTAAATCCACTTGGGACAGATACATGGGGCTAAGGGGAAGGGGGGCTGTCTCAAGATATGGTAGTTTGGACTGGGGGGGCCAGGGGCAGACTAGATGGGCCAGTAGATCCTTTTCTGCTGTCACCTTCTGTGATTCTGCGATTATGCATGAACTGCCTCATCAATATTGATGAGGCGGCTCTGAATCCCTGAGCACAGTTTGCGCTCACAAAAAGTTCTTTCTGTTTCTCCTGCCATCTCTCCAGTGCTGCTTATGTCTCTGGTTCCCTTTTTGCTCCACACATTGATCAGGACCCCCAGAGAGATGACACTAAAGGCCACTGAATGGCCGATCAAAAATGCGCTTCTGCACATGCGTGGCACTCACCCGGTATTGGGGTGCCATTTATGGGGGGTGGCTCTGCAATCCAGTCTCTCCAGCCCTGCTGTTCCAAAAATATACGCAGAAGCCGGTGAGGAAATCACGGACACACCAGAGGACCACCAGGACTGGGGAAAAAAAGAAATGGGGGTGGAATAAACCTGGGGAAATGGGAGCCTCAAAGGGGCAGTCAGGTAAGGCCCCAGGACAAGGGGGTTACATATGTAACCCCCCAAAGTGTGGGGCTTACCAGAGCTGCCCCACAGGACTCCCCAATCCCTCCTGCTACCAGCCCACAGTTCTGCAGTGCTCCAGAGTCTCCTGCCGGCCCCCACGTGTTTTACTGCTAAAAGCGGGGCTTGAGGAGCAAAAGATGTGACCCACCAGGTGGCCGCACTTGAGAGTGTGAGCTGGCAAGTCGTGCATATGCAATGCACATTTTCAAAAGCGCTGCATTGTGGTGAAAATGGAGGTTCCTCTCCGTGATCCCGGACCCCTGCCCTAGCTAATGGGGGTCCAGAGACACGGGGGAGGAGCCCCAAATGTACCTGGGGCACAGAAATTGTCATTTTAAAAGCTCTACATAGATCCATAAATAGTAAGCCCCAGCAGCTGAGGCTGCTGGGAAATGTAGTCCCAAGCACCAGGAAGCCTGCTAAGTGCCTGGGGGGGGCCCAAAATCAGAGATGTGACAGCCAAATGGCTGGCATCACCCCCACAAGCTGGTAGTTATTTGAAAGGGCACAATATGGGCTATCCATCCCACTAATCATTATTTTTTAACTCCAAATGGTTTGGCTGCAAGAGACTCTAGAAATAGGGACTGCCATGAACTGATTTGCCAGCAGCTATCCTTACAGAGGCCTTGTGACCAGATTAAACCAATCAGATCTTGCAGAAGCCCTGAGGGACTGAGAAATGGCTTCTGGGAGACGGGAGTGGTCAATGTGCTTGGTGGCAACTCAGTATCCAATCAGCCACACAGAATTAGTATTGACACCTCAATCGACCAATCATAGAAACATAGACTTTGACGGCAGAGAAGGACCGCTTGGCCCACCTAGTCTTCTCATTTTCCTACCTACAGGATAAGCTGCAGATCCTAGTTAACTAAGCTGCCAATTGTTCTGAGGAGGAGGAGGAGGGAAAAGAATGTTGTAACTCAAGGCTTTGCTGCTCGAGGGTTTGAAGGTAGAGACTGTTCTGTGACAGTTGGAAGAGAGCCCCCAAGCCTGTCAGAGGGGCTCCTGGCTGATCTCCAGCCTTGTGAAGCAATTTTCTATAAAAGAAAAGGTTTTTTGAACCTTAAGGAGAAGATTCAGCCTGCCTGTTGTTGTTGTGACAGGATTTGCCATTTAAATCCTATCAGGGAATTAATTCTTCTCCGCTTCTGTCAAGAAAAGACACTGAAACTGACTATTCCTGAAGTGATCACCCTTTCCTGGTGTCTCCTGCTGTTGAGGAATATTCTTTCCAAAGTTCTGCTTGCCTGCAGAAGTATCCAGGTGACTTTAAAATTAATTCTAAAATCTGAAACTGTTTTTCTGAGAGAAATCTTCAGCTTTGTTCACCCTTTGGCTGTTGCTTGGCCAGCAGGGTGACTGCAGTAGTGAAGGAAGCCTGCAGGGTGACTACAGCTACCTGTCAGTCCCCCAGTGGCATAACCATGCATACTTATCATACGCCATTGAGTACATAAAAAAACTACCTGTTTAAAAAAAAAATTGCCTGGTTTAAAAAAAACACAAAAACATCCCGGCATTAAGACCCAAGGTCTGAAATCAGCTGCGGGGGGTGGGAAGGGGGTAATCACACAAATAAGACAGACTCACTCACTGACTCAGACATGCTGATGCCTTTCAGTCAAGCAGTGAGTGAAGCCCACGTGCAGCATGTGCTTTTTGCTATAGAATGCCTCCGCTAGCCAGTGTTTGGCCAATCAGGTACTGTTATTTTCCCGCTGCATGCTCCGATGTGGGGATATCACCAGCGAAGAAGTTGGAGAAGCCGTCATTCATCCGTGACTGAGCCATGTGTAACTCCCAACTCCAGAGCTGAGTCTGTCTGTCCGACCGGCCACCAGACAGAGAGAGAGAGACAATCCCAGTCAGAGGAGACAGCAGCAGCCAGCCTAGCCCAGTGGCACCACACACACACCACCCACCCACCGGCAGCCAAAGAGAGAGAGAGACGCCCAGCAGCCAGGAGAGAGAGACAGACGGGGTGTGTGTGAGTGAGGGCTGACCCAGAGACCATGACACAACTGATTGTGAGGTTGAGGGTCAGAACAGCCCAGACTCAGAGCAGCTCGCTCCACACCCGGCACCACCTCGTCGACTACTCATCCTCGAGTAGTCCTGTTTCCGGCTGTAAGTACTGTAATTGTTCTTGCTGAGTGCTAGGTGGCTGTTAACTTTTAGGCTCCATAGGGAAAAGATGTAAGCACATCAGAAATTTTGAAAAGTGCTGTGCACTTTCACGTTTGCGAGGAAGTTAATAACTTAATATCCATATGGGCTCTCATGGCAACCTTAAGTCTAGTGTAGAATTTCTGATCTGTTGCTGAGACTTTATATTTCATGATGACTAATTTATTTAAAGTAATAAATGCATCTTGATCAATCGAAAATATCTTTAATCCTGCCTTTGCCTGTCTACACCATTTTCGGCCAAAATCTACTTGTTTAAGACACTGCCATTATCAGAAAAAAAATTCCAAATAGCTTGTGATCTTGAGATGTACAGATAAAGTTTTAGTAAAGTATTTAGTTGCCTAATCACTCTAATTGAATCTGTGATGACCTTGGAATCAATACGCCTTATGGGTTTGGAGAAAAATAATGATTGGAGGTCAATATCTAACCTTTATTCAGAATTATGTCCTTTTCTATAATCGCCCATTCAGATACATAAATATTTCCCAGCTGGAACTGTGTCCATTTGGATATTTGACACTCTGGCTAATACAAAATATATTGTAAGTAAAGGGCAAGACGGAGCCTTTAAAACACCTTTCTTTTGCCCTAGTCAATTTTAAATAAGCTTTTTTGCAGCTCCAGAGAAACTTTGCCAAACATAAATTAATACCCTCCATCCATCTTTCGCTAATATAGCAAGATTTCCTCACAAATAAATACAAAACTTGTGGTGGTATGTTCATTTTAATAGTTTCTAGCCTGCCTCACATTCCTAAGGGAAGTTTATTCCAATGAGCAAGTGCCTCAGGTACATTGGTTTTAACTAAAGCATTTTTTTCAAGACTGTCTAAGCTACATTTTATATAGATTCACCCCCAAATAATCTATAGTGTCCTGAGTCCATGCTAGTCCAGACCTCAGCATGTCATCCTTTATGCAGTCTATTTAGTAGATGGAAATTAGATTTCTCCTTATTAAGTTTATAGCCTGAAAATTCCCCAAATGTTTGTAAAATGTTATAAAATGTTATTTATTGGTATGGACTCACTCGCTGGGTTCTGAGACTAAAATATGAATTTCTTCTGCATAAACTGACACCCTAAATTATTTACCCTTAACTAAAATACCTTTAATTTCTTTATCCTTATTAAGTTTACTAATGAAAGGATCAATTGTTAGAGTAAATAATAATGAATAGGAGGACAGCCTGAGCCGTGTCTTGTCTCTCCTTGAATTTGTGTAAAGAAGTCTGATCCAACTGATGAACTTCTCTAGAAATTTATGCAAATGCAATACCTCTATTATATGTGACCAGAGGATCTGATCAAATGCTTTTTCAGCATCTAAGGACAGAAGTCCTCCAAAAACATTACATTTATTTGCTGTTTCAATAATATGAAAAATGTTTCTATTATTACCAATGGCAAGTAGTTTGACCCTTCATGAATCCTGTCTGTTGGGGGTCAATCAGTGCAGGAAGAACCTTTTCCAATCTGATCTATAACATTTTTGCTAGGATTTTGACATCTGTCTTGATAGGAGAGATGGGTCTTTAACTATTGCAGTTTTGTTGGTCTGTCCTGAATTTGTGAATTACGGATATTAAACCCAGAGTCATCTCACCAGGTAAAGATCCTTTGAGTAGTGCATCATTAAATACTACCTTGAGTATGGGCATTAACTCGTTACTGAATGTCTGTTAGAAATTAGAATAGCTGGCTCAGCAGAGGGCCAAGGTGCTACATGCCTTACCTCTCACCATGTTGGTGACCTGGGTTCAGGGAATTGGCTCATGTTGCTGGGGGTTGGCCAGGGGGGAGAGGACTGATCATCTGATGGACTGCTCTCCTCTCTTGGGGAGGAGAGAAATGCTGTGTCATTCCTTGGCTGCCACCTGGTGAAGGACAGGTGACAGTGCCAGATTTATATCCATATGGAAGAGCTGTGGTTCCAGAGCATGTGTGCCTCAACACATACATGCATATGGCCCACTGTGTGTGTGTGTGGGGGGGGATTGTGGGGGAGAAAAAAGTTGAACATTGTAGTTGCAGGCTATATGAAGCCTTGCCTGCCTGCCCTCACCCTGCACTATCACTGGTGTCCCAGTCTCTCACAAAATCACTTGGTCAGTTAAAATAGTACATGTAAAACAATTGTTTAATGCTGATTTGTAGACTGGGCCCCAAATGCTTGATGGAAAGTAAAAAGATGTAATACTTGACGTGATTGTAGATACTTTAATTTGCTTCCTCCCCCCAACCCTAGCCATAATAGTCACCATTAACCACTAGGTTCTCAAACTTACAATAATAATAACGTGTAAATAGTTATTTTTCTGTGAGGATAATCGGGAACCCAGTGGAATGACAGTAAAAACATATGGAAACAAAGAATGTTAGTGGGCAGAAAGACCCAAGATCCAAGTCTGCCCAAAGATCCTATTAACAGTCGCAGTTTTGGAAATGGAACAAAATCACTGGGGGAGCCTACTATCACAAACCCACTCAGCAGGTCAGGCCCTCTACTCCTAAAGTGCCAAGGGCCCCAGGCACAAGTCCTCGGGAATCGGTGCACTTGCATGCTAATGGAATGCAAATGGGGCCATAAATAGATGCAAATGCCCCCCCGCGCCTTGCATGAATTATGGCTCCATTTGCATGTCACCTTTTGAATATCGGAAATTTGCGCATGGCGCAATGGTACTTGTGCCACCGCATCTTGAATGCTCCACTCTGACCACTTGCGGTGGCACAAGTTCCACTGCACCATGCACAGTGGTTGTGGTCTGGGGGCATATTCAAAGGAGTTGCTCAATAAGCAGCAACTCCGTTGAATATCGCCCCGGCCACACCCCTTCGCAACTATTTTGTGCAGCGCAAGGCCTTGCGCCACAGAATAGTGCAGTTTGAATATCCAGCCCATTGTCTCTAAAAACTGAGTGTGTGTGAACTCACATGCTGTCAGCATTTTTCTTATGGCTTGCATCTTTCAGCTGAAATCTAGGGGGGGGATGAGTGAGGTCACTCCTAGAGCATTTGATTTTCAGCAGGATACATTCAGTAATACATTTTATATTAAAAAGAAATGATACAGCACTCAGAATTGGTGGTCTACATCACACCTACCACCTATGATGTAGGCTTGAACCTACCTAACAAGGGTCTGTGGACATGTTTACTCATTATTTGTTGAGTTTGTGCACTTTATTCAGCCAGTGTTTCGCCCCTAGGAGGGTACATTTTACACAGAAGCAGTCCTTCTTCATTTTGCGTTTGAAAGTGAGTAATACTTTTAATTTTATTCCCATAATTGTGTTCTCCTGGGTCCCCCACCCCCACCCCCACCCCAACCACGGGCAATCAGTAGAAATTAAAGTTAAAAGTTTACACTGCTTTCTCAAAAAAATTCTGTTAATTTTTTATACAGTATTTTCAAAAGACCCTCTAGCTCATTGTCAGTTTTTTTTAGTCGAAGCTTTGAGCTACCTTATAGAAAACTGTTGGGAAGTGGATGTGTCACAGTGTGACTTAGGATTTGGCCATTCACACTCTGTATTCCTTATAATTACTCCTGAGATGCTGGTTTCATCATCTGCAAATAGGCAGACTTTCCAAGTTCCAGCCCTTAGTTGTGCAGTGTTGTTTGTCACTAATGAATACCTTGACCAGGACTGGTTCAAGTTGCACCTGTTGCTAACCAGCTGTGTGGTGGTCCCTGACCCTTCTCTTCCCTTTCTTAGTGAATACTTAACAGAAGTATTTATTCACTATCTGTTTCCCTTCTATTTTTCATAGATAACTATTGGTGTTGGAGTCTTCTAGTGCTGATGGCATTGAGTCACCCCCCCCCCCACAACCAGGAGAGTCAGTCATCCAGCAAGCCAGTGCTCCTATCAGTCCAGTCCCAGCAGAGTTCCCCCACCCAGTAAGCAGCTTAGCAGGGAGAGGTGAGTGTCCTGATTATCGTAGATTCATTATATCTGGACAACCAAAAGAGGGTGTGTTTATGTGAAGGGGTGGGGTGGATAGGGCCGGGGAAACTGCAAGCAAGAGTGAAGAGCAATTTTTTGTTTTTTTTTTGCAATTATGTATTTATTTACAGCCCTTGCTAAGATAGTGTAATGTGTATTCAAAATATATAGCCTACTAGGTGGCGTGGTGGTTGTGCTGAAAGGTGTAATTGAGCTGCTAGGTATGGACCACTGTTTGAAATACATAGGGGACGGGGGTTAATGTCATGCTACCATATCCTTCCTTCCCACAGCTAGCTATAAGTCCTCTTCACCTTTGCCAGACAACCATGCTTGCTTGCCATGGGAGGGGCCCTTAGTTCCATGATGGCACCATGGGTGGGTGGAAGGAATCCACAACTTGGAGCTAATGAATCAGGTGTCATTGATGCCATTTATTTTCAGTGTTGCTAGTACTACTTGAGACATTTGTCTCATAAAAGTGTGGCCAAACAGGCTGGCCCAGTGGCTCAGAGGACTGAGGCGCTGTACGTCTCACCTCATGGCACTCCGGCGACCCGGGTTCGGGAGCGAGCCTGGGTCATTGGAGGTCAGCACGGGGGGGTGGAGCAGGATGGAGTAGCCACAAGGCAGCTCTCCTCTCCAGGGAGGTGGGGTGGCATCCCTCGCTCTCGGCTACCCCCTAGTGGAGGCCGAGGGACTGCGCAAGTGAGGGTGCTGGTGATAGGCCAGTAGGGGCAGGTGGAAGAGGGCCATTACCAGGGCTGTAAGGCGCATGCGTGCCTCCACACACATGCGTCCTTCTCCTGGGGTCCTTGGGTAAAAAAAAAGGGGGAGAAAATCGGAAAAAGCAGACAGCGGCAGGATGGCGACCGACTCTCTGCAGGCACCACTCCCAGACTGGGCATAAGGTAAGCCCTGGCAATTCCGGGGGATGGAGCTGAGGGAGTTGGTCAGATGGGGGCCGCATGGTGCGAGGAGAAACAGAGTGGAGATAAAATAAAAGTGTGTCCAAACATGGAATATCCATGCACACCTTACCATAGTAGGGATGGCAGTCGTGTTATGATTGTTACTAACAGCAGCAATATGGGGTTGAGAATATAGTGGACCCCCCCCAACAGTATGTTATATACTGTTTGTGGGTGGGGATTCCACTATATTCTCAACTCAATTTTGCTGCTGTTAGTAACAAACAAAACACGACTGCCATTCCTACTATGGTAAGGTGTGAATAGATATTCCATGTTTGGCTTCATGGCTTGTATGTATGTTACGCTATTATGGGAGATCAGTGCTGGTCTGAGCTGCTGCTGCTGCAGCATCCCAATCTGGATTGGTTTGCGCTATTGCTGCCGCCTGCCGACAGTCCTTGAACATCTATTTTAAATTTGCAGGTTTTGATGGTCCACTGCACTGCACATGTTGGCAGTCTCATCATCCTCACCAGCTCATTCTGCTAGGCTGGAGCCACAGCCACTCCCCACACTTGACGAACAGTAAGGGTAACAGTGTCATTTGTAGTCAAAGGGATGATTCAATGTTCATGAAGTACAAATTAGTGGTGGGATTTGTATGTCAATTTGATGATAATGTAGAATTTGTGGGATGAAATACTGTTGTGCATGGAATTCCATGAATGTAATATAGAGGATAATGTATGGTCTTTGCTTAATAACCATGCTGTAAACACTTTAGAGGTTGCCATGACGCCATTGTAAAACTCAAGAGCGAAGCCTCGAAGAGGTTTCCTGGGATGTCATGGCAACCTTCAAAGTGTTTACAGCATGGGTTTTAATCCAAAAAGACCATACATTATATTTTATACTGTATGGGCTACCAAGATTGTGTAATCATGGATTGAATTACTTTACTGATTTACTTTGCAGTACTTGATTGTTGTGAGCATTCTGTTTTGTTATACCAATTTGGGCAGCCCTGGCCATCAGCTTACCTGCTTTCTACCACCACTGACTGTCCATCAGTGGTGGTAGAAAGCAGACAAGCGGATGCTCAGGGCTGCCCAGTGTATTCAGCCTCAAGCTGCAACATCACAAGACAAGGTTTCAGTCTCACCATTTAGTCACATTTTTCTTACCATATGCATCAGTAATGATGGCGACGTGTCATGGCCCGTAAGGGAGGTACTCCGATACTGGTAGTATTTGGTTCTGGTCTTCTGCAGTAGTGATGTCGCTACTGAAGCCTAACAAGTTGGAATACTGCCATATAGTTGCTTTCTTCTTTCCAGTTAAGGTAGCAGTTTTTTTCTTTTCTAAACAGGAACTTTCAGAAACATCTGTACCACACTGTCTGTGGCACTTTAAAACAGAAAAAGTTAAAATGTCTATTCTCAGTTGTCTTCACTAGCTGGTTTTGTATAATTTTCTTTGGGGTGACTGCCCGTGGGTCTGACTGCTCATATACAGTCTTTTATAGTACACGGCCCATGCAGCACCATAAAAGATTGTATATGAGCAGTCATAGACAAACACTGATATATTGTATCTCGAGGTTCCCTTGGTAGCAGCACCTCTCAAGCTCTGCTCTCTGTCATGTTACCAAGGAAACCTCAATACAAGAATATCCTTGTGTATGACTGCTCAAACACAATCCTGTAATGCAAATGGCACATAAAAAAAAGTGCCCCCCCAAAAAAAGTGAGTAGATCATTAGATGTAACAATGCACATTTTTCCAGCAGCATGGCTTTGGCAACTTAATTTGATTTCAAAAGGAATGTGGGTCTTTTGGTATTCACCCTATGAAGCTGAGTCACCCAGCTGTGAAGTCACCCAGCTACCGTCGTTGAGGTAGACCACCCTTCAGCTGGGTCCCTACTCCCTAATCAAAACTGCATCTGCCTGAAATGTCATTCCTTTATATAGGCAGCAGCAGCAGCCAAAACAGGCTTAACATGTCCATAGTTGTTACTGTCTGTGCAGATAAATGGTGTAGAGGTACGCAAAGGAGAGCCATAAATTTCTTTCACAAAACTATCAAATGTTAGCTTAGCTGCCCACCCATGCTCATTAGCAAGCAAAGAAACAACGAGCTTACAATTTTACTGCTCCTAAGTACAGGTTATTATAGTTTTTGTAATGTAATGATATGGTTTAAGATATTAGTATAATCGTACTCTATAGAATGTTGCCAGTCACTGATCTTATATTGACTAATGCAGTATGAATTCAAATCAGAACAGAGCAATACTACTTGGAGCAGTCTCTCACAGGCAATGAAAGTGAATAGAGATGGAGTGTGAAAAACAAGCACAGGAAGTCAGCAGTAGACAGACAGGTAACGCATCATGTAAAGTAATATGGACAACAGATTGAAAGGGTTGTAGAGAAAGTATTAAAATTGTACTCTTTAACTTGGTTTTACCACCTTATTAGTCATGGCCTATTATGTAATGTAACATACCATGGGTAAAGTAGTAGTATTGAAAAATAAAATTTAAATTTTTTTTAAATAAAATGGGTCTTGTACTACGTAGTGCAAGTGCGCATCATATTGCTAACAGCATTACAGCTCCTCTTCTCTATTTTGTATTAGAATAATTATATTGTCCCATCCTATGCCAGCTTCAATTAAGTTATTATAACTTGCAGTTGCATGAGTTCAGCACTATGTAGTATCCCCTATCCAGTAATGTAGGTATTGCCATCCTATTTTATGATGTTATACAATAACTTAAGCAAAGACTGCATAATTAGTGGACAGTTTTAAGTTGTATAGTCTAAAAAATGTTTCAATGTGTGTTATAGCTAGGCAGAGGGAAGCGTACAGGAGCAACTTTAGAGAAGTTTGGCTTCAAGATAAAAGAGAAGGCAGGCAAAATGAGTACAGATGCTACTTCCACTAGTGAGATGCAGCAGGAAAATGTTCATCCTCAAGTTCATACACTTCCTGTATTGCATACCATGTCCACTCATAATGCTCCAACAGCTGCAGATAGCTTAGTTTCTGCACCAATACTTTCTTCTAACTCTGATAATCCAATGGTCACAGAACCAGAACCACTTCAGCTTGTAGTTGTAAGTGACATGACACCACCTCTACCCGTTTCTCCACCTGTTTCTCCAATGCCAGATGTCTTACGTGAATCTGTTCCTTCTATTGATGCAGAAGGCTGTGACATTGGTCTTCTTGTTTGAGGCTTGCTTAGTGACAGTGACAAACTTGATGTGTTAACACGGCACTGGATGGCACCCAAAAACTACATTTTCCCTGTCCGCCACGGCATTTGTGAAAAGACTAGAAACCGAAGAATGACTTTCAGTCTTCTGAAGGAATCCTTCATTCGTTACTCCAGATATCAGGATGGTCTGTACTGTGCACCATGTTTCCTTTTTTGTCATACTAAAGACACTACACTTGTTCAAAAGCCATTAATAGACTGGTTTAATGCATCAAAAGTAATAGATCGACATAAAAAAGCCAAACAGCATCAGGACGCTCTATGTCAGGCAGATAGCTTCATTACAATAGCACAACATGGAAAACCTAACATATGCCAACAACTACCCAGAGCTTACCATGAAACGTTAACTCAAAATAGACACATATTGTCTCAGATAATCAAAATACTAATACTATGCGGTCATCAAAACATTCCTCTACATGGTCATGTCCCAGAAAAAAGTAATTTCATGGCAATCTTGCGTCACGTTGCTGAAAGTGGAAATGATCCTATTTTACTCAGGCATCTACTTGACCTACAACATAAAAATGCCACATACCTATCGCCAGCAATTCAGAACAAGTTAATGCATCTTATTGGACTGCAAATTCAGAGAAAATTAATTGCAGCTGCCATAGGCATTCATAACAGATGAGACTACTGACTGCAGTTAGAAAGAGCAAGCCACACTCTATATTCGCTTCATTGAACGATCTGGCAATGGAGTTACTATCCATGAGAACGTCATTGAATTCATAGAAGGGCATTCCACAACTGGCAAGAACCTTGCTAAAATATTTTTAGTAAGGATTACTGCATGGCCTCTGGATATTAGTAAACTATGAGCTCAAGGGTACAATTCTGGGAGCAATATGTTTGGACAGTATCGTGGAACACAACAGAGTCGAGAAGTGGCTCCTTCAGCGGTGTACTGCATATGCAAGGGTCACAGATTAAATCTCGTAATTGTTCATGCTTGCACAATCCCTCTGGTTAAAAATATGTTGGGAACAACAAAAAAGCTATTGTAACTACTAGCGGTAGTGCAAAAATGACACAATATTTATCTTGAAGAATTCAGAGAATTCATTGCTCTACTAGACATGGAAGATGGTGAACAGAATCAAGGTGATGGTATAGTGATTCCAAGAGCAGGTGACACTAGATAGATCAGTCATGCAATTTCATTGAGGAAATTCAGGGATAGATTGATAACAGATTTATCAACATTGGAGAAGATCTCAGAGTTTGATGGGGATGCTGACAGAATTCTGTATTCATTAACAAAATTTGAGTACATTATTACCCTTGTAGTTGTAGGTGATATTCTTCAGGATTTGGTTCCACTTCATCTGTTTGTTCAGAAACCTTCTTGTGATCTACTTCAAATGGTAGAAGAGGCAGAAACCCTCATTCGTACTCTCTCAGATTGCTGAACAGACGATTACTTCAAAAGATTGTTCAGAGAATCAAGTAACCTTGGTGCAAAAGTCTTCACAGAACCTTCCTTGCCCCATGTGTGTGTGGATGACAGATTCATCGCAGCAATGCACCAGCAAGCAGTCCTCTAGAACATTACAGATGTAACCTGTTTTATCCATTTATCGATCACATATTACAAGAACTCAAGGAATGACTTCTTGATGGCAAAGAACGACACAGTGCGCAGATGCTAATACCAAGCAAACTTCAGCACAATGAAATTAACATTCATGACATTTTAAAG
Source organism: Neoceratodus forsteri (assembly GCA_016271365.2). Taxonomy (NCBI): domain Eukaryota; kingdom Metazoa; phylum Chordata; order Ceratodontiformes; family Ceratodontidae; genus Neoceratodus; species Neoceratodus forsteri. The sequence continues at coordinate 923,775,238 of CM028135.1, read as the reverse complement.
GGATTCAAACAAGACATCACCTCAACAACTGAGGAGATAAATTACAAATTTACTAGATGGAAAGCTAAGTGGTCCAATCCAAAACATTCTAATAACTTGCCATTGACACTAATTGACACCCTAGATCGTATTGACCCAGAATTGTACCTGAACATCAGTCAAGTACTGACTACTCTGGCAGTTATGCCTGTGAGTGGTGCTACACCAGAACAAAGTTTTAGTTGTCTCAAATGGGTTAAAAACTACTTGCACTCAACTATGAAACAGAACAGGCTCACGAGTTATGCACTCATGAACTTGCACCCTAACATTTCTGTTGATGTTGATGAAGTAATCCGAGACTTTCATCTTCATGGGGGAAGGAGAACGTCTGTCTTACTTGATCCGTCATGTAGTGGCAGTGGCACCACCTCAGGATGTAGCCTGGGCAGAATTACATTCTGCTGAACCATTATTTTTCACAATTTGCTCTCGTTGCTTTGTTTTTTGAGAAACTACTTCTAAACCTTGCAGTTTCATTTTTGGACTACATGTTTGTAATGTTTGTTACATTCGGTGACCAACCTACAAACAATGAACCAATATGCAAACGAGAACCTGTTTATCATATCCATAAATATCATCATACTGGACCTAAATGGGCTACCTAATTTACTCATTACTTTTGACATACTAAATGGCATAACTTACAGATGGGAGATGTAGAAATTGCTGAATTGGCCACATAGTGAAATGCTATTTAAGTTTCACAACATGCTACCCACCTGTCTATTCAACTCCTCACTACTACTAGTGATAAAATAAACCACTCGGGTGTGTTACCACTGTAACGTAGACAGCCAATTCTGAGTGCTGGATAATATTTTGTTTTATATAAAATGTATTATGACTGTCTCTGCTGAAAATCAAATGCTCTAGGAATGACCTCTCTCATCCCCACCCCTCCCAGATTTTAGCTGACAGATGCAGGCCAAGAGAACTGCTGACAGCATTGTATCACACACTCAGTCTTTTTAGAAGCAATGTGTTACTGGAAGACTTTTATTAAGGATCTTGTTTCTCTGAGCTAATTACAGAGTTGTTAAGTTAATTTTGTTGAGAGAAATCATAAACTAGGTTTATGACATTAAAATAAGGGAAGCTATGATGTTACATAGAGGTGTAAGGTTGTAAATGACCATATGAAGCCTGTGTGAAGAGGGTACAGCATGAGATCAAAAGAGGTGTCATTGAAACTTGAGTTATGCTAAGGTTGCAGAATTAATATATCCTGTATAGCTGTATAGTATAGATTAATAAAATTACATCCTGTGGTTGTATAAAAAAATATTTTTGTTAGATATTTGACCAGAGGAGGGGCTGGATGACTTCATCAAAAAGGGGTTGGCCAATACTGCTTGAAAAGATTATTCTCTTTCACTACAGAGATGCATTTGTATCTGACAATGACTAAGGAAACATCTGAGCACTGAAAACAGGTATTTAGAAAGCTAGACAAAATCTAAATATAATTGTAGGAATTGCACTGTTTTAAACCTTGTTTTGTTTAAAGATATGTATGTCTTGTGCTATAAGAGTTCTGTATTGTATGTTTGACATATTATTATATATTTTAGTAAAAACTCTAATTTTAGAGCAAACCTGGTCTGTCTTTGAATTGCTTTCTTTTGCTAAGAAATATTTATGGTTCAGCAGACATATAGCTTGTATGGTGGTACCAAACTGGAAACAGAAGCATTTTAAATCTGAGGTCTTTATAAAGTTTTAAAGGTTTCATCTCTGAATACCTGGTTAGGTGCCCGTAGGCAAAGATATCTGGCCCCCCAGAAGACAGATGTATCTGAGCCTGTGCATTGGGTATGCTAGCAAGAGGTTTATTTATTTATTTATTGAATTTTGTTGACCGGGTAGGCCCACTGGGCCCCGAAGGTCCCTTTTTCAGGGACGACCCGGAGGTAAAGAAAGTAACATACAGGTAACAGAACAGTACAAATTAGTAAATGACATATTGTTTGACAGTGAAGGATTCCATAGGGTTACAGTTTGAATCCCTCCAGAACTGAGACCAAAGGTGGATCTGAACTCACCAAAAACAGACAAGAGGGTTACCTTGTCTGTTACACTGTTCACAAGACTGCACTCAGAGGTTGGCACTGTGGGAGTAGAGGGCCTGACCTGCTGAGTGAATTTGTGACAACCACCTCATCAAGATTTACATTTGTTTCACATTTAATCATTTATTAGTACTGCAAGTGAGTTCACGGGAGTTACTATGTCATCACGATTTCTGCTCATGTTTCATGTTGCATCATGGTCTTCGTACTACAAGTAACTACCCTGGTGTTATCACACCACTGCTATTTCAATTCAGTTTCACGTTTTACTACAAGTAACTTCGAATCTGAAGTTGTCACATAACCAGTGCCCTGTTTTTTGGTTTTCTGGGACTGGTACACCATTCAAATTTGTCTGATACTTCACAAACATTTGGTCACTTCATTGTGGGAATCAATAGTTACTAAAAATATTATTACATGTGATCATTTGTGGTAACATGTTGTGAATGCAATTAATTGTGGACAGTAACTCTTACTAAAAGGTAACGTGGTCCTTTCATTCTGAGAGTCATCCTTACAAAAATATTAATAATTTGATAGTAGTACTACTACTATGAGTAACGTCAAACCTAAAGTTGTATCAGAACCAGTGTCCTGCTTTTCTTTGGACAGCTACACCATTCAAATTGGTCCGATACATAACAAACATGTCATTTCCTTCTGGGCAGTAATCCTTACTAAGTCATGTCATTCTGGAGCAGTCATTACTAAAAATATAACCTAACATGTCTGACTGGTCATTGTATTATGTGTGGGCAGTAATTCTTACTAAATATATATATATGCTGGGTCCTTGCCAGACCCATAACCAGACATAAACTGGATATACTGTTGACAAAAAGTGTCTTTCATCCTGTTGCATACATTCTTCCAGTGCATCAGTTCCTGATCTCCACATTTTCCTATTTCACCAGTGTGTAATGGATATTGGTCCAGTGACACACTAGGCATCCATTGACCTCATCGGACAGTAACATTGGTTATTCAGGATTCTGGAACAGTTGGAACTTTTATGTGAATAATTCCAGTAATTACTAATTTTCTGAGACAACTGGGTGGCCTCATTTTGCTACCACCATGCTGAGGGTTATCACTGGGCATCTGGTCATCAGCATCAACGGCTGCAAAATGCAACCTCCTGGCAAAAGTGGACTCCGACTGATCCTACAGCTTCATCACTTCTTCTCATTACTTCTTGATCACATTGACTTACTGTTAATCCTCACACCTCATGCATGAGGTGTGCAGACATGGAGCTGGGCAGAAATACATTTCAGTCTTTGCGCATTGGAAATACATTGTCACAGATTTGTAACATGTCATAAAAAAATGATGGCTACTACACTTCTATCAGACTGCAATCACTTTTTCCATGACCCTCAAGTTGGTGGTAGCACATAATAAAAGGGTAAGAACATTAGATTTGTTTCACCATTTACTCCATATCAAATACTTAATAGTAGAGGTGCTGTAGTAATGCATGCATATACTGTTAGGGACTGGGATACTACGTAGTGATTTGCTATAGTATGATTCATTCCCAATGCAAAAACTGTACAATGGAGAATATACACCACCATTTACATAAATGCTATATTCTCTGATTTTCTGTATACAGTACACTATCTGTGGAATTTGTAGTACAGTACCACAAATTCCGCAGATAGTGTATTATATACAGAAAATCAGAGAATGTAGCATTTATGTAAATGGTGGTGTATATTCTCCATTATACAGTTTATGCGTTTGTATACTAACTAACAATTGTAGAAAATTATAGAAACTTTAAAAATTTTGGAGAAACACAACTAAGTGCTTTCTGATTCTGAACATAAATGGAGAAGACGAGTGCAATGTATCAGAACAATAGCAAAGTTCATAGCACATACAGTAGTGAAGCCCACCAGGAAGAGCTGTGTGGTAAGGCTAAGGTTTGCTGTATAACAAAAGGGATTAGCTCAGACATTGCATTGTTTTCTACTGCAGAATCCTGCAACACTTTACTAAATATATGCCTGCACTGTAAGGATGGCTTAACCAGTAGTATGTGCCAAAATCAAATTATCAACACACAAACTTTCAAGTACCTCAAGGGAATCAACAAAGTCCAAGAGGGTAGCATCTTTCAAAAAAAGAGGTGTGCAAGAACAAGGGGGCACAATTTGAAGATAGAGGAGGGCAGCTCAGAGGTAATTTAAGGAAGTATTTTTTCACAGAGAGGGTTGTGGATGCATGGAACGACCTTCCGGAGGAGGTTGTGGAGTCAGAAACAGTGGTGGAATTTAAGCATGCATGGGACAGTCATAAGGCAATTCTAGGGGGTGGGGGTAGGAAGAAGTAGGCTGCTGGTTAACTAGGATCTGCAGCTTATTCAGTAGGCAGGGAAATGGGCAGACTGGGTGGGCCAAGCGGTCCTTATCTGCCATCAAATTCTATGTTTCTATATGTTTCTATCAGGGAGGGGCCACAGCAGAGGGAGTAGCATATAAAAAGGCTGTGGTAGAAGGATGCTGTATACTCCCACAACTAGCCCCAAAAATGCACCAGAAAGCAACAAAAATACCAAAATTTTCTGGGGGCATAGCCGGCCCCCAAACCCTGGCCAATTGGGTGGACTCTTTAACTTGTGCGTACACTTTTTAAAAGGCTTGGTTATCCCACTGCCCCCCCAATCCTGAGGGTCATTGAAGAGAGGACGATACAGGCCTGTCAAGTGAACACTGCTTATAAAGACTGTCTCGGTGAAGCTTTGAAAGGCTTGACAGGTGAAGACTAGCATTTTTCATCCCTGCAACCCCACGATGCGGCTTCTGTTTTCTGCATCCTGCTACCTGCTGATATGGTGTACCACCAACTACCACTGCAACCCCATGAGGGTGAAAGCCAAGACCCAACATCACTAGAGTCTCAGCTCCAGCCTGTTTGAATTCATCTGAGTGTTCAGCAAAACTGTGAGTAAGCAGGGCTACCCTGCAAATGTTTATTGAACTGTACAAAGGGTATAATCATTTCAGCCATATTTCATCACCTTATTTGTTAAAGGTTAAGTGCACCAACGCAAGCCAACCTGCGGCAACTGCAGGCCTGCATCAGTCTGGGGTACCCCAGCATTCAAACTAGGGGATCATGTACCAGATGGGAGGGTTTGAGTTATTACTGCATGCTGGTAGGAGGTTGGGAAATTGTTGTTTTCTTATATGCTAAATGTTTTACTGTTTTGCTTGTTTTACACTGATTTTTGCAAGAACCAATCAGAACCAAATCATGTGTACCTCCCTATTCCAGGTATCCCCTCCCTATCCCTACTCTCCCTTTATAAATAAATGTGTATTTGTTATTTATTCTTTACCACTATGTCTGTGAGCATACTATTAGAGAGTTCTTTAAAGTGCATGCTATTTATTGAAGTACCAGGTAAAGTGAATTTGTGTGTGTGGGGTGTCGGGTGGGAAGGGAGGTGGGTAGGTACAGCATCCCAGGGGGTTGTACCCAATTCACCATTCTGGCCCAGAAAAAATATTCTTTGTGGAGGCACCACATTATTTATGCAGTCTTTTGGAAACGAGCTCCCAGACCATATCATACAGAGCTCAGGCCCCTCAACCTTGACTGTCACCAAAGGACAGGGGTAGTGTCCCCCAGTTACCATGGCATTGGGGTTACACATCTATCCAACATTTCAGTGACATAATGCTAAGAGGCATATAGGGACTGCTCTGCAGGTGGTGGCTTTTATCCGAGCCTCACCATAGCTGCTCCCTCTCCCCTCAAAATCTCTCAGCTCTGTACTTTCCTATGACACCACTGCAGACCATACTCAGAAATGACTATCCATAGACCCATAGCTGCCATTACTGGCAAGTGTAGGGGTCCTCAGCTCTTCTAAATGAATCATGACAGCCAACGCCATCCATACAGTCCCACCCTTATCCTACTTAGCATGTTCTTTCATCCTAAAAGCAAAGCTTTGGAGCATGTATGGTACAAAATACCTTAATAAAACACCTAATTTGAAAGGCTAAAATAAACATTCCTGTGATGCATAGATCATCCTATACAGAAACAGGGGTTGTATAATATCATGCCTGTGTACTGCTTACCCATGCCTGATGAAAGGAAAATGTTAAAAAAAATCTGTTATTGTTGGAGCATAGCATGTTAAAATCAATACTTTAAAAATAAAAATGTCATACAGTTTTCTGTTTCCTAAGCCCCTTAGGTCTGTGTAGACCCCTCCCCAAAGAAATTGTAGATGTGCTCCTGGCTCACTCGACACTGTACGAAAACTTCCAGAAGTGCCGTGCTCCAGTTAATCACAGGGTGGGGGCTCAGAGTGTCTTTCTCTGCCTGACTGTTCATCGCCCTGTGGGTGGTGGTGAGGTGCATGATGATACCAGCTATTGTGTATGCAGAACTAGGTCTGCTTGACTGAACATTTGCTACTGTGTTATCCTCTGGTTCTGGGGGTGCAGAAAGAGGAAGAAAGGAGGCCATGGTACAAAACAATTGGGGGGGCACACTGTGTGTGATGGCATTGCAGTCTTTTTGTGTTCTGCTGGAGCAGATAAATGTGCAAGAATCAGAGTATTTTCTTGACTTGCACTTTTTCCTATATAAGTGATTAAAATTCACCATCATAATTGTGGGCTGGCGCAACCATCTACAGGCTAATGCAATTTTGAATCAACTCATCCTGCTGGCTAGTGCAAAGAAAAGTTAAAGTTGACCCCTGCTGGAAGAAGTGGGGAAGTATATTATAGAGCCCTTTAAATACCTCACAGGAGTAAATAAGGTACAGGAGTGGAGTGTTCAGAAAAAAAGATGTTCAAGGACAAGGGGACATGCAATGAAGCTGGAGGGGGTAAATTCAAGAGAGATGTGAGGAAGTACTTCTTCACAGAAAGAGTGTTGTATGCCTAGAAAATTCTTCCAGTGGACATGGTGAGGGTGAAAACAGTGGTGGGGTTCAAGAATGCATTGGATAGGCATAAGGGAATCTTTAGTGGAAAGTAAGAGACAGAGAGAGAGAGAGATCAAGTAGGGATTGCAGTGACACTGTAAGAAGGGGCAAAATGGGAGGACTGAGTGGGCCAAGCGGTCCTTATTTGCCATCAAATTCTATGTTTCTCTCTTTCTGTTTGTCAACAGGTATATCCTGGAAGAGAGGAGGGAGAGTGGGGACATGATAGAGACCTATAAATACTTCACAGGGTTGAATCAAGTACAGGAGAGGAGTATTTTTCAGAGGGGACGGTGCATGAGAACAAGGGGACATGTTATGAAGCGGGGAAGAGGAAATTTAGGAGGGAAGTGATAGCGTATTACCTTCCAGTGGAGGTGATGGTGAAAATAGTGTTGGGTTTCAAGCATGCATGGGACAGGCACAGGAGAATCTTAGTGGGAAGTATGGGGGGAGGTAGCTGGAGATCAGGTAGGGTCTGTGGTGACAGTATAGGCAGGTAAAAATGGGCAGACTTGCTGGGCCAAGCAGTCCTTGTCTGCTGACAAATTGTATGTTTCTGTGTTTCTAATCATTAAACAGAAAGTTTTTTAGATGTCACAGAAGCAATTCAGGTCAAATCTGCATGGCAGGCATGTGGGTACACCAATTGCAAAAATACTGGATAGAATTATTGTAGCCCTTGAAATATTTATTGTACCTTTCACCCCAAAATATGTCACCACTGCGACAAGCTATGCCACTGCCAGTCAGATGTACAGATATATGGTGTGATAGTTTGTTATATTTTGTGTATGTTTAAAATGCCACAAGGAATAATGGATAAAAAGGTCACATGGAACAGGGGAATGGATTGCTTTTTTCAGAGGTCTGCAAATTCCCTGTGACCTAAGAGAAACTGGTTCTCCCAGGGAAGCTGGAAGTTGCATTTCAAAACAGTTTTCCTGGCTAACTAACGCAGAGGTCCTAAATCTATCGCCAGTAATAAAAATTGTCACTCAAAAAGCCAGGATACTTCAGAAGACAGCATTGGGGTAGCTATTAAAGAGGAAAAGGGTTATAAACTCAGGAGATGTTGACAGCTGTAAGAGAGTCTGACCAATAAAGGTATGTGTCTCTTAATAAGAATTTTTGGGGAAAGCACTAGGGTGACATCTACTGGCCCAAAAGTTAGGACCTGGCCAAGACTTACAGATTGCCTTGAACCACAGGTATTTAAGACCCTCCACAGAGCATTTTGGGGACACTTTACTTTTGGACACTCTACTGACCATAAGAGAACAACTGCCAGCAGACACACAAGAAGCAAGACTGCTACGGAAAGGACTGAAACATTTGAAAAAACATTTATTTTTCTGGACTTCATTTAACTATGGATTTAAGGTAGAGATTTAGACAACTGTTATAGTTTGTGCATATCCACTTTTATTTGTGTTATTCCATGACCAAAATTTTCCAAACCTTTTTGTTGTAATGTATGATAATTATTTAATTATTTAGTAAAGACATTTGTTTTGTTTAAGAAACTTGCCTGAGCAAGATTTCTATACTGTGTGTATGTGTGTGTGACTGTGGGAGGTTTCATTAATAATCTGTGACTAAACTGTTATTGCTAAGGGGTGCCACCATAAGCTACCAAATCGAACAAGGGTCTGAAAAGGGAAAGTCTGGGTAAAGATAGGGGGAATACCAAAGTCTCAAGGAAGGGTCTGTGGGGGTTTGAACTAGGTTATTGCAAGCCTTGTGGGAGAAGGCAGAATCAGGGTTACAATGCTACCCTGAAGAGGTTGTAATGCCTGGATCCCCCCCTTTGTGTAACAACCAAGGAGGATTCATATTTGGAACAAGACTCTAGACTAGTATTGTACCCTGATCCAGAGTAAAGAGGGGACCCTGGGACTTTGTGACAAGTATTCACACACAATAGAAGGACATGAAGAGGGTATCCCCTGTTTCCCCCTCCCTGTCATGGATTGCACTTACTGTAGAGGTGGGCAACGTGAGCTCAGTGGACCTGACCCTCAGGAGTGGGTTCGTCATAACCACAAGTCAGTACAAGCCCTAGCACAAGCACGGTTTACACTTGGGAAGAGCACAAAAGAAGGTCCCACTTCCCAGAGGATACTGTTTTTTTTTCATCCAACCTCCAAAGTGATTCCCCCTCACACACCTCGTCCATCAAATGTGGCCCTACCCCAGCCTCAAGGACATTACTATGGGAGCAATAGAGTCCACAGGGACCCCTCCCTTATTCACTCTTAGACATAGGATTGGGGCAGGATATCCCAAGCCTTGTGGGATGCTCTCACCTTGGAGGGGGAATTTGATTTAATTTTTTAAAAAGTGGTTTAAACATTGTTTGACAAAACGATTTGAAGCAACTTCAGAACACATGTAACGGCCTGACTTTTTATGGCACTCACCATTGGCCGTCGTTCCAGGGCCCTCAGGTCTTTGCTGGATACACCTCAAGGGGACCAGCCTAGATTCTTGGAGTACCCTGGGAACAGGAATAATAAATGTGCTCGGTACCGCCACCTGGGGTAGTGGTTCGGGAATACCTGAAAGTAAATTACAGGTTGACACCCCACAGGAAAATATAATAGCTGCATCCACTGAACCTTTCCCAAACCACAGCAATTCCCACCTGTTGCAATAAGTCAATGTACTTACAGTTCTGATGATTCTCAAAGGGGTTTGGGGATGTTTGAAATCACACTACCTTGCTGGTATTAGGAATAGATGTTGAAACTCACAGTCACTGACTGGAGCAATAATGAAGCCGATCTTCACCTACCAAGCCCTTCCCATCTTCACCCTTGTGGGGCCTTTGCTGGTGGTCTTCACCTGGCAGACCTCTCAAAATCTATCTTTCTAGAACTTTCTCCTTGTTTTGGTATACTTTCTCTCAGTCTTTATTTTTCCAGAATCTTTCTCTCGAAGCATTCTCTAATTGTCTGGGTACAAATTCTTTCTTAGTGTCCAGATAGGAGAAATACAGTTAAACTCACATTTTCAAAGTTGGCAGAGCACTATGGTTTGTTAGGTATCTACCTATACAGTCTCTGGAGTCCAAATTTTTCAATGCACTTTTGGCACTGTAGAACAGTCCCAACTCTGCTGGAACAGTCTCACAATTCTCTTTCCTCAAATGGTGGGGCTTCTTTCCCCAGTCACAGGTTTAAATCTCATCACCTACCTCTTTGGAGCAACATCTCTTCTCAAATCTTTTTCTCAAATCTCAATTCTCTTCCCAAATCTCTGGCCCCACTCTCTGGAGCAAAACTGAAGTTTCCTTCATGCAGCAGCAATCAGGCAGAGATTACAATCTCAAACATTCTCACTAAAGCAAGCTTCCTTCTCTTCCAGCTGAAAGTTAAACACTTTTGAAGTCTCTGGCCCCCTCTCTGGAGCAAAACCCAAGTTCCTTTCATGCAGCAGCAATCTGACAGAGATTTCACTTGAGCAGCATCTCACCAAACTACTTTCCCACAACTTCACAAAGGCTCAGTGCAGCTTGTCCTTTCCTGAGGCTAAACAAGACCAAGGAGGAAACACATAGTCCTTAAAATTCTCAAGACTGATGTCTTCATATGAAACCTTAGCCCTTTAAAGGCACAGTCTTCCACAGCGCTGCCACCACTGTGGTCTCAGTCATGCACAGCTCTTTCACAGCTGGATGAAAAAGGGCTCCACAGCTCTCTCACAGCTGATGGTTTTACAAACTTCCACGGGCCCTGGGGGACAGGACACTGGCATCCCCTGGAAAGGCCCTTTTTAATCCCAGAAACAACATCTTTCTCACTGGTATTGGAGCCCTCTCTTGCAGGAGGGGGTTCCGATGAACTGACCCCAGAACCAAAAGTCTCTCAGGTTTTGGGAGCCCTCTACAGCTTTGGATTTGTCCACACACTTGTCCTTCCAGAAAATTAATATTCATTAATCTCCCTCAATGCCCTATTGGTTTCATATATGGGCGCCAAGAAAAGTCCCTGTTTTTTCTCCCACAAGTCCCTCTTCAGTACCATAAATCCTTTGACAGAATCCTGGCTTTCATTTTGGATGGTTTAGGGGTTAGGGTGCACAAGATGGCTGCAGATGTTCAGTCCCAGCAAAGTCCTCTCAGATTTATTTTGCGGCCACAATGAACATTTTCAACATTTATATCCCCCAGTAATATGTAGCAGTACCCCTAACCACTTGCCCAAATGCAGAGTTTAATTTTTTCATTTACTTCCCTGCCCGTCGCTGCTAATGAAAGCTGTACCCCCTAAGCTGCAACCAGGCTCATTAATATTCATACCCCTCATGAATGTTAATATAGCCCCAATATGAGTGCTACTGTGCTCTGTTAACAAATACAACTGGGACTGTTCATAAAACTCCTCTATGTGCCCAGACCCAAAAAGCAAAATCCAAGAGTCAGGGACACCAGAAAGGCATTTTTTGGCCACCACAGCAGCAAGAAGAAATAGCCCGCATTATACATGCATGGACCACCGCTTTGCAGATAGTGGAGATCCCTGATGGGGGCACCGTGACTTGGCTCTTTCTGGCCCCACTAGCAGCTGTAGCAAGAACAGATCCAGAAGAAGACATCAGGGCACATTTGGGGACCTGGGGGAAAGGTGGTGAGAACAGCGGAAGAACAGCAGCTGCCACACCGGTAAGCCAAAGTTGGGGGGCTTACACACAGATCCAAGCTCGTAGAGTTGCACTGCAATCCCTGGAGATAGTTCAAAAATTCAGATCTCCAAGAGCATAAAGCTCACACATTTGCTCAGTTATACTGGAAACTCTCTGACAGCTGATTAAATATTCATGGGCCCCAAACATTACCACAGAGAGCCTATTGCCTTGGGAGTGGGATAACCCTTCCCTTCCATTGCCATTTTGTATACCTCCATCATCCCACAGAGTTGCTTCCAATTCCACAGCTGGGAAACACAAATATGTGGAATGTGTTGCCGTAAACTGTTTGGAATCATACATCACCACAAGTCAGTATATGCCCTGGCACAAGCACAGCTTACACTTAGGAGGTACCTATAAGACAGCCCCTTCCAAACAAGAGTGCTTTTTTAATCTAACCTCCAAAGTAATTCCCCTTCACACACTTAGTCCATTGAGGGTGGTCCAACTCCTGCCTCAAGGACACTACTAGAATGGTAACAGGGTCCACAGGGACCCCCTGTCTGACTTGCACTTAGACATAGGATAGGGGCAGGATAACACAAACCTTTTGGGATGCCCAGGGAGAATTAGATTTTATTTAAACTGCAATTTAAACATTGTTTGATGAAATGATCTGAAGCCACTTCAGAGCACATATACAAAAGCACTTAAGGTTGCACTGCAGACCCTGGGTACAGTTCAAAAATTCAGAACAACACAGAAAGTTTCTCAGATGAAGAAGGCAATGTGGTTTAAAAGTCCATTTAAAATTAGCCAAACAGTTCAGAATTCAACTACCGTGACCCTCTGGTTGACTGGGCTAACAGATAAGCTATCAATACAGGGTGAAGAAAGTCTCTGTTCCTCTCAGTAAAACCATTTGATTTTTACTCACTGTTCCCACAGGAGAGATGACTCTGTGCAGGCTGTGCCCCATCTGTGCAGGCTGTGCCCCATCTGGGACTCCTATATCAAAGGCTGCTGTCATGCACATTTGGATGGCTGGAGTTTTCTTCTCACACAGAAACTGGAAATGCAGCAGGGAAAATGAGATGTTGGCAGCTCGACACCCTCTCACCAATTTTTACTAACAGACTGAGTGGGGATTATGCTGCTGCAGCAACCCCCACCCACTACAGTGTATTTATTTATTTATTTATTTATTCATTCATTTAAGCGTTTCACCAGGAAAGTATACAGAGCAAAAAACTACTAGTTTCCAGATACATCCGGGGGGATGGGGAAATGGAGGTACAGGTACAGCAGTGCAAAATTACAATTGAATTATTTTTAACAATGTGGTAAAACATAATTCAAATAATACAAGATACAAAATTGTGGACATAAGTGCAATACGAACAGCAAAGTGCAAAGAGTACAATTTACAGAGATCAGAAGCACGAACAAGAGAACATGAGGGGTTACAGACCAGCAATGATGCATGGTTACAAAATTATGAGACAAAGGAAATATGTTACAACCCCCCCCCAAAAAAACCAGGGTGCAGTCTGGGTACTGAAATATCAGTTAAAACAGGAGTGTGGAGGGAAACAGTCTTAGTGAGTATTTAGGAGATAATATCGAGTGCTAAGTTGGGCATAGCTAATTGGTTACTGGGGCATAGAGAAGGACCAGAAGCTTTAAGTGGTACAGAACTCAGATACGGTCAGGAAGATAGGCATGAGCAGGAATGGGGTGAATACACTCGAAGGAGGGAAGAGAGAGCATTGGGCGAAGGCACATTGCAGATGGCAGAGGGGAGGGCATTCCAATTTTTGGGGCAGCGATAGGAAAAGGCGGATTGGCCAACAGTATTGGAGTGGTGGGAGATGGTGAATGAACAAGAGTCAACATTCCAAAGGGAATAGGGGCTCAGTGAAGAGGCAGAGATTAGAGAGGAAAGATAGGCGTGGAGATTTCCAGACCAAACTTTAGCCATGAAAGTAGCAGTGTGAGCTAGACGCATGGACTCCAGTGAAGGGAAGGATGTGACTATATAAAGATCGCTGTGTTGAGTATGAGGCAGGCAGGATAGTATGAAATGCAGAAGGAATTGAAGAGAGTGTCCAGTCTGGCCAGAGTAACTTTGGGGGTGGCCTGTAGACTATGTCTGCATAGTCAAAGGTAGAAAGGATCATTTTCTGCCAGCAACTGGCACAGCCCACCTCTCATCTCCACGGCCAGCTACTGACTGAGCTCTAGACTACCAGGGAAAACGGGTTATGGATTTTTTTAAATTAAAAAACATTTGCCATGTGTGGGTGAGCTGGCGATCGGGGATTGGACATGGAGGGGCCTGATTAGCCCTGTGGGGCTTTCTCTACATTGGGGGATTGTGGCTCGGTGGGGCTTGATTAGATGATCAGCCTTGTGGGGTTTTGTAACATACATCGGGGATTGAGTTTGGGAGGGATGATTAGCCCTGGGGCTTGTTACACACATTGGGGATTGGGGATTGGGGGGTTCTAGCCCTGTGGGGCTTTTCCTTTGGGGATTGGGGAATGTGGGATCCAAACCCCTGTGGGGCCTATTCCACTCCTGGGGATTGGGACCCGCACATTATGCAACCTCGGTGGGATAGTACACTTACACCAGCTATTAGCTGGTGTAAATGTACTTTGGTGGATGTCCTCCGGGGGTTGTTCAAGAACAGTGATATCGGGGACTTGGAGGCTGCCCTTCCAGAATTGGGTGCAACTGCTGCAGTAAACCCCCTAGCACTATGTTGCAAGGTGTTTATGGTGTAACTGGGGGTGTAGGTTCACTTTGACGCAAGCAGCCTGCGACATGTCGCAGGCTGCTTTGCAGAATACCAAATGTCGTAACTCCTGGTGTACACTGCTACTTGCACTATTTGTTTTGTCTCAAGTTAATTTATGCCAAGCATAACCCTTTCTAGAATTGGGCCCTGTTTATTTATCATTAAGGAAAAGTTGATTCGACTGGAACCACTTCTGAACTGAAGTGAAATACTGTTGCAGTCTAGACTGGGCATCACTGGGAGATTTGCTAGACGTGTAGAGGACTGTATCATCTGAAAACATGTGGATTTGGGAAGTGGAACTGGCAGAAGGGAGGTCATTAACAAAAATGGAAAATAATATAGGGCCAAGTAGAGAGCCCTGTGGGACTCCAGTAGTGATCAGGAGTGGTGAGGAGAGGGAGGAGGCAATCTTGACAGATTGGGTTCTGCCTGTCAGGTAGGAACTAAACCAAGCTGTAGCGGTTGGGGTTAAACCAGACCCAGCAAGTATCTGGAGAAGAAGAGTGTGGGATACTGTGTCAAAGGCTTTTGCCAGATCGACAAATATGGCCATGGTTATGTGACTCAGATCCATATTGGAGAGTATGTAGTGTGTGAGGCGTATTAGGGAGGTGGAAGTGGAGTGGGACTTGCAGAAGCCAGACTGAAAAGGAGTGAAAAATGAGATGGAGTCAAGGTAGGAACTGAGTTGGGCAAGGACAATACATTCCTGCAGTTTAGCTAGGATTGGGAGCGGGGAGATAGGGCAATAGTTCCCAACAGAGGTGGGATCACCACCTTTGGGGAGGGGAATGACTGTAGAATGTTTCCAGTTGGTGGGAATTGAGGATAGGGCAAAATAAAGGTTGAGGAGGGAGGCCAGCAGACCAGCTATAGCAGGTTGCGGGAGATGGAGCAAATTGGGATCAAGGCCGTCTGGGCTCTTGCCTTTGGAGGGGTTTAAGGCTAGGAGGGCCTTGAGGGCATCATTTGGAGTTACGGAAGAAAAAGAAAATTGTTTAGGGGTGACAGGGTGAGGAGCAGCTTGAGAGACAGGAGAGGCAGGAGGTTGGCAAGTGGGAAGGGAGGAGAGTAGCGAGGAGGCACAGGATGTGAAGAAAGTATTGAAACTGGTTGCGACAGAAGGAGTTCAGAAATAGTTGCATTACCATGGATAAGAGTAGGATTGGGGGACTAGAGGGTGGTGAGAAAAGAGATTTGACTATCTTCTAGAACTTAAAAGAGTGGTTTAGATTGGTGTGGAAAGATAAGGAGAAGTATTCTGCCTTGGCATATCTAGTGGCTTTTGTACAAGCATTGCGGAGTTATCTGTAGTGGAAGAGGAGAGTAGGAGTTTTAGAGTGAGTGTAAGCCTTCCAGGCCTGATCTTTTGCCCGCATACATGCCAGTCGTTCACCAGTGATCCATGGAAGATGAGAGCCTCTGACCCTGGTTAGCTTAAGTGGGGCATGACGATCTCAAATTTCCATGAATTTAGATTGGAAGTGGCTGAGGGCAGTGTCAGTGGAGGTCTCCATGGAGAGGGTGGACCAGTCTGACTGGCATAGGTCATTTAAAAGGGGAGCTAAGTTTAGGGAGTGGAAGGAGTGAATATGGATCAATTTAGGTGGGGCTTTAGGCTGATGGACTTTGCAGATGCAGTAAATCATATGGTGGTTACTAAGAGAGTCTGGGAGGATACCAGAGCCGATAACACAGTGGGGGTGGGAAGTGATGGCCCAGTCAATAAGAGCACGTTTTTGGGTTTTGTGATTGAGCTTGGTAGGGGAGGTTATTAGTTGAACCAAATTTAGGGATTTGACTTTGGAGGGTATGGTGGCATTGGTGGGTGAGGTCCAGTCTACACTTAGGTCACCTAACAAGTAAAGCTCACCTGAGGTGGTATGAGAGGTGATAGTAGTAATGAGATCTAAGATGGTAGCTGATGGGAGACCAGGGCAACAATAAACGCCTGCAGTAAATATAGGCAGTGGAAAGGAGAGAGATAATTTAATTAAGAGGAGTTCATATTGGGAGGGGGGACAAGATTGACAGGACAGGAGAGTTTTGAAGGTTGGATGAGATAAACATTGCAACAGCTTCACCCTTGCTAGGTCTGTCCTGCCTTAAGAGTGAGTAGCCTGGCATTGTATGAGTGGTATCTGACTTTTTCTTGGACAGCCAGGTTTCAGACAATAACATGACATCCAGCTGTAGGTTTAACATGATTGGCTGGAGGAGAGTGAGTTTGGGGAGAAGGCTTCGAATACTGAGGTGGGCAATTTTTAAACCCTTAGGAAGGTGCGGGGTGATAGGAGGGATTGGACCAGGGTTTGGCTCCATATCTCCAGCGGAGATCAATAGCAGGGTGATAAGCAGTTTGGAAAAAGTATAGATTAGTTTGTGAATTTTAGAGTGAGAAGCATGTGTGGGTGGGGAAGGAGGCTTTGGAGGAGTGGAGAAGACACTGGGATAAGTAAGATTAGCTAAAATAGATGTGGGGGAAGTATAGTAGCTGAGGGGGAACGGGGTATATGGCAGGAATGGGGTCAACGGGAATTGTGGAATGATGATGGGGACATGGAAAAAGGTGGATATGGGGTGGGCAGGGTATGGAGGCTCTGAGGGGAAGGAGAGCACTTATCGAAAAAGAGTAGTGGAATTTCCTGGTGTCCTGGCCAAATTTCCCTCATTCACTAAAAGTACCACCAATAGCTTAATCTGGTTCAAGGTCAGTTGGCATTCATCTGTATCCCCTCCCACGGGTCATGCCTGAAAATAGGCAGGATTTGTCTAGTGCACTTACCCGGTCAACAAAGACTAAATAAATAAAAATAAATAGCAGAAGTAAGAATGACTATGGAGTTTGGTGCTGCTGGGAGGAGCCAATTGGTGAGGGGAGATGAGTGCCAGAGAAGGAGGGAGGAACCACTACATAAAGAAGAATGGGGGGAAGGGAGTGCTAATTGGTTTAGACACACTATAAATTAAAAACTAGATTAGAGTGGGAGGTGTGGCTGGGGAGGAAGGCATTAATAAATTAACTGTGCTTGGCTGAGGAGGTCTCTACCTGGTAATCCTGTTGGCTGCTCCTGGTCTTTGGAGTGTGGGCAGTAAGGGTGTGCACAGCAGCCTGCAGTGACTCAAAATATCCAGCTCTGACAAGTTAACTGTTTGTAGACTGGCAGGAAAAGGAAAGGCGGCTAAGGGTCATGGGTGTGGTATTTACTCTACACTTGAAAACAGAACAAAACAAAAACAAATCGCACTCACACGTCAGTTGCAATGCTAGAAATTAATTTCATTAAGCACAGACACAGTTCAGCAGCAAGCTGACCCAGAAAACAAACAGTCACATTTTTTTCAAGAAGTGAGGACCCCCCCAAGTGAAATATATTAAGTAGTATGTGCCTAAAGATACAAGGGAACAAACAAATTAGTGACATAATAAAAGTACAGACTAAAAATATCAGGACATAGTTTGCTTCAGAGAAACTGAGATTGATCTGCATTCAAGGTTTCTACACTCAGTAAGCTGCTTCAGTTACATCAATAATTTATTTGCCTTGCATTTCCGCTTGCGATGCTCCTGAACCCAGGCACCAGAGGGCCGGCCGGGGGGAGTATGTCTGAGCGTCTGTTGGATCGCTCAGCTCCTCAGGGGGGAAGGCGCACACTGGCTCGGGGGCAGTCTGCCCTCTGGCAACAACCAGTGGTAGCGCGGCCCCGATGCCCGCAAAACAGTAGGGGGAGTGTGATGGATGCTGGCATAAGCCAAGGCTTTGTGTGACATGTCACACTCGGTGAGGGCATACATCCCAAAAAAATACACCTCTCCTGGAGCAACACTGATGTGAGGGTCCGATAGTGGGCCTTTCCCCTGCCTGCCAAACGCTGCAGCACCGAGTTCCCAACGAAGACTTTATTCCTTGGGGTGGGGGAGTAAGGGGAAGGCCCCCCATCACCACCTCGCTTGGGAGGTAAGCCAGTGCTCCAGGGGAGACCTCAGGGGTGGGTAGTAGAAGGCAGAGGAATCAGGTACAGCATCGAAAAGGTGGGGGAAAAACAGAAAAAAAAAAAATTTATTTGCCTATAGAAATGGAGGCAAAAAGAGTTAATTAACCAAACTGTGGTACATTAGCCAAACTCTGGCACACATATTTCCAATAAGACTAATGTTATTCAGAGAAAAGGCACTAAAGACTCGTTCACACTGCGCCTCGCTGCAGCCCCTACTTTTTAATCGTTCTTAAAAATTCTTTTTTTTTCTATATACATTTTTCATTGTTTTTCCCTGGTTTTTCTCCCAACTCCCCAGCCCAGCGTAAATACACCCATGTGGATGCATGCGCATGTCGAGCTCAAGACACCCTCCCTACATGTCACCACCTCTTGCCTGCACTGTCACTGGACCTCCACCTGGCAGCAGTGGAACTATGGGGGGAGGGTGGAAGCCTCCCCAGGAGAGGAGAGCTGCCGTTAGGCGGCTCGATCCAGCTCCTCCCTCCCCCTCCATGCCGGCTCCCTGGTGACCTGCAGTCATTCCTGAACCCAGGTCACCAGTATGGTGTGAGGTAAGGTGTCCAATGCCTCAACCCTCAGTGCCACTGGGCTAGCCATTCTTAAAAATTCTTTGGAACCGCTAGGAGAGCCGCTTTCACACCACATTGGTGTTGCTGCTGCCCTTTTCCTTTTCGGCGATTCCAGTATTGTCCCTATTTTGGGTAGGGATTTGTGGTGTTGCAGGTGGTTTTGATGTTCACACGGGACAGGAAACCACCAACACCACTCCGCAAACCCAAGGAAAGAGGGATACTGGTGGCAATGCTACACAACAGAAAATCGCCAAAATGATAAGGTTTACACGGGGTCAGGGCACTGATTTTGCTACTGTGAGCCACTGATAATGGCTCATAGTCCCTCATGTGAATGAGCCTTAAAATTCATTTTTTGTCATTGAGGCCCTTATTCACAGTTGCACCCAATTTAAAGATCGAGTAGCAGGGACATCCTGGACTCTCTGCAGGGGGCATTCCTCAGGCAACTAGTCAGTTAATCTACTTTTGATGGGCAATACTGGACCTGGTACTCTTTAACAGGGACAGTGCTACAGATGTCAAGGTGGGAGGCCACTTAGGGACCAGCGATCACTGTACAGTATGGCTCAATATAAGGACAGTTGCAGAATCAAACCACACAAGGGTAATGGTCCTGGACTTCAGGAGGGCAGAGTGTAAAAAGATGGGTGAATGTCTCAGGGATGACCTAGAATGGTTGTGGGTAAAGATATAAGGGAGAACAGTAAAGGCAACAAACCACTGCGTCAAACAGAGTAAAGCAGAGAAAGCAGTATGGAGTGCAAAGGTGCAAACTGAAGAGAGAACAGCCCAGGAGGTAACAAAAGGGGTCAATAAATTTTTTAGTTCTGTAAGTGAAAAGAGGAAGACCAGGGGTGGAGGACTGTAAGAATAAAAAGGGAAGGGGGGACTGTGCAGAGGGGGGACCAGGAAAAGGCAGACATCCTTAACAAATACTTTATTTCAGTGTTCACAGAGGAAGGAGAAGGAGAGGAGCCGAAAAAAAGTAACAAAAGCTTTGGAGGGAGGGAGGTGGACACAAGTTCCTTTGTGGAAGAGAAAGTCCTGAAGGTGGATAAAGCAATGGGGCCAGATGGGGTGCATCCAAGGGTAATGAGGGAGCTCAGGGAAATAATGGCTCTGACAGTTCTATTTAACAGCTCACTGGAAACAGGAGTGGTTCCAGAGGACTGAAAAAGGGCAGATGTAGTCTCACTACTCAAAAGTGGTAGCAGGGAGCAGACTGGCAATTATAGGCCAGTAAGCCTGACATCGGTGGTGGGAAAGTTAATGGAATCACTGCTGAAGGAAAGGATTGTGGAACATCTTTAATTAAGTGGGTTACAAGACCAAGGCAGCATGTTTTCACAAGGGGGGGTCATGTCAAATGAATGAGATAGATTTCTTTGACTGGGTGGCCAAGGAACGTGATCAGGGTGGAGTGGTGGATGTAGCTTAGCTAGATTTCAGTAAGGCGTTCAGCACCATTACACATCGGAGACTAGTAATCAAGCTGGATAGCTTAGGAGTGGGTCCAAAGGTGGTAAACTGGATAAGAAATTGGTTAGGGGATAGGCAACAGAGAGTAGTGGTAAATGGAGTTCACTCCAAGGAAGGGAGGGAGGATGACCAGTAGGGTGCCTCAGGGATCAGTGCTGGGACTAGTCCTCTTTAATGTCTTTATAAGTGACATTGCAGAGGAGCTGGAAGGAAAGGTCTGCCTGTTTGCAGATTAATCAAAATCTAAAATAGGGTGGACGCTTCGAGGGTGGGGTTAGGGGTGGTGGTAGAGATGATGAGCAGAGACCTGAGAAAACTAGAGGAGTGGTCAAGGGTATGGCAGCTACATTTCAATGCCAAAAAGTGCAAAATAATGCACTTAGGGTGCAGAAACCTAGGGGCAGAGTACAAAATGGGTGGAGTGGTATTGATGACCACCAAGCAGGAAAGAGATCTGTGGGTCATCAGATCAGATGATCTAAAGGTGGCCAGGCAGTCCGGCAAAGCAGTAGGGAGAGTAAATGGGATGCTGGGGTGCATAGGGAAGGGTATCACCAGCAGAAAGAGGAAGGTGGTATTGCCTATGTATAGATTACTGGTAAGACATGACCAAGGGTATTGCATTAAGTTCTGGAGACCATGGGCAGGATTTACAAAGAAAGCTGAAATTCCCGCAGCTGTGGGAAAAAGGCTTGCTGCAGTGTGGAAATGCACTTGCACTGTATTCTCAAAGAAAACAAGCGCAGCTGTGGATTTCCACAAAAGGTGCCACAGGTGTGGCAATTTAGTTGCTGCAGGACTTGCACAAGTGCTGCGAATCTGCAGCTATGGATCTGAGAAGGCACAGCAATAGGAAACCACAGTAGCTGAAGCAGCAGACTGTAACAGTGCTGCTATAATATGATGCTGACAGCACACATCGAGACCTGCAACCAGTCCCCAACTGGGACCACAGCAGCACCACAGGTACCAGTGATACCTTGGCACCACAGTGGCTGACTGTTCTTGTTGGTTGTCCCTCCCTGGGGTGTTCCTGTGGCCTGCGGGGGTAGCACTCGCTGCTGGCTGGTCAGACTCTACTGCCTGTGGGGCTCTGTCATGGGCTGCACTGGGTCTAGTGGTTGTTGCCTGTTGCCATATCATGGCAATGTGTGCTTTTGGTGCTATAACATCAGCCACTGCTATACTGTCTGAGATGCTGATACCTGTGGTTCACATCCACCTTAATTGATTCCAATTGCTGGGGCACTACTGCAGTGTGCTGAGGGAGAGTTACACCTCATTCCACTGTGTGTAACATTCTTTCCGTGACTGCGGAAAAAAGCTGGCTGTCAATAGCCTTTCAGGGGCTGTGCCTTACTTATCTCACACCTTTTTGTCCTCAGGGACTTCTGCAGCTGCACTTTTTTCCACTGTCCGTAGTGTTTTTTTCTGCAGCTGCGGAGGTTTTTATGAATAGCACTTGGAGCAACCTCCCCTTTTTTTCCATAGCTGATGAAGATTTGGGGACTTAGGGAAGGTTTTGCACCATCTGAAGGCTTTGAGAATCCTGCCCCACATCTCCAGAAGGACATAGACAGAGTGGAGGTGGTCCAGAGGAGGGCAACTAAAATGGTGCAGGGTCTGCATTAAAAGCCCTATGAGGAGAGTCTAAAGGACCTCAATATGTACACCCTGGAACAGATGAGGGAGAGGAGATATATGATAGAGACCTTTAAATACCTCACAAGGGTAAATAAAGTACAGGAGGGGAGTATTTTTTTAGAAGAAAAGGTGCTCAAGACCAAGGAGACATACTATGACGCTGGAGGGGGGTAGATTCAGGAGAGATGTGAGGAAGTACTTCTTCACAGAAAGAGTGGTGGATTTCTGGTACAGCCTTCCAGCAGAGGTAGTGGGGCAAAAACAGTGGTAGGTTCCAAGAATGCATAGGATAAGCACAAAGGAATCATATTGGAAAGAAAGTGGGAGGAAGAAAGAGCTGTAGATTGGGCAAGGTCTGATGTAATAGTGTAGGAAGGGAGAAATGGGCAGACTGGATAGCTCAAGTGGTCCTTATCTGCTGTCAAATTCTATGTTTCTATGGAACTTATCAATCAAGTCAATCGTATCTTTATTTATATAGCGCCTTTCCAAAACCAAGGCACTTCACAATTAAAATACAATATATGAACATACAATTACACTGAAACAATAAATATATCAGTGAATTAAAATTTGTCTGGGAAGGCTACATTAAAAAGATATGTTTTCAGCTCAATTTTGAATCTATTGATGGTCAGGCATTCTCTTAACTGACAAGGAAGGGAATTCTACAGGGTAGGTGCCACAAAGGAGAAAGCATGGGCACCAGATGTTTTTAAACAAACCCTGGGAATCTCTAGCAATCCTTCGTTGGCGGATCGGAGAGGACAGAGGGAGCAATAGGGAGTCAGGAGATCTATCAAGTAGCTGGGTACCTGTTCATGCAGGGCTTTAAAAGTTAGCAAGCCAACTTTAAAGGTGATCTGCCACTGAACAGGCAGTCAGTGCAGTTCATGCAGCACAAGCATAATATGATTGGCCCTCGATGTACCAGTCAGAAGCCTGGCCACACTGTTCTGCACTAGCTGCAGGTGGCAGATATCAACTCCAGGAAGCCCTAGGTAGAGAGCATTGCAGTAGTCAAGGCGTGTGGTGATGTAGGCATGGACCAATGTTGGATGGTCATCCAGAGGAACCAGGTGTTTCACCCGGGCGATATTCCTCAGATGGTAAAATGAGGATGTAACCACAGCAGACACCTGAGATTTCAGGGTCAAGCCATCATCAAAAATAACACCCAGGTTACGCACCCGGTCTGAGGTAGTGAGCTGAACACCATCAAGCCATAAGCCTGATGCCTGTCCAGTTCCCAAACCCACCCCCGGATGACCTGGGTCCACTACTAACACTTCAGTGTTGTCCAGATTCAGTGTCAGCCAGTTGGTGCTCATCCAGCCCTTGATCTCTGAGAGACAGTTGTTTAGCACAGAGACTGCATCAACCCATCAGGGTAGAAAGGACATATACAGTTGAGTATGAACTGCATAGCAGTGAAAACTCAAACCGTATCACTTGATGATATCTCCTAATGGCAGCATATACACTGTGAACAGCATGGGTGCCAATATGGAGTCCTGTGGCACCCCACAGGACAGGGAGAGGGCGTCAGAGGAATACATTTTGGTGACCACCCTCTGAGACCTGTCCATGAGGAAAGATCAAAACTATTCGAGGACTGTACCCAACAATCTACAAAGAAGCCACAAGCACTCCAAAAGCATACCATGGTCCACAGAGTCAAATGCTGCAGAGAGATCAATAAGGATCAAGATGGTATGAGCCTTTCAATCTCTCGCTATTAGAACGTCATTCAATACTCAGACAAGCGCAGTGTCAGTGCTGTGTGTGACAGGGTTGAATAGGACCTCGTCCCAGTTGTTATGGAGAGTTTGAATGCAGGGATCTGTTCTGTCTTTTCCTGTCTGTTGTCTGTCTGGTTGAGCAACCAAATTTTCCTGTGAGACCTAGGATTTGATCACCCCAACAGTCTTGCAGTTCTTTGCCTCTCACTATCTCTCTATCCTCATTTGCTGCTCTGTCTTTTTTCCCCCCTTTCATATCTGCTGGTTTAAAAATATATGCAAATCATTATGTGGAAATGTAACTGATATTGGGATTCCTTTGTTTAGAAATGATATAGTGTTACTGTTGAAATGTATATAATTATAGTTTGAGATGATTGCAAAGCTAAAACTGTATATAGTTATATTGTTGAAATGATTGCAAAGCTATTTGGAACTCAAGGGGTTAACCTAAAATGCAATTTTTAAGCATTTTGCAGAAGCTGTGGAGAAGGGGACTCAGTTCTGGGACATTGTGTTCTAGCTGCGCCTGCCTGAAATTTGCAAGAACATTTTAGAAAAAAGCAGGATGCTTGTTAAAAAGGGGGATTGCAAGGACTTATGTAAACAAAGCTGAAATTTCTTGCAAGAGAGACACAGAGACTGAAGGAAAACTCAGATGGATCGTCTCTGTTTATTCTGCCTTTGTAAAAAGTTATTCTGAACAATTTTATTTTTTTTGTTACTGCTAGTACTAATAAACACTTTTTGCAAATTCTACATCTGCTCCAGGTTTTTCCTATGTTTCCTGACCTGTGCCTCGATGACACAGTGTCTCTTCCTAAATCCAGACTGGAGAACATCATAGACATTGTGGGTCACAAGGTGATTGTCCAGTTGCAATGCAACCACCTTCTCAATAACCTTATACACAAAAGGCAGGTTAGAGACAGGCCGGTAGTTAGCTAGACAGTCTGGATCCAAGGAGGGTTTTCTAAAGAGTGGTCGTATGACCACTCCCTTGAGGGGATCAGGAAAGACCCTCCTCTCCAAGGAACTCCAGACAATTTCAGCGGAAGCACCAAGGGAGGTCGACAGTGAAAATGCCGACCTCCCGCACAGCGACGGCACAATACCGACGCAGGTATTGTGCTGCCCATTCAACAAGTATTTTCTGTGGGGGGCTGCACCCTCCACACTCCCCCATGAGGGGGGCTGTGCATCCCACACCCCCCAGACTTCAGGATTATCAACTCCAGGTTGGAGTTGGTCCAGGGAGGGGGCAGAACACTGGAGGAAAGCGAAACATGGAAAAAGGACCATTACAGCGATTGTTGCCGTAATGGTCTTTTTTCACGTTTCACCGTCGAGGTGTTGACCTGAAGAGGTGCACTGATTTCAGCTAGGATCGGGCAGATAACATCTACACAACCCACTAATATGGGTGTAGGGCCTGGATCCAAACTACAACTGGTTGGGCGCAGAGTCTGGGTGATCTTCACAATGTCTGTGAATTCTGGCTGGCTAAAGTCCGTCCAGACAGACCGAGTGCTCACCACCTCCTGCCGACCTCCACAGTCCCTCGTTGGGGGAGCCAGGCTGATGCCAGACCTGATGCTGGCAACCTTATCTGCGAAGAATCTAGCAAACTCCTCGTATTTAGCCTGAAAAAAGGCACTTCTGGGTTGGAGACAGATTGGACTGCACAATCTGTCAACAGTCTGGAAGATCTGAGCCAGTCGATTCTGCACAGCAGAAATGTCCCTGGACAGGAATTCTGCCTTCTTACAGGTGATTTCTGATTGATAGCCCTTATAATGTTCCATCAATCTAAGCCTGTCAGCATCCAGGCCGGACGTCCACCATGCTTTCTCCATCCTTCTACCAACTCACCTCAGCTCCTTCAAGGAACCATCAAACCAAAGGGTCCTTGTGCGAAGAGTGAGTGAGTGGTCGAACACGAACAGGAGCAATCATGTCCAGGACATCACCCACCACCCTATTATAGGTCAGTACAAGATCCCCTGGACTCATACATTCACCCAACAATCCCGATAGGTCCAGCACTGCCGATAGACCATCTGGGGGAAAACCCCTTAAAGGGCACTACTGGACCATCTCCATAGGGGCAGGCCCATTGGGGGGACCCCTGAAACTGAACCTTATGGTGTGATGGTCAGACCAATTGACTGGTTTGACCTCCAAATCAGTGATCTCCATCCTCTGGAGGAACACCAGATCCAACGAGTGACCCCTATATGAGTAGCAGAGATAACCACCTGTGTGAGGCCCAGCATCGTCATTAGCTGGAGGAGATTTTGTCCAAATTGCGAGAGTTCATCGTCAACCCAGGCACTGAAGTCCCCCAGAACTATCCATCTGGGGGACCCCAGCACCATGTCGATGATGAAGTCCGCTATCTCCTGAAGGAATTCTCCACCATCACCCGGTGGACAGTAGATGAGGAGTATCCCACAACCTACACCCTCTCCCAGGAAACACTCAAAGAATCTGGTGGGCCTCACTGGCATATCCACAAGGCCCAGTTCCATCTTAAATATAATGGCTACACTCCCGACCCTACGATCCAACCTCAGGCAGTGTATCACCAAGAACCTCACCAGAACAGCAGAAGCCAATGTAAGACCTGCATTTTTGTCCAGCCAGGTCTTGGTGATGCATGCCAGATCTGTTGCTCCAACAGGATCAGCTATAATAGCTGTCTTGTTCTTAATAGATCTGGCATTACATAGCACCACCCGAGTAGGATGGGTTGTCGAGGAAGACCTCAGCTCCTGCCCACTTACTACTGAGCCCTTAGGTATGGGGACAAGATGGGACAACCCTGTCCTGGCTCCATTTCACCCCTGGGTGTCTCCTGGTCCCCACTACCTCAATCCTCCCTCCCCTTTCCCTTCCCCCACCAGGCCTAGTTCTCCCCTTTCTCCTTCGCCTCCTAACTATCCCTAAAGCTCAAACACCTTGCATAGGTCTCTGAAAACAAAAGGGGACATTCAAAAGGATGCAGTTCCCTGAGCCTAGTGAGAGAATACTGCCTGGCACATTCTCAACACTATAAAAGCAGACACAGCCAAACCAATTGAATTCACACACTCTCACACTAACAATTACCAACCCACTATCAACTTAACGCACAATTCCCACCTCAACTCAAAAGGAACAAGACACAATATCAAATAATAATAAATAGATTAAATAACTAAAGTGCTTTATGAAGTCCAATGCAAGGTCAGTGTCCAAGTACAAGAAGCACACCTAAACTTCTAAAAAAATAGTTTTTAAACTGAGTGAGACTCTCACCCTCACTCAGTTCATACAGTCACTTGCCAAGGTTGCGCTCATCTCCCATTAGCAACAACACAGAGTTAAAAAATTGGAAAGCAATTTTTAGTGGTACTCTCACTACCTACCAAGTTTCAAATATCAGACCAGAGTTCTAATCCAAACTGGGATGCTGCTGATGTATTGCCCAAACAAGACAAATAATTTGGTCACTCGTGGAGTCTTCACCCAGCTTACAACTCTGCAGCCTTAAGACCATCAGATAGCACCCCTGGGGGCTGAAAGCCAACCAGCCCATAGCCAGAAAATCCAGGGTACAAAAGGGAAAGCCAAACAGCTCCCACCTTAGTATAAACCCCTAGGTCCCTCGGAGGAGCACACAACCCACCAGTCCGCGCCCCTCCAGTCTCAGGCCCGATCAGGCAATGACCCTCAGATGGGCTGCAGTCTCAAACACAAATAGTACTACCACTCTCCCCACCCACAGAATGATGGCAGGCTACAGTTAAGGTCAATATAGACCAACCAGGCCAGGGGCATTGGAGACACTAGCTGCCCACTGATGGGCAAAACCCCTTGCTCAACACACCCACTGAGAGTCAACCCTCCGGTTAGACCCCCGCTACTGTCCGCCTCCCAAGGAGTCCAACACAACCTGAACCCACCAGCTGTCCCTCCAGGAGTCAGAGAAGTAGGTACCTGAGCAAAAAGGACTGCGGAGAGACTGCGGGCAGATGTAAAGATACACTAGCGGTTGAAGCTTCGGTCGTGCTCTCACCACACCACCAGCTGGTTCGTTAATCTGAGGTGGTCAATGCAGTAGCAGTCCAAGCACCACACGACTCATTTGAATCCATCTCCACTCCAACAGGGCCCCGAACAAAAAATCTGGACACAAGCCAGGCAGACAGTACACGCAGCTCCAGGCAGAACTCTGTATCAGTCATCAGTCACGGCCTTATTGAAACATGGCCAGCTGTGACATAGAAAGAGTAAAATTAAAATACCCCACTTGTGAATAAGAGAATAACACAAACTTAAGAGGATTAAAAAATTTGCTAGCGATCCTTGTCACTGCTAGCGATAAGGTGTCCAAAGTTATAGCAATCAACAGTACAAACACCAAGCTCCTCACTAACCCGCTTACCAGCTTACTAACTTTCCAGCCTTCCAATACTAGGAACCCACAGTGGGGAATGTGCATACCTCTTAACCTTTTGTCACTGAAATGAGGGACACTGACACTCCAAATTAGGGATAATGAGGGAGGGACATTGACCCTTGTAATTAGGGGCACATTCTCAAACTCTGATATCCAAGCTCAGAACACTGTGTAAACCACTGTTTACTTGTACATTGTTTATTTTGATTTAGCATCTTAGCATATTATGAATTTCTGTTTTGAAGTCTGAATTTACAGCACATTCTGTGCTGTCAGCACCTATTCCACGAAGGGCAGATGAGAGACACAGCAATTCTGAGGGGTGAAATGAGGGACATCCCTTGTAATCAGGGACAGTTGAGAGGTATGGGACTGTGCAGAGGAGCATCAGGAAAAATAAGATATCCTGAACTGATATTTCTGTTCAGTCTTCACGGTGGAAGGGGAAGGGGTTGGACCACATAAAAGCCACAGTAACACTGGGGAGAGGGAGAGGGAGTAGACAAAATACCATATTCATAGGAGAGTATTAAAAGGACTCGCAAATCTGAAAGTGTGCAACTCTATAATGCCAGACAGGGTACACCTAAGGGTGTTGAGGGAACTCAGGGAGTACTGGCTGCACCTCTGACAGCCCTACTCAACAACTCACTGGATACAAGAGTGATTCCAGAGGACTAGAAGAGGGCAGATGTAGTCCTGCTTCATAAAAGCAGTAGCAGGGAGGAGACTGGCAACTATAGGCTGGTCAGTCTAACATTAGTGGCGAGGAAGCTAATTGATTCACTTTTGAAGGAAAGGACTGTGGAATATTTTGAATCCAGTACTGTAGATTACAAGACCAGAGGCAGCACAGAATCATGGGGTGGGGTGGGGAGGGGTCATGTCAGACAAACCTGATAGATTTCTTCAACAGGGTGACCATGGAAGTAGAACAGGATGGAGTGGTGAACATGGCCTATTTAGACTTCAGCAAGGCCTTTGACGCTGTACCATATAGAAGGCTCATTAGGAAACTGGTCAGTTCAGGGCTGGCTCTTAAGATGGTAAATCGGGTACAAAACTGGTTGATGGATAGGTGGCAGAGGGTGGTGGTAAATGGAATTTACTTGGGGGAAAGGAGGGTGACTAGTGAGGTACCTCAGTGCTCAGTACTAGATCCAGTCCTCTTTAATGTATTTTTAAGTAACTTTGCAGAAGAACTGGAAGGAACCTCTTTGCAGATGACACTAAAATCTGCAATAAGGTGGACAACCAAAGGTGTTACAACTTATGCGCTCTAGGGACAAAAGTTGGAAATAGTATAAAATAAAAAAATGCTATATCATTGCAGAACTACAAATTCCTTAGAAATAGGTGCAAGACTGAGATAAGAAGGGCTAAGATACAATACTTTTTGTCTGAGCAAAAAAAGCATTTGGGGATTCAAAAAAAAACTGGAAAAGCTTAAATGATTTATTAGGTAGGGGGAAAAGATCTAACTCTATTTCCCTATAAAAAGATGATTTTATAATAAGTGATCCAGGTCTAATCTCTCAGTTGTTTAATGATTATTTTGGAAATCTAGAGAGTTACAGGTCATTGTTTTCTCCCTCAGTACCCAATCCTTACAAGGTAATAGATGACTGTTCTTTTCCTAAGTTTTATTTTAAAATAATTTCCTCTGACATTGCGGCTAAATATATCTTAGAAAATGATCCTCACCACACTGTATTACATGATAATATAGATTTTAGGATTATAAAGCTGGGAGTGAAATCTTTTGCCTTACTGTTATCTATGATATTTAATTCCTCATTGTGTTATGGAATATTCCCTGATCAATGAAAGTTAGTAACTGTAAGGCTCATTCTTAAAGGAGGTAATCCTAGTCTGGTCTCAAATTATCGTCCTATTTCTTTACTTTCTCCTTTGGCAAAGATTTTTGAAAAAAATTATTTTCGATCAGACCACAGATTTTTTGAGTCGGTATAATCTTTTATCGGAACAGAAGCATGGCTTTAAAGCCAAACATAATACAGAGATGGCCTTGGTGGGGTTCACCAGATGTCTTCAAGGTGCCCTTGATAAGGGGCACTCTGTTGCAGCTGTTTTTGTGGATCTCACCAAGGCCTTCAATTTAGTTGAGTATAGCTTATTGTCAGGGGTTTTAGAAAAATTACATTTTTCATGTGATGTTATTAAATGGTTTACGGACTATCTGAGCAATAGGTCTCATGTTACCACTATTGGTGGAGGGTCATCGCTGACCAAACCGATCCAATGTGGTGTTCCTCAGGGATCGGTTTTGGGGCCTCTTATTTTTTCTCTTTATATGAATACGCTACCCAGAGTCTGTACTAAGACCTCTCTGATTATGTATGCTGATGATGCAGTGTTATATGGGGTAAGTCCAAGTCCTATAAGTGCCCTAGAGATGGTTCAGGTTGATTTTGATTTATTACAACATTGGTTACTTTCACATTGTATGGTATTAAACTATAAGAAGACAAAAGCAATGGCATTTACAAATAAAAATTTAAAGATTTTCCATCAGTTTTAGATCTTAATGGGAATGTAATAGAATTTGTGGAAAACTTTAGATATTTGGGATTAGTTCTAGATCCAAAGTTATCTTTAAATTGCATATTAATAGTGTCAGGAAGATTATTCACCAGAGGTTGAGAGGTTTATATAGAGTTAAAGATTGTTTATCTAAAGAATCCAAGTACTTATTATAGTTTTTTATTTAGTATTTTGGATTCAGTTCTCATCATTTATTCTTCTGCTAGTATTAAGCTTCTTGATAAACTTCGGGTAATTTATAATGCAATAAATCGATTTATGGTAAATGCTTCTTTTCGTACACACCATTGCTGTCTGTATAGTTAATCGAATTGTTTGTCTTCAGACAACAGAGTATCTTTAAAAATGGGCACTTTTATATTTAAAATAATCTCTGGTAATGCTCCTGACTGTATCTAATTTGTTTACCCGATTTGTTAATAGTCATGGGACTAGATCCCAGGATAGAATAACTGTTAAAGTTCCTTTATTTAAAAAAGTGGTTGGTCAGAGATCTCTTTTTTACCACCCCTCTGTTTTTTTTTCATTCCTTGTCAAGAGACATAGTAAACTGCAGAACAGTCCTCAAATTTTAAAAAAAGTTAACTAACTTGTTGAAGGATAATCAGGAATGTAAATGTAGTGTATAGTGTAGTGAGTGTTTTTATGTAGTTAATTGTTGTTTCGTTTTTGTTTTATGGTCCTGTATAATATTATATTAAGTTTATGTTTTTTTTTGTATTATTTGTTTGTCACTTGTTGCCTGTAAAAATGGGCACTGGTGCTCATCAGGCCTACAAGAATGAAAAATAAATGAAATGAAATAGGTAGCCAGAATGCGCAGAGACCTGAGAAAACTCAAGCAGTGGTCAAGGTATGGAAGCTGGGTTTCAGTGTGAGGAGGGATATGATGGAGACCTATAAATACCTCACAGGTACAGGAGAGGGGTATTTTTCAGAGATGGTGCATAAGAACAAGGAGACCAGCCAGGGTGGAGGGTAGGGGGGCAGGGTCTGCAGTGAAAGTATAGGCAGGAAAAAACAGGCAGACTAGGTGGGGTAAGCGACCCTTATCTGCTGGCAAATTCTAATGTTTGTATTTTATCCTGGGGGTTACATGTATAATCAGTATATATTCATTTATGAATGCAAACTTATCAATGTGAGTTACTTGGCCAGGTTATCATTGTAAATTATCTTTAGCTGGTTCCCAAAATGGCATCCGAGTCAGTCTGCTGTTGATGTGCTCCAGATGCTCAGTGCACACATCCTTTTCTGCTAAGTGCGTTGTGCATGATGTGTTACAATCTTAACTGTTTAACTTTTAACCAATGTGTAACAGATTTGCATCATTCTACTATATAATCATTTCTGACTCACTTCACTCCTCTTGCTTGCACTCTGATCACCTGCTATATAATGTCTTCCTGCTGGTGGTTTGCACACCAACTTCCCACCTCCTATACATGATCTAGGCTTGGTCCCTACGCACCAGCCTCCCATCACCCTACGAGACCCAGGCATGGTCACTGCATAGCAAAATTCCACCACCCATATATAGTCCAGGCATGGTTTCTGTGCACCAGCCTCCCACCATGCATACGTGATCCAGGCATAGTCACTGTTCTCCAGCCTCCAGCCACCCATATAATCCAGGCATGGTCACTGCACACCAACCTCCAACCACCTGTAAGTGGAGGGGGTGCTGTTTGTGTGAACTTGGTGTGCTGTGTGCCTTTTAAAAGCATGTTCTAATATTAAAAGAAGCTTTTTTATCGTGACCAAATGAATCGGTTGTTTTTCTATCCCCTGGGCTGAGTAGCCGCATGTAGTCGTTGAAAAGTGCTGTGTGGAAACAGTTGAAGTTGGCACCACCCCAGTATCCTGAGCCACCTCAACCTTTCTCTTTGCTGGTTGGTAATTGTACCCATTAGTAATCCAGGCACAGTCACTGCACACCAACCTCCAACTACCCACAAGTAATCCAGGCATGGTCACTGCACACCAACCTCCAACCACCCATAAATAATCTAGACATGGTCACTGCACACCAGTCTTCTACCACCAGTACATGATCCAGGCATGGTCACTGCACACCAGCCTTCCACCACCAATAAATAATCCAAATATGGTCAATCAACACAAGCCTTCTCAACCCATACATAATCCAGGCATGGTCACTGTGCCCCAGCCTCCCAACACCTATAAATAATCCATGCATGGTTACTGCACACTAACCTCCAACCACCCATAAGTAATCCAGGCATGGTCCCTGCACACCAACCTCTCATAAATAATCCAGGCATGGTCACTGCACACCAGTCTTCTACCACCAGTACATGATCCAGGCATGATCACTGCACACCAACCTTCCATCATGCAGTCATAATCTAGGTATAGTCACCTCACACCACCCTTCTACCACCAATAAATAATCCAGATATGGTCACTCTACACAAACCTCCCTCAACCCATACATAATCCAGACATGGTAACGTCATACCAGCCTCCCACCACCAATGAATAATCCAGGTATGGTCACTGCACACCACCCTCCCTTAACCCATACATAATCCAGACATGGTAATGGCACAGCAACCTCCCACCACCCATGCATGGTTCAGGCATGGCCATTGCGCACCAGTCTCCCTCCACCCATACATGATCCAGACAATGGCACTGCTTAGCAACTTCCCACCACCAATAAATAATCCAGGCATTGTCACTGTACACCAGTCTTCTACCACAAATACAAGATCCAGGTATAGTCAGTGCACACCAGTCTTCTACCACCAGTATGTGATCCAGGCATGGTCACTGCACATCAGCCTTCCACCCCTATACATAATCCAGGCATGGTCATTACACATCAACCTCCAACCACCCATAAATAATCCAGCTATGGTCACTCTACACCAGCTTCCCTCAACCCATACATAATCCAGACATGGTCCTGGCACACCAACCTTCCACCACCTATACATGGTTCAGGCATGGTCACTGCGCACCAGCCTTCCTCCACCCATACATGATTCAGGCATGGTCACTGCATAACAACCTCCCACCACCCATAAATAATCCAGGCATGGTCTCTGCACACCAGCCTTCTACCACCAATACATGATCCAGGCATGATTACTGCACATCAGCATTCCACCCTCCCAAACATAATCCAGATATGGTCACTCTACACCAGCTTCCCATAACCCATACATAATCTTGACATGGTCACTGCACACCAACCTCTCACTACCCATACATGGTTTAGACATGGTCACTGTGCACCAGCCTTTCTCCACCCATACATGATTTAGACATGGTCACTGCATAACATCCTCCCACCACCCAAAAATAATCCAGGCATGGTCACTGAACACCAGTCTCTCACCCCCCCATACATCATCCAGGTATGGTCACTAAACAACAGCCTCCCATCACCCGTATATAATCGAGGCATGGTCACTGTGCACCAGTCTCCCACCACCCATACATAATCGAGGCATAGTCACTGAGCACCAGACTCTCACAACCCTTAGAAAATGGGTAAAATGATTTCAGCCTTCTGATTGGCTGAGGGACTTCTCTAGCTGGGCATCTATCAGACAACAGATGCCCGGCTAGTAAAAGTACCAGCCCAGCCAACCACATTACCACAATCATGCTGCCCAGCCTGCTGTATAATTGGTTGAAACCCCCTCATTTTGTATTTAAATGTCCACCATTTTTTTCTCTCGCTTAGCAAGACATGCCCCCCCCCCGTTTGTGCCCCGGTCCCATCACTGATCCTTCAGCAATTCCCACAAAACAGCAGCCACCAAAAGCCCACGAATGTACCTGCTTTTTACAGGTTTACTTTCTCTTTCTACCACCTCATTCGACCTCCTCCCACAAAATCTATGGACCTTCAATGACGTCCGTTCTCGGCTGATGTACAGCGCTGCCGCCTGCCCGCCACCTCAGCTCCTCTCATACAGAAGACACGCACTCCACTTCCGTTCTGCTCCCAATTTCAAATGGTGCTGCACAACAAAGAAAGAAACTGCAGTCTTACATTCCTTTACGTGAGTCTCTCCCACAACACTTCTTTGATCGTTCGCTTCTGTTTCGTTGTCAAGGCAACACAATATGCGTCTGGAGTCAGGAAAGTGAAGCTGTGAGCCCGATCAGCTTCAGGTAACTGGTGGTGGACAAACTGCGTCCCCATACAAATTAGTGAACTTCTATTTCAAGAAGGTGTATGTGTGTGTGTGGGGGGTTGACACTTGCACTGTTAAGGGGGGGGTTATAAACAGACTACTATAGGAAGCTGTGACTGCACACAACCAGTTTATTTAGGCGGAGAAACTATTTTATTACAAAAGTACTCTTAAACAGTTTATTAACAATTTTTTAACTTTTTTTTTTTACCAGTGCCCATTTTCTAAGTGCAATAATACCCTCCAGGGTGGGTGGTATAGGATATATCGGACCTTCCAGGGGCTATAAGGCCCTCTGCCTGTGGTGTCGGGCCTCATTATGCCCCTGGGCTGTCCAGTATAGCCCAATACCGCCCATCCTGATGGGTGTTATTGCTAACATAAATAATCCAGACATAAGTACTGCACACCACCCTCCCACCACCCATAAATAATCAGGCATGGTTACTGCATACCAGCCTTCCACTACTGGTACATGATCCAGGCATGGTCACTGCACACTGACCTCTTACCATCCATACATTTATTTATTGAAACATTTAACCAGGGAGGCATGCTGAGAAGGCTACTGCTCAATTCCAGATGCGTCATGGGGAAGGGGGTTCACATACACAGTTGAATGACAAGCATAGCACAATTGTGATTCATATGGAGGTAAATGCTACACAATAGGCCCTGATAAAAAGACACACTAGATCTAGAGAACAAGTAGGTACAGGCACAGTTTGGATACATTAACATAAATATACATCGATAGGTAGAACATTCATTGATATATACACAGAATGGTTAAACAGTCCTGCCACTCTGTGATCTGTAAAACTGCCTAGGCACATGAGCAGGTAGAGGAGAA
Source organism: Neoceratodus forsteri (assembly GCA_016271365.2). NCBI lineage: Eukaryota > Metazoa > Chordata > Ceratodontiformes > Ceratodontidae > Neoceratodus > Neoceratodus forsteri. The sequence continues at coordinate 923,739,244 of CM028135.1, read as the reverse complement.
ATGAGCTTGGAGCAAGAAGTTAAGATGCGGGGGGGGGGGGGAGAGAAATGACAAATGTTTGCGGTGAGGGAATTTCACAACTTTGGTATGCAGTAGCTGAATGCTGCCTGCCCAGCAGCAGTGGACCTATGTGGGACAGCTAAGGACCGTGAGTCAAGTTTTCTGAGGGAATATGGTAGGGTGCTGGGGTTGGCTAGGGCAGTAGCGAGGTAGGAGGGGAGCAACTGGGACAAGTACTTGGCTGGGTTCTTGGTGCAGTGGAACTGCCTACGATTGTCTAGATAGGTGAGGTACATTAATTGGTAGAGGGCACAGTGGTGTGTGGGGTATGGACAGTTCAGTACAAAGCAACAGAATGAGTGGAAAAGGGGGCCCAGTCTGGATAAGGTGGACTTGGGACCAGCACTGTAGACTATGTCCCCATAGTCGAAGACTGGGAGGATCCTTTTCTGCACAATGACCCTACGGGCAGATTCTGGGATGGTGTTTCGGTTACTGTAAAGTGCTACAAGCCTGGGGTGCAGCTTCTTGAGTATGGAGTCAACATGTGCAGAAAAGTTGAGGTGCTGATCAAGCCAGACCCCTAGGTATCTGAAGGATGTACAGGCCTCAAGGGGTGTCCCTTCCATGGTGTGGAATGTGAGTAGGGAGGGGAGCCTCGATAGTCTCTGCCTTGTGACAAAGGCTACTGAGACTTTTTTCTTGGCATTGAGGAAGAGTTGATTGGAGCAAAGCCAGTGCTGGACTGCATTAAAGTTCAGCTGCAATCTGGTCATAACCTCTGAGGCTGAGTGGCAGACGTGTGCAGCACAGTGTCGTCTGCATACATGTGGATTGAGGTGTGTGGGCAGGCAGAAGGCAGGTCATTCAGAAAGATGAAGAACAGGAACAGGCCTAGGACTGAGCCTTGTGGTACCCCTGTGGTGACAGGGAGGGGTGCTGAGGTAGAAGAACTGATTTTGACAGATTGGGACCTGCCTGCGAGGTACGAGTGGAACCAACTGGTGGTCCAGCTGTGTAGACCAGCATTGGCGAGTTTGGTCAGGAGGAGTGAGTGGGAGACAGTGTCAAATGCCTTGGCCAGGTCAATGAAAATGGCAGCCGTGAAGTGGCCAGCATCCATCCCAGTGAGGATGGAGTCAGTGAGCCTGAGAAGGGAGGTAGTGGTGGAGTGGGATTTCCTAAAGCCGGACTGGAAGGGGGTGAAAAAGGAGGAGGAATCCAGAAAGGGTGAGGCGAGAGAGTACTAGGCACTCTTGTAGTTTTGCCAAGATTGGTAGTAGGGAGATGGGCCAGTAGTTGCTTATGTTTGAGGCATCCCCACCCTTGGGAAGGGGGATTATGGTGGCATGTTTACATTCAGAGGGGAATTCAGCAAGGGAGAAGTACAGGTTGAAAAGGGAGGTTAGGGGTATGGCTATGGCAGGGGTTGAGAGGTGGAGCATTTTGGAGTCCAGCCCAATGGGGAATTTGCCCCTGTTTAGATTAAGGGCAATCAGTGCATTATATACCTCATCCGGGGTGACCTGCAGGAAGGAGAAGCAGTGTGCTGAGGATGAGGCATTGGCTGGGGTGGTAGAGGTGGTGTGCTGAGCAAGGAGAGGTGAGGACAGAAGGGTGGCATGGCTGTTTGTGAAGTGAGAGTTAAACAGCATGGCCACTGCTGGGGAGTCAGCTGTGGTGAGACCACCTACCTGTAGGGTAGGAGTGGGTGGCTGCGATGGAGGGCTGAGAAGTAATTTTACCACTTTCTAGAAATTGACCAGGTGATGGGAGGTGGAATTGAATGCAATTTTGAAATAGTTGGCTTTTGCTTGGAAGATTTTCCTAGTGCTGGCATTGCATAACGCATGATATTGCTGGAGGTGAGCTGGAAGACTTAAAAGATTTCCAGGCCTTGTCCCTGCTTCGGAGGAGGGCTAGGATTTTGTTGAGATCCAAGGGAGGGGAGCGCCTCTGACCCTGGTTCACCTGAGGGGGGGCATAATGGTCCCAAACGGCATACATGATCCAGGCATGGTCACTGCACACCAACCTCTTACCTCCCATACATGATCCAGGCATGGTCACTGCACACCAGCCTTCTACTACCTGTACATGATCAGGGAGGACCGAATAGGCAAGTGCGGGGGTGGATGTGCGTTCTATATGCCTGACACCCCGATGGGCCATGCTCTTCCAGTGTACAAGCTTGAGCACGGGGCCCAAGCCCTCTCACTCAAGATCACCCCAGACCCTGCCAGGGCACCAGTGTTCCTCACTGTTGCCTATGTCCCTCCCTGTAACCAAACCCCAGCCATTCTCTCACTCACCGACTTCCTCGCCAGCCTACCCTAGAACACTGAGCAGATCCTGCTTGGGGACCTAAACGTCAACTGTCTTTTCAATACAGCTTCCCAAACCAGGGACTCCTTCACTGCCCTAAACATGTCCCAGTTCATTACCCTACCAACCAGGCACAACCCTTCTAGTGGAACTAGCACCCTCCTAGACGTCATCATCACCAATCACCCACACAAAGTCATGAACATAAAAATCCTCCCAGACTCTCTCAGTGACCACTCCCCGGTCCTGTTCACATAGTCCACCCACACCCAGAAACCCAGGCCTACGACCACCTTCTGTCAATGCCTCCACCCCAGCAACCTTGAGAAACTCAAGTGGTTTCTTGCCCAAATAGACTTGTCACCCATCTCCCGTGTCGCAAGTATCGACACTGCGCTAGGTTTCTTCACCAGCTCCTTTAACAAGGCCTGTGATCTCTATGCCCCCTCACCAAAACCCATACCAGGAAGCAAAATGCACCCTGGGTCACCTCAGCCATAATCCAACAACTGAAGCATAGGGACAACCTGTGGCACAGAGCTGTTGAGTCCAGTAAGAAGCCTGACAGACAAGCGTACAATGCTGAGCGCAATAAATGCACATGGGCCATCCGCATGGCCAAATCTGTACATTACCAAACTTCACTCACCTCCTCCTCCTGGGGAACTGCCTAGAAATTCTGGGATAACATCAAAGAGCTCAATGGCAAGTCCTGATCCCCCCCCCCCACTCGCTATCATTGGCACCATCTCCTCCAACCCCCAAAGTTTCGCAGTCTGCCTGAACACTGCCTTCTCCAACCTCAGTGCAGTCATCCCCGATGGTTTCTTTGACCCGACCCGACCCCATCCTCCAAACCTCCCAACCTCCATAGACCTCCCTTCTACCTGTGTATGATATCCACGCATGAAGCCAGACCATACTTAGCTAAGGCCCTCAATGTCACCAGCCCTTGCAATGACCAACTGGACACCAGACTCCTTCAGCTGGTACTTGACGTGGTCCTTCTCCCACTCACTGATCTTCTTAATCATTTGCTATGCCTAGAGCAGTTTCCCCCCTTGTGTGGAAAACAGCAGTCATCACGCCCATACTCAAAGGTGGTGTCTGCTCCTCCCCAAGTAACTACAGGCCAATCTCCATACCCCCCCCCCCATCAAAAGCATTGGAAAAAATAGTAGCAGTGCAGCTCATGGAATACCTATACAAACATGACATAATGTGCAAAGAGCAGCATGGGTTCTGAGCTGGGCACAGCACCACAACTGCCCTATTAGAATTCTCCAATTTCATCCACTCTGCCTTAGACTCCAGCAACCTCGCTGGAGCTGTGTATATCGACCACTCCAAGGCCTTTGACACAGTCTCCCATCCTCTTTTGCTTGACTCCCTCTACCAGCTAGGCCTCTCCCCCAGGGCCCCTGGCTTGGTTTCACAGCTATCTGTCCTCCAGGTCCCAGTGTGTTAAAATCCATAGCACACTGTCCAACACACTGCCTGTTCGCTCTGGAGTCCCCCAGGGCTCCATCTTGGGGCCCTCTCATATTCAGTCCCTACCTAAATGCACTTCCCAACACCTGTGCTGGAAGGGTGCTGCTCTATGCGGATGATGCAGTCATCCTGGCATCACATCAAAACCCAGCTTCCCTGCAAGCCACACTCCAGTACTTCTTAACCCAAATAGAGCAAGGGTTCTCTGACCACAGGTTAATTATCAACCTAAAAAAAACAAAAGCCATGCTCTTCGCCGACCATCAGAGCAAAGTCAGAAATGCCGCACTCCAGATTCTGTCCAGTACAAAACACCCTCTGGAGCAAGTAGCCTCATACAAATACCTGGACATCACTTTTGACTCTGCTCTTACCCTCCACTCCCACATCAACACCCTCTGCTCTGCCATGAACTCACGAATAGGTTTACTCTACCGGCACAAGGACTGCCTCCCCTGATGCACTTCGGCTAGCTATTACCTCCTCAGTCCTGTCCCTAGTAGACTATGGACTCCCAATATATGCAGCAGCAGACAAAACTGCTCTGAATAAAATCCACCTATCTATTAACAAGGCCTGCAGGCTCCTGACCGGTGCGGATAGGCGTACCCATACCTGCACACTCTACTCCACCGCCAACATGCTCAACCTCGAGGAGAGGATTCGCTACCAGACGGTTCTCTTGACTAAGAAAATAATCCTAGGTCCCCCCCCCCGATTGACCTCCTCCCTCCAACATGCATCCACTACCATCCCCATTTGCAGAACCTGTAAGACCACCTTTCTGATACCTAGATCCAGGACTTCACTTACCCAGACATCTTTTTACTACAGGGCCCCATGCTGGTTCAACTCCTTCCTGACACCATCACTAAACTCCCCAAAACAGGTGCTTTCAAACTCGCCCTCAGAAACCACCTGCTCACAGCGCAGCACTGCAGCTGTGCATAACCAGTCCTGTGCTCCTCCTCGCATTCAAGCCCCTATTGTTGGCCTGCCACTTCATTACAATCTTCTTGATAACACCCTTAGGGCTGCAATCTACCCTCTCTCCCCAGCTACCAAATCCCTGATTGCACTATTCACTGTCTAGCTACTTCATTGTATAGGCCAATGTTATCTCCCTCCTGTAATAAATGATGTAACAAACTGGTTCACAGGCACAAAGCTCTGCTCAGGCCTTAGTCCTAACTATGTGTAATAAAATACAAGCCTGAATTTATTTATCGTGAAGCACCATTCAACAATGTACTCATGTAAACCGTGTAAATTTCTACCTGCCTGTGTACTGTGAAACTCATGTAACTCTGTACTTTGAAACTCATATAACCTTGTAACTATGTGTTTACCTGTTAATCCATGTACCTGTCTTTGTATCTGTCCTACTTGACGATGAGCCTTTGGAAACAAGTCTTTGACTCAAAGGATTGTAATTCTGATTATACCAATAAATAAATAAATTGTCACTGCACACCGTCTTTCTACTACCTGTACATGTTACAAGCATGGTCACTGCATACCAACCTTCTACCATGCATTCATAATCTAGGTATAGTCACTGCACATCACCCTCCTACCACCAATAAATAATCCAGATATGGTCACTCTACACAAACCTCCCTCAACCCATACATAATCCATACATAGTAACAGCATATCAGACTCCCACCACCGGTGAATAATCCAGGTATGGTCACTGCACACACCACCCTCCCTCAAGCAATACATAATCCAGACATGATAATGGCACAACAACCTCCCACCGCCCATATATGGTTCAGACATGTTCACTGCACACCATTCTCCCTCCACCCATACATGATTCAGACATGATCACTGCATAACAGCCTCCCACCACCAATAAATAATCCAGGCATGGTCACTGCACACGAGTCTTCTACCACCAATACATGATCCAGGTATAATCACTGCACTACAATCTTCTACCACCAGTATGTTATCCAGGCATGGTCACTGCCCATCAGCCTTCCACCCTCCATACATAATTCAGGCATGGTCACTGGACACCAACCTGCAACCACCCATAAATAATTCAGATATAGTTACTCTACCAGCTTCCTTCAACCCATACATAATCCAGACATGGTCATGGCACACCAACCTCCCACCACCCATACATGGTTCAGGCATGGTCACTGCATAACAACATCCCGCCACCCATAAATAATCCAGGCATGGTCACTGCGCACTAGTCTTCTACCACCAATACATGATCCAGGCATGATTACTGCACATCAGCCTTCCACCCCTCATACATAATCCAGATATGGGCACTCAACACCAACTTCCCTCAACCCATACATAATCCAGACATGGTCATGGTACACCAGCCTCCCACCACCCATACATGGTTCAGGCATGGTCACTGCACACCACCCTCCCTTCACCCATACATGATCCATGCATGGTCACTGCATAACAACCTCCCACCACCCATAAATTAACCAGTCATGGTCACGGAACACCATCCTCTCGCCCCCATACATAATCCAGGTATGGTCACCAAACAACTACCTCCCATCACAATATATAATCGAGGCATGGTCACTGTGCACCATTCTCCCACCACCCATACATAATCGAGGCATAGTCACTGTGCACCAGTCTCTCACAACCCATAAATAATCCAGACATCGGTACAGCACAACACCCTCCCACCACCCATAAATAATCCAGGCATGGTCATTGCACACCAGCCTCCTACCACCCATACATATTCCATGCATAGTCACTGCACACGAACCCCCCACCACCCATAAACATTCCAGGCATGATCACTGCACATCAATGTTCTACCATCCTTACTTGATCCAGGCATGGTCACCGCACACCAACCTTCTACTACCTGTACATGATACAAACATGGTCACTGCACACCAACCTCCTACCACACATAAATAATCCAGGTATGGTCACTGCACACTGATCTCTTACCACCCATACATAATCCAGGCATGGTCACTGCACACCAGTCTCTTACCACCCAAAGATGTTTCAGGCATGGTCACTGGACAGCAGCCTCTTACCACCCACACATGATCCAGGCATAGTCACTGCACATCAGCCTTTCACTACCTGTACATGATCCAGGCATGGTCACTGCACACCAGCCTTCCACTACCTGTACATGATACAGGCATGGTCACTGCACACCAACCTCCCATCACCCATAAATAATCCAGACATGGTCACTGCACACCAACTTCCTACCACCCATAAGCAATCCAGGCATGGTCATTGTACATCACCCTCCCACCACTCATAAATGATCCAGGCATGGTCACTGCACACTAACTTTCCACTATCTGTACATGTTTCAGGCATGGTCACTGCACACCAACCTTCTACTGCTTGTACAAAATACAGGGATGGTCACTGCACACCAACCTCCCACCACCCATAAATAATCCAGGTATGGTCACTGCACACCAACCTCTTACCACCCATATATTATCCAGGCATGGTCCCTGCACAACAACCTCCCACCACCAATAGATAATCCAGGCATAGTCACTGCACACCAGTCTTCTACCACCAATACATGATCCAGGTATAATCACTGCACACCAGTCTTCTACCACCAGTATGTGATCCAGGCATAGTCACTGCACATCAGCCTTCCACCCCCTATACATAATCCAGGCTTGGTCATGGAACACCAACCTCCAACCAACCATAAATAATCCAGATATGGTTACTGTACACCAGCTTACCTCAACCCATACATAATCCAGACATGGTCCTGGAACACCAACATCCCACCACCCATACATGGTTCAGGCATGATCACTGTGCACCAGACTCCCTCCACCCATACATGATCCAGGCATGGTCACTGCATAACAATCTACCACCACCCATAAATAATCCAGGCATGGTCACTGCACACCAGTCTTCTAGCACAAATACATGAACCAGGCATGGTCACTGCACATCAGCCTTCCGCCCCTCATACATAATCCAGATATGGTCACTTTACACCATCTTCTCTCAACCTGTACATAATCCAGAAATGTTCATGGCACACCAACCTCCTACCACCCATACATGATTCAGACATGGTCACTGCACACCAGCCTCCCTCCACCTATACATGATCCAGGCATGGTCACTGCATAACAACCCCCCACTGTCACAAACCTGCTCAGCAGGGCAGGCCCTCTGCTTCCACAGTACCAACCTCTGAGTACAGTATTGTGAACAGGTAACAGAACAGGGTAACCCTCCTGTCTGCTTGTGGGTCTGAATCACCTTTGGTCTCAAGTTCTGGGGGGATTCAAACTGTGAATCCTGTGCTAGTGTACCCAAATGTACAGGCTCAGGTAATCCACTCTTCAGGGGATACCAGATATCTTTCACCTAAGGGCACCTAACCAGGTATCCAAAATGAATCCTTAAAACTCTATAAAAGACCTTAGGTATATTCTTATCTCTTCCCAGTTTGGCAACATCATTAAGCTTATTAACAGTTTTGTCAATTGTAACCCTCCATACATCACATGCAAAAGAAAGAACTTCAAACACATACCCAGGCAGTCTTTTTAAATATATATTTACTTAAAAATGGATACAAATATGTAAAATGTAAATACAGAACCATGTATCACAAAGCATAGAATCACTTAAAAGAACTAGGTTAAAGTACAAACATAAACTCCTACCACAATACAATTAGACTTTTCTATCTAATGTATTACCTTCTTACAGTGCTTCTAGTTAGTTTCTGTTTCTAAGAGCCCACAAAGAAATGTGTCTCAGTGGAAATACAGAATACAGTTTAAACCCTGTATCTCTACCCCTTCTATAATGCCATCTAGCTCCTCCTTTTAGAATATAAAAATTATACAAAACAGGATGTCCTGTCAGGAGGTATATCAAATAAGGTGACATCAGCAAAATAAAAACTAATTTCCCAATATGACTCTCTTTAATCAAGGCTTTCTTTTGATCTTGTGTTGTTTTCTGCTTCCAAGGATCAAAGGATATTTATGACTTTTTAGCACCATAGTGATATAACATGTTTTCTTCCTCTAAGACATCATAAAAGTTTATGATCCCTATATCCTGGCAGCTGGCCAGCTCCAATTAAGTCAGATAAACAGGAAACCCTTAATTAAGGCCCTCTAGTCTTTTTAATTACCTCCTGGTTTCAGGTTAATACATCCTGTATTCGCACTAAAACCTGACCCATGGCACAGCTGCCTTATGGAAACAAATCATACACTACATTTTTATATTATAAAAATCATAGCACAATCATAAGCAGCTGGCCAGGTGTTAAACCCATCACCCATAAATAATCCAGGCATGGTCACTGAACACCAACCTCTAACCCCCATACATAATCCAGGTATGGTCACTGTAATGGGAATCACCATCTGCCAGCTATGTGTATATAATTTTGATATAAATATATGTTTTTGAATTCTGCTTGTGAAACATGACTGTCAGCCCAAGGCATTGTGGGACACTAGATTTTTAAAAGAAAAAATGTTCTGGCCTTGCTTGTTGCCACAGCTAGCTTGTAAAAGCTGACTTCCTGGGACTATAATAGAGTCAAGGTCATAAACCAACCACTGCTTTGAACCCAGGCAGAAAGTTGTAAAATATTGCCTTTTATGGCATATCAAGAGGGAAGCAGTTTCTGGTAGATACCTGTGAAAATTCACCCAGGTATGAGAATTGTTTCTATGATGTTTCTCTGAAAGATCAAAGGGGTTTTGTAACCTACCATAAACCATACTCTGATGAAGACAGTTTGTCTTGTTACAATTAAAATAAGGGGTGACAGAAGGGGAAATCATGGAGGGCAGAGTTCGAGAGGGTTTGGAGGCACTGAGGGTGGACAAGGTGCCAGACCCAGATGGCATCCACCCCAGGGTACTGAAGGAGCTGAAGGTCCTTGTCAGGACCTTTGACTGATCCTATTTAATGCCTCACTACATTCGGGGTGTACCTCAGGACTGGAGGATGGCTCATGTGGTGCCCCTCCACAAGAGTGGCCCCAAGGATGAACCGAGAAACTACAGACCAGTGAGCCTCACATCCATCATGGGTAAACTAATGGAGATTATCCTGAAGGAGAGGCTGGTGGTCCTCCTTGAGGCCAAAGGACTACAGAACAGCAGACAGCATGGCTTCATACATGGCAGATCCTGCCAAACCAACCTGGTGGAGTTCTATGACTGGGTAACTAGGCAACTGGACAGGGGCCATGCAGTGGATGTCCTGTATCTGGACTTCAGTAAGGCATTCGACTCAGTGCCACATTAAAGGCTGGGACGGAAGTTAGTAGGCACAGGGGCGGGTGCAAAGCTGGTGAGATGGGTAGGAAACTGGCTTCAGGGAAGGCAACAGAGGGTGGTGGTGGGTTGGGAGCTCTCACACCCAAGGGCAGTGATGAGCAGTGTTCCATGGGGCTCAGTGTTGGGACCAGTGTTGTTTTGGGATATTCATTGCAGACATATCATGGGACATCAAGAGCAAGAGCAGTCTGTTTGCTGATGATACCAAGGTAGGCGCGGTGGTGGATGACCTAGGGGGATGGCAGGGGTTTCAGGATGATCTGGCAAAGCTTGAAACCTGGTCAGACACCTGGCAACTGGGGTTTAATGCCAAAAAGTGTAAGGTGCTGCATTTTGGGATGAAGAACCCAAGGAGGAGTTACCAGCTGGGGAGAGTGCATCTAGCCCAGACAGAGGAGGAGAAGAATCTGGGTGTGCTCATTACAGGGTCAATGAACAACTTGGCACAATGTAGGAAGGCAGCTGCAAAGGCCAGCAAAATGCTGGGTTGTATTGCAAAGGGTATATCCTCGAGGAGGGAGGAGGTGATTCTGCCACTATAGGTCATTAGTTAGACCACACCTGATACTACGTGTAATACTGGTGCCTATATCTGAAGAGGGACATTAAGTTACTGGAGGGGTGCAGCGCAGGGCAACAAAATGATCAAGGGCTGGGGGACTTATCATACGAGAGGAGGTTGAAGGAGTTGAACATGTACTCACTGGAGGAGAGGAGGGACAGGGTGGCATGATTGAAACCTTAAATACATGAAAGGAATAAACAAGATGGGTACAGAGGGCTGTTCAAAGTAAGGGAGGGAGGGCCACCAGGGCCATGATATGAGACTGGAGGAGGAAGGTTCAGGAGGGAGATGAGGAGACACTTTTTACAGAGAGGGTGGTGGCTGGGTGGAATGTGTTACCTGCAGAGGTGGTATCAGTAGAACAGTAGACTGCTTCAAAGGGATGGGACAGGACAAGGGAGAGGGTTAATGAAGGGGAAGGGTGGAAGGGAGGGGCAGCTGCAGAATAAGGGGTGCTAGCTGCACATTCGAGCAGACTTGATAGACCTCTAGGCCTTTATCTGCTGGCAAATTTCATATGTTCGCATGTTATCCTTGCAGATTTAACACAGGCAGTAATCTGCAATATTTAGATATACACTTGTCATGTTACAAATTAAGTACGTAGAACTGCGTGTGACCTCACACTAGCAGCCCAGAGCTGTGACATCACAGGATGGGAGGGACATTTTGGCCTCTTTGATATTGGTGAAGCCTGCTGAAAGGACTGACACTTTTTGTTCTGGACTTCTAAGCGACACTCTGCTCCTGGGCTTAAGACAGACCACTTCTGCCAAGACTGGTAATTCAAGTGTGAACATTTGCCAACTAAAACTGAGTTGGAACTAGTTAATTCAGTTACAAGGTGCTTTGTTTTGTAATTGTCCATTTCTTTCTGACTGTAGTCATCATAAATATATATGTTTTATTTTATGTACTGTATTTATTTACTACTTTTAGTTTCAGTAAATTTGGTTTTCCTTAAACCTGCCTGAGCCATTTGCTCATTTTGAGTGTGAATGGTGAGACAGTATTGATAATTCTGACATAACTGTTCAAATTGCTTAGAGTGTCACCATATGCAGCCATGCTAACAAGGATCTATGTAAAGATCCAGCAAGGTAAGAAAATACCAGTGTCTCAATTGAGTCAGCAGGGGAGTGTGAACCAGGCTGGTTGTATGCTCACTGGGGCACGTATTGTGCTGCTTTCCCTGAAGAAAGTATGATATTTGGACCTGTTACGTGGGTGTGCTAGCTAAAAAGGGTTCATGATGGATTCCAGGATTCGAGACTGATAGTTTGCTGGGACCCAAAACAAACAGGAGGATGTCCTTGTTTGTCCCCTGTTCATGAATCACACTTCAAGGTTGGACACTGTGGAAGTAGAGGGCCTGACCCCTGGAGTGGATTTGTGACAGTCACTAAACAACAACCTCCCATCACCCATATATAATTGAGGCATGGTCACTGTGCACCAGACTCTCACAACCCATAAATTAGCCACACATAGGTACTGCACACCGCCCTTCCACCACCCATACATAATCCAGGCATGGTCACTACACTGCAACCTTCCACTACTTGTACATGATCCAGGCATGGTCACTGCACATCAGCCTCCTCCCACCCATACATAATCCATGCATGGTCACTGCACACCAACCCCCCACCACCCGTAAACATTTCAGGCATGATCACTGCACATCAATGTTCTACCACCTATACTTGATCAAGGCATGGTCACTGCACACCAGTCTCCCACCACCCATAAATAATGCAGGTATGGTCACTGCACACCGACCTCTTACCACCCATACATTTTTATTTATTTTATTTATTTAAATCTAAGATTATAAATACCTTTGAGCTTGAGACAGCTCATTTACAAAGGTTCCACATCAAAGGAAAGGGTTACAATATGGTAGAGCGGTATAGACAACATTCATGTTATCATCGGAGCACAGCAAGTCAACTGGTAAATAAGAGGGAACAGTGCTACACACTTAAGATTACAAGCAAGCATAGAAAACCATAAGGTACATTTGAAGCAACATTGCTAATCAGAGGTGGGGGGGGAGAAGAAGAGTAAGGAATGGGTAGGGAAGATGAGAGGGCAGAGTCCAGATAGAGGAGGAAAAGAAAATATGGCAGTCAGAGGCCTTGTTGTAGGGTGAGAAGGAGGGGAGGCTAAGGTAAGAGAAGGGGTAAAAGAGGGGAAAAGGAGGGCAGATGAAGGGAAAGAAGATAAGAGAGAGTAGGGACCAGAAGGCCTGGACAGGTCCAGGAAGAGGGGGTCAGTGGGATAAGAGCAAGGAGGGGGTGAGGTAAGGGAGGAGGTGGCAGGGGAAAAAGGGGAAATTGTTCTGTCAGGAGAGGTGAAATGAAACAGGAAGCCAAGTAAGAGCCTCAGAGAGTGAAAAAAGTAGTATAAGGGTGTCTGCAGAAGTGAGAAACTAGGTGTACCAATTACAAGTGCTTTTAGTTAGAAGATGCTGACGAAGTATAAGTTTAAATTGGGACAGACTAGAAAGACTGCTCAGTTGGTTGCTTAGATTATTAAACCACAGGGGAGCTCTGTATTGAAAAGATTGCTGGTCTTGAGCAGTCTGACAGTGGGGTACTAGAAGGAGGTCAGAAACTGAGGTATGTGTGTGTTGGGTCTTCGGGGATTTGTTTAGCAGGCAACCAATGCTCGGGAGTAGTAATCCAAGTAGAGCTTTTTGGACAGGAGGCAGGTTTGATATTTGATCCTGTTACTTAGTTGGAGTCAGCCAGATTGAGCATATAACTCACAGGTATGATGAGGCCGAAAATCGTAGAATCAACCTACATGCTTTGTTCAGGGCCACCGTTAGTCATTTAAGAGATGTGGAGGTTGCAGCACAGTATATGATTAGACCATAATCAATGATCGAGAGGACCGAGCTGTGAACTGCAACCTTCAGGGCTTCTTGGGTAAGACTTCGTCTGTGTCTGAAGAGGAGCCCAATTCTGGTATTAACATCTCTGGCAACATTTTCAATGTGAAGCACAAAGGTAAGGTGACTATTCAGGGTTAGACCTAGGTATTTGAAAAGCTGAGTTTGTTCAAGAGCGTCTCTGTGGTTGTTGATGGGCCTTAAACCTATTCCAAGAGGATGAAAACAGCTGGACATTAGATTTGTGTAGTTTGGCACTAGTTTGTGATTATTAAATCATCTCTCTGCTTCTGTGAAGCCTTGTTGAAGACTGTTTTTAAGAGCGCTGGGATCCAGGTGGCTAGTAAAGATGACTGCGTCATCTGCGTAGAGAAGAGTAAGCTGGTTGCAGACAGCTGGAAGGTCATTCAGGAAAATACTGAACAATAAGGGACCTAGGATTGAGCCTTGAGGTACCCCTGATCGGACAGCCCTCTGCTCCGAAACTACATTTGATATCCTCACCCTCTGCAGTCTATCACTGAGGTAGCTTCCGAACCATTTCGGGGTGTTTGGAGCAACAGCAGTTTTGGAGAGTTGGCCAAGCAACAGTGTGTGATTCACTGTGTCAAAGGCTTTTGTTAGGTCAACAAAGACTGCATCTACAATCTTGCCTTGATTGATGGCCTGTTGTATGAAGCTTGTGAATTCTAATAATGCTGTGGTAGTACTGTGCCCCTTTCTAAAGCCATGTTGTTGTGGGCACTGGATGGAGTATGTGTCTAGATAAGCACCAAGCTGCTTGGTAACAATTCGCTCGAGCACCTTGGAGAGTGGAGGGAGAATGGATATAGGCATATAGTTACCCTGTAAGGAACGATCACTGGTTTTATGCACCGGAGTTGCGATGGCCATTTTCCAGGCATCAGGAAATTGTCCTAGTGTACGAGAAAGGTTTAAAATCTTAGTTATAGGTAGGAGAACTTCATCTAGGATTAGGGTGATAAGCTTAAGGTCTAGTCTGTCACTACTGTGTCTTGCGTTTCTTAGGACCTTAGCTAGTAGTTTTCTAACCAGATTGCATGATACCCTTTAAAATAAAAAGGGGGGTGCTCAGGACTATTTTCATCACTGTGGCTTGTGGAGCGGGCAGCATCATCATTGAAAAAGTCAGGTGGGAGAACACAGCTCAAATTGGTAACAGCATTGTTAAAGGCATTAGCAATTTACAGATAGTCAGCGGTAGGGGTACCATTTATGTTTAGCATTGTAGGCGATACTTTAGGTTTTTTGCCAGTGACGTCATTTATATTAGACCAGAACCTTCTGCTATCACCCCAGGAGTTGGTAAGCATCTCCCTATGGTACTTGTATTTTGCCATGCGAGTCTCCCTCGTGCAGTTGTTTCTAGCAGTTTTATAGGCTTGTAGGTCCTGCTGCTTACCAGTGGCTTTTGCACAGTGCCAGAGATGGTCCCGAAACTTCATGTGGGAAAGGAGCTCAGGAGTGATCCAGGGGTTAACTGTGCCAGAGACCTTAATCTTTTTGAGAGGGGCATGCGTATCACAAGCAGTGTTGAAAACCCTTATAAAGTGACAGAGGGCTACATTAACATCATTGGTTGAGTCCAGGATGTTCCAATTTTGGGCACGAAGCTGTTTTAGTAGGTCCAGGTGGCCCCTTCTGAGAAACCTGCTGTAGATAGTTTGGGGAGGGGGGATAAGGAATTTATTAGTCCAACTGCATGTGATTGGGGAATGGTCACTGATGGAGTCAGGGTTTAGAGACTAAGTACTGAAGTAGGAATTTGCACTGTTTAAACCTTGTTTCTTTTAAAAGATTTGTATGGCTTTTGATATAAGAGTTCTGTATTTTGTGTTTCACATATTTGTAACTATTTTAGTAAAATTCTTTTTAGAACTTACTTGGTCTGTCTTTGGCTACCTTTTATTTTGTAAGAAAAGTACATGGTTATTGCAGATACTAAACATAAGCTTGAAAGGTGGTACCAAACTGGAAACAGAAGCGTTAAATCTGAGGTCTTTATTAAAGTTTTAAAGGGTTCATCTCTGTACACCTGGTTAGGTGCCCACAGGCAAAGATATCTGGCCCCCCTGAAGATGATATATCTGAGCCTGTGCATTGGGTATGCTAACAAGAGGTTAACAGTTTGAATCCCTCCAGAACTGGAGACCAAAGGTTGATCCGGACTCACAAAAACAGACAAGAGGGTTACCTTGTCTGTTACACCGTTCACAAGACTGCACTCAGAGGTTGGCACTTTGGGAGTAGAGGGCCTGACCTGCTGAGTGGGTTTATGACACTTTGCACCACCAATAAATAATCAAGTCATGTTCACTGCACACCACCCTCTGTAATCTATACATAATCCAGGTACGGTCACTGCACACCAACCTCCCATCACCCATAAATGATTTGGGCATGTTCACTGTGCACCAACCTCCCTCCACCCATACATGATCCAGACATTGTCACTGCATACAAACTTTCCAGCACCCATAAATAATCTAGGCATGTTTACAGCACGCTGACCTCTTACTCCCCATACATGACACAGGTATGGTCACTACACATAAACCTCCCATCACCCATACATGATCCAGGTATGGTCCCTGCATACCAACTTCCCACTACCCTTACATGATCTAAGCAAGGTCAATGTGCTCCAACCTCCCACCACCCATACATAATCTATACATGGTCACTATCCTTTCACCAACCATACCTAATCCAGACATGATCACTGCACATCAATTTCCCACCGCCATACATAATCCAGGCATGGTCAACACACACCAGTCATCTATCTGGGTGTTGGGAATCTGGCTGTACTGTCCATCCAGCCCACTTGTTCCCAGGGGTTGGGCCACTGCACAGCAGCTTGCTATCTCTGACTATTTGTGGTACAGGGCTGTTCTGGCCAGTCTACTCCTCTCCCATGGCTGCACTAGTATGGCTTGACTGCCTTTGGATGCTCCCAGTGTTGGAATGCCATTCCCAGTCTACTCTCTCTCTCTCTCTCCCCCCTCCCCTTCTCACTCTCTCTTTCTTTCTCAGACCACTACTGTGCAGCCTAGCTGTATCCAATTACTTCTGATCCAGCTGTTTTGCTGCTGCTAGATTGCTGGACTGAGCTCTCTGGTTATGCTAGGCCAGCCCTTGCTGTATCAATGCTTGTGGAACCAGTAGTTCTTTATTTGGATTGCTACCAATGAGTCTCAATCACTGTGACTCTGCACCTCTCTATCTGGACAATTGCAAATGAGTTTTAACCATGGATTGAGCATGCTAACTAAGAAGTACTAATGCAGGTTGTAGTCTCAGAAGAGCTGTATTTTATTTCAACCCAAATCGTGAAAACATCCATACAAAGTGTAGCATGGTAACATAATGGTCAACTACTCTTAGAGACATGGCATAGTGGTTTAAGGCTCTGAGTTGCAAACCTGGAGACCTCGGTTTGAACCCTACATCCCCCACTTGTATATAGTGTGACCCTGAGCAAGTCACTTAACTTCCTTGTGCTCCCAGGTTGTACCTGGAAACAAGCTTTGACTTAGTGTGCCTTTCCTGGTTAAATAATTCCCCCTTTCCTTTCCTTACTCTGGCCTTTTGAGGCAAAATACTGTACCTCTTCCACAGGGGGTGGGACTGGATTGTGGAACCACTCCTTTTAAGTCCTAGCTCCTCCTTCTTCTTAAGAGGAAGATGCTTTTTTTTTCTAAAACAATATTCTTTATTGAGATTTTTTCTTGTGCCGCAAAACGATGATTGACACAGTAAGACCCCAACCAACAGAGCAAATTTTTAAAAAGAGTGAATAAGAAAGCACATGTTGCTTGGCCAAGTGTCAGCCGAGATGTGTTGTTATGTTTCAGTGTTTCATAAGAAAACAATGCCTCATTTTAAAGGGCTGGGGTTGGTAGTACGGGCCAGCCATATAGACAAAACAGCTGGATGTTAGATTGGATCTGGAAGTTATTAAAAGCTCCCAAGGGATGGGGAGGATCAAACTCTAAATAAACTATGAAAGCTGTGGTCTCTGACCTGTTGGAAAGGTAGGCGGAACATCAAGCATTTGCCAATGCTGAATTTTGTCTTGCTGGTATTGGCATTGGCAGTACAGGAGTTAGAGAGATGTATAATAGGAATGGCAGTAAAGTAGTGGACTGACACCAACCCCAACCCCACCCTGCAGAGACTGACAGGCATTGAGTGTGCCTTTGTGTCATCGGCCATAACATCACACCATTTCGCCTCACCCTACCTTGCAGACACTGACAAGTGCAGCGGTGTGCCTTGGGGTCTTCGGGCCTTACTCTCACCCCATTCCATAAGGAAATATGCTGATATGGGTGCAGTATAGGAGAATGGGGTGAACTTTGGGGCCAAAGAGTCCAAGGCACACCTTGATGCCTGTAATTGGCTGCAGGGTGGGGGTTGGGTGGAATGACATGAGCATTACAGCTGACAATCTCAAGTCACACCCCTAACATACTAACATACTAAAATACCAGCAGAATAGGCCTAATGGTCTCTTGAGTCTGCTCAATTTTCAGCACCCGCACTGAGGGCCGATTTTGGTGCCCCCCCCTTGGGTTATACTGTCCCCAGTCCCTGATGTTCCACCTGTATTGGGCCTGGTCAGATTTGCCCTCCCCCTGTACCTGTCCCATCCCCTCTTAAACCCATCCACATTTTCCACCTCCACCAGATCCCTGGGCTGTGCATTCCATGGCTCCACCACCCTTTTCAGTGAAATAACATCTCCTCCTCTCCCCTCTGAGCCTGCCCCCTTCCAGGTTACACCCGTGACCTCTTGTTGCCCCACCCTCCTTCCTTTGGAGCACCCTGACTGGGCCTCCTTTATTGATCCCTTTCATGTACTTAAAGACCTCTATCATGTCCCCCCCGTCCCTCCTCTCCTCCAGGATGTATATGTTGAGCTCCTTGAGCCTCTCCTCATAGGTCCTCTCCCCCAGGCCCCAGATCATTTTGGTTGCCCTCCTTTGGACCCTCTCTAAGAGTGTAATGTTCCTCTTTAAATGTGGTCTCCAAAATTGTACACAATACTCGAGATGTGGCCTAACCAAGCAGTTGTACAGTGGAAGGATCACTTTTGCTTTTCTGGAGGTAATCCCCCTGGTGATGCATCCCAGCATCCTATTTGCCCTTTCCGCTGACCTCCTACAGGTCTATGAGTTGTTCATTTTGACATCTACCACTAGCCCCAGGTCCCTCTCACCCTCCGTGACTTGAATCATGTCTCCTCCCATGGTATACCCCTGGTCTGGATTTCTGACTCCCAGGTGCAGAACCTTGCACTTCTCCGCATTGAATTTTAGTTTCCATTTTCCTGATCACCTTTCCAGGGCCTCCAGGTCCTCCTGAAAGGCCACCCTCCCCTCCCCTCCTCCCCATCTAACACTACATCTAGCTTTGAGTCATCTGCAAAGAGACTCATCTTACTCCTGATCCCCCTCTTGATGTCTGAGATATAGGCGTTGAACAGGAGTGGCTCCAGCACTGACCCCTGGAGAACCCCACTAGTAACCCACCTTGGTGATGAGGCTAACCCTCCAACCACCACCTTCTGAGTATGCTGACACCTGTCAGTCTCTAAAGGGTGGGGCGTTATGGTTGGGAACCCCCACGCCCCGGGTGTTTGTTGGTATTTTCACTCCAAAGTTTCAACATGGTCTTTTTGTGACCTCACCTCATGAACAGTGGCACTATCAGTTTGTAAGCTGAAAGGTGATTTTGCAAAGCAACTCCGCCATTTGGCACCACAGGTCGAAAATACATTTTGAGCAGGATGGGAAAAATGACAGCTTTACTGTTCATGAGATAGTGCAAAAAAATGGCAATGTTGAAAATCTGGAGTGAAAATGTGAAACATTGATGAAGTCACGAGTGTGCATAGAAACTGCGCAATGCACACCCGTAACACAATTATTTTTGGGATTTTTTTCAACCAAATTTTTAATATAGGCATTTTTGGGACCTCTGCTCATGAACAGTGGCACTGTGATTTTCTTAATCTGTCTCAAAAGTTGATTTCCCACAGCGACCACGCCATTGTGCACGAGATGTGCGAAAACACATTTTGAGCAGGATGTGAAAAATGACAGCTGTACTCTTCATAAGGAGGTGTGAAAAAATGGAAATGTTGAAAATCTGGAGTGAAAATATTTAAAATTGTCAAAGTTAAGAGCGTGTGTGGAAACTGTGCAATGCACGCTCGTAACGCAGTCATTTTGGGGAATTTTTTCACCAAATTTGCAACATAGATTTTTTGTGACCCCACCTAATGGACAGTGGCACTGTCATTTTGTTACTCTATCCTGAAAGGTGATTCTAAGCAGTGATCACAAAATCAGTTTTCAGGACCCAATAACGAGATGACAGTGCGTGTGTTCATGAGGTAGGGTCCTAAGAAACCCATGTTGAAAATTTGGAGCCAAAATTCAAAAAAATGGCTGAGATATCCACATAAAGGCCCCCCCCCCCCGATGCCAATATACAGCTTATCAGCATTTTTTCATTTTGAAGTTTGGCTTTGAAGAGTCCCGATGTGTTCCTGCTCCACTAAAGATTGCAGCATCGGACCTCCAGAGGTAAGTATGGGGCAAGGGATGTGTGGGGAGGTGGGGTGCACAGAGGGTGGGTGTGGGCTGGGGGCACCACAGACAATGGACTATTTTCTTTTTTTTAGGTACAAAAAAACAAAAAATGGACACTGTGCTGTGGAATGGCTTTCTTTCTGTACAGGTGAAAGAAAACAAATGTTGGCCACACTGGGGTGGGCTCCTAGTGTGCCCCATGACCTTTGGGGGTGTGATATTGGTTACACTGGGATTGGGTGGTGTCCCAGTGTGCCACACAATGTGGGGAGGTGGTGGACATGCCAACATGGGGATTGCACCCCCGATGTCAGTCTTCTTTGGGGATTGTGTGGCGGTGGCAGGACCTGCTGCCATGTTTATTGAAATGTTTCACCAGGAAAGGCACATATGAGAGGTGCGTCATCTTTGCCACTGCTGCATGACAAGCTTGTCTCTGACTGCAGTGGGATGTTTGTTTCAAGTTGGTGGCACTTTGCATAATACTTGTTTCAGTGCTAGCATGCTGGCTAATTGGGGAACGAGGGCCGCACCTACTAAAGCATGCCCTGCATCCAGCAACGCTGACACACCTCTGCATTTCTCCTACTACCACAAGATGTTGCTTGCGCACGTACAAAACAACATAAAATGTATTAAAATGTCAAAGAGCAACCAGTTTGAACATGTCAGAAGCAAAAAAGAGTTCAAAAAGCTGTGGGACAAAGATTGTTGTCACAAATGTGGTGCATGCCACAAAATAATTTACTGCCCCCCACATCAAGACTGACAGGAACCTGAAATCCAAAATTACTAATGCAAGCACCCTTTAGGAGCTTACTAGTTAAACTGTGTAGCTAGGCAGTGGGAATAATGGTGCCAGTAGGTCTGGGATGTGGGTCTGTCTGCTGCCGGCAGAGGGACCCATCCCCTAGGGTGTAAGGAGTGGAGTTTTGCCATTAAAAGGAGAGAGGCTGAGGAGAGGAGTCAGGGATTTTGGGCCCGTACATTTGGTCAGAGGGCTGTGGTAGAGCCGAGGTGGGCCATTTGCCACCCATGTCCTCCTCCCTTGAAGATCCACATTGGGAGTGCGGTGGTTCAGGCAGTATGTGTGTGATGGGGAGCCGTGAAGTGCAAGTCCTGTTGGTGCAGTTTGGGAGCCAGAGCCTATAGAGGCAGAAGTATGGAGGCCCACCAAGTGATCTCTGCACCTTAGTAAGGTAAGAGCTGATGGGGGACTCTGTTCCTAAGAAATCTCACCCATGGGTGAGTGCAGCCTGAGAGCAAGGTAGCATTTCTGTGGTCGGGCCTGCTCTGGCAGATGCGGCCTGGAGTGCAGTCCAGAGGTTCCAGCCTGGACCGTTGAAGTAATAGTGGTAGCAGGTTACCCCCTTCTGCCCAGGCTGGTGGCTGATACAGAGTTTGGGCTCTTGGGGGGTGAAGCATGTGGAGGCAAGAAGAGTTCCATGTAGGGAATGGCTGGTTGGGACCCCAGCGAGGTGGAAGTCCATCAGGATGCTCTGTGTGGCACAGCTGCTAGCCCCTGGTTGAAAGCAGCCCTGAAATTGGAATCATTGTATGAGCAGAAAGTGTCTTTGGTGTCTGGAAAGGCCAGGATGTGCAGAATTTCCTTGGGAAGCCAGACCAGGTGTGTGGCATCCACAATTAAGTCTTGGGAAGGTCTTTGGTGGTCTGTTCATGCTAAAGTGAACACCATTCTAAAAGTTTAAGACCTCTTAGTAAGAAGCTTACTCCCAGGTGTTTTAAAGAAACCCCTTTGTAACAAGTCAAATAAGAAATGGGATGGGGACAGTAGAAATGTCTCATGCTGTCACAACTTTAACCTCTGTTTAAGTATTGATGAGACTAAGAGAAAGAAACTAAGCAAGTGCCTGTGTTAAGGAAAAGTATGAAGGGAAGGAATATGGATGGGGAAGTCTTCCAAGTTTTGAAATACCTCTACGTGTGGCCTGTTTCGGCCCACCATTTAGTGCTACTGTTAGGAATGTAACCTTTTCAGCTCAGGATAATGTTTGTCAAGCAAAAAATCAGTCTGTTGGAAAAGAGTTTGTTGCAGAAGTAATTGTCAGGTTCATGCCTGTGAAATGCCCCTAACGTACTTATTACCCCCATGCTCCATGGATTGGTTTGTCAAATGTTTTGTTATTAAATCAGTTCATTTTGCAAAAGTAATCTGGTTGTGGACATTGCAGTCACTGGAAAAAATGTGTGCTGTTGTAGTTGCCTGCTAACCACCTTGTCCTGCAGTTATCCCTACCGAGGTGAAGTGATGTACCTGGCTCCCCATCATGCGAAGCCATCTCACAACAATAGAAGAACCGGGTAATGAGTATATTCTATTTCCTTGGACTGTGTTTCATGGCTGTACAGCATCCCCTCCCATTAAAGAGACTATCTGGATATTTCTAGACATCGGGGGGCGGGGGTTGCCTAATGTAGGAACATAATCTCCTAGGGTGCTCAGTTTGGTGATCTGTGACTAATTGTCTTCCAGTGTTTTTGCATTGCACTCCCATGCTGTTGAACTGGGTTCAAGAGAGGACTTGAGAGTTGACTCGGGTAGCAAGGGGAGCTGTGGTGGTGCTGACACACGGCAGCATTCACAGCTGGGAAGGGATGGTGCTGAGGTTCTGTTGCCCCAGCAACCCCTGTTGTGGGCCAGGGAGTTTGCTTCCTCTGCAGGATGATGCAGTGCGCATGCGAGGTCTGACAGGACTGTATCTCGGTGCCAGTGGTTAAATTGGAATTTCAGAGGTGGTGAAACTGTGATGTCATAATTGCTACCAGTAATATAGCATATCATTAACTAGTAAGTGATGCCAGCATGCATGCACAAGAGGGGGGACAATCACATTTTGATCTTTACTATTTAGTTTAACTTTTTAATTAATTTTCTAAATCAGTACATATACATTAAACCATTATCATTTTTATAAATAAAATGTATTTATTTTTTCAAAGTACAAAATCAAACAATAAGGGAAGACATTGATACAACAAAATAGGCAGTACATACACAACACATTTAATTCTAATTCAAACACACAGGGTTTAATATTTTTTTTCGTTTTTCATTCAGTTTCTGATTCAGTCACAAATTAAATATATGGTAAGTGGTTTAGTCCTGTTTTCTGATAGAGGTTATAACTTTCCATACTCTTTTATGTGCATGTTTGTCTTCCTTAGTTTTACAAGCTTTGCAAGCAGCATGGTCAGCAGACTCTCTGTGCACCAGCCACTTTTGAACATAAGAAGGTGGGTCCCACTGTTTCAGTGGTGGACCAGCCTAGGAGATGAACATGAGTGATGAGATATGAATATTAAAAAATTCCAACCTCAGTTACTCATTTTACTACTGAAATATGAATCTGGAGAGCTGGGTTTGAATCTGGTCATCATCTACTACTTAGTGCAATAGTTTAATGCAATATGTGATTGCCTTAAACAGCCTACATTAACATCCCTATATTCTGACTGGTAGTGTAGCCTAGAAGTTAGAGTAACAAGCTATCAATGAGCTTGGTACATCAAGCAGACAGACCTGAGTTTGATTACCACAAACTCCACTTGCATACTGTCCGACTCTGAACAAGTCACTTAACCTCTCCAGTGCTCCCAGGTCACCCCTGAAAACAGGCACCTGGGCCTAGTGGGCCTTACCCTTTTACCACAGAATAAAATAAACATTTTTAAAGCAATTCTGCAACTTGTCTAGGTATTGAAACATGGAAAAATAGAACAGTAGGACATAAAAAGTCGCACTAGCTTCCAGAAATAAATTCTGCTTGCCAATCTCTCCTCATAGAAGCTTTTCTGCTGATCATGAATTATTTTTGCTGCCCTCCTCTGTATTGTTTCTAAGCTGTGCTGACCCTGCTCCAAAACTGCACACAGTACCCCCAGCTGTGACTTAACTAGCAACCAATAAAAGACTTGATAATAAGCACCTCCTGATGGGAATGGCTTAACTTGCTAGATATAGTATTTTGTTTCTTAGTTGCCATCTAAGTGGCCAGCAAGAATGATCACCTGTGTGGGAGGCTGTGCTATGAGGCCCAGATGGACCAAATTGTTTGTGCTTTTACTCAAACATCAGGATTTTAGGCAGGGAGAGTAGCTCTTATTTCTTTCATTTATTTGTTTTACCCCGAAAAAGCTGCATTGAGCGATGTTTAGTTACAGGGTGGTCCTGGTTAGGACAACCAAAAGAAAAAAAATATTCAGAATACATAACAGACAATGGTTGGCTGTATATCATAATAAAAGGCAGGAGAGTCACAATATGAGTTAAAAATACAAGCAAAGAGTTAAAATGCATAGAGAAATAAAAGCAGTACACACATGCCGTAACTGGTATGTTCTTGAACAATATATTCTTAGTCACTCCACCTCCCCATTTATTTATTTTAAATTACTGAAACAAGAAAAAACCCCATGAGATGCAGCATCTCATGTTCCAGGCTGTCCAGGGAAGATAGCAGCAGCCAACAGGTTAACGAAGTTCAGACGGGATAATTACATAAAGGCTAAAGCATACCCAGGAAAAATGAACTCTAATGGTAGATACATCCAAATGGCAATCAAAACAAGCTAACAAAGTGATGTCACAGCAAATTGAGAGCATAAGCATTTTATGATAAAATCAACATGATTTGATTTCCATTGAAACTATGATGACCAAACTATACACAACTTTCTTTCAATTTAGAGAGTGTGGTAAAGCAAAATGAAATACAATATTATGGTAGTCAATGGGGCTGGCAGTATGGCCTAGAGGACAGAGTAATAAAAGGAATAATGCATGACAGGGTGTGTGTCGTGCTGGGATAACACCACACCTGGGAGGATTGGGCATGAGGCCACAGGCCGAGTGCATCCAGTGCCCCAGGCATGGCGTTATCCCAGCATGACACACACCCTGGAGTGCATTATTCCTATTATACAATGGCTTGTTGTTTTATAGAGAATAAAAAATAAGCACAGTGCACTGTCTCAGGAAGATAGTTTTACCTTGTTGTCACTGTGCAGGACCTTATGAACCATGTACTTAAACATAATTTTACAGCACTGTAGGAGTTTGGAATACTCTCATTTTAGACCTGTGGTGTCATGCTGGGATAATGCCATGGGTCCAGCCCCAGACTGACCAATCACAGTCCAAGATTATTTCTTGTGATTGTATAATGAGTTATGAATGAGCTTGGTACATCCAGCAGATATGGGTCTGATTCCCACAACCTCCACTTGCATACTGTGCGACTCTAAGCAAGTCACTTAACCTCCCCAGTGCCCCCAGGTCACCCTGAAATCAGACACTTGTGCCTAGTGGGCTTTACCCAGTTACAAAAAGAATAAAATAAAATAAATAAAAAATATTGCATGTGTCATGCTAATGGACCCATACACAACACTGAATATTGCTCACAACAACTATTACCTTGAAAATTTACAAAAATGAAACCATGAAAATCAGCTACATGTCACATGCGTGGCTGGAAATAACAGCAAATCCAAACGCTGTTTCATCATAGCATTGCATGAAAATACCAATGATTAAGAGTTGTCTGTTATGGCATAACTTAAAAGGAGCAGTGCATGTCATGGCGAACATTTTAACCTGTACTTTTTATTCCATTTGAGATTGCACCTTATGACAACCTCCTTTCTCGATTCTGAATCTGCCTTAACCCTTTTTTAAATCTGAAATATTAAAAGGCGCACTGTTTGTAATATAGTTTAAGTTTCACCAGATTTTCATGAGTATTTTCAGCTGTCAGAAAGCAGTATGCATACTAGTTAATTTTAGTCACAAGCAAACTTACTGTATGTTAAGCATGGGTGTTAAAAAACAACACAGAGTATTGTTGAAAACCTGGACTATCAAGCCATATTAAAAAGGATCATTCCTTCTATTACAATATTTTAAATATAAAAAAGTTGTGGACAGCAACTCAAAATGGGGATGGGGCATGATCATAGAAGCCAGGATATAAGGGGCAATCAGTAAACAAGGCAATGTTGGTCCTAAAAGTTTAATCCTGTTGAAAAATAAAGGTACAGTATCTGTCTGTCTGTCTGTCTGTCTATGTATGTAAACTAATTCTGAAAAACAACTCATGAACATTTTACATGCCTGACACAGTCCCAGAAATAAGAACACTTCACTACAGAATTACACATTACCAGCGAAACAAATGGAGTTGCACACAAAATACATTATTATAGTGCTGCTAAGAAAAATAAAATTAGGAAGCACACAGACAGAAACCAGACTATTTAAATGTAGTTCATTGTTAAAATTTCATCACATTTATGGACTCCAAAAAGCAAACAAGTAGATAAGACAGCACAACAATAAAACATATAAACACTGCAAACCAGAACTGTGCTATTTGTTCTGGGACAAAGTAAATAGCAACAGAATCTCCATCATATCCCCCCAAACCCTGCCCTGAGGTTTTTCCCTACCTATTATACAGTTGCTCTCCAACTACTTAACCACATGTAACACCTCTGTAATAAATTAAATGTGTTGGACACTGAAAACATTACAAAAGCAAAACTTAAGAAACAGAGCCTACCTTAAAAGTAAATACTGTCTGTAATCACAAATTGTTGCAGAACTGTATCTTGTCATCTCCTTCCCTTTCTCTCTCTCTCTGACTGCACAGGAAGGTGTATGGGTGGTCACTTTATTCCAGCATAGTCTGGGAAAAACATTGTCTACTAATTCAGTCTCTGGTTGGTACAAGCTGTTTCTTTGCTATATCATGATGTTATTCTTTATCTCACACACGATACAACAGACCTTGTCCAGAAGTAAATGATTTGATACCTTTTATTGGACCAACATAGATGTAACAAAAAGTACAAAGTGCTTTAGCTT
Organism: Neoceratodus forsteri; assembly: GCA_016271365.2. Taxonomy (NCBI): domain Eukaryota; kingdom Metazoa; phylum Chordata; order Ceratodontiformes; family Ceratodontidae; genus Neoceratodus; species Neoceratodus forsteri. The sequence goes on along the minus strand of CM028135.1, from coordinate 923,712,129 downwards.
TTGGACCAACCAAGTCCTTCCTTGGAAGCTTAATGGTCATTAAACTTCCAAGGAAGGACTTGATTGGTCTGAAAGCTAAAGCAGTTTGTTCTTTTCATTACATCTATGTTAGTCCAATAAAAGGTATCAAATTATTTGCTTCTGGATCTGTTCTTACAAAGACCAATACAGCAACAACAAAATCTGTATGACAACAGACCTTGGAAATCCATCTCTGTACCTGACAGATTCAATGCTTTTGCAATTATTTATGTGTCTCCAGTACACTCTACTAATTGGGAGGATGAAAAAAAAACAAAAAAACAGATGCTTGTTTTAACTCTGCCTGCTGTGGTTTCATATGAGAGTTGGAATTTCAGTGTAAGACTAATTTCTAAAAAAAATAAGTATTTTATTACTGACTGCTAGCAGCATTCCTGTGCATTCTACTTAACCCCTGCTCAGTGCTAAATGAGTGATGGGTGATGGTGGAACTGCAAAATGCTGGGGAAGAAGCACGCCTAAGTACCCTGAGCTATCTAAATGATGACCGTTAGCACCCTTGGGCCCTGTAACATGTGGCCCTCTATTGGCTATGACAAGTGTCAGTGGCTCAGTAGGTAGCACACTCGCCTCTGAGGCCAGGAGATCAGAGGGCTGTGGGTTCAGTTCCCACATCTGGCACTTGGGTTAATATCCCAGTACTGACACTGCAGTGCAGCATGAGAGGGGTGCTGCACTTCTGAGATGCTGTGTTTCGGATGAGACGTTAAACCGAGGTCCCATCTGCCTGGATTGGTGGTAGTTCAGATGGATGTTAAAGATCCCATGGCACTTATCGAAAAGAGTAGGGGAATTTCCCCGTTGTCCTGGCCAAATTTCCCTCATTCACTAAAAATACCACCAACAGCTTAATCTGGTTCAAGGTCAGTTGGCATTCATTTGTATCCCCCTTCCCAGGGTCGTGCCTGAAAATAAGCAGGATTTGTCTAGTGCACTTACCCGGTCAACAAAAGCTAAATAAATAAAATAAATAGGAGGAGCAGCTGATAGGGTTGAGGGATTGCTAAAGGACCCAAGTGTAAGGCAATGGTTGCAGCTTGAGATCCAAAAAGATATACGACGTCGCCGGCCAGCTGGCAGTAAGGGTTGAGGTGCTGGATGCCACACCTCGCACCACACCAGTGACCTGAGTTTGGGAGTGAGCTTGGGCCACCAGGAGTTGGTGGGGGGGGAGAAAGAGAAGTCAGACTGAGCAGCTGCAAGGCAGCTCTCCTCTCCAGGGAGGGATGTGGGGTTTCCCCAGCACGTGGCTGCCACCTGGTGGAGGCTAGGTTCCAGTGCAAGTCAAGTGGGGAACCTGGCATTAGGCCGGGAGGGAGGAAGAGGCTGTTACTGGAGTAGAGGAGCACATGTGCGCCTCCGTACGCATGTGTGACCATGATCTGGGGTCCTGGATAATACGGGGAGAAAATCAGAAATACCATGGCTCCCTGTTGCCAAGTAAGGCACAAGGGGTAATGGAGAAGCAAAAAGCTATATGGAGAAAAAAAAGCTTTGTGACAAAAACAGTTTTATTATGGAAAAATACTATTTGATAAAGCATACTATAGCCCTAGGGCACAACACTGTGTGGGTTCATTTCCTTTTTTTAAAGAGTATAGTATCTAAAACAAACTGTATACAAATATAGCATTCATTTAGGTAAAAAATGTTCCTTGTGGCAGTGTGTGTGTGTTAGGCCACAGGGTAATGGGGAGGGATGCAAAGTAGGAAACAAGCAGGTAGGCGCACTTTAAGTCTTCCTAGCCAAGACTACAGGAAAACCCCTGCCCCGTTGCTGGCTGGATATTGATATGCACTGGCATGCTCTGGTTCCATGCTGCAACCCTTCTCCTATCAGACTGTGAACTTTTGGAAAAGGGGGGCATCCCAACCCATGGGACCCGCCACAGGGAGTGCATTCTGGAGGTCATTGAGGATGGGAAGAATGTTAGGGCTGGTAAGTCATCAGAGGCAACCTAAGGACTTAGATGACTGAAAACCAGTGATTGGAATAATAAAAAATAGTTGATATACTTTAACACAGTGATTCTTTGAAATAATGTCTGTAGACAGTAGTCCCACCCGTCTTTTCTTAAAGAAATAGACATGTTGATGGGTTTCTGGACAGAACTAAGAGAGAACATTCCCAAATTACAGAATAACTAGGCTATGTCAAATTAAAGAAATATCCTTCTGTTAGTTTTTGGTAATAGTGATCTTTCTTTTTGTACTATATTTTGTATTACTCCTCAGATTGTCGTGAGAGTGTTCACAGCCGAGCCCTGAATGAAGTGGTATTGCTAGTAATATCCATTTCTTGTATGGCTCTTTGAGTAATTTTGTGTCCTCCATTTTCAATTATTGTTTTCTGTACTTTGTTTGAAGGGTTTAACTGCCTTTGATTTCTCTTTGCTTTGATATTTGAAGCTACTGCTTTGATTACCTTATAGTGCTAAATGGGTGACTCAATTAACCCTTGCTGATCGTTCTGTCCAGAATTACAATATCTTCTAAATTTGTTGGCAGCCCAAGGGTTAGTCAATTTTTACTGCAATTTGGAGTCATCCTGTGCATTGAGAAAAATGACTCTGTTTTAACACAGCTTAGCTAAATTAGGCAAATGTATTGCCTTCTACTATGGCATTCTAAATATATATGTGATCTGAGGTTAGTACTGACTCTGGGCTTTATCTGGTGCTAAATGGCGACATGCTTACAGTACCAGCTGGGAATTTTCTTACTATGATATGCTCTGGAATGCTTTACAGAAATAACATTGTAGATTTCTTCAATTTAAATGGAATTTGTTTTTGTTAGCCATTTTAATAAATTGGATATGTTACGGAATGAAGCGTTTCATGAACCCAAAGTTTCATGTAGCCACATTACTTTGTATTATAAAGCAGCCAAACTGCCTGAGCCAATCAGAGCATCACTTTACTGTAACTCTTACTGAGCATGCATGTGCTTTCTCATGCTGCTCTGATCAGCTGATTTGTGCCACACTGCTTTCAGCCACAAATGCTATGGGTTGAACTTTCAAAATGAAAATTGGCATAGACTTTTAAGTTTACCACAGAAAGAAACTAGAGGTAAAAAAGTACCCATTTACCTTCTTATTTCAGATAGATTTCTACTCAGCCATTCTAAATACACAACACAATTACATTGTAAATGTCGTGTCACTATGTCCTGCACTGTGTGGCCCAGGATAAACCATTTTCTAATGTAAATGGTGGAGGGGCAAACAAACAAACAAAAAAAACTTGTTTTCAGTTACTTAATCATAGTTAGGGTTGCCACCTGTCCTGATTTTCGCAGGACAGTCCTGATTTGGGTAGCTGTGTCCTGCAAAAAAAACCAAAAAAACATGAAAAATACTACATGTCCTGGCTTTATAGTAGAAAAAATATTTTTTTAACTTTCCACTAAATATTGCAGAAAACTATAATACCTTAACTAAAATACTTTAAAATGATAAGAAACAATAGAAGCAACTAAGAAACTACAATACTTAGCCTTAATTCTGATTATATAGAGCAAACAAGTCTGTTGCATTGGTCAAGGTTACGTACTGTCCTGAAAAAAATTATGTTTTAGTAAGAAATGTCCCACTTTGGGCTTTTTTAAAAGGTGGTAACCCTAATCATAGTCTTTGTTTTTCATTTCATTAGAGGTAGTTTGACTGTAATATATTAATATGGACAGTTTACTGTGTTTCTTACAGGTTAAGAATGTTATCTTGTGCTTTTGTGGGCTGACAGAATTCTTTAGCATTGCTTTGTTGTCCTCTTGCCTAAAACAGAATGAGATAACATTCTTATCTCATAAGAACTACAGTACACTATACATATTAATATATATTCACATTTAAATGGGAAGAAACATTTGCAGGACCTCAAAGTTTGAACACACATGAAATCTCTTTCAAGTGATGTGTTGTGCTTACCTGCATGCAGGTTCATTTGTACCAGGTCCCTTTTGGGGGGGTCCAAAATAAATTTGTTGCTTTTGTCCCCCAAAGTTTTTTTTTATTCCATGTCTGAGGCTTTGCCAGGAGGTGGAAGGTATCTGCAAGGTGGCATGGGGGTGTTGAAAAGATGCTGCTAATCAGTGACTGATCCAGAGTTTTTTTAAGTTTTTTTTTAAATTTTGTCAAGTGGGTAGCACTTTCCCTGAAAATGCAAAATGTTCCATATTAAATCTCAGAGTAGGCTAAGACAAGTACTGTTTGCTGCACAAATGGGGTACAGCGTGTTACTTCACTACTGTGGCTGTCATGACCATAGAGTGGGGGGGAGGGGCATGCCCTGACTAATTGCCATCCACATAGTGTTTTTTGTGCTAAGAATAAATGTAATCTAGAATCCTCTCTTTATTTACAATTGTGTGCCCCTAGGACCTGCTGTCTCCCAAGCTCATACCAATGTGCCACACTGCCTTCACCAGTCATGTAATTCATCTGTCAGTTTGTTACTCTTTCAAGAAACCCAAACCAATGTACACTGCTCAAGCATTTCACCTGTGAGGCTTTTCAAGAATCCCCAACCACACAAACTACTGTAAAAAAAATTAACTTTCTTATTTCAGCTATTTCTCCCTTTTTAAAATGTAATACCCATTTTAAAAGCACTATAGGATACTCATTAGTGCATGGCTATGCTAGGCTAACCACATTGTCAGGGGCTAAAGGCATGAGCGAGGCCAGACATAACCATCTGGTTGTGTTTTATTGCTTCATTCATCTATAATGTGAAGTGCATAATGCAACATTGTAATCAAGCAATAAGGTCCAAGAGAGTCTGGGTTATTGTGGAATTTTCCCATGCCTCATGTGATGTGTCTCAGGGCCAAAGGCCTAATAGCTTTAACCACATGAGAAGTGAGTAAATCCCACAATAACCCACACCCTGGAGTGCCTTGGTGCGATTATACATTGGACATGGAAGTGAAATGAAGTTTTTTTCCAAATATATCTTATATTTATTTTTAATATTTTTTATAGAAATAGTTTCAAATATTTTTCTGCTCTATATTAAGGCAGTACCTTGTTGCTTGCAGTAGAGTATTGGGGAAATAGTGCCCCCATGAGTTTATACTTTGTTACCCCTTTCTGCTCATAACCTTCTATTTTTGTTTTGGTCTTTCTTTTGCAAGGGTTGAGTAGAGTGAGTGAGGAACAATCTGCAGGGTTGGGAAGAAAATAGAACATGAAATTCTAGTGGCTGATTGAGAGAGAGAGAGAGAGAGAGAGAGATGCAGCACTTTATCAGGTTGTAAGTGGCTGAAAGGTTCATTGTGGTGCTCAGCAGATTTTTATGTAATCTGGACTGCTAGATTTTGCATAGGTGCTTCTTTGTGGTGATTGTTTTTGGACAGGAGATGTTTATAGTTTGATTGTTGTGAAATGTGCATGTTGTGTGATTGGCAAGATGCCATCTGAAATTATTTTAAAAACTGTGAAAACAGTACAGTGATTTTGATGATACTTTTGTGTAAACAGGTCGGATTGGACTTTACCCATAGGTCAAGGTGGGATTTACCCATGGGTAAAGACTCCATCAAAGCAATCAGTTTACTGGCTTTCTTATCTCCATTGTATATTAATTTGTGGTTAGTATTCCATGTATTCATAACATTTGCCTCATTGATCACAGTAATACAAAATCAGTATACCCTTTGTCTCTGAAAGCTCTAAAATCTTTAATTTTGTACCTGCACACTGTACTGTTCTGGACTGTTTTAAGTCTACTTTACTTTCTTTTTTTAATCTTGTTTCCAGATCCAAGGCATAGACTAGAAAACTGATGAAGGGAAACAGTTAGCACTAACAGTCCCACACCACAATGTGGTGCTGGTCCCAATTTGCACATTGTTTGTGTGCAAAAAAATACCTACTATTTATGTTAAATACCATTTCTTAAAAGCTTATCTACTCTATTGAAAAGCAGGGTTTTACTGTGTTGTGCAGCAAACTGTTACATTTCCTGTTAATTACCCAGAACAGAAGACATTGCACGGCTCAGTGAAATGATGTCATGGTGTAAACTCAAAAAGACAGTGATGAAGAGGCGATGGGGGATTGTTAGAAACTCACACTGTCTGTCATTTTGTATTCCATCAAGTAAATATACAATACTACAGTTTCTGGCATCAGGGTGTTGAGTTTTTTTTGAAAGGTGTACTTGTCAAAAACAGAAAAGTATGATATACCACCGTGATTCAGACTGAAAGAATTTCAGCATTTGATGAGACAAAAGAAGATTTTGATACCTGTAGAGGTTTGAAATGTGGATGGATGCAAATAACATATCAGAGGAAAACACAAGTAAGTGTTTTCCTGCCTGTAATTGGACCCCAAGCTTATGGACTGTTGAAGAATTTAATAGCACCCCCAAAAACAAAAGATAAACCCCATCTGTGGCTTGCTCAGACTCCAGCTGGACACTACAAGTTCAAAACACTAATAATTGCAGAGCATTTTCAGTTTTGTCACCACTAGGATTGAAAAGACAGTAAAACAACAGCTGATTATATCAGTTTTAAAGCAACCTTCACATGAACTACTGTAAAGGGATAAGCATTTGATGTGGTCAGATGAATTTGAAGGTACTTTCAACAAATGCAAACAGAAACTTTTAAATAGTCAAATAAGTTAAGTAAGTAAAACTTTATTTATTAAGCGCCTTTCCAAAATCAAGGCACTTTACAATCATAAAATCACATCATTTTAAAACAGTTTAAAAATCATAACATCCATAGACAGCAGCAGACCTTAAAAACCATTAGGGAACGTTAAATGAAAAAGGTGGGTTTTAAACTCAGATCTGAGTATGAGTCAAGTACTAGTAAGTTATGATACGAAGAAGCCTCTGAGGTTAGCCTGTGATGCCTCACCACATGGGTCAGGGCAGTGATATCCCATGTAACAGAAGATGGCAAAGAAAGACCTATTGCATGTGCATCAAGGACCTTATCCAATAGTGAAAGGAACCAGGCACAAATCGAAAGAAGCACTTGGAGTCATTTTTGGGGTAGATAAATTTCAGAAATATCTTTATGGTCATAAATTCACACTTGTTACTAAATATGGGCCTCTTACTGCAATTATGGGCCCAAAGTAAGCAATACTGGCAGTAGCAGGTGTAAGGATGCAAAGATGGGCATTACTTTTGCTTGCTTATAAGTACAATATTGAATACTGGACCTCGAGGGAACATGGTAATCCAAATATCCTATCCAGGTTGCTATACCAAAGACAGACAAGCCCAGCTGAAGAGGTAGATGTTTTCTTCTTTTCCTGCATTGGGGAATTACATGTGTCATTGAGAGATATTGCAGAAGGGGCGCGTAAGGATCCTATTCTTTCACAGGTGTGGGAATTCACCCTACATGGCTGACCTAGTCACATGACTGACGAGGAACTACATCCTTATTTTACCCAGAGATCAACACAGCAGGGCTGCATACTCTGGTGACTGTGTGTTATTGTACCCCCAGGTTACATGACCAGATTACTGGAGGACTTGCACAGCAAACACTCAGGAATGTGCACAATGAAGGCTCTAGCAAGGACCTACTTGTGGTGGCCAGTAATGGACAAAGGAATTGAGCTGAAAATGCAGGGGCTATGGAGTGTGCATAATGGTTCAGAACATGCTACCCATGGTGCCTCTTCATCCTTAGAAATAGCTACCGTGAATCTGGCAGATAATCCATATTGAGTTAGCAGGTAATGACAAGTAGTGCTTCATCCTTGTGGGCAGTCATTCTCAGTGACTGAAGGTGGTTTTAATGTACACAGTAACAACTGCCAAGACTACTGAGGCACAACAAAATCTGTTTGCATCACATGGCCTGCCTGAGGAAGTTGTGTCTGATAATGGACCCCAGTTTACCTCAGCAGACTTTCAACAGTTCATGAATTCCAATGGACTTAAACATACACAGGTACTGTATCTCCCTACCATCTGGCTTCCCTGGAGCTACAGACATATGTGTGAAAACACTAAAAAAGGCCTTTATAAAGCAAGTACTAAGTGTAGATCAAGACAGGGCAAATTTGTCTCTACAGCGTTGACTGGTAAACTAGCTTTTTATGTATTGAGGCACCACAAATCCAGTCACTGGTTGTTCAACAGCTGAAAAGTGGGTTTCATCCTGGGGGACACCACTGTACCTCACCACAATTGACTTGATGAAAGGGTATTGGCAGGTGGCATTAACTGCCAGAGTGAGGGAGCGGTCAACCTTCATCACTCGAATAGGGTGATTCAAATTCTGGGTAATGCCTTTTGGAATGAAGAACACCACTGCCACCTTCCAAAGGTTGGTCAACCAGGTGTTACATGGTACTGAAGAGTACACAGTGGCTTATCTGGATGATACTGCCATCTTCAGTACCAGTTGGAAGGAGTGCCTGTTCCACCTGAAGGAAGTGTTGGGCAGGATACAGAGGACAGGACTCACTATCAAGGCTGAAAAGTAGCAGGTGGCTATGGTGGAGGTGGCATTCCTAGGCCATGTAGTGGGGTGGGGGCAGTATGTTGTACAGACAGATGCCTCAGATGTGGGGAGTGGAGCAGTCCTTAGTCTGACCTCTAATCAGGGAAAAGATCACTCAGTAGTGTACCTTAGAAAAAAGTTACTTCCCCAGGAGAAGGCATATTCCAACATGGAAAAGGAATGCCTTGCGCTGGTATGGGCCCTGAAGAAATTAGAGCAGTACCTCTACGGGAGACGCTTTGTGGTACAGACTGATCATAACCCCCTGGTGTGACTAAATCAGATGGGTAAAACAAATGGTCATTTCTTAAGATGGAGTACAGCCCTACAGGTCTATGACATGACAATTACCCACAGGGCCTGATCGGCCAATGCCAACGCAGATGGCCTATCTCGCCCATTAGAACAGTAACAGAAGTCATGAAAACCTTGCCATGTGGTAGGGGGCGTGTTCTGACAAATTCAGTCTAGGAGGGAGGGATGGAGTGAGCTATGCCATTGCCAGTCAGATGTACAGGTATATGGTGTTATTTCTGTTATATTTTATATATGCTTAAAATGCCACAAGGAATAATGGATAAAAGGATTACATGGAACAAGGGAATGGATTTTTTTTCAGAGGTCTGTCAATTCCCTGTGACCTATGATAAACTATTTTTTCCAGGGAAGCTGGAAATTGCATTTCAAAAGAGTCTTCCTGGCTAACTAACACAGAAGTCCTAAATCTATCACTTGTAAAAATAATTGTCATTTGCAAAGCCAGGATGCTTCAGAAGACAGCATTGGTGTAGCTATTAAAGAGGAAAAGAGTTATTAACTCAGAAGATGTTAACAGCTGGCCCTGTCATAAAACAAAACAAAACCAAACAAAAATTACACTTCAAAGGACAGTGCTAGATTCTAGGATACTGTCATGGTATAATTACATTGGTTAGCTGGCAGGATATTTGAAAGGTGTGGCACCCCTTACAGCATGCTCCCTTCCACCATCTATAAATGTTTGTGGATAGAAATACCTTATTTAAGGAGCCAATTAGGCAGGCCAATTCAGGCAGCACTCTATATTTGTGAGTAGCCACTGCAGGCATTTCAGAGCTGAGAAGCTAGTGTAGGGACTATACTGAAAAGGTCCCACCGTGAAGTGGTGGTATAGCTTTCTCACTTTGGAATTCCAATCTGAAAACTAAGAGGATCTCCTTCTTTACATGAAGTTTAAAGTAAGTAGAGGGAGTGACCATGAAATTGTTTAAATATTTATATGTACCATGTTTGGGTGGGTGGGAGGCAGGTTTGTGCACTGGTATTTTGTTTTTAAAGGATATTGGAATTCTAAGAGAGTCTGATTAATAAAGGTATGAGTCCTTTAATAAGAATGTTTGGGGAAAGCACAAGAGTGACATCTGCTGGCTTGAAAGTTAGGACCAGACCAAGACTTACAGACTGCCTTGGACTGCAGGTATTTAAGACCCTCCACAGAGCATTCTGACGATACTTTGCTTTTGGACACTTTCCTTACCACAAGAGAACAACTGTCAGCAGACATACAAGAAGCAAGACTGCTACAGAAATGCCTGAAACCTTTAAAAAAACCTTTATTTTTCTGTACTTCATTTCACTACGAATTTAAGGTAGAACTTGAGAAAACTGTTATAGTGTGTTTTTTTTGTACATATCCACTTTTATTTGTGTTATTCCATGACCAAAATGTTTTCAATTTTTTAGTTGTAATGTATGATAATTATTTATTATTTAGTAAAGACATTTGTTTTGTGTAAGAAACCTGCCTGAGTGAGATTTCTATACTGTGTGTGTGATTGTGGGATGTTTCACTAATAATCTGTGACTAAACTGTTATTGCTAAGGGGTGCCATCGTAAGCTACCAAATCAAACAAGGGTCTGAAAAGGGAAAGTCTGTGTAAAGATAGGGGGAATACCAAAGTCTCAAGGAAGGGTCTATGAGGATTTGAACCAGGTTATTGCACGCCCTGTGGGAGAAGGCAGAATCAAGGTTACAATGCTACCCCAAAGAGGTTGTAATACCTGGATCTTCCCCCTTTGTGTGACAACCATGAAGGGTTCATATTTGAATACAAGACACAAGACTAGTATTGTACCCTGATCCAGAGTAAAGGGGACCCTGGGACTTTGTGCTGAGTGTTCAGTTGTGAACTCAGCGAGCACTATAGAAGGACATGAAGAGGGTATCCCGTTTCCCCCTCCCTGTCACGGATTGCACTTAGGAGTGGGCACTGTGTGCTCAGTGGATCTGACCCTCAGGAGTGGGTTCGTGACAACCACAAGTCAGTATAAGCTCTAGCACAAGCACGATTTACACTTGGGAAGAGCACAGAAGAAGGTCCCACGTCTGAAACAGAGGATACTGTTTTTTTCCCATCCAACCTCCAAACTGATTCCCCCTCACACACTTGGTCCATGAAATGTGGCCCTACCCCAGCATTAAGGACATTAGTACGGGAGCAACAGAGTCTATAGGGACCCCATCTCTTACTCGCTCTTAGACATAGGATTGGGACAGCTGGGCAGGATATCCCAAGTCTTGTGGGATGCCCTCACCTTGGAAGGGGAATTTTATTTTATTTTTTAAACTGTAGTTTAAACATTGTTTGACAAAATGATTTGAAGCAACTTCAGAACACATGTGACGGCTTGACTTGTTATGGCATTCACATCTGGCTGTTGTTCTGGGGCCCTCGGGTCTTTTCTGGATACACCTTGTGGGGGCCAGCCTAGGTTCTTGGAGTACCCTTGGTACGGGAACAATAAATGTGCTCAGTACCTCCACCTGGGGTAGTGGTTTAGGAATACCTGAAAATAAATTGACTCCCCTCCAGGAAAATATAGTAGCTGCCCCCACCGAACCTTCCCCAAACCACAGCAATTCCCACCTGTTTCAATAAGTCAATGTACCAACAAATAACGTTAGCAATTAACAGGTTTTATTTTGGGGAGGGAGAATAGGAGAAAAATAGCATAACACTTTATTCATTGTTGCATCACTTTTACCCCACACAAATCTTCACCTCCCAACCAAGGGTGAACCTGATTCCCTTTTGGCAGCTGCCCAAAAGTCTCTAAAATCCCAAGGTGGGTACCACCCTGAAGAGGTAGAAGAAGCAGAGGATATTATGTTGGGGCCCACATAATCATGAACAAATGCAAACCTTTTAAACTTTACAGTGAGCAAACATTTGATCTTGCACACTCTTGCCCAGTAATTAATCCCTTTGATTTTGACTGGTTGGATAATTGATGAAGGCTTCCCCAAAGCTGCAGCCTAGGGTACTTACAATTCTGATGATTCTCAAGGGGGTTTGGGGATGTTTGAAGTCACATTATCTTGCTGGTATTAGGGGTAGATGTTTAAATTCAAAGTCACTGACTGGAGCAATAATGAAGTCAGTCTTCACCTGCCAAGCCTTTCCCATCTTCACACCTGTGGGGCCTTTGTAGGTGGTCTTCACCTGGCAGACCTCTCAAACGCTATCTTTCCAGAACTTACTTCTAATTTTGGTATACTTTCTGTCAATCTTTATCTTTCTAGAATCTTTCTCTCGAAGCATTCTCTCCTTGTCCAAGTACAAATTCTTTCTTGGTCACCGGATAGGAGAAATACAGTTAAAGTCACATTTTCAAAGTTGGCAGAGTACTGTGGTTTGTTAGGTATCTGCCTATACAGTATCTGGAGTCCAAACTTTTCAATGCACTTTCTGTACTGCAAATCACTCCCATCCCTTCTGGAATAGTCTCACAATTCTCTCTCCTCAAATGGCGGGGCTTCTTTCAGCCAGTCACAGGTTCAAATCTCATCAGCTCCCTCTCTGGATCAACATCTCTTCTCGAATGTTTTTCTCACATCTCAACTCTCTTCTCAAATCTCTGGCCCCACTCTCTGGAGCAAAAACGAAGATTCCTTCATACCGCAGCAATCAGGCAGAGACTGCAGTCTCAATTGCTCTCACTAAAGCAAGCTTCCTTCTCTTCCAGCCAAAGGGTAAACATATTTCAAGTCTCTGGCTCCCTCTCTGGAGCAAAACCTAAGTTCTTTTCATGCATCAACAATCTGGCAGAGATTTCACTTGAGCAGTGGCTCACCAAACCACTTTCCTACAACTTCACGAAGGTTCAGTGCAGCTTGTCCTTTCCTGAGGCTAAACAAGACTGAGGAGCAAACCCACAGTCCTTAAAATTCTCAAGACTGGTTTCTTTGAAGGAAGCCTTAGCCCTTTAAAGTCACAGTCTCCCACGGTGCTGTCACCACTGTGGTCTCAGTCATGTGCAGTTGGATAAAAGTGGACTCCGCAGCTGTTTCACGGTGTATGGTTTCACAAACTTCCATGGACCCCGGGAGACATGACACTGGCAACCCCCAGAAAGGCCCTTTTTAATCCTAGAAACAACATCTTTCTCACTAGTAGTGGAGCCCCCTCCCGCAGGAGGAGGTCCCAATGAACTTACCCAAGAACCAAAAGTGTCTCATATTTTGGGAGCTCTCTCCAGCTTTGGATTAGTCCACACACTTGTCCTTCCAGAAAATTAATATTCATTAATCTCCCTCGACACCCTATTGGTTCTGTAAATGGGTGCTAAGAAAAGACCCTGTTTTTTCTCCCACAAGTCTCTCTTTAGTCCCATATATATTTTGACAGAATCATGGCTTCCTTTTTGGATGGTTTAGGGGTTGGGAGCACAAGATGGCAGCAGATGTTCAGTCCCAACAAAGTTTTCTCAGTTAGATTTATTTTGCAGCCACAACAAATATTTTCAACATTTATATCCCTCAGTAATATGTAACGGTACCCCCAATCACTTGCCCACATGCAGAGTTTAATTTTTTTTTTCACTTCCCCACCTGTCGCTGCTAACGAAAACTGTAACACCCAAGCTGCAATCAGGCTCATTAATATTCATGCCTCTCATTAATGTTAATATAGCCCCAATGCGAGCGCTACTGTGCTCTGTTAACAAATATAGCTGGGACTGTTCCTAAACCTACTCTGTGTGTCTAGATCCAAACAGCAAAATCCAAGGGTTGGAGACAATGGAAAGGCATTTTTTGACCACTGCAGCAGCAGCAAGAAATAGCCTGCATTGTGCATGCGCGGACTGCTGCTCTGTAAATAGCAGAGATCCCTGGCGGTGGCACCGTGACTTTGATCTTTTCTGCCCCACTAGCAGCTGAAGCAAGAACAGAGTCCAGAAGAAGATATCGAGACACATTTGGGACCCTAGGGGAATGGCGCTGAGGACAGCAGAAGAACAGCAGCTGCTACACTGGTAAGCCAAAACTGGTAGACATATGCTTAGATCCAGAAGAAACATAGAAACATAGAATGTGACAGCAGATAAGGACTGCTTGGCCCACCTAGTCTGCCCAGCAGAAGCTCATTGGGTCGCACTGCAGACCCTGAGGACAGTTCAAAAATTCTGATCTCCAAGAACATAAAGCTCACACATTTGCTGAGTTATATTGGAAACCCTCTAACGATTGGTTAAATATTCATGGGGCCCAAACATTACCACACAAAACCTATTGCCTTGGGAGTGGGATAACCCATCTCTTCCATTGACATTTTTTATACCTCCATTGTCCCACAGAGTTGCTTCCAGCCCCACAACTGAGAAACACACTGGCCTTAGTGAATGATAAATATGTGGAATGCCTCTCCGCAAATCCTTTGGGGTCATACATCACCACAAGTCAGTATATACCCTGGCATAAGCACAGCTTACACTTAGGAGGTACCTTTAGGAGAGTCTGTCTTCCAAACAAGAGTGCTTTTTAAATCTAACCTCCAAAGTAATTCCCCTTCACACACCTAGTCCACTGAGTGTGATCCAACCCCTGCCTGAAGGGCACTACTAGGATGGTAACAGGGTCCACAGAGTCCCCCTGTTTGACTCGCCATTCAACATGGAATAGGGGCAAGATAACACAAACCTTTTGGGATGTCCAGGGAGAATTAAATTTTATTATTTAAACTGCGATTTAAACATTTTTTATTTTGCCATTAAATTTTATTAGATTTTCCGTTACAGAGGCCTATTCCAATAACTTCGAATACAAACAGACAATGGTAGATACACACACATACTTGTACATAAAATAGGATAAGATCTGTAGCATAACCCCCATAACCCTTCCCCCCGTCCCCATCTCTCCTACCATCCCCCTAACCCTCCCAGCACAAGTCCACTCACATAACATGCCATCTAACAGTAGCCATTAAACTGCGATTTAAACATTGTTTGATGTAATGATCTGAAGCAACTTCAGAACACATACAGTATACAGAAGCACTTAAGGTTGCACTGCAGACCCTGCATACAGTTCAAAAATTCGGAAAAACACAGAAAGGTGTGCTTTCTCTCTTGCAGAAAGTTCCTTAGATTAAGAAGGCAATGAGGTTTAAAAATCCATTTAAAATTAGCCAAACAGTTCTGAATTCAACTGCCCTGACTCTCTTGTTGACTGGACTAACAGATAAGCTATCATAGATTCCAAAACAGGGTGAACAAAGTCTCTGTTCCTCTTAGTAAAACCATTTGATTTTTACTCACTGTTCCCACAGGAGAGATGACTCTGTGCAGGCTGTGCCCCATCTGTGCAGGCTGTGCCCCATCTGGGACTCCTATATCAAAGGCTGCTGTCATGTACTTTTGAATGGCTGGTGTTTTCTTCTCACACAGAAACTGGAACCGTAGCAGGGAAAGTGAGATGCTGGCAGCTTGGTGCCCTCTCACT
Organism: Neoceratodus forsteri; assembly: GCA_016271365.2. Classification (NCBI taxonomy): domain Eukaryota; kingdom Metazoa; phylum Chordata; order Ceratodontiformes; family Ceratodontidae; genus Neoceratodus; species Neoceratodus forsteri. The sequence continues at coordinate 923,696,836 of CM028135.1, read as the reverse complement.
AATTGTCACTAACAGACTGAGTGATGATTATGCTGCTGTAGCAACCCCCACCCGCCGCAGTGACTCAAAATATCCAGCTCAGAGATGTTAACTGTTTCCAGACTAGCAGGAAAAGGAAAGTTGACTCGGGGTAATAGGTGTGGTATTTACACTTGCAAAAAAAAAAAAACACCTCACACACCAGTTCCAATGCTAGAAATTCATTTCAGTAAGCACAGACACAGTGCAGCAGCAAGCTAACCCAGAAAACAAAGTCACACTTTTTTCAAGAAGTGAGGACCCCCCCAAGTGAAAGATATTAAATAGTACATGCCTAAAGATACAAGGAAACAAACAAATTAGTGACATAATATAAGTGCGGATTAAAAATATCAGGACATAATTTGCTTCAGAGAAATCTGCATTCGATGTTTTTACACCCACTAAGCTGCGTCAATTACATCAATAATTAATTTGCCTATAGAAATGGAGGCAAAAAGAGTTAATTAGTGAAACTGTGGTGCATTAGCCAAACTCTGTCACACATATTTCTGATAAGACTAACATTATTCAGAGAAAAGGCACTAAAGGCTCATTCACACTATGCCTTGCTGCAGCCCCTTAAGCAATAATGAATGACAGGGGTTATGTTAATGTTTTAGTTAATCACCCCCTGGAGGTGTAATATGACACAAGGTGCAGCTGAGTACCATATTGCCCCCAGGGGGTGATTAACTTGAACATTAACGTAACTTCCCAGAGTTCATTATTGCTATTATTATAATTGGGTTATGAGTAATTGTAGGTTGAATAACCTTTTAAATATCTTTTGCTTATTTTTTTGAGAAAGTGATATAAAATAGTCCCTCCGCCATTCCAAATTGCCTAGTATCTGGTTTGTTTGCTGCAATCTGGATAAGTGTGGCCTACACTGATGTACATGCTCATTCCTGAAACTGATTTGCTTTTAAACCAACATTCTGTGCACAAGAAATCAACTATCACCCCCACCCATGCTGGTACCTTTTGTGATGACAGAAAATGAGGAGCATATTACTGTTCTGTACATGCAGATTTATAACCAGATGTATGTATTTTTTACTGTCTGTCACTGAAAATTATTGTGAGAGAGCACTAGTACCCTTCCATAATTCTGCTCACTTTGTATGTGTGAAGCCTACTGCAGTAGCATATGTATGTGACCATGCTATTCTTTTTCTTTCTGGTCTATCCCTTGTTCCTTATTTCAGACTGCCCACCTGGAATGCAGAAAGTTCCTTAGATTAAGAAGGCAATGAGGTTTAAAAGTCCATTTAAAAAATCTCCTTTCTTGCTAAATCCTTCACTGTCTTTCTGCAGATGTGGAATTGTGGTCTCGACCCCCACCCCCAAAAGCAACAAACCATAAATAATGCTGGTGCAGCAGTCTGCAGCCTTAAAACATTTATTTATTGAGGTACAGGAATGTCTGATGCTATTTTGTTTTTGTTTTTCCAGTTTGTTTATATTCCTTGTTTCTAAAAAGAAGAAAGGTATAAGATGTAGTGCACTAACAGTTTAGTAACAGACTAGGTTGGTTGTCCAATCCAAAAAGGTTTTGCTGCTAAGTCCAGTGCTTTTCATAGCAATGCTAATAAACAAACAAATGCAGCGTAAAGTGTTTTCTTTAATAATGTAAATTAATATATTGTGACTGAGTCTGAGTGAGGTGAGCCATGTTACAACTGCTGTGTGTGCTACTTGGTAGCCTTGCCCTGCCCTCTTTACTAGTTCAAGTTAGAAATTCAGACAATTGTAAACAGAAGTTCAAACATGTTGAAAATGTGTAAGTCACCTGCCTTAGTAACAAGTGTTTGGTCTCATTTCTAATACATGAAGTAAGCAGTTCTTATCCAAATAATGAGAAATCCAAGCTTGGTAACAGAGGTGGGTCTGTTTGGGACCTGTTCAGATCCCTGCTATGTTCTGCTAGGAGCCAGCCATCCCTCTCCACTCCATTTTTATGCTGTGTGTAAGTGGAGGGAGGGGCTAGTCCAGAGATAATGATGTTAAAATTGTTCAGGCTTGCTTCTTTTTGATTCTATGAATATGTTAGATGCATAAATATGTAAAGTAATGTGTGCACACTTTTGGACCCAATAAAAGAAAGGTATATTTAAAAAAATATGTTTAAGGTTTAAAGGGCGGAGTTCATGTGGTCACCTGATGGGTTCCTAGTATAAAGGGAACTCATCCTGTGGAACATTCAGATTTCATTGGAGGATCAGTAGGTGCTGGTCCAAAGTGTTAGTCTGCAACTCTTCAGACTAAGACTCTTTTTGAATCCAGGACAGCTCATTGCTGGAATAGTCCTTGGAAGACTGGAGTATTTTGTTTTTTGTATCTTTTGTATTTCTTTTGACGTTGCAAGTTCGCAAGTTTTATTTGGTTATTTACTTGTCTCTACTTAATAAAAGATTTGGCTTGGTAACATTAAGCCTTGCCACCTTACTGTGGTCTCAGTGTCCATCATTACATCCACACCCTTTGACAATTATGTACAAACTCTTGAGTTTTTTTTTATTTACTTCATTTCTATTTTCAATTGGGGGGGCAGGACTAGGTACTCATTAACTAACTGGAAGCAAAAGTGCACCATTGGAGCCAGCAGAGAAAATTGAATTTGCATAGAGACGTACGGCAAGAGGGGGTGAAGAATGAGAGAATGACAGCTGGGAAAGAGTTGACTGAAATAGCTTCAGTGTGCAGAGTTTGCGCAGGACTGACATTGTGTGAGTGTTCATTAACAGCAGCGCTTGTCAGTATCTAAAGCTCTGCACACTGAAGCTGTTTCATTCACCTTCATAATAGATGTCGTTCTCTACTTCTACACCCTGCCCCGCTTAACCAAGCTATCTAGTTACAAAGAAGATGGCAGCATACTTTGGATCATCTTTTTGGTACTTGCAATTGTTTATTTTTAGGAAGAAAAAAAGATAGAAAACCGAAGGTTGCCATGGCAATGTCGTGCTACCTAATGTGCTGGTTCAAGGTTTGGACTGAGTGCTTGTCCCACACGGACGCTCCTTGTCCCACTTTTTTGCCTAGTCCCACTCTCTTACTGTTCTGGATACACTTTACTGTTAGACTAGTTACAAGAAAAAAAAATGGCAACATCACTGTGCATACTGTGGTGTCTCGGTGGCACTGATAGAGATTACACTTCTATTGTATTTCTACATATTTGTAGCGAGACTACAGAAAGTTCTATCCTGTTTGTGCTTTTGTTTTTTGAACTGCTTTGTTTGAAGGGAACTGCTGCAGTTCTTTCTTGGGGACTGTAATGATTGCTTGGTTGTCAATGGTTTCTTGAGTCCTTAGTGTGGCAGTTACTATAATGGTGGCTCTCAATTCTATTGATTGAATTTTTGAAAAAAAAGAATAGTGTCTGGCAAATCACTACACCTGTGGTTCGGCTCTACAAGTACATTAATAAGTACATTAATATAAGGCTGTCAGAATGCTGACATCTAATCAGAATTCAATATTTCTGAGACCATTATGATAATACTTTTTAATCAGCCTTAAAAGATTTTTTGGAACTGCTAGGAGAGCCGCTTTCACACCACTTTGGTGTTGCCGCTGCCCATTTCCTTTTGTGTGATTCCAGTATTCCAGTGTTGCCCCTATTTTGGGTGGGGAATTGTGATGTTACAGGTGGTTTTGATGTTCACATTGGGCAGGAAACCACCAACATCAATCCGCAAACCCAAGGAAAGAGGGATCATGGTGGCAACACCACACAGAAAATCGATGAAACGGTAAGGTTCACACAGGGGCAGGGGTGCCAATTTTGCCACTGTGAGCCACTGACAATGGCTCACAGCTCCTTGTGTGAATGAGCTTTAGAATTCATTTTTGTCATTGAGGTCCTTATTCACAGTTGCATCCAATTTAAAGATCAAGTGGCAGGGACATCCTGGACTCTCAGCAGGGGGCATTCATCATGTAACTAGTCAGTAAACCCACTCATTATGGGTCAATACTAGACCTAGTACTCACTAACAGGGACAGTGTTACAGATGTCAAGGTGGGAGGCCACATGGGAACCAATGATTACCATACAGTGTGGTTCAATATAAGGACAGTTGCAGAATTGAACCACACAAGGGTGATGGTCCTGGACTTCAGGAGGGCAGAGTGTAAAAAGACGAGTGAATGTCTCAGGGATGACCTAGCAGGGATGGGTAAAGATAAAAAGGAGCATAGTAAAGGCAAGAAACCACTGCATCAAACAAGTGAGCAAAAGCAAGAGGAAACAGATCACTATGGTTCTTGAAAGAGGTGGCTGAAAAGGTAAAGGCTAGAAGGGTAGCATTCAAAAAGTATGAGGAGACTCAGAGAGAGGAGGATAGGGAGGTATATAGGGGGAAACAGAATTAAGCAGGGAAAGCAGTATGGAGTGCAAAGGTGTAAACTGAAGTGAGAATAGCCCAGGATATAAAAGGGGACAATAAATTTTTTAGATATGTAAGTGAAAAGAGGAAGACCAGGGGTGGGGGATTGTAAGAATAAAAAGGGAAAGGGGGTGACTGTGCAGAGAGGCTCCAGGAGAAGGAAGATATCCTGAACAAATACTTTTGTTCAGTGCTCACAAAAAAGTAACAAAAGCTCTGGAGGAAGGGAAGTGGACACTATTTTTTTTTGGAAGGAGAGAGTCCTGAAGGGACTTGCTAATCTGAAGGTGGACAAAGCAGTGGGGCCAGACTGGGTGCATCCAAGGGTATTGAGGGAGCTCAGGGAAATACTGGCTCTGACAATCTAACAGCTCACAGGAAACAGGAGTGGTTCCAGAGGACTGGAGGAGGGCAGCAGTAGTCCCACTACTCAAAAGTGGTAGAGGGGAGGAGACTGGTGATTATGGGCCAGTCAGCCTGACATCAGTGGTGGGGAAAATTAATGGAATCATTGCTGAAGGAAAGGATTGTGGAATAGTTTGAATCCAGTGGGTTACAAGACCAAGGTGGAATGTTTTCATATGAGGAGGTCATATTCTAATGAATCTGATAGATTTTGTTGACTGGGTGGCCAAGGGAAGTTGATCAGCGTGGAATGGTGGAAGTGGCTTACTTAGATTTCAGTACAGCGTTCAGCACCATTACACATAGGAGACTAGTAAGCAAGCTAGGTAGCTTAGGAGTGTGTCCAAAGCTGGTAAACTGGATAAGAAAATGGTTAGCGAATAGGTGACAGAGGGTGGTGGTACATGAAGTTCACTCCAAGGAAGGGAGGGTGACCAGTGGGGTGCCTTGGGGATTAGTGCTGGGACAGGTCCTCTTTAATATCTTTATAAGTGACATTGCAGAGGAGCTGGAAGAGAAGGTCTGCCTAGGAAAATAATCTCCTAGGGTGCTCAGTTTGGTGGCAAATGTCTAATTATTATCTTCCAATGCTTTTGCATTGCAGTCCCATGCTGTTGAACTGGGTTCAGGAGAGGGGTTTGAAAGTTGGGATGGGTAGCAAGGGGAGCTGTGGTGGTGCTGACACATGGAACCACTCCCAGTCAGGGAGGGATGGTGCTGAGATTCTGTCACCCCAGTAACCCCTCTGTTCGGCCAGGGAGTTTGCCTCCTCCGCAGGATGACACTGTGTGCGTGTGAGATCTGGAGGGACTGTACCTTCGTGCTGAGTGGGAGGTTGTGGAATGGCAAAAAGCTGTGGAAGAAACATGTCTGTGTACCTTGAGCCATCTAAATTATGGCCATCAGCACCCTCGGGCCCTGCAACATGTGGATCTCTACTGGCTATGACAATAGGGGGAGCGGCAGAGATGGTTGAGGGACTGCTAAAAGGACCCGAGTATAAGGCAGCGGTTGCAGCTTGAGATCCAAAAAGCTATATGACAAAAAGCAGTTTTATTATGGAATAATACTATTTGAAAATGTATACTATAAGCCTAGTGTACAACACTGTGTGGGTTCATTTCTGTTTTTAAAGAGCATAGTATCTAAAACAAACTGTATACAAAGATAGCATTCATTTAGGTAAAAACATTTTCCTTGTGGCACTGTGTGTGTGTTAGGCATTAATGTGGTGCCACAGGGTAATGGGAGGGATGCAAAGTAGGAAACAAGCAGGTATGCGCACGTCTTTCTAGCCGAGAGTACAGGAGAACCCCTGCCCCATTGCTGGCTGGATACCGACATGCACTGGCACTCTCTGGTCCCACACAGAAACCATTCTCCCACCAGATTGCGAACTTTCGGAAGGGGGGCATCCCAACCCATGGGACCCTCCACAGGGAGCACGTTCTGGAGGTCACTGAGGATGGGAGGAATGTTAGGGCTGGTAAGTCATGAGAGGCAACCCAGGGACTTGGATGAGTGAAACCAATAATTGGAATAATAAAAAATGTCTGATATACTTTAACACAGATTTTTTAAATATTGTCTGCAGTCAGTGAGTCTCGCCCCTTGTCTTTTCTTAAAGGAAAAGACATGTTTATGGGTTTCTAGACAGAACCAAGAGTGAACATTCCCAAATTACAGAAACACTAGGCTGTGCCAAATTGAAGAAATAGCCTTCTATTAGTTATTAGGGCTGCAGGCAGGCGGAGTCTGCAGCCCTCTTGCATCAGCTCTAAAAATGAGTTACCGGATTCAGACCGTGGAACACTTCCTTTGGAGTTTTCAAATGATCCTTCCACATCTTTGCAGCCCTTCAATTTAACCCTTGCAGTGCTGCAGACTATACTTCTGTCCAGAGCGCAATCAAATAGATTTATTCTAGTTCTTTCGACAGCCTAGGGATTAGGAAACAAATGCTCTGGACAATCACCTCTCCTCCCCAACCTTGTAGTGCTTCAGTGAGTACAAGAAACATGTTTTCTTTTGAATTCAACTTGATAAACAGCATTTTTAGAGCTAATGCAAGAGGGCTACATAGAGCCATCTTGCTGTCTGTAGCTGGAAAAATGGAGTACCATGGCACACATTTTTGGAGTTTTCAGTGTATCCTTCTCCAACTTGCCAGTTATATAAAATACTCTTTTGTCACTGTTGAGTAGACCAATTCCAACACTATTTTCTCAGCTTTTTTTTTTTTTGTTGTAATGTGACTTGCTATCTTTGGAGACTAAAAAATTACTGACATGACTTTCAACAGATAACAGCATCAAACTGCAGAGTAGTTTCAAATGACATTCTTGGTCATCTCTTCCAAAGTGTGTATGTGTGTGTGTGTGTGTGTGTGTGTGTAGCAATGATTTACAGTATTTCCTCTGAAGAGTTGATTTATGTTAACCCTTTCTGTACCTAATTAGTATCATTGGAACTCTCATGGTTTTATACTTGTGGGAAGGGTAAATAAATGCTAGGCAGCTGATGTTTTAGGGATTTCCAGAGGTTGCAAGGGGCATCCTAGAGAATTACAAAGAATGATAGCGGTGTCAACTGCAGTGTTCCCAGATTGAACAATGCATTTCCTTGTAGGGCACCCACATTTTCCCTGTGGTTTCCATGAAAACTGAAACAAAACTCCTGTACATTTTCCTGTATGCTAAAATCAATACATGTACACAACTGACTTTATTATGCCTGTCAGTAAAAGCACTATAACAAATGTTAAGGCTGTTTCTATTTATTTTAAATGGTGAAACTCACCTGCAACAAATCACAGAGGCTCTGGAAAAATGTTGGACTCTCTCAAGCGTTGCTCTCAATGTTCACATGTCCCCAGAATCTCTTGATGGTATTATAGCACTGTTACAATGTACTGACATGGCCAGATAGCCTGGCTGAGATGCAGTATGTCATATTCAGTGGGTCATACTTTTATCCATTTTGGCAATGTACTGACACAGGATAGCTTTGATGAGATGCAGGATCTCATTTTCAGAGTCCTAATTTTACCCACTTTTACAATGTACTGATACAGGTTGGCATGGCTAAGATGCAGTATCTCATTTTCAGTGGGGTCTTATGTTTACCGGTGCTAACTTAAACTATGCATATGTGAGTATGGCACATATGTAGTCATGTCAGTGCTGTCGTGCTATGGCTGACTATGGGGCAAACTACGCATGCGCGAGTATCATGCATGCACAGTTCTGTAATCGCAGCAGTATCAGTTACATCTGACTCTGGTGCGGTGAGAGCACTGCATATTCTTTTTTTTTTTTTAATTTTTTATACACTGCACACTCCCACCAGCTGCTCACTCCTTCAGGTCACCACAGACTATGCTCATTCCAGGCGACCCCCATTCCCTGCTGTCCCACATTGCAGCCGACCCAGGGGTAACCCAATGTATCCCATCATCAGGTGGGTCCCCTTCCTGCAGAGGGAATTAGCCTTCCTCCCTTCATCTGCTTGACCCCTGGGTGCTGCTGGGATGGCCATCATGGGGCTCTGGTAGCGAGGAGCCAGAATGCCATCATCTGAGCAGCTGGTGCATCTTTTTCCTGTTTTCTCCACCCCCTCCACCACATTATTGGCCTATGGTGGTGGTTGACCTCTGGTGGGGCATACAGGATGCATGTCGAGGCCACATGTCTCCAGGCACACACCCAATCACCCAGAGGGACCTAGACAGAGCCCACCCCCATGCTTGGGAATCCCTCCCTGCTGGCCTCTGCTCCTGGTACCCGGGCTCAGGGTGTGAACCTGGGTCACCAGTGTGCTGAGCAAACCACTTCACTCGGTGCCATGGAGCCAACACACTGCATATTCTTTTCAATGCTCTTGCCGCTCCTAAAAGCTCTCCACAGCCGTATCGGTTCAGTGCTGGCAAAAACTAAGGGATGTGCAACACTGGGGACCACTCTACTGTCTTCATGTCCACAGTCTCTACTGGCAGGTCAGTTTAGAAGGCCATCACCTTCTGTGACAAAATATGCTTCCTAATGTTACCCCTGAGCTTGTCATCTGTGACCTTTAGAGCATGTCCCTGTGTCCTGCTGGAGAACATATCCATATGTTCAATCCTGTCAATACCCCTGAGAATGGGAAGACTGAGCTCATGTCACATCTCAGTCTGCTGTTCCACAGGGACAAACAAAAGGATGAGGAGCACCCACATATGCAGAAAGCACCAGGACCACAAAAATATTATTCAAAGTCCTTTATTTAACTAAAGTGCATAGTGTACCCACACATAGTGAGCATAAAAAAGTGGTGGTTGAGCCTTTCTGCAGCTAACATTTCTCCTGACCCCTACCAGGCATCATCACAGTGATTCACTCTGGTGATGCCTGGCAGAGGCTGGGAGAAGCATGACTTTCAAAGTGGCTCAGCCATCACTTTTTTATGCTCACTATGCGTGGGTGCACGATGCACTTTAGTTAAATAAAGAATTCTGAATAATATGTTTGCAGTCCTGGTGTTTTCTGCATATGTGGGTGCTCCTCATCCTTTTGCTAGTTTCAGTTTTTTCATTTTTGAGCACCATATTACTTGTCCCACCACTCCGAATCCATTTTGCTTTGTTCCACAGGGAGAAGACATTAACAACTACTAGTAAACATAAATGTGGATATTATCTGTTAGATCCTTTCAGGTATTCCTGTTTTGAAAGTGCAGCTTTCACCTTATAGTGGTATCTAAACAGAAAGCCCACCAGCAAATTTCTTGTTATTTTTAGTACTAAGCACATTCTCTTTACTGCTACAGTAAATGTAAACACTGGCAGAAATATGAAGAAACTGATAGAGGGAAACTTACAAAGGATGTCAGTTGGCATTTTATGTGATTTTATAAATATGCAGAACTAAAAAATGCTACATAAATTCACTGCCACTAAGCAAGTGGCAGATGGTGGGGGGGGGGAAGGATTTGTCAACACAAAAAGGGGGCTTGGTTTGTACTCAGAAAGAAGTGAGACGGTCAATTTTCCTGTGTGGGACAGTGATCCACAGGGTGTAAAAATCTGGGGTTATTGAAAATATTATGGATCATAATGGTCTACATAGCCCATTTTCTTAAAGCAGCAATTGTGTCATTAAAAAAGAAAAATGGTGGGTCGGAATTGACAACCATCTGACATTTTTCACAATCCCCCACTCAAAAATGAATACAGACACAATTTAACTTGCTGCACTATAAGACCACACTAAATAATTCAGCATCTATGCCAAGCTGGTGTTTCTCTGCTTGACATATGAGTTGCATTCTTTTGGCTGGACCATTATAGAGTATAGTACCACAATAAATTTTCTTTACCTTATCCTCACTTCCATCTGAATACACCCTAACCCCCTTTCTGCCTTAATGTCATGATATTTAGGGCTTGATTAAGTAAAGCTGTATCCAAATTTCCTCCCTGTGGACCAAGTTAACTTTTTCAATGCCAAAAAAAACAAGCATTTGTCAATGCCGAATGTTCACTTGCAGGTATTTTCAGTGGTGTTTGGCACTTGGTCATGTCTTAAAAAAAATCAGTGACAAAGAAGTAAAATGAGGGACACAGTTTAACAATTGGTTCTATCCCCTGAAGCAGGCAGTGTAAGAGTATTGGTATAAAATACTTTGTCTACAGACGCGCAAGTCTGTAACTCTGCTTGACAATATTGTGAGCATACAGTATACCCACTGTTCAGTCACAGAAACACAAATTTTAGGAGGGACAGGAATATTCTGAAGCAAAATCAGGGACATCCCTGAAAATCGGGGAAAGCTGAGAGGTATGGTCCCTCTTTCCCCTCTCTCTTTCCCCCATTGTCTCTCTCACTCGCTCTGTCTCTCTCCTCCCCTCCTTATTCTCGTTCTTTCTCTCCCTCTGCCTCACTCGCTCTGTCTTTCTCCCCCTCTCTCTCTTCTCCCCTCTGTCTCTCTCTCTCTCTTTCTTCTCCTCCTCTTTGTCAATGGCAAATGTTGGCTTGCTGGCATTGGCATTAGTAGTGCAGGAGTTAGAGATATGCATAATAGGATTGGCAGTGAAGTACTGAACTGACGCCAACCCTGGTCCCACCCTGCGGAGAGTGACAGGCATTGGGGTGTGCCTTTGGGTCATCGGCCATAATGCTCATGCCATTTCACCTCACCCTACCCCACAGACATTGAGAAGTGTTGCAGTGTGCCTTAGGGTCTTCGGGTGTTACCCACACCCCATTCCATAAGGAAATACACTGAGATGGGTACAGTATAGGAGAATGGGGTGAGCTTTGGGGCTGAAGAGTCAAAGACACACCTTGATGCCTGTCAGTGGCTGCAGGATGGAGGTGGGGGTGGAATGATGTGAGCATTACAGCCAACAATGCCAAGTTACACCCCTGACACCTGTCAGTCTCTACTGGGTGGGGTGTTATGGTTAGAAACCATAATGCCCTGGGCATATGTTGGTATTTTCACTCCAAAATTTTAACATGGGCTTTTTGTGACCCCACCTCATGAACAGTGGCACTATGAGTTCTTTAGCCGAAAGGTGATTTTTTGCACAGCGACTGTGCCATTTGGCATCACAGGTATGAAAATACATTTTGGGCAGGATGTGAAAAATGACAGCTGTACTGTTCCTGAGGAGGTATATAAAAATTGCAATGCTGAAAATCTGGAGTAAAAATATGAAAAATTGGTGAAGTCATAAGCGTGCGTAGAAACTGTGCAATGCATACACGTAATGCAATTATTTTGGGGATTTTTTAACCAAATTTTCAATGCAGGCATTTTGGGACCTCTGCTCATGAACAGTGTCACTGTGATTTTGGCAGTGTGTCCTGAACGTTGATTTCATGGAGCGACTGCGCCATTGTGCGCCACATGCGTGAAAACACATTTTGGGCAGGATATGAAAAATGGCAGCTGTACTGATCATAAGGAGGTGTGAAAAAATGGCAATGTTGAAAATCTGGAGTGAAAATATTACAAAGTGTCAAAGTTACACGTGTACATGGAAACTGCGCAACGCATGCTGGTAACACAGTAATTTTTTGGAATTTGTCCACCAAATTTGCAAGCTAGGCTTTTTGGGATGCCACCTCATGAACTGTGGCACTGTCAGTTTGTTAATCGGTCCCAAAAGGTGATTCTGTGCAGTGACCGCAAAATGACCTTTCGGGATGAAATAACAAGATACAGTGCATTTGTTCATGAGGTAGGGTCCCAAAAACCCCATGTTGAAAATATGGAGGCAAAATTCAAAACAATGGCTGAGATATCCACCTAAGCTGAAAACTCTCCATTTATGCCATTATACAGCTTACTGGCATTTCTTCAGTTTGTGGTCGGCTTTGAAGAGTGCAGACGTGTTCCCGCCTCCACTCAAGATTGCAGTGCTGACCTCTGGAGGTAAGTATGGGGTGAGGGGAGGTGAAGAGGTGGGGTGGGCAGAGGGTGGGTGCAGGTTGGGGAGGGGCACCGATGACAGCGAGGACAGTTTTCTTTGTTTCAGGTGCAGTAAAAAAAAAGGAACACTGCAGACGGGGTTCTTTCTTTACAGGTGTAAGAAAAGAAATGTTGGACACATGGGGTGGGCTTCCAGTGTGCCCCATGACTTTGGGGGGGTGATGTTGGCCACACTGGGTGCTTCCAGTGTGCCGCCTGATAGGGGTAGGGTGGGGCAGGAACATGCCGACGTGGTTGGCTTTCGATCACACAGAGGCACACTGGGGTAGACTCCCAGTGTGCCACACAATCTTGGGGGGGTATTAAACATGCCAACAGGGGGATTGGCCACCCTAAATTTGGCTTTCTGGCAATTGCATGTGGCAGATGGCAGCTGCTGCCATGTTTATTGAAATGCTTCACTAAGAAAGGCACATCGGAGGGCATGTCAACGGTGCTGCTGCATCATGAGCTTGTCTCTGATTGCAGCAGCACTTTCCTTACAAGTTGTGTCCACTTTACCTAATGCTGGTGTCAGCACTAGCATGCTGGATTATTGGGGGATGAGGGATGCATCTACTAAAGCATGCCCTGCATTCGCCAACACAGACACACCTCTGAAATTTGCTAATATCTCAAGACGTTCCTTGTGCAAGCGAATGCAAAAAGACTAACAATGCATTCCCTGGCTTTGAATAAATTTAATATGGGGTGGTATTATATTTTGCACATTCTTGTGTTCTATGATTCTCTTATGTTCATCTATTAAGTTATGAAGCTATGTTGAATTTTGTAAATGCTGGCTCATAACTCTGGTAATATTCAGTATGTTTACCACAACATTTCAACATAATCATTTTGGTACATCAACTCATTAATGTGACAGCTGTCATTTTTCAGATCCTGCCTAAAATGTGTATTTGCAGTCCAAAAGCTGATTTTGCAGTCCCTGCACATCTTTACCTTTAGGCCAGGAGCTGAACATTTTCTCTGCACTTCTTTATGAGGTGGGTTCACCACAGGGCTGTGTTGAAAATTAGGTGTAAAAATATTAAAAAATATATAATTTTCAATATTTTAACCCAGATTCCCCTCCTGCAGCCCTATCAGCTCTGGCCAGAGTTTGTTGGTAATAGTGTTATATCTTTTTGTACTATATTTTGTATTAATCCTCAGATTGTCATGACAGTATTCACAGCCAAGCCTTGAATGAAGTGGTATTGCTACTAATATCAATTTCTTGAATGGCTCTATGAGTAATTTTGTGTTCTTCTCCTTTCTATTATTTTTTTTCTGTACTTTGATTTCTCTTTGCTTTGAAGCTACTGTTTTGATTACCTTATAGTACTGAGTGACTCAATTTACCCTTGCTGGTCTTTCTGTCAAAAATTACAATACGTTCAACATCTGTTGGCAGCCCAAGGATTAAACAATCTAAACTGCAATTTGGAGTCATCCTGTGCCTTGAGAAAAATAGCTCTGTTTTAACATAGCTTAGCTAAATTAGACAAATGTATTGCCTACTACTATGGCATTCTAAATAGATATGTGATTTGAGATTAGTGCTGACTGTGGGCTTTATCTGGTGCTAAATAGCGACATGCTTACAGTACCAGCTGGGAATTTCCTAACTATGACATGCTCTAGAATGCTTTACAGGAATAATATTGTAAATTGCTTCAACTTAAATCTGTTTTTGTTAGCCATTTTAATAAATTGGATACATTAAGGAATGAAGCATCTCATGAACCCAAAGTTTCTTTTAGCCACATTACTTTGTGTTATAAAGCAATCAAACTGCCTCAACCAATCAGTGCATCACTTTACTGTACCTTTTATTGAGCATACAGGTGATGTCTCATGTTACTCTGATCAGCTGATTTGTGCTGCACTGCTTTCAGTCACAAATGCCGTGGGTTGAACTTTCAAAATGAAAATCAGCGTAGGCTTTAAGTTTACCACAGAAAGAAACTGTAGGTGAAAACGTACCCATTTACCTTTTACTTTTTCTAGATAGATCTCTATTCAGCCACTCTAAATATGCAATGCAATTACATTGTAAGTGGCGTGTCCCCATGTCCTGCACTGAGTGGCATGGGATAAACCATTTTCTAGTGTAAATGTGTGTGGGGGGGTTACTTAATAATAGTCTCTGTTTTTATTTCATTAGAGGCAGTTTGACTGTAATATATTAATATGGATAGTGTACTATGTTTCATACAGGATAAGAATGTTGTCTTGTGCTTTTGTGGGCTGACAAAACAGCTTAGCTTTGCTTTGCTGTCCTCTTGCCTAAAGCAGCATGAGATAACATTTTTATCTCATAAGAAATACAGTACACTATACATATTAATACATATTCACATTTAAATGGGAAGGAACACTTGCAGGGCCTCAATGTTTGAATACACGTGACATCTCTTTCATATGAGGTATTGTGCTTACCTGTATGCAGGTCAGAATTAAACACTATGCATCAAGTTCACTTGCAACCTGGTCTCAAGTTTTGGGGGGCTCAGAATAAATGTATTATTTTTGTCCCCCCCCAAGACAACTACTGTTTGTTGCTCAAATAGGGTACAGGGTGCTACTTCACTACTGGGGCTGTCATGGCCATAGAGTGAGAGGGGACATGCCTTGACTAATTGCCATCCATATAGTGTTTTTTGTTCTAAGGAAGGGCTGTAAAAATGTAATTTAGAATCCTCTCTTGATTTACAATTGTGTGCCTCTAGGACCTGCTGGCTCCCAAGCCAGTGCTCTTACCAGTTTGCCACACTGTCTTCACCAGCTGTTCTTTTACTTTCTGCCACAGGCTGGTTCCATGCCTATCTGATCGGTCGGAGTCAGTCCATTCATATTGCTGATCCCCCCCAATAAGGCAGGTGTCCCCCAGGGATTTTTACTTGGTCTCTTTCTCTTCTCTATTTTCCTAAATGACCTTCCTACCACCTGCTTCTCCACCAGTATCCATATGTATGCAGATGATAAAGTCCTGTATATCTCTGGACCCTCCTTTTCCAATGTGGCTACCAGACTTCAGCTGGATTTTGATAATGTTCAGCGCTGGTTACGGTCACACCAACTTTTCCTGAACACCAAGCAGACCATCTCCAGGATCTTCAGCATAAGGCACAGACTCTTATGGCTAAGGGTCAATAGCTGTAATCAGGTACAGGAGTTACAGGCAGACTGGATGGGCCTAGCGGTCCTTATCTGCTGACAGTTTCTATGTTTCTGTTTTATACTTGGTATTTATACTTGGTTTAGAACAGTAGGAGACCATAGGTCCATATAAACTGTTCCCTACTTTGGTGGGTACATGTCACCCTATTCTCCAGGAACAACTTGTCAATCCTTCTCTTAAATTCCATGGCTGTTTTACTATTCACCACTTCTACCGGCAAAGCATTCCAAACTCTTCCTGCTCTATTTACAAATGAATAGTATGCACCATTTTTTTAAGCTAATTTTAACTTAATCTGCTTTTCATGGCCCCTTAACCCTTTTGGTTTCTCCTGCATTTCTAACCCCATTTCTTTTGCTAATTCTTTATCATTAATTATTCTAAATAACATCTTTAGGTTTCCTCTTACCCTTCTTTGTTCCAATGAAAATAATCCTGTCCCTTTTAATCTTTCACTATATTGATATCTATTTAAAGTTCCTATCATCTTAGTATATCTCCTCTGTACCCCTCAATTCTCTCTATCTCTTTTCTTGTATATGGACTCCACAGTTGTGACCTGAAGTCCAAATGCAGCCTAACATAGGACCTATATATTGGTACCATACATCCCACTGACTTAGTCATAAAACTACGTTTTATATTCCTTACCATATTGTTAGATTTCTGTATAGCTACCGTACGCTATTTATTAAACTGCAGTTTATTGTCAATCACTATCCCACAGACTTTTTCTTCATCAACCTTCTTCAGTTCCTTTCCATCTAACATATACCTATTCTTATTCCTGTTCCCTTTACCTAAATACATTACCCCTGATTTATCTGTACTAAATTTCATCCTATTCAGTTTGGCCCAGGCTTCAATATTTTCCAGATCCCTTCTTAGCACTCTTTGTTGCTCTGTTGATCCTACTGGTCCTCCCACTTTAATATCATCAGCAAATTTTACTATCTGATTAAAAACTCCATAATGTAAGTCACTGATATACAGAGAAAATAAAATGGGCACTAACATGGATCCATGCGGGACTCCACTTTACGCTTTAATAGATCCAGATAGTTCAGCTGTTATTCTTACTTTTTGAGTTCTATCACTCAGCCAATTTCTTATCCATATAACAATACGACAATCCATTCCCATTTTTACTAATTTTTCTATTAGTTTATCATGAGGCACCTTATCAAAGGCTTTCTGAAAGTCCAAAAATATTATATCTATAGGTATATTATGTACTTTCTCATTTATATTTTCAAAGAAACACGGATGGTTTGTACCACATGCTTTGTTCTTTTTAAAGCCATGTTGTTTTTCAACCTTGTAACTTAATATTTCCAAATTTCCTCTCTTTTCATTTTCAGTACACTCTCAGCAACTTTTCCCAGGATTGCAGTCAGGCTTATGGGTCTATAATTCGACACAACTGATCTTTTTCCCTTTTTATGTTTCCTTTCCCTTCCCACTTTCCACACCCTTGATGGGACAAAGTTGAAAGATAACTCCTCCTTTAGGTATGTTGGTGTCTGGCTAGACCGGTACCTTGACTTTTCTGGACACATGGATGCTACCATCAAAAAACTGCATCTTAAGTTAGGTGCATTATACAAATACCATGATTGTATCCCACTGTTTGCTCATCGGGCCCTAGTCCAGAAAATGATCCTCCCAGTTTTTGACTATGGGGATGTAGTCTACAGTGCCACCTGCAAAACTTCCCTTGCCAGACTGGACACCCTCTTTTATTCTTTCTGCTGCTTTGCCCTTGACTGTCCTCCTTGTACTCACCACTGCCATCTTGACTAGTCTCTCGCCTTCCTCTCCCTTGATGACAGGCGTCACTCACACTGTATCTGCTTTATTTCTAATTTCTGGCTTGGGTCTCTCCCTTCCTACATTTCCTCCTCTTTTTCACCCCAACTGCCCCTCCCTTCCCTCTAGAGCTATGACTGTTGCACCATGTCAGTCCCTCTCAGATCCTCCACTGCTGGCCAGCCTGCATTTTCCCATTGTTCCCCTAAACTGTGGAACTCCCTCCTACTGGCAATTGACCTTACCAGCTCCCCTTCTGCTGTCACCTCCCTCCTATGTAACTTTCTCTCCTCTACCTGTAACTGCCGCTAAGCTTCCTCCTTTTCTCACTATTTTGCCAGCTCTATATGTTGCACTTTCAGTTGGATTTTTGCCTATGTGCTCAATTTTTGTGCATATTGTTTATTTCTTTCATTGTATTTATTGTCATTTTTGTTTTTTTTGCTCAAACACCAGTTGTTCTTTTCTATTTTCCTTACCACCTCTTTCTGCTTGAAGCAAACCTGATTCTTCTGTTCTTTGCTTTCCTGTTCTTCAATTCTTTGTATTATTTTCCTGTTCCACTGTATTTTGTATGGTATTTATTGCTGTAATTTTGCTGTAACTCCATTCCCCCAGGATGCACATGAAAATGAGCAATTCTGCTCAGTGTGCCTTTCCTGGTGGAACTTTTAAATAAATAAAAAAATTAAATTCATTTGTCAGTTTGTTACTCTTTCAAGAAACCCCAACTACGTGCCACTTTTCAAGAATTCCCAACCACACGAACTACTGTGAAAAAGAGTCATTTTCTTGTTTCAAACAGTAGTCTCTGTAGTTTTAACTAGCAAACAGTAATCATTCTCCCTATTCCCCCTTCTTAAAATGTAATACCCATTTTAAATGTAGTATCATAGAATCATAGAAAGGGTTTCAAGTTCTGTAGACTAAGGTCCTTTAATGAACTTGCCACCTTAGTGTTTAATGGTGGTAATAACATTTTCTTTCTTTCATATGTTTGTCCAATCTAATTTTAAACATTTCCATATCCTTACTATTAATTACATGTCCTGGAAGTGTATTCCATAATGTAATAATTCGTTGGTTATACCAATGATTCCTTTTTGTAGAGTTATTTACTTCTTCCTTTAGTTTATACATATGTGATCTGGTAATTAAACTTTTTGGATTATGCTTTTATAACCCTAAAGTATGTAACAGAGCCTCGTTCTGATACACTTTAAATGCAAAATATAGGTCATCTCTCATTTTTCTGTATTCCATAGAGAAAAGATTCAGTTCCAGTAGTCTTGTACTGTATGATTTGTTGTTCATATTTTTGACTTTTTTAGTTAAGTTCTGCTGTATTTTCTCAATGTTATTTTTGCCTTTAATAGTATAAGGGGCACAAAACTGGAAGCAGGAATCCAGGTGAGGTCTAATCAGTGAGGTATATGGAGGAACTGTAACCGCCTTATCATGGCTCTTTATGTTTCTCAGAATGTAGTGATAAATTCCGTAGCATTTTTTGGTTATCATATTTGTATGTTTATCAAACTTAAGGTCTGATGTTATATGTACTCCGAGGTCTTTTTCATCATTGGTTGCTATTAGTTGAACACCATTTAATTTATAGTTGTAGCAAGGATTGTTTCTTCCTAAATGCATAATTTTGCATTTAGACACATTAAATATGAGCTTTTGTTCTTTGGCCCAATTAGCTGACTGATCCAAGTTGTGTTGAAACAGAATGGCAGAGGCCTGGTCTGTAACAATGCCTCTGATTTCACAATTGTCGGCATATTTACTCATCCATATCCCTGTTGTTACCTGCATTGATGTAACCAATATGTCAAATAATATAAGATACTCATGGGTGTGTGGCTATGCTAGACTAACCACACTTGCAGGGGCTAAAACCAGGAGGCCAACAGGGCATGTGATTATTGTAGCCTAAGCATCTGGTTGTGTCTTATTGCTTCATTCATATATAATGTGAAGCACATAATGCAACATTGTATCCAAGCAATAAGACACTAGAGGGTGTGGATTATTGTGGAATTTTCCCATGCTTCATGTGTGATGTGTCACAGGCCAAAGGCTGAGTGACTTTAACCACATGAGAAGTGGATAAATCCCACAATAACCCACACACTGGAGTGCCTTGGTCAGATTATACATTGGGCACTTGGGTGAAATTAAGTTTTATTCCAAATAGCGCTTATATTTATTTCTAATATTTTTATAGATCCAGAAGCAAATGATTTGAAGCTTAAGCTTCCGAGGAAGGACTTGTTGGTCCAAAAGCTAAAGCACTTTGTTCTTTTTGTTAAGTCTATGTTGGCCCAAAAAAAGGTATCAAGTCATTTGCTTCTGGATTTGTTCTTACAAGGACCAATATGGCAAATACTAAATCTGTGTGTTAATATTTTTATAGAAATATCTTCAAATATCCTTCCTCTCTAAATTAAAGTAGTACCTTGTTGCTTGCAGTACAGTATTGGGGAAATATTGCCCCCTGTAGAAGTTTATGCTGTGTTACCCCTTCTGCTCATGACCTTCCTTTTTTATCTTTCTTTTGCAGGGGTTGAGGAAAGCAAGTGAGGAGCAATCAGCAGGGATTGGAAGAAAATATATAATTATGTTCTAGTGGCTGAGAGAGAGAGAGAGAGAGAGAGAGAGGGAGAGACACTTGAAGAACCTTCCACCTGTACATCCCTCTCACAATTTAAAAAACAGTACAAGGTCCTATTCTTTTCCCAGGGCACTTGCAGCTACACATAATCTCCTGCCTAACAGGCAGGGGATAATCCTATGCCTTGCTCTCATTTTATGTACACTGTGAAATATGAGATGGAAAGTTGTTTTTGTCCTGGAATGTATGATGTTACCTATCTTATGTTCCAGTCTATGTACCCTGTATAAATATGAGATGGAAAGTGGTTATATCATAGAATGTATGCTTTTTCCCTATCTTATGTTCTACTTTGCATCATATTGCTAATCTCTACTTATTATTGTTACTGCTGATTGTACCACTGTTGGTACATTGTTTAATGACCAATACTTGCGGAATGCTTAGGCTCCCCGGATCGCCACTGAAAAAGAAACTGTCTTGTCTCAGTTGAGTCTACCCATTCATCAAAATTCAAATACATATATATAAATAAATAAATAAATCATAGGCAGCTGATAGTTTCATTTTGGTGCTCTGCAGATTTGTATGCAATCCAGACTGCTATTGTAGATTTTAGGTAAAAGTTTCTTTGTGGTGATTGTTTTTGGACAGGAGATGTTTATGGTTTGATTTTTGTGAAATGTGCATGTTGTGTGATTGGTGAGATGGTGTGTAAAATGATTTTGAAAACTGTGAAAACAGTACAGTGATTTTGAATGTATTTTTGTTGAAACAGGTCGATTTGGACTGTACCTGAGGGTCATGGTGGGAATTACCGTGGGTAAAGACTCCATCCAACCACTCAGTTCACTGAATTCATCTCTATTGTATATTGATTTGTGGTTAGGATTCCATTTATTCATAACATTTTCCTCGTGGATCATAGTATGATAAAATCAGTATACCTCTTGTGTATAAAAGCTGTAAAATCTGTAATTTTGTACCTGCATACTGTACTGTCTGGACTGATTTGAGTCTAGTTTACTGTCTTTTTGTTAATCTTTATTCCAGCTTCAAGGCATAGACTAGAAAACTGATGAAGATTTTTTTTTTTGTGTGAAAGAAATGGAAACTTAAAGGGGAACATTTAGCACAAAGAATCCCACACCCAAGTGTGGTAACGGTCACAATTTGCACAAAAAAATGTTTTATGTACTTTTTATGTTCAATACCATTTCTTATAAGGGTGTCTACTCTATTGAAAAGCAGAGTTTTACTGTGTTGTGAAGCAAACTGTTCTGTTTGCTGTGAATTACATAGAACAGAAGGCATTTCATGGCTCAGTGAAATGTAATGGAGGAAAATGAAAAAGACAGTAATAAAGAGGTGATGGTGGATTGTTAGAAACACATACTGTCCATTGTTTTATATTCTGTCAAGTAAATATACAATATTACAGTTTCTGACAACAGGGTGGTGAATTTTTCTTGAAAGGTGTACTTGTCAAAAAAAGAAAAGTACACTATACCACCATGATTCAGACTGGAATAATTTCAGTATTTGATGAGACAGAAGAATATTCTGATTCATATCTGGAGTGGTTTGAAATGTGGATGGATGCAAATTACATATCAGAGGAAAAAACAAGTACTGCAAGTAAAAAAAAAATGATAATGGATATGGCTTTTGAATAATGATAAATGCAATTGTTCCTGTGAATGAAATTGTTTCTTGTCATTTTATGATGCTGTTTGTATTTGTGACATAACTATTTATGACTGTTTTGTATTTGTAATAAGTATGTAATGTTTCCAGTTTTTTGTGTGTATGTTAACTTGTCGGACATGAAAACAAGCAGATATGCACATCATGCTAACAAGTATAAAATTAAAAAAAATGTATTTTTCTGTCTTTAATTGGACCCCAAGCATATGGATTGTTAAAGAATTCAATAGCCCCAGGAAAAAAACAGACAAAAGATAAACCCCATTTGCAGCTTGCACAGACTCTAGCAGGACACTATGGCCCAGATATTAAAAAGGGTTGCTCCAGCGCAAGTCCAAAAATTCGCCATTCTGCGATATTCAGCGGGAGGCAGATGCGCCCCCCAAATCACGCTGAGCAAGAGCACAACGGTAATGAATGCATGTGCAACTGAAGGGGGAGGAACCATGCATAAATGGCACTGTGTGATATTCAACAACATGCACCATGCGTAATAGGGGAGCAAGCGGAAGTTGTGCGATAGTGGAAATGAGCCAAAATAAAAAGGAACAAGGGAGAGGTGCAAGAACGCTACAGGAAAGGCACATGTGGCTGACTGCTAGGCAGACACACAGGGCAGGAGGGACACAGAGGGCAGGACAGGGAAAGGGCATCCTGAACCCACAGGCACAGGGAAGGTGTGGGGAGCCACAGCCAAAGACAGTGCAGAAGGCGGAAGTGGCACACAGCACTGAGGCCACCACAGGAAGGTGTTCCCAGTGCAGGGGAAGTAGCAGCCAGGACAGCGGGGGAACACAGAAACAGCTACTGGGGGAGGATACAAGCCAGGGACATGGCCAGTGCCACCATCCAGATGGAGGCAGTAATGAGGGGGGTGAGAAGGCAGGCAGCAGGGGGGTGCGGCCATGGAAGGACCCGTCGGTGGTATGCCCCCAACAGGCAGTACCAAGCCCACACCAGCTTCAAGCTGTACACTGATACTGAGATCGTGGGCTGATACCACCTGAATCGGGCAATTCTGAGGTGGCTCTGTGAGCTGTGCAGTGATGTGATGCAGGCACCCACACGATGAAGCCATGCTCTATCAGTGGAGACTAAAGTGACAGCTTGCATGTGCTTGCTCGCCACGGGTACCTGCCAGAGACCAACAGGGGACACCACAGGCATAACCCAGTCAGCCGCATCCCGCCACCTCACCCAATTCCTCAGCGCACTGCTGCCACATGCTGTGGAGTACATCCATTTCCCCAGCACACCAGCGGAGTGCACAGCAAACATACAGGAGTTCCACAGGGTAGCACGTATGCCTGGTGTGCTAGGGGCAATAGACTGCACCCATGTGGCCATCTGCACACCACCTGGCCCTGAGGGGCTGCATATATCAATCAGAAGGGCTATGCAAGCATCAACTGCCAGGTGGTGTGTGATGCCAGGGGGCACATAATCAATGTCTGTGCCACGCATCCTGGGGGAGCACATGATGCCTTCATCTGGCACCAGTCAGCACTGTGCCACAGATTCAAGAGTGGGGACATCCCCACTGGCCACTTAGTGGGTGAGTATGCAAACCATGTGGAAAAACATAGAGCTTGGGAGGGGCATGGTCAGTGGTGACATGGGTAGTGGCCTACATGGCCCAAGACAGGGAAACGCTGATCACCAAACCAACCTCCACCCTCTACACACAGGTGACAGTGGATACCCACTCCATCCCAGGCTGCTCACACCATACCGGCGGCCCACAACCCCATCGCAGCAATGCTACAATGAGGCACATGCCACCACATGCGATGTCATCGAGAGCGTGTTCAGGATGCTGAAGGCATGTTTCCGTTGCCTGGACACCTCCAGCGGTGCCCTACAGTACAGCCTCTCAAAGGTCTGTGGGATATTCCTGGCCTATTGCATCCTGCACAACATGGCTAACAACTGTGGGATAGCTGTACAGGTCAAAGAGGGGGACAGCGATGGGGACGATGAGGATGCTGGTGAAGATGCTGATGGGCAGCCCCCCCTTGGGTGACGGGACCCTCGACTGCTCCGGCTGACACAGCTGTACTGGGACACCATCACAGAGGAGCACTTCAGTCAACCCAGGTAAGTCATGGGGCCATGTGCAACCACCAGTGGCAAAGGCACAACCCACAAACACGCATGGACACACACCAGGGGTGCATGCTGTCAAGGGAAGTGGCTGAGCATGGAACCGCACACACCGCCAGGGATGGGTGAGATCTAACATGGCATGCGGTCATACACACACACACACACCTCACAAGACATGCACAAAGGGTAGGAGGCATGCTGACCCAGACCACCACCCCTAGCCACACACACATCCACAGACCACCATGCCCACTGCCTGTCATTGTGTGTGTGTCAGACACTGGGCACCATTGCACAGTGGCATACAGCACAACGCAGGCATCATCATGCACATGCCACAGTGGACAGCAGCCGGGAGGGTGTGCAGATGGAATGTGTGTGTGCGTGCAGGGCCAGGTACCCCACCCGTGCATTGCCCGCTGAACAACATAATGCACACAGAGCAGCATCAGACAGTAGCCATGCTAGGAGACAGTTCAGTCACATGCCACAGTGCCACAGCCACCACGGATGCATGGGCAGCCCCGCCAAGACCCGCCAGCAGTGACAGGCTGACCACTGGCCTCATGGGATGGCACCGACGGTCCCCCAGGGGTTCCACTGCATGAACACAACCGTGCTCGCACAGGGGTCTGCAGCACACCGAACATGCCTGCACCAGGCGTGCTCGGGATGCCCACAGCTGAACCCAGTGTCGACAAGGATGGTGTCGCATGACACCGGGAAAGGGGGGTGGACATTGCACTGTGTGGTGCCTGCGATGCATGGGCAAATAACTGTGTGCCCATTGTGCCATGACAGCTGTGAATGCCTGTGTCTGCCTGTTAATGGCAGCGGTCACATCCACCCGCAACTGGTCCATCCTGCCAGGAGCAGAGCAGTGTCTCTGCTGCGCCGCTCCTCTGCCTGGCGCAGAGCCGTGCTCAGTGCATCCACTGCTGTCACAAGCTGCATCTGCTGATTGGCTGATGCTTATAGTATATGGGTGTGCTCATCTAAGAGGTCATCTGCCTGATCGGCATGCTGTCCCTCAGGGTGTTCGTGGCCCTGATGCTCATCACCCCTTGAGGGTGGGTGTGCACACCAGGGCCAGGCCTGGGCATGTCCACAGGTGGAGCACTGATGCCACCCCCTGACACTGTACCCCCATTGCCATTGGCCAACTGCTGATACTGCCCCTCAGGCTGCTGCTCTCCAGGGCTCAATGGTGCTTCTGCAGTGACCGCAACAATCCCACTGTCCTGGACACACACCAGTGCTGCCCCACTGGTGCAGACAGGCACAGGCTGGGACTGTGATGACACGCAGGCCTCCACGGCAGCACCACCCACAGCCATGGCCGCGATGTCACCTGCTATGTGGCCATCCTGTGGTCCACACGTGTCACTGCCCATGACGTTAGCTCCGTCATCATCGGTGATGGATCTGGCACCAGCCCGGGTCTCAGCATGCCGGCATCCATGGATGCTGGCATGCTGGGACACGGGCAGGGCCTCCTCCGCACCTGCTCCACCAACATCAGTCCGGATGTCCAGGCGGGCCCACTGTCACCCTGACCTTCGTATTCCTGTGGAGGTGGACGGGCCCTCCTCCATCTCCATGATACTGGCCTCAGTGGAGAAGCCCACCACCGCTGACCCATGTAGACGCTCAGGAGCTGTAAGGGAAAAAAGTAGCATTACTGCATGTGACCTACCCTGTCCCCCCCAATAGACAGATCATGACCTACCATGCAGTGACGGGTTACCACCCATCTGGAATCCACCACCCGGAACACCCTCAATGGCGCAACGCTGCATGCTGACAGCAACCCGCTCTTTCTGTGGGGTCAGGCGTTGCACCTCCGGCTGTCCCCCACTGGTCACAGACCATACTGCCCTGATGGCAGCCACCTTCTCTTTAATTCTCCACCTGTCCATGCCCATCTTCTTTTTGCACTCCTGCACGAAGCACTGGTGGCTACCATGCAGGTTGACAGCATGCGCCATCTCCTTCCATGCAGCAGCATGGGCCTGTGGTGTTCCCTGGCATCCGCTGAGAAGTGGCTCCTGGTCGAGGTAGGCCTCAAACAGGGCATCTGTCTCTGCCTTTGTAAAGTTTGGCCTCCTCTTCCTCCCACAACTCTGTTCTTCTTCCTCCACCACACGATCGGTCATGATTCATCTTGTGAGAATGACAGGTGTTACCTGTGACTGTGCAGTCCCATGCATGTCCCAAACACCACAGTCCACACTCCCAAACAGCATGCAACTCACCGCAATAGGCTGTAGTAACTGACTATGGCCAGTGTAGCCCAATGTCGCATTTTTATAGCGCAACCCATGCAAATGAGGTGAGGCGCATCTTTAAGTGGATGCAAATGCAGTGACTGCACCATTGAATGGCTGATTAGATGATTTGCATATGCCAGCTGTATAGCATGCTGTTGCGCTTTGCGCAATTGTGTTGAACGTGCTGAGCCAAGGGCGCAGTTCTGTGACATGCACAGTACACATCTAACTGTGCATACCCGGGTTGATGACGCAGGTGCCTGCTGTGCTGCTGATGTGCTGTGTGCAGGAGGCAATGCAGGGCATGGCCACCATGGTGCCAGTGGCGCTACAGCACTGTTCACATATTTGGCGTTGTGGCACTGGGGCATCGTAGGCGCACTGGGGCAACAGCGCTGTAGGCTGCTACAGGAGGTGGCACACAGGCACCCAATTGCACTACATGCATTGGGTTCCAATCACGCTGTGGCTGTCCGTGCGTCAGAGACCCTTGACCCTGTGCCCGACCTTTGCCCCCTAGGCGCCATGCATCAGGCATGGGTGCACCACTATTGTGCAGTTCAGTGACAGCACGATAGGGAATGGCAGCGCTGTACTGCGCAGCTTCTGCATGTGGCAGAACCGTGCTGCCGAGCGCCGTTTTGATTCAAACATACAGCAGAGATGGCGCGGAGGCGTGCAGTCATTTGGAGCCAGGTTGAGCTAGCCAACCTGGTGGCTATAGTTGAGCCCCATGCTGGGGCTTTGTAAGGAGAGGCACCCCTGGACAGGGCCAGGAGTGCAGTCTGGTAGGAGGTGACCGATGCCCTGGAGGAGGCCACTGGTATGGGGCGCACAGCAGAGCAGTGCCGCCATCGTTATGGGGACCTAAAGCGCAGGGACCTGGACCTGCTTGCCCACCTGCAGGCAAGTGCCAGGAGGGGCACAGTGCCACGGCCAGGTAGATGCAACATCCATACACTATTATCGTCCATACAGGTATCACGGTTGCATGTGTCCGGCACATGGGGGGGTCCGTCCAGTATTGGCTGTGGTGGTGGTATCGGGGTGTGGGGTGGATGGGTATGGTTGTGTGGGATTGCACACATATGGGGCAGGGGGACTTTGCTACCTGATTGTACTGATGTTCCTCTCTCCATGTTTGCACTTTAGAGCCCGAAGAACGCCGGCAGAACCAGGACCGGAGGCACCGCATGGAGGAGCAGTGGGCCAGGAGGGATGATGGTGGTGAGCGGCGCGTGGACCAGCCTGATGATGGTGAGTGCCTTACATCTATGATTACTATTGCATGCTGTATAACTGGGCGGGCAGTGGGGCATGCAACTTGTTACAGTCAGCACTGTCCAGTGGCACTGCATGTCTGGAAGTGCATCAATGGTGGTCCATGCGTGCACTGGGCACATGGCTGTGGCACTGCCTTCACACCGCATAGCCAAGTTACTGTACGGCCATGGTGGTGCTGTGCAGGACATGGGCGGTGGGTGTGTGCAGTGGTCCACATGGCTGTGGCTGCCTGGGTGGGCAGGTCTTGTGGACACAGTCACTATGGGTGGTCACACACAGGGGTGTGGCACATGGCTGTATGCCATGCACAGTGGGTGGGCTGCAGGGGGCTGGACAGTCACACTTATTGACTCTGCTCCCTTGTCCTAGGTGGTAGGTGACTCTAGGAAATCCAGCAGAGTATACGTGAGCTGCTCCAGGTGGTGAGGGAGACGTTGGAGCTTCTTCATCGAATACACCACCACGGGGTGAGGAAGAGGAGGGGAAGCAGACGGTGCCATGATGAGGAGGACCGGGGTGCACATTGATGTCCCCATGCCCTGACTACCACCTTCCCCCCTTTGACCCACCCTCACACCCCTTCTTCCCTCTCCCATATGTTCACCCCTGCCCCTTACCCGCCCCCACCTGTTATGTTGCCCTTCCCCCCTCTTGTAAATATTTGTATATAGTTTTTTATTACATCTTTTAAATATATGCATTTTGTTATGACAACTGTGGTGGTCTCTGATTTGCAACGGGCTACAGGTGCTCAGCTGCAGTGGTGTGCATGGCGTCAGGGGTGGTGCACGCATGGGCATGTGTGTGTGTGTGTGTGTGTGTGTGCGCAGAGGTGACCCACCTATGGTGTGGGCCGGGGGATCAGTCACCATCTGTGGTTTGTGTGTTGTACTCTGTGCACTGGATGCCTGTGTGCATTGGTCCATGGGGCCTGCACTGTGTGCATGGCACCCCTGTCAGACTGTCCTTGGCCTGTGCAGCTGACACCCTTGCATGTCTGTGATATGCATGGTCTGCTGGCATGTCAGTGGTGGCTGTCCATGCTGGATAACAACTGTACCCGGCACAATGCCAGGTTGCCTTCCATCACCAGTATGGTGCACTTCTGCCTCCGGTGGCACTGTGGCCTCCGCTGTTGTTGTCACCCTCCATGCTGTCGCTTCTGTCTGTTGCAGGGGATGTGCTCCAGTGTCTGTCACCTGTGCTCCGGCGCATGCTGGTGGCATACAGCTTCATGGTGCCTACGCAGGGTGGCTGGCACACCTGTACAATGTAGGGGTGCTGGCCATGTGTACACATCAGCAGTGGCCACATGCCAGTGGCTTGGTTGACCCGCTACTGTGTACCTGTGTTGGTGTGCCCTTAGGTATGGGTGGGTGTTTGTCCATGCACTGTGTTGCATCCTGTGTGGTGCATGCTTCCATGTTACACTGTGCGTGTCTGTGCTGGATGTTGTGGCCAGTGCCGGGATGGGATGTGTCCTTGGGAGGGTGTGTTGGGTGCTGTACAGCTGGAGGTGGGGTCCGGGGCATGCCCTGCCACATGTGGGGTACCTCGTGTGCTGACGCATGGTCAGTCTCTCAGCTGTACCTTGGGGAGAACGTGCAGGGTGGCACTGTGTATGCATCTGTTGCATTGCTGTCTGCTGCTGCCTGCTGCAGGGTGCTCATGGTGGGGCTGCCTTGCATGGCTCCATGGTGCCCAGGGTTGCATTGTCACAGTGGGGGTGGTGGCATGCATGGGGTGTCCTGCACTGTTGGGTGCTACTCCTGGGAAGGGTGTATGGGGATCATAGTGCAAGGGGTGCTCTGCATTGGTGGGATGGTGTGGCACGGGGTGGTCGGCTCCTCCTTGTGTGCCAGTCACAGCTTCGTCAGGGGTGTGCTGGAGCACCATGGCCCGGCTGTGGGTTGGTTGCTGGTATCCATGGGCCGGTGATTATTCCAGCTGTCCCCCAGTTGTGCAGTGCATTGGGTGTGGGGGATGATATCTGTTCTGCTGTGTGCTCCTCTGCCCATCTGTGGCATGGGTGGTGGGCCCCTGCATCCCTGGTTGTGCTGTTGCATTGCTGCCCTGTTGCAGGGGGCATCCCTGGTTGCGCTATGGCACATCTGGACTGCTCTGCTGAGCATCCCTTGTTGTGCTATGGTGCATCAGACATGCTCAGCTTCATATCCCTAGTTGTGCTATGGCGCAGGTGATGTGATATTCAGTCATCGGCCGTAGGCGCGTCTTGGCCTGCGCAGTTTTTGAATATCGCACTTCTTGCGCATGGGTGCAGTGGACTTGTGCTTGCTCCTGCTGTTGCACACTTTTTGAGCGCAGATTGAATATCTGGGCCTTCAAGTCCAAAACACTGATAACTGCAGACTGTTTTCAGTTTTATTGCCACCAGGATTGAAAAGGCAGTGAAACAACAGCTGATTATATTGTATTTTTTTTTTTCATTCAGTATATTTTATTGATTATTAATCATGACAATATTATATTGACATATAATCTTGTTCCGGAACTTCCTAATATGTCAAGATATAATGACCGAGAACATAAAAAAGTATATATTCATTGATCAAAACTATCTCTATATAATATAACAAAACTAACCCCTCCCTTTTCCCCTCCCTCCCTAAGCTGTGGTGCATACTAGCTCTTACTAATACAATTAAACTAAATACTTATATCATATGTTGGTACCAAATTAGATAGAAAAGGCTATCTGAATGGGAAACCCGAAAGAACCACAAATATATACACACTCTGATCTGAATGCATGAATAAGAAAAAGGAGAAAGAAAATATGTACAGATTATATGTATAGAATATATGTACAGAGTATATGTACAGAGGAGCCCGCAGCCCATCATATTCCTTAATGCCTTTTAAAAAGCAAGGCGTATAACTTACCCCATTTTTTTGTGAAGGAAGGTAGTCGTCGGTTCACCTGAGCTATCAAGTTCTCAACACGGAGAGCAAAAGTGATCTCGTGTAACCATTCCATATAAGTTAACATAGACTGATCTTTCCAGTGTCTGAGTACTAATTTTTTAACTGCCATTGATATTAATGCCAGATGATATCTCCTTTCCTTCACTAGCTGATTATATTATAGTCTTAAAGCAACCTTTACATGAGCTCCTACAAAGGGATGAACCTTTGATGTGGTCAGATGAATTTGAAGGTACTTTCAACAAATGCAAACAGAGACTTTTAAACAGTCAAGTATTAGTACATTATGATACGAAGAAGTCATTGAGATTAGCCTGTGATGCCCCACCACATGTGTTGGGGCCAGTGATATCCCATGTAACAGAAGATAGCAAAGGAAGGCCTAGTGCATGTGCATCAATTACCTTATCCAGTAGTGAAAGGAACCATGCACAAATTGAAAGAAGCACTTGGAGTAACTTTTGGGGTAGATACATTTCACAAATATCTTTATGGTCGTAAATTTAGACTTGTTACGGACTACAGACCTCTTATGGCAAGGTTGGGCCAAAGTCAGCAGTGCCAACAGTAGCAGATGTAAGGATACAAAGGTGGGCATTAATTTTGCTTGCTTATGGAAATTGGGGGAACATGGTTATACAAATGTCCTATCCAGGTTGCCATGCCAAAGACAGACAAGCCCAGCTGAAGAGGCAGATGTTTTCTTTTTTTCCTGTGTTGGGGAATTACTTGTGCCATTGAGGAATATTGCAGGAGGGACATGTAAGGATCCTATTATTTCACAGGTGTGGGAATTTACCCTACATGGCTGGCCTCGTTACATGACTGACGAAGAACTATGTCCTTATTTTACTCAAAGAGATCAGCTGTCAACACAGCAGGGCTGCATACTGTGGGGATTGTGTGTTATTGTACCCCCAGGTTACATGACCAGATTACTGGAGGACTTGCACAGAAACACCCAGGAATGTGCACAATGAAGGCCCTAGCAAGGAACTACTTATGGTGGCCAGGAATGGACAAAGGAATTGAGCTGAAAGTGCAGGGGCTGTGGAGTGTGCATAATGTTTCAGAACATGCCACCTGTGGTACCTCTTCATTCTTAGAAATAGCTAACGTGAGTCTGGCAGAGAATCCATACTGTTAGCAGATAATAACAAGTAGTTCTTCAACCTTGTGGGTAGTCATTCTTAGTGACTGAAGGTGATTTTAATGTAGACAGTAACAACTGCCAAGACTATTGAGGCACAACAGATTCTGCTTGCATCACAGGCCTACCTGAGGAAGTTGTGTCTGATAATGGACCCCAGTTTACCTCAACAGCCTTTCAACAGTCTACACAGGTAATGTAGCTCCCTGCCATCTGGCTTCCACTGGAGCTGCAGAAAGATGTGTGCAAACATTAAGAAAGGCCTTTATAAAGCAAGTACTAAGTGTCGATCAAAGCAGGGCAAATCTGTCTCTACAGCACTGGCAGGTAAACTTCCTTTCTATTTATTGAGACATCCCAGATTCATTCACTGGTTGTTCACGAGCTGAATTGTTCCTGAAGCATCAGCTTGCAAACAAATTTACTTTGCTTAGGCCAAGCCTGTGGAGAACTGTTGAAGCCAAGCAAGACAGGCAAAAACCACAGGATGACAAGGGGCAGAAAAATCTGCAGGAATGCAAAAATCAGGACAAGGTGAAGGTTGGTTGTTTCCTAGAGAGGAAGGAAAAATGAGAGTGTGGAACCATTGTAAGGAAATGTGGACGTCTGGTTTATTTGGTTCAGAATGGCTCAAGAGTATGCAAAGTACATATAAGCCAGTTGTTACTGTCTAAAGTACAGGATTCTAACTCTACTAGTGCTACATTGTCCAAAAATTGTGAGAACATGAGAGACATGGTTGCAGTACCTCTAAAGCTGGTAGGGATCAGTCAAGCGCTTATTGTGGAGGTAGATGAATGTTTGAATCCAGTCATACAACCAGAGGTAGCTGCATCAGAACCTTGTACTAACATGGACATGACGGTAACAAATAATGGAGATGAGACAGCACCCTAGATCAAGTGGGTCTGCAGTGAAAATGAAGGTTATATTTAAAACACACAAACAAAAAAAGAATAATATGGGCACACTAGGTGTGCCAAGTGGCCCTTATCTGCCATTAGATTCTATGTTTCTATGAGCCTAACTTTGAAATACACTATCCAGCAAAAGCACATCTCCAAACTGACTGAATCTGTAAAAGTCAGATTAGAGAACAAGTTCCCAGGCATGGGGCATAATAATCCCCTGAACTTGTTACAAGATCAGAGCAGTCTGCCTTTATCTTGTCAGTACAGTGAGGAATAAACTACATTGTTTAATGTTAAATTATTATTTAAAGTTACATTACTAAATAGAAATGTTATTAGTAGGACATATTGCTCTCAGATTTAAGAGGGAGAAGTGTTACAAGCTGTTTCTTATAAGGGCATCTACTCCATTGAAAAGCAAGGTTTTAGTATGTTGCACTGCAGCCTTGTTATATTCACTGTGAACTACATAGAACAGAATTCCCTGCATGGCTCAGTGAGATGATGTCATAGTAGAGGCTGAAAGAGATAGTAATAAAAGAGGTGATGGTGGATTGCTAGAATCCCATGCTGTTTGTTGTTTTGGATTCCATCAAGTAAATATACTACAGCTTACTGCACTATAGTAGGTCATATATGTATGATTCTGCTGATTCCGAAGCTGACATTTGCTGTAACTAGCAATACCAGAATCCCTTTCAGCTGGCATCAGAGCTCAGTTGCAGTAGTGGGAGATTCAATAGCCTGCAGTGCATGTTGAAGCTTTTATAAGCTTTTATATCCTCCGATCAGAAGTTCACAGATCCTGCTGTTGTCCTTGGGCTAAGTACAGTCCTCTGTAATTGTACTTAGCCCTGAGAAGGCAGTGGGACCTGCAGACAAAAGATGAGAGATTATAAAAACTTGAACAAGCATTGCAGACTAATGAATCTCCCACTGCTGCACCCCAGATCTGATGTCAGCTGTAGGCGATTCTGGTATTTCTAGTTACAATAAATGTTAGCTTTGGAGTCAGCAAGATCAGCCAGATACATCTCATATGCTGCAGTAAACAGTAAGTAAAAACAAGGTTGGTGTGGAGTTCTTAGTGCTGACTGTTGCCCTTTAATATGAAGAAAATATTAAAACAGTCTTTAGCTGGCCTGTCACCACAGTGGTAGGGCTGCTGTTTGTGATCCTGGTGACCTGGGTTTGGGAATGAGTCTGGGATGTTGGGGGCTGACTGGTGGAGTAGGATAGAGCAGCCCAGGGGATGCTTTTGTTCTCCGAGGAGAAAGATCACCAAGCAATATTGCCACCTGGGTGACAACAGCTGGCAATGCAGACAGGGAAGCTTGTAGTAGAGTGGATGCTAGCTGGTACCATGTGCATCTATGTACTGTAATTGTGTGCATAAGCTGTCATGTAACTCTCAATGCTGCTTCCTATGGGGATAGGTGGCACCCTTGATGATGGCTTCCTACAGGGAAGGGAGGCATCCTCTATGATGGTTTCTTATGGGGATGGGTGGCACACTCGATGGTGCCTTCCTACTGGGTTGAGAGGCACCCCCAATGATGGCTTCCTATGGGAATGGGTGTTACCCTTGGTAATGGCTTCCTATGGGGATGGGAGGCACCCTCAATGATGACTTCATACGGAGATTGGTGGCACCCTTAATAATGGCTTCCTATGGGGATCAGAGGCACCTTCAGTAATGGCTTCCTACAGGGATGGGTGGCACCCTCAAATATGGCTTCCTTCAGGGAATGGAGGCACCCTCAAAGATGGCTTCCTACAGGGATGGGTTGCACCCTTGATGATGGTTTCCTATGGGAATTGGTGGCACCCTTGATGGTGACTTCCTACATGGATGGGAAGCCCCCTCAATGACAGCTTCCTATGGGGATGAATGGTACCCTTGATGATTGCTTCCTACAGGGATGGGTGGCACCCTTGATGATGGCTTCCCATGGGAATGGGTGGCACCCTTGAGTACAGCTTCCTGTTGGGATATGTGTGGCACCCCTGATGATGGCTTCCTATGAGAATGGGTTGCACTCTCGATGATGGCTTCCTATGGGACTGAATGGGTTCCTTGATGATGGCTTCCTATGGGGATGTGTGGCACCCTTGATGATGGCTTCCTAAGGGGATGAGTGTCTCCCTTGATGATGGCTTCCTATGAGGATGGTGGCACCCTTGATGATGAATTCCTAAGGGGATGAGTGGCACCCTCAATAATGGCTTCCTATGAGGATGGGTGGCACACTTGATGATGGCTTTTTATGCAGATAAGTGTCTCCCTTGATGATGGCTTCCTATGAGGATGGTGGCACCCTCAATGATGACTTCCTATGGGGATGTGAGGAGCAAAGCAGAAATACCATGGAGTGAGCAGGATGAAACCACAGCCTCCTGGGCTCCTATTTGCCTGCTGGCTGTTCCTCATCCTACATGTTACAGATTGGAAGAGAGAATGCACCTACCCCCAATGGACTGAACCACAGTGGCAGGAGCTCTGTTATGTCTACCTCTTGTGGGAGGGCGTTAGCACCAAAGATGGCAAGGATGGGTCTGGAATGTCTGTTGAGTAGGTGGGGCAGAACCAGAGATGGGGAATAAACAATAAAAAATATAGTTTTATTAGCTGTTTAAAAAGTAAAAGTGACAACTCACTAGTTTTATAGCACAAACAAAACAACTATAAAAGTAGAATTGTTTTACTGACATCGAGACACAAAAAATAAAATAGCCAATTGCCTACTCTATAGAAGCAAATACCTGCTCTTTAAGCACTGCTTGTGAAACCTTGTCATCACTTTCTGTTTCCAGTTTCAGTTAGTGGTACTTTGATACTGCACTGCAGGATCCCAGTTCCCTCAGATCAAGCCTGTAAGTCAGATCACTGCTCAGATGGGGTTGAATGTCTTGATCTAAGGGTCGGATCTTGGGTTCCTATCCTCAAACAGTTGTGATCTAACCATCAGATCCCTGATCTGACTGTCAGATCCAATGGATCCCATGCCCCTGGATCAGATCCATTTGGGATCTGAGTACACTGGATTCACTGTCAGATGCCATTCTCTGATGGCATCTGACATCCAGTGAAAATGGCTCCATAATATGATTGCTATCTTGCTTTAATTTATGGATGATATAGATATGAATATCTATGGACTGCCCGCAATACAGGCAGGCTTGGATTAAGAAGTTGGGGGCCCGTTTTTCAGCAAGAGTCATTTGGAGGCCCTTTTCAAACTATTTAAACAGGCTGGGGGTGTCTGGAAACCATCTATCACCCCATAAACTGTTTATTTTTTATGGCTTTTAAATTATTTGACACTTCTTCCAGCATAAAATCTTAATAACAACACATCAATCACCACCATTTGGTCAGCTATAATCCCTCCCCAACCCCAGCTAGTGTTCATTATATCTTGCAAGCATCTTGTTTGTTTTGCCTTTTGGGAGGGCCTGATCATAAGTGCCTCAGTCATTAGGGGGCACTCAAACCTTCTGTTTTGAGTGAAAATATTAAAATGGAGGCTTTACATACCAGAAGAAGCAGGACCCCCTGGAAACTAGGATGCTGTATCTTGGCTAGGCTATCCTGGGTAGATATATTGTAAAATACAATAACTTAAGGTGAGGGGCTTTAATAGTGTACTTTGGTACTGTTTGAAGGAACCGCAACAAAACTGTGGCTGTGGTGTGATAAACATACACTTTTTGGACTGTACTAGCCAATCTCAGTGGAGTATTTTCAGAACCCATTTTATAATTACTTTAGATGCCTAAGCTTTAGATATATTATTATAAACTTTAATTACAGCTATTAGCTATCAATAACAGAAAAATCATATTTTAACTATCTACATTGAATCAAAGATTTTACTGACTAGAAAATGTTGTGTTTCTCTCATTTATTATGGCTGCATAGCAGAGCTATGCTGATGTAATGTGATTATGTCAGTAGAGGAAGGGGGCTCTGGAATGTTTGGAAAGTTTCCTAATGCAGAACAGCCTGTCTCTTCCACAGATTGGAGCTGAATAACATAACTTGGTAACTTGGCGTATATAGACAAAGTACTTTAGGCCATAGGCCCATTTAATTGTCTCCCACTCAGTGTGGGTTTGTCTATTGACAATCTTGTGTAATAAATGTTCGTCTAACCTTCTTTTAAATATATCTAAAGATGAAGACTCCACAACATTCTTGGGCAGATTATTCCATATTATTGGTGTATGTATATTATAAAAGCATTGATGCCTATTGGTTCTTGCCCTATGTATAAATATTTGCTTATCATGTGATCTTAACTTAGCTAATTTATGGATCCATTTTATTTTGCATTGTGCCATTAAAGCCTCGTCCTTCAAAATTCGGTACAAAAGTAATAAATCTCCTCTAATTCTTCTGGTCTCTAAAGAGTATAGATTTAGACTAACCAGTCTTTCCCCATACTCCTTATGATTGAGTCCTTTAATAGATTTTGTCACCCTCCTCTGAACTCTTTATATCTGTATGATATCTTTTTTTAAGTATGGGTTCCAGATCGGTGATCCATAATTGAGATGGGGTAGGACATATGTCCTATAAAGTTTGAGGACACATTCTTTATTCCTAGAAATGAATGCTCTTTTAATGGAGTGAATAATGCTGTTGCATTTCCCTACAGTTTTGACTATATGTGTACCCGATGACAATTTAGAATTTACCCATACACCAAGGTCCTTTTCGCATGTACTATTTTTCATAAGCTTTTCATTGATCTGACGTGGAACCTTTGTAAAAGAGCCAAGGCTCAAAGGTATTCGTAATCCTAGACTTTAGAAATAAATAAATAAATAAAAAAATATGGATATTTTTGATTTATTTTTCCAAAATGTATCACTGCACATTTACTTTCATTAAATTTCGTATTATTTAATTCACCCCATCTTTCAATTGTCTTAAGGCTATCACTTAGTTCCTTATACTTTATTAATGACGACACTTCTTCACCTATTTTAGTGTCATCTGCAAATTTAGTAATGACAGAATCACAACCATTACCTATGTCACTAATATATAAACCAAACAAGACTGGGCCCAATACCGAACCCTGAGGTACACCACTAGGAACATCACCTTCATCTGAAAGAACTGAGTTTATTCTAACTCTCTGTTTTCTGTTGGTCAGGAAATTCCCAATCCATTTTACTATAGATTTGTTTAGACCTAGATTAAGCAATTTTGTGATAAGTTTTTTTATGTGGAACCATATCAAAAGCTTTTCGCAATTCCAAAAAGATCACATCCACTGGTTTTCCCTCATCTAATTTACAACTTATTTGACTATAGAATACTAGTAAGTTAGTGTTACAAGAGAGTCCTCTTTTAAAGCCATGTTGTGAAGAATCCTGCAATCCTAGTTTGATAACATCATTCTCAATTTTATTTTTAATCAATCTTTCCAGTATCTTGCAACAAATTACTGTTAGGCTAATAGGCCTATAATTCTCCACATTTGATTTATTCCCCTTTTTCTGTATCGGTACTATTATGGCTTTTTTCCAGTCCAGAGGAGTCATACCGGTTAAAAGTGATTTATTGAATATGTCAGTCAAAGGGTTTACTACTACTTCTGAGAGATGTTTCCAGATTATCATGTCAATGTTATCAGGACCTGATGATGAAGTAGTCCTTAAATTAGATAATTCCTTTAGTACCATGTCATGGCTAGTGCTAAAGACTTCTGAGTCCATTACCCCTGGAATAGTCACTTTTGATTTATTCACCTGATAGATTGTCTTAAAGTAATTATTGAAACTATTTGCAATTTCTTTATTACTATTTATTATTGCACCATTGACAGTCACTGAGTTAATTTGTTTCCCAGTTTGCTGATTATTATTAATGTATGTGTAAAATGCTTTATGATTTTTATTCGATGCTAATTTATTTTCAAATTTTAATTTTCCTTTTTTAATAATTGATTTTAAGGATCGCTGTTGGGTCTTATATTTATTTAGGTTAATCAAAGTTGGATGAGTTTTGTATTTCTTAAAGGCTTTATTTTTTCTTCTTATTTGTACCTTGATGTTTTTATTAAACCAATATGGAATAAAGCCTTTATTATTTTTATTATTTCGCCTTGGAATAAAGTGATTTGTTATTTCTTGAATTTTTTATTTTAATTTTTCCTACATAGTATTTACATCTAGTTTACAAAATGATCCTCCTCAATCTATTAATTTAAAGGCTTCTATAATTTTATTCCAATCAGCTCTTTTATAATGAAATGCCAGCGATGATCTATTTAATTTGGGTTTTTTAATATTGATTGTACACTCTACAATATTATGGTCGCTGCTTCCTAAATGGGGGAGAATATCTATACTGTTAATTCTGTCAATGGAATTTGATAATATTAAATCCAAAATACTTTTCTCCCTGGTTGGAACATCAACCATTTGATGGCAACCATGTGATATTATAGTATCAATCAATACTTTCTCAAAAGTAGAAGTTCCTTCCATTTCATCCCAATTTATTCCCGGTACATTAAAGTCTCCTACAATTAAGATATCACCTAAACTATAAGCTTTATCAATTTCCTCTATTAAGTTGTTATTATAATTACTATTATTATTAGGTGGTCTGTAACAGGTTCCCAGAGTTATTTTGGGCGAATGAGGAAGTGTTAAATTGAACCACAGGGTTTCTGTTATGCTTTCAGAGGATTCAGATATTTTAATTTCTTGACACTGTATATGTTCTGAAACATAACAGCAAACACCACCACGCCTTCTTCCCATACGATTCCTCAAGAAAAGTTGGTACCCAGGAATGTTATTGGACCAATTGTTACTCTCATCCCACCATGTTTCCGTTACACATATGATATCTATATTATATTTGTTTATCAATGTTTTTAGTTCAGTTAATTTAACATTATTCAAACTTCTGGCATTGATATTCCATATTTTTAGTTTCCTGGATTTTGGATTGTTAAAGCTGTGATCCAGTTTTTCTCCCTCATCCCCCTTATTTTCTAGTTTAAAGATTTGAGTATAATATTCTCAAAGGTTCTGCCCAGTTTATAGGCACCTTGCTTGCTTAAATACAATCCATCCCAACAGAACAAAGATGGAGTGTCACAAAAATTTTCCCAATGTGGAGTAGACCGATAGCCTTCTTTAAGTGTCCATTTATGCATCCATTCATTAATACTTTTGATCTTATGAGTAATCTGGTAATTTGCTCTAGGAACGGGTAATATTTCTGAAAACGATATCTCACAATTAAGTTCAACCAATGTTTTATCAAGGTTTATGTATTCCTGTTTGATTTTATCAATAGACAACTTTTTTAGATCATTTGTACCAGTGTGAATAATGACAAGTGGACTTGGGCCCGAGTTGTATAAAATATCAGGGCACATTCTATTTATATCCTTTATTCCAGCTCCATGAAATGATGAACATGCTATATTGTGTTTGTCACTTCGACACACAATTTTGTCAGTATATTTAATTATTGAATCAACTAATACAAACTATTGTTGATTTAAATCATTTTTTGGTATTGTTTCCATAGAGCATACATCCTTTGTTATATCTGACTGTACTTCTGCTGTTTCATAAATGGATCTATCTGGATATGTTGTCTCTTCCGCAATATGGAAAGATTGAACTGTACTGCCAGTAACCAATGTATCTGCCTGCGATTCTGTCACCACAGTACTAGAGGGAGAAACAATTTGTTGTTCGTTTAAGGTACTATCCTGTACCCTTTCCAAGGTGTTATCCTCTGTATCTAAATCAATCAGGGCTTCATACCTATTACATAGGCTAATATTGTTACACATTGCCCTGCGTCTGGATTTAGATTTATGGCCTATAGTAACATTAATCCAGTCTTCAGACTCACTATGGATGCTGTTCTCATTTGAGTCATTTATTTTTCTTTTTTCATATACACTGACCTCACTATAAGGGTTAGTTTCACTCAGTTCAATATTGGTCCCTGGTGATTTTGCAGTACTTTCCCTTAAAAAATTACCTGGTGTTTGACTCAAGGTTTCTTGGTACTTTTTGATAGCTGCTAATCTTTTATAGAAGTTATCAATGTCTTCTCTCAGAAAACTGTTATTTATACATTTATCACAGACATATATAGGTATTTGGGGAAGAGAATCAAATAAGGTATACATGGAACAGGTATTGCATTTCAAACCTGTTTCTCCATCCAGAGTCATGATAATATCGCTCCTTACAGGCTTGGATACAATTGTTTTTACTGTGCTGTTACTCATTACATTGTCCAAGACTATTAAATCAGTCATTTTTTGTTATATTTGTAGTTGATAGCTAAACTAGAAAACCTATGCTGTACTTACTTATTCTATTAAGAAATCCAGTGCTGCCATCCCTCTGTCACTCCTTACGCGTGTGTCTTTGTGTCCATCTTCGCACGTGCAAGTGCACGCATGCCCTGCTCATGCTCGCCCTGCTCGCAGCAGGGCTTCCTGAAATACTAGTGTATGACCTGGAAGTACCCTTCCGAGGTCACCAAGTGAGAGAACGGTTATAAACAATTAAAAAATAAATTTGAGTAGTTTTCAAACCACTCAGTGAAGTTAAATCAGAGTCCCCCAAGCAGTTAAACTGCAGTAAAACCCCTCTCTGTTGCGAGTTGTAGTTCGCTTAAACAGCTGGTAGAACTACACTCCTCTTCCTAGCGTTGCTAGGGCTCCAAAATCTCGCAATAGCGAGTTACAATACAGGTTACAAGTTACAACAACACCAATGGTATATCACTTAAAATTGCTGAGTTTGCAGAGCAAAACAGTAAACAGTTGTCATTTTATATTTGAAATGTATAGCTGTCCTGTCCATTCAGCACAATGTAGTTTCCCCTTCCCCACTGCACTAGTTTCTTCATGAGGAAAAGAAAGTTTAACCCTTAGGCTGGTTTTGCTGGCAGAATTAGAAGGTATAGGAATTCTGGACTGCTATAACAGTCCACAGCACAGCAAGGGTTAGTACAGCTTCAAGATTCACAGTGTAGAAGGAATGTGCTAGGCTATCAGATATAGGCTTCAGTTTTAACTCCTTAAGAAGTGAGGAATGTGGTTGGAGATCAGATAAAGGCTTCAGCTTAAACTCCATAGGACATTTAAAAGCCTATGATATTTATGGTTTTATTTTTTTCTACTATTGTGGTGTAAATGTGGGACTTTTATTTATTTATTTATTTTATTGAATTTTGTTGGCCCGGTAAGCCCACTGGGCCTAGAAGTCCCTTTTTCAGGGGCGACTGGGGGATACAGATGTTAGGCAACTGAAATTGAACCAGATTAAGCTGTTGGTGGTATTTTACATCTCAATAACACAAGTACAACTAAGTCACACATTCATTCTTTGTCTCTTCCCCAGTGTCTGTCATTGTACAATATTTGTGGACAATTCATCGGTGCTAAACCAATACTGTTGCTGACTGTGCTCCAGAGCTCTCTTGTACTTCACACTGCAGGTAGATGCAGGATGCCACTGAAAATGACATGTTGTAACTCATTTGAGTTGTCTTGGGTAAATACATTGTAAACAATATTAGGATGCTCTCTTTGATGTCAGCACCTTGCCAGCTTGTATTCCCATGCTGACATCATAAATTCCTGTCTTCTACTGAAATGACAAATTGTGTAAATAACTACATGCATTCACCATAAGCAACATCCCTCTGAAAACAAGATACTGCATCTTAGCTGGTCACTACTGGGAAAATACATTGTAACAATAGGTACAATGAGGATCTAGCCGAAAATGAGATACTGCATGTTAGCTGACCTAACCTAGGTAACTACATTGTAAAAATATATAAAAGGAGGACCCCAGTAGAAGAGATTTTGCATTTTAGCTGTGCTAATGCTGCTAAATGCATGGTAAAAATGTGTAAAAACAGGACCCCACTGAAAATGAAATATTGCAGCTTAGCTGCCCTATCCTGCTAATCACACGCACACCCTGTGTATGTGCACAACTGTTGTAACAGCTGTGTGAGTGTGTGTGTGTGTGTGTGTGTGTGTGTGTG
The DNA here is from genome assembly GCA_016271365.2 of Neoceratodus forsteri. Classification (NCBI taxonomy): domain Eukaryota; kingdom Metazoa; phylum Chordata; order Ceratodontiformes; family Ceratodontidae; genus Neoceratodus; species Neoceratodus forsteri. Next base: position 923,654,517 of record CM028135.1, on the reverse strand, counting down.
TGTGCATGTGTGTTTGCTCTGTGTTTTCAAGGGGGTGTGTATGTCCAGAACCAAAAACACAGTTCACTGCATTACCTTGATGTTTATGGTTTTTTTTTTACTATTGAGATGTAAATGTGGGACATTTACCAATAGAATAATAGATAGGTAAGTGTGTATTACAAGGCAGTAATACCATCGAGAGGTTTTGGGGACATGGAATCTCGAGAGCAAAGCCCCCAAAACCTCAAGATGGTATTACTGCCTTGTAAAACACTTATCTTTCTGTTATTTTTTGTACTATATGGCTCCATTGATAATACTACAGTTGGAGATGACCTTTGAACTATAGTATTATCAGCAAAAATGATAGTATTATCACTTTTCAGGATAGTATTGTTGAGAGTAGTGATGTATTACTGGGACATTTTTGTATAACTTAGTATAATATTATTGAGGCTTATCCATATATTACATCACAATAATACAAGTACAACTAAGTCACACATTAATTCTATATCTCTTCCCCAGTATCTGTCATTCCTTTAGTTGTTTTTTTTTGTTGAGTTGATAACTATTTAATTGTTCTTTGGTCAGTTCCACAATGTATTGTTTGGTAACTTATTTTTGTCAATTTATTCTTAGGCGTAATTGTCCTGTTTATTTTTGTTATACTTATTCCATTTCTATGTATTTTATATTCTGTATTTTTGTATCTGTTATCTTCCCCAGGATGCATTTGAAAATAAGCTGAACCAGCTCAGTATGTCTTTCCTGGTAAAACCTTTGAAATAACTAAATAAATAACAAAATATCTAAATAACCAACTAAATAAATATTTTATCACATTAATGTTTTAGCAGCCATTGTGACTCTGACCAGAGTTTGTTTAATTCACTATAAATGTCAGGTAGCAGCCCTTAAAGGGGCACTGTCGGCTTTACTCATCTATCTCACACTATATGTTAGCAGTGTGCCTCTTGGTACACACATATCACATATTGCCCCTAGTATGCCCTTATGTACGTAAAACTTACAGAATATTAGTAGTTTACCTGAATTTTGTCTTATTTGTTGCTCGCTGGGCTGGACATAAACCCCCCACCAACCGGAAGCATACGCAGGTCGAGACCGCGCATCTGCCACAAGTGCGGTCCCAAAGTGTCATTTTGGTCATGGCAAAGGTAAAATTAAGTTAATCCAGTAGAGTAGCCCTTAATTAACTGTTGTTGCCATGTAGCGTAAAATGAGCACTTCACCGAGAAGAAAAGAGCAAAACACTTTTAAAAATGGCACGAAATCACGCGTAGCAAGTGCGGCATAATTAAAGATCCCACACATGCACAAGAACATACTGCAATTGGGCATGCATGGGATTTCGGTCCCATTTAAAAAAAGTGTTTTGCTCTGCTCTCGGTGCTCGGTTTTGGCGCTACATGGCAACAACAGTTAATTAAGGGCTACTCTACTGGATTAACTTCATTTTACACTCGCATTGTCCAAAAATGACACTTCGGGACCGCGCCTGTGGCTGACGCGCGATCTCATCTTGCATATGCTTCTGGTTGGTGGGGAAGTTTAAGTTGGGTCGAGCGAGCAAGAGATAAATTAAAAATTCAGGTAAATTACTAACATTCTGTAAATTTTACATGCATAAGGGCATACTAGGGGCAATCTGTGGTATGGGTGTGCCAAGAAGCACACTGCTGACATAGAGTGAAAGATAGACAAGCGAAACTGACAGTGTCCCTTTAAAATATACAAGAAATTCAATAGGTTTATCAGATAGTTATACTGATATACTGCAAATGATTCAGCTTGGTCTGAGGAAAAGTCATGCTTTGCTCTAGTTTGGGCTCAGCTAGTCTGGGGGCCCAGGCCTGAAATTTTTGGTGACATAGCACCCTCCGTACAGAAAGCAACAACTATGTTATTTTGATAGAAGTGTCCCTTAGGTACTTATCTAGGGTGGATGTGGTCTTATAAAGTGGTAGCAAGGTATGCCAATCCAAGATTTTTGTACCCTTGTCAAAACAGCATTTTGCGCAAGTGAAAAGGCCACAAAAATGTACTAAAGTTGTCAAGGCAAGTTTGAAAGTAAAAATGACCAATAAAATAGGATTTAAACAATGTATCTCAAAAGACAAAAAAAATGTAGTCATGCAAAAGGTTTCTTTGACACAAATTAATACTAATTTATTTGAACTCATTATACCTAGAGCGCTTTTTGAAGTCTGAGTTTTATATTGCTTAAACTTGATACAAAATAGCCACTGAGGTATAACTGAGTTAAAAGACAAAAACAAATTTTAGTCATACAAAAGGTTTCTATAACACAAATTATTAATAAGGCTCATTACTTAAAGAATGTTGGCCTTGTGGTTTGTATTGATAAATACACAGATTATTCACTGACACAAAAGTTTTAAATATTGTATTCATTATAACAGAAGCCTGGTATACTGTTGCACACCATGGTGCTAGCAAAACACTAATATCCAGTGGACTCCCTCTCAGAGATGGGCAATATGACAGTATATATGTGTGTGTCTAGCCTTTTTCAATATACTGTTTTTGTCATATGCTACATGTGTAAGTTAGAATCATCTGTAATATCAGACTCATCTGGATCCACACTGGCAACTTTATGGGGATTATAACAGTCCTCACCACCAGTACACAAGCACACCTGTGTGCACGCCATGCTCTGCCTGGAACAACTGCAGTTGCGCTCACACTTGGCTTTTTTACACCTACATGTAATAAGTTCCAGGAGTGCTTCAGGGGCAGGTGTCTGTGTCAATAGTGTTAGAGAAATGTGTCTATCCTTATCATCATGCCAGCCATTTCCAGCAGGGGATGGGATGTCAGGCTGAGCCTCCAGGCATGGCTCCAGATAAGGGTCTGGTAATTTGCACGCTTAGTATGTTGCAGAAGACTATCAGCAGTTGGGGGAGGGCTTCGTTCTGAACCTGTTTGTGACAGAAAAGTTTTTATTGCACACCATTTACATTCGCTGAGTTAGCCGTTGGGTGATTGAGAAGGGTATCAGAAGTTCTATTGATTTCAGCTGTGCAGGAGGTATATCCACAGTGCCAAACTTGGTAAGGCTTCTAAATGTGTATGGATTCTTCCTTACAAGCTTCCATAGCTTTAGTTTGCCAACCCTAGCAAGACAGCTGGTTGAATCACACCCAGTTAGTGTGTGTACTGCTGGTAACATTTTGCAGTGTCTTACTGGCAAGATACAATAAATCGCAAAGTATATCTATGGACTGTGACTGTGGCATAAGCGGCCCAGAAAATCTATTACTTATACTATGGTACTGTGCTCGCTGTAGCAAACAAAGAAAAAACTGTATAAAAACTATCTGCCACATTGATTCTTTAGACCTTATAGGCATAGGGATAATATCGTTAATACAGATTCTTCTGTACTCTGAAGATTCAGTAACTGTTAAAGCTCTAGCTAATTACTTTGTAAATGTGGCAAGAATTAAGTTCAAAACAGAAGTCTCAAATGGGGATTAACCTAAGGATTGCAACATAGATATATCAGAGACGTGATGTAAAGGGGGTGTGAAACTTTGTTTCTAGTCCATCTACTTTTGTATTTAAATTATAGGACTCTTGGAGGCAATAAGTATTTTTATTAACAATCCTTGAATATTTATTTAGCCTGGCTTATTTGCACAATTAGTTTTGATTCTTGTAAGGGTATACTGTGATGTGTACTGTATATGAGATGTTGTATTTAGCTGTTATTGATCTTAAATGGAAAACTATTTTATCATTGTATTCTGTAAAGAGTTTATGTTTTGTATTTGTAATGATCTATGTGTTGATCAATAAATTACTAGCTAACTAACTAGCATAGTTGTTGGCCAAGTTCATCTGCTATGGTGTGGGCTGGTATAAACTGGCTTTATCCTTCACACTAGTATGAAACCAAAGCTCTTGATTTGCTCTGAACGTGTGAATAAAATGTACAGAGAGAACTGCAACATCAGTGCCTGGAGACCACACCACTACACAAGGGTATTCTTGTGAAGCATGTGCAACATGAAGAAGAAGCTGAGTATCTGTTTCCTTGTGTGATGAAAATAGATCTGCTTGGTCTACAACTCCATCTGAAGTGACCATGCAAGCAATGAGGCCATCCTTCAATCCACCTGCAGTAACCATTTTCTGATCTGGGCCAAGTAAAGTTTCTGACATATCACACCATGAGTATGACAGGAATTTTACCAGATGTTCTTTTTTTTTTGTTACTTGTTTTTTGCAACTAAAATGATGCAGTATCTGCAAGAGAAGCCGTATGAGGAGAGACTAAAGCAGCTTAATATGTATACCCTTGAGAAAAGAAGGGAGGGGGGGACATGATAGAAACTTTTAAGTGCCTCAGTGGAATCAACAAAGTCCAAGAGAGTAGCATCTTTCAGAAAAAGAGACATGCAAGAACAAGGGGACACAATTTAAAGATAGAAGGGGGGCGGTTCAGGGGCAATATGAGGAAGTATTATTTCACAGAGAGGGTAGTGGATGCATGGAACAGCCTTCCTGAGGAGGTTGTGGGGTCTAAAACTGTGGGAGAATTCAAGAATGCATGGGACAGACATAAGGCAATTCTTGTGGGGGTAGGAAGAAATAGGCTGTTGGTTAAATAGGATCTGCGGCCTATCCTGTAGGTAGGGAAACCGGCAGACTAGATGGGCCAAGCGGTCCTTATCTGCCGTCAAAGTCTATGTTTCTATCTATGTTTCTATGTTATAGTTTCTTTATTCTCTGTGGTGAGCCACTACTCCCGTCTGCCACCCTTATCTGACTCAGGGTCTTTCAGGAGCTTCTGGATGCTATGCGCATCTCAGAAGCTCTCCAGAGCTGGCCTGGAGGTGTCATCCAGTAGGGACCCCCGCTTTTTCCACCTTTTTCACTCCATAGTTACCCAGGGCCCTGGAAGTGGTGATACATATGCATGGAGGCATGCATGCGCACTGCAGCTCCAGTATGCAGTCCCATCCTTCCTCCCCGGCCTAGTGCCCAGGCTCCTCAAAGTGACACTGCATCCCAGCCTCCACCAGGGGGCAGCCAAGCTCTGAGGAAGCCTTTCTTAACCATTCTGAGGAGGAAAGCTGCCAGCTGGCCACTAATCAATGTCCTCCCCCTCCCCCCGCTGACCCCAATGGCCTGGGCTCATTCTTGAACCCAGGTCTCTGGCATGGCATGCGGTATGGCATCCAGTGCCTCAATCCTCTGCACCACCAGGCCAACTACCATATGTTCTTTATTCTTGGGATTTCCAATGAACTTACTTCACTATGTTGAGATGAGTGTTTTGGGACCATGGATTTTGACTTCATTGCTTTGTGAGGATTGTCTTCATGCACACTCAAAAGGTTTAACTGATACTTTGACATCATATTGATCAAAGACAATATTTACTCTTTTGCAGCTCTCATAACTCTGTAGAGGCTGATGTATTATTCGGAAGACCAGTTCAACAAGTTCTCTAAAGCTAGTTGCATCTCCTTGCTCGACTATTTGTATAACAGCCATGCCATCCACTATCCAAGCTGTGGGCATGTTGAATGCTGGCAGTTGATACATTGACTCTGCTTCTTTTTCTAATTCAGGCAATATCTTGTTCTTTGCAGTTTTGTTCAGGGTACTATCAGAATGTGCTAGAGCATATGGAACTATGGAAAGCTCATGTGTGAAAACTTATTTCAGATCAATCTCTCTTGTCTGTGCAGCTACTACAAGATGGCTAAACAACTCCCTGTCTGCATTAATAGTCACTGTCTTATCACTACTAACTTTCAATTTGATCTTCTTGCTTAGAGATGCAAATGTCTTGATGCTGAACTTGTGCAGTGGTTCAGAGAATCCAGTGGTATTTGAATTTAGTCTGTCTTCCATAAACTGTTTCATTGCTTTGATTCCTATATCATTTGCAGTAATAAGCTTGGTGGCAACCTCGGCAAGTGCAACAATTCAAGTTGCAATGCTGGTGAGTGCTATCAAGTCAGCATTCAAATCAAAAAGGTTTATCATGGAGCATGTGATTATGTTAATCTTATTTACATCTCCTTCATCTCATTGCATGCGATGTGGTGCAGCCTCCTTGTGTTTTCCTTGTGAAACGTTTGAGTCTACAGTACCATATCACACATTACCCGTCATGGAAGTTGTGATGGCTGAGCAGTCATGAGCAGTGATGAACCATCTAGCTAAGGCTCCTAGTTTCAATGTGAAACTCACTATATTCCCTTTTACTTTACTATCACAGTTTACTGTTTGTTCAAGTGCCATGTCTGTTTAGACTTTGCTGAATTTATTTCTAGACCGAGCTACAGCATGATTGGAGGATGGCTCATGTGGTGCTCCTCCACAAGAGTGGCCCAAAGGATGAACCAAGCAATTACAGACCTGTATGCCTCACATCCATTGTAGGAAAACTCATGGAAGCAATCCTGAAAGAGAGGCTGATGACCTTTGTGGAGGAAAATGGACTACAGGACAGTCAGCAGCATGGATTAGTCTCTGGAAGACCCTGCCAGACCAACCTAATTGAATATTATGACTGGGTAATGAGGGAACTGGATAAAGACCATGCAGTGGATGTGCTGTATTTAGACTTCAGCAAGGCCTTTGATTCAGTACCTCATGGGAGGCTGGGGGGTAAGTTGCAATATGTGGGGGCAGGGACAAAGATGGTAAACTAGATTGTGAACTGGCTGAAGGGGAGGTGGCAACAGGTGGTGGTGGTGGTGCAGCACTCTCTTCCCTAAGGGCGGTGACAAGTGGGGTGCCGCAGGGCTCAGTCCTGGGTTCGATGTTGTTTGGGTTATTCATATCGGATATCTCACATGGCATTAGGAGCAAGATCAGTCTGTTTGCAGATAATACCAAGATAGGGGCAATGGTGGACAACATAGAGGGGTTGCTGGGGCTACAGGAGGAACTTATCAAACTGGAGGAGTGGTCAGAAAAGTGGCAACTGAGCTTCAACGTGAAGAAGTGCAAGGTTTAGCACTTCAGAGTAAGCAACACAGGGAGGAGCTACCAGTTGAGATGGGTTCAGATAGAAGTCACAAAGGAGGAGAAGGACCTAGGGGTGATCATAACAGATAACATGAACAACTCAGCTCGGTGTAGGAAGGTGGCAGCTAAGGCCAATAAGATGCTGGGGTATATTGCAGAGGAATCTCATCCAGAAATGGGGATGTGATCCTCCCACTGTACAGGTCACTAGTCAGGCCACATTTGGAGTACTGCGTGCAGTTCTGGCATCCCTTTCTGAAGAAGGATATCAGATTGCTGGAGGGGGTGCAGCGTAGGACAACTAAGATGATCCAGGGACTGGAGGGCAAAACCTATGAGAACAGGCTGACTGAGTTGAATATGCACACCCTGGAGGAGAGGAGGGATTGGGGGGATATGATTGGGACCTTCAAATATTTGAAGGGGATTAACAAAATGGGCAAAAAATGGATATTTAAGCTGAGGAGAGGAAAGGACACCAGAGGGCATGGTCTCAGGTTGGAGGGTGGAAGATATCAGAGAGAGATAAGAAGGCATTTTTTCACAGAGAGAGTGGTGGAGAAATGGAACACTTTACCTGAGGAGGTGGTATCCTGTAGCACAGTGGGCAGTTTTAAAAGGGCATGGGATAGGGTGCAAGGGGGGTAAGGTAAGGGGGAGAGAGGAGGGTGGGCTGTAAGGCCAGTTTCTGCTGACAGATTTGTATATTCATATTTTCATATGATTAACTTGCACAAACTGCTCATGAACTTCGGGGGCACAATCTGGCAGAAGCTTTATATCACTGATGTATACAGATACCCAGTGGACATTGTTGTGCAGTCAAAGGCTAAAATAGTTTTTTTTTTAATTTATTAAAATTTCGAAATTACAACCATTGAGTCAAAGACTCCTTTATAGGCTCCACGTCAGGAAACAGTATACAATACAGTACAATACAATACAATTTTTCTAACAGTCAGTACATCATCAGGGATAACAGTAAACTATCTACCAGTACAAAAGGAAAAAGACAGAAAGCATTATGGTCAAACACCAGTATGTGCAAGTAAACACAAGGCTATTCAGGCAAGCCCTGTGTCAAGGAGGATGAGGAACAAACAAGCAGAGCATATAGACTAGCCCTGAGTCAATGTAAGCATCAAGAATTAGAAGGATGGAAGGGGTGAGGAAAGTAGGGGAGGTTCAAGTACAATCACAGTTGCTGTTTGTGAGTAGAAATGCCCTAAGACTAGACTTGAAGAGGACGAGTCAAGCTTCAGTTGAGATGGCCGTAGGTAGTTCATTCAGCCAATAGGGTGCCCTATGGTAGAAGGCATGTTGCCCCACTGAAGTTCTACACCAAGGGACAAGTAGTGTGGTTTTGGAGGGGCTCTGGGTTATGCTGGGGGGGGCTGGAAGAATGTGGTTCTGGAGGCCCTGAGGGGATTGATTGTTGGAGATTTTCTTAGTCAGGAGGCAGGTATGGTACTTAAGTCTTCCATCAGAATTCAGCCAGAGGTAGCATCTCTACAACTGCTGCAAGATGCAGGTCCCAGTTGCTTTCACGTTCTGGTCTAATGAACCGCATTAGGATGTTAACCATTTCGATGTAATCATCCCAGAATACAAATGTTTGGAAAGTTGTTTTTCCAAAATTGTGGAATCTGTGCAAGGCATCCTATACATTCTTGAGGGCATCACTGAGCTGAGAAAGTGTTGCTGTTAGGCTTGTTGCATCATTGTTTGATACTGCATTTGGACAATCCTGGGACTTGCTGTTGATGAGGTCTACATCACAATCAATCTCATTATCTTGTACCTATTTAAAAAATGCCTGCCACCTCAATCTGAACAGGGCCTCCATTACAAGCTTGTGGGCCATCACTCCGCAGTTATAGAATTTGCCTTTAAATAGATTTCTTGCTGTGTTGCTACCATACACATGTGATTCTATGAGGATGTCTTCCAGACCACTCTCTTCATACTTCTTTCCAATTATAGCTGGACATTTCTGTGCTATGTGGAAACCACCCATTCTCAAGACTGTTTTCTGAAATTCCTCCGGGCACCTCCACTGAATCTCTTTGGCCTTACGGTATATAGCCTTGTCAAATGTCAAGACACTGTAATCTTGGCCAAATGTCCTAGACATCTTGTAGATGTTCTTCATTACAGCGAAAACTATGTTCCATTCAGTAGGTGATGCTGACAGCATTGGACAGTACCCAGTAGATGTTACCGCTGGTATTGTAGATGAAATCATCACATTAAAAGCTGTCCATCCAGGTACTTGCTGAGCATTCACCTTTTCAAACTCAACCTCAGATAGCTTGGTTGGACAGCATCTTAGAATTAACCATTGCAGATCAAGGTTGGTGGCTTTACGGCAAGCCTCAACATCAGTATACCAGTTACTTTTAACTTTTCCCACAAGATTTGGTGTAGGGTATCTGCCATGTGGCTTGTACTCCAGAAAGGCTTGGCACGTTGCAAGAATTTCAAGTGATCGTGTTCACGGTGCTATTTTCTTTGGTTGAGCCTGAGCTGCCACTGTGCCAAAGCTGCCTTCCGGAATTGTGGGAGTCTGATGCTGATATACTACCATAGTTGTGGCATGGATTGTGTGCTTTCTATCTAATGTTTCCTCATTTATATTGATTCCACTACTGTATCCCGACAGGCACTTGCCCAACACTCAACATCCTGATGCCAAAATCCTGACTCGCATTTGCCTGACAGTTTGATTTTTCCTGCAGCAGAGGTTTTTTCACATTTTTGGGGGGCCTCACCTCCTGAACCCCCCAATGTGGGGGGTTTTGCCCCTCGTATGTAAGATTACAAACTCTGCCATGGGCAAAATTGAACTGTAGGGCAAACAAGTATCAGGAGTTTGGTGCTGGGATGTTGCATGTGGGACAAGTGTGTTTCGGTATAATGAATGGATACCTTTATATCATAATTGTCAGCATTAAACTAAACAAACTCCCCATGCTGTATGTTTGATGGAATTATGATATTGTCCCTGGCAGCTTTTTCATGCTGATCCATTACAATGTCACTTCTCTCTAAAGCTTCATAACTGATACAGTGTGCTAGCTTGTGTACCATTGTTACTACCTGTTTAGAGCCTGTCCTATAGCGTATGGACATTGCAAGCCCAACATGTTTAGGTGTATGGTTTGCACCTCTGGATACTATATGAATGAAGTCCTGACCAACTTATAATATCTGTCAGTGGAGGGTCTTGTTAGTGGCTGTTACTAAGGACTGCCATCTTCAATAGGTTCATCACCAACATCCCCTTGGAATACCCATTTCAGAAACCTATACATATTGTCAGGAATCATGTCTAATGCTTGTTCCAAATTGATAGTGGAATTATCTATTGGATTGATAACCTGTCCCTCACACATTTTGAGTTCGCTATGGAGGGCCTGTTCTACATGAAACAGCATAGATACGGCTGAATATTTATCTTTATTTTCAGAAGTAAGGAGAGGGGTTTCCTCTTCAAACTGTTGCTTTGAATGCACCTGGGAAGATATGTTGATGACATCTTCCAAAGACATAGCACTGTTATATACAAGCTTTGGTTTAATTGGGTCATGCTGCATTTGAAAAATGATTTGGTCACCAAAATAGTCCGTTAGTCTCTTCTTTAGCTTCTCACTTCAGTAACTCTCACTGCTAGGAACTTTGCCTTTCAGAATATCCTGGTATCTTTGTAACAGGTAAGACATGGACAAGACTTTTCTGCTGATAACAAGGTCATTCTCAATTTCAGAAATCAGTTCCCTGAAACATGCTTTATACGCAGACTCATCTTCATTGTCACTGGATAGTGAACATTGTGTCTGTATGTTTCTTTTGCTGGTGAAAGTACTATGGTAGTCTTTGTGGTACTTTGCTTCAAATGCAATTAAAGAGCTAGTGTACTTCATGGAATTAATAGTAACTTTCAGATGTAGCCAGCTATCAGTTCTTGTATCTGATAGCTGTTTCTTTTCTGTTTGCCAATTAGAAGATTTGCCACCTGGCAGTACTGTAGTGACGTGTGGAGCAGCACTCTATCTGCAGGCTAAAGGAAAGTCAGTTCTGTTCCTCCCACGACATCATGAACACTGAGACCACGCTGACTGTGACATCACTAGTAAGCAAGGAGAACCATTTCTCACTGCCAGATTATTCTCTCTCACACAAAGCAGCAGAGATTGGCTCCTCTTGGTTACTAGTGATGTTGCAATTTCCTGCATTTTGATTGGTAACTTATGAAAGTCACTGCTCAGGCTGCAAGGATTGTGGTGACTCAATGTGCTTGGTCACATTTCTGACGATGTAGTGGGAGGAACAGAAGTGACTTTTTTTAGCCTCCAGAGAGCTGCTCCACACATCAACCCAGTGCTGCCAGGTAGAAAATCTTCTAATTAGCAAACAGAAAAAGAAAAGGAAAAGAAAAAATACTTCAGATGTAAAAAGTGATAGCTGACTGCATCTGAAAATTAATATTAATTCCAGGCAGTACACTAGCTCTTGAAGTCCAGTCCAGCTATTCGCTTTAAGACAGTTTCATCTTCCTCTGGCTTCAGCTGCATCAAGCAGAGTTTCTTGCCCTCTGAAGGTTACAATCTTGATAGATTTTTGTCTTTTTTGTGATACAACTTCTGGCATATTATACACAAATTCCAGATAACAGGCTGGAGAGGATGATCACCTACTCTATGAACTTGAACACTGACCAATATCACTAGAAGCACCAGGACTTGGGCTTCTTTCTCGACCTTCACAATGCCTCAGGTTTGTTTTGCTGGTGTAGGACTGATGAAGTCATGCACGATAACGTACTGCAGGCAAAGTTAATAATGTGTCAATGTCTAATGGCTTTAATCACTGATAAACATGGTCTTTTCTAACACGGTATGCATTATAAAATGTCTTTAGTCCTCCAGGGGCTGTAGTCCTCAGGTGTTCCTGTGTTGTTATTTGGCAGATGATACACTTGGACCACTCACTAGTCAGGTGAGTTTTTTGGTGAGGAGGGTTAATGTCTCAGCAGGGTCTTCAGCCATTATGTTGCCTCTCAGTTGTTGTTAGTACCTAAAAAAAAGAGAGAAATGCTATTAGAAATATTTTCGTTAGTACATTATTCAACTTGTAAAATTATAAAAAGCAAACACCCTTTATCCATGGCTTATAGCTGTAAAACATGATGTTGAAATAAGCTATTTTTTATAAATTGTATAGTGTAAGTGGTTCATAAACTACATATATAGACAAAACAGCAAGCAGAGAACATATTTAAAGTAAATTTGCCAAAATGAAATCAATATAGGATGAAAACACTGTAAAACTATACATGTTAAAGGAGAGTCATTATTCTGAATTTTTCAAGAAATTTGTGAAGGCAGTTTGACAGGATTTAGGAAAGCATCCATATTTCTCAAAGTTACCACTGCATAAGACCACATCCCCCCTAAAATCACTCTTGGGGGTCATCCTTTCATAAAAATTGTTAAACCTTTTCTCGGGGGGTTGGATGCTACCAGTTTCAAATTTAGGTGAGGTTTTCCATTTGGGACCCCAGACTAAGAAAAATGCAAAGCTGGTTTGTGTTGAAGTAAATGTGAGTCAACCCTCTGTACAGTATATGATTTTCACTTTTGTCAGCTTCCTTAATGAATAAGCATTTGTCAATGCTGAATGTTTGCTTGCTGGCATTAACATTGAAAGTGCAGGAGTTAGAAAGATGCAGAATAGGAATGGCAATGAAGTATTGAACTGAAGCCAACCCCACCCCCACCCTGCAGAGATGGACAGGCATTGGGGTGTGCCTGTGGGTCGTTGCCCATAATGCTCATGCGATTTCAACTCACCCTACCCTGCAGACACCAAGTGTCGAGGTGTGCCTTGGGGTGTTTGGGCTTTACACTCACTCCTTTCCATAAGGAAATACACAGAAATGGGTGTAGCATAGGAGAATGGGGTGAACTTTGGGGCCGAAGAGTCCAAGGCACACCTCAATGCCTGTCACTGGCTGCACAGTGGGGATGGAATGGCATGAGCATCACTGTCAACAATCCCAAGTCACACCCCTGATGCCTGTCAGTCCCTACAAGGTAGGGCATCATGGTCGGAAACCCTAATGCCCTGGGTGTTTCTTGGAATTTTCTCTCCAAGTTTTCAACATGGGCTTTTTGAGACTGTACTGCATGAACAGTGACATTATCAGTTCATGAGCCGGAAGGTGATTTTGTACAGCGACTGCGCCATTTGGCGCCACAGGTGAGAAAACACATTTTGAACAGGATGTGAAAAATGACAGCTGTACTATTCATGAGGAGGTGTAAAAAATGGTAATGCTGAAAATCTGGAGTGAAAATATATCAGATTTATCAGCACTCAGAAGCTGTAGGCACACAGAAGAAAAAAAAAATAGTAGCAGACTTCCTCACTTGGTGATATGCTGCCAACATCAGCCCAAGCAAACATATAACTTTCCAGTGAAGAGGATATCAATTATAAGGAGGCAGAGCAAGCATTAAAGTAGTGGGGACCACAACCAGGAGTCCTTGAACTTCAGGGTAATCATTTTTTGATTGAGTCCTGTTTTCAAAAGTAAAGGTGAAAAGATGAGCTCCAATTGACAACAGTTTTAGACGTTCATTTCATTTTCAAGAAAAATTTCTGCAGTGAAGAGAGAAAATGGCAGGGCTGTGAAGTATTTTTCTTGAAGCAAATTAAAGACAGAATGCTGGTAAGAATGTAGAATGAAGTGGTTGTTGCCCAGCTAAGGTGCTCGACGCAAATAATCTCGGACTGTTTTTATAGTGAAAGATGGTGGTAAAGCACCCTGCCCCCAGCTGAACAACTTAGTTTGGGAGGCAGTATAGCGCTGTAGTTTAAGGCTCTGAACTGCAAATCTGGAGACCCGGGTTTGAATCCTACAGCTCCTACTTGCATACTGTGTGACCCTAAGCAAGTCACTTAACTTCCCTGTGCTCCCAGGTTGCACCTGTAAACATTAGTGTGCCACTCCTGGATAAACAATTGAAAAAAAAAATCTCCCTAAATGAGTAAAAATACAAGTAGCTATAAGATGAGAAGTTACATGTGGCTATCCTTGCAGTATGCCTCCAAGTCATTTCAGTGGAGGGCTGAACTGAACACCAGTGACCTGTTCATCACCCTTTATGGGTTCCCCAACTGTTCTGGCTAGTGGGACCTGGGTGACTTTGACAAGGACATCCAGTATGAGGCTGAGTCATAGAGTCCTACCATGCAGTTGCTACTCATTGTCGCCTACTTAGTCATCATCGTCATCTCGCTCTTTGGAAATATTCTGGTGTGCCATGTGATGATCAAGAACAAGAGGATGCACTCAGCCCCCAGCCTCTTCATCGTCAACCTGGCAGTGGCAGATATCATGTTCATGCTGCTCAACACCCCCTTTACACTGGAAAGAAGCCGGGCTCTGAGACTGCGGCTGGGGGTGGTGTGGGCTACTATATAATACTTGAGCATCACTTCTGAATCTCATGGACACAAGTCAGAGACTGTTAAATAAACATCAGAAAGTCAATACGAGGAACATATTAAAATTATAATGCGATCTCCTAAATCTGTTAGATTAATGGTTGAGTTAATAAAAAATCTGAAGGTTAGCTAGACTGGAGCTTACATACATGTTTTAATTGTGTGCTTTTCTCAGTACCAGCAATGTCTGTTTTAGGAGGGATGTGGTGTGTGTGTATGTGTTGGGGGGAGGGAGGGGTGTGTGTATGTGCGTGTGCTAAAAACAGTGCTTCTTTGCCAGTGTGGTTGCAGGGTCTCACACTCAACTCTCAACCTCCATAGTTTTTCAGGGATGTCCTAATCTGCCTTGAAATATTATCTGTCCCCTACGAAATTGAATTTTTTTTTAAAGAACAGCATACTTGAAACACATAAGAGGTCTAGTGCGAATTCCCGATATGTGTTTCCCCGACATACTTATTCCCGGCACTGATTGTCCAAAATGCAGCTTCCTGTCTTGGTCATTTTACAGCAAATCACAATCCCGACAACATCATTCCCATACTGAAAAAAAAATTCCGTTTTGTTACCTGTAGCCCAAAACTAAGCTCGCAAATAAAATACTCAGCTCCTGTGCTCTAAACGTTCTTGCAAACTATCATAAACTAGATTTCCAATTGGACTTTATGTATTCACTGTTATTACAAACACCAACACTGATCACCAGTTTTATTAATACACCAAAACTCCCACACACAGACTGCCTGCCAACAATTCAAAAATGACCAAAGTACTGCACTAAGAATCACAAGCACTGCAGCAGAGATTTGGCTTGTTAAAACACCAGCTGGCTTGATCACATCGTATTCACAGCATATTCTGATGTGATTTCATACAGTACTTCTGTTTCTGAATGCCACTCGAACCCTGCTCCCACTACTGCAGGTAAATTAGTGCACTTATATTTTATTTGTACTGTAGTTTAGTGCAGAAAACACTGTCTCTGCAGCCTGTCTCAAAACAGCAGTCAGAACTTGGGAACAAGCAAGCAAGCAAGCAGAAGGGCTGGACTGGGTGTTAAAGACAATGTTTAAATTATAAACATCCCAAAATAACACATCAGTGGTACCAGAAAATGCAAAAAGTAACCACTGTAAAATGTAAAACATCAACAAATTCAACCAGCAGCTCTCAGAGATGATCGGTGGCAAAACTTTTGGCTACAGTTAACAAAATAATGTTTGTACTGATTTTCTTAACAGCCACTGCATTGTCTGGCAAATGAATCCAAAATGTCGGGCAAATGAATTACGGTCAGTTTTTTGGCGGTTAGTGAAGCTTATCAGTCAATTGGTGTTAGGCAATGTATTGATGGGCAAATGTAAGTTGGGAAAATGTACTGATCCCCACATAAGATGCACTAATGTTAAAATGGTTGTTTGCAATTACACAGTTTACAATAGCTTCCTGATTTAACTACTGCATCATTTGCTTAAGACCATTAGTCACTTACAAGAGCTGAGAAGGTAGCAGAAACCTGTGAAGCAGGGATGGAATAAATGAATGTGCAAACGAGTCTGTGTTGTTGATGTTCTATCTGAACCACAGTGGTTGCCTGGCTTCATATTCTTATTTTTTTTGTTTGTGTGCATGTTATTTGAATAGTAATCTTTATTGTGACAGCAGTAGATTGCAGGTTTTTTTTAAGTCATCCTGTCACAGGCAGTGCAGTAAAACTGTCACTACTGTACTATACGCTGCTGAAAGAACAGGCTAGTGGTGTTTAAGAAATCTTTTTCCAAACTCTGTTTTTGATATTCAGAGTTGTTTTTGCTTTTAGTGCCATCAGATTGTTTTTACCTCATCTACACCCTGCAAAAAGTGTTGGCCATCATGCACACAGATGGAATAGGAGAGGTAGCATGATCACAAGGTATGAAACCTTGTGAAAGTTTTGATATTTTGGAGAACCATATACTATATAAAACAGTGTATGGTTGTCCATACACAGCAAGGCTATGTTGCCATCGAGGGGATGTGATGATGTCATACTGACCTCAACAGCGAAGCTCTAGAAGTCAGTTTGATGGCATCACATCCCCAAGATGGCAACATAGCCTGTTGTGTATGGACAACCATACACTGTTTTATATAGTATATGGTTCTCCAAAACATTGAAACTTTCACAAGGTTTCATACCTTGTGATCATGCTACCTCTCCTCTGTTCAGTGCTGCTCTGCTCCTGAATCCAGTTCCGCGGCAGTCCTGCTCTGCTCCTGTCCCTCGTGATTTATAGCCACCAGTAATTTAAAACAAAAAAAGACAAACTGATAATTTGGATACACGGAGCCGACTGTGAAAGTCAGTGTCCAAACTATCTTAGGTTACTAAGGTCCGCTCACTAACTGCTCCGCCATTTGCTTTTTTCTGTCAGAGTGTTGTTTCCACCAATCAGGTGGGAGTTCAAGGGGGAAAAGTTGTTGTACTGTTGATGTGACATCAGAACCATAGTACAACAACCTTTTTGACCTTTGACTGTACTACAACAGGATTTTGAAACCCACCATTTTCCATTAGCAATAAGCCCTAACCATATACTATAAAGTATTAGTACATTGCCGATAAAACTTGGAGGTGTGAGGGACTGTGAGGCGTAGCAGTGTGAGTGAATGTGTTACTATCCTACTTGTTGTTGAGGTGTGGTATGGTATATAAGAAGGCTCATCACTGAGCCCTGTGGCTAAATAATTTGAACAACACCGATGGGTATGGTGGGGTTGGAGGGAAGGGTTTGCCAGCTGCTGAGTGGTGGGGTGGCTGGATGGACTTCACCCGCCGGCATGTGATGTGGACTAGTCTGGGGATAATATGGCTCTTTTCTGAGTCCGGTGTTGAATTAAATGAATAGTGGTCACTGAGCATGGTGGATGCATATGTTTGTGTGTATGTTTGGGTGGGGTGGAGGATTTGAGGAGAATGTGTGCCACCTAATAGGGGAAGGCTGCATCTAATGCCTTCATGACCAGGAGATGTGTTCTGTGGGATGAGCATCTCTTCAGCATTTTTACCTTTACCTTGTGACAAGTACTGCCCTACTAGTGGAGGAAAACAAACCCCCCCCAAAAAACACCTGAAGTGAACAAAATGAGGCTGAAGCCAGTCTGCAAACACAAGCAGTGTAATGCCTCTCTCTGAAAGCCCACCCACATGAAGCATGCAAGGGTAATGGTAGCCACTGCAATACTTCAAAACAGCGGGTGAAAAAAACTGCAAAAAAAAAAGGATTCAGTCACTTAAACTGCCTTTGACACTAGGGGACACAACAATTTTCACAGATGAAGAGACAAACGGCGACAGCATGAACATTTAGGTATGCTGGACCAATCAGAGCAGAAACAATAGTTTTTATTTTATTTATTTATTGATGGGATGATTGATTTATCTATTTATTTAGTTAGTTAGCTAGTTAGGCTGTGGCTTTCAAGTCCCTACTCCCTACTGTGAAACAACTGGATACAGAAGGTAGCAGCACATTTAGTCTTCTTGAAATACATCGAACTGGAATAAGAAACCTACCATCCCTAGTCCTGCTTTATTTTGGAACTGTACAGAACTAATATGTGTCATTTATTTTAGACTTCTCCATAATGCTTTATGGGGCAATTAACATAAGACATAAGGGAAGAACCAGGGGATTTGGAATGGAAAATGCGTGTGTGTGTGTGTGTGTGTGTGTGTGTGTGTGTGTGTGTGTGTGTGTGTATGTGTATGTGTGTGTGTAAAGCTCGTTGTATATCTCTGTTGTTTATTTATCTAAGCATGGAAAAAAATCCCCAAGCTAAATTCTAAGCGGCTACAATACATGGGTGGGGCTAGGGAATGTCAAGTGATGCTCAGGGTCACACACTACACCTGACATCTTGGTGGGACTCGTGCCTGACTTCCCCTGTTCTGACTATTATACCACAGTGCCTTCCTATACATTGTTATCCAGAAAATGGACTTGGTGTTTATCTGTCGGCTGCTTTGATACGTTTGTTAACATACGCCATCTAAGAACAACTCAGAGTAGCTTCCTCATGATAAAGCTGTTTTTGCTTGAATAAATAATTGTAATTCTTGAAGCTCATAGGCATACCTGTGCAAGATTATAAAAGGCACATCAGAACATTACTAGCTACATTATAACTCAACTGTTAAATTATACAGGAACAGGAATGTATCAGTTCTCAAGTTGTTAAACTTCTTGACTCAAAAATATTTCAGCAGCATTTTGCGTATTTCTTGTATGTTCTAAGCATAGACAGATTCATGCAAATAGTTGTAGGTTACCAATATGCACCTAATGTTTTGACTGCTACTTACCTGTAGGTTCTTGGCAGCGATGATCTCATACTCCAGCTGTATATCTCTCAGGGACGCAGCTAGGTCTGGGGATGGAAAAGGCGATGTCAGCAGAAGCAGCAACACTATAAATCTGTTTCATGAGATCTTCAATTTCCTAGTTGTACAAAGAATAATATTAATTACCCTATTTTACAGAAGCAATACACACCAGTGAAAATACATTATATTTATACTGCAGTGTGAATAATACTGAACCTCCTTTTGCACTCTTTTTAAGAATTCCATTTCTGCTTCCAAGTTCTTGAGGTGTTTTCCCAATGTGATCACTGCTGCAGTTGTGGCATCCACATCCTACAGGTATATGAATGACACATTTATAGGGACATAGGTGTCATGCACGATCAGAAAGTTATGTTTTTTATTTTAAATGAATAATCCCGGATGCAAGCATTTCAAGTGCAAGTTTGTTTTTCAGTATCTCAAACCAAATACTATTCAATTGGAACTAACAATTAGTTAAAAAAAGTGTGTGTGTGGGGGGGGTAGTGCAACTATATACAGTGCCACTAAAACAAGTACACATGCATGATTAGCACCCCACAGACACTGTGGCAAGAGGTGTCCACCAGTAACTTTTTTGTGTTACATGATTAAACAATAGTTGCACTATTGAGGTGAAATGCACATATTTCCCGAAAGAGGGAGGATGTAGAAACAGAACAGGCATGCTTACCGGACGGGAAGCTTCGAGATCCTGCTCAGCCTTCTTCCTTGTTTCCACCACTTCCTCATATGCCTTTGTTATAGCTTCCAGCTGTTCAGCCATGACATCTTTGGCTGCTACTATAGTGTCCTACAGAAACACAGTTCCTTATATTATTTCATATCAGCTCATTGAGGTTTATTATTTTCTTTGAAACCCCACTACCCCATGATAATCACAATGCTTTTTTCCCCAACATTGTTTATATGTGTTTCCTTAATTCTGCACTCCCACTCTGTTCAAGCAGAAATTCAGCAGGACTGAACTGTAAGGTCTATCAAATCAGACATGAAACAATATAAGTTACAAGATATGGTGGATGCTTACACTTCTGAATGGCACAAGGTGCAATTTCAACGTGGATGTATTGACTGAAATTCTAGACAAGTCCCCCAAAAAATGTAACTAAATCAAATCAATTACATTTGGAAATACCAACCATTATCTTTAGATTATACCTTTTGTATCTATTGCAGGCATTATTAGAAGGGTCTAATAAAAGCATGCATACATATCTTGGCCACTAACGCATTTGCACTGTTCTACCGTATATTGTGTTTGTGGGAAGAGGATTATATACACCCTTTGAATTTTAAGCTATTCGGCCACCCTTCTGAGCTCCCTGAGTTGCTCCTCGTACAGAGCTTTCAGCCTGGAGGGTCTGCAGTACTGGACCCAGAGGGCTTCGATCTCAGTTTCAAGAACATTATTCTGCTGTTCCAAATTCTGCACCTGAGAACAAGAGAAAACACAAAGCCAAATTCCTTGAGACGGGATAAGGTCAAGTTAACACAGCAGCTTTTCAATAGCACCTGCAGCCATCACTGAAATTGTCGCAACTGTTTTTCATAACTCGATATGATAGATGATAGATAGATCACATCTAGATATGCATGCTACATGCTGTGTCAGTGAAAGTGCAGAAAACTGACAGTTTACAGCGTGAGTCTGCAGCACCACAGATGATACAGTTAATAATGAATGACATGGTACATTGCACCACCTCACACTCACCACCCTCAAATCTAAATGGTGGACTAGACTCTGAAATACCTACGTTTCAAAACAAACATGAAACACACACAAAGCAAGCCTCACTTTTTTTAAGGGAGGACCAAGATCAAAGATATAGGACCACACTGAATGTAGACAAGAGAAAACTGAAGCCGTCCAACGACTTATTTGCACTAGCTCTTTAAGAGGTATGGTGCAAGGGGGTTGGGTACTTGCAGGATGAATGTGAGGGCTGTATCCTCCTGCGATCTGTTACAGTATCTAGCTTTTCAGTTTACTGGCTTCATGGTGACCCCGCACCTTAGGATGTTCACTGCAAAGCTCTCCACTACTTTCTAAAATGCTGATATCACTTTAAATTATTCTGACAGCTACAGTCAGGAATACCCTTGCTTCACAGCTGATTGTTCCATGATGAGGCGCTCCCTGATTGCAGCGGTCAAATCCTTTGAGCATAGTAGCATGCTCATTGACTGCAGAATGCTCCTCTATTGGTGGGGAAGAGACCAGCCCCAGATGGGACTGCTGTGGCTCACCACAACACTGCCGTGCCTCCACAACCTGCTTGTGAAGGAAGCTAACGCAAGGTGTTTCTTGCACATGAATGCAAGCAAACGCAAAAATTACCTCTAGTTCCTGAACGTTGTCCCTCACTGTCAGAAATCATGCTCTTTTTGGAGATTTGGGAAACATCGGGGGTACATAAAGAAAGACAGTTTTTGTACTAGGCTTGCTCAGAATCAGCCAGTTCCATTCTGTTTACCCTCTCTCACATTATCAGACAATCTGATTCTGAATCCAGTACTGTTCTAATGCTATTTAAGGTGCTGGATTCAGTATCAAACTCAGAATCAGAGATTTCACATCAGAGTACCAATTCTCAGTTCTGAATCTGATCCCTTCTTCAGAATTAGGATTTTTGGGCTTCAGTTCTGAAAAATGATCATTTAAAAAAAA
Source organism: Neoceratodus forsteri (assembly GCA_016271365.2). NCBI lineage: Eukaryota > Metazoa > Chordata > Ceratodontiformes > Ceratodontidae > Neoceratodus > Neoceratodus forsteri. The sequence goes on along the minus strand of CM028135.1, from coordinate 923,632,921 downwards.
GCTGCTTAGATGCCAGTGTATCCACTTCCATAACTTGAATTCTGAGCAACCTAAACAAGTACAGTTTTTTTTTTTACCTATTTTGCATCAGTAGGAAAACTAAAGCCTCAGCCAGTATCAAAGGTGTATTGTACCAGGGCAGTAAGTTTTTCAGGTTTGAGAGAGATTTTTTTTTCTGATTTTCAATCAGTTGTTTTTTCTTCCCCAGGACTCTAAAAGCTTTTGTCATCAGAGAGGGGTTTCAACTTGGCAAGCTGAAGGTTTCCAGCATTAGTTCTTTAAAAAAATTGCTTAGTTCAGTTCTTCTTCCAGGCCATAGAAACTCCCATAAATTGAACTCTTCAATATGTGGCTTGAGTCTGAGGCACTTGGATTCTTCTGCTGACCTCTGTGCTTTCTCTCATCTCTGCCTTGGTCAGTGCTTCCCAGGACTGCACTTTCATTTCAGCATCTGTTACTTAATCTGCAAGTGTCTTAATACTGGCCTTGAATCAGGTTTTCATTTCAAATCTCTTTTTCGTTAATGGAGACCATTAGTCAATCAAAGTAGTAGTCAATATAAATTATAAAATGGGCATGAAAATCAGGGAGTGGAGGTTAAAACCAAGAGTAAAAAAACTACTGTGAATTACATCTACAGAAGTTACATACAAAGAAATTTCCAGTCTCAAAACTTAATGTCAATCAAGTTCCAATCTGAGCTCACATTCTCTTCACAGGATCATCACCAGTAACTTTCCCATTTTGCAAACTGACCCTAACATTGGTGCATCCTTTACAGAACCATCTATTGCTTCCTACTGACAGCCACCTAACCTGCTGAATCTCCTGGTTAAAAGCAGCCTACCTACTCCTAACAGTTCCTCCCTACCAGGTACCAAACCTTGCAACAGGACTCGCTGTTACACCTGAAAATGTATTTCCAGTGTGGCTGAAATGCGGGATCCTACAGGTGTTTTTCACATCACCAAGGAGTTCTCATGCACCTCCACTAATGTGGTATATTGTATTCTTTGCAGGAAGTGTACAGCTATTTACATTGGAGAGACTGGTAGGTGCCTTGCTGACAGTTTCAGGGAACATTACAGAGCAGTCAGGAATGGTGACACTGCTAAACCCATTGTATCCCACTTTATCTCCAGGGACCACAATGTCAATGACCTTTCTGTTTGTGTCCTTCAGCAGGGCTTCTGGGATTCTGACCATAGAAAAAACATGGAAGCCAAACTGATTATCCGCCTTGGCTCCCAGCAACCCTCTGGTTTAAATGATAGACTTCTTTTCCACAAACATCTTTCAGCCACTCCTTATTTTCCCTAAAATCTGTTTGTATCTGTACACGTTTAATTTCTTTTTCATTTTCACATTGTCTCCATCTCTGTCTCCTTCCCACACATTTGTCACCTTTCAGCCATCTTACTAGGCCCTGTTAATTAATCCCCACCTGGGGACTTCTCTAGCTCTTTCACATCTTTTATGCTTTATCTTTTCCATCATCACCTTTTTGTTTCACAGATTCTCTCTTAATCTTGCCATTTATCACTTATTCTTCCTGAGCCTCCCCTTTTTTCTTTATATATACATATATATAGAGATCCCTTATTTTACCTCCCCTCTACACTGTTTTTTTTCTCTTTTAGATATCTCCTGAAGAAGACCTAATGTTGAAATGTAGATTTTTAACTCTGTTTTCAGTGTGCATTTAATATAACCATTTTGTTTTGCTTTTAGACCACATGCTGATGCAGCACCTTGTTTTTGTTTTTTACAATTTGTATGCTACATTTGCTGTGACCCACTATGCCTAATCTGAAATCTCTTTTCTGAATTTTCTATGGTGCACCTTCATTTCATCTATGTCTGCATTCCCTTCTCATATTTTTAAGTCTTCTCTTGAATTATTTTCTGTCATTTGCTCTAAGACTAAACTCTGCAGTAGCTTACAGTTTCTTTCCAAATGCCGTCACCTGGGTATTATTCCTAGAGGTTTCTGTTTGAAATTCCATCCTTGTTCATTTGGGTCTGAGACACATGTTTCCTCCACTAATAAACTTTTAAAAACTTTCTGCAGGAAACTTATCACGAACGCCATTCTCTCCATTAAAACACAGCTGATTTCTGTGGACAAAACCATTCCAAGGCAAAAGGATTTCCTGCAGTGAACGGCTCCACTTAACCTTCCTTTTATTAAGCACTGTATCCAAAACCTCAACTCTACTTTCTTTCAGTTCCTCAAGGATACCAAATCTGCAAAACTCCAGTCTCTCACCCTGCAGATCAGCAACCAACATGAGCCCTTTAGTCAGACACAACCTAACAGTTTGGTATTTTGTATTCCTCCAGACTTTCCCCTGACACAAGATAAGCACTCACTCCTTAGCAAAGGTCTATCTCTTGTGCCCACACCCAGATATCTTGACGCATCCCAGGTTCAAGTTGATCTGCAGTGCTTCTATCATAGAGTATGCCTTACAGCTCATTTTTCTAATGAGACTCCTATTCTCATAGATGCTGACATTCGCCAGAACAATCAACAATATCAATCCCCAGTGAAGTGCAAGGACACCCCCTCCAGGACGTTTTGCTGCTGTTGATTATTTTGTTGACCAGTGCATGGAAAATACAACTAACTTCAATCTTCATTGCAGGCACAACCATTCCAACCTGATACCTGGTGAGCTTGCAGCCCTCAGATCTCTGCAATGTAGGAATGACATTGTTATCAAACCAGATGATAAGGTAGGTGCTGTTGTGGTCTGGCAAAAGGAGCTATACATCACTGAAGCCACACAGCAGCTCCCCGACACCAGAATTTATTCTTCTCTTCCACAGGACCCCACTGCTGACTGTCAGACTGAGGTCACCACCATCATCACCTCTGCTATTGAAAACAAAGAGCCCCCTGCTTCTGCTAAGAAACTCATAGTTCAGCATCACCAGACATCCAGGTTTTATCTCCTTCCCAAAATCCACAAAACAGGTAACCCTGGTCGTATTATTGTGTCTGCCTGCTCCTGCCCCACATCTCTGCATTTTTAGACAGTCTCATGAGACCCCTCGTTGAGTTCCTGCCCTCCTATGTTAAAGACACTAACCATGCTCTCCAGTTATTTGACAGGTTCATATTCAGTGACTCTCATCAGCTCATCTTCACCGTGGACATCAAATCTCTTTACACAGTGATCCCCCATGATGAAGGTCTGACAGCTTTGCAGCATTTCTTGAATAAGTGGGAAGTCCAGCAGCCACCCACACACACATTAACTCATCTGGCAGAATGTGTTCTTACACTCAATGCTTTTTCTTTTAATAACAGTTTTTTTTCAGCAGGTCAGTGGAGCTGCCATGGGTACCAAGATGGGTCCCAGCTTTGCTAATCTGTTTGCGGGTTGGGTGGATGAATGTTTTTTTCTCTCATTCACAGGGACTGTGCCTGAACTCTACAAATGCTACATAGATGACTGTGTGGCAGCTGCCTCCTGCTCGAGGGAGACCCTTCGAGTCTTCCTTGACAAGTTTACCATGGCATATCCTTCCTTTTAATACACTTCTGAAGTATCCTCCTCTATAGTACCTTTTCTAGATATCCAACTGTCAGTACAGAACACTGGCCTGAAGACATCAGTTTATTACAAACCCACTGACTTTCACAGTTTCCTCCTCCACAGCTCCTTCCATTCTAAACATGTCAAGAATTGCCTGCCTTATTCACAGTTTCTTAGACTCCACAGGTTATGCAGTGAAGAGGAAGATTTTGCTGAGCAGACCAAAATAATGCACAGTTTTTTTTTATCGACAGGGGATACCCTAAAAGCACAGTGGACAGAGCACTCTCCCAGGTCAGTAACATGCCCCATAACCTTGACCCCCAGATGAAGGATACTGTCACACAAGAACAATGGCAAATTCCACTAGTGCTTCCTTTCCATTGGAGCACACCTTCTCTTCACAGGATCATCACTAGTAATTTTCCCATTTTGCAAACTGACCCTAAAATTGGTGCTTCCTTTACAGAACCACCTATTACCTCCTACTGCCGGCCATCTAACTTGCAGAATCTCCTTGATAAAAGCAGCATATCTACTCCTAACAGTTCCTCCCTACCAGGTACCAAACCTTGCAACAGGACTCGCTGCTACACCTGCAAATTTATTTCCAGTGTGATTGAAATTCGGGGGCCTACAGGTGTTTTTCACATCACCAAGGAGTTCTCATGCACCTCCACTAATGTGGTATATTGTATTCTTTGCAGGAAGTGTACAGCTATTTACATTGGAGAGACTGGCAGGAGCCTTGCTGACCATTTCATGGACCATTACAGAGTAGTCAGGAATGGTGACACTGCTAAACCCATTGTATCCCACTTTATCTCCAGGGACCACAGTGTCAATGACCTTTCTGTTTGTGTCCTTCAGCAGGGCTTCTGGGATTCTGACTATAGAAAAAAACATGGAAGCCAAGCTGATCATCCGCCTTGGCTCTCAGCAGCCCTCTGGCTTAAATGATAGACTTGTTTTCCACTAATATCTTTCAGCCACCCCTTATTTTCACTAAAGTCTGTTTGCATCTATACACATTTAATTTCTTTTTCATTTTCACCTTAAGTTTCCATCTCCGTCTCCTTCCCACACATTTGTCACATTTCAGCCTTCTTACTAGGCCCTGTTAATTAGTCCCCATGTGGGGATTTCTCTAGCTCTTTCACTCCTTTTATGCTTTATCTTTCCCATCATCACCTTTTTGTTTCACAGATTCTCTCTTAATCTTGCTATTTCTCACTTCTTCTCCCTTCGCCTCCACTTTTTTCTATATACAGTATATATATATACACCTCATTTTACTTCCCCTCTACACTAACTTTGTTTTTTTCTCTTTTAGGTATTTCCTGAAGAAGACCTAAGATTTAAATGTAGATTTTTAACTCTATTTTCTATTTTCAGCATGCAGTTAATATAACCATTCTGTTTTGCGCATTCTCACTCACTCTCTCTCTATATATATATATTCATTACAAAAATGTTGTCAATTCATCAGTTAGGGTTGAAGTGACAAAAGTATGGAAATGAGACATTAGGGTTGAGTCCCCAACCTACTACCCCACCCCTTATCCCTACACAACAACAGGCATTGGGGTGTGCCATAGGGTCATTAGGTCCAACTCTCACCCCATTCCATATGTAAATAGGCTGACATGGTACAGCATAGGAGAACGAGGTGAGAGTTAGGTCTAATGACCCCATGGCATACCTCGATGCCTGTTGGTTTGTGGAGGATGGGGGGGTGGAGTGGTAGGGTGGGGGGGTTAGGAGCTGAACCGTAACACCTCATTTCCATACTTTTGTCACTTCAACCCTAACTAATGCATTAACAAAGTTTTTTTGTAATGAATTTTCTTACTATTTGAGAAAGTGTAATGTAACTGGTAACTAGTATGTGTTGGTGGGAACTAGGGCCCTCCAGGCCCCATGCTCCTTTCAAGCTGTTCATTTTTGCATAGTGATATGCCCTTCGGGCCCTGAGCTCCCACTTACACATAACTACAGAGCCATACAGTGGCCCTATAGGAACCCTTGTAACACTAATTTGCCAATATCTCAGTAACCATAGCAGCTATGAAAAAAAATTCCACTACAGTTGTAATCAGGACTTCACAACCTCCATGCATGTTTAGTTTTCACCTGAAGGTGAACTAAGCTGCTCAGAGTGAAAAATCCATATCTCGCATCATTTCTAAAATATGGGCATCGAAAGGCACTGTGTACACCACAATGTTATCCTATGGGAAACATCTTAACTTTGTAATGGCATATCTATGGAACTGATGAAAATGTTTGCACCTAAACAGCATAATTCACATCTCTGTAACACCCCCTTTATATCCTACATATTTCAAGCCAAAAGACCAAACCATTTATTTATGGTGCACTGGGAAAGTTTTAAAATTCCTAATTTATGAGGTAGCAAAATCCCCATTTGCAAGCTGTTAAAATCACTGTTCACGAGAATTCCTTGTTCATCAGATTTTGGCCATCTGGTCTGGAAATTATGATCAAGGATTTTGTCAGCTCATGAAAGGGGACTGGCTCTCGAAAAGGGATTTTGACAGCTCGTAAACTGGGATTTTGTCACCTTGTGAAAGAGAATTAAAAAAAAAATCCTCTTTCATGAGCTGTCAAAATCCTCTTTCGCGAGTCGATCCCCTTTTGCAAGGTGACAAAATCTCTGTTCATGAGCCAGTCCTTGTTCACGAGATGGGCCAACTGGTCTGGAAATCACGATCAAGGATTTTGTTAGCTCATGAAAGGGGATCAGCTTGTGAAAGGGGATTTTGTCACCTTGCAAACAGGGATTGGAAGCGAGTGATGAACAAGAAATTTTTAAGTTTAAAACAGTAAATTTTTGACAAAAATTAACCAAACCAAAGCCATGGGTTTACAGAGGGCATCACCCTGAACAAAACTCATGCTTAAATTATCATAAAACACATCCGTGGGAAAAGTTACAACATTTTGTTTGTTGAGAAAAATGAAAATAAGATGGTGGCTCACACAAGGGAAATTTTCCTCACAAACGGGGATTTTATAAATCCCTGTTCACAAGGTGACAAAATCCTTGATCATGAACCCAATCCTCTTTCACAAAACATATATATAAATCTAAGACTGAACTGAGTATGCTCAGAATCTGAAAATTCAAAATTGAATAAGTTTGGAATGGATTAATATATTTTCACCAAACCAATGCTGGATTATTCTTTGAACAAATCAGTTTCTACCCTGAAAATTTCAGACCAAAATTCTAAACAGTGTGGCCGCAGCATGATAGGCAAAAATCAGCAAAAATGGGCAAATAAAAAAGCGAAAAACATGTTTTGGGGCATTTTACTGCACAAAAACCGCAAATGCGATCAAACTGCAATTTGGCAGATCAAAGAATCTAACATACAAGACTGTGCATTCCGAATTTCATGCAGATCCATTAAACAGTTGCAAAGTTATTAACATGCAAAATATGGGGTTTAACATTAAACTGCCTACCTAACCGTGCTCGTATAAATACAGTATATACTGTATATGTGTGTATATATATGTATATATATATATATACATATATATAATATGTGTATTTGTTTACATGTTAAATTTAAACATATAAACATTTTATAAGTTCAATAAAACATTCTGGGGGGGGGTGTATTGTGCTGAGATAAGTGCACATCCAAGAGATAATGGCCTCTGCCTGCAGCCTTGTGCCTCACTACACCCCTATCTCAACGCAATGTATACCCTATCATGTCTTCTTGCTTACATGGGCATCTAAATACCAGAATTCTACTGAATAATTATTTCTAGCAAATTAAAAAGTAAAGGCAACACCCCTAGTTTTATTTCACAAACAGCAATTATTTTAAAAGTAGAAAGTCTTTTGCTATCACATGAAAATGCAAATAATAAAATAGTCAATTGTTCTCTGAATAGCAGAGAATACCTGTTCTTTCAGCACAAATTGTCCAACTGTGTCATCACTTCCTGCCTGAAGTTGCCATAGTATGACTTCTGTCTTGTTTTAATAAATGGCTGATTTAGACATGAATTTCCCTGGACTAATGACACCTGCAGGTAAGCCCAGTACTTTATTTAAAAGAACTTTGCATGGGTTTTAAAACTATAAGAGGTCCTGAAAACTTTAATTCTTCTCAAACTATTTTCACAGTTTTGTTCTTAAGATTCTGCACCCTTACATTTAGGGTTAGGACTCTGTTGTCTGTTTTTTTTTGTCTCAGCCTTCCTCTCCCCCATTCCAGGCTGAGGCTCAGCCCCTGCCTAGCATGCCACCCCTCATGCCCAGGCTTACACCTTGGGTGGGGCCACTGAGTGGGCACCCCCTCCCAATAGTTATTGGTATCATTCCCTGGCTTACCTCCCAGGGTGGGGCCATGGGAGTGAGACCCCCCCGGTGGACCCCGATGGCAGCAGGGATGGCAGCCAGTGAGGGCATCGTGTGTGGGTGGTTGAATATTTTGCTATGCTGTGTTCCCCTGGAGGTAGGACATATAATGATGGCTGTTATCGGTCCTGCCTCCAACCTCATCTGGCGATGATTGTTGTGGGTCCCCCGGCCTCCAACAGGGTCTGCTACATGCCGGACACTCACCCCATAGAAGGAGAGCCACTCCTTGGGCACTCAATCCTTCTCTGCCTGTCTGGCTCTCTGACTCCTGGGTTCATTCCCAAACCTGGGATGTCAGTGTTGTATGTGGATGCCTGGTCTGGCCTCTGTTGTCTGTTTAAGAATATGTAATACAGTATGTGTAATTATAATATGGGTCCCCATATCACCAAATACAGTTAGTAAAGACAGCCCTGGTCAAAGTCACATCTGACATATTCTATGCCATGAACATTGGCCATGCTACGAGCACCATATTTGTAGACCTGACCAAGGCCTTTGATTTAGTCAAACATGACCTGCTGCTACACCAGCTGAACATACTTGGCCCTGATTTCTCTACCCTAGCTTGGATTCAAAGCTACCTCTAGGGCTGCACTCAGTGTTTGAAATGGGTGGGATCCCAATCAGCTCCAAGGTTCATAACCCACAGTGTTCTCCAGGACTCCATACTGAGTCTTCTAATTTTTCTTTGTACTGTATATCAATGATCTCCCTAATAATTGTGGTGGAGCATCAGTTCACCTTTATGCAGATGATGCTATCCTCTACCACTTCTCCTCTGACATAGGATGGCTCAACGCAAAGCTGGAACCCGACCTTAACACCCTCGAGGATTGGTTCATTCAAAAGCAACTGGTGCTTAACACTAAAAAAATGAAGTGCATGTTCTTTAGATCACCTGCATGCACCCTCTCCTGTCTGGCTGTACTCTCATGTACTGGGACTGCTCTTGAATCTGGTGAGTCATTTAAATACCTGGGGGTCACCTTGGATCCCTCACTCACACTGGATGCACATGTAGCAGCTCTCACCAAAATCCTTAACCAAAAATTGGGGTCCTTTATCGCATTCATCCTTTCCATACTTCAGCTGCCAGTCACAAGATTGTGGATGCCATCCTCCTGCCTCTCCTCTTGTATGATGCCCCGTTGTTTCTCTCGAGCTCTGCAACCATATCATCTCATCTCTTGCAGGTCTACCACAGAGTGGGTAAGTTTGCTGTAGGAACCCATGCTCGCCATCATCATTGTGATGTCCTATCTGCCCTGGGAAGATTGTCCTATGAGGCCAAACTGCGCTGCCACCCTGAGCTTTGTTCACAAGCTAGTACATCAATTCATGCCTCCCTGCCTAGCTGATATAATCCAATGTTGACTACCCCTGTGTGCTCTCAGATCTGCCTCCCAACCCCTTCTTATAGTGCCAAACCTGCATCTCTGCGTGGCCCAGAAATCATTCACCTTTTCTGCTGTGTCCTCCTGGAACTTGTTACCCTCCTCAGTCCTGGCTTACTCTTCGCTCCGTCAATTTCAATGCTTGCTGCAGGTTCATCTGGCTGCCCTGCCTTCCTCCTGCTATTGATGACTTCCGGCTTTCTACCTCTTGACTGCCTGTGTACTTAGCTTTACTGAGTTTCTCAATTAGGCACAATATTATCCGTACAATCTGAATTATGTACAATGTTATCTGTAAATAGGGATTGATGATGTTCCTGCCTGCCATAGTATACTGTATGCTACTGCTATCTATACTTGTGGTTCTTAATTGTAGTAATTATGTTCTGTGTACATTTTTTATGCTAGTTGTGAATGTTTGTATGATGTAATTGTGTTGTGTTATGGCATGTTCTTGTAACTATATTAGTTGGTCTTGTTAGTGCAATTGTCATACCTGTATGGTTTTCTTTGTCAACTATTGCACTATTAATGTACTGCACTTACCAGGCCAACTCTGAAAAAGGGACTGTCTTGTGTCAGTGGGCCTACCCGGTTACCAAAATTCAGTAAATAAATAAATAAATACTTGACGTAACCAGAATTATATGATATATGCAAATATTTTCAGAGTTAGGAAGATAAGTACTAGTACCCAACTGAGAGGAGCACACCTGGAAATCTCAAGGTTTCCAGGTGAGCCAGTCAGACTATGACTAAAACAGTTGGCATTAAATAACAATGAATTTGTTGACTTTATCCTGCAAACAGGAGTGCACGGGGGGGGGGGTATGAAATTGGATCAAGATTGCTATTCATGGAGGGCGGATGAATAAAGCAAAATTGGCAGCATGAAAGCAAAAAAAAACACACAAGTGTCTCTTCTGCAAAGGAATTTTGCTGAAACACAACAGCACAATTTAATGGCAAGTGTACCAGCAGAGGGACTGCTTTACATAAACAATACAACATTTGGTTTTATTTTTTTGTAAGTAATTTTTTTTAATTTGGAATTATTACTTATTAAAATTAATTGCTTGATTTTTTTTTATTTCTTTATTGAATTTTGTTAACTGGGTATGCCTGGTGAGACTAAAATTCTCTTTTTTATGGATGACACAGAATTAATTACACAGAAGTATACAAACTGCACAATCAGTGGAGTAGCCAGCGCAGAAATTATTCTTAAATGTAAACACACATGTTCTAAATAGAACAAAATGGCGATATTAAATGCATGCTGAAAATAGAATATACAGTTAAAATTGATGTTTCAGTCATAGGTCTTCTTCAGTAATTATCTAAAGAGAAAAAAGGTGCGTGGCTAACGCTCAACCAAGATGGCCACCTAGCTCTACACCTCCGTTCGCTTAAGAGCCTAGAACCCTAAACTGACACAGTTTCGGGTGGTTTTCTAAGGAGGAAAACTAATCTTAAGTGCTCTGAAGAATCACTCTAACAACTGGCTGATTCCGAGACAAAACGGACCAAAACTGAGTTAAATATGAGCGTACGGAGCTGCAGCTCCAGCAGCCAAGCAGACAGTATGGTGCACTTACTAAAAGAGAAAGAAGAACCTTCGATCAGGGAGATGTTTGCGACTATTATGGCTAGCATTGATACGCTTACTCTAGCAGCAAATAATTCTGCTTTTTCCATACAACAGATAAACCTCAGAGTCAATGCAGTAGAACAAAAGGCTATGGGGCAAGAGGATACACTCCAGAATCATGCTGCAATTATGAGGGAACAGGCAGCCCAAATTTAGTCTCTACAAGAAAAAGTAGACGACTTAGAAAATAGAAGTCATCATAACAATTTACGCCTTCTTGGATTTCTGGAGGGCTGTGAGGGTGGGAGGGTGCTACCTTTTTTACAGCAAGCACTTCCAGAGATTCTGCAATTACCTCAGGGCACTAAGATCACGATGGAGCGGGCGCATCGTATGCTGCAACCCAGGCCGACTCAAGGGGAAAGACCTCGACCAGTCATAGTTCTAATTTTGAACTTTGCCAAAAAAGAAGCTATCTAAACAAGGGCTAGGGAGCTGGGGCAACTCTGATGGAAGGATCATAAGATTATGATCTTCCAGGATTACTCAAGAGAGCTAGCAGTCCGATGTCAGGCCTTCTCCGAAGTGCACTGGAAGCTAGATGCACTGAATATCTCTTTTACCCTGAGGTATCCTGCAACTTTACAAATTTCTATAAATGGAACGGCCCACTAATTCTCATCTCCAGAAGTGGCCTTGGCCTTCATTGTTACTATGCGGCCAGACGGCCCGAGTTCTTTGTCTTCTGAGCAGGCTGAGAACATTTCTCAATGGCACTCGCTGCAAGGGGATTCTTCTGATACCTCCCCTCCTGGTCCCTGGGCAGGACTGCAGCCTAGAAATGCAAAAGTCAGGAAAAAGCCGCCAACCTCACCACATTCCAAATGGGGCCTCCCACAGGAGAAGGAAAAAGCCCCTGCAACACAGGCCCAAACCTCTTCGGCCTCAGCTGAACCCGAAATAGAGTATGTCAGCCCTTATTTTGCCCACAACCGGTTTTTGATTTTGAGTGGTCTTTCGGATGCTGAGATATGTGCTGAAATGGACACTGAGAATGGACACCCAGACTGCGATATCCCTGATGATACACACACCGTTTGGGCCCACAATACAGAGACAGAGTCGATGTTACCTTCGCCTGATCTTGAAGCCCCAGGCTCTCCCACAGACCGAATCTCTGAACGAGACCCCACAGAGGCAAAACTGCTAAACCCTCCATGAACTATGAGAATCCCTAATAGCCTAACTGTTTAATTGTCAGATAAGTATTTGGGAGCTTCTGGCTTAAAGTCATTAGAAACATGGGGGTGGGATGTAATTGGGGGGAACTGAGGCCAATATGGCCGAGTATAGGTCGATTCAGTTAGTTACAGCAGGCTGGCTTTAGCAGCAGTTAACATAGCGTATATAATCGTAGCCCTGGTCGTGTGTCTGCTGGGTTCTGAATGTTTTTACAGATCATAAAGGCTATAGATAAGACCAAGCTGAGTAGTCCTCTAAAAGGTGGTCGCCCGGGGACCTATGTCATTTTCCAGTCTGGAACTCAGTGGTACCCCCCCCCCCCATTGTGCTCCTGCAAGGCGCACCACTTCCAATCAAGATGACTTGAAGGTTTTCCTTTCGGCCTTCCCCCCCATTATGTTCCATGAGTGAGCTTTGATTAGTCTGTCGGATATAGGACCACTTGGAGCACAGTTTACCCCCCAGTTACACACATTTCATGGGTCCCACAATTGCAGTGACTCACCTCTTTGTCGCTCTTTTGTTTGTTATTTGGCATGCATTCACACGGAAATTGTACCGGACAATTTCTTTTGGTATTTGGAGTACTTCTGCCATATAATGGTGCAATAAAGGGAAAAGAAGTGCTGCAATGGAGTATAGGCGCTGATTCAGACCAAATATGTGCAAAGTGGTCCGTATTCGATACTGTGCTCCCAAATAGTAATCAGCATTATAACTCCTGTGTCAATCACTCATGGTAATACTAAACCACTTTATATGCCAGACACTTTTACCCGGTGCTGAATCCTAATGCTGTGAAGGGCAGGGCATTAAAATAGGTTCGCTTTTAAGCTGCCTGCCATATACTTGTGACAGAAAGGCTCTAAACCTGTAAGGTGATAGATGTTTGTACTTAGTGGCTGTTACAGTCATAACAGCCATTTTTTTTTTTTTCCTGCTGATTTCGGGGTCTTTTCTTCTTTCATCTGACTTTTTGGATGTGGTTTTACAGGAAAGACTCAGAGACCAGTTCGGCTGACACCCTATACTAACCTCAGCTCTGGCAGATTGTTGATAATAGACCGATGACTATTAAGAAGGTTAGGCCTAATGATATAACTGAGCTTGGGTTGTTATTTTGACAAACATATTGTATACCAGGTTAAGAGTTCCTCAAATGCTTTGTACCTCCCCCACCTGAAGGGTTTGCAGGTATATCCGTATATGGCTCTTGCAAGAGTTGGATAGCTGCTCTCTCTGAGTTTCAACTTGGTGCCAGATAAGTCAGTACAAGCAACTTAGTAATAAGCTGTTTTCTTCCCTTTTGGGAAGCTTTGTTCCTCACCCCCCTCTAAGGTGTTAGGGCATACCATTGGCTAGGGCTCTAGCCGGTTTAGTCCTTCTGCATCTTCTTTAATATTTTGTAGGATAAGTTAGTTAGTTAAAACTTTTAGGCAGTATATAGTCTCTAGACTGTTGTTAGATAAACCCACAGCCACTGCTAAAGACCCCTTCATAGGGACCAGTTAGTGACTCACAAATACCGAACAAATAGAGGTACCCCTACTGTTTTTGTCCTTGGCCTTGTCTCCCCTGTCTCTGTGTTTTTGCTTCCCTGTTATACCCCAGGGGTCCTTAAAGGAAATGTCTGATATTGTGATACACACTTGGAATGTCAGGGGGCTAAACTCCCCAATAAAACAAAAAAAGGTCCTGGCCCACCTGAAACGTAACCGCTCCCAAGTGGCTTTCCTGCAGGAGACTAAGTTCTCTGGGGATGATCATACTTGTATGAGGAAAGACTGGGGCGGTCAACAAGTTCACTCCAATGCCCAGACTAGGAAGCATGGAGTTCTCATCCTTGCCCATAAATCTCTTGCCTGGACACTGCAACAGACCCATTCAGATCAAGATGGCAGATGGGTAATAGCTACTTATAGTACACCCACAGGCCCACTTACCCTGTGTAATTTATATGCACCCAATGAAGACACCCCTCAGTTTTTTCACTACCTGGCAGAAATAATTCTGGAATTTAACCCCCTAGACTGCCCCCTGTTAATTGGTGGGGACTATAACCTCACATTGGTACATCTCCTAGATAGGAATGATGAGGGGAAGGAAGCACACCTTAGAAGTCGGAAGGCTCTCCAGCAAATGATCTCTGACCAGGGGCTTACAGGCTTGTGGAGGCTATTGCACCCCAGGGCAAGAGACTATACATTTCATTCGGCAGCAAATGCCTCATACAGCCGCCTGGACATTTGGCTTGGCTCACCCAATTTGACAACTAAAACCCTTGATGTCTCAATTCTTCCCTGCTATATTTCAGATCATGCCCTAGTCCAGCTTCTTATACAATGGGATCCAGTGGCCCCCCGACTAAACAATGGAGATTGGACCCACTTCTAGTGAAAGACCCTGACTTTATTCCCTGGATTAATAGGGAGGTTTCCCTTTTTCTTGTTGAAAACCCTATAAATAACACCTCTGCCAGTACAACATGGGAAGCTCTTAAGGCCACAATACGAGGTAGCATTATGAGGTTCACTGCAACCAAACGTAGGCAAAGGGAAGCACAGCTGGTCAATCTTGAACAAAGATTGGTGACGGCTGAGAGTATTTTTAAAGCTATGCCCTCACCATCTACTCAGTCACCTATAGGTAAATCCATTTTGAGTATTCAGTTTGAAATTAACCAGCTTCTAAATAGGAAAGCCAAAGCAGCTATCCTTCACCTTAAGCACACCTTTTGGGAAGGCGGGGACAAAGGGGGTAAAGTACTCACATCTCAACTTTGTAAACAGCAGGCCAGCAGATATATCCCGGGGTTGAAGAACAAACAAGGGGTGTTGGGTATCTCTTCTAGAGATATTAATGATATTATGTCCTCCTTCTACAAAAACCTTTATTCCTACACACATACTGACCCTAACAAAGACACACAGGGTTTTTTGGATACTCTAGGATTAGCTAAATTAAAGAGGCAACAAGCACAACTTCTCGATCTCCCTGTTTCCAGAGGGGAAGTGCTTGCAGCCATCCAAGACCTGAAGAAAGGGAAATCTCCAGGCAGTGACGGCTATACGGCTGACTTTTATCAGATTCTGGCCCCTACTATTTCACCCCTTCTAACCCAAGTGTTCCAGGAGATAGAACTTAAAGGTGCCCTACCACTGTATATGCAGGAGGTAACCATACTGGTTATTCCCAAAAAAGGAAAAGACCCCACCAACCCGGGAAATTATCGCCCGATCTCACTTATAAATCTGGACAGTAAGCTGTATGCCAAAATCTTAGCCTCCAGACTTAATCGCTTACTGAACCTTCTTGTACACTCATCACAGGTGGGATTTGTATCTGGGCATCATAGTTCAGATCACTTAAGAACTCTGCTGAACTTGATCCCTCTTGCCAAGTCCCTACATACACCTAGAGCTGCTGTCATGGTTGACTTCGAAAGGGCATTTGATTCCGTGGAATGGGACTACTTATATATGACTCTTTCCCATTTTGGGATAGAGGAAGCATTCCTTTCTAGGATTAAAGCCATCTATGAAGGCCTCCTAGCTAGGATTAACACAAATTCAATGCTTTCTGCCCCATTTCCTTTGGGCAGAGGTACGAGGCAAGGATGCCCACTCCCCCCCCTTCTGTTTATGTTGGCTGTTGAACCCCTGGCTACAGCTATCAGAAGCCACCCGGAGATAAAAGGTCTGTTAGTGGGAAATATGCGTTATACAACCTTTATGTATGCTGATGACCTCCTCCTCTTGGAAGATGCTCATAATGCTATCCCTCCCCTTCTTACCCTCCTAAAAACCTTCTCATCTTATGCAGGTCTATGAATGAACCAGAGTAAGACAGAAGTACTCCCTCTCAACACCCATTGTGTACAGCAAATGATAGCTGCAGATACTTTACTCTGGGCACCAGAAGGGATTACATATTTTGTTTTGTTTTTTTACCCCATCTTTGGAGACAATATGGCAAACTAACATCCAGTCCCTCCTCGCCTCCATTAAGACAGACTTCGATAGGTGGAGATTTCTTCAGCTTACTCTAGCAGGGAAAATTGCAGCGGTAAAAATGATCTCAGCCCCTAAACTTTTTTATCTTTGATGCATCTGCCTGTTCCCTTACCAAAACAATGGTTTCAGATATTTGATAAATTAATTGGGGATTTTCTATGGGAGGGATCTAAACCCAGATTTAGTCAAGCTAAGCTGAGGTCACACTGGAAGAAGGGTGGATGGAATCTTCCCTGGCCAGATGGATACTGTCGGGCCTTCCTTATGGCTCGAACGGTCAAATGGGTGAATGCTCCTTCACCCTTCTCACCGTAATGGATACAACTAGAAACAGACATTATGGGCTGGTCTCATCCCTCTTCCCTTTTTGTACAGAGGAGAGCCCTAAAAGAGCTGGGGTTAGTAAAATAAGTGTAGACTTTACTTCACCCACGGTAATTACATCTTGAGCCAATTGGTTCAGTTCTCACCATAAAATGAGCTTAGTCTCCCTCCCACTTTCTCACGTACTGATTTTGCAAAACCCAGATATCACTATAGGAGGAACTGAAGTCCTATGAAAACACTGGGTGGAGTTGGGCATCACTAATTGAGTGATCTGTTAACCCCTGAACATAAAGCCATGCAGACTTTTCATTCCTTACGACAACTATGGGGTATCCCTCACTCAGACTTTTGAAGATATCTCCAACTCAGGGACACCACATGGCATCTTTTATCCCCCAACTTGAGCCATGACAAAGGTTCTCCCCTGGCCAAGTGGCTACTTTGTTCTAAGGGCCTTGCAGGTCATATATATATGTCACTCTTAGAGATACTCTCCCATCTCAATCAGATAAAGCAAGACAAAGATGGGAAACGATGCTGCAAACCCATATACCATTGGAGGCCTGGGATAAAGCCTGGATGGATACACATACCTGGTATACAGATGCCAAATCCAGACTAATCCAAAATAGAATTGCACACTCCTGGTACAGAACCCCAGTCATTCTTCATAAAGCTAAAGTACTGGAACAGGATAATTGCTGGAGATGTCAGGAGCTGGGGGGGGGGGATCTAGTGCATATCCTGTGGTTTTGTCCAAAGCTCCAGCTCCTTTGGCAGGAAACACAAAAAAACTGCCTCCATGGTTTTGCAACAATCAATTCCCCTTAGCCCTTTCTTCTTTCTTTTGGGGATCTGAGTTGATATGCCCAAGTTGCCCCCACTGAGGTACAGGTGGCTGGCTTTTTTGGCTTTACAAACAAAAAGAGCTATTCTATGTAATTGGAGAACCCCCCTAATTCCCACAATGTCAGAAATTTTGGGGTCCCTGTCCACCTTGGCCAAACTAGACAAGATATCTTATCTACAGAAGACTAAACTTTCCACCTTTGAAGTCTGCTTGGAACCCTATCTTAAATATCTGAATGCGGCCCAATCACCAACAGGGATAGGCTGAATATACTCATAGCCTCATAGTGGTAAAAAAGTAACACTGTAAGGGATCTTCATAAGGGGACCTAATAACATGAGAGGAACCCATGGTACTCCTCTGCTGGTTTGGAGATTATAGCTATGAGTCTTTTCCTATAATACGCACATGGTTGTATATACGATGTTATATAGATTGTTTAACTCACCCAGCACATATTTAAGCTTGGGATACATTTTGTTTTTGTTCCAGGGCCAGATTGGTCTCTTGCAGAACATATGCACACTCTTATCCAACCTCCTCTAGAAGCCATGAAAAGGGATAGGTCTGGCCTCAGAGATACAGAGTTTTTGTTTGAGGTGTCTATGTCCGGTAAGATAAATTTCTGAGATGGCACCTTGTCGTGGTGAGTACCCTTATAGGTTACTGACTTGGCTTTGGGGGAAACTAGGGTAGAATATTTTCTTCGTACCTAACACTTGCCTCTAGGTGTCAATCTATGGTAGGGGAATCCCTTAGTAAGAGGTGAGTTAACTACCCTTTGAACACATAGAACTCATTGTTACATTTCCTATGTCTACTGTCAAATGTCTGAACAATGTTCCACATGTTTTTTGAAGTAGAGGGATATATCACTAGGGAATATACTAATGTGTATCTAACCAATAAACTGATAGATGCATGTACCCCTCATTTTCTCTCTCTTACCCACTAAACCTTTCCTCCCATCTACTGTTTTAGTACTTTGTACTTATGTAAAGATGTAAGGTCACCAAATGTATCTATGTACAGAAAATGTGACTGTATACTGCAAGATGTCTTCCATCTTGTCTTTTATTTTATCTGAAAACGATAAAAATTATTATCAATAAAAGAGAAAAAAAAAACAAAGCACTGTTGCTTTTTTTTCTCTCTTAGATAATTCCTGAAAAAGGCCTGTGGTCAAAACGTCAGTTTAAACTCTATTTTTTACTTTCAGCATGCCTTTCACATCACCATTTTGTTTTGTTTTTAGGCCATGTGTTGATGCGAAACTTTTTTTTGTTATTTTCTAAGCAGGGTTGACAGCTGTAAAGCCCTGAGGCTAGTGAGTATAGCACAGAACCGACAACCACGCTGTGTATATTGTTTACCTTACAATGTTTCATATTTAATAGTAAATAAAGTAAGTAATAAGCCACAGCAGGATCTGCATTTTAGGATTTTAGTGCATGCCCCAGGAGTGTGGTAAGGAACAAGGCAAAAGACCATGTGTGCTTATGACCTTGGGAAATGCATTAAAGTCCTATGAGACACACCCTGGAAGGGCTTATTATGCTTATAATATGGCTATAAGTAGGTTTTTGGGGGCAGGTAAATGAAAGTTTCCACCTGACTGTGCATTTATAGAGATTTAATACACAGTTAGGTGACATCTCTCGGCCAATAAAATTTCTAAATTTTTTCTTGCCATGTAACAAAATACGGTAACACTCACCAACAGTCTTGTGATGCCATTTTTGACCCTCTGCAAAGATAACAACACCCCAGAGACTTTCAAGGATATGGGAGTTCCTTCACTGAATATCATCCCAACAGTGTTTAAGTTGTTTAATTGTGTGATGCAGCTTTTTGCCCTCTTTACTCACAGCCTTGGCAATTTGATCCCAGATTTCTTCCTGAGAGGGGAAGTCCATCCTTTCTTTCAAAGAGGTCAGTTGCTTTTTGACTGACCTCTTCCAATAAAAGACTTGTCTCCTCAAAGGACACTCTCTTTAAGTTCTTCTGCCTAGCTGTGGTGGCACTGTACACTTTCCTGGTTGCATGCCATTGCTGCAGCTTTCATTTACAAGCTTGTCTATTCTCAGTCCACTAAAACAAAACCATGTGAAAATTTGTGAAACTGCAGAATAAAACCCATAAGAAACACTATCAATTCTGCTTTTTACATACAACACACTGTTAAAATCTGTAAAATAGTTTTATGACACATAACAAAACGTCATCAACAATGTGCAGCGGAATACTATTCTGCTGTTCGAATGAGCTACAGAATACAGTTCCGAAGAACTCAATGGAGAAATTCTGCATGATTTGAATTTAATATCAGGCACTCTAGATAATTTTATGGGCTCCAGGTAAATGTTTCCAACTTCTGAGGAGTCAAGTGGGTGCATGTTAAGTTAAATCCGCCTACTTGATTTCATGGAAATTACATGTAATGGTTGTGGAACAATTATCCATGGACTAATGCTGTTCCATGGAATATAATTCTGTGGATCACTGCCAGTGGAATTCCAAAGAATGAGCTATGATTTTCTGACAGAAATTCTACATGTGGAAGGGCCATTCTGTATTTTTTTCCACAGGTGGCATTCCGCATTCCACACAGCACTACTGGTTAAATGTAGGGCATAGCAATCTCCACTATACAGCCTTTGTAAAATGGCCATAAGCTTAACAAGACCCAGGTCACTACCTAGGAAGACCAGCCCCTTATTCTTCTCCATAGAAAACCAGAACACTGAATGCATGTAAAATGGCATTTTGACACAACCAGCACTGAGTTCCCACAGTACAATCCTAGGAAAAGAAAAGTTCCCAGTTTCCCTGGGATCAAAGAGGAAGAATATCCTTTCCAGTTAACCAAGACTGGCAAGATCCGGGAAAAATGAACGATGAAACCTACAGTACCAGTGCTATGAGGAAAGCTGGAACCAGCTGGCTCTGCAAATCTTCAGCTGGAGAAAGGGAGAGTGAGGGGGAGGCTCAGTTGTTGCTCTTTTTAATCCCTTTCTCTTCTCCCCCAGTCGGATGCCTCCACTCTGTGGGCAGCCCCCACAATTCACTCCCCCTGCGGTGGTGCCAAGGCACCTCCCACCCCAGTGTGTGGAACCCTACCTGCCTTCCTGGAGGTTAGGTTTCAGGGGAGGGGCCACAGACAATGCGTCACCCGCTTCAGTACTTGGGCAGACTGTTTATTATTCACAAGCAAGTACAAAACTGAACCCTTTTCCCTCATTAAATTTCCTTCCTCAGCATTCTTCCCAGGCTGCAATTAAATCAAGATCCATCTGTATATTTTATCTGTGTATAATTGATTCTACTTGTCCTCCGAGTTTTGCATCATCTGTGTATATAGTTAACTAATTATCGACCCGCATCTGAATATTTGATACAAAGATCATAAAAAGTGTTGATCAAATTACCAGCCTTTGCAGAACACCACTCAGCGCCTTAGCCTCTAATGACATAAATCCTCTTTATTCCCATGCACTGTGGTCTACTAGTTAGCCAATCTGCCACCCAGCTGCACATTTCATATAGTACATCTATATCCCCTAGCTGCTGATCCAGCTTGTTATATAGCACTGTATCAAAAACCTTTCCTAATTCAAAACGATCACATCCAATGGTATGTTATCCCCGGATCCTTTTCCCAATGAAACTCACCACACCATTGCTTGTTGGTTGCTCAGTCGGCAATATATTTATTAAATCTTCTCTATATTTACAGTCTGATGTTCTTTAATTTCCATATACCAGGGGTGTGTGGCCTAGCTGGGTTCTATGATGGATGCTTGAATCGAGAGCACCTTATCCATCCATTAAATATTTCAGCCATCCTTCCTCTAATTGTGCTAATCTTCACTCTACTTTGATTCATTTATATCTACAATGACTAATTTTTTCTAAATCTGCTAAAACCCAGGCAAAATTATCTTTTAAGAACACTAGAGACCTCCCGAAGAACTCGGGCCTGGAGGCTCCAGCAACTAGAGCTAACACCTGGTCCGGCTTAAACAAGCAAGAACTTCCAGACAGAGAGAGATGGTCTGCAGCAGACTCGTCGTATCAAGTGCTGGAGAAATTATTTAAAGACCTAAAATATGAGCTTACCATGAAAATGCAAGCAGGATTTGAAAATATGTCCTTGCAACTGCAGCATTGCAACAAACAGTAATCACTGTTACTGAGACTGTGGATCAGCATGAGCTCCGCCTGAATGAGCTGGAATTCCGCACTAGCACCCAAGAGGATAATCTAACTTGGGTTTCTGCCGACCTACAGCGAGCCATGAAGGACACTGCATACTTAAAACAAACTCTTGATAACCACAAAAGTTGAGAACAAAGATGTGATGTATGTTTTGTGGGCATGCCCGAGGGATATGACAGAATCAACTGTGTGCATTTTGTGTGGAAATGGCTTCGGCAGGCTCTTCAACTACCTGAACATGTCACTCTAGAGATTCAGCGAGCTCACCATTCCCCCGGTCTCAAACCTTCACCAGATTAATGCCCGAGTCACATAATTATTAAATTCCTTTGGTATCATGATTGGCAGGCAGTGCTAGATGTGGCAAGGAAAGCGGGATCCCTAATGGTAAAAAAAATCGAGGGTCAGCATCTTCCCTGACTATTCCAGGCTTCTGCAAACTCAAAGGCAGGAATTCCAGCTTGTTAAGAGGAAGTTACATGAGTTAGACTGGCCATTTGCCCTAGTCTACCCCACTCGACTAGTCATCCAGAGGCTGGGAGCAAAGCAACATGCCTTTTCCAACCCTGATGTGGCAATGGCCTACATGGAGGAGGAGGAGAAAAGGGCTGATCACCAAAATGCTCCAATCCAGGATGAGCAGAATCCCTGACTTAATTTCCGAGGCTGTAGGTACTGTCTCTTTTTAACTTGCAGTGGGGGAGTTTGGGGGCAGACTGCCTGTATTCGCGGCCCGCAACATGGTTGTGGCCTGTAAGGCAGGGCTGCGATACCTCCCCCTCCTGCTCCGCCAACCATCTCCATTGCACTTGCAGCTCTCGGGACCTCAGAGATTTCTCTTCAAGCCAGTTTCTCTGTTGGGGCAATATTGTTTTGTGGGCCCTTTTGGCTGGGAAGATTCCCTATGAAATGGACATTTATTTTCTGGATAGAGATGTCTGCTTGCCGCGAATAGACTGTTTTGCCGAGAGTCTTGGCTCATGGACAGATGATACTATTTTACAGACAGGGCTATATCTGGGACTCTAGGCATGTCTCAAGCTCCTTTGGAACTTAAGTCTTGTTTTTTTTTCTGTTTTTTCTTTCATTGAATTAGCTCGTATTAGTGCCATTGTACAGCATGTTTAATTTGATGAATCTCTACTGGTGTGGAGGGGGAACACTGTAAGCTATGGTGCACTATAGCTGGGAATTGTACTCCTTTTATGTTTTTCTCATAGATCTTATGGTCTAGTTGCCGTTGCTCACCCTTCAGCTTTGCCAATTGGAGGGTCATGTGGGGGCTGGGCATGGGCTGGATACACAAACCCTTGTTTGGTTGCGCAATCTCAGTCAATCAGGAACATGCCTAGTAAGGCCAGGCTGGGGATGGCCTGACATCTTCCTGGGCATCGGGGGCCCCCAGCCCCCCCTTCTGTGTTCCAGGCCCTGGGCCTGCCTTTGCCACAGGTTCCTGAACATGTCTATCATTGGCCCCTTTGCCCAATAAGCAGATCAGGGGAGGGAGGGATAAGGAGGATGGGTTGTTTGACCCCCAAGGGGGGTACAAGTACACTAGTCACCTCCACCTTCTGGGGCTTGATCCCCCCCCTCGCCTAGAGGCAGGTATGTGCTCCATTGATTTTGACATCATATACAGATACACATGGATGGATGACCCAGCTTCATCTATGAAGAGCAGTGGGTTTTTATGGGTGGGTTGCAGTTAAAGGGTAAGGGAGGGAGTGTGGGAAAGGGGCTCTTGTTTCTTTGGTGGGTATGTCTAATCCTTTGGGTTTGGAAATGGCTCATTCTACAAAGGGACTTTAGGGGAGGGGGGTTCAGTTGAGAAAGTGTTCAGATTTTAATGTTGTAGAAGGGAGCTTTAGAAGTCTGGGGTGTTGTTATGTTTCGGGGGGTTGTTGGGGAGGAGGGGACTTCTATTTAGTTTCATTGCTAATGGGAGTTTCATGTTTCTTAGAGGGTGATGTTATTGTTGGGGTTAGGGTGGGAAGTGGGATGGGAATGTTGAAGTTGGACAAAAAACAAACTAGCAAATTTGGGACTGTTACTACCTGTATTGTTATTTACCTCAAGGGAATGTCAAATGATGTATATAAAAGTTTTGGAGTAATCTCAAGGAAGTCACTGGGAAGGACCCCAAATCAGCCCCTATATGCCCAATATAGATGGTGCTCCTTCTCTTGATCCCAGAACCATTGCAAACTCTTTCAATAATGCATTTACTAATCTCAGTGGTGTCCTCTCCCCTGATTTCTTCAGTCCTACCACCCCAAGCGAATGCCCTGAGAAATTAGGTCAGCTGACCCACCGTTTTACTTCAAAGTCATGACTACACATGAAGCAAGGAAATACCTACTCTAGGTGCTAGGGAAGACTAGGTTCAGGGGGGATACCCTCAATCTTAAATTTGTTGCCCTTACCCTGGAGGAAATCCTTGCACCACTAACCCATATAATTAACCCATCGCTTAGGTACTGGCAATTGTCTCAAAAGTGGAAATCTGCCATTGTGATGCCTGTCCACAAGGGTGGGGATAGTTCCCTTGAGGGTAATTACAGACCCATCTCCATCCTACCTCTGCTCTCAAAGGCCCTGGAATGTATAGTAGTGGACCTGTTAGTCGAATACCTAGAGAAATATAACTTATAACGCCCACAGCAGTGCAGGTTTAAGACTGGACATTGTACCATTACTGCCTTACTTGAGTTCATGGGTTTTATCCATAATGCCTTTGACCAAGGTCACCTCATTGGTACAACATTTGTCAATTTGACTAAAGCATTTGACACAGTTAATCATGCCCTACTGCTTGACCAGCTCACCTCTGCTGGTCTCTCATATGGTACGGTTACTTGGTTTGAATCATACCTACAAAACCGCTCACAACAGGTGAATATTGGCAATGTTCTCTATGGCAGTAAACCAGTTTGTTCTGGTGTCCCACAAGGGTTCATTCTGGGTCCCCTCCTGTTCAGCGTTTTCTTGAATAATCTCCCTAATGCATGCCAGGGACGTATTCTCTGATATGCAGATGATGCTTTCCTCTTCACCAGTGATCTTGAACCAGGTGCCCTTGAGATCCAGCTTCAACAAAACTTTTCCAAAGTAGAACGGTGGCTCGGTAAACACAGACTTATTATGAACTACAAAAATACTAAAATTATGTTGTTTACCAATCCGCAAAGCAAGCACAGAGCCTACCCACTCTCTGTCACCAATAATGTGAGCACTAGCCTGGAACTTGTCCAGAATTTTAAATATCTGGGGATAATGATGGACAGCACCATGTGTTATGGACTCCATATTGACAATATTACCAAGGCTATCAATACATGAATGGGGCTGCTACATAGGAACAAGCATTGCCTGACCCCAGAAGTTCTTAAAATGGCTATTCATAGTTCTGTGGTGTCACTCATCGATTATGGGCTGGCTATCTATGGGCCAGCCTTTGACATTGCCCTTCATTGCATAAAAGTGGCCCTAAACAAGGCATGCCGACTTCTAACAGGATCCTCGAGACTAACTCACACCTGTGACCTCTATGCCCAGGCCAACTGGCTCCAGTTCAAGAACAGAGTCTCCTACCAAACTTGTTTGTTAGCTAAAAAAGCATGCCTGGGTCTCGTCCCCCCTGGAGTCCAGAAGCTTTTCATCCCCTATAGCAACCGACTTCATACCAGAAGCTCTGACAGCCTGTTCTTCAGGACCCCCCCGCTGTCACACTTCCCAAGGTCAAAGGTCCTTTGCCTACCGAGCTCCACTCCGGTTTAACTCTCTACTAGTGGACATATCCTCAGCTCCCATGTTGGGATCTTTTAAACAAAAGGTAAGACAACACCATGTCACTGCCTCTAGCTGTGACTGCTTCCACTAGCTCGGTGTCACCGCCTCTAGCTGTGACTGCCTACACTATCTTGGTGTCTGTTGCACTTATACCCGCTGTCCTCCTGCGCCCCCTACCTTCTGCCCTCTGTCTACTACCTACCCACTACACCCTCTGCCCACTGTCCACTACCAACCCTATACCTTCCCCCACCCATTGTCTTCTAACAACCCTCTTCACTCCCCCACCCTCTGGAATCTCCACCTTCTACTTCACCCTACCTCTCTCCAACCTTTCCAACCTTGACAAGGCCCCATGGGGCTGATCCAAACCCCGCCCCTTTTTATGTTGGCTTGCACACATGCACAAGCAATATTTTACGGTATTAGCACTGTACTAACACTTTCAAAGGTGTGTCAGTGTTGTGGCAAATCCAGGGGAAGCTTTAGCGGGTGTGCCCCTCAGCCGTCAACCAGTGAGCATGCTGCCAATGACAGCAGTTTCAGAGAGTGCCACCAACTTGAAAGAAATCCACTGCTACAATGAGAGACAGGCTTGTCATTGCAGTGGCAGATCTGACACGCCTCCATTACATACCATTTCTGGTGAAACATTTCAATAAACATGGTGTCTCTTGCTGTCCACCTCTCACAATCCCTAGAAAGCCGACTTCAGAGTGCCCAATCCCCCTGTCAGCATGCCACTTCCCCAGTTCAATTTGTTTGCCAATGGAGGTGCCCAATCCCCATCGGCATAATGCCCCCTCCAGTTTTATTTGTCTGCCAATGGTGGTGCCCAATCCCCCCCTGCATCAGACCCCCCCAACACAGACATGCTTTATTTGCTGATGGTGTGCCCAATCCCTGTCAGCTCCAGTTCCCCCCCCAAAAAAACAGGAGGCACACTCGGAGCCCTCCCCAATGTGCCCAAATAAAAACCTTCCACCAAAGTTTCTTTTTTCCTGCAGAACAAGAAAACAGTCCCTCATTGTCCGCGGTGCCTCCTCCTCCAACCCGCACACACCCTCTGTGCACCCCCCCCCATACTTACCTCTGGAGATCAGCGAGATGATCTTTGGTGGAGCGGAAACATGTCTGCACTCTTCAAAGCCGACTGCGAACTGAAGAAATGCAGGTAAGCTGTATAAAGGCATGAATGGGGGGGGTCAACTTAGGTTGATATCTTGGCCATTTATTTGACTTTTGGCTCCAAATTTTCAACATGGGGTTCTTAGGACCCCACCTCATGAAATCAGTCACTGTCGTTTCATTATTCGGTCCCAAAAGGTGATTTTGTGGTCACTGCACAGAATCACCTTTCAGGACTGATTAATGAAATGACAGTGCTACTGTTCATGAGGTGGGCTCCCGAAAAGTCTATGTTGCAAATTTGGTGAAAAAATTCCAAAAAATGACTGTGTTATGAGCGTGCATTGCGCGGTTTCCACGCATGCTCATAACTTCAAGAATTTTTAATATTTTCACTCCAGATTTTCAACATTGCCATTTTTTCACACCTCCTTATGAACAATACAGCTGTCATTTTTCACATCCTGCCTAAAATGTGTTTTCGCATATGTGGCGCACATTGGCGCGATCGCTGTGGGAAATCAATGTTCGGGGCAGATTAAGAAAATCACAGTGACACTGTTCATGAGTGGAGGTCCTAAAATGCCTATGATGAAAATTTGGTAAATAAATCCAAAAAGTTACTATGTCATGAGCGCACTCTCGTAAGTTTGCAAATTTTTCATATTTTCTCTCCAGATTTTCAACATTGCCATTTATTTTTACACCTCCTCATGAACAGTAAAGCTGTCATTTTTTGCATGCTGACTGAAATGTGTTTCCGCACCTGTGGCTTCCAATGGCGCAGTTGCTGTGTGAAATCACCTTTCAGGATTGAGTAACGAAAAGATAGCACCACTGTTCATGAGGTAGGGTCCCAAAAAGACACTGTTGAAAATTTGGAGTGAAAATACCAATAGAACACCCTGAACATTAAGATTTCCAACCATACACCCACCCTGTAGAGACTGACAGGCATTGGGGATGTAACTTGGGTTCGTCAGCCATAATGTTTGCAGAATTCAACCCCCACCCCACACCCTACAGCCACCGACAGGCATTGAGGTGAGCCTTGGGTTCTGTCACCCTAATGTTCACCCCATTCTTCTATATTGCACCCATCTCAGCTTATTTCCTTATGGAATGGAGTGAGCATAAAGGCCGAAGACTCTAATGCACACCCTGACACCTGTCGCTCCTCTGCAGGGTAGGGTGAGGTGGAATGGTGTCAGCCTTATGGCCTACCCAAAGCCACACTCCCAATGCCTTTCAGTCTCTGCGGGGGGGGGGGTTGGTGTTACCTCAATACTTCACTGCCATTCCTATTTTGCATTTCTAACTCCTGCACTACCAATGCCAGCAAGCCAACATTCGGCCTTGACAAATGCTTGTTTTCTTTCTGTCTACATTTGTCTCCCTTATCCACACAAAGGACACAACCCTAGGCTGCTTGCAACACCCCCTGTTTATTTCTACCCCACGCTCCTTGCCTAACTTGTACACTTGCAATGTCAACAATTCTTAGCTCCTCCTACATTATGTTTTGGGTTTTCTTTGTTAGTGTTACTCTACTCACATTGTAATGCATTAAGTGCTGTATATCGTTCGTTACATCGTGTCTGCCTGTAGTGTCTGTTTTGTTTACCATGACGTGGAACCTATGTAAAGAGCTAACAGCTCAAATATTTTAATCCAAGATTCAAATAAACAAATAAATAAATGAATGAATAAAAAATAAGAGAACTATAATTAAATGGGACGGATAACTTTTTTGACCTGCAATGTCAACGGACTCAAAACAGTGGTAGAACAGAAGAGGGTCTGGTCCCACAATAAGAAACCAAAGGGTGATGTCAGTTTTCTCCAAGAATCATAAATGACACAACAGGAAGCAACTAAACTTGTTTCTTCTTTGGGAGGCACCTTTTTAGATGCCATCTTTACCTCCAGAGCCGGAGGGGTGGCTATTTGGTTTAGGCTCTTACTTCGGTTAGAGATACACTTAGTAATGGCTACCCTGGGGGTCAGATACCTTATTGTCGAGGACACAATGGAGCAAACCCAGTACACCCTAGTGTCCCTCTACAGGCCTAACTTTAATTCCACAAGTTTCTTCCACCACCTTTTGGTGGCACTTGCTCCATACTGGTGTTTTAATAATAGGTGGGGATTTTAACACTTATTGGGTGCCAATTCTGGACAATTCAGCAGTGTGCAGTAGGCCTTCCCTTAAAAGTGTAGCAGCCCTGGGCAATATGATGCAGAAAAGGGGCTTGATTGAAATATGGAGGTATAACATCCACTGGATCGGGAATATTCCTTCTATTCCCACTCATACAAAGTTTGTACTAGATTAGATTGTATTTTTTGCCGTTTGAGCCTCCTAGGGATTGTCCTGGAGGTGAGCTATGGTCCTGTATTGATTTCAGATCATGCCCCCCTCACAGTGGTTGTGCAGGTAAACCCAGAGGGTCCTCCAGCTCGGTAGTGGAGAATGGATCCCACTATGCTGAATGATGTGCAATTTGTGTCATCTATGGCTTCAAAACTCTCAGAGTTCATTACCTTAAATTATACTGGAGAGGTCTCCACTTCCGTCTTCTGGGATGCCAAGCTTTTGTGAGAGGAGAGACCATTTTGTATGCGTCCCACATCAGGAAAAAACATTCAGGAAGAGGAGGCCCTTGAAAAAGAGATTGGGGAAATAGAAAAGCAGGCTATGGCCCAAGGTAACCTGGGTAGCATTAAAACCTTACCACACCTGAAGAGAAGCTCAATCAGATGACATCCCTTACGCTGGAAAGAGACCTATTAATCTCACAATCTCTTTCTTATTTTGAGGGATTCAAGTCGGGAAAATATTTAGAATAGCAACTTAAGAAGAAAAAAGCAGAAAGGACCATACTAGAAATAGAAAAAAAGGATGGGACCATCACAGCTAGTCAGCAAGAAATTATCTCAATATTCCACACCTTTTATCAGGAGCTTTACACCACCCAGGCCCCAAAAGTTGGCTCCCTGGAGACATTTCTGGATACAATAGACCTCCCAGTTTTTTCCCCTGGGTAGGTGGAGCTCTTGGACTCCCTGGTTATGCTCTCGGAGCTCCACTGGGTGGTGTGGTCCACTAAATGTGGCAAAGTCCCTGGGCAAGACGGAATCCTGTCTGAGTTTTATAATGCTCTTTGGGAACCGCTGGGTCCTCTGATGCACAAAATGGTGAGTGCGGCTCTGGAGGATGGAGCACTCCTGCCATCCCTACTTATGGTGACCATTTTGGTGTTGCCCAAGCCTGGGAAGGACCCCCACAGCTGTGGCTGTTATAGGCCAATTTCACTATTAAATGCAGACTACAAAATCATGGCCAAGATATTGGCAAAACATCTGGAGGGAGTTCTCCCAGTGCTGGTCCACCCTGACCAGTGGGGATTCATTGGGGGTAGGAAGGCCAAGTACAACCAGAGGCATGCCATTAATATTATTCACCACTGGTCAGGGAGGGTGGAGGTGGTTGCCAAGGTCTCCTTGCCCTCAATGTGGAGAGAGCTTTTGATCGTGATGAGTGGCCTTTTATGTTTGTGGTCCTCCAAAAATTGAATTTTGGCCAAAACATTAGATCATGGATTGGCTCTTTTTATACTTCTCCCAAGGCATAGATTTTGACTAACTTCACTTTGTCCCCCTCTTCTCCCTCACACCAGGCACTAGACAGGGGTGCCCCTTATCACCTCTTTTGTACATTCTCACTATAGAAGCTATAGCTGTTGCCATTGGGAGTCATGGGGATTTAGAGAGGTTTCAATGGCAGGGAGAGAACCATGTAGTATCTCTCTTTGCTGATGACATTCTGCTATTCTTGGCCAGGCCGGAAAGGACTCTAGAAGCACTTATTCAATTGTTCTCAATATATGGCACAGTTTAGGGGCATAAAATCAACTGGAGCACTTGGTTAAAATGAGTGTCTTACCCCAATGTTTGTACCTATTTCAATCAATTCAACTCAGATCCCCAGGAAATATATAAGGGTGCTAGAATGGGCAATCGCCTTCTTATTTTGGCAGGGGGGGCACCCTAGGATAAAAAAAAGAGGCTTTGTGGTCTCCAGTGAAGAGGGAAGGGTTAAGTTTGCCCAATCTATACTTATATTTTCTGGCCACCCAACTGGCATTTATTTAAGATTTGATCCCAGGTGAGTTTGGACAGACCTGGAGGCTGGACAGGGGGAACTGCCCTTATATCATTCACGCCTTGCCCCCAGTATGGCCAGTCAATGATTAACCCTAATTAAGAACCCACTCACGAGAAGCCTGTCAAGGTTTGGGTGAAAGCACATAAACTCCTGGGTCAGGTGAATACCTTCTCCCCAGAGGCTTCAATAGAAGCCACTCTGATGTCTCAGAATGACTTACATGCCATAGAGTTGAGAGTTCTGGCAGCATGGTCAAGAAGGGGGCTGTCCTTTCTTTCTCAAGTTTATGAAGGAGGTGCCTTGTTGGACTTCCCTCAGCTTCTCAGGAGGTTTTGCCTGATTGCCTCCCATTTCTTTGTATATTATAAAATCAGGACTGTACTTTTATCTGGGGAGACCAAACTGTCACCTTACCCGATCACCTCTTAAAGAAATATTTATGATGGTAGCCTCAAGACCGAGAGCAAGACCGCTGAGTAGCTGCTATAAATTACTGCTGGAGGCTTTACCAGACCCATTGTTAAAACTGAAATACAATTTGGAGGAAGCCCTGAACTCTGAGGAACTCACAGGGGGCAATTGGGATAGGATTCTGAAACTGGGAATGATGTGTTCAGTAAGTAACAGGCTGTGGGCCATATACCTGAATTAGTTGCACAGATCATACTTTACCCCCGTCTTACCCCATATGATAGATTCATCTATCTCAGATGTTTGCCCGAAGTGTAAGGTGCACAGAGGCACCTTTTATCACTTAATATGGTCGTGTCCCAAGGTTGCGGCCTTTTGGACTGAGATCTCCAGGATTTTGGCATTGACCTTAGGTACCCCAATAAATACTGACCCAATGGAGGTTTTGCTAGGTCCCCCCAGAGAATGGTGAGTTGGGGGTAACTCTATGCATCCCCTCATGAAGTAAGGATATGTAGTGGGGAAGAGGGCACTTGCCATGTACTGGAGATTGGAATCCATCCCTACAGTCACCCAATGGGCTCAATCCTAGCTCCAGTGCATGAAACTGGAACATATACTTTACTCAATAAGAGGACAACCGAATAGATATCTTAGTATATGGGCTCCTTTGGAGGCAGTCCAGAAAAGTGACTGGTTTCCTGTAATTTGACATCTGCTTGTAGTTGGGTTGTTGACACCCCAGGATTAATTTTGGTTTACTGTATAAGGATACTGTTTAGTTTATAGCAATAGTCCTGCTCAGTCTTACATGGTTTATTTAAATGATGACCTTAACTATTAAAAAAAAAAAACTGTATTATAGGAATTTTTGTACAATGTGATGTGTATTAATCGCTGTGAAGCAGTTTTATTCTGAACTGTTTGTTTTAATTAAAGTTTAGGAAAAAAAAATGTCCATATACCATCCTAATCATCAAAATCATAATCATCACATATTTCCATTTTACAGTTTTTACATCTACATTTATATCCTTCATGCCTCTCCCCCAGATGTACATCTGGGAAAAGATATTCAAAGGGGCTGTGCCTGGCGCAACTGAGTTGCACCAGCACAACCCCAGAAATGCACCCTGGGGCAATATTCAAAAGGGGGAATTGAGCAGCACAATTCTCGATGTGCTGGGGTGCAAAGATAATGTATGCAACACATCTCCAGGGGGCGTACCCATGCATATGCTGTACATCCCAATATTCAGCACAGGATGTGCAGCACATCTGCAGGCATATCCCAGAGATGTGCTGCATACTTGGGCACAAAGTTGAGCCCATAAAAAATGGCTCCACTGGTAGCCACCCACAGGTGAGCTGCCATATTGCAAGGTGCAATACAGCAGCTGCTGGCCATAGGTGACTACCTCCCCCTCCCGAACACTGTACACAAGTGCACACAGTTTCCCCTGGTGGTCCAGTGGTACCCTCACTTTCTATAACCTCGATTGGCCATATCAACTGTAATGTGTAAAGAAATACTTCCCTGGTAGTCTAGTGGTACCCCCCTTCCCTCCCATACCTCTGATTGCCCATAATGTGAACCAATATTTCCCTGGTAGTCTAGTGGCACTCCCCTCCCTGCTGGTAACCTCGATTGCCCATAGGGTAAAAGAACACATTTCCGTGTTGGCCGAGTGGTTTCCCCCCTTCCTGCTGGTAACTCTGATTGCCTATAGGGTAAAAGAACACATTTCTCTAGTGTTCCACTGGTTCCCCCTTCCTGCCGGTAACCCTGATCACTATATTACTCTTATGTAACATCCCTGGTAGTCTAGTGGTACCCCCTTCCCATCCCATAACCCCGATCACCAAAAAAAAGACCAGTATTGGTCCCTGGTAGTCTATTGTTCCCCCCCACCCACACAGGACCCCCAGCTCACCCAGTTCCCCACTGGTCATCAGCAGGCAGCATACC
This sequence comes from Neoceratodus forsteri, assembly GCA_016271365.2. Classification (NCBI taxonomy): domain Eukaryota; kingdom Metazoa; phylum Chordata; order Ceratodontiformes; family Ceratodontidae; genus Neoceratodus; species Neoceratodus forsteri. The sequence continues at coordinate 923,599,868 of CM028135.1, read as the reverse complement.
GACCTGCATACCTCTGCGGCTGCCTGCCGAATGACAGCTTACAGTAAGTGCTGCAAGCTCATTGGGCCACACTGTGGACCAATGGGCTTGCAGTGCATACTGTAGGAGTCATTCACAACTTTCTTTGATATTAACAACTATAAGAAGTTAAGGAGTGATCCCACCCTGCAGTACAGAAAAGAGTTATGTATGTTATTAGATCAAGCAGTACAGAGTGGAAGTATAAATAATAACGAATTTAAATATCTTTATTGTGATTTTCCTATAATTCCAACTCTGTATTGCCTACCAAAAATACATAAAGATTTATTAGACCCACCCCCAGGTAGACCAATTGTATCAGGTAGTAGCTCAATAACTGAACATCTAAGTGTATTTATCGATCTGTTTCTCCAACACAGTATGAAATCCCTACCCTCATATTTGAGAGACACAGGTGATACTATACAGAAATTTGGATGTCTGAACTGGGAACCAACATATATGTGGATTTGCACTGATGTAGATGCATTGTACATAGAAACACAGAAACATAGACTTTGACGGCAGATAAGGACCGCTTGGCCCACCTAGTCTGCCCATTTCCCTACCTAGAGGATAAGCTGCAGATCCTATTTAACCAACAGCCTATTTCTTCCTACCCCCCACAAAAATTGCCTTATGTCTGTCCCATGCATTCTTGAATTCTCCCACAGTTTTAGACCCCACAACCTCCTCAGGAAGGCTGTTCCATGAATCCACCACCCTCTCTGTGAAAAAATACTTCCTCACATTGCCCCTGAGCTGTCCCCCTTCTATCTTGAAATTGTGTCCCCTTGTTCTTGCACATCTCTTCTTCTGAAAGATGCTACCCTCTTGGACTTTTCTATACACTTCTATTCCACATATAGATGGAGTAAAGGCATCTAGAGATTTCCTAGAATGTGATCAAAATGAGATAGGAGCACCTGTAGCATTTGTAGTTAAAGCCTTGGAATTTGTACTTAACCACCGCTACTTTGAATTTATTTTATTTTTTATTTAGCTTTTTGTTGACCGGGTAAGTGCACTAGACAAATCCTGCCTATTTTCAGGCACGACCCGGGGGAGGGGGATACAGATGAATGCCAACTGACCTTGAACTAGATTAAGCTGTTGGTGGTATTTTTAGTGAATGAGGGAAATTTGGCCAGGACACGGAAGTTCCCTACTCTTTTCGATAAGTGCCATGGGATCTTTAACATCCACCTGAACTACCACCAATCCAGGCAGATGGGACCTCGGTTTAACGTCTCATCCGAAAGATGGCACCTCAGAAGTGCAGCACCCCTCTCATGCTGCACTACAGTGTCAGTACTGGGATATTAACCCAAGTGCCAGATGTGGGAACTGAACCCACAGCCCTCTGATCTCCCGGCCTCAGAGGCGAGTGTGCTACCTACTGAGCCACTGACACTGCATTCAATAATGAGTTCTATGCTCAGATTTGTGGTACTACCATGGGGGCCTCAATGACTCCGTCATATGCAAATCTCTTTATGCGGTTATGGGAACAGGAACATCTGTTGAACCAAAATGTAAATCCTTATTTTCAATATATCACCAGATGTGGGCGATATATTGATGACGGTTTGTGCATATGGTCAGAAAATATAGCAGAAGCTAAAGATTTCATAGATTTGTTAAATAACAATACATTGAATCTTAAATTTACTTCAACAATACATAAGACATCAATAAACTTTTTGGATATTACATTATTTGGAAATGAAGTGACAGGTAAAATAAGTACCAAAGGATTTAGGAAACAAACATCAACTAATTCTCTGTTGAGAAATGACAGCTGTCACCCATACAAACTTAAAAAATCTATTCCATATGGGCAGTTGGTAAGAATCTGGAGAAATTGCACTGAATATGCATATTTTAATGAGCAGGCTGAAGAATTATTAAAAAAGTTTAAAGGAAAGGGGGTACACAACTGAAATATTAAATGATGCTTTAAATAAGGTACAGTATAAGAAACAGACAGATTTCTTAAATTGTAAAACTAAAACAGTTATGTCTGATGTAAATACTGACAAAATTACATGTTCATTAGAACATAACAGAATATCAGGACAGATAGGAAATGTTGTGTGGAAATGCTGGGATATTTTAAAAGAAGATCAAAAATTGAAAGAAATCTTACCAGGAACACAGAGAGTCACCTTTAGAAGGACAGTAAACTTAAAAGACAAATTGGTTAGAAGCCAGTTTCATAGAAAAGAGACACCTATTGGAACTTGATTGCCAAGTAAACCAATAGGTAATGATAAATATAAAAGATGCAATGTGTGGCAATGTATGGTAACTGGCGATGAACTTACAACGCCAAATGGCACACAAATTAAGATACAAGACTTCATTACATGTACCACAACATTTCTGGTCTATATCCTATGGTGTAGTAGTGGCAAATATTACAAAGGCAAGACAGTGAGACCATTAAAAAAAAGAATACAAGAACATGTACGGTCTGTTCTAAACAAGAAACTGGACACACCTGTGGGAAGACACTTCTTTTATGAACATCAATCTGATCCTGCTAGTTTCAGATTTATGGGTCTAGAACTGGTTAAATGCCCCTTAAGAGGGGGAGATAGACCTAACCTGCTACTACAAAAAGAGAGTTCTTGGATTTTTAGAGCTGAAACAGTGAATCCCATGGGACTGAATGAGAGATGGGATTTAAAACCATTTTTGAAAACATAGCAAGAATTATCATAATTAAGATTTATATACTGTAGAGTTTTTTATGCATTCATATACTCTACTATACTATACTATACTATTTCATGTGATATACTGTATCATAGAACTTATGTGTTTATTTTTTGTTTCAGGTACCTATGTAAACTTTCCTGTACAGATGGCTTGCATGTGCATAAGCATCATGTTCTGATAAAGGTCCTGGACAGACCTGACAGACAAACTAAATTTCTTCCCTTCTCCTGCTTTCACAACGCTATTTTGAAATTAGATAGTAAGTAACAACTTGAAACATCTATGAAATACCTATGGATGATAAATGTTTCCTTTTAGTATCTCCTTATTTACTTTATAAATGAATGTTGATATTAGTGTATCCCTATTTTGGAGAACTATTGATACATTATGAGAGACTGAATTAATAAGTGCTGTAGCCACTGACAAAAATAAACAAAAACATTGTTCCCTATATTATAGCACCGTTCTAACTAAACTGAGATAATTTGTATTTGCTTCTGTTTATTAGTTCTTTTTGCTTTGGTGTGATGCATGTGAAGTGTAAAGTGAGTACATATAAGAACACTAGAATACATATGCTTGCAATGATCTTTCTTAATTATCAGGTGATTGGTTAACTTCTAGTGTGATGTCACAAGTTTTTGTATTTATATGTGCATTAGTAATCAGGATGTAAAAACTCCCCCTTGAAGGCACTAAGCCGAGGTGCTAGGGGCTCTCACAAGGTGGTAATTAAATACAACAGTTGTTTAAATCTATCATTTGGTGGCTGTTTTGTTCTGTGGAGCGCTACTAACCCTTGTATTGCTTACTGATTTCGGCTGGCCGGCCACTTGTCAGCGCATCCCCTCGCACATTGAGTGCAGCCTAAGCTCTTTTTCTTATTTTGTTTGACACTGTGGGCTTGCAGTGCATACTGTAGGAGTCATTCACAACTTTCTGAATGGATGACTTCATTCACAAAGTTGTGAATGACTCCGTAGCCCTCCAGCATCACTCCCCTGGGTGCACCCCTCAGAGGAGTCTCTCCCCCCAAGCCTTGGTGTACACCCAGACCAGGTTTGTCACCCCACCGCTTATTTACCCCCATTCCTTTTTTCTTTTTCCACTAGACCACTTCCAGCTTGTGCAGAATGGTGGGCTTCCCCTGGGCCCCCCTTTTTTATATATACTCCTGCTTCCTGTTCTCCACTGCAGTCCCTAACTCTACATTGAATAGTTCAATGCCCAATCCAGACAAGTGTAAACTGTCTGACCTGTAGAGACATGCATTGCTTTCCTCTATCCCACTTGTGTTATATACTGTCACCCCCACTCTCCCTAAATAACTCTCCCACTCTTTTATTCCTCCTTTAGCATGCCCCCTCTAAAGCCTTGTGATTTTGTGTGTAACGCCACACACTATGTGGCACCATTTCTGACCATATCAGCTTTGCTGTAGGCCACCATACTTTCATTGTTTTAATGTCTTCTTTTATCTGAAAGAAAATATCTAGCCATGGCCTGGTTCCTAAATCATTTCCCCCAAGGTGAATTATTATCCAATGCGGCTCCGGGTTCATTGACTGCATATCTTCTAGTAGTGGGAGTAACTGTGTCCATCTCATTCCTCACAGCCTCTTCCATTGTAGTTGTAAACTGTACCAATCGTGGTACATCTGCCTCCCCTCTGCTTCCATTGATGATCTGCACTCTGCCCAATAAATATATGAATGGCCGCAGATCCAGAGTTCAAGTCGCTCCCCGAGACCTGTGACCAATGAAAGAAAAATCTGGTAAGTTAAAACTTCAATACAAACCCTTGATCCCCCCTCCCCCTTTTCTCCTTCTTGTTACTGCAGCCACATCCAAGAGTAGGGTCATTCTCGATGCCCTACAGGGGGCATGCCTCAGATAACTAGTGTTAGAACTCACTCGGGAGGGAGCAGTCTTGTACCTGGTACTCTCAAATGAGGAAGGAGAGATGATCACAGATTTAGAAGTGGATAACCATCTGGGAACAAGTGACCACCACACAGTGTGGTTCATGGTAAACACAACCGTGGAGTCAAGCCATACAAAAGTGAGGGTACTGCACTTTAGAAGGGCTGACTTTGGCAAAATGGATGAGTGCCTAAGGGATGCACTAGCAAATGGGCAGGAAGGAGGGGTGCAGGAACAATTGGGAAAAATCAAAACTGCCATCATAGAGGCAACAAGCCTTTGTGGGAAGCAAATAAAGAAAACAAAATGAAGTAAAAAACCACTATGGTTCTCAAAAGAGGTGACAAGGAAGGTTAGGGAGAAAAAGATAGCATTCAGTAAGTATAAGGAATCACAGAAGGAGTAGGACAGAGAAATGTATCAGTTAAAGCAGAGGGAAGTGGGAAAGGCAGTCAGGATAGCAAAGGTCCAAACAGAGGAAAAGATAGCCAGCTCAGTTAAGAAGGGGGATAGAACTTTTAATAGATACATTAGGGAATGAAGAAAGACCAAGGGAGGGATAGTGAGACATAATAAAAGGGAGGGGAGGTGGGAAGTGAGTGACAGTGAAATGGCAGAGATACTAAACGAATACATTTGCTCAGTATTCACAAAAGAAGAAGAGGGGGAGGTACCTAAACCAAACAACAGAAGCACTCTGGGTGGGGGGGGTGATACCAGTCCATTCACAGAAGAAACGGTCCTGAAAGAACACTTAAAACTCAAGGTAGACAAAGCAATGCGACCTGACTACCACCCTGGGACTCACTGTAATGGTTGGACAGCTGGCTGTGATTAATCTATGCTTTTTGTAATATAAAAATGTGTTACTGAGTGTCTCTCATGAGACATGCAGAGACAGCCTGTGGGTTAACATCCCCCCCCAAGATTTCAGCTAAAAGATAAAAGCCAGGAGATAATTAAAGGCTAGAAGAGACCTAAATTAAGGATCTCCTGTTTATCTAGCTTAATTGTCGCTGCCAGCTGCTAGGCTGGAAATCATAAACTTTTATGATGTTTAGAGGAAGAATACAGGTATGTCACTTGGGTGCTACGTCATAAATGCTCTTTGATGTCTGTAAAGAGCAGGCTGCTGCTCGTGGATGAAAGAAAGAACTTGGAAAATTATAGACTTGATTGGGAAGTCATGTGGGGACATGAGTTTTTGCTGATGTCACCTATTAATTTACCTCCTGCTTGATAAGACATCCTGATTGTATAATTTTTAATAAACAGAGGAGGAGCTGGGTGACATCATGGGGAAAGCAGGATCAATTATGCTGTAACTGACCTTTAGACATACACGTTTGGACTCTGAAGCTACAACATCTTTCAGCACTATAAGAATATAAGAATACATTAGCTAGGCAAGTCTAAGTGTATGGTTGAGGTGATTGTAATGTTTTGTGATATTTTGTTCTGTATTTACATCTTACATATTTTTATCTATTTTTAAGTAAACCTCTGTTTTTAGAGATTACTTGGTGTGCCTTTGAAATTCTTTCTTTGACAAGTGAAGCATATATGGTTAAAGTTGACACTGTGCAAAGCTCACTGGTTTACCAACCTGGGAAAAAGGTAAGAGTTTATCTGAGGTATTTAATAGAGTTTTTAAGGGTTCATTTTGTACACCTGGTTAGGTGCCCATAGGCGAAAGATATCTGCCCCCCTGAAGAGCAGAATTATCTGAGCCTGTACATTGGGTATGCTAGCAAGAGGTTCACAGTTTGAATCCTTACAGAACTTGTGACCAAAGGTTGATTCAAATCCACAAAACAGACAGGAGGGTTACCCTGTTCTATTCCTGTTCACAATGCTGCACTCAGAGGTTGGCACTGTGGGAACAGAGGGCCTGACCTGCTGAGTGGGATTGTGACAGTATTCACCCCAGAATTCTAAGAGAACTAAGGGGAGACCTAGTGACACCACTGACTACCCTTTTTAACAAATCATGGGAGGATGGTGTGGTACCTGAGGACTGGAGGAAGGTGGATGTGATCCCCCTTCACAAAAGTGGGAGCAAGACAGAGGCAGGAAACTACAGATTTGTTAGTTTGACCTCAGTGGTAGGGAAAATGATGGAATCACTTCTGAAAGAAAGAACTGTTGAGTACCTAGAGGCCAGCAGGATGCATGACCCAAGGCAGCACAGATTCACAGTGGGAAGGTCATGTCAGATGAATCTAATAGATTTCTTTGACTGGGTGACCAAAGTAGTAGACCAGTGAGGGGGTGTGGATATGACCTACTTAGACTTTAGACAAGGCATTTGACACAGTACTACACAAAAGATTAATAAACAAGTTAGCCATCCTTGGAGTGAGTCCCAGGGTGGTAGCCTGGGTAACAAATTGGCTGGACAACAGGACACAGAGGGTAACAGTAAATGGATCACACCCTGGAGAAAGAGGAGTTAGTAGTGGGGTACCACAGGGTTCAGTTCTGGGACCAATACTCTTTAATGTCTTTATATGTGACATTGCAGAGGGACAGGAAGGAAAAGTATGCCTCTTTGCAGATGACACAAAGATCTGCAACAGGGTTGATACACAAGGAGGGGTGGAAAGGATGAGAAGGGACTTGGCAAGGTTGAAGGAATGGTCAAGAGTATGGCAGCTTAGTTTCAATGCAAAGTAGTGCAAAGTAATGCACCTGGGAAACAAAATCCCAGGGGAAAAGTATACAATGGGGGGGAAGTACTAACAACAACAAAAATGGAAAAGGACCTGGGGGTACTCATATCAGATTACCTTAAGGTAGGCATGCAATGTGAGAAGGCAGTAAGGAGGACTGGGGGATTCTGGGTTGCATAGGGAGAGGCATCACCAGTTGAAAGCTGGAGGTTGTTATTCCTCTGTGCAGACAGTTGGTGAGGCCCCATCTGGAGTACTGTGTGCAGTTCTGGAGACCCCATCTCTGGAAGGACATAGACAGGTCCGGAGGAGGGCAACCAAAATGGTGCAGGGTCTTCCCCAGAAGCCATATGAAGAGAGACTAAAATATCAATATGTATACCCTTGAGGAGAGGAGAGGAGGGAAAGGGGGGAACATGATAGAAATTTTGAAGTACCTCAAGGGAATCAACAAAGTTCAAGAGGGCAGCATATATCAGAAAAAGAGGTGCGCAGGAACAAGGGGGCACAATTTGAAAATAGAAGGAGGACGACTTGGGGGCAACGTGAGGAAGTATTTTTTTTTGGCTACTACTTTTTCTCCTTTTTTCCCTGGCCGCCTTCAGTCTGCTCCCCTTGTCCCCGCATCTGATTGGGGATTCCAGCAACCATCTGCCTCTACCTGGTTGGTCCCAGGCATTCATATGCCCCTGCAGTTGTACCCACCGCAGCAGAACTACAGGGAGCCCCCCAGATTCCCCGAGGAACAAGGATCCAGCCTGGGTGCCCGGCCACTGGGTGAAGTTCGCAGATGGCCATCAAGCCGCTCAACTGGTTGCCCGTTTTTCGCCCCCTCGGAACCAAGGATGTGCAATGACGTCACCAGAGGGGGGCATGCATGCATCCACACGCGCTCCCTTCCAGACATCTGCCCTCAGCTCCACCCCTGAGTGCAACAAGCATGCAGTCTCCCAGTCTCCACCAGGAGGCAACCACGCACTGACCACTGTGGACTCCCCTTCCCTGAGAAGGAGAGCAGTCCTTCGGATGCTTGATCCTTCTCCTCCCCAGCCGACCGCCAGCAACCTGTGCCCATTCCAGAACACCGGTCACCGGCATGGAGCGAGGTGTGTCGGCCAGCGCCTCAGCCCTCAGTGCCACCAGGCCGACTCGAGGAAGAATTTTTTGATGGAGAGGGTGGTGGATGCATGGAACAGCCTTCCTGTGGAGGTTGTGGGGTCAAAAACAGTGGAAGAATTCAAGAATGCATGGGACCAATGTAAGGTAATTATAGTGGTGGGTAGGAGGAAGTAGGCTGCTGGTCAACTAGGATCTGCAGCTTATCCAATAGGTAGGGAAATGGGCAGACTAGGTGGGCCAAGCGGTCCTTATCTGCTGTCAAAGTCTATGTTAACAAAATGACAAGCTTCTACCAGCTAGACAGAATAATTGATTTAGACAATGGGAGATAGAAATGCCCCTGTTCCGGAATGTTTCTTGCCTATGTGTGTGAATCACCATGCACTTTTTGGCATTAAATTTCAACTGCTGAATACTGGCCATTCCTCCAGTGTTCTCACATTCTGTCTCTGTGTTAATCCTTTCTTCATTGTTGACCTTCCTGCAGAGCTTGGTATCATCAGCAAACAGGCCCATCTTGCCCTGGATACCCTCTCCTATGTCAGATATACTGTACATATTAAAGGGGAGCAGTTTGCACAAAGGGCCCCACACTCAAGTATGAGGTTGGTCCTAATGTGCACTTTGTGCGCTAAAACATCCTGGTTTACTTACTGTTTACTGGAGGACAGTAGATTATATCAGACAAATTTTGCTTAGTTCTAGGCTGACAACTTTTGCAACACATGCCAGAATCCCCTGCAGCTTACATCAAAGCAGTAGGCAACAGTGGGAGATTCATTATCATGCAGTCATGTTACATATTTTATAATCTCAGATCAGATGTTTTCTGAGTCTGCTTTTCTCCAGGTGCTAAGTACAGACCTCTGTGTGCATAGCCCATGGAGGACAGTGGGACCAGCAATTAAAAGATCAGAACTTAAACTCTAAAATTTATTTATTTAATTTAATTTTGGTAACCAGGTAAGCCCACTGAGACTAGAGGTCCCTTTTTCAAGGGTGACCCAGAGTTATTTAGAGGTAATGTAAAGCAAATGCACTGCAGGCTATTGTATCGTCTCACTGCTACCTACTACTCTGATGTCAGCTGCAAGGGATTCTGGGATTCATAGTAAAAGAGGATGTCAGCCTAGAACTAAGCAAAATTTATCTGATACAATCTACTACACTACAGTAAACAAAAACGTTTTTCCACACAAAGTGTGCATTGGGACCAGCCCCACACTTCGGTGTGGGGCACTTGGTGGTGACTGTTTCCCCTTTAAATAGGAATGTCCCCAGCATTGACTCTTGCAGTATCCTATTAGTATCTTCCCTGTCCTTACAGAATTTACCATTTAGGACCACCCTCTTAGTTCTGTCAGACAGTTTTTGACCTATGTAGTTATTTCTTTATCAATCTCCATATCACTCACTTTCTTAACCAATCTCCTATAGTATGTGGCACCAAGTCAAAGACTTTGCTAAAATCCAAGAATTTTACATCCACTACCTGGCCCCTGTATGCCTTTTTTGTCTCTACATTAAAAAAGCCAATTTAGCTGGCCAAGCAGAGGAGTAGTTGGGCTTCAGCCCCCAAAGTCAGCGACCCAGCTTCTGGAATGGATACAGTCTCTCCATGGGCCAGTAGGTTTAAGGAGGATTGAGCTCCAAATGGCAGCTCTCCTCCCTCAGGGTGGGGGTACTTCAGTTACCGCTGCAGAGACTGTAGCCTGTCAGAGGCCGGGAGGCAGCACAGCAGGAGAGCATGCCGAGAGAGGAAGAGTTGAAGCTTGATATCCTGGTGCATATGTCCTTAGGGAAAAAATCAGAGGAAAATGGTCAGGCTGCTACATGGTGATAACCCCTTCAGGCTGTCAGACAACCAGTTCAGCTGGCCACCCACCCACCACTTCATGGTCCTGTGCAAGTGGTGGATAACTGGTAAGTCTGTGAGAAGGACAGTAATGGGGCTGGTGGGGGTGCCATTGGGCAGACTTGGGCAGGAGCGTAAATTACTAATGAAAAAAAGTCAGTTTAGTTAGTCCGACACAACCAGCTCCAAGTGAGTCCATACTGGTACTTCAGTATGCATGCTCATAAACACGTTTTAGAAAATGGGCAGGGAGAAATCTTCAATTTAGAATTGATTCAGAATTGGAAAGCAAGGGATTAAAAGACTTAAATCAGTATGTTTTATGAAAAATAGAGCCTGCACTTCCAACCTCATAAGTTTCTATGAGAAAGTTCGAAAATCCCTGGACCAGAGTACTCCAGTTGATATCATGTTCCTCGACTTCAAGAAAGTGTTTGATAAAGTTCCACATAAAATTCGCATGGAAAAAATGCAAAGTATGAATGTGGATCCCTATATAATAATGTGGGTCACAGCATGGCTATCAAACAGAACTCAGGTGGTAAAAATTATGGATACTTATTCTGACCCTACTGCAGTCACTAGTGGGGTCCCCAGGGCTTTGTCCTGGGGCCTGTTTTGTTTGGCATTTTCATATCAGATCTACAAACAGGGATATAAGGGTATATTAACAAGTTTTGCGGATGACACCAAGTTATGCAGTGAAGTAAATTCCATAGATAAAATCACAGCTTTACAAAATTATATTACCACTTTAGAGGGATGGACTAAACACAACCAAATGGCATTTAATGTTGATAAATGTGTTGTTATGGTTTATGCACTTTGAGGCCCAAAAATCATCATGCAAAATACTATCTAAATGGCAAAGAGCTAAAACATGTTAAAACTGAAAGGAACCTGGGAATCTTAATAAATGATCAATTGACATCTGGAGAACATTGCAGACATGTTGCACAAAGAACTAATCGTATATTAGCTACTGTTAAAAGATCTTTTTCTTGTAGACAGGAAGCTTGCATTTTGCCCCTGTATAATTCTTTCATTAGACCCCACCTTGACTATGGAGTGGCCTTTTGGTCGCCACACCTTACAAAGGATAAGAAGCTGCTTGAGAATGTGCAAAGGAAAACAACTAAACTTATTCCTAGATTAAAAATGTCCATATGAGGATAGGTGTAAGGAACTGAAACTGTATGATTTAGAAGCTAGGAGAAATAGGGGTGACCTTCTATTACTGTTTAACATTCTACAAGATAAAAACTTAATGGAGGAATGTGAAATAAAATATGCAAACAAACCTAACACACCAAGATGTAATAATAAACAGTTATATGTACCTAGGACGTCTAAAAATAAAAGAAAGCATTTCTTTACTATCAGGGCTATTAAACTTTGGAATAAGCTCCCACAAACCACAGTAGATGCAACAAAATTTGATCAATTCAAGGGATACTTAGGTACTTTTTTATGGGCTCCTAATCCTATTCTTCCACATGGTATGGGGAGGTAGACACGATGGGTCATTTGACGTTCTTCTACCTATGAAAACCGAGTAAACCAAAACAAAAATCTGATTAGGGCACCAACCAACCGTTCCATTATCAGGCAACGGAGACTGGGAAATAATAACTCCCAGTCTCTGCTGGCTGATTACATTCTAAAATTATTGTGCCTGTAGAATTTAAAAAAATGAATAGTGGCCATTGTTTTTTATATTGCTTAGCTAGCGAGTTTCTTGGGTTGAAGTAGCATTCGGGTTCATGATATCTCCATTGATATCTGAGGGGGATCATATCTGTTGATAGTTAGAAATGGTTCAGTGCTGGCCAGCCCAGTGTTGTGGTGGGCTGCGGCCCAGGGATCCACACCCCTTACCAGACTAGTGACCAGGGTTGCTCAGAGGCTGGCCGGGGGGGGGGAGAGGGCTGAACATCTGTAGATAGCTCTCCTTCGGGGAGGGAGGACAATGTGAGCCACTGCTCTCCTGACACCTAGTGGAGACTGGGTATCACAGCATCAGTGGCCACCTCTTGAAGGGACTGGCGCAGGTGCCAGAGTATGTACAGTGTCCTCATACCATACACCCATGCCACTGCATGTGTGCTAACCTTAGGAATGGGGTGAAAACAAGGAAAAACCCTAAGCAGCAGGATGATAGCCAGCAATCCCATAGGCATTGCTTCACCATCCATGGCACCCACTGACCCACAGTGATAGGAAAGTGTGATAAGGCCTGGGGCCATGGGTGATAGGGCTAGGTGTCACCACCAGAAGGGGGCTGCTCAGCAATGGGAGAGAAACAGAGAATTGAAAAAAGAAATGGTGCAGTGGGGTCCAACCTGATGGCTCTGCAGCTCTGTGTTGTGTTGCCGTGCAGACAATCCAGGTTTAGGAACAACTCAGGTGGTCAAATTGGGAGGCAGGCAAGGCTTATTTAACTGCTATGTGGCAGCATGCCTCAGCTGGGGAGGGTTGACAACAACTCATGCGCTGAAGTGACCCCTGCAGCTAGGCTGGGGAGCTTGCTTCTGCCGTAGGAGGATGTGCTACATGTGTGCAAGGTCGAAAGAAGCTACACTCACATCAGGGAAGTGGAAGAGACCAGAGAATTGGGAGGAAACTCCCACAGCCATCTAAAGGATGGTCTGGGATTCTGGCTCCACTGGGTCCTAGTGCCTGCTGGCACTGACTCCTAGTCTACATTGTGGACTGCCTCAGTGGGGGGAGGATGGCCCTCCAGAGCCCCTGCTATAGACAGTAGAACCATGGGGGTAGCCAGTGGGCTTCTGTGGATCAGGGGAGGCCAAAGACACAGGCCTAGACAGGGTATATTCCTGGAACCAGGGTATAGCCAAAGATGAAGGGATATGGCCGGTGGAGAAATATTTCTACAGAAAAAAATGGTGCAACACCTCTTCCCAGGTACAGAATATAATGGGTTTGCTGGCGCAGTAGTAGTGCTATTGCTCATAATGCAGATGACCCAGTTTCAGGAGTGAACCCAGGCTGTCAGAGGGACGGCCAGGGGGAGAAGGCTGAACGTCTGTTGGACTGCTCGCCTACACCAGGGAGTGAGGAGATTTGGCACCCGGCAACATACCAACCCCTAGCGAAAGCTAGGAGTGGGTGAGCTTGGGACAAGCACTGTGGATGGACTGGCAGAGACAGAGGGCACGTTGGTGATGAGAGCACATCCAGCTGTGTGCTAAGGTCATTAGACATCCACCTCTGTCAAGGGGGGGAGGCACAGGGGAAACTAAAAACAATAGAAAACCCCTTTGATGATGAGCAAGCATGAACTCTGGGATCCTTGCAGGGACCCACTAAACTGTCATGGGGTATATCCTGCTGCACTTGTCCAGCTCACCACTGTTATCTCCCCAACTGTGAACCCACGCAATGGCTATGCAGTTCCCAACGAGCATGCACTTAAACTCTAACAGACTGGCTGTAGACAATGAATTCAAACAGTGAAACCAGCTTTGTTATCTTTGCATTCTCCAATTTGCAACCCTACTGCCCAGTAACCCTGAGTTTAAACACCTACTTCCTACTACTACTTGCCAGCCCTCGAACTTGAGCCTTCCATAGCCACAGCCTGTCGCTGAGCCTTCTATCTACTGTCCTTAACTCAGCACTCTGTTTTACAAAGTCCCTCCCCTGCCATTGACCCTTCACAAATGTGATTGTCTCAAAGCACCTGTCTTCCCCCCAGCTTATTCTGTGTACGGTCCTTCCTCACATTGCTCTCTAGTATGTTCCTACTAGGTCAGTCCTGCACAGAAAATTACCCCAAAGCCTCCTCTTGGCTGCATTAACATACAGGTGTGAAAGTCTATTTTGAGTCTCTCCCCCCCTCCTGACTTTATATGAAATAATGACAATGCCTCCCCTGGCTGCTTTACCTCTTGCTAAATTAGTTCCTTAAACCCACAGCACTCACCATGTACAGTACCTTGGGCTGTACTAACTACAGTATGTACCTCTATATGAGATAGCTTACAATTGTAAATAGTCAGACCAGTTGCTGTTATTTCTTGTATTTTTTTTTGTCTCTGTATTTGTGCACCCATACTCTGTAACTACCTTTCTGTGTTGTCCTCCTGTCAAGATGTGGAACCTTTGAAAAAGAGCATGTTGCTCAAAGGCTATGTCCGAATGAAGAAATGCATAAATAAAAAATGTTAGGGCAGCAGACCTGGGGGGCGGGGGGGGGATTAGGAGCACATTGAGGTAGATAGCATGTCTGGCTGGGCTTCCCATGCTTTATGCAGGCTCAGCATGTAGAACACCTGCAGCTGCTCTTCCTAGGGCCTGAGCAGCCACAGCCAAATCAAATGTTTTTTTGGGCTGTCACTATAATGCCAGTCGAAGCAAAGCCCTCAGATGCAGCCCTCTCCTCATACTACAGTGTGTAATACAGCATGACTCTTCACTCTCTTGCACTGGAGGCATTACTTTCTCCCCACTGGCACCAGTGATCACCCCTTTAAAACTTTTTTTCCATCTTCAGTTTATCCTTCAAGGACACCTGGGTGGCTTCCTCAGCCCCTGCCCACCCCCTCACCACCAGCATCCATTTCCCTCTGGCACTTAATTTTCAGCCTTTAGTCCAGATAGATTTCCCCTCCATGGCAGGGTGGAGAGGGGAGGACCATCCTCCCCCTGAGGTACTGATCCAAACTGTTGGCCAAAGTGTCTCAGGGCAACTTTGCTGGTCTGTGGGGAGTGGGCAGGACTTTATGTAGTCAGGACTCCTATTTTCCACTGGCATTTACTCCCGTTGTCCCTCCCAGCACCCCATAATGGCCACCACAGTCTCTGTAAATCTTGACAGTAGCAGTGTGCTCTGGCCTTGCACAACCCCTTGTGAGAGAGCAAGCTCCCTGGCTCACTGCAATATAGTTCTTTTAAGGGTTATTAAATTTGGCTAGTATTGGGTACTTGCAGTAAAACTGTTTATTTGGTGGCCCCTGGTCTTCCAGTGGAGACGTGGAAACCATAGCAGCATGCTTGCAATATCAAACCTTCCGATTCTATTCTTGTTTTCAGTGACAGTCTTTATTACCTGACACTTTTAGGTCAGGTTTGTGCACACCACAGGTGCAGTAGCTAATGCTACTGTTTCTAGTGTGACAATGGGGTGTTTTCCTTTCTGCCTAGGAAGCTTTGATCCTAATTTTAGTTGTTGTTTAATGTTGTTCACTTTAATGACAATTACAAGTTTTAAATGTGTTTTACTGTCCGCACCTGTTGTGCATACTAAACAAACATGGCCTGGTTTTGTTTGTACAAGATGGAGGGTTGGATATACTAGACCATATATGAGGGCTTGCTGGTAGAGGGAGGAGAACTCTGGCTATGGTGGACCAGGGGAATTCCCCTATCAGAGGTGGATTCTGTATGCCTCAATATGGGTACCCTGAAACCCTGAATGTTCAGGGATTTAACTCGCCTATTAAAAGAACAAAAATCTTGCATTACCTTAAACAGCTTAATACAGATATTTGTTTCCTTCAGGAGAAAAGATTATCAGCTGAGGAACACTTAAAGCTCAAAAGATCCTGGGTTGGTAAGGTGGTGGGAGCCTCCCACCCCTCAGGAAAGAGGGCAGGAACTGCAATTTTACTTCAGAAGGACCTTCCCTTAGAAGCTGTTACTGAGGAGACCTTGGAAGGGGAAGAGGAGTTATTATTTCAGGTGATTTGTTCTCCCAGAGGGTACACTTCATAAATATGTATGACCCTAATAACGATGAGCCCTCCTTTTATAAAAACATATTTAGAAAGATCTCAGATCTGGGAGAGGGCCTAATTCTTTTAGGGGGGGAATTTAACTGTGTCCTAAACCCCCTGATAGATCGCTCTTCGCAGGTCGCCTCTACATTTAAAAAAATGAGTCGGGCAGGTAGAGCTGGGTGTGTAAGAGTTGGCTGTCCTAGATGTTTGGAGGGAGTTAAACTTTTCAATGAAGGGCTATACTTTTTATTCTAGCCCCAATGATTCCTATTCAAGAATAGACTATTTTCTGTGTAGCACCCCAGACTTGCACAAAATAAAGAAGTAGACCATCCACCTCAGGTTGGTCTCCGACCACTCGGCAGTGTCCCTAAACCTTCAACTGGGAGACTGGAGAAGGTACACCTTTTGGAGGATGAACTCTTCTCCATTGGGATGGGAGGATTTCCGGGACAACATACAGCATGTAATTAAGGAATACCAAAGGCATAACAGATTGGAGGGGCCCAGTTCTAAATGGTTTTGGGACAGGCTAAAGGCAGTAATATGAGGTGAGATAATTTAATATACCTTGTGGCTAAAAAACAATGTAAAGAAAGGCAAGAGGTCCTGGAATTAAAATTAAAATGGTTGGAGGCTAGTCATAAACAGAGCAGTACATAGAAAATTAGGGAAGACCTAAATAATACCAGAAAGGAGCTACAAAATATTTTGGACCAGCAAATTGAAAGGAAGTTGCACTGTACCAACCAAAAATATTATGAATATAGTAATAAAGCTGGTCTGCTTTTGGCGTTCAGGCTTGGGAGGTCACAGGCAGACAGGTATGTGAAGAAAATAAAAACAACTGGTCATGGGGGTACGAGTACCCTCTACCCTCCTAAGGAAATAGATATGGCATTTAAGGATTACTATACTGCTCTTTCTTTTGTAGACTCACAGGTAACAAAGACCCCTCAAGATATATGACATTTTTTGACTAGGTTCTCCCTCCCTAAATTATCAGAGGATGTTAAATTAAAACTGGAATCCCCCATTACATCTATAGAAGTCATAGAAACAATACAAAACATGAAAACAGGTAAATTCCCAGGTCCCGACGGGTTTAATGTCGAGTTTTACCAGATGTTTTGTGCACAGTTGGCCCCAATATTAGTAAAAATGTTCAATTTCTGTGAAGAGGAATGGGATTTCCCTCACTCATGGAGAGCTGCCTTTACTACAGTAATTCCAAAGGAAGGCAAACCCCCAGATTATTGCGCATCCTATAGACCAATCTCCCTCCTTAATGTTGACTCCAAAATTTTCACCAAGATTCTTGCTAATAGGATAAATTCTATCTTGCCAAGTTTGGTTCACCCGGACCAAATGGCCTTTGTGCCTAATAGACAGCTATAGGGCAACTTGTATTATGGGAAAATGGCTATGGAACATCAGGTAGCCATAGTGATTGATGCTGAAAAAGCATTTGACTGCTTGATTTGGGGCTTCCTTTTGGAAGTTCTCACTAAATTTGGTTTAGGAGACCAATTCAAAACTTGGATTAGGACAATCTACTATAAAGCTGGGCTAGGATTAGGGTGAATGGTACAACATCAGAAACTTTGGATATACAAAGGGGGACGAGGCAAGGATGTCCCTTGTCACCCATATTGTTTGCTCAAGGTATGGAGCCCCTGGTTGTCATTAGAACACACTCAGACTTAAAGGGGGTTAAGGTGGGGTGGGGGGAGAACAGTATTTATCTCTATGTGGATGATACGATGTTATACTTAAGAAACCCCCTTGAAACTTTTCTGGTCTTATATCAATTGCTAACAACATATGGACAGATATCAGGTTTTAAAATTAATACTGAAACAACAAAACAGAAATTATCTTAGTCAGTGGTTCCCATTCCCCAGAACTAATGCAACTGATACCATTTAAATGCGTGTTCTCCAGTATTCGGTATTTAGGTATTTATATTCCCTTAGATTTGAATCAGCTCTATCAAGTTAACTATGGGAAGTTAATAAAAAAAAGTGTTTACAGACCTAAAAAGATGGGAGCTCCTTCTCCTGTCCCTGATGGGGCGGGTCACTTAATAAGGATGAATGTTCTTCCATGCTTCTTATTCTTGTTTAGTTATTTGCCCTGCATATCCCAGGTTCAGAGTGGAAAAAATAATAAAGGCACGTCACCAGTTTTTGTGTGTGGGGGGGAAAGGGCTAGAATAACTTGGGAGACATTACTTAAAGTGAAGAACCATGGGGGCTTGGGGTTACCCAACTTTAAAGCTTCCTACCAGATGGCCCAACTGACACCGTGGGTGGCACACAAAAAGAGAGACCTGCACAAAAAGAGAGACCCTAATAGTACCTGGGTCATACAGGAGTCTGAAAGTAGTCCAGAGGTAAATCCGATGTTAGACTTTGCTGGTTCCCCAGAACATCTAGGTAAAATAGAGATAGCAAACCCTTGGTTAAAGCAAATGAATAGGGTATGGGGGGAAGTGAAAAGGAAATTGGGTCTGGGATTTTCCCTTTCTAATACAACAGAGATCACACAGTGTGCTCACTTTTCCCTGCCTAGAATGGACCACTTGTTTGACAACTGGAGGAGACAGGGCTTGGTATTTTTTAAACAGTTCCTTCAAAAAGGGCAACTTAAAACTTTTCAGGAACTGCATCAGGAGTTTCACCTACTGGCCTCATATTTTTTTAGCTATCTTTAAGTTACTTCCTTTTTGTGAGTAGGTACGAATATGACAGATGTGCAGAGGGATCCTCACCCCTTAGAGTTAATTATTTTAGAGGTGGCAGCATGTGCTGGGGAAACACACCTTATTTTTAGATTGGTTTCCAGCTACTGGGTCTCCATAGACCAAACCCCACCGATGTGCCAGGTAGCTTGGGAAAGGGAAGCAGGACTACAAATATACTCACAAAATTGGCAACAAATATGGGAGGGAGTGTTTTGCACATCTGCTTCTAACACCTGGAGGGAATTTAGGTGGAAAACTCTAGCCAGGTTCTTTAACACCCCAACCAGAACCAAGCACTATAATATGGGCAATTCAGATAAATGTTAGAGAAACTGCAGAGCAAAAGGGAGCCACATTCACATTTTTGGGGATTGCCCAGTATTACAGCCTTTTTGGAGGGTTACAGGGGAGCACTTCCAATGCACAACTGGAATTCAAGAACCACTCAGTTTTAAACTCATGATTTTAGGCTCCCTCCCCAAGAGGAAAATATCTAATGAGAAATCCTTTATAGGAATTTTACTAGTGGCTGCAGGTAAAGCTATCACTAGACGTTGTCTTAATCCACCCTGTAAGAATGGGTAGATATAGCAAAGGATATTTCTCGAGTGGAAAGGATTATGGCTGAACTTCATTTAAAGGGAGGTCAATATAATGGAATATGGCTACCATTCATGTAGTTAATTGAGAATTTGGAAGGTGTCTCAATCTTGTCCCTGCAGGCCTTCACTCACTGATGGAGAGCTCTTCATACAGACAATGAATTACATACTAACATACTAGACGCAAGCAGAGTAGGCATGTTGGTCTATGAAGTCTGCTCATGCTTCAGCACCCTGATTGGGTACCATAGCCCTCTATCTGTCTCCTTCCACTGTTACTTCATCCCCCAGTCCTGCCCCCCTGGGCTAACCAGCCTCTGCTTCACCCCTTGCCTATACCTGTTCCACCCTCTCTTGAATCCCTCCACTGTAGCTGCCTGTACCAGCTCCCCAGGCAGTGCATTCCATGGCTCCAACACTCTCTGTGTGAAGTACCTCCTCCTCCTTCCCCCCCAATCCTACCACCCTCAATCTTCCAGCTGTGTCCTCTGGTGATTCCATCCTCCTTCAGTCGAAAGATCCTATCTCGGCTTACTTTATTTACTCCCCTGAGGTACTCGAAGACCTCAATCATGTCCCCCCCCGGTCCCTCCTCTCCTCCAGTGAGAACAGGTTCAGCTTCCCTAGTCGTTCCTCATATGTCATATCCCCCAGGCCACGGATCATTCTGGTTGCTCTCCTCTGAACCCTCACCAGAAGTTGGATGTCCCTTCTTAGGTGTGGCCTCCAGAACTGCACACAGTACTCAAGATGTGGTCTAACCAGGCTGTTGTACAGTGGCAAAATCACCTCCCTGTTCCTTGAGGTAATCCCCCTAGTGATGCATCCCAGCATCCTATTTGCCCTGACTGCAGCCCTCCTGCACTACTCTGAATTATTCATGTTAACATCCACCAAGACTCCTAAGTATCTTTCCCCTGCCATGGTCTGCAACTCATCCCCCCCAGGGTGTACACATAGTTGGGTTTTCCCGCCCTAGGTGTATCACCTTGCACTTGGAAGAGTTAAATTTCAATTTCCAGGTGCAGGACCACCTATCCAGAGTATCCAGGTCCTCTTGCAGGGCCAATCTCCCCTTCTCCCCCTCCACCACTGCCCCCAGCTTAGAGTCATCTGCAAAGAGATTCATTCCACACCAGATACCTTCCCTGATATCGGAGATGTAGGCGTTAAACAGGAGTGGCCCCTGGACTGATCCCTGTGGGACCCCACTTATGACCTCCCTAGGAGATGAGACCTCCTCTCTGACCACTGCCCGCTAAGTGTGACCTGAAAGCCAAATTCCAATCCACCTAGCCATCAATGGGCCTACCCCTCCAGCTTCTCCCTTAGGCCAATGTGAGGGACCGAATCAAATGCCTTGCTGAAGTCCAGGAACAGTACATCCACTAGTCTCTCCCTGTCAAGCGCTGATGTCACCCACTCATAGAACTCTACAAGGTTTGTTTGACACGATCTACCTGGCACAAATCCATGCTGCCGGTCATCCAGGTAACCCATCTCCTCCAAGAAGCCTCCCAGCCTTTTCTTAAGTATGCTCTCCATTACCTTCCCCACCACCGACATCAAACTGACGGGTCTATAGTTTTCTGGCTCTTCTCTCGATCCCCCCTTTATGGATGGGCACAACATACACTTGCTTCCAATCTCTTGGTACCCTCCCTGTCTGGAGCGACAAGTTAAAGAGATCCACCAATGGTGTAGCCAAAACATCCGCCAACTCCCTCAGTGCTCTGGGATGAATAGCATCAGACCCCGGAGATTTATCTTTTTTTAGGGACTGGAGGGCTTCCCATACCTGACCGATAGGAATATCAGCATCTCCCCCCCCCCCATTCAGCAGAACGAGCTTTATATCTCACCCCAGGCCTACCTCCCCCAGTGGCTTGTTCTTCAGCAGGTACCCCAATAGTCAGGTCTGATGTGCCTTCTGTGTCCTTCAACCCCTTTTTGGAAGTTCCCCAGTCTGCTATCCAGCCCCTTCCACCCACCCCAGCTCTCCTCAACCTACTGAGCTGGCCCTTGACCTTTCTCCACTCACCAATATACCTAAAGAATCCCCTGTCTCCATCCCGTATCCCCTGCACCAGCCTCTGCTCTTTCCAGGCCTTTGCCACCCTCACCACTCTGGTGACTTTCCTGGTTGCAAGGCGATAGTTCTCTCTATCCCTCTCCTCCTCATTTCTTTGTACCTACTGTAGGCAGCCTTCTTCTCCCCTTACCACCTCCTGGACCTCTTTGGTCCACCAGCATGGTTTACGAGACCTACCACCCTTGTGCTTCACTCTTGCACAGGTCCTGGTGGCCTTCAGTAGTCCCCACTTTATGATCTCCCACCTACCTTCCACGTCCAGACCTGGTTTTATCTCCTGAAAATGCCCCTTGAGAATTTCCCTCATGTTCTGAAAGTCTGCCCCCCTAAAATCAACTATCATTGTCCTTGAATTATCCCCCTCCCCCCAATTTAAGCCGAAACCAGACTGTATTATGGTCTCTCCCAGCCAGGGGTTCTTCCACAACCAGATCTCGTACAAGATCCCCATCCACTAAAACCACATCCAGGATATGACCCTCCCTCATTGGGTCCATCACCTGCTGATTGAGGAATGCATCCAGGAAGCCATCCAGCAGCTTCTGCTCCCTGGTTACAGTGGACGTCATAGTACCCCAATTAGTAGCTTGCATATTAAGGTCCCCCATCAACAACACTCCTTTCTCTTCCAGTCCACATTGCCCCTTAATGTTAGCCAACAGGCAATCCTCCAGGTCCTCCGCTAGTCCTGGGGGCCTATATACTACCCCCAACTTGATCTTCCCTCCTACAGGGGTTCGCAAGGTGACCCATAGAGCCTCCACATTGCCCTCTGCTTCCTCCACTCTCATAACCTTGATGTTATCCCTAATGAACATTGCTAATCCTCCCCCTCTGCCCACCTTTCTGTCCTTCCTTAGCACAAGGTCCCAGTCATGGCCAGGGGTGGCCCAAGTTTCAGTGACCACTGCTACATCCACCCCACCCTCAAACAGCGTGGCCTAGAACTCAGGCATTTTATTCGACAGGCTCCTGGCATTTATTAAAGCCACCTTCCAACCCTTGTCCCTACCCCTGTTTACCATATCCTCCCCAGATCTTTCATACGTTCATCCACACTTCTCCCCTAGGGAACCATCTGTCCCCCCTCTATGGAGTTGCAAGCCAGTACTACCAGTGGTATGCATGGCTGGGGCAGCCTGGCAGTGCCCCCTCCCCCTTTCACAAGCTTAAACCCCATCTAGCCTGAATAAAATCCCTCATCCCCGTTTGAGAACTAGACAGTGTATCTTTCCTCTAACAGACATAAGCCATGATAAGTAAATACTCAAATAACCAGCCATGTAATGAGTTCCGTTATTTTATTGTTGTACTATTTAATATAAGTTTACTGTTTTTATGACTTTTGTTACATTGATAAAGTTATTAGACACAGGACATGATTCAAGAGACATTGGATAAAGTTGGGCTTGATTTGTATCCTACAGGAACTCTGATGAGGTGGTAATGCTGCAGCGGATAGATGGAACTTTTGTTTTTGGGTCTATAAAGAAAATGGAGAAAATAACATGAAGATAACCTAGAAGAGAGGAAGAAGTAAAATTAGTTTCTTCTAATGAATTTTATATGCAGCATGAATGAGATTCTAAAGATTTTTGGTGTGATGTCTCTTAATTATTGTATGTAATAATATTGTATGTATGTTTGATATGAATAAACTTGAAGTTTAAAAAAAATGCCATAATAACCCAAAAACTGTTATTACAGTGTTTTCAAAACTTTCTTTCTCAGCAGTGTCCTTGACCATGTCGAGCTCTTGGGGAGGGCGGAGAGCAAGATGGCCACGCTAAGTTGCCCGCTTCCATGCTATCGCTAGCAACTGGCTCTTACCTAAAGATTTTTGCCTCTTATTTTAATATTTTAATCTCTCCTCTCTGCCCCAATAATTTATGAATGAAACTATCGTTATTTTATTAATCAGAAACAAATTGGAGATTATGGAAACGGCTTCTGTTTTTGAGTAATATAGACCGGTTGATGTTTTGATGGTTTAGCCGTTTTCTTCACTGACTCCTCAGCTGAATTCAGGAGTGCAGAGCAGAGTAAGGAAGCTCTTCAGTCCTTTTGTCAGTGACATTTGCCATATTTTTATGCTGATAATACATGTAACTGGAGTACACAAGCTGACAAATTCTGTCATCCTGGTGTTCTGGAAACTAGAAATGCTGGAGGACCTCATGGCGCGAGAGGGTTTTCGCTTTATCCTAGCTGAAAGAGCTGGGGATGAAATTTATGAATTTTATGAATGAAACTGGAGCTACCTTAATTGACAGTTTTTGTGTACCAGTATGAAAAGTGGTGCCATTCTTTGACTATCTGCCCCGAGAGACCCTGCAAGGAGGAGAACATGAGGAGTGCGAATACCATTTTAATGCTGACATGCCTGACTTTGGTATGCTAATGGTATGCCATTATTACCAATGGGGAGGATTGTTTTTCTTTTTGGTTTGTCTACCCTGAGGTTATTAAGTTCAGTGGAGTGCTTCTCTTCTGTTTAATTTCCAGGTGTTGCCACTCCCAGTACTGCCGAATGGTCAAGACGAGAAAGGGGAGACAGAAGGAGGCAATGTTCCAAGTTCAAGTCCAAGTGGAAATACCTAAACTTATAGATGCCTGAAAAACAGGGAGCCAGTTTGCAGTGGAGCATTTTAAGAGGTTAAAGAGTATCTTTTTATCATTTGAATATTAATAGAAAACTGTGAGAAAGTCCTGATTTTCATATGAATGGTAAGCGTAGAAGTTTCTATACTTATTGATTGAAGAATAATGGCAACTTGCCGGGTAGTGAAATTAAAAGATAGGTGGACTGCCTTTTGATGTTTATAAAATGCTTGAAACAGTGGGCAGTGTCATCGAGGTACAGGTTAGGAAGCATAGGATTGCATGCCCAATGCACATGTGGTAGGATTAATTGTCAGACCTGCCTTTTTGATTGATCGGATAACTGCTCATAGGTGTTCCAGGTGGCTTTTCCAGTCTGGACTGTACACCATGACATTCTCCAGATATGCAGCACAATAACCAGTATGAGGAGATAAAATTACATCCAAGTACTGCTGGAATGTAGCAGGAGCACCATGCAAAACAAATGGCATAGTGGTGAACTGATAGAATCCTATAGGAGTGGCAAATGCAGTTTTATCTCTGAATTCCTTAGCTAGGGGGATTTGCCAGTAACCCTTGGTGAGACTGAGGGTACTGATATATTTGGCACTCCCCGGTCTGTCCACCAAATCATCTATTCTGGGCATAGGATAACTGTCAAATTCTGACAACTGATTAAGTTTCCTAAAATTAAGGCAGATTCTTACACCCCCTTCTTTTTTGTTTACAGTCACCATTGGTGATGACCAAACACTTCTCGACTCTTCTATGATACCCAGTTCTTTCATTTTTTTGTATTTCCTTAACCACGTTAGCTCTTAACCACTCTGGTAATCTGTATGTCCTTTGTCTAATAGGGCAAGCATTCCTTGTCACTATTACATGCTTGACCCCTTTTGCTCGGCCTGGCTGTGGAGGGGTTATGGGATTACAGGTGGACCAGACACCGAACACACAAAATCTCTGTGTGATGTTTATTCAGAATGCAGGGAATAAGCTTCAGCAATATCATATTCCTTCTTCAGTACATCAGTTTGCAGCAACAGACTATAAATGTCCTTTCTCTGCACTTAGCCAGCACCTACTAACACTGATCTCCGATCTAAACACTTTTCAGTGAAAACCCTTCATCCCTATGTGGGCCCCATTTGCTTGGGTAGCAGGGGCTCAAAAAGAAAAAAAATGAAACAAGCTAAAAACTAAGAACCTCAGTGCAGAAACACTGAAACATGGGTTACCCCAAAGGACAATGGCAACAAATCAAGTTTCAAAGAAATACAATATCATACATACTTCCATAATGCAAGGCATCATGGGACACATGCAAATCACCATGACATTTCAGACATGTTCAGTTTATAGCAATTTACATGCATTTTAAATAGCACAACTAACTTAATTTCTATAAATAGTCACCTAATACTTTTTACCATTATCAAAAATACCTAGTGCCATGGTATTTTCAACATTTACAGGTTTCATAAACATAAGGTATATAGATCAAGGTATTTTTATAACATACAGTAGTGCTATTACATACTAAATCCAACAATGATAAACACAACCTGTTTTACATATGTTTGGAAGTCACCACAATAACCTCCCTGCATGAGGACCTGAGATGAAAAAGTAAAATTAAAGAGGACACTATAGCATAGTCAAGAAAGGGAAGGGAGTGCCCATATGTGGCCAACCTTGTGGACTAGAAACTGTAAAGGATAGATTAGTATAAGAAAATAGAAGAACTATTGCAACCGATTTAAGAAAATGTCGGTCCTCAAGAGTGGCAGGAGCTCCCTGTCACACTGGCATTGTGATAAAAGTACTGTTAAATGTCTTTAGCAAGTTATGAATTTCTGTGGTTTGTTCGGAGAGTAAGAAAACATTCACCTTTACAGCATCAGCAGTTACAGTTTGCTCCACTCTATCATAAACTACATCAAGATTTTCTTTATCAGTTTCTGGTAAAACTAGCAAAACAGCTTTTGGTGTTTTTC
Source organism: Neoceratodus forsteri (assembly GCA_016271365.2). Taxonomy (NCBI): domain Eukaryota; kingdom Metazoa; phylum Chordata; order Ceratodontiformes; family Ceratodontidae; genus Neoceratodus; species Neoceratodus forsteri. The sequence goes on along the minus strand of CM028135.1, from coordinate 923,573,769 downwards.
AGACCATTTCTTGAGGAGGTTAGCGTGGTATGTCTTAGTAGGATTTTTCCTATCAGGGGTCTCAGTCTCATAGCTAACTGTACCAGATGTCTAAGCATTTTATAAGGCTCTTGCCACTTCATTAGTAGTTTATTTTCTGTAGTGGATAACAGTAGCAAGACCTTTTCACCTGGCTCAAAACTTTTTTCTTTAACCCCATGGTCATAATACACCTTCTGCTGGTTTTGGGCCTCTTCCTGATTACTATGGGCAATTTCAACGTATTTTGCCAGCTTCTTTCTCAGGGAACACATATAAGAGGTAATAGATTGTTTCTGATGGGGTTATCTTCCCATGATTCTTTGATTACATCTAGTAGCCCTCTAGGTTGTCTACCATACAGCATTTCAAATGGTGAAAACCCTGGTGATGCCTGTGGCACTTCTCTGTAAGCAAAATGTAGGTAAGTATTGGTCCCAGTCCTTCCCTCCCTTCCCCATTTGTAAACCTTTTTAACATGTATTTTAGGGTTTGATTAAAACGCTCAACAAGACTGTCTGTCTGAGGGTGATAAGGGGAGGTTCTTATTGCAGTTATACCTAGTAGTCAGTCAGCTACTTCAATGCTGCATCAAAATTACTACCCTGATCAGTAATAATCTCTTTTGGTATGCCCACCCTGCTGAAAATTTTGGCAAACTGTGCTGTAACTTTTGGGGCTGTGACAGCACGCATAGGAACAGCCTCTGGTGTTGAGTAGCATAGTTACAAACAGGGGCAGATCCAGGAGTCCTGCAGATGGGGGAGTTCAAGGCAAGATAAGAAATTTAAATATTCAGCCGGGGGTCTGGTGGACCACCTAGGCTCCCAGAAAATGTTTTACATTTGGTGCATTCTGGTGCATTTTGGAGGGTATTTCAAACACAATTTCCTCCCTCCCCATGCTCTGTGAGTTGCACCCTAGTACCATCCCCAGGGTCCTAAACCACCCTCCTACCCAAAAAGAACAAAAGACCAAAAGACTGCAGCTGTTCAGTTCATCTTATTCTGGGCACTTCATTACAAGATTACATGCAGGCAGCAGTACATCAGAAACAAATATGAGACAAGTTGAAAGAGACTTGGTGATACAGACAAAACACAAAATGGCACTAATTATCACAGTACTATAGAGCCATGAACCGTGCAAGCACACGGTTCCATGTGGGAAAAAAGTTAGGTAAAAAATCATTTGTCAGACATGCTTGCATAGTCATCTTAGTTCTTGGCTCTGCATCAGAGCAGGCAAGAAATACTTCATAGTCTTAGTTCTTGGCCCTCAGCAGAGTAGACAAGTCATGTTTCATAGTCTTAGTTCATGGCCCTCAGCAGAGCAGACAAGTCGTGCTGCATTGTCATAGTTATTGGCCCTGAGCAGAGCAGACAAGTCATGCTGCATAGTCGTAGTTCTTGGCCGTCAGCAGAGCAGACAAGTCATGCTGCATAGTCATAGTCCTTGGCCCTCAGCAGAGTAGACAGGTCACGCTGCATAGTCGTAGTTCTTGGCCCTGAGCAGCGCAGACAAGACATGTTGTATAGTCTTAGTTCATGGCCCTCAGCAGAGCAGACAAGTCATGCTGCATAGTCATATTTCTTGGCCCTAAGCAGAGCAGGCAAGACATGCTGTATAGTCGTAGTCCATGGCCCTCAGCAGAGCAGACAAATCATGCTGCATAGTCATAGTTCTTGACCCTCAGCAGACAAGGCATGCTGCATAGTCATAGTTCTTGGCCCTCAGCAGAGCAGGCAAGTCTTGCTGCATAGTCTTAGTTTGTGGACCTCAGCAGGCATGCAAGTCATGCTGCATAGTCATAGTTCTTGGCCCTGAGCAGGGCAGACAAGACATGCTGCATAGTTGTAGTTCTTGGTCCTCAGCAGAGCAGGCAAGTCATGCCATACAGTCATAGTTCTTGGCCCTCAGCAGAGTAGAAAAGTCATGCTGTATAGTCATAGTTCTTGGCCCTCAGCAGAGCAGACAAATCATGCTGCATAGTCATAGTTCTTGACCCTCAGCAGACAAGACATGCTGCATAGTCATAGTTTGTGGCCCTCAGCAGAGCAGACAAGTCATGTTGCATAGTCTTAGTTTGTGGCCCTCAGCAGAGCAGACAAGACATGCTGCATAGTCTTAGTTCATGGCCCTTAGCAGAGCAGGCAAGTCATGGTGCATAGTCTTAGTTCTTGGCCCTAAGCAGGGCAGACAAGACATACTGCATAGTTATAGTTCTTGGCCCTCAGCAACATAGACAAGTCATGCTGCATAGTCATAGCCTTGGCCCTCAGCAGAGTAGACAAGTCATGCTGCATAGTTGTAGTTCTTGGCCCTGAGCAGAGCAGAGCAGACAAGACATGATGCATAGTCTTATTTCTTGGCCCTGTGCAGAGCAGAAAAGACATGCTGCATAGTCATAGTTCTTGGCCCTCAGCAGAGCAGGCAAGTCATGCTGCATAGTCGTAGTTCGTGGGCCTTATCAGAGCAGGCAAGTCATGCTGCATAGTCTTAGTTCTTGGCCCTCAGCAGAGTAGACAAGTCATGCTGCATAGTCGTAGTTCTTGGCCCTAAGCAGGGCAGACAACACATGCTACATAGTTGTAGTTCTTGGCACTCAGCAGAGTAGACAAGTCATGCTGCATAGTCATAGTCCTTGGCCCTCAGCAGAGCAGACAAGTCATGCTGCATAGTCGTAGTTCTTGGCCCTGAGCAGAGCAGACAAGACATGCTGCATAGTCATATTTCTTGGCCCTGAGCAGAACAGAAAAGACCTGCTGCATAGTCATAGTTCTTGGCCCTAAGTATAGTAGACAAGACATGCTGCATAGTCATAATTCTTGGCCTTCAGCAGAGCAGGCAAGTCATGCTGCATAGTCTTAGTTTGTGGCCCTCAGCGGAGCAGGCTGAGTCATGCTGCATAGTCTTAGTTCTTGGCCCTCAGCAGAGCAGACAAGTCATGCTGCATAGTCATAGTTCTTGGTCCCTATTAGAGCAGACAAGTCATGCTGCAGCTAAATAGTCAACCATCAGGGTAGTGACACACTATGCTGGTGTACAGTGTATGGTGTTGAAGTTGTAATCCAGTTTTTATCACAGAAGGTGTCTACATGCAGAGCCAGCAAGTCTTGCCATGTAGCCACATTGTGCATAAATCCATTTGATAAGTATACATTTTAAAGTGGTACCATAATAATAGTCCGGCTGTGCAGTTCAAGAGAATCACCATCATAACCAACAGTCAGCATCAGTATTCAAAATGTCAGGCAGTTCAAGCCTTCTTGGATGCTTTCTTGCAAATTCTTCAACTATCGTGGAAGGTGTGGGAATTCTCCCTCTTTGTGCATACATCAAAGCTAGTCCTGTTAGTCTCTCTTCTGTCATGGTTGATCTTGTGTAGGTCTTGATAAGGCGCAATCTGCTGACTCCTCTTTCGCATTCACAGCTAGTGATGGGGAATATTGCACAGATTCTTAGTACTGTATGAACATTCGGAAACAGCAGTGGATCACAAAGCTTTAAGGAGTCAACAAGGTTGTTTGGTTGCCTCTCATAGTCCTTCCACCTAATGAACCATGGGTGCAGTTCTGCTTGCAGAGTATCAGGCTGGGGCAGATCATCCATGAAGTAACCAAGGTCCAGGGACTGTACACTGGAATGATCCTGCTCTGCTATCATGATGCTGGAGATAATCTGTAGGGCAAGGGCAGCAGTCTGATGCAGCTGTGAAAATCTGCTGTCCATCTCTGCAAGGAGGTGGTCCAGGAAGGGAATACTCACTGCTCTGCAGTAATACACTTCAGGGTTTTCTGCATCCACATTTTCTCTGTTCCTTTTTCTTGCAGTTGTCTGTGGATTGCTTGGCTGAACTCCAACATTTGCAGCAACTGTTATAGCTTGTTGGTACCATCTGGAATGATTTTCCTCTATGTTGTCCCTAACATTTCTCAGAGCTGCCTGCGTGAGACTCACATGCCTCATGGCTTTCACCACATCAAGAGTTGAGCCTTGAAGAACAACACTTAGTGCACGCAGGTACTGGAGGCATTTTGCTGTCACAATGAGGGATACTAGAAACTTAAAGCTGGTCAGACACTTTAAGAGACCAGTTGCCTGAGCTATATCTTCGCATCTAGCATATCGCTGGCTGATCTCTTCCAAGGCCTGACCACTGCTGGGTGTAAGGAGAGCAACACTTTGAAGGCATCATGCTGTTCAACCCATCTTGTATGACAGAAGGGCACCAGCTTAACTGTCTTTGCAATCTCCCCCCGAAGAACAGTTTCTCTTTTAGGTGAATATTCAAAAAACTTCACAACCTTATCTGCACTTCCCATCATGTTGCGGATTAACTGATTTTCTGAAGCTTTTACAATACACCTGTTGAGTTGATGGGACCCACACCAGAACCACAAGGCCTTAGGATACTGGCTTTCAATTCTTGGTCCTGCTCCTTTATTTTTTCCAGCCATGTTGCCAGCTCCATCAGAGCACTGGCTTCTCATTTTCTTTGCATCAAGAGTCAGCTTCTCCAGCTGGGTGAGGATTTCTGAAGAAATTTGTGATCCAGAGGTATCACTGCTCACATCCACGCAGCTAATAAAGTCTTCATGGATCTCACACCGTTCATCAACGTAATGAAGTGTAAGAACCAGCAGCTCTTTGTTGCTGGCATCTCGGGCCTCATCCACTGACACGCTGAACCATCCACCCCCATTCTTGAGCTCAGCAACTATGTGCCTTTGGAGGAGTTCTCCAGTGACCATAATCATCTCATTTTGTATTGTCTTAGAATGGTACGTGGCATTTCTGTTTGCAAATTCAAAGTGCTGCTTCAGGATCTCATCTCCACTATCAATGCAAAAGTCCAGCACAGCCTGAAAGTTGCCACAATTAATAGTTTTGTTGCTCAGGTATTTTGAGTCATCTCTGTGTCCTCTGAGGGCTAAATTGTGTGTTCCACAGAGAATTATGGTGCTTGCTATCGATCTAAGCACTTTCAAGTTCTTCCTTATTCTTTCTTCTAGACCCTTATTGCATTGTACAACATTGCTGTCATTGTTCATTATGACTTGTTTGAAAAAGGTCTGCTCGAATGGCGCAGGAAGCATGGGTCTTGTATCCTCTTCCTCCATCCTTAGGATTGGTACCATGAACTTTGTTAAAAAAATTAGCATCACAGTCTGATGTAGCCTTTCTCCAGTTTCTGTAACTGCATGTAACCAATGCACCTCTCTTCCTGTTGCTAGCAGCAGAGTTATAAAAAGGTACACAGGGTAGACAGAATGCTGCATCAAGGGAAGCACTGTAAACTAGTCCAGGGTATATGTCTATCCATGAGGGCTGACAGTAGCATTTCTGCTTTCCAAAATTAGTAGCAGGCAACTTTTCTGAAGTACTGATGAAATAGTCAGCAGTCAGTAATTTCAGTTTCTCTTCATCAGTCAGTTTCCGGTTCAAATATTTGGCAATGCTGTACTCACAACAAGGACTACACGCAGATGCAGGCAAGATTAAAGTTTTCTGTGGTGGCTGTTCAGCTTCATCTGGGCTTGTTGGCTCCTCTTGTTGACATCTGATAAAAAGAACCCCAAAATTTCACAAGGGAAACATTTAAGCAGAAATAGTGAGGCTCTTACCTGACAAGTTTACATCCACAAATTCAAGCTATTTTACAGGAACTAGAGAAACCACCGAGCAACCATTCCTTTACTATTGAGAAGAAGCAACAGCACAGTTCAGTTACCAACTCAAACCGCCATGACTTGTGCAGCCTCATATCACAATTGAAATCCACATATTCCCCCACCTCACAAGTCTGACAAGTAAGCAGTAGACAAAACGCCCAACAAAATATCACTGTTTGCCTAAATAAAATATGCAATTTTTAAACAGCATGTCACTACTAAGAGTCTTATCAGCCATGCACACAGTGTACCACATTAAATGACAACACTGATCAATGAAGAAATGCCACTAAAACACTACTTCAAAACTGGCACACATTGTAGCCTATGGAACATCTATTTTAACACCACAGTGGACAGCACACGTCAGTTGACATACCATCTATCCCTATTCACGCTTTAACTTAAACATGCTGATCAAGTACAACCATGAGGTCACTGACGAGCAATACCAAAAAACATGCCTTTCTAGTGATGATGTCCCTGATGACCGGAAAAACTGTAATTTTAGCATTTGGGCAGTTCGGTGACCTCATCATGTTACCTTGACCGAGTCTGGGTGCGCAAGTGGGCTGCAGCAAGGCATGGCATGCTTGATCCATTCTGTTTTGAAAGTAAATGCATTTTATTTTAATGGTTCCCTTTTCACTATGGCCCATGTATAGTATGCTGTATTGTGGAGCTCAGATTGTCACCCCCCCTTTTGCACAGACACATGTATTTTGCCTGCTCTATAAACAAACTTTAATTGTAGTCTGAAAACAGCAAGGGACAATTAAAGATAAGCCATCGGAGGCAGATGCAGTTTAGAGTAGAGGCCCAGCTGATGGGTGGTCTACCTCAACGTTGGTAGCTGGGTGACTTCACAGCAGGGCCCTGAGGTGAATACTAAGAGATCCCCACTCCTTTTGAAATCAAAATAGTAAGTTGCCAATTCAAGTTGAAAAAATATGTTTATTGCTACATTTACCGGGGGTCAGGCGCGCTGACGTTTTGTTGATGTATGCCATATACAGCAGCACCCCTCATTTAGAATCACAGTTATAGTTTGTAAATGAGCAATGGCGAGCATCTAATGTTGGATAACGTTTGTAAATGGAGAAGTATGGGTTTCTCATTTAGCTAGTTCCCAACCAGTTATATGTAGATTGACCGGGGACCACACCTTAAGCTAATTTTAGGCTGATGCACACTATAAAGGTAAACCATCTGAGGCAGATGCAGATTACAGTAGAAATCCAGCTGATGATTGGTCTACGCAACGTTGGTAGCTGGGTAACTTCACAGCAGGGCCCTGAGATGAATACCAAGAGATCCCCACTCCTTTTGAAATCAAAATAGTAACTTGCCAACCCAGGATGAAAAACTGTTTGATAGAACACATGGTTTGACCTGGTCACTTAAGCATCCATTACCAGGCCCAGGGTTCTGAAAGGTGACAGGGAACAGTTTTTACACCAGGAGATGCCCTCCAGCGCTCCCTTTACTGTCTATCCAATATTCTGATACATTTGTGACCTGTTTTGAAAAAAATAATAATTTAATTTTGTTGCCTTTTTAACACATTGGATCCCTCTCTCCTCATCAGTTGCTGCTTTCTCTTTTCATACTGCCTGCCCTGAACATTCTATGACAGTAATAATAACAAGCCAGGCCACTCAGATTAATAGCATGGAATGATGTTATTGATGTCACAGAATGTTTTAGAAATATGTAAAGAAAGAGCAGTAGCCACTGAGGGTGGTTCAACTCAATGCAGAACAGAAGTACTCCATTGCTAGATTGTGTATCAAAAATGGTCAGGCATATTAGAATACATAAGTGGCTTTGAAAAAAAGATGGAAGGGCAAGGAGCAACCAACAACGTAAAAATCATTCCCCAGCTCCTTTAAGTGAGTTATAATAAGATACCCTGCAGTAGCATGGCCCACTGTTTGAGTAGTTATAGAGTCAAAGCAATTTCTGAAAGAATAAGATAATAATGGGCATAACCTACAGTGTAAGCAGTTACATTTTAAGCAAAATACAGTGTGTGTGTGTTTTATTTAAACTTGAGTAAGGAAGAATAATCGTCATTTGTAGAGAATGTTGGACCGCTCGTGTGCTTTTCTGAAAATCCCACATACTACGGTGGAGATGTGATCACGCTGTAGGTGTGCTCATGTTGCAAAGTCCAACGTCCTCCACAATCTCTGAAAACTAGTAATGAGGGAACTGTAGATCAGGTGAAAGCTAAGCACAGAGTACACTTACAGGAATGCTTTCAGTTCGGTATTGTTTCTGGTGTTATGCATTGTAATATTCCATGATATTATTCTTTCTGTGGGGGCACTCCGCCCCCACACTCCCGGCTGCACCAATACCAATGAAGTTGTATTTTTTACCTGGGGGTGTGGAGCGCCCCCACAGAACGATACTATCATGAAATATTGCAACACAATATCCTGACTCCAGCATACAGGACACTACTGCTATTCGGGGTCTCAAACAAGAAAGTTCAGAGGCAGGTACATTATTACGGGTTTCACCGAGCTCATCACATAGATTCAAGGCATCAAATACAATATAGTATTTCAAATATTTTTGAATGAAACAAGAAAGGCATGTTTAGGCTTTGGATGAGCTTGTCTTTTTATGTAAAAAAAAAAAACCAAAAAACAACAAACCCATCCAAAGCCAAAACGTGCCTTTCTTGTTTCATTCAAAAATATTTGAAATACTGTATTGTAGTTGGTGCCTTGAATCTATGTGATGAGCTCAGTGCCACAGCAAAACTCCTGTAGTTCACTGAGATCTAGCAACTTCCTTAGCCAGCATTATCCTTCCTTACTCAATTTAAAACACACAGATAAAATGTGTGTACTACTGACAAAGTGACAATATCAACAAAGAAAGAAACAAATTCCCCCCCCACCCCCCACAAAAAAAAACCTACATTGTGGTACAGCTATGATAAATGTAACACACTTGTGGACTGTTTTTTTTTAAACTTGCCTTGGTTGAAATGGCCATGGCATGGGCCAGTTCTCTCCCATGTGTGTTGAAGTGCATAGTGCAGCACCACAAGAGATACATCCCACGTTCTGGTGGTAAGCTTGTTTTAATCCACTTCACCATTAAGAAGCATCATGGCAGAGCTGCAGAAAATGCCCCCCCCCCACATTCACTTACCTGACGGGAATTCTGCCAAGACGGATAGCAGTGCCAGACCAGTGCATAAACTAACATCAGGTAGAAGGAAATAGAATGCCTTTACTACATGGCAACACTTGACCCCCAGCCTGACTGGATGTTCCTTCTGAGTTTGCTCCTGCCTCCTGCCTGCTGCCTCCTGTCCTGAACCCAAGACTCTGAGTGCAATGTGCATGAACAAAAATTCCAGGCCGGCCACTGTGCAACTGAAGGTCCACTGTACACCTCTGTGATTTGCTTGCCTCCCACACAATAAATACTGCACAACTACAGTAAGATGAGACCTGCTCTGATGATCTGTTTGCCATAAAGTATAGCTAATATAATACACCATACTTTTCAAATTGGCGAGCCGAGCCAGCCTTACAGCAAGCATCCCTGTTCAAGTTCAGCCAAAAAGAACGTCAGTAACAAAATGACAAACAGAAATGAAACTTCATCATGATATACTTTCATAGCCTTTGAAAATGCAGTATAAATAACACATCAGACTATTTAAACGGTGAGCCAGACTTACAGCATCCCTGTTAAAATTAAGTACTGTATATTCAAGTCCAGCCAAAAAGAACAGCAGTAAAAATGGCAAACACAAATTATGAGAATTTGATGATGATATAATTTTATAGCTTTTGAAAATACAGTATAAATAATATACACACCAGATTATTAAAACTGGTGAGCCAGCCTTACAGCATCCCTGTTAAAAAGTACTTTACTTTCAAATCCAGCCAAAAACAACTGTTCAGTAATAAGAACGGCAAACAGAAATTGTTTTTATGAATCATGATTAAAGAATTGTATAGCTTTTGAAAATACAGTAGTAATATAACACACACACACACACACACACACACACACATCAGACTATTCAAATTAATGAGCCAGCATGTCCTTACAGCAAGCATCTAAAATTACAGTACTTAGTTTTAACAGGGATGCTGCATCCCTGTTAAAGCTAAGTACTGTAATTTCAGGTCCACACCAGCCAAAAAGAACTTCAGTACTTGTTCAATTCTTATGGTGCATAAATTAATTTATACTAGTTCTGAGCACAGACTATGGTAATATAACCACATACTGCAGTCTGCCAAAAAGAACTGTAATTTCAAATCCACACCAGCCAAAAAGAACTACAGTACTTGTTCAGTTCTTATGATGCATGAATTTATACTAGTTCTGAGCACACACTATGGGAATATAACCACATACTGCTGCAGTCTGCCCCCCCATCAAAAAATATAAAACACACAGGACATTCAAGAAGAAACAGCCTCATCTGGGAGCCCTGGAAATTCACTGTTAAATTATAAACGTAATACAATTTAAAACAGGGCAAGGAGCCTACCCTACAAAGTTGATACTAGTTACTTGTAGCAATATGTTCTCCCTCTGTCTCCAGTCTCTTCTGGTAAGCAGCAGACAGTCGTGGTGGGTGTAGCTCTTCCTGATGGTAGCTCTTCTTCTCCCCAAAGTTTTTTTCTGGTCCAAATTGCAGCAGTAGGTATCAAGATTCGCAGTGGTGGTCATCAAGGATCGATGCAGTCAGTCAGCCAGCCAGCAGAGGTTGTCTAAGGACAGATAAAGCAGCTAAAAGCTAGGGTATTTATAAGCAGTAGTAGGGGGTACCCTTCTTTTGTTTTCTTTCCCGCTGCATATTCATATTTTCCAGGGACATACAGCAGAAGAAAATGATTGGTCCCTTTTGAAAGACCAATGAAAATCAAGAATTCCAGTGGGTGGTTACTGCAAGTCAGATAGTGACCCGATTGGTAGAATATTAAGTAGTCAGTATTGCAAGCCCCTGATTGGTGCAACTTTCAATGTCGACTGCTTCCTCAAAAAGCTCACTGAACACTTGGAAGTCTATCTGGGCAAGATAGACTGCCAGGAAGTGGTGGAGGTCAGAACTATAAGGATTCCTATGCTAGGGAAGTCTTTGCACATCTCACTTGGAGTCTTATTCTGACCGCATGATGACTACTCAGATGCATCTTGTTTTCTACCTTCAGGTTCCAGTCTGCTGTAATTAAAGGAGGTAAATTCTACAATTTAAGAGCTGAATGCTGATGCTGCAGCCTTATATATATAATCTGGGACTGGGGCAAAAAGGAAAATTAGTTGAGTTTTTTTTTTTTTTTAAGTCCGACCGACAGGACTCTCGGACAGCCTAGGACTGACTCAGGACACATGGTTTTATGCTGCTTGTGTGCTTCAGCTGCCACTGTGGTGTGGCAGGGATCAGGGGATGTGGGAATTATGATTTCAGCTTCAGTTGGGAGTAACGGCAATTTAATTTTATCGCGGCTGTGCGGTGGCACTATGGTCTGCCGACTTTGTGAGGGGAAAACTGGAGCATAGGGGGAAGAAACATCTGAAACTGCGACGGGACAAATAAGTGAAAAAAAAATGGGCAATCTGGTCAAAAACCAAATGGGTGGCAAAGGGGGGAGCTACATCCCCCTTACCCCCGGTAAATCCACCACTGATCATAGTATCAAAATGAATTGATTTCCCTTTTTATTTTTGTCTAAGAAGCCAACCACATCCACTACAATTCTCTCAAAAGGCACAGCTATCAAGAGTAGGGCTCCTTGTCTTTTTAGTCGCTTGGGCAATTTGCTGACACTCAGCACAAGAACTGCAATAGGTAGCAACATCTTAGTGAATTCCAGGCCAGTAAAATCTGTACAGCAATCTGGCAAGGGTGCGATCTCTTCCCAAGTGACCAGCCATAGGACTATCATGTGTTATCTGTAACAACTCAGATCTATACTTTTGTGATATAACCAATTGTTCTATCTGGTCTGGTGTCTGAGGTTTAACCCAAACTCTGTACAGTAACCCATTACATTTTTTAAACCTAGGTTCACTCTGTTTTGGTTTCACCCCCAGCTGCTTAAAATAACCCTGGAGAGAAACATTGTTAGCTTGTTCTGAAAGAAAATCACAATCAGTGATCAGTTTAGTTTCAGCATTTTCATATAACCCCCTTATGTCCACCAGCCTTTTGTTGCCACTGTTTCTTCAGGCATCATCTTTCTTTCCTGGACTTCTGAATCTTGGAGCTGTACTCAAACAAGTCTGAATCAAAATCAGCAAAAGGAAAAGAGTCTCCACCATCTGGCATTTTCTTTACCTGAGCTCCTGTCACCACAGCTGCCGAAACATCAGGATTTACTCCCTCTTTGATTAACTCAGTAAATCCTGGAAAGTCATATCCAATAGTCACAGGTACAAGTAACTTAGGTACTACCCCCACTTTCATTTGGTGTGACACCCCATTATTAGTCAGAGTCACTTGGCTGGTGGGATAGTATCGAGTGTCCCTGTGGATGCAGATGACACCAGCATCTGGGACTTTTAGACATTGTTTTCCTAGCACTTCAATATGTACTAGAGACTGCCTGCTTCCCTAATCTATAAGTCCCTTCACAGTCTTATCTCCCACCTTCACATCTGTTAAGTACTTGCCCCAATTTGCTAAGGACAAATCTGCTCCAGTGTCACTCTTCTTACTATGGCAATTTCTTGTAATATGACCTGACTTATTACAGTTATAGCAAGTAAAGTCTTTGGGTGCAGATTTGTTAGCCTCACCTGAGTTCTTATCAGACTTGAAGTTTAAATAGGAAAAATAATGTCTTACCAGTGCTTGACTGTTTCCTTGCTGCTGTGGCATCTGTCTGGCCATTTGGTAGTCTTCGGCCAAAGAAACAGCCTTTTCCCCACTTTCTGGTTGGTGTTCTTTTACCCAAAGCTGCACACCTATAGGCAGGATGTTGATGAATTGCTCCATTGCAAATGTGTCGATGATCTATGGGACTGTTTTTCCCTCTGGTTGGAGCCATTTCATAAGGAGTTCTCTGAGTCAGGTGAAGACTTCTCGGGGATTGTCGCCTGAGTTATACTTAAGAGACCGAAATCTCTGCCTGTAGATCTCTCCTGAGATGTCATACCTTTTCAGGATTTCACTTTTCATCAGTTCATAGTCATAGCAGGCAGTATAATGCAGTGGTTTAAGGCTCTGAGCTGGAAATCTGGAGCCTGGGGTTTGAATCCCACAGCCCCCACTTGCATACTCTGTGACCCTGAACAAGTCACTTAACTTCCTTGTGCTCCCAGGTTGCACCTGTAAACAAGCTTTCAGCTTAGTGTCTCTCCTCTTGTAAAAAAAAAAAGTTTTCTGACTGTGCAGTGTCTATATTGCTATAAGCAAGTTGGGCTTCCCCTGTCAGGTAAGGTACCAGTCTTATTGCCCATTGCTGCTCTGGCCACTAGCAGGATGCGGCAACTCTTTCAAAACTTGTCAGGCATGCTTCGATATCAACAGAGGGACACAACTTTATAAGTTTAATATATTTTAGGTTGCCTGTGTCCTGTTGCTCATCTGGATCTGTGCCATATCCTCTGCCTTTGATAGCCTGCAAGGCATCCAGCCACCGCTGCTCCTGTCACTGCAGCTCTTCTGTCCTCTGCCGCTTGAATTGTTGCATTTCTTCTTTTCTCTGTTTCTCCATCTATTTTTGTTGTATAGCTCACCATTTAAAAAAGGCAGTCAGGCTTTCAGGCTCTGTCGCTGCCTGTTCTTTTTCTATAACTGGTGCTATCTGTACAGTCTCAGCTTGGACTTCTGTCTCTGATAGTTTGGCTACCAATCTCCTGGTAACCACTCCTGGGCTTGTTGATGCAGAATCCATACCTTTCTTCTATGCTTCCCTGGTACCAGGTCTAGTACCCATGCACAAATCTCCTGGCTTTGAGTATGCACTGCATAAATCCCACTTCTAAAACTATCTGTCTTCAAAGCATAGGTCAAGACGCATAGGAAAATCAGGAGCAGTTGTAGAATTCACGAGAGTTTTATTATTAATAACAGTAAAATAAAAAAAATAAAATTGTTCAGTATAACTATTTACAATGGCAGTAAAAACATAGAAAGCAGAGGTTTTTTTTCTCAGTTTCAAATCTCATTCTCTCAGTCTGTGTCTCTCTCTCTTCTACAAAACATTGCAGCTCTTTTTTATAAGTCTGTGCAGGAGCTCATTAAGAAAATAGCATGCTTCTCACAGTGTTCTTGTTAGTTTCCAATGTTCTTGTCAGTTTCAGCAGGTGCAGCAAAAAGAACATTGTGACACAGAACTGACCTCTTGTTTACATCTTCTGCTAAAGGCTTAAAATTGCATCTCAGGTTAACCCCTTGAGTTCCAAATAGCTTTGCAATCATTTCAACTGTATAACTATATACAGTTTTAGCTTTGCAGTCATTTCAACAGCGTAACTATACACCGTTTTAAACAAAGGGATCCCAGTATGAATTACATTTCCACAAAATGATTCACATATATTTCTATACCTGCCAGATATGCAAAGGGGAAGAAAAGACAGAACAGCAAGAGAAGACAGAGAGATAGCGAGAGGCAAAGAATTGCAAGACCGTCAGGGTGATCAAGTCCTAGGTCTCACGAGAACATTTGGTTGTGCAACCATACATAAAAGAGACATAAAAGGAGAGAACAGAACAGAACAGATCCTTGCATTTACATTCTTTCTCCATAACAACTGGGACAGGACTGTAGTCAACCCTGCCACAGGCAGAACATTAGAAACATATTGTCTATGATATTTCTCACTGCTTTTTTCCTCCGGATAAACAAACCAAATCCTGCAATGAAATTCAGTTACCACCTGATTGAACTTCTAGTTTAAGGAGCAGAATGGCAAATGTTTAAATGACCTGTTTCCTGGCCAGATTCCTAGTTTAAGGAGCTGAATGGTAAAATATTTAAATGGCGTGGTTCTTGAGTATTTTCAAAAATATAATTAATTTTCACCGGCTTCCACTGCACTTACTTCTGAAAATGTGTTTTAAGTGATAATTGTGCTGACCTTTTACTTGGCTAATTCTTTATAATGGGATGCCCTATGAGCTCACTGACTCTAGAATCAGCAGACTGTATGAATCCTCTTATGAGCAGTATTACTAGGAGCATGCACTCCAGTATTTTAAAGGAGTCTTATTTTTATATCTTAGAATTTGTTGCAACTTGTGTGGTGCAGTTTCATATCTATCAGCACTTTTAATGTTTAGCAGCTGGACCTTATTGTTTGAGGAGTGTGTTGCTGACATTCTAAAAGTATGTTTTGAGAGCAAAATCAGGGACACCTGAGCTGCTTTTTTATGGACCCTTATGTGCTAGGGAAATTAATACCTTACAAAAGATGGAATGTGGTGCAAAATAGGAGCCTCTTCTCTGTCCACTGCTTGTTCGCAGTGGATTTATGTATATTGTTAGGATGGACCTCATAAATTAGGGTCATAAACCCCAAGTCTTATTCATGTGGGCAAGTAAATGTGTGGACCCTTTTAGGGAAAAAAAACTGAACTATGTAAACCATGTGAGCAGGTACTGGAAATTAAAAAGCAGCTCCATAGATATACTGATTGATATAATTGCTACCTATTCAGTGTACTAGCAGGGTATGTTGCATGTTTTATATTTTATATTTTAATGGACACAGATAAGAGATCCAAAATATAAGTCAGTCTTTGTCAGTTGGTATTGGATACATGTACTGTATATATAATGCAAGTAATTGTCATACTAACTAATGTTGTGCATTTGTATGGCTTGTTTTGAATTTGTTTTAGTTTTAGTATATTGTAATGGCTTTATGCCAATCAATAAAATCTTTCTTTGAACTTTGAACTTGACCATGTCATTCATTCCTAGTGTGCCACCTTGTTGTCTGTTTTTCTGTGTGTAGGCAGGTGAAACAGTGGAAGAAACATGGCGACTCTGTTCTTCTGTTAATGAAGAACCACAGTGATCATTCCCCTTTTGCTGTCATGCGAAGCAAACTGGTAATGTTTTACAATATTTATCTGGTTGATCCAGCCTTTACAAGTTACAAAATCTATCTGGTTGATCCTGCCCTTCCTACACTTTGAGCGTGGCTACAGGAGACAGCAGCAGCTTCGTGAATGGACCTTGGCTGACTTCTCTCATTAAGGTTCAAAGTAAAAAGAAAAAGAAAACACTAAAGCAAAGAAAAAGAAAAGAAAAGAATGCTTGTACTGAAAGGCAGACTCAGGCAGTGTGTGTGTCAGTGTGCTGGAACTGCTCCAGTGCCTTTGCATTGACTCTCTTCCTTGCACCAGTAATTATAATAAACAATGCCTGTGCAAGGTATGTGTTAAGAGTTTTTTCACACATTCTCAGTATTTGAACATTTCATAAACACCTCGAGCATCGCTCTCAGGGTTTATGGATTATTACACACCTTGGGTGTGTGAAAAATCCTCATAACACACACCTGCACATGCATTCTTCTCTATATTATGATCTCAGAATTACTGTGATACTGTAGGTAAAACAATAGAAACTGATTATTATAGGAAAATAAAGATAATTTCGGGACATAACCTTCATGTTAATTATTGTATCAGTCTGGAGAATAACATTCACTGATTTGATTATTGTTTTTACTATAAATTATTTATGGAAGATTTTTTTTTTATAAAACACTTTGAGAAACTGGATCTTTAATGAAAGGCAATCAGAGATAATATTATAATAATTATTTGAATTTTTTTTTTACTTTATCTCCATTTATCTTACCTCCACGGTAGTGAAAGTACTGCAACTGAGGTGCAACTCTGTGTTCCTTGTATTAATTAGAATGGAAATTTTGAATTTTATGCTGTTCCCCCAATTTTCTCCTGAGAGTCCTGGGACCCTGGCAGACACAACAGTGTGTGCACGAGGAGGTGCACACACACTCCAGGTACCAGCTTGGCCACTTCCACCCCACCCCTTGGTGTCACTGGGCCCCCTGTAGCCCAAACTGCCATCCGTCCTCCACTGGGTGATAGTCAAGGGCCGAGGAAACCCCACATCCCTCCCTGGGAGAGGGGAGCCCCTTGCAACAGTTCAATCCTGCTCCTCGCCCTCCCCCCCACTGACCCCTGACAACATGGGCTCATTCCTGAACCCAGGTCACCAGCGTGGCACAAGGTGTGATGTCCAGCACCTCAACCCTCAGCATCACCGGGCCGGAAATGTTGAATTTCTTAATTAAGGAATCTTTTAAATGTACCCTGAACTCTACTTTTTTTAACTCTTTTTCTCTCCAGTCACAGTCTTGGGGGGCCTCTCTCAGGCATCCTGCCTGTTCCTGCCCAGCCTGAAGTCCACCTACCTGTGCCTCCTCTCTCCCTGCTCCTCCTCTGTCCACGATCGGCACCCCTGGTATTTTCTCCTCTTTGGGTGCACTTAGAAACAGACTCCAACATGGGAGAGGACCCAGGTGGAGGAACCTGGAAGGCCAGGCAGGATGGACTCGGCCTTGGGCATGGGGGCAGGTGCCATTGCCTACCCCTCAGACTTTGCTCTTCCTTGTTCTGGTGCTCTCTTCCCCCTCCCATGCGTGTGCACATCCCCGCTGCAAGGCACGCATGGCAACCCCTGCCTATGTCAGGGCACGCTGATTACATGCAGCTGAGCATGCTGCAGCACCCCCGGTCTCCATCAGGAGCTGCTGGCATGGCAAGTGATCCCCGACCTCCCCCCTTGGGAGGAGAGCAGCCCATCAGGCACTCAATCCTCACCCACCCCTGCCATCCTCTGGTGGCCCGAGCTCACTCCCGAACCCGGGCTGCTGGCATGGTGCGAGGTGAGGCGTCCAGTGCCTCAACCCTCAGTGCCACCGGGCCGGCTCCCCTGAACTCTCTTAAAGAGTATTTTGGAAAATTATAGCACTACTGACATTATCACAGAATACTTGTCTCTAAAGTTGTGCGTGTTTTTGTAAACTTTCTTTCAGTATTACCCTTAATTGTAATAATACAGTCTAATTATGTAATCATGTGGTTAATTAAATAATGATGTCATTGGTACCCGAGTACAAAATTAGGGCATAGAGACCAGGCCAGTATCCCATATCAAAGATGACGAGAGCCTTCAAACATTGGGGCCTGGCTGAACTCTGTTGCCTTTTTTTAACTGCTGCACTTGAAAAGTACATGAAAGTTTTGCTGCACACTGTTCTTTTGTACAATCTGGAATTGTGGCTCTGGGGCTCAGAGCTTAGCAGCACCAAACATAAATCCAGGAAGTTCTTGTGTTACCCTCCCAACACCTTTTTTCTGTTGTAGCTAATGCCAGCCATTCCTGTGTAGAAATCACCACAGAGGCCCACTGGTATATTATAAAGTTTTTGAAAGCATTAACTGGCATTTAGTGGCATGATAGATACTGTAACGCCTTCAAAAACTGTGCCTTCCACCAGCAGCACTGGTGCTGAAACAAAATAACTAGACAAGGAGGAACTGGTGATCATCTGCTGCACACAGTTACTGCAGTAATGTCCAAGTCTGCCATCTGTCCTACTGCGCATGCATGCAGTCTTAGAGTCTTCTTGTGAACACAGACATTGGTACTGTGAACACCCACCCTAAATCTATTTTCTGGGGGGAGGATAGCATTTGCTCCTATATTTAGAGAGAATTTAGTTGGAAAGTGGGACTATGTTTGTAATAGACTTTAATGGATGGGTAGGAAGGGTCATGTAACACACCCTCACATTTTTTGGTCATGCCCAGTTTTGCAACCATTTTGGTTTCACCTGTCTGTATCTATTAGTAGCATTTTGAGTATAGATATCTCACTGATGATGATCACAGTGGAAGGAAGTTTTCCATATCATTATCTTTGGTCCAATTTAGACATGGCTACAAAGAAAGCAAGGCCTGTGAGGTGGATGCAGGACTCTTCACGCACTTTGTCTAACTGACAGAGGGCTATTAATGGAATTTTACTAATTTAGAAAAATTACCTTTTGTATTATGTTTCCCGTTTCAGAAAAATAATGGATTGAGGAGAAACTGGATGGCTTTTATTTATTCAAGACGAGTCTGATTTAATTGTAAAAATACTGGTTAAGCTATACACATGAACAGATGTGTTTCCCCACTCTTACACCTTTCCTGCAGTATATGTTTCTCTTATAAATATATTTATTTTTACTTACTTTAAAATTTGTTAACCAGGTAAGTACTCTAGGTCATGTGGCCCTTTTACAGGCATGACCCGGGACATTTCTACAAAAAGTACAAACATCAAGAGACATCAAAAATCCATAAAAACAAATAAAATATTAAAATACAACATTCAGAAGTTGCAGTACTAAATTACAATAAACAGTTAGAGTAAATAGTGAATGTCAAGTAAGGTTTATAAAAAGATTGAAATAAACTAATTGTATTTACTACTTTAACATTGGATTTACAGAGTTCCAACTTTTGGCAGCCATGAACATATTGTATATCATATCTGACTCTGATGTTTTAAAACACGGCACTGATAAGGTTGTATTGTCAGAGCATAAGCCTTAAAGTTATTTTGAACTTTAAGATACCCCATAATGGACCTTTGTCCCCTTGTTTCAATTTAAATGAAATGTATCCTTATACTTAAATGGTAACCAGTCCAACTTTTTGTAAAGGGTACAAAGATGTACTTTAGTTTTTTTTCCCTAAGGGCAAACCTACAAATTGAATTGTACATGCATAACCACTTAGCTTTTTTTCCACAGAGCTGTTTGCCTGCCCGCTGCCACCTGTGCCTTGTCTTTGGGCCCTGGCTTGGGGTCTTCCAGTCCCATCTGGTGCTCCCCTGCCGTTGTGCTGGCAGGGATCTCCATGCTGCAGAACCCAAGAGTCCCTTGAGGGCCATCACAAATGGTGATGGGGAAACATGTTTTTTCTGGTTTTCACCTTCCCTAACTCCCTGGGGCCTCAGTGACATGGTCTAAACAATGCTAACATGGAGACCCTCAGGGGCCATAAAACTAGTAGGCAAATTTAGAAAAAACTCCTAATAGCAAACAAAGGGAAGGACACACTAGGACTACACACATAAATCAAAACACACTGCACAACATGGGCAGCATTCACAAATGATGAGAAATATCTGCAACGGGTAAACCTTGGTGCAAGTCGGTTGTGACTTGTGGATCCGCAGGGTACCCGCAGAGGCGGGTATTCACAAAGGTGTAGCTGGATTACGACTGGCTCCATGATCTACGGCTGTCTGCGGGTGGTGTCATCAGGGCGACGGCTGCTTCCAGCAGCCGTAACTCCCTCTGCAACTGCTGTGGCTGTGAATCAGAACCGCCGCAGCTGGGGGTGATTCCAGTCCGCAACACCAATTGAGGAGGGAAACTTTAATGTTTTCACATTGTGGATCCTGCCCCGTATGTATCTGCAAATTTTCACTGTAGTACTACTTTAAAGTAGAAGTATAAGTGGGTAGGTGGAGGAAAAAGAGCTTTAGTCAGAGTTTTGGGGCACTTTGAGATTTTTCTTTAAATTTGTAACAGGTGGTGGGGGGAACCTAGCTCGGGAAATTAATCTCAGAGGTGAGCAGATTAAGAAAGCCCTGTGAATCAAGTGTGTGATTGGGGGGAGGAGCTGCTAGAGGCTTGGAGGGGCAGACAATTGGAGGACACCAGGAAGTAGGAAGAGGAGATAAAAGGAGTAACACTCAGGGTGTCCCATTAAGCTTGTGAGACAGAGCAGGAGTCAAATCAAATCAAATCATGCTTTATTTATAAAAAAGTGCCTTTCCAAAACCAAGGCGCTTGCACAATGAATAATTAAAATACACAAAAAATATACAATATAATAAAACCTATCAACATAACATCATTAAAAAACAGGGTACGCTAGGCTAAATAAATTAGTTTTCAAGGTTGCTTTAAAACTTTAGACGGTCAGGCAATCTTGCACCCGATGAGGTAGAGAATTCCACAGGGTCGGGGCCATGAAACTAAATGGCCTGGCCCCTGATGTCTTCAAACGGACCGTGGGAATCTCTAGCAATCCCTCATCAGTGGATCAGAGAGGGTGGGGGGACAGTAGGGGTGAAGAAGATCTTGCAGGTAACTAGGTCCCTGATCATGTGGGGCCTTATAGGTCAGCAAACTGACCTTGAAAGTGATCCGCCAGTATACTGGCAGCCAGTGCAGTCTGCAGAGGACAGGCATTCTATGACTGGTCCTAGAGGTACCAGTCAGAAGCCTGGCCACCACATTTTGCACTAGCTGCAGGAAGCAGATCTCAACCCCTGGTAGCCCTAGGTAAAGGGCATTACAGTAGTCAAGGCGGGAGGTGACGAAGGCGTGGACCAAAACTGGAAGATCGTCGGAAAGAATCAGGTGCTTCACCCAGGTGATATTCCTCAGATGGTAAAAGAAGGTTTTGACAGCAGCCTGCACCTGTGATTTAAGGATCAGGCAGTCATCAAATATAATGTCCAGGTTCCACACCCAGTCTGAGGTAGCCAACTGGACACCCCCAAGCCAAAGACCCGAAGGTGATCCTGTCAGCAAACCAGCCTCCCAACAACCTGGGTCCACAACCAACACCTCAGTTTTTTCAGGGTTTAACCGCAACCAACTCACACTCATCCAGTCCTGGATTTCGGTGAGACAGTTGTTAAAGACCGAGACAGCATCACCCTGGCCAGGCACAAAGGACATGTGCAGCTGAGTATCATCTGCATAGCAGTTAAAACTCAAGCCGTACCACCTAATAATCGCTTCCAATGGCAGCATATACACCGAGAACAACATGGGTGCCAAGATGGAGCCCTGTGGTACCCCACAGGATAGGGGGAATGGTGCAGAGGAAAAAGTCCCAGACACCACCCTCTGAGTCCTACCCTTGAGGAAAGATCAAAACCAACTGAGGACTGAGCCAGACAGTCCACAGATAAACCGCAGGCACTCCAACAGCACTTCATGCTCCATGGTATCAAATGCCACAGAGAGATCTAGAAGGACCTAGATGGAACGGGTCTTTCGATCTCTCGCTATTAGGAGGTCATTTAGTACCTGGACAAGGGCCGTCTCGGTACTATCTCTCTTCCTAAATCCAGACAGCAGAGAATCATAGATATTGTGGCTGGTCAAATGATCATCCAGCTGCAACGCAACCACCTTCTCAATAACCTTACCCACAAAGAGTAGGTTAGAGACAGGCCTGTAGTTAGCCAGACAGTCTGGGTCCATGGAGGATTTCTTAAGAAGGGGTCGAACCACGGCTTCCTTCAGGGGATCAGGAAAGATCCCCCTCTCCAAAGACAACCAGACTATCTTGGCAAGGACTGGGCCAGTTTTATCCACACATGCTATTAGAAGGCGTGTGGGGTCTGGGTCCAAACTACAGTTGGTCGGTCACAGTAACTGGATGACCATCACAATGTCATTGATTGTGGGTAGATCAAAGTCAAACCACACAAACTGGGTGTCCGACATCTCCTGCCGACTACCACAGCTCCTATTTGAGAGAGTCAGAGGGAGATCGGACCTGATTGTGGCAACCTTATCTGCGAAGAATCGAGCAAACTCCTCACACCGTTCCTGTGAAAAAACACTTCCGGGCTGAAGATAGATTGGATTGCACAATCTGTCCACAGTCTGGAAGAGCTGGACTGGTTGATTCTGTGCAGCAGCAATTTCTCTGGACAGGAATTCTTCCTTGTTATGGGTAATTGCTGATTGATGGACCTGGTAATGATCCATCAAGCTAAGCCTGTCACACTCCAGGCCCGACTTCCGCCAATATCTCTCAAGCCTTCATTCCACTCTCCTCAACTCCCTCAAGGTCTTTTCAAACCAAGGAGACCTGGGGTGAAGATTGAGGGGGCCAACACGAACAGGAGCAATGGAATCTAGGGCCCCTACCACTGCCTTATTACAGGCAAGTACTAGGTCCTCGGGATCCATACATTCACTCAATAGACTCGATAGGTCCAGCACCGCCATCAGGCCCTCCGGGGAAACACCCCTCAAAGGGCAGTATCAGACCATCTCCGTAGGGGCCGGCCTACTGGGGGGGCCAGGAAACTGAACCCAATGGTGTGATGGTCAGACCACCCGACTAGTTCCACCACCAAGTCGGATATCTCCATCCCCAGGAGAAACACCAAGTCCAATGAATGAACATCTATATGGGTCGAGGAGGAAATAACCTGTGTGAAGCCCAGAGAATTCATCAACTGGAAGAAGTCCTGGCCAAACTGCAAGAGCTCATCATTGACCCAGGCATTGAAATCTCCCAGGATCAGCCATCTGGAGGATCCCAATGTCAGGTCAACAAAGAAATCAGCAACGACCTGCAGGAAAACATTCCCATTACCTGGTGGATGGTAAATGAGAAGGATCCTGCACCCCACACCCTCACCCATGATACATTCAAAGGAGTTGGTGGTTCCCACTGGTGCCTCCAACCAGGTTCAGTTCCAGTCTAAAACAGATGGCCACTCCCCCGCCCCTACGATCCAACCTCGGACGATGTATCACCGAAAACCCAACTGGTATACAGTAGCTGAAGCCAAAACAGGGCCAGTATTTTCATCCAGCCAGGTCTCGGTGATGCACGCCAGGTCCGATGACCCAACAAGATCAGCTATTATAGCAGTCTTGTTTTTAATGGACCTGGTGTTACATAATATCATCCGAGTAGGATGAGTCACCAGTGATGACCAAGCTGCCTGTCTGCTACAAGCAGAACCCTTGGGTATGGGAATCAGGAAGGGAGGACCCCTCTCCTGAACCCATTTTGCCCCAGGGGCAAAGTGTCACATCTGCCTTGAAGACATCTGTAAGGCATCAGCAGGTCGATTGCAGTCTGCAGGATACTCTGCAGGGGGACACCAGACCAAGGTAAGCAGGTATCACATTACTGGGTACTGTTAACAGCTAGGGGAAGGTAACTAAAGGTTGTAGCCATACTACAAGTTGAAAAGAATTAGAATATACCCCAATTAAGATAGGTACAAGTAGGAGGGTTAAAGAAAGGGAAAACAAGAGACACCCTATCAAGGGTGGATAACAAATTAGCCATCTGGTGTGAACAATGTGGGGTGACTTGGAAGCAGGGGAGTGCTGCTGAGTGTCCACGATGTTCATGCTGCCATAGAAGAAATGTTTTTTATTGTTGCAGTGGTTTGATGGCTTTGAGAGCCACTTACAGCTAAGCAACCTCCTCTCTGAGGGCTATCTGATCCCAGGGGCAATCCAGAGGGTCAGGTGAGCCAAGTCTTTGGGTGGCATGGGCCACTGGTTTCCCTGGAGCCACTGCACCAAAGGAATAGGCTGCTGCTACTGGACTGTCTCCCTGGCCCACTGCCATAGTCCACGAGGGGCCAGAAGAGCAATGAGAGATGGTGGCTTGCTGGCGACAGTGAGACGAGCACTGCACAACCCAACAACAAATAACAGTGCCTAGGTCAGTCCTAGGTATGGTAGCTGAAGTCCAGACTGGGACTGTGGTGAAGGAGCGGTATGTGCGAGGAAGGCAGTGGTGCTCCAGTGGGAGCCTAATGTAATCCCCCTTTGTGAAGGGGTTACATGTGCCTAGAATTTAAAAAGAACAGTTCATGCTTGTGCATTGTCTTGGCAAGTTAAGACCACATTCAGGAGCTTTTTTAGACAAGTGAAAACAGGAAAGAAGTAAACCCAGAAGGGAAAGAAAAACCAACAACAAGAAAGAAAAAGCTCACAGAAGATAAAGAGGATGAGGCGTCAGTAAGTGCCAACAGCAGAACACAGAGAGGAGGGTGTATCAGTTGTAAACTGGATGGTCATCATCTTAAGTAAAGAACAGAAATCTGTGTTACAATGCAGTCTTTCCTTTGTACTGACACCACCCTTAGATTATTTCAAGGTATGTGTGGATAAGCTACACAATCATTTCTGCCATGACCACAGAACCCTATCCCACCAGACAACAGTTGGCTATCACAGTACAGAAGCAGCTGAACTACTGATATTGACCCAAGATGACCAAACCGAACTGACTACTCAACATGCAATAGCTAATGTGATCGGAGATGCTAACAGGATCATAGACACACTTGATAACATACTACCAGCTTCCCAGCAACATGCAAATGATGTAGAAACAACATTATCTGATGTCAAAAATAGACCTTATACAGTAGATCAAGTTGATCTAGATGAACTGTAAGACAATACATCACCTCTAAGGTCCAATGAAAATCAAAGTACTATAGGTATGTATAAAAATAACAGAGGCTTCAAACCTGAATCTGTCTTTTGTCCCCTACAGATACCAAAAATGCCATTAAAATATTTGAAAAGGCATTAACTGCAGAAATTGATAAGTTGCACACTGAGAAAAATGTGCATAACCATAATCAAACTTAACAGAACTTCAAAATCTTGTAATTATTGAACCTTCTGATAAGGGGGTTAATGTGATTTTGATGAGGGAGGGGGTGTATAAAAGCAAGGTTTTGGAAGTCCTAAATGTAGAATCTGACTATCAAAAACTGCCTTGGGACCCGAAAAATCCATTCAAGACAGAAATGTATGAAATGATTGCTTTGTTGACCACATTATTATCTTCTGACACTTTTGCAAGCTTCACCTGCAAAAGCAGAAAAGATCTGGTACTGCTTGAGGGCACTGAAATGTTTGCAACATGATTAAGTTCATAAGATGAATGAAAATTACATTTAAAAACTACAAAGTTGCTGGCTTGGTGGCGCTGAGGGTTGAGGCGCTAGATGCCATACCTCACGTCGCACCGGCGACCCATGTTCGGGAATGAGCATGGGCCATCATGGGTTGGCAGGGGAGGAGATGGAGCGAGTATCCAATGGACTGCTCTCCATCTCTGGGGGGATCAGCGACCAGTGCACGCCTGACCCCTAACAGAGGCTGGGGATCGGTGACATGGAGCTGCAACAATGTGGGGTGGGAGCGCAGCAGACGCTTGATGTGGGTGCACATGGGAGTGTGCATGACCCTGTTGCAGGCATCATTGCATGCTACATGCCCGCAAGGGGGCAGGAAAAACAGGAAAAGGAACAGTGCGGTGGATGAAGGAGGATGCCTCACAGACCCTGCTCTTGGCTAGCCATGGCACTGGCCACACTGGATCCGATCTCCAGTGGGGTTTGGGGAATCGTGCCAACCCCACCAAGGAGGGGAAAGCCCTGGGGGTATGTGCCAGTGCTGGCTGGTAGACACTGGGTGACTATACTGCAGGAGAGAAAAAGAATAGCTAAAAAACCCCCCAAAAACTATACAGTTACTGATTAAGTAGTGTGTAGTAATAAACAAAAATTCAGAAGTCTTTTACTATGACCCTAAATAATGAAGAAAGATATCTCTAAAACAGAATCTGAGAATTGTAATTAATTTATTTATTTTTAACAGGCAAGTATACTAGGCAATAAAATGTATATTTCAGGAACAATAAGGGAATCTGGAAAAGGTGTACTTAAAATTTTCTTGGCTTAATATGAGATATATAGGACTTTCATTTTTGTAGCTCTTCCATTGAGTTCATCAGTTTGAGCTCCTCTTGTAACTATTTAAGTATAGAAGTCGTTAAAAAGAGTTTGAATGCTTGTTTTTGAGGATTCCATAACAAATATTTATTTTGAAAATTGATATGAAAAGATCTGATGAAACTGTAGGCATGAAATATTAGATCAACTATTTTTTCTAATGCATATAATTAGTGATATAATTATTGTCTTCCAGCACTTTCACAGGTGAAGACTACAAAAGCAAGGAAGATTTAATGTTACTGAGGAGGAGATTGAAATGTCCACAGTATGATTAAGGTAATAAGATGAAGGAAAAGTATGTTGAACACTACACATTTACTAATTAAATAATGTGTATTAATACCAAAATTCAGAAAAAGTTGAAAAATATTTTTTATTAAAATAATTTTCTAAAACCGTCATGTAATTCTATGTATTTATACAAAAGAATAGTATCGATATGGTTTATTGTTACAAAAAATAGTACTGACACTATGTATTTGCCTTTTTTTGTTTTGTATCACAACTAAAAAAACATGTATCGGGGCCATAATGAGCAGCTAAGGGATTGGCAGCATCATTCTCCAGCTCTGTTTCCACTAGGCATTCAAGTACGATAAAAGTGGCAAAAAACAAACAGAAAATCAAATTACTCAACATCTAGAGGTGGAAGAAACTGCGATGGATGAGTACCTGGTCTCAAATATGGGGAAACCTTTGCACAATGCGGCTAAATCCATGAATAAAGCCATGCCGCCCAGCACAATAGAAGGCCCTAACATCATCACGCTGTCTGCGCTGGAGATGGAGATAGTTGGGCACACCCTAACAGCGCTAGTAATCACTGCAATCTCCCCAAAGCTGGACATAATTGCTACCAAAATCTCCGAACTATCCGAGCAGCTTACAGGTCAAGTGGCAAAAATCTCGGAGGCAGAAGCAAGGATTTCTACTCTGGAGGATCGCACAGAGCAGCTACTGGAGACAATGCAGGACCTCCGTACAGAGCTAGGAGAGCTCTACGACAAGCTAGACTACCAGGAAAATTATCAACGTCGCAACAACCTCAGGATTTGAGGCCTACCTGGGGGCAAGGAGGAGAATTCTCCTGAAGAATTTTATGGTATCATTCTCCCACAGATTCTGGGGCTACTGCTGAAGGGAGGCAAATTTGAGATTGAAAGAGAATATAGGGCCTTGGCACCAAAATCACCAGTTGGGGAACCTCCACAACAGTTGATCTTTTGCCTGCACCACTTTGGGGATAGGCAGGCTATCTGGTTTGCATTTAAAAAGCAAAAGAAGGTGATTTATCAAGGGGCACGCCTGTTCCTGCACCAAGATTTCTCGCAATTATTACAGAAAAGGAGATGCATGTTTAACCTGGTGTTGGATGCTCTCAGGGCTTATAAAGCAGAATTTCAGTTTCTCTATCCAGCAACAGTCAAGATCCACAAAGAAGGAGCAACCTTCACCTTCCACAAGGTGGAAAGAGTGCAGCAATTTCTTCGTGTGAGCTGGAAGGTGCTCGCAGATGTGGAATGTCCTCAGGCCCCTCTTCAAGATCAGATAAGTGAACAAGTGGTACAGTTGTTAATTATAAACTTGAGACTTTGATTTATGGTTGGGAGCTGGGGTGCATGGGGCCTGCCTTATACTGGTAAGGGAGAGGAAATGGCCTATGTGCAAGACTGAGACTGAAACGCCTTTCGCCAACTGAGATGTACAAGAACTGCATTGGTGGTTAGCACTTCGACAGAAACTGTAATGTTTAATTTGGACTGCATTAATGTTTTGATTGTGCCTGAAATTGGGGTTTTAAAAGGCTTAAAAGGGTAGGGGAGGGAGTGGTTCAGGTTGGGGATGAATCTTTCCAGAACAATGTTAATAATGTAAGCTGTGAATGGGGGGTGGCATTGCTGTCTCCCACAACAGTTAAATAGGGTGGTGTTACACTAGAGCTTTGGGGCTTCCCCGGTGGGGAAAGGGGGCACGGCTTTGAACCCTCGAGGGGACTAGGGACCATGAGGAGTACTGCACAAATACGAGGTGAGGGAGACAACATCCTTGGAAGTGAAGGCCCAAATGCAGTACAGGGAACTCTAGGAGACGCCCTAAACTGAAGCCTGGGAGTTGTGCACCTTGCTAGTGGGGTGCTGTACTGGGGAAAGTGAAGAAGGGGGGGAGCAAAGGGGCCATAACAGAGAGGGGGTGCAGGAAGAATTTCTGGAAACTATCCGTTGTTTGGAGAATGCGGGGGGGGGGATTTGGGTCAAGAGCTACACATTTTTGGAAGGATAGAGAAACAGTGGAGATGGGGGGAGGACAGGGTTTTGCACATACAGTTGCTGATTCCTACAGAGACAATAGATGGGAGGAGGAATGGAGGGATGGATTTTTATCCTTCGGATTCAAAGAGAAAGTATGGGATATATGAGGATAAGGCAGAACATGTTTAGACAAACACAGGAATGGGTTTTGGCAAAGAACGATATTAATGAAGTTTTATCTTATATTCAGGTTGGTAGTTATATGTGGGTTGACATCCTGCCAGTTGCAGGGTCGGTTGGGAAAATGGAGAGGTGGGGGGGTAAGGGAAACATGGATACAACAAAGGAATAATGTCTATGTATGTGCTGTGTGGAGCTGGAAACTGTGCAGAAAATGGCTCAGATCTGGAGCCAAAAGAAACAATTAGTTTCAAATGGATAATGGAAAGGTAATTGTGTCTTGGAATATTCGTGACTTCCACCATCCCATAAAATGAAAGAAAGTATTACAGACCTTAAAAAGTCACCAGACCTAGGTGGCACTGCTCCAAGAGACACACCTTAGTGTGGAGGAGCACAAGAAACTGGTGGAGGGATGGGTAGGGAGTTGTTATGCTGCGGCATATAACTCACACAAAAGGAGAGTGGCAGTGTTATTCCATAAATTCCAATCATGGTGGACCGGGTGGTAGCAGACCCGGATGAGGGTAGATATATCTTTGTACAGGGTAAAGTGAAAGAAGAACAA